>CAJQZP010000117.1:7027500-8489981 GCA_907164705.1 Parnassius apollo
TATGCTTGGGTTGGGATTTAATTTTATTTATTATAGGATCCCAAGCAGATGGTAGCACTCAGACATCTTCTCTATTGAAATTTGGATGTTTTTAACTTCAATAGCCTCGCGAATCATCCTTGGAAGGAATCGGTGTTCTTTAGCGAGGATTTGTGGTCTATAAAACCTGATGTAGTGATGGGGGCGATCCTGTACGTGTTCACAGACTGCAGACTTCCCGGAGCGTCGATTCTTTACGGGGCTTGTGTATTTTTGGTAACCCATACAACTTTGGTGATCTGGCGCACGTATATTTATCATTAAATATACGTGATAAAATCTGTAAAAACTAGTATTATTTAATCGATCAGTCAGCTCACCTAATGCTAACTAGATGCTATGGCCCATATAAATCTTCATCTATCCTCGATTAAGAATCAAAATGCAGTGTCATCATTTGGACTAAGATAGCTCATTTTCAGTAAGAAGGGCCTCTGATTCACTATATTACAAAGCAACTTTAAGGTGCTATGATACGCTTGTAATCCGTGAGAGCTTTTTCCTTCCCCTATCCAGCAAACCCTTCGTGCCGCAATCGTAATATATTATCAGCGAGGCCCTACCACGTAACATCTTAGTTCTCCGGGTAAGACAAGATATAGTGGCGTTCTTTGTTTGTAGTTGCAGGATGTAATAGCAACTTCCTGGACTGCTAGCTCTAAGTAAATTTGAAGATTATATCCACCCCACTGCTAGACCCTCTTTCATCGCCTTGTTCTAGTGTGATTTAGAGAACAACACATTATGTCTTAACCAGTGGCGTAGCTACCTTGGGTGGCACGCGGTGCGGAAGTTGGTGGTGTCACCCCATCGAAAGTAAAAAGCAATAAATTTTATGTGATAAAGGACATGGATCATTTATTATTTATAAAATTGAAGAAATAACAAAACACAATAACAACTAAGACAGAAAAGGAATTTTTATACAATTAAAATTTCTTTTTTCTAGCTTTGACAGCAATAACTTCATCGAAATTTATATTTTGTATTGTCTCGTGTTCGATGGCTAATATACCAAGATTGCCAAGCCGCGATTGGGTCATTGTTGCCCGCAAATAGTTTTTTATTAATTTTAATTTACTGAAACTCCTCTCACATAAACGTACGGATACGCAAACCGTCATGAACAACAGTTGCAACTGAGACGTCAAATATCGCGAGTATGGGACGGGGAATCCCCCACGACAGCGTCAGGCTCTTTTGCGGGAATCCTCGAGTTATACATAGAGCTGAGCTAGTGCTAGTGGAGGAATCCTTAAAAAAGAAATTTTTGTGCTAGCGATTTTTTTTGTTTGTACATTGTTCTTAAAGGTGAGAGACCGGGTGGGTGTCACCCGAAAAAGAGGTGACACCCGGTGCGGCCCGCCCCCACCGCCCCCCCCTTTTCTACGCCACTGGTCTTAACCTCTCGAACGCCAAGCGTCCAAATTTGACCGCTTCGATATTCCGTCAAAATTCAAGAGGTCAAATTTGACCGCACCAACCCACAGCTTAATAACTATAACCCATAAATCCTTATGTTTAGACTACTTTTCTGTAAAAAAATTTGGCATTATATAATCAATAATGAAATTTCCTATCCTCTAGTGGAATAAAAAAACAGTTAGTCTATGGATATTAATTTATATTCTACGTTCATTTCATACGCCATTTTCATTTGGATGTTGGTTTTGTTGATTTTTGGATTTTTCTAGTGTTTTATTAGTATTTTACTATTATGTTTTATGATAAAATTGTTATAAAAGTTTATGTATGAATATAATTTATCTTTTTACGTAAATAAATTCGAGTGATATATAGAAATAATTGTGATTTTCACGCTGCCGACATGAGCTTGGTATGTTTTTTTTTGTTATCAAAATACAATAAAAATCTTTTTGTAATGAAGTAAAACCTGACTTTTGTTTAAACCACAGGATAGAGAATTTTGTATAGAATCTTCTTCGTAGATAAGTAGTCTCTAATTATAAGTTTTAAGGGTTTTAAGTGCTGTGGGATTTGCCAGGCGCATGCACTGCATGGGAATTTTATGAGGATTGAAGGGTTAACATATTTTTATCCAATATAGTCGTATGTTTAGTATGGTAATGGAATGTTTATGAAATTAGTGATTGCAATTTTAAGATAAGTGCACGTGCTCTGCGGCGAAGGAAAGCATTCTGGGCGAACTTACATGTCGGATAAATAATTTGTTTTTATTTTATTTTAACAAACTCTATAATTAATTCTTTTATAATAATATTTTAAATTTAAATTTCAAAGACCAGTCTTTATTTGTACATATGTTCAAAAGATAGAAGTAAAATAAGGGTTATTTGATACATACGTTAAATAGTGCTGTAATAAAGTTATTCCATCAACATGCTAGTGCATTCCCTTCAAGATGCGTCGAATAAAATTTAGAATTTCCAACATAATATTCAAAATTCTGTCTGTACATTAAGTTATCCTTTTGAACGTGAGTTATGCTAACACTATGGTAAAACTTTGCATTCACGGTTAGAACTCAGTTTGTTGAATAAATATTTAAGTTCTGCTTTGGGCAACTATCTTTAGGATATATTGTTACTTCAACATTCTATTAAACAAACAAACTTTTGCAATGTTTGCTGTTAAATTATCTAACCTACCTTTATTATAATCTTTTAAAAGATCAAGAGAATATTTTAAATATAAGTATGTCTTCACATACATAATATAGAAATTTGATTTGTACAATTCTACGCTTTTTTATTCAACTCAATTTTTCTTCTTCATAGAAATATGACGTAACCGATATTGCCAGTACAGTTTGCGATGCGAAAAAGCTTTTAGTAGGTAGCAATATTCCAATCTATTATCATCGGTTTTTATTTAAATTTAGCAGTGGATAGCCGTCACACAGATATATGGATTAACAAATATGAAAAATCACAGCGTCCCTAAAGTACTTTTACTGCTCAGCCTTATGCATCACTTATTTCTTTATAATAGCTATAGGTTTAACTTATAAGAGATTCTACGACAGGTAAATTTACAAGCAGAGACTGACAGTGTTGTCATTTTCCCAATTGTTTTCTGCCTTTATTAATTTCTTAAAAATGAGGCATTTCCAATGTAGGGTATTTGATCATGAGCTAGAGCAAAAACAAAAATAAATGAAGAGACTGGAATGGACACTCCTAACTGCTTCAAAAAAAAAATGACCACAAAATATGCTTAATTAAAACGAGAATTGAGACCCAAATAGTTTGTTAGCATATTGGTATTCTTAGTCTTCATTTAGGAACATTCATTCTGCATTGAAGGCATCAAAAAGTCCTATTCAAAAAGAAAACTTGACCAGGCGGGAACTATTCATAACACAGTTATTGTACGCATAGAATATATAACACAAACACATACAAAACATAAATGTAAACACTCATGCCTGTCACCCAGAGGGGTAGGCAGAGATTACAGACTTTCATTTGGCACGATCTTGATATACCGCTCTCGCCTTCTCCACGACCATATACCTACGCGTATATCCTCGTCGGTTAAGGTTGCTTTATCACCCTATCCTCATTAATTCTTTCTTCATGACCAAACCACCGAAGCATTCCCTTCTTAATCCTAGTTACAACATCATCTTGCAAACCACACTCTTCTCTTACCACTCAATTTCTCACCCCGTCACTCAGATTCAGCCCTAGCATACTCCTTAACAATCGCATTTCTACTGTGTTTATTTTACTCTCATGCTGCTTCTGTCACAAACAACCTTCACTACCATACGTTAAAGTAGGGACTAACACAGCGTTTTGAACTGCCATACGTGCCTTTTTTGGCATATTCCGACTTTCCACAATAGAGACTATACGTTAAAAATTAATCGTATCACACATGATGAAAACAAAATAAACTTAAAAGTTATCTCTGTTCTAAAAAGTGCTCTGTACCGACATATGAGCGCTCACCAACCTTTTGTCCCCTTTAGCTTTTAGTAGAAAAATGTAAAATGTTTTCATTTTTATCGTCGGCGATAGCACGCTGAATAAATGTTGGCCAGTATTTTATTGAACGTAAAATATTTTTAAAAATACGAACATTGTAACAATTGTTGTTACCAAATTCGGTAAGTTAGGAATTTAAAAAAATGGGTGTCCGTTTCCGATCATGGCAATATGCATATAAAGAGCCATTGTAGCTCAGATGGTTAGCGCTCGCTGTAAATTTCACAGTACGCGAGCAAACCGGGTTCGATCCCCGCCGGCACCAATGAAATTGTTAATTTCAATTTTAAGTGCTGATTTACCACGTGCTCGGCGGCGAAGGAAAACATCGTGAGGAAACCTGCATGTCTAAGAAAAAAGAAAAATAAATATTTCGAAGACATGTGAAGTTCGCCAATACGCATTGGGGCAGCGCGGCGGACTATTCCTTGCCCTAAAACCCTCTCAGAAATGAGAGAAGGCCTACGCCCAGCAGTGGGACGTATATAGGCTGTAACTTTACTTTTACGTTACTATAATATCCAAAGTTGTTCTTCAAGGTATATTCTTACTATAAACCATATATTAACCCATACGTATAGTACTCAATATTAATTTAGGCATTATATCGAGTACCGTTTTAAAAACTTTTATTTGAAATATTTCTATAATATTCAAAGTTATTCCATCAACCTATATTCTTCTCAAGCCTCATTATAATACTCATTATAATAATAATAATATTATTTTAATGAGGCATACTAAGTATTCAATATTAACTTAGGCATTATTTCGTAGTATTATTAGTATTCAATATTAATTTAAGCATTATTTCGAGTACCGATTAAAAAAAAATATTAATTGTTATTAGGAGAATCAGTGCATGAGGATAAAGATCCTCGGTGACTGCTACTACTGCGTGTCGGGGCTGCCAGTGTCCAGGCCTAATCATGCGTACAACTGCGTCAACATGGGCTTACAGATGATCGACGCCATACGGTATGTAAACAACCAATAATTTAAGCGACTGTAGCCCAATGGTAGGGTGCGTACCGCGAACTCAAGAGGTCGTGGGTTCGAATCCGCCATTCGACTACTATCGTGAACAACTCCTAACACAAGCATTTCAAGCTTACCAGCAGTGGTTATAGGGAATTTTAGTAATGTGAATAGCATTGCTGGTATATTTAAAAAAAACCTTATTTTTTACGTTGTCCAGCATTAGGACATCAACACACTGTATAAATACGGGTTGGTGACTGAAGTTACTCCTGCACAAAATACGGTATTTTTACACGTAATAGAGTCACGCTGCAGCTATATTATTATTAGAGCAGGAATGGGTCGGCTCGACAAGGGAAAGACCTTGCTTTTACAGAATACTAGCGTAAAATGGCAGCTTAATGCGGCTGTCTTTCGTATGGTGAATGTAGAGAGACTCTTTTTATTGGAAACGAGGCATTCCATGTAGTCCGTAGTCCTCATGGGCTCAAGGGGCCTCCTCCTCGGCCTCCATGAACGACATTCAAAAATGATATAATATCCTAGAATATTATTATTTTTGTTCCCTGACCAACAAACCTCGTACTTTCAAACTGAAATCACAAAAATTTCCTCCTCCTGCAGAATATAAAAATCATTGTTAGAATAAAACCGTCTACTTCATTTTAGTGTCTAAGTACATATTATGTTACTAACTGTAATCTTTTTCGTCATTCTTGCTTCGTCTGGTATGGACCAACATTAAAAATTATCCCATGGAATCCTATTAACGGGATGAAAGTATCCTAAGTCCTACCCAGGTCGAACTCTATCGGTGTGCAAAATTTCATACAAATCCACTCATCAGTTTTGGCGTGAAAGCGTAACAAAGAAACAAACTTTCACGCGTCTGATTTGATTTGATTTGATTTGATTCTTAATGGAGGAAAGATCTACGTTCAGCGGTTCAGCATCCACTAACCACCAGGTGGATTGTGTGCTCGTTTATCACCCTTACGCAACTTATAAAAAAATTCATCACTGCAATCTGTTAGGTTTCGAGAACGGTATTTCCTCGAGCATATACTACTATTTTCCGATTGTTCAATGGGGTTCAAATCCCAGGGTCGGGACAAAATCAGTTGTTGGGGTTTTTTGTCAAGAAATGATTAATAATAATGTCTTCCAGAACGAATTTCGGTCACAGTGACCAGCCTCAACGGAGACTAGTCTTCGGCGCTGGACAAGATTATAGTGCCCAAGTCTATGCGCAAGCACAGGTGCACTCTCTATTCCATCACAGACATGACCGGGGAAAGATCAGATGCAGGACCAACGGCTTTACGTGATTTCCGAGTCACGGGCTGAGACAGCCATCTTTCTGACTCTTGGCAGCTACTGAGAGTTTCTTGACGGAAAATCTCAATTCTGGTATTTCTTAAGGCCTGACCCCGGATTTGAACCTGGGACCTCAGAATCAGCAGTCGTGTTTACAACCTCTAGACCGATGCTGTAGTAAGTCTGTCCGACGCAGACAGGCCGTCGCGACCGTAATTCGTTCTGGAGGATATTATTGTCAGTTAGCAAGGTGCACCCGCCGGGGAAAAATTTGTAACATTACTTATGTATCTAGAAAGGCAGTTGCGAGAGTTTTATCTTCTACATTTAATATAATCCTTTTAGATTTGTACGTGAGGCCACTGGTTTCAACGTGGACATGCGGATTGGAATTCATACGGGTAATGTGCTATGTGGAGTGCTGGGTCTTCGCAAGTGGCAGTTTGATGTTTGGAGCGATGACGTCACACTTGCCAATCACATGGAGTCAGGTGGAATCGCTGGGTAAGCATAATATGGTATCATTTAAAAAATAGTAGTAACTTCTATGTATACAGACGGAGAACAATTTAATTTGCATTTGAAAAAAAGCTGTGATAGTTTAGGCAGGTCAGCAGTCGTAAAATGTATAGATAAAGATACATTTATTGCATAACTGTGTACAATAATATGATCTTAATACAAAACTTTAGGCTCAAAAGTCTACCTCTGTCGGATACGCAACAAGAAAGCAAATACTTACTTATTTACTTACTTATCTTCACGCACAATCCCTAACGGGGTAGCCAGAGAGAACAGATCGCCAAGTGTCACGATCCTTACATACCTCTTACGCTTCTTTCAGATTAATTATCTTCTTCATATATGCACATCTACACGTCTAGGTATCCGAGTACTCTTGACCCACCCCTCTTCGAGTAATTTGCTCACATGGTCCTCGAAAGTTAGTCGCGGTCTACCTCGACACCTTTTAATATTTACTTTCGCGCTATATATTTTCTTCACCATTCGATCTTCTTGAAGAGTACAATCTGCCACTTGCCTAGCGTATGTGGAATATGAGAAAGCCTTTGATTCCGTCGAAATTTAGGCTGTGCTACAATCCCTTCAGCGGTGCCAAGTTGACAGTCGGTATATCGAAGTGCTGAAGTGTTTGTACAGTAGGGCTACGATTGCTATCCGAGTACAGAACCAAAGTTCGAAACCTATCCAACTGCAGAAAGGTGTAAGACAGGGTGACGTTATATCCCCGAAACTCTTCACCGCTGCGTTGGAAGACGATTTCAAGCTACTGGACTGGAAAGGATACGGTATTAACATCAATGGCGAGTACATCACTCACCTTCGATTTGCCGACGACATAGTCCTTATGGCAGAATCGCTGGAGGACCTTAGTACTATGCTCAATGACCTCAATAGTGTCACCCAACGGATAGGTCTTAAGATGAACATGGACAAAACAAAGATCATGTTTAATGTCCATGTCACACCTATGCCGGTAGTTGTTGCACTATGCTCGAAGTTGTTGACGAGTACGTTTACCTGGGACAAATAGTCCGACTAGGTAAGTCCAACTTCGACCGAGAGGTCAATCGACGGATTCAACTCGGCTGGGCAGCGTTCGGGAAATTACGACACATCTTCTCGTCAGGTATACCTCAATCTCTGAAAACTAAAGTGTACAACCAGTGCGTCTTGCCAGTGATGACTTACGGATCTGAGACGTGGTCCTTCACTGCTGGCCATATGAGGACGCTCAAGATCGCTCAGCGAGCTATGGAGAGGGCTATGCTCGGAGTTTCTCTGCGTGATAGACTCAGAAATGAGGATATCCGCAATAAAACCAAAGTGACCGATATAGCCCAACAGATTAGTAAGCTGAAGTAGCAATGGGCCGGCCGTATAGCTCGAAGAACCGATAACCGATGGGGAAGAAAGATTCTCGAGTGGCAGCCTCGTACCGGTAGGCGTAGTGTAAGGTGACCCCCCACTAGATGGAGTGACGACCTGGTAAGACATGCAGGAAGTCGATGGATGCAGGTGGCTCAGGACCGTGCTTTGTGGCGTTACTTGGGCGAGGCCTACATTCAGCAGTGGACTTGTGAAGGGCTGTAATGATGATGATGATGATGATTCGGTCTTCACTCATTCGCTCAACGTGCCCAAACCATCGGAGTACGCACCTATCAATTTTTGTGATAAGGTCATTTTTCAATCCTGCAATATTGCGAATCTGTTCGTTTCGCTTTCGGTCGGCTACGGTAACACCGCACATTTTAAGAAGAGATCGCATCTCCACTGCATTCAACTTGCTTTTACGCTTCTTCTGGTATACCCAGGTTTTGCTGCCATATAACAAAGTCGGTACCAACATTGCGTTATGTATTGCAAGGCGTGCACTCTTCACTACGCCTTGCCTTTTGACTACCGCATTTAGGGCACCATTGACTTTGTTCCCGGCAGCGACTCGCCTGTCCACATCATAATCACATCTTCCATCCCAGCTGAAAGCACTCCCCAAGTATACCATTTCATTTACCTGTTCTAGAAATTCCTGATTTACATATATTTCACATTTCGTTCTCTCTTCGTCCTTTTCAAATACCAGAACCTTAGTTTTATTAGCATTCAAACAGAGACCTTTAATTTCACATTCCTCTTTCATACACGTGACTAATGCCTGTAGTTATGCTTCTGATGGTGCAATAAGCACTGCATTATCAGCATACAGTAGACAATTTATTTTAATGTCACATAATTTCACACCCAAACAGCTATTTATTAGCTTCTGTAAAGAGCTGTCGAGATACAGTATGAACAGCCAGGAAGATATGACACAACCCTGTTTTACGCCCGCTTGGATGCTAAACATGGGTGACAGGTCATGCCCTACCCGCACACAGGCTTTACAGTCATATTAAAGTGACTGCACAGCCCTTAACAATCGACCATCCACACCATATTCCGGCAACAGTTCCCACATTGTCTTCCTTATAACATTATCAAATGCTTTCTCCAAATCCACAAAAGCACAGAAAATCCTCTGGTTAACAGTCAGAAGCTTTTCCGTGATCATGCGGAGAGAAAACATTTGATCCGTGCATCCTCTTCCAGGTCTTAATCCGCATTGTGCCTCCCATAAGAATCTTTCCGATTTCTCTTGCATCCTACGTGTCAAAACCTTCGAGTAAACTTTACTTGCTAAACTGGTCACGCTGATCGCTCGATAGCACCCGCAGTCAAAATGTAAACCTTTACTTTATATAAAGGCACAATGACCGCGGATCGCCAATCATCCGGGACACCTCCTGTCCGCCAGCACAAATTGCACAGCAGATGAAAGCTGTCCCAGACGCGAGGCCCACCGTACTTGACCATTTCAGCAGTAACTCTGTCTAGTCCCGCAGCCTTACCACATTTCAAACTTTAAATCGCACGTTCAATCTCTTTCATGCTGATGACCTCAGTGTCATCGAGGTCCGTGTCTGACGTGCTAGTCACGGCGTCATCCCCGGATTCTTCACTAAGATCATGACACGAATACATTTCTCTATAAAATTCGCTCCATCGCTGCATAATGTCCGATTTTTCTGAGAGGACGTCATTGGTTTTTGGGAGCACTTTGTTCATTCTTAAGGCTGTCGCACCACTCCGGGTCCAGAAGAGTTTGGAGTTTTCCTTAAAGTTGTGCGACAACCTTTCGTCCGCTTCTATTCTACACCTTTCACGTACTTCCTCAATCAATGTTTTCGCATGAACTTTCTGCAGCTTATATCTTTATTTCATCTTCTCTCTCATATGCTTATCGTTACTAGAGGCCAAGTAGTCTAACCATCCTTTTTTTCTCTTCTTTACAGCTTCCCTCACTTCATCATACCACCATGCATCTCTTCTTTTACTACTACCTCTTTTTGTCGTTCCACATACTTCTTCCGCTGCACTTACCATTGCATTCCTAAGTTTCTGCCATGTTCTTTCCACACATTCTTTTCTGCCATCGATGGTGTCAAGCTTTTCGGCTACCCTCGTGTGATATTTGTCCTTAGTATCCGCTTCCTGAAGCTTCCAGCTTCGGATGCGACAGACCGACTGTGGTTCTGTTACTGCCGTCCCGTAGCGCCAACCCGCGAACAAACCCCTGAATATAGTAATTACTAGATAGTAATACGTTCCCAGGTCAGCACCCCTGAGCACTCGTGTATCCATCACCTGTTTTCTCAGTCCGTCATCCACCAGGAACAAATCAATCATACTTTTCTCATTCTTTCTTTCTCTAGTGTACATATGGATTTTCCTGTGATTAAACATAGTGTTTGTCACAAGAAGACCCTTTTCCTTGCATACAGCCAGTATAAGCTTGCCAGCATTATTAACCCTTTTATCGCCAAATTTTCCAAGCACCGACTCCTACCCTGGTCGAGCGATACCTACCCATCCATTCAAATCACCACATATAACAGTTCTTTCGTTTTCCTTAACCAAATCTAGAACTTCTCTTACATTCTCCCAAAACTCCTCCAGCTTAGCCCTGGACGACGAAGCTACCGGCGCATAAACAGCCAAAAAGAATAACTTCGTCAGTCCCATTTTAAAGCGAACCCAGAGAAGTCTTGAGTTCACAACCTTATATCAGTCATAAGATCGACCAACCGGGACGACAGGCGTTCTCGCTTGTCGGGACTCCGGACCATATAGCTAACGTCCCGCCAGGAAGCTCTTCAGTACCACTGCCTTTCCGTTTGGTCTTCGTCATACACACGACATCTAATTCTGTTTCTTTCATTATTTCGATCAACTCATTCGTCTATCTCTCATGCCCCCTCTAACATTCCACGTGCCAACTCTGCACTCCGTCCACCACCTTTCGCCGTGTCGGGCTGTGCGTGACGGGTGGCGGTCCCCATCGCCGCTTTGCGCGCTGCATTCCACACCAACGGGGACGAGCTGGCGTGCATCGCCTTGGGGGGGACGCCCTAACCCTCGTTTGCATGGGTGCGCAGCTGTGTAGAACTGCAGCCCTGAAAAGGGCTGGCAGGGGTCGCGACGAGCACGCTTCTACAATGACTCCCATAAACCCCTAGAAAGAAAATAAATTTGTAATTTGCTACTTACTAACATTAATTTTATCAAAAAACTCATTGAAATTGAAAAAACATTTTCAATTAACAATTTCTTTAATTTTGCTTTGAACATATTTCCATTTAATTATTTGATAGCTGGTGGTTACTGATTGTATACACGAAAAGCAGTAATATAGGTACTTTTATAGTAAACTAGCTGTTACCCGCAGCTTCGCCCGCATGGTCACTGGGAAATGAACTATCCATTGCTTTATGAATTGAAAGAAAACTGAGTTTTATGGATTCATCAGAGATGCAGCCATTAAAAGTAAACTGAGCAAAATTGATTCGTCAGCCTATTTAAATGTTTTGAAACGCAGCGTATAGGAAAGCATGAAAATAGCCTGTTTATTTCAAATGTAAATGGGATATTTTTTTCATTAAAGGAAACTGAGCATAATCCGTCAGGGATGCAGACTTTTGAAAAGAAACTGAGCTAAATTGATTCGTCAGAGATGCAGTTTTCTGAATTGAAAGGAAACTGAGCGAAATAAAAGATCCCTCAGAGATGCAGCCTTTTGAGTTGAAAGGAAACTGAGCTTAATAGGTCCGTCATAGGTGTAGCATTTGGAATTGAAAAGAAACTGAGCTAAATAGGAAATTTTGAATTGAAAGGGAAGATCTGTGGGAATTCTGATTAATTGATTGTGGGAATTTTGGAAAAAAAAACCTAACTGAACACTATTTTAAGACGCTACTGTACACAATGTTATATGTTTTTCTATTCGGGGAAAGAATGTGCAGATTCTGGGCATTTGACACACGCGAACGTGCTACATATAGCTGACTATGAGAGAAGCACGGTTTTTCTAAGTTGACCCCCGCTACCTGTAACGTTTGCCCTTGCGCTTTATTAACTGTTATTGCAAAACTGAGCTTAATAGGGAACTGCAACCTTTTGTATTGAAAAGGAATATCTGTGGGAATTATAGGGATCCGTGGTATAATAACATTTTCACCTTTTCCTACGCCTGTCAAAACTGTAGCACCGAATATGTCGTCAATTTAACGCAGCCCTCAGCATCCGTTTCCAACCGCCCATCGCCACTTTTTAATATTGTGTCAGCATAGTTTCCAGCATTGATATCATTATGCAAATGCACTCTCATATTCGTAGTTAAACTGAATTTTGCCACCTTGTTCCATAAAATAGACGACTTGAGGCATGCTTTAATTTCATCTGCAGGTGTGCCCTTTTGAATGACAGGTAAAGTTTGCCGAAAGTCACCAGCCGGTAAAATCACCATTCCTCCCATTACATCGGTATTGCTGCGCAAATCCTGGAGCGTTCGATTTAGTGCTTCTACAGCTTTTTTGAAGCGACATTGTACTTTCGTCCCACACTAAAAGTTTGCATTGTCGTAGCATTAAACCTCGTGCACTATTTTTGCTAAAGTTGCAGATCGGCGATTTTTCCTGGGCTAGATTTAGAGGGAGTTTTAAAACAGAATGTGCAGAGCGCCCCCGCTTAGCAGCGTAGTGGCTATACCGGAGGAAGCTACAGCCACAGCAATGTTTTTATCTTTGCGTACTTGCGCTAATAATAAATTTAACAAAAATGTCTTCCCAGTTCCTCCAGTGGCATCTAAAAAGAAAAGTGCACCATTTCCACATTCAATTTGTCCTAATACTTTGTCAAAAACTCGTTTTTGTTCGGGAAGAAAGCAGGGTACAAATTCGGCTACTTGCTGCTGCTAAGCTGGTATATCGTAGTTTGTTTCACGTATAATTTCATCACTTAGTTCATTTTCGGTTATTCGCTCTATCATTCCAAAGTCACTTAATTTTTTGCCTACCATTGCCATTACTTTATCTTCAATTTTTCCAAGTGCTTCATTATAAATGTGTTTATTGTATGTCATGTTCACGTGTGTCTTCTTTGCTGTAACCTTGTAAAATATCTTCAGCCATGTACTCTTTATATTTGTCCCACAATTCATGTGCATTAGATAGCCCGCAAGATGATATGAGAGTTGCATAAAGATCCCTAATTTTGGCTGGTGACTGGCACTGCATAGCTTCCTCCATGTTTTCATCCCAGTGATCATCGTATTCTAAAAGATGCAGAGCTTCACATGCTTCTCTATAAGTTGCGCATTCCTGACCGCTGACAGCTTTAAGGTCTTTCATATCCTGTAGGACCCCGAACATGGTGCAGCAGCAATCGTAAACAGAAACATTCAAAATTAGTTACATGGACGGTATACACACGACCAAGGGCATCTGATGACTTTACATCGGTTCAATTTAAAACAGGCGCACCTTGAATACGGCGTTTCCACTCCTTCCTAGATGTGTTCCAAGTATAATTGCGGGGGAATTCAGATAAACAACGTTTTTGCAAAGGGGTCGGTTTGACAAAGTTGAAAGAAGGCTGTTAGTGTAGTTTTTGGCGGTGATACAATTCTTTCTTGGAAATTTCTTTCGGTTAAATATACACTAAGTGCACAGCAAGGTGAGTAACTGTTGGGTGCCTTTCGTGTAAAGGGAAGCCAAGGAGACGCCACACTGCATCGTTACTGCTGACATAACGCCCTGCTTGAAAGGTCTGTACTTCATTAACGGGATTTGCCTCACCTTCACTCTTGAGAATAAATATTGCTTGGTCGCTTCCTTTATTTATGTACTTACAGATATACTTGCTTGCGCTGACAGAGCTACATGGTTCTACATTAATGTGGGCAATAAAAATTTTACATAGAATGGGCGAATACGGGACAATCAAGCTGTTATCTAAGGCTTCTAACGCTCCAGAGCGAGATTTAATTGTAACTTTCCTGCCACCATCTTCGGGAGCTCTGCGTCTGTATAAAGGGTAGCCATTGTCATTATTTTAGTAGCTGTTTGGGGAATTTCTTTGTACATTTTCCTTCTTTCATACATGGCAATATTGAATTTCGTGCTCCACATGGACCGTGAATCATATTTCGGACGATGGTATCATACAATTCTTTATCTTGCTCAGGATCCGGAATCTCGGCGCTTATTATGTCGTCTATTTGGCTGGGCCGCAACTTCTCTTTAATCCATATTAGAATGTGGGCATGCGGTAATCCTCTTTTTTACCATTCAATTGAATACATGAAGCACTGCACCTCTCCGAAAATTTTCCCTTTGTTAATTACATACACTAATTTTTGTACTTTTAATCTAAATACTCTAGCAACTAAATCGTGTCTGTAGTACTTTTTTGGCCCGGCATTAGCTCCTCGGTTATTTCTTTCCATGTGGGATTGCAAGTAAAAGTAACAAAAAGATCAGGTCTTCCGTAAGTTCTTACATAGGCGAATGGGTCTTGTGTGTACTCATGTAGGTAGCGGGGACTGTTAACGAATGACGAGGGCAGAATTACCATTTTACCTAAATCTCTGGGGTTTACATTGGCGTCGCTAGAAACTGCATCTTGTAAATGTATATAATTCTCAACGCGCAGCTTTTTTGATTTAAAGATATATAACGGAGACGTTCACTTTCTACCTTCACATACATGTCTAACAAAAATTGATGAAATAATTGTCTACACCGGGCTAAGAGGTTAAAATCATTTTCTCGCAACATCATATGATACGCATAAAAATCCATACATGATACTTTTTTGTTCGAAGTAGGCTCCTTTGTGACCGGGTTAATGAGTGGAATTTGAAAATGATAACCCTGTTGTCCTTTACAATAAATCAATGGGTATTGCAGAGCGTCATAAAACTTGTGTGTATCAGCTACCCGTTGCAACGTTTCATCACGTGCTCGCAAGACAATGTCTCGTGTAGAAAATTGATCACCGCTAATTACGGCTGCTATTTCGTTTATCAAAGGTACATTGTAGCGCCTTTCATGCTCTCCTCGAGGGGTCCGATCTGCGTGAATGATGACTTTATAATCCTCTTCAGGTAGGTTTTCTGAATCAGTTTTTAAAGGTTTTGACTCAGTTTAGTACGTTCATGCAAGAATCTTTGAATTTTGAACACTGTGTCTCTCTCAACCCCTTCGATAAATTGGCAGCGACGGTCTACCTAAAATTCGTCACCCATAAAATATACTTGTAAAAATTTATGCTGTTCGTTTTCAGCTGGAAAAAGTGAACGAAACTATTCTATGATAAACTTGCCCTTGCACCGTAAATGTAGACGAAAATCCCGGAATTATTATTTCCCGGTCAACTTCGAAGGACGTCATGTGAAAGCATGAGTTATATTTCCGGATCCTGTTTAAAAAGCGC
Organism: Parnassius apollo; assembly: GCA_907164705.1. NCBI lineage: Eukaryota > Metazoa > Arthropoda > Insecta > Lepidoptera > Papilionidae > Parnassius > Parnassius apollo. The sequence goes on from CAJQZP010000117.1 coordinate 7,043,148, forward strand.
CGTTACTCATTAGCATCATATAAAAAGAGAGTTTTCAAAGGTTCTTCTGGTTCCCCAAGTAACGGAAGAGACACTTTGTCATTGGAACAGCACATGCCTGCGGTCTCAACTTCCATTTTAAAGCGATGCAAAATTGACACGCTTTGTCCATCAGTCCGATAACAACTAACCTGTGATTTTTATAATCAGTCAACGGATCATAATTGAATGCTGCGTCATTAAAAACCGACCAATTGTTTCTTCGAAAATTTTGTCGACGTTCAGCTCCGAGCTGTGCATTTGCATCTCTTCGCGCCTGTGTCTGTTCTAGTATTTCAGATGCTCTTATAGTAGATTGACGTTCAGCTTGCTCAATGAGTCTGTGTTGAGTTTCATCAGGTGTTTCCGCGGCTCTTAAGGCGGCCTGACATTCGGCTTGTTCGAATAGCCTTTGCTGACTTTGAGCAGGTGTTTCAGTAGCTCTAAAAGTAGATTGACGCTCTGCCTATTCAAGACGCCTTTGCTGACTTTGATCAGGTGTTTCAGTAGCTCTTAAAGTAGCGTTACGCTCTGCCTGTTCAAGACGCCTTTGCTGATATTGAGCAGGTGTTTCAGTAGCTCTTAAAGTAACTTGACGCTCTGCCTGCTCAAGACGCCTTTCCTAATTTTGAGGAGGTGTTTCGGAAGCTCATAAAGCAGCCTGATGCTCTGTCTGTTCTTGCCTTCTCAGTTCAGCATCTTCTAAAGATTCTGGCGATCGAGCTAATCTTTTCACTTGTCTTTGAGAAGATACTCTTGAAAGGCTGGAATAATGATTGCGAGGCATTATGAAGTAACAAAAAACCTATTTTTAAAAAAACGTTAAAATACCTAAAAGGAATTAAATTTCCTTTTAAATATTTTTTTTAAAAGCAAATATAAAATATCTAAAAGGAATAAATATTCCTTTTAAATATTTTTTAAAATCAAAACAACAAAACCAATTCAAGACACATCACGAATCCGAAAACGATAGCCAAAAAAAATCGAATCAACTTAAACCAAATCACAAAACAAATCGCAGAAAACCGAAATCGAAAGCAGTAGTCAATATAAATATAACCAACGAAAAAAGATGTAAGTGTATAGGTACCGTATACACTATCTATACTATTAATATTCCTTTGAAATATTGTTAAACAACCTAAAACAATGAAAACCAATTCACGATTCTAAATAAACAAAATCCAAAATCAAGAGAGTCTAAATATGTATAAAGGAATACCAACCAAATCAACAAAACCGATCCAAGAAAATGAAAGCCAATATATATCCATTTAACCTTAACAAAATCACAAAGCAAATAACAAACAACCGAAATCGAAAACAAGTAGTCGAATAAGCTACGAAACAATTTAAGCGTATAGGTACCGTATGTACTATAAGTTGACGCGCGGCTCAACGGCGGGAGTTAAGTACATGTCAGCAAACATTTCGTTACCGCGTTTTAAAAACCTAGTAACGACATCTAGCGGAATAACTATGTATACGTTAGTTAATAAGAAATCTCAAAATATATTTTTCTCATAATTTTGCACAATTTTTCTTATTGTAATACCGATTCATTCATAACCATATATAAGAACTGTATTAATTTCCGTTCAATAAATATTACTAAGGCTTATTAATAAGGCTTACTAAGAACTGTTTCTACCACAGTTAAGTAATAGTTAAGGGTGAAAGCGTGACAAGTGGTGATAGTATTTCTGATCCATACTTGTAATCACGCCTATAACCCTTGCGGGGTAGGCAGAGCATCAACGGATTACTTAATATCGTCTGCGAGGTTATTGCCTATTCTGTGAATTACAATGCACCAAAACGTTTGAAGAAAATCAGCTGGTGAATTTTATGTTTTTTATCGCTCTCTTCCCGGTCCTGCGTGGAAAAATACAGATCCATACAATTTTTATCTTAATTTTGGTAAAAAGTAATAATAATCCAGATATTCTGACCTTCTGTGTTCGTCCATCGTACCGTGGTCCGTCTTGTAGAATCACGGTGGCGCCACCTAGCTGAATTTAATTTTGTAACATATTCGATTTTCCCACGGGAATGATATGTTTTTCCGCTGAAAAAGCCTATGTCACTCTACAGCCACCGAACTGTCACCATACAAAAAATTCATGCCCTGCCGACGCTCTGTTGCGACGTGAAAGAAGGACAAACAAACAAACAAACAAACACACTTTCGCATTTATAATATTAGTATGGATCATATTTTTAATAATAGGTAAGTTTAATGTATAATCTGAATTACGAGATATACAAACACGCCACGATACGACAAGTCAAATTTTATTTTTATTCAGTGTTGAAATACAGCAGTGAAGGAAAAGAGAAATAAAATATATATCTTGGATATCTCAAGTTCGTAGACATTCGAGCACTATTGTGCAATCTACACATTCCGCTGCCCTCTCAACAAGGTCTTTTTATTATTACTGCAAATGTTACTTTCATTTTATAAAAAAATAAATTGGCATGTATATATAAATAGAACCAGAATAGAATAGAATAGAATAATTTTTTATTCAATATAGATTACATGTAATTCTTATTGAAAGTGATTTTTAACTATTAACTCTGGTTCGGAGAAAAACCTCTCATGTCCAACAAAGGTTTCATTTATCATGTCATCTCAAGTTTAGCTCTTGTTAATTTTATTTTTAAAAATTTCATTCACTTCTGATTTGTATGTATTAGGGGTTAACGTATGAAATTTCATTTTACATTCAAAGATTTAACCCCTTTCGACATCATCATCATCATTACAGCTTTACAAAAGTCTACTGCTGAACATAAGCCTCCCCCAAGGAATGCTATAAAGCACGGTCCCGAGCCACCTGCATACATCGTCTTCCTGCATGTCTTACCAGGTCGTCACTCCATCTAGTATGGCAGCCCTACACTTTTCCTACCGGCACGAGGCTGCCACTCGAGAATCTTTCTTCCTTAACGGTTGTCGGTTCTTACCCCCTTAACTTACTAATCCGTTGGGATATGTCGGTTACTCTGGTTCTACTGTGAATATCCTCATTTCGAAGTTTATCACGCTGATAAATCTAGGGCATAGCCCTCTTCAAAGCTCGAGCGACCTTAAGTTTCCTCATACGGCTAATAGCGAAGGACCATGTCTCGGATCCATAAGAAGTACTGGCAACACGCACAGGTTGTACAATCATGTTTGCAAGTTTTAAGTTATACCTGACGAGTAGATGTGCCGTAATCTCCCGAACGCTGCCCAGCTTCGAACTTATTGCTCTCAATAACTACTGGCATATGTGTGATGTCCATGTTTTTTCCACGTGTGTGTGTGAGACACTATTAACATCATTGCGCATATTGCTTAGGTCCCACAGCGATTCTGTTATAAAGACTATATCGTGGGCAAATTGAAGGTGAGTGATGCACTCGCCATTGATGTTAATACCGAACCCTTTCCAGTCCAGTAGCTTGAATACGTTTTCAGTTTCGGGGAGAATACGTAAACAGTTTCGGGGATATAACGTACTCTGGTTTTATCACTTAAAAAAAATTTAAATCGAAGTATCTTGATTTTCTATTTCTGTCATCTCGAGGAAAGATTATTTATGCCTTGTGAGCTCCTGTGAGATTATTTATGAGCTCTGGGAATCTAGACGCTATAAAGTATGTGAAACCATTTTACCACGTTTTATTAAGTAACTTTGTTTCTTGTGTGTCTCTCTATATTTACGGGTGGAATCTTGCAAATCAAATTTCGAACATTTTCAGATTAGCTAGGGACTTGAAACTTTGATAATAGTTCAGAGTTGAATGACGATGTAGGAATATGAGAAAGCCGGGGTATATTAATATTTTAGTAAAAATAAAATAAATCACTTGTTTATCACTTCCTGAAAACAATTTTTTCACTATTTGTTTTGTACTGTAAGCTCGTTCTGAGTAGATCGGACGAAAAATTAATATTCAAAAACTGAAGGTAGCCGGGCAACTATGACATTGGGACGTCAAATATCAGTACCCTCGTGACCATGGGTGCTGTAAAGCACCCAAAACATCGGAAAATAAGTTAACTAAACGGGATAAAATAGTATTATTCAATTTGTTCACTAGCAGAAAATTGTCCAAATTGCGAGAAAAAAGTAATCGGTTAGGGCTAAGTCTTGCAACTCAAGTTTCGAGCACTCTCCGATTAACTAAAATATAGGAATTTGAAAACACCGTGGTATATTATTTCTTTTTAGTATAAAATAAAAAAAACACTACACTGCTAAAAACACTTTTTTCGCTAGCAGAAAATTGTTGAAATTGCGTGAAAAAAGTAATAGGTAAGTGCTAAGTCTGGTGAGTATGGAGGATGAAGTATATAATTCATAACTGATACTTTACAGGTGAGCCTCATGCTCGTTTGCCAATACTATAAAAAAATGGTATTTCCAATGTATAAGTGATGGCCAAATTAGGCAGCGAAGTGCGTTTGCGAAACTTTTATGGCGGTAGCCATGGGCGATGATGATTAAATTGGTTCGGATGATCCGCATGATTTTCCGAATAATTTTAATGGTTTATTTTAAAAATTCTAACTACTTCAATAATGTTGAAGATTTACTATACTTAAAAGTTGTTTGCGTCTACAGTATCAGGTTTCCATTTTAATTAGATACCAACTGTCAGTATGTCTTTTAACTATAATACAAGCTTTTATTTTCAGTCGTGTCCACATCACTAAAGCGACGATGTTGCAGCTGGGAGGCAGATTTGATGTGGAGCCAGGAGATGGTGCATCTCGTGAAGGATACCTAGCGGATCATAAAGTGGAAACTTTTCTCATTGTACCGCCCAAGGTTAGTAGTATTAATGTTTGTGTTGTATGCCTTGATTATACATAAATTGCGTTTAACTCGTGCCCCACTAATGAACCGGCCCGGCTTTGCACGAATGATTTTGGATCTCGACATATGTTATGATTGTATATACATATAAGCCTTCATCTTCAATCATTCTGTCTATTGATGATCCGTTGCGTAGTTCAAACGATCTCAGCATACAGATGACGGGAAGCGACTTCGTTTTATACTATGTAGAAGAGATAAGAAATAGTAAACATGGTATTTTTCTCACAGAATACCAGCGTAAAATAGTAACTTAATGCTGCTGTGTTTCGTATGGTGAGTGTAGAGAACCGGCATTCCGTCTTAGTCCTCACGGGTGACAACGCATCTGCATTTTGTTTCGTAATCGAGGATAGATGTAGATGTCTATGGCCCACAGCAATCACTTAACATCAGGTGGACGTCACCCTAGCCTATAAAAAAATTAAAAGAATACTATTAATTTTCGCATTAATAATGTCCTCGGGATCGATTTACCGTCACTCACGTCAATCACATCACATTTACGATCACGGCAGTCCGTCCTAATGAAGACTAATACCCGTATTTATAAAGAAGTAACCACTTGTTGCTAAGTAATTTCTTAGTTAAGTCATTACTTAAGGTTAGAATTATTAATTACAAAATCTCGTTCTATAGTTGAGTAACACACGTTACTTACTTGAGCAAATGACACGTTACTTACTTGATGAATGAAACACGTAGAGTGTTACTTGGGCATTTGTGCAAGTGTGCTTGGTGGTTGTTTCTGTGTTCATAAACATCGTTCTTCATTATTATGAAGAACGATGTTTTGGCTTACTGTCATAGGTTTCGGAATAAACAGCAATTGAAAGGCATAAAATTCCGTATGTTAAAACTTACGAACGACGATTACGACGAACACGAATTTTATGGCGCTGAAAATAAATATTCGTAAAAAATGTCGAAGTTAGATAACGTCTAAACTTTTAAAGTAAGAAGGTTTATTTAGCGGAAATAACTTATCCCGAAAAATTTAATTACGTACCAGTAAACAGACGAACGGTTTTTCAGCCGAAAATAATTATACTTGAATTTCCGAAGTGCAATTGATTTCAATCGGTAATTTCATTTTCGAAGTGTAATTGTTGTTAATTTTTATTTTGATTATTAATAAACATAAGTTTACAAATATTGAAAATGGATTGAAATTGTTTTATTAATTTTTTTTATTAATAATTATGCTGTTTGAGCTTTAACTTGATCAATAGCTTATGAACAATCTTATAAGGTAATAGTTATTTTGTAACGGAATTTGTTTTATCGGCTTACGGTACTTCGTATTTCGTTACAAATATTACAATCACTTTTCTGAGATATTGATATTGGCGGATGAACGGTTATCGTAGTATAGTTTCGTAGAATGTATTCAGAATAGCCGATAAAACTGAAGGTGATATATTGAACTACCATAAATAATTAATGCACCACAACATAAGAAATAAAACTAAAGAGAAAACTAAAGCAGAAAAAGAGTTACATATGTTCATGTAATTATCTGTCACTCCTATAAAGGGAGATGAGTTAGAGATTAGTTGGAGATGTGAGATGGCATGAAAGGGTTGTCACCCGGGCTTCTTTGCCTAGCCAAGTTCTATTTGCAACTTCGGTACCCCGTGAGTGTTTACTAGACGCCAGGTTGTCAAAATCGTTATTTTAAAATTCAACTCTAAAGAAATAAACGTAAAAGTAAAAAAATGTTTAATTAATACTTGTTTTTTGTTAAAAATAATAATTATTCGATAAAATTAAATATGTAAAGGTAAATAGTGTAAAACTTACAACATAAATATAATGTTTGATTATTATAAGTAACTTCTTTTACTTGTTTATAAATACGGGTGTAACTGTCTGCACAAGACAGGATTATAGTGCACGCAAGCACTCTCTATTCCCTCGCGCTCTTAGATTAAAGAGCTGAATTACAAAACCACGTACGCAGACACAGTAAAGAAAATTGGTCCAATGTTGTTCTGCGACCTACAATAAAAATAATGAGGCAACTATGTGAACTTTCTCGAACCAAATTTTTTGAAAAGGAATTTCACTCTAATCTATTAAACTTTTTCATCTCACATACAGAACGTGGATAAAATTGAACATACTTTTCAAGCATTAAAATTACTTTCATATATTGGAAATACTTTTCAAATTTTGAATTCAACTTTTTAGTAAATTAAAAGCTAATTTACATAAAAACGTGAAGTAGAACATAATTGTCCTATATTGTTTTGGTAATAACTAATAACAAATAAGAATGAGTTTATAATTGCGTTACTTATCTTATGGGATATTTAAAAATATTACGGCCTATATACTTCCTACTGCCGGGCACAAGACTTTTCCCATTTCAGAGAGGGGTTTAGGACGAGGAAATGTCTGCCGCGCTGCCTAAATGTTGGTTTTTGAAATATTTTTTCTTATTTCTCAGACATGCAGGCTTCCTTACGATATTTTCCTTCGCAGCAGAGCACGTAGTAAATCAGCAGCTAAAATTTCAATTCACAATTTCATTGTTGCGGGGGGATCGAACCCAACCCGGGTTCGCGTACTGTGAAATTTATAGCGAGCGCTAAGCCCCGAGCTACCACTTCTCTTGGGCTCTATAGAATATTGGGTTTGTGAATTTGTACGCGATGGGCTAACCACCTAATAATTTTCCATTGAAAATCATATTGTTTGGTTGACATGCTTTGAGTAGCTCGTCACTCTTTAATTCTGCTTACCTCTTTGTCTTATAGACGCACTACTATTTATGTATGTAAGTAAAAAGAAAGAAATGAAGAATCATTTGCTGCAGCACGCCATAAACATCATTAGGCATTAAAATATTTAACATCAATTAAAAATAGTTAAACAAAGTTAAAAAATAACATCAATTTGACTGAAATAACATAAAAGTAAATTAAATCTTTGCTCTATATTAAGAAAGAAATGTCCTTACGATGTCGTTTTATTAATATTATTTTTTGCAAGAAACTTTTAACCGCTACGTCTGTAGAGATTAAGAAGTCGAAACAAGTTCACAATGAGATCAAGCCGTTTTCGGTTTAAAATATACAGTGATTAAAGTTGCAAGAGATATTTTTTGGCTCCAGTTTCCGACCCGAGTTTTCTTTTTATGGTTTCCATTTTCAGATTTCGGATATCTCGTTTACTTTAAATATTTTAAGACGTAACGTCAATAAAAATTAATTTTATAACACGCTTCCCTTTGTCGGCTTTTACAATATTCACGTGATGATATAGCGCAATGAATATTCCTACGCTTTATTATGACATTTAACTCGATGAACCGACTATCTGTGAGAAAGAGAGGTTCTTAAGCGTAAAACCAGTTCTGGTAAGCGATATGTTGAACAATTGGTCAACTAGATGTAGCGAAGTCCTGGTGAGGTATGTCTTAGTCACTGGATACAGGTTACTTAGAACGGAGTTTGAGGCAATATAAAGGAGTGACCTATGTTCAGCAGATCGCCACTATGCTGGCTATATTAAAATACATTTAAGAATTATACAAAGTTATTATAAAGTGAAATTATGTCTTAAAAAATCCCTTTCCAGGACTGAGATATTTTCCGAACCAGTGCAGTGGTAAATAAAAAAGGACTTTAAATAAGTAATATATGTAACACTCTTTCTATTATACAAAAATTATTATTTGTTTGTTCGTATTTTATGCGCTGCAATACCGTTTATCATATTGCTATAAAACTTCACTGTCAACTTATTGCTTACACTTGCGCGAAGATTATAGACATAGTACTAATTAATCTGCAATAGGTGACGCGGATATTGTGCCGAAAAATGTAATTTAAGGCGCTGTACATAGTCAAAGTAGGCTTCAGAAAACATTTTTTTTAGGAAAATGTATACATTTTAGAGCTGCAAAAATATATGTTAATCTTGATCATATATATTGTGGGACCATTGTGTTCAAAACACGTTTTCGGTAAATTTTCTCGATAGAAAAAAATCATAAAAAATCCATTAAAAATGAAATTCTAAAGATTGTAACTGGATTATTTATAAACAAATCTTAATCAAGTTAATAACAGTGATTTAATATATAATATTAAAGGGAACTGTTGTATTTATTAATCGATTTTAAAATAAGATATTTGTAAGTATTAACATATTAATGATTAATAACTCGAACGAGTCCAACGAAACATCGCACCATCTTGGCATCTTTTTGCTTCTCTTTCATTTCTACGAGGAGCGACACTGACCGCTGAGGCGCGCTGCTAGGTAGACTTGTTTCGCTCGCCGCTCAAAAATCATTTACGTATGTTTTGTTGTTGAAAGCTGCTTATATTTTATTTTGTGATTAGTTTTCTATAAGATGTATTGTTGGTGTAAATTTTTGTTCGGATTCGGTTCTAGTGATACGTTTTGTAAATATACAATTAGTCTTTTATAAGTTGGTCTAAACTTTTTGCGATTTAGGTTTTAGTCATAAGTTTTATAAAATAAACAATCAATGTATGTATACATTATAAAATGTGCAACAAAAAAAAATAAAGAGATCTTATTCGATGAAACAAAAACACACGATGGAAGTTGTAAAGTAAGTATCTACATAATGATTTCTTATATTTACGCGAACACTACACATTGAAATAATACTAGTTTTTACGGAATTTATCGCGTATATTTTAACTTTTTAAATACCCGACGTTTCGAACGCTTTACAGCACTCATGGTCACGGGCAGGACTGAGATGTTCAACGTCCATATGTCATAGTTAACCGCGGTAGCACCCAGCCATCTTCTCGATATGAGAAGATGGCTGGGTGCTACCATCTGCTTGGGATCCTATAATAAATAAAATTAAATCCCAACCCAAGCATACAACTGCAAGACTTCAAGATACCATAAGTTCATACTGCATAGATCGGAACAAAAGTTAAATTTTAATCTATGGTAACCGCGGTTAACTATGACATATGGACGTTGAACATCTCAGTCCTGCGCGTGACCATGAGTGCTGTAAAGCGTTCGAAACGTCGGGTATTTAAAAAGTTAAAATATACGCGATAAATTCCGTAAAAACTAGTATTATTTCAAAGTATCTACATTTTTGTGCACACCTTATTTTGGTTATATAGATTATCTATACATGCGTAATATCAACCACCCCGTCAGTAGTTCGATTGGTCTGGCGGAGCCGTGGATTGAGTTAGTTTCTCGTGTCGGTGTGTATTGGTTCTAATCCCGCATACTATAACGGGTCACGCCTTTAGCTGATTGACTTTTTCTCGATTTTCTTGTTTGTAATAATTTTTCACAAATAATTTTTTTATTTTCTTATTTTTAATATACCTAATCATAATCCAATTTTATTGTTTTTTTTTAGTAAAAATAAACGGTTGGCATACAATTAGTCAGCAGATGAATCATCGGAGAAAACTTTTACATACATGGTGTTACAGAATATTTCTAATTTATCAACTCAGAATTACTTCTCAAAATAAATAAGTAGGCTTAGGCACTATAAATTACCAAAAATGCCCACAATATAAATTGAATAAATCCGCATACAAAATTTTCTAAATGCCAAATGCAAATTACTCAAAATGCAAATTGTTGGAATTCATTTTCTCAAAAAAAAAAAAAACGCATGATATAAAAATAACTAAGTATTTCAATTTAAAAACTTGTTTCAATTATAGACTACAAAAAGATTCTGAGCACTAAAACCCTGGAAATCACTTTCAATTGCATTAGTTGTAACTCCAGGAGCCAAACCAAAATCAAATTATGATATGTATGTATTCGTAAATACCGCGTAATTGCCATGACTTAGATTTTTTGTTTGTAATTAAATAAAAATTAAAATTCGTTTTTTTATTACAGAGAAATCACTTACGATGTGCTATTGATTGAACCGTCGACTGAATCTCTAAAACCACCAATTCATGGTCAAAGAGTAGTTGACATAATGCATTTTACCCAGCAACTGTGACTTATATCCAGTCATAGTTCTTTTTAGAATTGTCATTTCTTACAAATGTCACTCATAGGAGAAAAAAGGATTGGCTGTTAAAAAGTTTGAATATTTAATTAATTAAAAACATATACAATAAACATACAGGGTGATATTATCAAACCCACCCATTATTATCAACCATGTTAATACATGGTTGATAATAAACCCTGGGAATGAGGTGGTCGCTTCAAAGTTGTTTCTAAAATAAATTTTGTAAATAGTTTGTAACCAATCGTACTGTAAAATATATGTTTTTAAAGTCCCACTAGGTTTCTTGCTGGTTTTTCCTAGGACAGAGGTTTTTTCCGAACCAGTGGTAAAGTAAAAATGACCTTCAATAACAATTACATGTGATCTATATTGAATAAAAAATCATTCTATTCGATTTCAGGGCTGACACCATAATAAAAGTTTTTCATAACGATGTGTACAATGTCTGCCTTTGGTATTACTACACTCTTTTGTAACACACTGTATATTAATATTTTTCTCCATAATCAACCATCAAGCTCGGTGGATATTTTTATTTTATTTTTATTATTTTGATCTTGATTCTGAAGAAGTATATTATATCTATAGTAAAAAATTATGTTTTTATAAATTCAAAATTTTTTGACAATTAGCCGTTTCGAGAATAGACCATTTTTAGAATTGAGCATTCTGCACCAACCATTTTATTTATTATTCGTCTAAAGAATCTGTTACACAATTTCTCGATAATTTTTGTAGAAAATTGAAAATTTATTTTTAAATTAAGAAAAAAATTTAAGTATTTTAAAAATAACAATACGAAAATATGTTGGTACATAATATATTCAAAATAAGGAAACAAATATATAGAAATATTTTAATAATAAGAACATTTTAAAAATGCGAATACAAAAACCAAAAACAAGCGTGAGACGGGATTCGAACCGCCAGGCACTGGGGTACTTCGCAACTGTACAACGGCGCGCTGGGCCAAACGTATATTACTCAAAGGTGCAAAATTACGCATTTATATGTAATTGACGTCGCACATTGGCGAAATTCGTGCGGTATGCACCCCGCAGTGAGCAAGACTTCTCGTCCCCCACTGATCTGCTTCACCCCCTCTCGTACATAAAAGTCGTCTATTCACCGCGTCTTAAAGTTATATATCATTAAGTTTCAATGAATGTATTATCTAAATAAAATATTTCCAAAAATTTTTCTTCTGCGGCAGCAACGCCTCTCGTACAAGATTTGTAATGGGTTCGAGTTTTTCAACGTTTCATGCGATATGATTGCTTGTGCTTAGTCACAAACAAACACAATTGGTATTTTAAGTGCTAATTTACGTATGTGTTTGTTAAAAATTTAAAAATTAAGATTCAACAATAAGTAATTTTTTAAATGTTATTTTTTTTAGTCTTTTGATTTGAATAAGGAACTTCACAATCTCAATACTGTCTGAAAAATTACCTTAAAAACTACATCCCCTATTTTCCCATCCTTAGGGGTGACTTTTTTAAGTGTAAGAGCTACGCTGCAGCTAAGTTATAGTTGCAGCACGAATGGGTTGGCTTGACCGGTAAAAACCACACACACTACCAGCGTAATAAGAGCTTAAAGCTGCTGTATTTCGTATGGTGAGTGTAGAGAACTAGAAACTATTTGTACTGGAAACAAGGCATTTCGTCTTAGTTCTCAGGGGTGATAATGTATCTACATTTTGATTCTTAATCGTGGATAAATGTAGATGTCTATAGGCCACAGTCTATAAAATAACTTCCTACTAGTTTCTCATAAATTTAATAAACTCATAAATCTCATACATTTAAAACTATAACGATTTAATTTAACACATAAAAATAAGAAATTAAAAGCAAAACATGATATGTACATATGGTATTATAACCTCATCTTAGGGTCTTTGGTAACAATTTCTTTGGCGACTAGACTGAAATTCATCACTGTAAGTTTTTCATAATCAAGCATAGTGGGATCATTCACTCGAATAAGAAATGATGCCTCATTTATGCCTTTAAACGGTGTTACATCGAATACATCATTATCTCCTACTAAATATAGTTCAAATGTTCCATTTTTTCCCTGAAAGTTAAAGATTATACTTGTAGTTGTAGTTCTTGCTCTGTTATTAGCAAAAAAATATCAGTAATTGGATTTATTAAAGGAATTTAATTAAACATAAACTAGTTTCTCATAAAGTACTTTTGAAACTGAAAATACATAGGCGTACTTACCTAATGCCGTGTTTTTTTATTATCTGTTATAAAACAGACCTATTGTGGCATTCTTTGTAAAAAAAGCCCTGAGTTTCTTACCGGTTCTACTTTAAAAGGTTTTTTTGCAAATTTGTGTAAACGTATAGTAATAATAAAATTAAATCCCAACCCAAGCATACAACTGCAAGACTTCAGGATATTATAAGTTCATACTGCCTAGATCGGAACGAACATTAATAATTTTAATGTGTGGTAACCGCGATTAACTGTTACATCTGGACGTTGAACATCTCAGTCTCCCCCGTGATCATGAGTGCAGTATAGTGCTCGAAACGTCGGGTATATAAAAAAGGTAATATACGCGATATAAACCGAACCTTAAATAATAGTTTATACATTTTTTTGCTCAATTACCTAAGTTTAATTTTATATTCTAATAATTATTCTAGGTCAAACTAACATTGCAAACACGCAAAAATGTCTTTGGGATTTATGTTCACGGAGGTTTGTGTAAGATACTACTAAAGTGTTCTAAAGAGTAGAGCTTTCATTGTGACGTGATTGATCGCGTGCCGGAACATTGATGCTTTTAACGCAACGAGCGGCGTTGAATCAGTTCATGTAGAAGATGGATCATCACATTTTTAACGCGATATATAAAACCTGCTATGATATTAATATATTTTTTATTGAAATGCTGCGAACGAGTCTTAAATCATCTGATGGTGAGTGAATGTGACCCATAGACGTCCAGGAAGAAAAGATCTCGATCTCGACAACCTCGTACCGATAGGCGAAGTGTGAAGCGGTTCCACACTAGATGAAATCGATGGATGCAGGTGGCTCATAATCATGCTTTGTGGCATTGCTTGAGGGAGGCCTATATTCAGCAGTGGACTTATGAAGAGCTGTAATGATGTTAATGATTGAATGCTGGTCTCTTATGAGAGCATTGTCCCTATGCGGTTGCGTCTCATTCCTTTAGCAGCGATAATACTGCAGTATGACCTTATCACGTATATTATATGGTATATTATAATCAGCCTTTCAAGTTTTTTTATAGGATAGGGTGACAAACGAGCACACAGTCCGCCTGATGGTTGCTGTGGCCCATGCCCACATCTACATCTATCTTCAATTCATGATGATGATGAAATCAAAATTCAGATACGGTGTCACCCGTGAGGACTAACATGGAATGCCTCGTTTCCAGTAAAAGGTTTCTACTATTTTAAGCTACTTTTTTTAGCTGGTATTCTGTGGGAGCGTGGTCCTTCTCCGGTCGAGCCGACCCATTCGTGCTACAACTATACTACTAATACAACTGCAGCATGGCTCTACCACGTATAACATCCTTGGACGTTCCTTCTCACAGTAGGAAGACCAGTATAATTACAGACAATAAGATATTCCATCTTAGACTTCCGAGGTTTCAACGCATCTGAGGCTTTCTTAGATTGAAGTTGGCTGCCGGTATCCATGGGTTTCAGTGGCTACTTAACATCACGTGGACTGTAAGTTTGTTTGTCAATTCAGTTTAAAAAAATTAACTGCAGCGACGATCGCGGCACTTTTCTTACCCTCGATATTCCTCTCCGTCTGGATGTTGATCAAAGAGATGATCCGTAATACGCTGTATAAGTGATACAGCCACGCTGCATCTATATTATGGCTGTAGCATGAATTGGTCGACTCAGCCGGGGAAGGAACACGTTCTCACATAATACTAATGTAAAATAGTAGCTCAATGCTACTGTGTTTCGTATGTTGAGTGTAGAGAATCGGATACCCTTTTTACTTTAAGCGAGGCATTCCATTTTATTCCTCAGGCGTGACAAAGCATCTGCATTTTGTTTCCTAACCGAGAATAGATGAAAAAAAAATCAGGTGGACTGTGTCGTCGTTTGTTACCCAGTTTCTAATAAAAAATGCACCAGTATTCTGTAAATTTATATTATTGCTGCAGTGTGACTTTATTACGTGTGTAAAACTAGCACCAGCTGGGATTTCAAAGCAGGCTTTGTTTGAATGAGCTAAGAAAATCTAAAGTATGTGTACCTCACACTTCAGACTATCCAAACTTTGGACGAATTTACAAAATCATTGGTCGCCTAGTGGTAAAAATTCGTACTAAAAAATAATGATTCTTGGATTCTGAGACATTGGTAGTAGACCTTTATATGTTTGACATTGATAATATGAACGTTAACAACGTACGTTATATTTTATTTTATTTATTGTATTTGTAACAGATATGTACATACACTTTAGCTTTCTGCACTCCTTCTTCATATAAACTTGTAACTAAGCTAAATCTCACATTCCTCTGTGCCCGCAATATTTTTAAAAAGGAGTACAAAATTTCCTTTTACGTATTAATACTTAAAATAAAAGTTAGTTTGAGATAATTTTTATACAAAGCCTTTTAATTTTAAATTTAATTTTCATATTATCTAATTCTTGAAAACAGGTCTTTCATTAATACGCCTTGAGTATTAAACTGACAAACTTTCCTATAGATTAAATATTTGATTTTGCTAAGTAAAAATAAGTTGGAAACAGTTTAAGCCTCCTTATTCGTTAAACTTTTCGTCAACTTTTCTCCTAATAATTAACAATTTATTATTAAAAACAAAATTGTATTTCAGTAACACTTTCGAGAGCTTTTGCTTTTGGAGCGCTACTCTTGTTCCCCAACCGAACATACCATGGCCGTGTAGTGGCAGCATAGAATACTATAATAAATACATAATAGAACGGGGGAGTGGGCGGAGCCCGTTTAGCCACTAATATGTCAATTCAATTCACACGTATAAATGTTCACACAATAAATCGTTTCCAATTTTCGTGTCAAGCGTCGCTGCACGCAAATTATTTAAAAAATGGCAAATTGACGTGCACAATTTGTTGTCGAAAGAACAGTGGGAAATGGAATTTAAATAAAGGAGACATATTCTACAACCAGTAAGTCAAAACTATTTACATTTTGTGAATCTTAGAAACAAAAATAAAGAAACGTTTATGTGTCATAAACATTAATCAAAAGTCTAAAATGTGTTTGTAGTAGTGATAACCGATAATACGACGTAATTGCTTGTGTGCTTCCGGCGACGCCAATCCTCCTACAAAGTAAGTTTGACAGCCATTCTATTGTGTATTATAGTATTCTATGGAGGCGACAGAGTGAAACAAACTAGAAGTTTGGCAGTCCCGTCTTCCTAATAACAACTAGAGTAAACAAAAACTACGGTTGCCCACCCGCCTGCAAGCAATTATGGGAAAAGTTATGGGAAAATAAAATATTGGAATTTACATTTTTTTATAACTTCATATACACATTAGATGTATATAGGCGGACTTAATGCCTGAGGCATTATCTACCAGTCTAATAAGAAGTATGTTCAGCAATTAATATTCACATATATATAAACTCATACATATATAAGCGTATAAATATATACAAAAAATTAAATACATATATATATATACATTAAACACGCTAACTACGAACGCTAAGTTGATTCTGCCATTTTATTGACGAGCAGTTCTCGCACTTTAGACTTGAACGAAATCCGGTTTTCGGCACTCCTGATTTCGGAAGGAAGAGTATTCCAAAGAAGAACAGATTGAAAAAAGAACGATGATTGTACAAAGTTAGTACTAAAAGGCTTAAGGTTAGCACTGAAGCAAAAGGTTATTACTAGAACGGAGAACTCTATCATGGTTTGAGCTAAGATATTGAAAATGAGGAGTTAAATAAGATGGAGGATTAGGAGACATCAAGATAGAGTATAGAGTAGTGAGTGCACGTAGACTACGGCGCTGACGAATCGGCAACCAGTTAAGTTGAGAGCGATAAGTAGACACATGATCATATTTTCGAAGATTAAAAATGAATCGAATGCATTTATTAAGAATTTACATTTGTCATTGATTGGCAGTAAGTATTTTATCAGACCCGTTATCAGATAATCCCAAAAAACTTTATATGTTGGTAAATAGGAGTAGATTAAGTAATTAATGAGTTTATTAGTTAGTATTTATTCTATTTAAGATTTTTGTTGTGAATACCAGGGCGTCGTAATCGCAACAGCGACAAATCCCTTTTTCCATGAATAAAAAAAATTATGGGAAGTTCTATGTTCATTGGTGGAGTTTGATAGTCTACAATGATTAATGAATGAATGAACCAGTCTGAGATTGGTGCTAGCATCAAACATGTATTAATGGCAACTTCAAATACTAAAAGCCTGACCATTAAACCAGGGCAGATGATGAAGAAGATATTTAGCCGTCATTAACAAAGTATTAATATTTTAATATGTTATCCTAAAATAATTAAAATTTTGCCTTTTTCGAAACTATTAATTTTTAATAAAATCAAGCGTTACTTTGCGGCAATCCAATATATTGGAGATGTTAAAATATATATATATATAGTTAAGATCCGCGTAATAAAATAAAATGATGTGTAAGACACCTAGTTTGAAGAGCAACTTCCGCCCTCCCTCATTTACGTGCACTATTCCCGTCGACACTAACCTTACACCAATATGACAAGATCCGTCTGTGTGGCTTCCCTAGCGTAGTGAATAGTGATGTTGTGAGTGGTGTTGTTGGGATTGGTAGTGACGAGGATAGTCCACCCATTCTTACCATTTAAATAGTTATGTAATCTAAAACTCAAATCGGTAATATTAATATATATTTTTACACAAATTAATTAAATATTATTGAACAATAATATTTATTATTATACTTTATTTTTGTTTTTTTTGTTGTGAAGTGATGACGTCAGAATATTCTCGACCCCCATTGATATACAAAACACCTCCTTTATATATCAATTTAGACCCCATATTATCCCGTGGGTTTCATAAGAAACGACAGAGGGAAACTAAAATGGGAAATTTTCATATGCTGTTAAGAATTTATTATATTATTTGTATATGTATGGATTTAGGAAAGGAGGGGTTAAAGATATATACCAAATATTTTATTAGATTTATAGATCATTAAAATAGATCATTATTTTAAAACAACAGCCATGACTCTAATATTTGACACAAATCATTCGTTCTTAAAATATTTTCCAAGTGTTATCATTGACCAACAATACAGGTACTTAATACTTCTTTTTATTATTTTAATAAAATTTATACAAGCTCAATAAAACAAGTATTCATTTATCATCTAACATTGTCATATAAATATTATAAGCATATTATAATATAAATTTTTATCTGGCGTTACTAATCTGCTCTGTTACGGAATTAAAAGTTCCTCCCTGCGGTTCTTACAATGACAGCCCGTTGGTTATTTTAGGTTTTAATTAATTTAGATTAACTTTGTAAAGGTTTTGACCAAGGTGCTGGATTACTTTACATTTTCGTTTGTTTTTTTTTTGTTTGAATAAAATACAAATTGAGGATCCTTAATATTTATATCATCTTCTAAGAAATGAATAATATTATTCTACAGACCGAATTTCTTTCACGACGGCCGGTGTTAACGGAGACCAGTCATCAGCGTATGATAAAATTATAGTCTCCAAGTGTATGTGCGAGCACAGGTGCACTCTTATTTCTCTTACTCTCATAGTCCGATGACACTGCAATCCATACGAAAGCACAGAGATTAAGCGCAGAACCAACATCTTTTATTGCTTACAAAGGCAAGGGGTATAACACTTTCAACTACCTGCTTCCGGCATGCTACTGAGAATTTCTTGACAGAAAAGTCAATAACTGATTTTTTCGGCCTGACCCGGGATTCAAAACAGCGACCTCAAGGCAATAATAAGGAATAAATGTCACACAGATAGCTACTTAATACACCGGCTTATCAAAAAATTGCCGTCGGAATTAGTGAACAATGTCACGAAGAAAAATATTAAGTAAGCTAAAAATTATCTCACAATTTATTACATTACGTGATTTTCTTACAACGATTTCGTATATTTTTTTTAATTAAATGTGAGCTTTTTATCTTCATGTATTACGTGGGTGGGAAGGATGGTACCTACGTATAACCACTTATACGTTATATAGACTTATATTGTTAATTTTATGTAAGCTCAGATTATTTCGGTATTTTTACCTGATGAGTTTTTTAGTATTCTTTGTTGGATTGAGGTTATAAGCGTACCTATATTTTGGTTTTTATGGTTATATTCCATAACTAGCTGACCCTATACTACTAATAGCTTAAGTTTTGTGGGTGGCAGACTTACGGTATTTCAATAAGCTTCACGTTTTTTTTCAGTTTTATCCCCTTTACCTGAGGTACATGAAATGGGGCCTCTTAAGTTTGACCGGCGGTCGATATAGAGACGCTCAGGTCTTAAAGATGTAAAAAACAAATTGAAAAGTACAAATTTTTATTAATAATTTACGTTATTTCAATAAAGCTGCAATTTATATACATGGTTGATAATATTATTGACATGTATAATTCTCATGGCAGATATTGTTTTTTTTTTACAAGTTATGTTTTTGATGGCATATTATTTGCAAAAGCTTTTTACAATCGTGTCGCTCCCGCTGCGTGGGTATTTCAGTAATATCAAATATAATACTTAACAGTAAGTCCGTCATTTTGCTCTTAAAATTATATTACGGTCCAAGCTGAGATTATTTGGAGTAATTTGTCTTCTTGGACCCGTCCAAATGGCGTCAGCCTAGAAGTTATTAAATGGACACTCGTAAAGCTACCACTTTTAGTATACTATAAGAATAAAATGTGATAGCTTGATTTGTGATTTTTATCAATAAGGTTATTTCGAATTTTAGCGTGTAAGATCATTCTAGAACACGATTTAAATAGTACAAGTATGTGTCTTCATCAGTCGGTTAAATCATATCACATAAAACTATTTTAATAAATTATTATAATAATTACAAGCTACCCGGCGCAATACTGCCGCAGAAGAAATAAATGTGAAAATATCGTTTTAAATTTGAAAAAGTTATATTGCTTAATTAGGAATGATAATACTATAATAAAAACGATCTATAACTTTCAAATAAATTTGGCGCTATCTACAATGGTAAGTTAATAAGAAATAAGTTGACAAAGTTTTAACACAATGTGATGACGGGCATGGTAGCGCATAAAATACGAACAAATAAACATTAATCTTAATATGTTAGATTATTGGTTTTTGTTTCATATTTAATTTTTTATGGAATTACGTTTACAGAAACCTTCAGGAATATCAGAAAATGGTCGTCTTTCTGTTTGTACCATTGACCGGAAAGGAAGTATCGTTTCATCATTGTTCCAAGATGTATCGCCAACTAAAACAAGAGACAACGTGAGTCCAGCACCGTCACAGCACAGCTTTGTAGAGCAAGAAACTACAAAAGTCTTGAGAACTGAATCACTACGCAATCCCGGAGGTAATTATGCAAGCAGTTTTTTTTTTATAAATAATCAAACAAACTTCCACCTGATGGTAAGCGGCTACTCCAGGACATGGACATGTGCGGCCAACTTCGAACAAAAATGGCTACAGATGCTTTGTTATCACTGTGGGTTAAGGTGAAATATTTCAAGGCCAGCATTTATAATGTTGTGGCCGTGGAAGGAAAAGGGGAAATCTCCTGCCGGGCAAGGAGAGCGGCCAACGCCCCGAGCGGAGCTATTCGGAGCGTTCGTATCTATTCTATGTATACTGTTTTACTTTTGAACTTTAATAGCGCGATTTAGACTTCGATGAGTGTCGCTTGTGACGCGACGACAGCGTCGCCACAATGGCTTTCTATACCCGTCGGAACGGAACACAGTAGTGCGAGCTCTGTTATTTGGCGACAGAAATAGGTAAGAGCGTGGTATCTTATACGTGGTAGAGCCACGCTGCAGCCATATTATGGTTGTAGCACGAATGGGTCGGCTCGACAGAGGAAAGACCACGCTCTCACAGAATACCAGCGTAAAATAGCAGCATAATACTGATGTGTTTTGTATGGTGAGTGAAGAGATCCGGAGATCCTTTTTTACTGGAAACGAGGCATTCCATCTTAGTCCTCAGGGGAGACAACTGCGTTTTGATTCTTAATCGAGGATAAATGTATATGTCTATGGGGCACAACATACATTTACTATCAGGTGGACTGTGTGCTCGTTTGTCACCCTTATTCTAAAAAAAAACCTACCCAGATATACTTCTATAGTTCATAAAAGATAGCTTGATCTCTGCGACAGCTGTCAGTAAAATCACGCCTATGAAGTCCTGAATTTCTTAGTAGTACAGACAGTACCTGTCAATGTCATACTTTATGGGCATGCCGACCTAATAAGTGCATGCCCATTAAATATGACATTGACAGGTACTTGCTGTACTACTAAGAAATTCAGGACTTCATAGGCGTGATTTTTACTGACAGCTGTCGCAGAGATCAAGCTATCTTTTATGAACCATATAAAAAAGGAATCCTATGGTAAATGTCAACCAGTAAATCAGTAAGTCAGTGCACTTCACCATCATCGGCAGTATTACCACTTACAGTCAGGTGGGATAGTAGACAAGCACTGGCTTTGAATGATTAAAAAAAACACCTGTACTCTAAAATCATCTGCCAGCAAACACAGGAGCAGCGTGGAAGACCACGTTGTTAACCAACCAATGAGAACAGGCCTGTGTTGTTTTATAAGGCTGTTATATGTACTTCTAAAAGTCCAATGATGTACGTAGGTATACCCCATAAGTTTAATAGTAGGGGTTTCCAAGCATGGAAAATATTTGCTATATTTTCCACGCTTGGCTTGCAACCGCAGATTTACACCACTTTGAGTTTTTATTGTGAAGATGGTGCTGCCTGTCTTCTGATCATTTCGTTGCCTCTTACGACCCACGGGATGATATGTGGTAGAGGAGTTCTGCGTCGCAACCACCCGTCATAAGTAGTGAGAGTAGTTAATATTTATTTCAGATGTAAGCAGAAGAGCTTCCATTAAAGTGGAGGGACCAAAAATTGTGGCGTTCGAAAACAGTAACAGTGCAAATCCAGGGGAAGGACATAACAATGGAGTGGTGGTAAGCACCAAGCCAAAGAGTCGAAGTGGTTCTATCATTGGAGCTATAAGCCCTAGCATGGGCACAGGTAAGATTTAAAAGTATGATACATATAGTAAAATTTATAACCAATATCTGATTATATTTAAAAGGATTATCACGTTTCCCTTGTATTATAAGACTGTTTAATACATAATGTACACAAGTTTATATTTTATACGTGGAAGATCCACACTACTGCTATATTTTGGCTGTAGCACGAATCGGGTGGCTCGACCGGGGTCCAAGCGGAAGAACCACGCTCTTACATAATAACAGCGTAAAAATAGAAGCTTCATTGTGCTGTGTTTCATACGGTGGTGGGTGTAGAAAACCGGAGACATTTATATTACAAACAAGATATTCCGTCTTAGTCCTCAGAGGTGGCAACACATCTGCATTTTGATTCTTAATCGGGGATAGATTTAGATGTCTATGGACCGCAGCAACTACTTACCATCAGGTGGATAATGTGCTCATTTATTACCCATATCCTGTAAGTATAAAAAAGATGTAGATGTAGTTTTTTTACTTATTTTTAGTAATAATTATAACATTAGTATTTTACTTATAAAAGTATATACTGGGTAACGTTTCTTACCGTCTGAAACCCGTCACCCTGATTCTATATAAAAATGTACATATGAGTATAAAAACTCTTACGTGTGTCACCTAGGTTAGGGAGATTCTACGGGTTTCAATTAGGCACAATCTAGAAACACCTTTGTCCCTTTTTTCGCATCCATCTACGAGTATTTATTGACAATCGTGTTGGTCGATTAAGGTTGTGTATAATTTGGTCATTTTTTATAGGACAGAATGAAAAACGAGCACACAGTCCACCCGATGGTAAGTGTATGCTGTGACCCATAGACATCTACATCTATCCTCAATTGCGAATCGAAATGTACATGCGATGTCACCCTTGAGGATTACGATGAAACCCTCGTTTTCAGAAAAAAAGAGCGTTAAGCTGCTATTTGACGCTGGTATCCTGTGAGAGCGTAGTCCTTCCCCGGTCGAGCCGACCAATACTACTAATTTAACTTCAGCATGGCTCTACCACGTATAAACCTTCTTCTATATATCGCCAATTCGATCTATGAGTTTTCCGCTTTACGCAGGCTGCTTCTGAATTCTGAGAGGGTTTTTGGTGCAAGGAAATGTGCTCTTCCTTCTTATGCCTTCGCAATACTCTTTGCCTTCTCTCTTTGAATCTTTTTGAATCTCTTTGAATTTTTATGAATGCAAGTTTCCCCACGACATTTTCTTTCACCGCCAAGCACGAATTAAAATCAACTTTATTTTACTGTTTTTTATTGAAATAGGAATTAAAAACCTTCATAACTGATTTGGTACAAAACTTTAGTTGTTAATAGTTTATTCATAATTTCTTTCTCCAGAATGTGATACACAATTGCAACAAGAGGTGGAATCTGCGAGGCCCACTTTATTTTATAGGATGATAAGTACAATATCAATAGAGTCCCAAAGTTAGTTTTTTTGGGTGTAAGTGAAATAGCAATTCAAACTGTGTACACTGTTCATAATAAAAAAGAATTAATAATTATTTCTTCTACTTACGCGATTACTACACATTGAAAGAATCTAATTGTACGGATTTTGTCGCTTCCTTTAATTTTAACTTTTTTTTTATTTTATAGAAAAGGTGGAAAACGACCATTGGGCTCACCTGATGGTAAGTGACTACCGCTGCTCATGAACAACCATAACACCAGGGGAATTACAGATGCGTTGCCAGCCTTTTAAAAAGGAGTAAGTTCTTTTCTTGAAGGTCCCTGAGCATCGGACTAACTTTTTAGAGTCCAATTTTGGCTTCCCCTCCAAGTGACTACGAAGCTGCACACTGTTCGATATGTCGATGCCGGGGATCCCGATGCTACCTGAGGCAGCAGGGGAAGTGCCTTCAAACTGAGGAAATACGACAAAAGGGCTCGTTTTACCGGTTATCGCGCAAATTTCTGTCTTTTGGACTTTGTTAAGCAAAGAGTCGACTTCAGAAACAAGTTTGTCCCGGTACTCGACTACGTTTTCCCAATAAATATTGGTACGGCCGGTGTATAAGGCATCACTAGTGCTGTCGTCTGCATAGCAATAAATGTTACCAGTTTGCAACATATCATTGATATGCAGAAAAAACAGCGTTGGTGATAGCACGCAGCGTTAATAGGCTTGTAACAAGAGCATGCACCGTCTACTATGATGTTACTGTTTCGATTAGCAAGAAAACTAATGATCCAATCACACGATTTCTCGGGAAGCCCATAGGAAGTAGGCTGCGAAAGAAGCGCTTTGTGCCAGACCAGATCGAATGCCGTCGCTATGTCCAAACTAACGGCCAATGCCTCCCTCTTGGACTCTACTACTTCCGCCTATCTATGAGTCAGGTAGACCAGAAGATCACCAGCTGATCGACCACGGCGAAAACCGTACTGGCGTTCACTAATCAGTTGGTGATCCTGAAGGTACCACATGAGCTTGCACTTGGACTCCAATGGACTCCATTATTTTGGAGTCCTATCCCCTGTCGCCATCACCTCCATTAACGTGGAGGTGATTGCGATAGGCTTGAGCTGGACGGGTCTGAGAGTTCACTTTTTTAGAGATCGGGTGTACCAAGGCTGTCTTCCGCTTTTGGAGTAGGAGTACTGGAAAAGATGCGTTAAAACCGGTGCCGACTCCGGAGCACACGCCTTCGGTACAATGGGAGGGACTCCAACAAGCCGACTCGACTTGCTGACGTCCAGGGAGAAGAATGCTTTGTGAATCGAGCGTTGTGTAAACCGCACATTAAGTATGGAGCACTCACACCGTGAGATGGTTTGCGGTGTGATCGCCCGTCATTGAGAGTTGAGTTGGACGCAAAGAGAGACCCTAAGAGATCGGCTTTCTCCTTTGCAGCATGGGCCAGTGAGTCGTCCTCTCTGTACAGAGATGGCAGAGATGGCTGAAAGAAGTTTCCTTGGACATAGTGCCAAACACGGCGGTAGCCTGCAGAATGCAACCGCAACGTTAACGTGACTGGTACCACACTCCGGACAAAAGAATGGTCCAACCAGTGTAGAGGGGCGTCAACGGAAACCTGATATCCTACCGGATGAGAGGTCAGAGAGTGGAGAATACATTGCTGAGGGGGCGTCACCAGGGGTGCTGATACCCTTCTGGGGTAGTACTTCACTTGATTCGGCTACCATGTTAAGCAAGGGAGGAGGGGGGAATTTGGGCCTCCGGCCACCTGGACTCACCAAGCGAAACATAGACGTAAAGAGTTCCCCCCGTGATCATGAGTGCTCTAAAGCACCCGAAACGTCGCGATAATAAAAATAAGTAAGTAGTAATTAACGCGATAAAATCCATAAATAATAGTTTTATTCAACAGAGGTAAATCTGTGAGGTATTCTGTGAGGTTGCCACCGGTGGCGAAGCTAGGGCTCCCAATTACGAGTAGAGCAAGCCCAAGATATGGTTTTGTTGCTTTTAGCAGTTTTATAAAAATCACCAATCTCGATATCTCTCCACTCTTCAATTTCATATTCAGTGCTGTCAAGGACGTGTTTAACAAAGCACACAGAAGGTATACTACCGCTAGATAGATTGTATGACATATCAGCAATTGCATACCATCGGTGGCTTTTAAAAGAGCCGTTTGGGTTTGCTTGAGCGAAAGAAAAAGATATTTACATACAATACAATACATGAACAAAGTAAAAACAATATACGAATTTAAAAAAGGGACGCCTGTCAGATGTGAAACATCGAAATTATTTTGTTTACGTTATATACATAGAACAACATATTACGACCATCCATATCCATCCATAAAATAATGACTGTTTATTATATAATTATTCATTTACAATTTTAATAAACCGTACAAAATGATATTTTAAACTAATATGGTAATATACATATTGAAATATTAAATTAGCCGATAGCGTGTTTGTGCCATCTAGCTTATTCTTTACGTACCATCGTGAGAGTCAATCAATTTCTATAAAATGACTTCACCTATAGAATTAAGTAGATGGTGCTATTAAAATTTTATATACTGAAGGACTAAGGGAAATATTCTTTAAAAACTTCAATACATGTATTCTTTCGATTTATTACATTAAAATTTAGGCCTCATATTAAAAAAAAAGATTGTAACAATTAATTGCTATAAAATTAAACTTATACCTATCTCTACTCTATTTTATGTTGCCGTTCAAAACGATATTTTTATTTGATATGATAATATAAATATTGATTTATTGAACCTTTAAATACGCCTAGCTTAATTAAACTTTAATACTAAAGAGTCCTGTACCGATTAAAGTATGAAGTAATATTTATTGAATTGGAATTTCATTTTTAAAGATTTTAACTTTTCCTCACCGACTAGCACTTTAACATACTTCAATTCATCACAAAGAACACTATTATCCTTCCATTTGCACTAAATATCTTTGAAAAATCATAAATTTTCAACAAACATAACAAAAACAAACATAAACATTGAGAAATTTGAAGTGAACTTGCAAACGTATCGCCCGAATGCCCGCGCGCTCCTAAAAAACTTCAGAGCAAAACCCACCTTTTGGTTCCATAGTAATTGCTATATAAACATTTCGTAGTTATATTTCATATAGAACATTTTGCCACAGGTTAGAAAGGGAGCGATCGTCTTCTCGAAAGCCCGGTAAAAATCCAACGCGTGCCAGAGAAACGACTAAATCAAATCCTTGCTTTCATTATTTTTCTTTTCATTATTTTCCCAGTCCATTGCGTGTTCGCTTTGAGACAGCGAGAACACGAATCAGTGTATTTCGAATTGAAAGCAAACTGCCAAGTGTTGACGTTACATATGTGCTACGAGGTCATGACCTGTGTAGAACAGAGGAGCGCGCGGGAAATTTGAAATAGTTTGAAATAGTTTAAGAGTTATTTTATTAGTTGATATTATTGATTGAGCAATTTGATAGGGCAAGCCCGGCTTCTGGGCTTCTACGGAGGCTTCGCCACCGGTTACCACCTCGGGTACCACACCGGTTTGAGCCGATTCATCCGTGCGACAGCTAAAGCTGCCGCGTAGCTCTACCACTGTTAAAACTAACTGAACTTAACTTTTTAATTCCCGACGTTTTGGGTGCTTTAGCTTCCATAAAATCTACTACAATCCGCACAAGAAGATTAGTAAATTTTTACCACATGTCTAGTGTAACGTCCCTTTAGAAGATGCAAGAGTTTACAAGCTTGATTGTAAATGTCTCTTTATATAATCTATATCATTATCTCCCCCATCCCCCTCCCACCCCCATACAAAGTAAGTCTATAGTTTTATTCATATACCTTATATCACAGCCACAACTTCGACAAATTTGACAACACCCTAAAAGGCGTTAAGGCTACAAAGCTTGTAAAAGAAATGTACATACATAATATATACACACTTACATATATATTCATGTATGTGCACTCGAAAAACATTACCCTCTTTCCGTGGTGATGAGGTAAAAATAAATTCCTGCGTTATTGAAATAGTAGTGTAACCTAACGATTTGGTAATATTTGAAATTTTTTTTAATATGACAACTGGTAAATTTACATCGTTTTATAATCTATGAATAATATTAATAAATTATTGGTCTAGAGTTTAACTTGTACATTTAAGACAGTGTACACAGTATGAACAATTTGAATTAGTGTGACTTACAGGTTTTTTTTCATTTTTAAATCAACTTATGACACTTTATACAATCATCCTGCTATGTTTCATAAGCACAAAAACATGTTGTACATTTATCAGATATATGAATATTTTTCATCAAATTTTCACAAAATTTGGCGAAAATTTTTTATATTCACGTTTATTTTTTAGTGTATTTCTAAACTCCAATATAATGGTGCGAATAAATTTTATATTTTATTTAGATAGTACAAGACTACTCACCTACAGATTCATCATACCATTTTTGTTGTTATAATTTTACCGTTTAGAAATAGCGAGTGTTAATAACACTTCATTCCAAAAATTCATTACTCGTGGTTCTTGTTTTAGCTACACCGGGCGTACCAACAAGATCTCGTCCATCCAGTAAGATGACAAAATACGTAGAATGCTGGGGTGCAGACAAACCCTTTGCAAATATAACAGATTCAACTTTAGCTAAGAATATAGGCATATCGGTGAGTATGTTGTAAATAGACTTAAACACAAAGAAAACTTAAAGACAAAAATTAATTTAAAGGCTTTTTTTCTTCGGATACCAAAAAATGAAATCGCAGTTTACCTAGTTCGATTTCTATTTCACTGATTGTCGATAGGTGTTTTACTAATGTTCCATTGGGGAAATTTTTATGACGCTTTTTTAGGACTATTTGTCTTTAATCGTTGGTCAATCTCAAGGGAGCCATCTGCGCAAGATAGGATTATACTGCAAGAGTGTATGCAAAGGCATAGGTGCACTCTCTGTCCCCCTAATTCTCATTACCCGATGGGACAAAAATCCAACACGACTGGAGAGATGTCAAGTGCTAGGCCAGCTCTTTTACGTGCTTTTGTTTTTGGGGGTGAAACAACACCAACTTCCTGACTCCAGGATGCTACTGAGAATTTCTTAACGGATATGTCATAACTGGTTTTTAGATCGATCCGGTATTTGTATGATTAGCAGCTGCGTTAACGATCACTAACCAACGAGATAGTCAAACAATTAATGAATGAATGTATCATATACATATGTATCATATACCCTATTTATATAACTAATTTATTCTTATATAATAATGGTATAAGGCTGTATTTTATTAGATAAACTTTTAGCTGCTTTAATTATAATTGTGTAAAATAGGCGAAAAAAGTTGAAAGTTGATAAGTTGTTTAGCTTCTAGAGTATCGACAATCCATACTACCGATATAAGGACAAGGAATATTACTGCGAAAGAAGCAAAAATATTTAGCGTAAATTATTAGTTTAATGTTAAAGTTTATATTAAAGCAAACATTAACGAATCGAACAAAATCCTTCCAGAGCCTCGCAATGATAGAGCAAAATCTCCTGCCACAGCGGACTTGCTGCGACTGTGGGAACAGTTCCGAAGGCATGAACCGAATTACATTATGGTTTAAGAACAGTGACCAGGAAAGACAGTATCGTGATCAGAGCGATGCTCAATTCAAGTACAACGTAGCTTGTGCTGGCGCCTTATTTACGTTGTTGACATTTATACAACTACTGACCGTTCCCAAGTAAGTATGTTTACCGAAAGTTTTTAAAAGTCGAATTGAATGGCGAAAACGTGTAGCTTTTTTGTGTAAACTACTCAGAATTTACAAAAATACAGTAAAGTTTCTAGTCACTAAACTAACTGAACGAAAATTCTATTAATGAAAAATTTATGAACACTTTTACATCTGGTAAAACTTAGCAGGATACAATAAAGTTAATTTTACTGCATTAGTTATTGGCTAATTAATTGTATTTCAACATTGTCTTCAACATTATAATTAAAGTGCAATGCTGACAAAAGCGTCTATTTTGGATCATAGCTTTGAGAGAAAGATCTAGACCCCATTTTTATTTATAATTATAACGATTATGGGGTTATTTTGTTTATGTTTCTCCAATAATGTGCGAGTATTCAAGTCACTGAATAATTTTTACGGCCATTATAGCTTGAATTACAATAAAAAAACTTGCAATTTGGCAATTGGTTACAGAAGTATAGTATTATACGCGTCTTTTGGTCCCACATTCCTGACGCTTTTGGTGTTTATGTATTTATCTTGGTGTGATGGCCGATTGCCTGTGCGAGATTTGAGCTTACTGTCCGATGTGCCTCGCTTAGCTGATGACTACGCTGACAACTGTTACAAGCCTGGACAGGTATGTTCTAAAATTTGTTATTGGTCTGTTTATTTTATTTACAAGAAATAATTTTATATTTTATTAATATTAATATTTTAAATTATCACTTTCTCTCGCCCATTTGATATTCGAAAGTAGTCTTATAAACTAAAATAATTTATTTACGTTTAACGTTTGAGTACCGGACTCTTTTTAAGGGTAGCCTGGCATCTTAGCTAAGTCTAAAGTCTCACTGCGTATTTGCATTCGAGAAAAGATGTGATGTCTACGGGTCACAATACTAAATTACCATCAGATGTACTGTGAGCCTGCTTGTCACCCTTCCTTGTTAATAAAAATATTTAATTCCCTTGTCAAAGCGGATACAAAATTTTTAAATTATTCGTCCGTTTATGATATGGCCGTCATACTATTATAGAACTTCATTATTTTCATGTCACGTTACTCCTACGACACCTGAGGACCAAATCAGTGCGTGTGTGTGTACGTTAACATATATTTGATTCGATTACTTGCATAATGCATACCTGATTATGCTAACATTATCGCTATCATCGTTGTAATTATAATTATCATCACCATCATTATTTTCATCATCATCATCACAATTCACAACCTTTCACAAGTCAACAGCTGAATATACGCCTCCCCAAGCAATGCCTTAAAACTTCTGCATCCATCAACTTGCATTTCTTACCATGTCGTCACTCAATCTATTGTGGAGCCACTCCTCACTTCGCTAAGTCACCTTTAAAAACCTTTTTAATTGTGTACATATTTAAATAATAACCAATAATAACCGAATTTCAAATTAGTCACCAAATGCGTAGTTGATAAGGATATGAACATGCTTTAATTATTTAAGTCACTAAATTTACAACGCTATTGTAAATATATAAAAATTAGTTTATCAAGAAAAATTTGTATATTTCAGGTAGTAGCCCATAACTGTTACATCAGGTTAACCATGTTTCTAGTGACAATACTTCTGATAGGATCTTGTGCGGTTATTAACATGGTAAGTAAAAAATTGCACAAATTGAACTCAGTTTTTGTAGTAATCGCGACACTTCTACTTGAAATGAAAATAATTAGAACCTTATTTGGAATTGCTTAATTTATCTACAGTGAGAAAAAATTAGTATGGCCCATCAGGAAGGGTAAATAAAGCAGGTAAAACTCACGGTTAGCGTCAGTGACGATTAGCTTCAACTTGTCTTCAACGATATATTCGGATGTGAAAGGCTTCGGTTTTTCTTGACTATATTCCTACGTGATTTTATAATCTATGCAGACAGCTTGGTTGACCGGACACACTAACTAACGCTCAATTATATTGATTTTCTATTGGAAGGTGAGACAAGAACAGTCACTATCGGTGCAGCCTTGACTTTTCTTTACATGTGGATATCGATCGCGTCGTCTTCTCTTACAGCTGTTGTAGGCCAACAGATGGCGCTATAAGGTTAATTATTGGAAGGAAGATGCGATACAAAAGTAAGGAAGACAAGCCAGTGCTGTAGTTTTACGTGGTAGAGCTACGTTGCTGCTATATTATGGTTGTAGCACACAATGGGTCGGTTCGACCGGGGTAGGACCACGTAAAATAGCAGCTTAATGATACTGTGTTTTATATGGTGAGTATAGAGAACCGGAGACCCCTTCTACTGGATACGAGGCATTCCATCTTAGCCCTCAGGGGTGACAACGCATCTGCATTCTGATTATGAATCGTGGATAAATGTAGATGTCTATGGGTTACAACATGCACTTACCATCAGATAGACCGTTTGCTCATTTGTTACCCTTATTCTAAGAAACTAGTAAAAGTTACATACTATAAATGTTGGACACAGGCCTCCTCTCATTTCTGGGAGGAGTTAAAGGTGACACTAGTTCATAAATGAACATTCAAGATTTTAATTCGAAGACATGTGAAATCTGCCAAATGACTGGGAGAAAGAGAAATTTATATTTCATATGTATATTACATCCCTTAAAGTGTCATGTCAACCCAATAAGGTTGACAGATAATGCATGCCGTCCTGACAGCTAACGCCGCCGTGTGTTCAATTGGCAAGTAATGACAACCCGCTATTAAATTAAAAAGTAAACGCTGTTCGTTTCTATTCTAATCTTTGAAAAACATAGATTTTATCTACAAAGACAAAGACAAGATCATAATGTGGCGAACTTCATTGTATACAAATTGCGGTTGTTTTTACTTGTTTTTTTTTTGTCGCGTAAAAGGAGGTAGATTTTAGCCTTTAGCCTGATTTTTATTTCAATATTTGAGAGGTGGAGAATAAACTATATACGAAGTGCAATTTTAGTTTCAGACGTTCCTGATTCAAGAATTTCCGGAACAAGTCTGGAGCACGAGTAATAGTTCGGATTCAGAAAACATAACTGGTGTTCCAATATTTGCTGACGTGGATTCAGCGCCTGTGAGTTTGAATATATATTATCTTATCTATTCCCCATAGTTGGAGATCAAAATTTACAGAATATATGATCTTCCCTCTTCCGCTTTTCATCTGCTCTTATTATCCTCCTTTACATTGATTAAAACTACTCTTAAACTAGCCTTAAGCACGTCCGCATTTTGATTGTAGTAAGTACGTTGGCCAAAATTGACTGTTTATATAACTCGCCAGGTATATCTTCAGATTACCTTATTCCCAGGGGCTATTGCTTATTTTCAGTCATGTACTCTTAAGTAGTACAATTTTTGCTTTAATTATTAATTATTTAATTTTCTTGTCTGTAGTATTATTTTCAACATAATATTGTTACGAGCTTAAGGTTCGTGACAATAAAAATTGCCGATAAAATTACCTAAATTAACACTTTAATTTACTTTACGCAAATTAAAACTAAAAACACTAATAATTAAACACACTAATTCACTTAATTCCGCTCCGAAGCTTCGCTTGTGTCGCTGAGTTCAACTCTACTGCGATCGCATCTTGCAGCACCTATTTATTTAAATTAGCAAAGAAATATCCAGAATGTTCAAGTAAACACGCGCAAGGTACCGAGCGTTCGAGTTTCGACTAGGCGCTGTCGGTTGAAACATTTGTGATGTCATTTTCTCAATGCTCCCCTCGCTCTCGTTCCTGACACTAGATGACGCTATTTGACTTATTCACGCAACACTGCCCCCTCCTAAGACATGCTCGTCCCGAGCATTATCGGTCCCATAATAACGCGCCAAGCAATCCACATGGACGATCTTAGGAGTCCCTCTTGCGCCTTTCTGTATCCGGTAGGTCACATCGTTGATCCTGGTTACAATCCGGTACGGGCCGTCCCATTTAGCTTGAAGCTTAGGAGATTTCCCTTTGCTGCGGACTGGATTGTGCAACCACACTAATGAACGTTCGTTGAACCCTTTATTGTTGATTTTGCGGTCGTACCGGGTTTTCATTTTCTCAGACATTTGCTGGCCCGATTGGCTGACGTGCTCATAAATGTCGTTCATTTTGTTCCGCAAGTCATTTGCATAATCGGTTATACTGCGTGGGGCATCAGGTGGTATACCGGTGATCAGGTCCGCAGGCAGCCGTAATTCTCTTCCAAAGTTTGCGAAAGCTGGTGTCACTGCTGTACTTTCGTGAACAGCGCTTCGATATGACAACAAAAACGGTTGTATGTGCTTGTCCCAATCTCGTTGCCGATTGTCTACAATTTTTGCTAGGTACCTCTCCAATGTCTGATTAAATCGTTCTACCATTCCATCAGATTGCGGGTGATAAGAAGTCGTTCTTGTTTTATGAGTACCCATAACTCGGCAAGTTTCCTGGAATATCTGAGACTCAAAATTCCTTCCTTGATCGCTGTGAATCTCTAAAGGTACTCCAAAACGACAGAAGACTTCATGAACTAGTTTATCTGCAACTGTTGAAGCTTCTTGATTTGGAATGGCGAAGACTTCTGGCCACTTAGTGAAGTAATCCATCACAACCATGAAATACTTGTTACCGCTTTCACTCTCCGGAAACGGCCCCGCCACGTCAATGGCTATTCTCTCCCATGGTGCACCCACATTGTACAACTTCAATGCACCTCTACTACGAGTCTGAGGTCCCTTTACAGCCGCACAACTTGTACATTTGCAACACCAGTCCTCGACATCGTTTCGACAGTGGACCCAGTAAAACCGTTCTCGGATCTTCAGTAGAGTTCGTTTAACTCCCAGATGGCCTCCTGAATAATCATTATGGTACAGCTGTAGAACATCCGGTACTTTAGTTTTAGGGACAACCATTTGTAAATGACAGCTGTCTCCCCGAACATTTTCCCATTTACGGCACAGAACTCCATCCTGAAGCAGCAAGCTGTCCCACTGGGCCCAATAGCTTTTAGTGGTTGAACTCATTGCTGAGACGTCGCTCCACTTAGGCTTGGGAGCACTGGCCTTCATCCATTCCAGGATCGGCTTGATGTCCGGATCTTCCTGCTGTGCACGTTGAAAGCTGTCCTTCCACTCGTTGCTGAGGTGGTCTGCCCTGAGCATCCTCACGGATACCACTTCCTTACTCTCTTGCCTAGTACAATGTTTGCAATCCTCAGGACAAGGTCTTCGTGATAATGCATCTGCGTTGCCATGAGATTTCCCGCTGCGATGTTCGATCTCAAAGTCGTATTCCTGTAGTAGTTCAATCCACCTCGCAACTTGTCCTTCTGGATTTTTAAACTGTAATAGCCATTTTAGTGCAGCATGGTCAGTTCGTAAGTGAAATTTTCGCCCCAGAAGATATTTGCTAAAATGCTGCAACGACTTTACCACAGCTAGCAATTCGCGTCTTGTGACACAATAGTCCCTTTCCGGTTTTGACAACGACTTGCTGAAGTACGCTATCACGACCTCTTGGTCACCATTCCGTTGAGACAACACACCGCCAAGTCCTATATCACTTGCGTCTGTGTCAACTATAAATTCTTTGCTTGCATCAGGGTATCCCAAAATAGGTGTTTTGCACAGACGGTCCTTGAGCTCCTGGAATGCGATATTACAACTTTCATCCCAGCAGAAATGTCGCTTCTCCTCGGTTAGCTTATGCAGAGGTTTGGCTATATCTGCAAAGTTCTTCACAAAACGTCGGTAGTAGGAGCACAAACCCAAAAATGCTCTAATCTGCGTCTTGTCTTTTGGAACCGGCCAATCCTTTACAGCTGCGATTTTCTCTGGATCCGTGCGGATACCTTCTTCCGACACTACATACCCCAAAAAGTTGACTTGCCGTTTGAATAGTGAACATTTCTTCGGACTCAACTTGAGGTTGGCACTCTTAATCTTCATGGGCACGCGTTCCAAGTTTTGAAGGTGTTCCTCAAACGTACGGCCCACGATGATGATGTCATCCAAGTAGACCAGACAGGCGTCGCCAATTAGCCCGATCAGTACAAGTTCCATCAGCCTTTCAAACGTTGCTGGAGCATTGCACAACCCAAACGGCATTACTTTAAATTGCCACAGACCCTTTCCCGTCGAGAACGCAGTTTTCTCCTTGTCCTTAGGGTCAATTTCAACTTGCCAGTAGCTACTTTTTAGATCCAGCGTGCTAAACCACTTTACACCTGTAAGCATGTCCAGCGTGTCGTCAATTCTTGGCAAGGGATAGCTATCCTTCTTAGTGACGTCGTTCAGACGGCGGTAGTCAACACAAAACCGCAAGCTGCCGTCCTTCTTCTTTACCAGTACCACGGGTGAACACCATGGACTAGATGAAGGTTCAATAACACCATCCTTCACCATTCCCTTAATCATGGTTTCCACTTCCTTTTCACGTGCTACCGGCAATCGTCTTGGCCGCTGACGGATAGGCAACTCTTCACCTGTGTTTATTTTGTGTTGAACTAAACCAGTCTTTCCTATGTCAGCATCGTTTGATGAGAATACATCGGCGTACTCGAGTAACAACTTCTTCGCCTTGACCAATTCGTTCGGGGACAGAACACTGCGACAGTCTTCCAAAAGTGTGGTCACTCTCGTTTCTGAATCCCTGCTGGGGGTCCCACTCGATATATATTGGCACTGACGTAACCAATCCACTTCCTCACAAGTACCAACCAGTGTGCCTTTTTCTATAATCTGTTCCCGGTCGCAAAGGTTCAGCACACGTACTCCTGAGATGTCAGTGGTCCTGACCAAGGTTCGAGCTACTTTCCATGGAAGGTCATTGTTTACCCTTTCCACAAGTACACAACGGTGAGCTTGCCCAGCGTTTCGAGGAAGACTAACCGGAACAATCGTTTCCGATCTCGGCGGAAGAACAATCTTCTTGATGCTGTACACGTTCCCTGGTAACGCACCTTCCATAAAAAGTTCCTCCTGTCCACATTTCAAAACACCTTGCTTAACGTCGATCTCACAACAATTATTCCTCATAAAGTCTAGGCCTAGGATGCAGTCGTCCATTATATCAGCCACGATGACATTATGCAGGTAGATCACGTTGCCTAGCTTCAACTCCATCTCCTTCTCTCCACGGACGGGTATACGCTGACCGGTGGCTGTTACCAAATTAATGCGTTCTCGGTTGTATGCGGAGTCCCCAAGGAACTGACTTATAAGTTGGGAACTAACAACCGTACGAGAGGCTCCAGTGTCTATGGTCAGCTTACACGGCATTCCGTTGATCTCGCCCTTTATGATTAGGCTGTTCCCATCATGGGTTTGTGAGATCGAGATCCTTGGGGCTCTTTTAACATCAGCCAGCACCCGCCCCGCAGTTCTGGCTTTTACTCGTTTCCCTGCCGCTGCTGGGCGGTGCTGTTGGCCGCACTACCCTCCTGAGATCGTTCAATTTCCCTTTCTAGGGTTCGCTTAGGGCAGCTGGATCGAAGATGGCCCTTTTCCCCACAGCCATAGCACCTTGGGCTGTATCCTTTGTTGCGGTCGCGAACTGTAGCTGCTGCAACCTCCCTGACGCGATGGGAACGATGATCCTGCCGCACGGCTTCCACTTCCAGTGCATGGGCCAAGGCGTCCTTAAGCGTCTCGTGGTGTCCGAGCCTCACAGCAGCTCTGACTTCCAGGTCGCGGATGCCGTCGATGAATGTCTGCACCAGGTTCCCTTCAATGAGCGCAGGTACAGACCGGTATGCTTTTCGCACCAGCTTCTCCACTTCTAGAGCCCACTGCTGCAGGTTTTCGTTGATGCGCTGCACACGATCTTTAAGCTGCGCACGAAAGACGTGTTCCAGGTGAGCGTCGCCATATCTCGCCTCCAATGCCTCAAGGAGTTGCTCATAAGTCACTTCCTCACCGAGAGCTTCCAGAACTGTTAAGGCCTGGTTGCGCAGGCCTAGTGTGAGAGCAGTCATGGCCTGGCTTTTATTCCAGCCGTTCGCCTTCATAACAGCCTCGAACTGGATTTTGTAGGCTGACCAGGAAGAAGTCCCGTCGAATGGTGGCACCTTGAACCCACGTAGCGAAGGTGTTGTAGCTACTACGGGAGCTGTAGCTCCATCTCCAAGTTTGAGTTCGTCAAGTGATTTCCTCATGTCAGCCATTACGTTGTCAACCCGATTGTTCACTTGGTCAATTCGGGTTTCATGTTCTTCGATTCGTGTTTCAGCTTCCGACAGGCGGTTGTCATGTTGAGCAACCCTATCCTTCACCTCCCTTATCTCTTTCCCAAAGGTAGCGTGAAGGTCCTTCATGAGGAGCATCTGCTCTTCCGACCGACGAGCCTGTTCCGCCTGCTGATCTTCCAACCGACGGGCCTGTTCCTCCTGTCGGCGGAGCTGTTCCTCTTGTCCGCTCTGCAGCTGCTCTTTTAACTGACGGACCTGTTCCTCCTGTCGGCGAGCCTGCTCTGCCTGTCCGCCCCGCAGCTGCTCTTCCAACCGACGGACCTGTTCCTCCTGTCGGCGAGCCTGTTCCTGCAGCATCACCATCAGGGCGCCTAAATCAGGTGCTGCAGATGCAGGAGCTACTGACGAACCGGCCTCCGTTGCCGGCGGCTGGCCCTCCGACGTCTGCGGCGTTGCACCACCAAATCTTCTCTGGTCCGTCTCATGCTGGCGTTGACTGCGGGTACGAACACCCTCCGTTTCCTCCTTAGGTAAAATCGGCATGATTTTATCCCACTTCTGACACCATACGAGCTTTAAAAATAATTTTCTTTCTTAGTATTATTTTCAACATAATATTGTTACGAGCTTAAGGTTCGTGACAATAAAAATTGCCGATAAAATTACCTAAATTAACACTTTAATTTACTTTACGCAAATTAAAACTAAAAACACTAATAATTAAACACACTAATTCACTTAATTCCGCTCCGAAGCTTCGCTTGTGTCGCTGAGTTCAACTCTACTGCGATCGCATCTTGCAGCACCTATTTATTTAAATTAGCAAAGAAATATCCAGAATGTTCAAGTAAACACGCGCAAGGTACCGAGCGTTCGAGTTTCGACTAGGCGCTGTCGGTTGAAACATTTGTGATGTCATTTTCTCAATGCTCCCCTCGCTTTCGTTCCTGACACTAGATGACGCTATTTGACTTATTCACGCAACAATATGTAGTAGATAAGCCCTGCATATTTTCTGGGACTTTGTTGTAAAAACGTGAATTGCTGACTCTTTGGAGTCAAGTAACTGGTATATAAGCAGCTTGAGCAGATGCTTCGTTAACTTTTGTTTGTCATTTTTTTTAACTTAAGCATTTATCATAAATCAAATCATAAATAATATTAACTGAACTTTTTATATTATAATGTCCGTTTCGAAAATCCAATTTTATTTGAATATAATTGATATAAAATTAATATTACCCTACCCATTTAAGTAAACTTTACTTGTCCCTTTTAACCCATATATGCCCAGGAGGCTGTTAACGACCCATTCTACTTACTTCGATAAAAATGCGTTGCGAAAGAAAACGGTAATAAATTATTTGTGTCTACCGCCATCTTCTGCTTATCTAAAGTACTACTTCATACGTGCGCATCATCCGTACTCCGGCAAGAGTGTCAAATTTGACAGATGGAAAGTTAAAATTCAGTTGAGTTTTTTCGCAACAAAATTGTTCACCCGCGCTAGCAAAAATGTAAGTATTTTTATATAAACTTTGTTTTACATAACTTATGCATGTATATGTAACTTTAGAATATTTCTAGACTTTTTTTGATAAAAATTTTGCGATAATCATATTTATTTAACAAGTTATGTGGAAAATATATTAATGGGTCGCTATCGACCCCACGGGCATATAAGATACTTATATTTGGCGTTTTGAAGAAAGAAAGAAGAAAGAAATATTTATTGCAGCACGCCACAAACATCAGCATATGCACTTAAATTTTAACAGGTTTAACTATAGACGTCTGCTACTCGCGTACGGTATTGGGTGGGGGAGAGGGGAGGTGAGGGGGTCATGGGAAGCCCCCCCCTACTCTTCTCCCGTTGCGGAAATCTATAGTTTATGAGTAATATTTTTTTTGTAAAATTATAACCTCACTTTTTTATACAGGAATATTGACACAAAGTTACTTATGCAACGGCCGTACGGTGATGGGAGTGAGAGGGTGGTGGGGAGGATCATGGGATGTTCCCCCTACCCTTCCCTCGTTGAGAAAATGTATAGTTTATGAGTAATAATTTTTTTGTAAAATCATAACCTCACTTTTTTATACAGGAATATTGACGCAAAGTTACTTCTACAACGGCTTCGGCACTGCGGGAAGTGCAGCCCCTTCGCCCTTGCGTAGCAAATCACAGGCACCCATGCTCGCCTCCGCAGCTTCGGCTTATTGGTCGCCTTCAGCGACCAGCCTCAGCCGCTACGGCTCACTTAGGTGCCTGCGATTTGCTACAGCGGGGGGGGGGGTGCTCTCCCTCCGTGCCAACGGCTTTACAAAAACACTCTAGGGGTAGGGCAGACAAGACTACGTGGAGTTGGGGTGTGCTAATTCGGTTTTAGAACCGATTCGATCAATTTTATCTATAAAGTCTGGTTGCCCTAAACTCTGCTATGATAGTGATAAATGAAATAATTTAATGTGAATTGTTATAATTTTGTTTTCTGAAAACCCTCTTGACTGCTCTACACTGCGACTCAATTTGTTGTATATAAGTCCCGTCTCCAGCCACAAATGGATTGTCTGGGTCCGAGTGATTAACTTTTTTGTAAGTGTATCTGTGTTAAAAAAAGCAAATTGATATATTTGCGTTTCGTTATTGCAATTTTTAGTGAAATTTATTTTTATCGTAATTAATTCAAAATCCAAAAACAGTGTAAATGGTTTAAGCTTAACCCTGACAATCCTCCTAAATTGAAAACAAAATTAAAAAATTAAGTACCGGACATCTACTTCATAATACGAGAACAAATTGACATTTTTGCGTTTCGTTATTACACAATTTTTAGTGAAATTTGTTTTTATCGTAATTAATTCAAAACGCATTTCCGACATCTTAAAACAGTGTAATAGATTCAAGCTTAACCCTAACAACCTTGCTAGACTAAAAACATTATCAAAATCAAGTACCGGATGTCTATAGCCAACCCTTTTAACATTTGTGGACACATCAATTATAAACATTATAACAGACAAAAACAAAAGTAGGAAACAAAACGACAACTTGACGGATAAAACAATTTAAAAGTATGTATAGTTATAGATTATAATTAAAAAAAAAAATAGAAAGAAAAAAAAATCATTTCTCATATTGTACGAGTACGTTGTGGCGCGTAATACAAACGGACCTCACTCAGCTTATGCTGTCGCAGGAGTTACAGCGTTGGTTTTCAGTGGGTTGCAGGTCTCGTCGATTGCTTTGCACCACTGATA
The DNA here is from genome assembly GCA_907164705.1 of Parnassius apollo. Taxonomy (NCBI): domain Eukaryota; kingdom Metazoa; phylum Arthropoda; class Insecta; order Lepidoptera; family Papilionidae; genus Parnassius; species Parnassius apollo. The sequence continues at coordinate 7,083,995 of CAJQZP010000117.1, forward strand.
TAGCTGATACCCTTGAAACTTTGGAGGAGGTGGAAGACATTCAAGGTATAGATGTTTATATAGATCCACCATGTAACGGTGAAATTTCTGATGGTGTCTCGTGGGAAGAAGACTGTTGCGATTTTGATAGATTGAATCGGCAACAGCTTCTCACGCCTGCTGAGCTAGTAATTCACACGTCGAAAGATGACCAGCATGTTGAAATCGAGGCTATTGAACCTGAAATCTCTTCTCCTACTCCTGCTAAAACTCGACGTATGCCTAAAAAGTCTCAACCAGCTGTTACAATAAGTAATGAGCAACTCAGGCAACCGACGACAACGACCAGTCAAGACAGGCCTTCTACTAGTTGAGAGCAGTCTAGTAGCATTACTACTAGTATCAGGTCAGGCGCATGTCCATTACTTCAACAGAAACCAAGACGATGGACCAAGAAAGACTTAAATTTACCACAAAATGTCTGGGTTCAACCACCTCCTCGAACCGTACTAACTTTGAGTAAAGAAAGTGAACCTTTAGAGTTCTTTGAGTTGTTTTTCAGTGAAGATGTTATTCGACAACTTGTGAAACAATCTGTTATATATGCAGTGCAATAGGACCCCAATACAAAGTTTACTTTGTCAGGAGATGATATTTACTGTTTCCTAGGAAATCTCATTTTTAGTGGTTATGTACCTTTACCCAGACGTCGAATGTTTTGGGAAACAAATGAAGACACTCACAATGTTCTTGTTTCAAAGTCGATGCGCCGCAATCGTTTTGTGGAAATATTCAGATATTTTCATGCAGCAGACAATAATAATTTGCGCCCAAATGACAAAATGGCTAAATTTCGACCATTGCTTGATTTTCTGAATGAAAAATTCTTGATGTCAAAAACATAGACGAGTCGATGATCCCATATTATGGCCGCCATGGATGCAAGCAGCATATACATGGCAAGCCCATACGGTTCGGATTCAGAGCTTGGACGGCTGCTACACGACTAGGGTACTGTCTTCATGCAGATTTATATGAGGGAAAATCTGAACGATTCACTGGACTTATAAAACACGTAGTTACTAAGATGATGAAGGCTATGAAAAAAGAATACCCTGAAACCCAATTTTCAGTTTTTTGTGACAAATTTTTTACCTCACCAACTCTTATAAGCAATTTACAGGACAAGTACATCAAGGTAACAGGCACTGTGCGCCAAAATAGGATTGATAAATGTCCGTTAATGGATGTCAAGTCTGTCAAAAAGCAGCAAAGAGGCTATTACGACTACCGTTTGGACACTTACGACCAAATAGGTGCTGTACTCTGGAATGACAACAGTGTTGTTACATTACTCTCCAATGAATACGGTGTTGATCCAATTCAAAAAGCGAAAGATTATTCGGCAGTCGAGAAAAAAAAGTTTGATATTCAGCAGCCTTATGTAGTTCAACAGTATAATCGTTTTATGGGTGGAGTCGATAGACTAGATGCCAATGTTGGGTCATACAGAATTGCAATTAGAGGTAAAAAATGGTATTCTAGCATTATAATGTGGATGATTGATGGAACCGTCAATAATTCTACTTTACTAGCTAGATCAATGGGTGCTGAAGTTGACACTTTGGAGTTCAGACGTTCGATTGCGCGTTCCTTGTTACAGAAGTATGGAGCGCCAAGACTTCACCCTGAACCAACGACACTGCCTGTTTTTCACAGTAATGTTCCTATATGTGCTCGGAAGCACGGTGCAGATCACTTGATCATAACAGGTCAAGCACGAAAACGTTGTGCTGTTTGTAAAAACAAAACCACCAATATATGTAAAAAATGTGGTATAAATCTACATGACAAGTGTTTGCCAATTTTCATGAATAATTTTGTTACGTTTGTTACGAATAAAAACTGACTTAAAACATTTTCTTTCATTTTATTTTGATGTTGGATTTCCATATAAATATGTAAGTTTATTTGCCCAGTGGGTCGTTAACGACCCATTAAAAAACATGTTTCCAATATTGAACACCTGAATTTACTACCTTTTGCTAGCACAATTTTATGCACTTAATCCAAAAATCATAAAAATTCGTTGCTAAAAAGTTACGGGCACATATGGGTTAAGAATTATAGTCATATAAAAATATTTGTTTTTCTTTTTCTTTAACAGTCTTTAGCCACTTACCCGCCTAAACCTATCGCCAAGAAAACACCTACATGATGTAATCTCTATTTATAGTAGTATTAGGTTCTTACGTATGAAATTAGCGTTTTGTCGTACTGACCACTTTGATCTGAAATATCTCCTCTTTGGTTAAGAATTTCAAATTCAAATTTAGTTTTGAAAACAATCGAACATTTGTTTTTTCCTCATATTTTTTTCTTTGGCGTCGCTTATCACCGCACAATGGAAAACATGGAATGTCGGCATATTTTCTACCTACCGTGGCACCAGTGCTGCAGAAACAGCTCAAAGGATTAATAATATGTACGGTGCTGGAGGCGCGTTTTCGTTCTGGAAATTTCGACCTTCAAAACCAACCCCGTTGACGGCCTCAGAACAAAGTGGAAAAAGAAAAATTAAAAGCTATTGTGGAAGCGGATCCATCACAAAGCCGTTCAGAGATAGCTGCAGGTTTTGGAGTAAGTGATAAAACTGTATTAATCCACTTGAAGCAAATCGGGAAAGTAAAAAAACTTGAACGATGGGTACCTCATGAATTGAGTGAATCGAACTTACAAACACGCGTCGACTGCTGTGTTACTTTGCTCAATCGACACAAAAATGAAGGGATTTTAAATCGAATCATTAATTGTAATGAAAAGTAAATACTGTACGATAATTGAAAGCGCTCTTCGCAATGGCTGAACCGTGGAGACCCAGCCAAATCTTGCCCTGAACGAAAATTGACTCAGAAAAAGTTACTAGTGAGTGTTTGGTGGACTAGCGCCGGTATCGTTCACTACAGCTTTCTAAAATCTGGTCAAACGATTACGGCAGATATCTATTGTCAGCAACTGCAAACCATAAAGGAAGAACTAGCTGCTAAACAACCGAGATTGGTTTATCGCTCTAGGCCACTGCTGCTTCTCGACCAAGCAAGACCACACACTGCACAACAAACAATCACTATATTAGATGAGCTACAATTGGAATGTCTGCGACATCCACCGTACTCTCCGGACCTTGCTCCAACACACACACACACACACATATATATATATATATATATATATATATATATATATATATATATATATATATATATATATATATATATTTATATATATATATATATATATTTAAAGTAGGACTCCTGATGATTTAGATGTAGTGCTTCGTTACAAGTAAATTCAAAACACAGATGTATTTATACCTTGCTATTTACCCCTGGTGTTATAAGATGCAGATGGTCGATGAACGCAGGTAGCTCAGGACTGTGCTATGTCGCATTCCTAGGGAAAGGCCTATATATGATGGGATGTGATGATCATGATGAAAGTTTCGTTAACATATTTAAAAAATATTACCCATCTTTGGGACTTTTCCCTATAAATATTAATTTCACTGAAATTTTATTGACATATTGTTACGACCTTGAGGTTCGTGACGATAAAAACTGCCGATTTAATTACCAAAATTAACACTTTAATTCACTTTACACTAATTAAACTTAAAACACTAATAATTAATCACACTGATTCACTTTATTCCGCTCCGAAGCTTCGCTTGTCTCGCAAAATTCAATACTTCCCGATCGCACCTTGCAGCGCCTATAAATACACATTAGCACCGAAACATCCAGAACATTCAAGTAAATACGCGAGCGTGAAAGTTCAAGTAAACTAGATGGCGCTGTCGGTTGAAAAATTAGTGATGTCATTTTCTGGAAAGTTCCTCCCGCTCTCGTCCGTGACACAACATGACGTCAACTTAGGCGCGCAACAATATTTAAAAGATATATCAATTTGTTTGTTTCCAGACTTTCATATACAGTTCCGTCCTGACCCTGGCTTCAATATCGGTGTTCCTCCGCGTAGGTTTCGTGCTGAAGCTGTTTCTTATGATACTGACACTGGTGTCTCATATAGCACTCTTTGCTTCCGCTGAACTCTTCAATCAATATCAAAAAGGGGAACTGGATACTGAGTAAGTACTTTGTAATAACAATACGTATGTTGAACCTAAAATGCTCAGGCCGATGAGTCCGAGCAGCGACAGATAATATCTGTGACCAACGCAGGCGTCTCTTTTGGCATATAATCTCGTCCGTTGCCACCGTCACTCTGTACTTCATTTAATATAATTGTACTTAATTTTAATGATTGAATATACCTTGCAACTGATAACGAAAAAATTTCGTATCGATTCTCGATAAAAGACGCGCCGGTAGGGTATTTTCTCGCCTGTTTGCCGGTGCTTAAATGTAGCACATTTAAACACGATCGAATGACTGAGCAAACGATATTACCGTCGCTCACGAACAATAAACAAATTTTTAAATAATGAACTCTCATCATTCATTCAACTCAACTCATTTTAGGAACCTATCTCTTTTTGGCCATCTTTACCGCAGTATTCGCGTAAACATAAGAAATTAATACAATAATAACTATTTTGTGAGCAGATACATTACACTAGTGTTAGTTTCTTTACAGGCTAATTATGTTTAGGATAATTTAGTAGAATCTCATATCATTGCGATAAACTGCTCTGTAGAAAGTTTGAAGTTTCATTTTTGCCGGAAGTCAACAGAAGTATCATTCACAAATGATTATTGATTGATTTTTTTTAGAATAAGGATAATAAATGCGCACACAGTCCACCTGATGAAAAGTGGATGCTGTGGCTCATAGACATCTACATTTGTCCTCGATTAGGAATCAAAATGCAGGTGCTTTGTCACCCGGGACTAAGACGGAATGCCTCATTTCCAATAAAAAAGGTTTCTGGTTCTCTGACTCACCATTTGACACATCAGGAAGGAGTTGTTAACCCATTCGAGCTACAACTATAATGTAGCATAAGTAGGAGCAGCTTTGAAAATGTATGGCCAGAATGTAATTGTTGATACACTCGTAAAATAAAATGTGTTTTTAATTGAAATATAGTAAAGTATCCAAAGCCATCTAAGAGAAAATTAAAAGACGCTAACGGGCAAGATATCTGTTTAGTAATAAACCTAATTATAAAATGTCATAATTTCTTTTTCAAGGATTATAACAGTTAGTATTTACTGCTTCTTTTTATCATCAATTTATAACTATTTCCAGATTCTCAATGCTACCCTACTCGGCTAAAGCTGGCTTGGTGTTGGTGTTCTTAGGAGCGTTGCTTCACATTCTCGATCGACAGATAGAGTTCACATCCAGGACGGATTTCCTCTGGAAGGATAAACTTAAGTTTGAGCAAGAAGAGGTGGAAACTATGAGAGGGATAAACAAGGTAGGTTACATAAAATGATTACAAACATATTATGATGTTTTTATTATATATAAAGTCGCTATAATTTGTTATTTCGCAGACCTGCACATTCAGAACTAATTCCCAATATTGACGCGGATTAAAAAAGGACCTAAATTGCCCTTAAAATTGACTCTCAACTTAGAATTAATTAAATATCTTTATTCATTTTATATCAAACTAAATTAAATGCAAAAATATTGTATGTATATATGCGCCTGAAGTTAGTTAAGGCCGTCTCATGCAGTACTGTGTAAATAAAAAACACTAAAGCGGTGAAAATTTTAACGTTTAATTACAAACATGTCCTGGCGGGTCTGGTCAGAACGAGCATGACCGCTTGAACTATCTGATTTTTTTAAATAAGATAAAACAAATCGATGCTTCACACTGTGTTTTCAATATGACCTGAAAATAAACCCTTTCATCTGATATAACTTTAACTTACCGCAAGGCATGCGTTTACCTGGATATTTAGTGTCATAATTATTATAAAAATATATCGAGACAATTAGTATGATCACAGAATAAATTATTCATTCACGTTTTTGTCATCACATATCGCTTTTCCATATGCTCAATTTTAAAAAAAATTATTGTGTTTTTGCCGAAGTAATTACATTTAAGTAGAGTAACAGAGGTTCAAAAAGTTATTAACTACTTTAACGGCGCCCTAACTTGAGATAATATACTATATGTATATATTCAATGCTTTCAAAACTTTTCTGAACTTTTTAATGACCTCATCTGATAAACAAACAAAATGTATCATATACTGGATGACCTTTTTTGCCGTATGAAAAAAAGATAGGGTGTAACACATAAACGGAGTAGAAGCCGAAGACACTGTTATTTTACAAAAAAATTGAAATAAATAAATAATAAATTATAATCCATCGGAATTCAAATCATGTCCACCCTACTTTACGAACGGCAATAAAACAATAAAATTAGTACCTAGGCATCTTTGACCTTGTCACTTCGCAGGGTCGCAGATAGGGTGGATATGATTTAAATTTCGATAGATTTTAATTAATTTATTTATTTAATTCAACATTTTTGTTTTTATTTTTTGTAAAATATCTGTGCTATAGGCTTCTACTCTGTTCACATGTTACACCCCATTTCTTTCAAGACGGTAAAAAAGGTGAACCAGTAGAGCTATAAATCTAACATGTAATTGATGAAAACATCTACAACTCTATGTTTTTATTTATTCTAAAAAAATCATTACAGATCCTTCTGGAGAACATTCTGCCTGCACACGTTGCCGAGCATTTCCTTACTTCTTTTGCGTCGGAGGTGAGATATGAAATCATAAAGAAATTACAAGGTTATACCATAATCGCAACGAAGTTACTGGTGGTAGGACTCTTTTGTGACTTGGACTCCGTCTTAGTTGGTACCCTTGATCCTCCTACCAGCCTATGATCCTCTTCACATCGTGTAAGGACACGATATAAAGGATATAGAGAGCCAGTATGATTACAGTCTGCCAGGCATTCCATCTAAGATCTCGTCGTGATAACGTGTCGTTCTTTATTTGAAATTGTTTAGTTGGGCTACAGTAGCCGCTTACGTTATGGTCTGTTAGTTAGATTGTCATTTCATTTAAAAAAAAACTTACCCTTCAAATATAAAGCGCAATTAAAATAATAATAATTATCTTTTTATTTTATAGGAGACTATAACAAATCACGGTGCAACACCATCTCTATTCAATACCTTAGATCACCAGTGTTTCTAGTTCTAGTCACCGAAATCTCTCTTCGTTAGGTTCGTTCGTTTGTTCGTGAGATTGGACCGGCAACCTACCTACCTAAAATTTCACTCACCACCACCGTTGTTCTGGATATATGTGGATGATTATACTCATAATCAAAAACATCAATATTAGAGTCCTTCACAAGTCCACTGCTAAACATAGGCCTCCCCCAAAGAATATCACAAAGCACGGTCCATGCCCTCTGCGTCCATCGACTTCCTGCATATCTTATCAGGTCGTCACTCCATCTAATTTTACCTATAGCTTATATAAAATTATTATACCTAACGACACCATCGGGCTATTATAGTGTAGTACCTAGAAGTGAAACCATATACTCGGTATGTATGTAAATAATAATAATAAACGGTAGAGCCACGCTGCAGCTATATTATGACTGTAGTACGAATGGGCCGGTTCGACCGGGGAAGGACCGCGCTCTCACAGAATATCATTGTAAAATAGCAGTTTAATGTTGTTGTGTTTCGTATGGTGAGAGTAGAGATCCGGAGACCCCCTTTTAGCTGAAAACGAGGCATTCTATCTTAGTCCTCAGGGGTGACAACGCATCTGCGTTTCGATTCTTAATCGAGGATAAATGTAGATGACCACAGGGCCACAGTATCCACTTACCAGCAGGTGGACTTTGTGCTCGCTTGTCATCCTTATTCTATAAAAAAATATTCACTACCCCATATCGATCCGTGGGTGTCGTAAGAGACGACAGAGGGAAACAAATCAGGAGATGGATAGCAGCGTTTTCCTTACGACTAAAAGAAACTGCCATTGCCTATCCGCCTGCCAGGGGTGGCAACTGTGTCTAATATCCAGGGATACCTATATTCAGCGGGGGACTTTTGATATTCTGTACCCGGTAACTCTATACTGTTAACTTCTGTTAAGCCAGGTATAGTTTGAAGATTTTCTGTCACAATTTCAAACGCAATGTCACCAGGAAGATCTATACCACGAGCGGTACTCTAGCATCGCGGTTATGTTCGCGTCGATTCCCAACTACAAGGAGTTCTACGACGAGACTGATGTCAACAAGCAGGGCCTCGAGTGTCTTCGTTTACTCAACGAGATCATCTGTGACTTTGATAAGGTTTGTTGATTATCTAACCTGCTAACGACAGTTTTTATGAACTGTCCTGAAAATCCTTTAACCTGTACCTAATTACTGATAAGTCCGTTTTGCAAATCTCTAAAAGAGGGATTTTAACAAATTATTCGAAAAAATAACAAATAATTTGTGGCCGTAAAAGGAAAAGGGGAGATCTCCCGCCGGGCAAGGTGTTCTGTACGGGGAGCGGCCAACACTCCATGTGATAGTTTTTTTTTTTGTGTCCGAAGCAAATAAAGGGCTACCCTATACGTAGGGAGGCGGAAAATGCATTACGCATACCACGATAGCCGGTCTATCATGGTTATGAGGGACTCACATCTTACCGGGGACCTAAGTGATACCCTCTAAAAACCGCCTTTAGGGACAGGCAACTGGCTGATTAAGCTTTATTGTGCCTTATCGTCAGCGACCCTCTTTTGGGAAAAGAGGGCGCAGGCGGCTACGAGCCGCTGAGGGAGTGCCTACGAAGGCAAATTAATTATGAGTGAGTAATAATTTAATTTAATTAGAGTTAGCCTGAGCCGCCAGGAGGCAGTTCAGGTCGTTTGTTAGTTTATTAGGCGGGTCCGAGAGAGAGTTTCTCGGCCTGCGGACTCGATAGCGAGAGGGGGGGTGGGGCTGCATAAGTAGCTGCCTCCCGAATTAAATGATTTGAGTGCGACTCTGAGGCTTTGAAGAAATTCTCAGAGAGTTTTTGGAGAAATTGTTGAATTGTGGGGGAGCTCTAGGTCCCGATGAAGGTCAGCATTACGGACGTACCAAGGTGCGTTCGCAGCTCGACGACAGAAAAGGTTTTGAACTATAAAGAATTGGAGTTCATTAATAATTTTAGGGTTGGCGTGGGCAAAAACGGGGCCCGCGTAGGACATGAATGGTCGTATACAGACCTTGTGAAGGGTACGCTTGTTTCTAAGGGACATTTTACTGTGTCGGCCCAACATACTGTTGAGCCTACTCAGATAAAACCGTGCGTGACGGGTTACTCTTTTGACGTGGGGCCTGAAAGTGAGCCCTGTGTCTAGGGTGACACCTAAATATTTGGCGGACGTATGCCAGGGGACAGGGGTCCCTAGCATACGTATAGGTGGAGTGTTTTTGAGACGGCGTCGTTTATAATCGAAGTGAACGGCGGAGCTCTTCTCCGGGTTCACATCGATGCGCCATTTTTTGAACCAAGCTCCTAGGTCATCAACTGACTTTTGAATCTTGTTCCGTATGAAGGGTAGTGAGATAACTTTGCAGTAAATAGCAGTGTCGTCTGCGAAGAGGGAGAGCTGAACACCTTTCGACGGGATGGGAATGTCGTTGGTGTACAGGATGTACAGCAGAGGAGCAAGTACTGAGCCCTGAGGGACACCAGCTTTGATAGTTCGCTGTGAGGATAGCGTGCCTTCGTGTCTAAAACGAAAGGTACGATACTTTAAGTAAGAGGCCACGAGACGTACTAGACGATCGGGGAGACCTATTTTGTAGAGTTTGTAGATAAGGCCTGTATGCCAGACTCTATCGAAAGCTTTAGCTATGTCGAAAAAGACCGCGATGGTCTTATGACGACGAGGATAAAAACCGCTGAGGATATATTCTACAATACGGTCGACTTGTTGGGGACATGAGTGTTGCGCTCGGAAACCGAATTGATGGGGGTGTGATAGTTCGGAGATGTTCTATATATACTGTTTATGACTCGGAACTTTGACAGCGCGATTTAGGCTTCGGTGTGTTTCGCTTGTGGCGCGACGACAGCGCCGCCACAAATTTTATCATACAACCAGGCACGACTAAAGTTTACGGTTAAAGGTTTTTAACTTTTAGTGTCACATTTGCCATTTCCATTGTAACTAAAATATTAACTTATTCTTGGAAGCGTAATGTTGCATGTTATTGTTTATATATTTGTGTAGAATTTAATTAATAATAAAAAAATTTTTAATACTTATGTATTAATCACTGCTGGTCGTATGAGAACGATCATGGTCGCTCAGCGACCTATGAAGAGGGCTATGTTCGGGGTTTCTCTGCGTGATAAGCTTAGAAATAAGGATATCTGCAGTAGAACCAGAGTGATCGACATAGCCCAACGGATTAGTACGCTGAAGTGGCAATGGACCGGCCATATAGCTCGAAAAACCGACAACCGATGAGGGAAAAAGGTTCTCGAGTGGCGCACAGCGACCCCCACTAGATGGAGTGACGACCTGGTAGGACATGCAGGAAATCGATGGATGCAGGTGGCTCAGGACCGTGCTTGTGCCATTCTTTGGGGGAGGTCTATGTTCAGCAGTGGACTTGTAAAGGGCTGTAATTAGAAAATGCATTAATTATATATGTGGTAACTTCTAATGCATCTATCACATTATCACATTCCGCTTAGAGATGACTGGGAGGGAATGACTAAACGCGTTATATCAGCCCATTGTAAACCTTATTTATTTTCATTTTCTTTACAGCCTGTTAAAATATCGCTGATAAACATAAGCCTCTCCGATGGTCTGCCTTATATGGAGTCCTGTCTTCTAAATGTTTGCTATAGTTGCCATACTTGGCAGACAGGTTGGCAACCACAGTTTTTTATTATTATCCTCAGGTTGTTATGAGGAAGATGGTGCTGTCATTTATTATTTATTAATTAGGCGCGAAAAAAACTATTTAAAATATCAACCTCGCGCCTGATAATTAAAGGTTCGCATCGCAACATGCATATTGTAACTTTTAATTGGTACAGCATGATCTCAGTATTTTAATCTTCATTTTTAACTTTTAAAGTAACCTCCTTAAGTTAATTAATCAATGCGCCAAAGAAATAGTATTTATATTATAGTCTTTTTACCTATTCTCCTCTTTTCTTTGACAATAGTTTTACATGATTTTCCAGTACATTACCATAAAAATAATCAAATAAAATATAGTTCAAAAAATAGTTTTATCATATACACATCCATAAAATCCCACGTCTGTCAAACAGAAAGGTAGGCAGAGGCAACGGACTTCCATTTCGCATAATCCTAATAACTCTTGCTTGCTTCTTTCACATCTGTGTCTTAATTTTGCCCATTTTCAATATGTCATTTATTTCGTCGATATACTTCCGTCTAATTTGTATATAATTTTCTTTTTCACTCTTTCCTCATACGTTCTTTCTACATTTTCAATCCACCGAAGCAATCGTTTCCTAATCCTGGTCACATTTTACGAACCAAACTTTTACTATGTAACACGCAATTCTTTCAGTTGCTACTGAAGCCGAAATTCAGCTGCATAGAGAAGATAAAAACTATTGGCAGCACTTACATGATCGCGTCAGGACTTAGACCTGGAAAAGAGGAACAATTGGTAAGTTCTTATTTACAAAGAGGATGATGGATTTTCATCGAATACCACTTCTTTGGCTTTGCTTAACTGCATACATTGGTTTTTGTAACAGGATGCAAATACGAAAGAGGAACATACGGTGGGGATTCTTGTCGAGTTCGCGATAGCCCTGATGACCATACTAGACCAAATAAACAGGGAATCTTTCCAGAGGTTCAAATTAAGAGTAGGTTGGTACAAATATTTTTTATTTGATATTAAAATTTCATTTACTTATTCCATATTGAAGTTACAACGTTCAATTTATATTACCAAAATTATAATAAAGAACTTAACTAAAATAATAATTAAAATTATAATATTAACGATTAACACTAATTATATACAATATAAAAGAAGAAACTATAATATAGAAAATCTAAAACTAAAAATTTAAATCGTCAAAAAGACCTGCTCCCCGTGGTATAGTGCCAAGAACGCTGGCTGCGTTTCCTCGCTGAATAGCTATACTTAGCCTTTGAGCGAGGAAAGAACCAGCCCTCTTATCACCAGCAGCGACGACCAGTCGTGGAATACAGTTCCTTTAGAAACTTCATTGCATGTGGACACCACGGATATTTTAAAATATATTTTAAAATAAGTTATTTATAATGACAGGTATTATCATGACATGTTTCATTAGAACGTATCTTGGGCCTCCCTCATCTATGAGGCAGGCCCAAGATACGTTACTATGAGACTATCTATAGTCTCTCCTAAAATATTTAATGATTACGTAATAACAAACAATCAAAGTAAAAATAAAATTCATACAATTTCATCAAAAACAGCTTTACTTGGAAAAAGCGTTTTCGGTATATTATCTAAAATCTATAATAAGGTTCCATCTATGTTTCATGGAATGGAAAATATTCATAAATTTAAAAAAGAATTTAAAACATTTCTAATTGAGAAATGCTACTACTCAATCGGTGAATATTTAAGTGAAGCATCAGTAGGCATATTATAATGATATTACCCGGATGTCCGAGCTTTGCTCGGTTTTTTTTTGAAATTACATTTATAATTTACATACTGATGAAAATTAAATAATATTTTTTGATCTTAGTGACAGAATAGAAAAAACTGAACTGGTTATTCGAATAAAAAATCATGAGTGCAATTAGTTTTATTAAAATTTTCGTATTTTTAAAAAATACTAAAAAAGGGCTTGAAATAATAGATTTTCTCACAAAAGAAGGGAACTTGAAAAAAAAAGAAAAAAAGCTGTACCAAAGACAGCAAGACGCAAACCACGGAACTCCGATATCACGCCTGACCGACATCCCACCTTCAAACATATATACAATTAGAGCTATTACGATCGTTAGTAATCTGTCAAAATTTACCTTCTTATATTGTAGCAGTTTTTTTATTGCCTGAAAACACGGACAAAAGGACATTTTCTAAAGATAAATCCTAGCTTTATCGATTTATTGCCCCCGAAACTCCCTGGACACTAAATTTTATGAAAATCGTTAGAGCCGTTTCCGAGATTCCGATTATATATATAGATATATATATATATATATATATATTGTTACGAGCTTAGGGTTCGTGACAATAAAAATTGCCGATAGAATTCCCAAAATTAACTCTTTAATTCACTTTACACTAATTAAACTTAAAACACTAATAATTAATCACACTGATTCACTTTATTTCGCTCCGAAGCTTCGCTTGTCTCGCCAAATTCAATACTTCCCGATCGCACCTTGCAGCGCCTATAAATACACATTAGCACCGAAACATCCAGAACATTCAAGTAAATACGCGCAAGGCGTCGAAAGTTCGAGTGTCGGCTTCTAGAAGCTTAGTTCTTCGTTTCGACACTAGATGGCGCTGTCGGTTGAAAAATTAGTGATGTCATTTTCTGGAAAGTCTCCCCCACTCTCGTCCCTGACACAACATGACGTCAACTTAGGCGCGCAACACTATATATATATACAAGAAATGCTCGTTTAAAAGTATAGGATTGTATAAAATATATTTCGTTTGACATTCGATTATACTATATATTATTGTAAATACCTATATCATTCTAATTAATTATTACACACAGATTACCCACTAATAGATACCGCATCATGGAATATTTGTTCTGTTTCGATTTCACCGAATTTCGCGGCATGCATGTGTTGCAGGGGACGTGTCAAATGAGCTGTGATTGGATAATTCAAGGTTGAACTACTTCTTCTTCTTCTTCTTCTTTCTTTTGTGGCGGTTTGATAAAATTCGCCAATGACGTATTGAGTGGAAAATGAAAGCTTATGAGTTTAATTAAAATAAGAGTCTGTGATAATACAAGGATTCAGTTTTCCTCCGAGAATTTTGACAAATCTATTTGTTGAATTACCTAGAACAAATATGACAAACACAGGTGTTAGACTCTTACCCGTATGTTAAAAGTGACAAGGATTTAAAGTTTCATATTATTAGTATTAATAAAATCACATAAAATATACACAAAAGGAGTACTGGTATATGTTAAAAGAGAATTAAAATCTATAGGTCGAGGAATATAAGGAGGAAGGTAATCATAAAGGGAGGAGGATAATTTGGGACAGTTGAAAAAAATATGGTTTGTGGAACCTTCATCTAAGCCACATTCACACAATGAGCTATCCCTTACTCTGATTTTTGCCAGATGTGCATGTGTACAAGCGTGTCCAACGATTCTTAATCTACAAATGATTGAAGTTGCATGTTTATTTGCTTTGTTAAATTTAAAGAACCAAGGCTTGGGAGGAATAACCTCTTGGATGGCAGCATAGTGCTTACCTTTAACATTTTTGGAAACTTCCCATAATTTATTCCAATTTTCATTCAGTTTCCTTTTAGCTAGCAAAATTAGGTCATGTGAGTAAATTAAATTTTGTAGAATGCCATTAGCAATTGCATTTTTAGCGAGTACATCAGCTGTTTCGTTACCATGGATACCACTGTGGCCTGGAATCCAGGCCACTGAAACATGGATTCCTTTAAGATGGCATCTGAATAGGGTATTTTTTATTTTAAGAATTAGTGGAAATTTATGTTTGTTATGGAATTGATTGGACAAAATAGCTAACAAACAACTTTTTGAATCTGTGAAAATAACTGTTTTATTAAGATTATGTGACTCTACATATAACAAAGCTTCACTGATTGCAGTTGCTTCACCGGTAAAAGTGGAGGATAGTGAGGGGCATTTAAAGTTAAGAATGATTTTGAACTTAGGAATCCAAACAGCAGCTCCAGTATAGTCTTCATCAGACTGTTTTGAAGCGTCTGTGTACATGACAAGCCAATCTTTAAAGGTGTTTTCTATAATTTCTTTTAATTTCAAATTTGCCATTGGAGAATCCTTTTCTATACCTAGATCTAGATGAATGTCGGGTTGGTAAACAATAGCCTCGTAAGGAACATCAAAGAGTGGATTTATTTTACATTGAAAGATTGGGTAAGGAAGCTGAAGAAAAATTACAAAACTTTTAAACAAGCAGGGAGAGTCCTTATGGGTCCAGTATCGGTCAGATGAGATATACTCTGAAAGAAGATGCAATTTAGGAATTAGGGGATGATCTGAAAGCTGGCAGATCTTAAATAAGAATCTGTCTGAAAGGTATTGCCTTCTTAATCTTAAAGGAGGATCTACGCACTCAACCTGAAGAACATTTATTGGTGAGGATTTCATTGCCCCTGTAATAATGCGAAGGCATTTCGATTGAATTTTGTCCATTACTTTCAGGGATGATTTATTGCAAGGCTCCAACAGAAAACATCCATAGTCAAGGTGGCTTCGTATTAAAGCATTGTACAGTAATTTCTGAGAAAAAGGATGGGACCCCCACCAAACACCTGACAAAGACCGAAGAATATTTATGTTTTTTTTCGCATTTTTGTGTTATATATTCAATGTATGGACCGAAGGCCAATTTCGAATCAAGGATAACTCCCAAAAATTTAACATTGCCTCTAACTGGAATAGGTTGCTTATCATATACAACAGATATATCGGGAACTCGCCTTTGGCGGGAAAAGATCACCACACTACTCTTGGCCACAGATAAAGAGAGGCCATGATTAGTTAACCATTCTTGTAAATAATCCATGGATGAGTTTAGACGGGAACATGCCACTGTGAAGTTGTTTAAGGAGATGTATAGAGCTAAATCGTCTGCATATTGAAGAACATTACAAAAAGAATTTACTGAAAGTTCTAAATCGTGAGTATATATAGAATAAAGGAGAGGACTAAGAACTGAGCCTTGTGGAAGTCCTTTCCATATAGTTTTTGGGGGAAGCAGGAGATTTTTAACATTTATAGATATTGATCTAGAAGAGAGAAAGTTAGAGACGTAATTGACTATCCTCACTGGAATGCTCAGATTAAGCATTTTCTGCCTGAGCACAGGAAGAAGCACATTATCATATGCAGAAGAAATATCCAAGAAAACTCCTATGAGAAATTCATGTTTTGAAAAAGCAATATGAATATCTGTGACCAAAGTACTTAGGCTATCCATGGTACTTAAACCTTTTCGGAAACCGAATTGGCTTTTAGGTAAGAGATTATTCCTTTCCAAAAACCACTCCAAGCGATTTTTTATTAAATGTTCCAAGATTTTTGCCAAAGTACAAGAAAGGGCAATAGGTCGGTAACTGGAAGGGTCATTGCTAGACTTACCTGGTTTGAGAATGGGCAAAATAATTTGGGTTTTCCATTCAGCAGGAGGATCACCAGTAATATAAATAAAATTTAAAATGGATAGTAAGACAGTTTTAGTGTTCTCACTACTATTAATTATAAACGAATAAGGAATCCCATCAATACCTGGTGAGGAGTCTTTAAGGCCATTGAGTACAGTAAACAATTCCTGAGAAGAAAAGGGGGGAATCAAATTTATCATTTGTTTTTAAAAAAGCAGAATTAAAAACTAGGCATTCATCATAAGATGGGACTGTTTGTGGTGCAAGTTTATTAGAGAATTCATCTATCCACGGGGAAGGATCATTAGAAATTATATTTTCACTAGAAACTGCACAGCGATATTTTTTAACATTTCTCCAGACCAAAGATGGGGGAGTCCTAGGTGACAGTGACTCACAGAATTTAAACCAACCAGTTCGCTTTTTGTCTGACAGTAATTTTAAGGTTTCTGCAGCAATTTTTTTATAGGAGATATAATTCTCTGCAGTCATAGAACGGGAGTATATTAATTCAGCCTCTTTTCTTCTCCTACAAGCTGCTGAACAATCTTGGTCCCACCAAGGAGGGGAAGGATAATTATTTTTGAAAGGTTTTTTTAAGGGGATTGACTTATTAGCAGCAGAAATAATTGCATTTCTGAACTCTATATATACAGGAGCAATATTATCATTGTTAATTGGGGGAAGAGTTGAAACCTCTTGTTCCAAAACTGTAGAATATAATTGCCAATTAGCTTTGGATAGATTATACTTTAGTCTTGGGCAAAATGTAAAATTTATTCTAGGTGAAGTAGGAGGAGTGATGAATATAGGAAAATGGTCACTGCCATAGCTAGAAGGTAATATTTGCCACAAAAGAAGGGAAGCAATATCTGGGGAGCAGAGAGTTAGGTCAACGGCACTTCTAACATTTTGTAATGGGGATACTCGACGGGTAGGAGACCCGTCATTTAGAATACAGAGATTAAAATTATCAATAAGATCTAAAAATAAGGGAGCCAGTGAATCACACAGATGGGAGCCCCAAACAGTATGATGCATATTAAAATCTCCCAAAATAACCATAGGAGGTGACAGAGAAGAAATAAGTGTTGCAAGTTCTGTTAAAACATTTGCATCAGGATTAGGAATGTAAACAGAGAGAATAGAGACATCAAGGGCCTTAATAGCAACAGCATTTACTGCTGGACTATGAGAAGGGAGAGGAATTTGTGAAAATGTAACTGTTCTTGAAATTAAAATAGAGGTGCCAGCACGACCATCACTCCTATCATCCCGGAGGCATGCGTAGCCTGAAACCCTAAAATGAGACTCAGGCCTAAGCCATGTCTCCTGGATGGCAAGAATGAAGGGATGAAATTTATTAATGAGGTAAATGAGTTCATTTTTTTATTTCTAATGCTCCGACAATTCCATTGAAGAATTGGCGGGACTGCGAATGTTACGGGCTAAGGAGGAAAGCTGAGTAAGTTTTTGGTGTAAGCTGAGAGGAAGTTCCGTGTCACTAAAACGGGAGATCATGTTAATTAGGATTGATATCATAAGTTCGCAGAAATTATCATTACTAGAGGAGTTGTTGTCATTTCCCAGTAGAGCACACCCATTAGGAAGGGAAGAATTAGGATTCTCAACAATTGCCTGATGGGCTGCCATATCATATCCAGAATTTAATGATTGGCTGCAGGTACGTTGAGGGATAAAAATTGTTTTTTTATATGATGCAGTTTGTGAGAGCTGAGCCGAAGGGGTTGAAAGACTGTCAGTTAAAGTATAAGGGGTCTGTTGAGAACAATTACGAGGTTGGATTCTTGTTGTATCAGCAAAGGATCTTTTTGTCTGAGGGAATCTAGCTGAAGCTTCTAAATATGAAATATTTTCTTGTGACATAACAAGTTTAATAGATTTTTGCCTTAGATGTTCAGGACATGTAGGGTCTTTTGCGGTCTGGGGACCAGAGCAGAATAGGCAAGTAGGAGTTTGTCGAGTACAAGATAAACCCTCATGATTCTGTGCACATACAAAGCAGCGAGGGGATGATCGGCACTGGGAAGTAACATGGCCAAATCTACAACATTTATGACACTGAATTAGTGGCAAAACATATTTTTCCACTGGCATTGAGGTGTAAAAACAGTAAATATGGGGAGGAAGTTTTTGTCCAGAAAAAGTTAGAACAACCGTCTGAGTTGGAACCCATGAAACGCTATTGCTGTCACTCACTGATCGTCTATTAAGTCGCCGTGCTTTAATTATAGAACCGTAGCCAGAGGGAATTTCTATAGCTGCTATTAATTCTTCTAGTGTCCACTCTATGGGAACTTGTCCAACTAGCCCCCATACGAGTGATACTATATGAGGGGATGGTTGCTTCATATTTAGAAATTTGGAGAGCTGGGTGATCGATAAAGGTGTTTGCATCTGCAGCTGTTTTAAACTCCACTGATATTCTATTTCGTCCAACTTTTTTGACTCCATCATGGACTATATTTTTAATATTGTTATGATACAGAAAGTGACCGAATTTAATTGGTTTAAGAGTTACTCCAGACAGCTGATCATTTGAGATTTTACTTACGTGAACTAGAAAAGGAGCGGCATCATCTTGAGAGTACTTAACTTTTTTATTAATAAAATCAGGATGGGTATATGAGGATTGTATTGAAGGAAACTGTTGATTTGGATCAGTAATAACTATTTTTTGTGGATGGGCAGACTCGTTACTTACTTGGGCACGTTTACGGTTAATTAGTTCTACATTATCAATGTTAATGGGTAAGGAAAAGGAATCATTGCGAACCCTTCCGGGATCGGGAGGTTCGTCCTCCATTATATTACTACAACAAAAAATTACATAAAAACGGCACAACTACAAACACTTACTAATTTACAGATATTAAAACCTCCACCAAGACAGAAAAATTTACTATAGTAAATCAACAACACTTAATAAAACAATAAATTTTAAGCAAAAAAAGCACGACACTTGTATCTCTCACTTCCTCCGAAAAAAAAAAACAAGGTTGAACTTAGAATGCTCCGAACCATAGTGATGGGACAGGGTTGGGACGTTGATCGATAAATTTGAGATTTATTGATTATTGATAAATAAATAAATTGATCAATTTTTATTTGATATTAATTTAAAAATAAAACAATGCATATAAATAAAACAATATATATTTTTACATGTAATATAATGATGTCTTAAATTTACGCGAACACTACACATTGAATAAAACTACATATACTGATTATATCGCGTTTAACTTATGGTCACGAGGGGGGGGGTACTAAGATGTTTGGCATCTCAATGTCATAGTTAGCCCGGCTGCCTTCAGTTTTTGAGTATTGATTTTTGTTCCGATCTACATAGAACGAGCTTACAATATCTTGAAGTCGTGGTATGCTTGGGTTTGGGTAGATTTTGCAAATGGCAGGTGGTAGCACCCATCCATCGACTGTGGCCGGCTTCACTTGGTCGCTGTGACGTAGGCGTGGGACATAAAACGTGTTGTCTTGCAATACTTGCTTGAATTGCTGAAGCTCGACGGCCAGATGTTTTATGTCACAGATCCCTTGTGCTCTCTGAAACAAAGATTTACCCACGGTAGCTAACTGTGAAGAATGATCGTGAGATTCACCATTTAAATATCGGTTGGTATGGATCTTTTTCCTATACATAATGTGACCAATAGTATTATCAAGATTTCGGATGACTAAAACATCCAGGAAAGCTAAAGAATTATTTTCCTCTAACTCCATTGTGAGTTGTATTTTAGAGTTTATGGAGTTAAGGTGGTCTAAAAATGCAGTTGCTTTGTAAGATGGTAAAACTGTGAAAGTGTCGTCTACGTACCGCTTATAGAATCTTCGATTTACAGTAGCAGTCGGAAAAGCTTTGTCCTCAAAGTCCTCTATGAATATGTCAGTGACTATAGAAGATACAGGTGAGCCCATCGCCACACCATAGTCTTGCTTGTAGAACTCTCCCTTCCACAATAAATAGCCAGATGTGAAGCAGTGATTGAGTAATACTGCATATTCTGCAGACATGTTGTTATCTTCTAGCTTCCAATTGAGATGTAGTATTCAATAGGTAGGCATGTGAATAGTGACTGAACACCAAAACCGACCATAGATTCATTGTCAGCGAGATGTAGGTCTTTTATCTCACTAACAAAATGGTGTGAATCCTTTGCGTGTGCTCTGGTATGTCCTCTCGGTGGTGACAGTATTTTTGTCAAGTGCTTTACCTAAAAGTAGCATTATTAATTAATAAACCATACGGTACGTATTTCAAATTAAGGTGCACTTAATAATAATAAGATGTTACTGATGTTCATGTAACACTAGAATAACAATAATGACGTTATAACTTTCACTTGTTTTATGATTTATAAATCCGTTAAAAATAGTTTAATTTCGAAGTGTAACATTCTCCTAAATATTATAATATCATAACATAACATAACATAAACACTCACGCCTGTCACCCAGAGGGGTAGGCAGAGACTACGGACTTCCATTTGGCACGATCCTGACATACCTCTTTCGCCTCCTTTACATCCATATATCTACGCATACATGCTCGTCGGTTAAGGGTACTTCTAACGTGGCCCATTTTCAAAATATCGCCAATTTGGTCGATAAACTTTTTCCTAGGGCGTCCCTTCCCGACTCGGCCATTCACATCTGCTATATAAATTTGCTTTGTCACTCTTTCCTCATTCATTCTTTCTACGTGACCAAACCACCGAAGCATTCCTTTCTTAATCCTGGTCACAACATCATCTTGCATACCACATTTATCTCTTATCACGCAATTTCTCACCCTGTCATTCAGATTACACCCTAGCATATTCCTTAAAGACCGCATTTCTACAGCATTTATTCTACTTTCGTGCTTCTTCTGCCACACCCAGCTTTCACTACCATGCATTAAAGTAGGTAGTTTGACTAACACAGCATTATGAATTACCATACGTGCCTGTTTTGACAAATTCTGGTTCTTCATAATAGAGTGTAGTGCCCCATTCACTCTATTCCCTGCATTTACTTGTCGTTCTATATCCCTATCATATCTACCATCCCTGCTAAATACACATCCCAAATACACAAACTCATCCACTTGCTCAATCAACTCTCCTTTTATTCTTATTTCACATACCGTTTTGCTTTCTTCTCTTTCAAAAACCATCACTTTCGTCTTACTTGCGTTCACTTTCATTCCCCTTTCTTTTAATTCCCAGTTCATTAATGTAACCATCATTTGCAACTCTGCCGCCGATGACGCAAGTATGACTTGATCATCGGCATACAAAAGGCATTTGACGGTTAACTCGCCCATTCTTAACCCACATTCTTCATCTTTCAAAGTTTGCAAACACCGGTCCATAAATAGGTTGAACAGCCAAGGGGAAGCCACACAGCCCTGTCTGACACCTTTTTGGATGCCAAACCAGTCCGAGTAGACCCCATTGATCCTGACACAAGCACTAGAGTCCCTATAAAGAGACCTTAATGCCTGTATCAAACCAGCGCTCAACCCATATGAGTTCAGTGTTTGCCATAACACATTCCTGTCCATTATAATATCACTTTTCAATAAACCACTTAATACTTCTTAATCTCCATTGGTACTATTCTTAAAAAAAATGTAAAAGTCCATACTAAAACTGGCAAGTATAAAAATGGTATAGCGGAATCCAACAGCCTTCTACGGTGTTTCATAATATTATGAAGATTGTCTTCTGTGAAATGTCTTGAGCATAGCACACTATTTTTGGTGAGAAACCTTTGGTCCCCTCGACAAGTAGCGTCGATCCACATTTTTTTCCTTTTGGGGCATTTAGGAAATCTATAACATTTAGGTACCACAATGATACACCACTATTTTTATAAAATAATGACTTTAAAAAAATGTAAACGATGACTTGACTACTTATAAATCACAAAACTATCGATACACGTGCTGTAATTTACGTAATGAGTGAAAGGGACATTTCAAAAAGACATCAACGGGTGCTTATTGTTATCACTTTGCACCATTATATTACCAGTATACGTTGAACTCCGGTCCATTTCAAATAGGTTAACTTGATAAGAACAGAATGTATTTACCGATGAAATATTATGCCATCTTTTTGATAACTGGATGTCTTAGCTGACTTGACACACTATTTTACTGCACAGGAAGCCATTTGTAATGTATTTTGGATACAAGACTATTTTTAAATCTAGCTACAGCAAGCATGTGTTGCGCGCGTTTGTGGCCCTGTATGCGGAATCTCTTAGAAGGTAATCTGAGTTATTATATAATTATTGAATTTTCTTATATAATTATAATATAAATAATAAAATGATATAATTGTGGAAATGTAATAAATTTTATTGTAACTGTAATATTTGTATACCTAAGGGTTGAATGCAGCGAACATATTTTTATTAAAAGATCTGGTCTGTCTCATTACCTGTATTCACAAATAAAATAACTTTGAATTTGAATTTGGTTATTAACAGAGCCGTGTTAGCTCAGAGGCTAAGCGCTCGCTGTAAATTTCACAGTATGCGATCAATCCGGGTTCGATCCCCGCCGGCACCAATGTAATTGTTAATTACAATTTTAAGTGCTGATTTACAACGTTCTCCACTGGGAAGGAAAACATCTTGTGGAAAGCTACACATGTCTGAAAAATAAGAAAAAAAAATTGGAAGACATGTAGATTTCGCTAACTCGCATTGGGGCAGCGCGGCGGAGATTTCCTTGCCCTAAAACACTTTCATAAATGAGATGAGGCCTGTGCCCAGCAGTGGGAAGTATAAAGGCTGTAACTTTAACTTTTCTTTGCTGGACACAAGTTTCTTATTGTTGTAAATATTATTTGTTATCACCACACTCGACAAACCGATTCGCGACCGTTTAGTGCTTTGCGGCACCCATGGTCACGGGCACCTCAATGTTTGACGTTCCGATGTCACAAATCCCCCGGGGTAACGTCAATTTTTGAATATTATTTTTTTGGTCCGATCTATCCAGTACAGGCTTACATTATCTTGAATTCTTGTAGTTGTATGCTTGGGTTTGGATCAATGATGGTACTGCACATCACTCGAAACGTAAATAAGGTAAACATAAGTTAAACTTGAAAAAACCGTAAAATTAGTTTTATTCAAAAATCACGAAAACAAAATAAACGTAAATTTTTAGAAAGTTCATCGGCTTTGATAATACATCTTAAAAGTCAAGACTGCCTTGATGACGATTGTTTGATGCAATTAATAAATTGGACTACATTAGAATAATTTTCTTATTCGGATGATTCCATTCGCAATTGGGGTTGCTAATTAAGTAAAGAAAGTAACATCGGGAACCTCGAAGCAACTGACGTCACTAGTCACTACTAATAAAACTTCATTCGATTTTTTTTCGGACTAAAGTCGATCGATCTAAAAATAACCTGGGCTGATTCGCTGGTCCAGCCAGGTCGTGAACGTGATTGCTGATTATGAGATCCCAGATTTGAATCTCGGATCTGGCTAAAATAATTTAATGCGTTTTTTTTTTATAGGATAAGGTGACAAACAAGCATACAGTTAACCTGATGCTAAGTGGTTGCAGCGGCCCATAGACATCTACATCTATCCTCGATTACGAATCAAAATGTAGAAGCGTTGTCACCCGTGAGGACTAAGATGGAATGCCTCGTTTCTAGTAAAAAGGGTCTCCGGTTCTCTACACTCACCATACGAAACACAGCAGCATTAAGCTACTATTTCACGCTGGTATTCTGTAAAGAAATTCTCAGTAACAGAGTTGTCATACCCTCGTGCTTCGTAAAGCACGTAAAGCCGTTGGTCCTGCACTTGATCTCTCTCCGGTAGTGTCGGATTGCCGTGCCAAAAAAAACCTCGCAACACAGACTGGCCGCCGTCACCGAAATTCGGTTTGGATGATATTAAAGTTAAAGTTACATCCTATATACGTCCCAGTGCTGTGCACAGGCCTCCCCTCATTTCTGAGAGGGTTTTAGGACAAGGAAGTGTCCGCTGCGCTTCCCAATGCGTGTTGACGAACTTCACATGTCTTCGAAATATTTTTTTCCTTATTCCTCAGACATGCAGGTTTCCTGACGATGTTTTCCTTCTCCAACAAGCACGTGGTAAATTCAGCACTTAAAATTGCAATTAACAATAATTTCATTGGTGCCGGCGGGCATCGAACTCGGGTTACTCGGGTTCCGTTATATTTACAGCGAGCGTTAACCATCTGAGCTACCACGGATTGGATGATATTATTACTAGTTTATTATTTATATTATTGCTTTTAAAAGTGCACTTAGATATATGAGTAATATAAAAATTGATATACGATTAGTGGAATAGCGCAATACACCCTGTTTATTGCACACCAATTTGAAGGAAAAAAATTCCTATCTATCAATAGTATATTATGTTAATGGTTAATAAGCGAGATGTGCAAAAAACATTATTTAGAATTGTTTGTGTGCACAGGTCTGAACCACGGGCCGGTGATTGCGGGCGTGGTGGGCGCTCAGAAACCGCAGTACGACATCTGGGGGAACACCGTCAACGTCGCCTCGCGCATGGACTCCACCGGCCTCATGGGCAGGATACAAGTCACCGAAGATACCGCCAAGTACTTGCTCATTTACTTTCACCTTTTCGTGTTTATGTGTATCTCATGTTTCATTGACTGCTTCCGTGGTGTTGTGGTTGTAAATGATTCTGCTGATCACGTGGTCCCGGGTTCCCGGATCCTTTTGGCAAGAAACTCTCAGCTCAGAGTCGGGAAGTTGGTCTCGTGGTTGGAGAAGCATGACATGAAACGTGTCGGATTGCCACACCATCGGACTATGCGTGTTTGAAGGCAAACAAAATTCCTATCTATCTATGATAGTGAGGCGTTTATTTTATCTGTTCCAGGGTCCTCATGAACGTTGGCTACACATGCGAATGCAGGGGCCCCACATATGTCAAAGGAAAGGGAACATTAACTACATACTTCGTGAAAACGCCTAATTACGGCAGTGGCACATAAAACCAATGGAGTAACTAATAGTTTTTTTTTTAGTTTTAAGAGAGTTATTTTAAGTAATTATTATTTTAAGATTGCAGTGTAAATATAGCATACTACATTATAATTCATCTTAAATCAATTTCAAAGTGATTTTTTTGAAGTTGAGATATATGGATCATTATTATAGTTTTTAAAAAATATAAAACTATAACGATGAAAACACGTCTCTATTTTTCTAGCCATTTTGAAATAAAATAATTTAGTTTCACCTGCTGAGATTTTTTGTTTACAGATTAATCAAATTTCATTGTATATATGACATACTACATTATTTCATATTATATAAATTTTAAAGTGAAACTTTTGAAATTGATCATTGTAATATGGTTATAAAAAAATAACAGAAATCTATGAAAACACATCTCTATTTTTCTAACGATTTTAAAATAAAATCGTTTAATATAGCATAAAAATTACTCAAAGACAATTATATTAGTGTTATCATTAAGATACTTCCATGTTTTCTAACTTTGATGAAAGTTACAGCTAAACTGAAAAAAAATCTCTAGTATTTTTTTTGTAATTGCGCACTGACAAATATGTCCGGACCTAAAACAATTACGAATACTTGTAAATCGATATATAGATGGTATTCGACCAACGTCAAAAAGACCGCAGCCAAATAATTAGTCAATATTATACACAACTGTTAAAATTCACTTGAAAAATATGTAAAGAAAAATATGATAATTTATAAATATATACATAAAAATTTAACATTATATTTATAGGCTTATTACTTTTAAATCTTTCAGACCAAGAAAAAAAGATAAACGAAATAATACTAATACTTTAACTGACGCTAAAACAAAGATATAATCGTGCTTAACTTTTGTAAGAATTCGCACTAACTCACACGTATTATGCACATAATTTTTACTATAGAATACGAGCTGGCACAGAGCACACAGTCCACCTGATAGTAAGCAGATAGTGTAGCCCATATATATATCTATATTATATATTAATCTATATATATATATATATATATATATATATATATATATATATATATATATATATATATATATTGTTATATATAGGAGGATATATAATCCTCGTTAATAATCAAAATGCAAATGCGTTGTTACCCCTGAAGAATAAACTGCCTTTCCAGTAAAAAAAGTGCTCTCCCGTTTTCTACACTAACTATACGAAACACAAAAGAATTAAGCTGCTATTTCACTGGTATTCTGGTGTCCTCGGTCAAGCCGACCTATTTTTGTTACAAACTATAATATAGCTGCACCGTGACTGACATACAACATAAACATATTGAAGGTAATGAAATCAGTTCGCTAAGTATTAAGTATACAGTGTAGTGGCGATGTAGCACTATCAACTACTCCATATTGTGCCGTAGGTATCGTAAGAAGCGACAGAAGTAAGCAAACTAGGGTTTGGGCAGCGGTACACTTCCTGGAGACAACTAGAAGGTATAAGACTGCGCTTGTCAACACGCCTTCCATGCGTAGGAACTGTGGCTAATATCCTCTTTGATGAAGTAATTTACAGGAGGCCTATGTTCTATGCTCAACAGTGGTCCTTGATAGGTTGTAACAATTTAAAAATCAGTTCATGTGATTGAAGTGTTGGAAGTGTGGTGTAGTCATTACTTAAGTTGTACGTACCTAGTGTTCTACGAGTATCTATCTTTATGTATTTTCTTATCATTTTATGAACACACATAAAATGGATAGTTTATACTAGGGCACTACATCATAATGAAATTTATTTCAGTAAAACAGTCACAAAGCAGCATTCATTTTATAGGACCACCGTGCACAACTAATATTGCTCTACAACGCGAAAAAAAGAAAAGCACACAGTCTACATATCACCTGATGGTAAGTGACGCTCCGAAAAGTCTGCAATCTGTGAACACATACAAGATCTCCCCCGACTACAAATCCCCGCTAACGAACATCGATTCCTTCCAATCCAATTGAAATGAAAAAAAAAAACCATTCTAATTTCAATAAAAAAGATGGCTGGATGCTACCATTTGTTTGGAATCCTATAATTAATACCAAGCATACAACTACAAGACTTCAAGATATTATAAGTTCTTACTGCGTAGATTGGAACAACAATTAATATTTCAATCTGGAGGTAGGCGTGGTTAACTATGAAATTGGGACGTCGAACAGCTCAGCTCCCTCGTAACCATGGGTGCTATAAAGTGCTCGAAACGTCGGGAATATAAAATAAGCTAATATACGCGATAAAATCAGTAAAAACTAGTTTTACTTATATTACAAGAAATTAATGATGTAAATATAAGAAATCATTACGTCAATATATTCAACATATCTTTATGTCTTTTTCATCATATCTTAATATCTTTGTTTCTTAGTTTGACAGAAAACTTAAAAGGGATCAAAACCCCATTAAATTATTGCCAAAGGAATTATGTTATAATTAACAAATTTTAATAATTACTAAAAAGTTAAATTATATTTTATATGCTTAAGAATATAATATTAGTTTAATTTTGTAAATAACTAACTTATTATAGTAATAGGTGTGAATAGCTGGATGATATATAAATCGATACTGGCAGCTAAATATAATATTAGTTACAACGTAAGCGTAAGGGTTAGAGTACGCCTTCACAAAAATGCGCGATTCGAAGTGGTCTGAGCCCATCAGTAGGACATACGTAGAGCTTTACTTTATAACTCGAATATTATATTTAGACGTACCTAAAGTACGTGAGAGTAATATGATCAACTTAAGCTTTACCGCCCTATAAAATAAAAACTAGGAGAAGAACGCAGACAAAAACACAAAGTCGGATACTACAACTAATAAATTAAATTAAGACATGTTGCTAAATAGAGAAGTCCTAAAATTGGCCTATTATGCTTTGTGTCAATCTTTATTAACATACGGAATTGAAGTCTGGGGTGGAGCAGCCAAATTGAACTAGAGCGTGCGCAAAGATCACTTTTAAAAGTTATCCATTTTAAACCTTACTTATATCCAACTTTAGATTTGTATAGAATTAGCGAATTTATTACAGTTCGACAATTATTTTTGCTACATATAGTTTTAAGGCAACATACAATTTCAAAAATAACTCAAAAGGAACATTGCCGGCGTTCTCATCTGGTAGCTCAGTCAGTTCATTTCTTCCAATGATTTCAAAAGAAAGGATAGGCCCATCTAAATATTTTACTCATAACTTTTTCGTACAAGAAAAAGTAGCGCATCTGTCATAATACAAACGTCATATCATAACACGACGTAACCAGGGTCGGATTTCGTAGTATAATTATCCTAATTATACCATTATTTCGTAGTTTGTTGTATATAGTATCGTAATAACACTAAGCGAAAATACCATAATTTTACATAAAGGTCGACTTGTATTATTATTGGGTCCTTTTACTTTTTAATTTTAACCCCACGATATCGAGAATTTCTGTATTGTACATGAGTACCGCGTTTTTTTAATAAAATTAGAATTAGCTCCCTTTTGATCAATGGGTGTTCGATCGATGCATTTATGTTGCACCCTTTATACCACTATAATGAGGGGCTATCACGATAAAAAACTCTATACTCCAGAAGCAATCGATTTGAAAACAGAATTTCAAAATATTTTATGAATCAGATTTTCAGATTCAATTAAGCAGATATGGTTTCTTTTGTACTCTTTTCGTTTTACCCTTATTGAATATAAAATATATTAGGTACCAATATTCAAAATTTCCCCAATATTCAAAAAATCCCCTCCGGCACCAATGAAATTGTTAATTACAATTTTAAGTACTGATTTACCACGTGCTTGCCGATGAAGGAAAACATCGTGAGGAAACCTGCATGTCTGAGAAATAAGAAAAAAAATATTTCGAAGACGTGAAGTTCGCCAACTTTTCGTTTTACCCTTATTGAATATAAAATATATTAGGTACCAATATTCAAAATTTCCCCAAATTTTGAATATTAGTACCTAGCAAAGAAGCTTTGACAATAATTAAGAACACTTCAAAAAATCTACTTAAAAACTAACTACACTACACCATACTAAAATCGACTAAAATATTAACTATTTATAGTGCTTTATCCACGCCATTTTGACAGTTGATATTTTAATATCAAATGTCAAAATGGCGTGAATGAAGCATCACATTTTTAACCCTTTATTATTTGATTGACTGATGAAGAGCTCTCGTATCACAAAGCCATCCATGCAAACATGGCTGTAGTTTTTGAGTTATAGGAAAGTGACCATATTAACCGGATGGCCATATTACCCTCACGTACTTTACATATTAAAATTAGTCCAAATTTAATTGTACATACCAAAGACTTCTATTACTCTGGAAATCCATAACAAAATCTGTGATACAACTGTGGATCACAAGCGTTTAGCGAGATGGATAAACTAAGATTGGTCGGACAGTCCTTTACGACATTTACTTTTTTGGCAAATTATTTGCCTCAAATACGACATGATGTTTCACACTTATCTGAAATAAACTTCAAATAATTTTGGTAAATCACGTTGGTAAAGTGCAAACATGAATACTAACAGCGTTTTCTTAGACACATTAAACAATATTAGTGTTGGATTGTCTAAAACAACCGGTTTACGTAACAAAGAACTAGTCTTCTCACCCGCTCGCTGTCGACTAAAGAAGTTACGTAGAATTGACCGTAACTTAGTGCGCAATGTATTAGTAAAATAGTGCCCGTAGAAGTCTTTATTATAATCTAAGGTCCACCACACACTACATACGGAATTCCGTTTCGGAATTTCGAAACGGAATGAGCGGGTCAGCCACACACATACGGAATCCAGTTTTGTCCGCAAAATTAATCCCGAAAATATAAAAAAGAATCCCAAAAAGGAGTTCCGTATGTAGGCCTAAGGCCGGCCACATTCAATTCGGAATTCCGTTGCAGAATTCAGATTCGGGATTCCGAACGCAGCAAGTCCATGTAAATTCAAGAAACCGCCGCATACAATACAGTAGTTTTCCGTTCGAAATTTTGCGGGAAAAAAGGGATTCAGTATGTATGTGGCCGAATCGTCTGTTCCGTTTTGGAATTCCGCTGTATGTAGTATGTAGCGGTCCTTAAGCCGGTAATACATGTTAGCCATGACTCAAACATCGCGAGCGTAGGCATATTGATACAAGGCAAGTGCTACAGTCTAGATATTGGCTAAGTTTGAATGAGTGAACATACTGACATGACCGACTAACACGTGGACAGGACTTGCCGAGTGCAAGCGAGCGCCTTTGATTTGTGCAGAAAAACCGACACTGTTCCGAAGTGAGACGAGTCGTGGTGAGCGATCCCGAACGGTATCGAGGCACGTCAAAACCGTATATCGTAACGTTGGCTATGGAGTGTAGAAGTAAGGAGTACCAACTCCCATAGTAGAACAGTTGAAAAAGTGGCCATCTGTAAGCAGTAAATAACAGTTCAAAAACTATCAAAAACTCTCCACAACAGCGCTGGAGTAGCGACTAGGATGAAATGAACTTAGAAGTTGTCGACGCTTTAAGTGTGGTGCTAAACTGCTCAGTAGCTCTAAAATCTAAAATAATTTTACTTAGTAAATATAACCTCGAAAAAGTCGTCTATCTTACTAATATTTTTCGGTGCGTTCTTTAAAATTTACCCCGTAGTTATAATGGCGCCACCCTTATTTATGGTTTTTATGGACACTTTTTAACACACAGTCTGTACTCCTTACTTCTACACTCCATAACGTTGGAGCTTGCCTGCACTCGGCCAGCTAGGCGAGCGATGACGAGCAACGGCGAGACTGGACAAATGGGCTGTCCATACCTTAACTCGGCCGCCATGTATCGCCGACTTTAAGATATTTTTGGGTAGAATTCGAATACTTATAATAATAATGCATTTAATTCATTAAACTTCTCAATATAATAACTAAAATTATACCTCCATTTCATATTATAGTAAAAATTACTGAAACTGAATTATTTTTTGTAATTGAGAAACTAGAAAAATTTGAGTAATTGTGAGTTAGTTTATTGTCCACCCCACCCCGCCCTTCTATTTCCTCTCCAGCCACTAAGTAAAAACAAGTAAAGTTATTGCTTTGTGTTTTTGCCCATGAATGTATATAACGTTGACCGTGTTGGGCAGATAGTATCCGCCAGTAGATATCCACTACCCCATATGATCGCGCGGCCCCGGCGGGGTGTGTATGTAATGTGTTTTGTTGGCAACTATCGTAAATATCATTCTTTTAAGACAATCTATGGGGTGGTCTATATTCAGCAGTACATTTTGATAAATAGTGGTGAATGAACGAATATATTACTTTGACTGAATCTTGTAGGTGTGTCTTATTTGAGCGATACACGCGGCTTTGTCTGTGTTGGCATTAGTATTTAGTTTAAAAAAAAATATAGTAGAAAAATAAATTGTCTGTTCAAATTCGAAAGGTGTTGTCTCGAGGAGCAATTGTGAGAATGTAAGTAGGGTTGCTAACTTTTTAATATAATTTATTATTTACTTTAATTTCATTGTATTTGGAAAACTTAGATTAGTAAATGAAATGGTAGAGTATGCGATAAATCCACACAACATATTACTTGGTGTTTATTTATATTTATATTAATGTTATATTAATGTTTTAACGGTTCCCTATCCGCGAATCAGACACCATAGTTAAATAATTGAAATGTTTATATATGATTCAGGGGACATGGAAAAAGTTAATGTAGGAAGTACTATTAAATAATATATCTATTTGTGCAATATCACTAATGGAATTAAAAAGTTTGCAAGTGCGAACACAAGGTATGTATTTTAACCAAAATAAATATAGTTTTATTATCATTAGTACTTTTAAGGATATTACCGTTCAAATTGATATTTTATTTTAAAGGAAATTTTACGCTTCTTTGAAATATAAATAGATGTTTTATACAGAATAGATTTTAAATAAAACTTATTGAGAGTTATTCTTATGTTCAACTTACCATTGCTTAATATCTCTGTCCAAAGCATGAAACCCAGTAGGACTGTTTTAAAAAAAGAACTATGTATTATGTTCTATGTATTATATTATACAATTTACTATAAAAATCATATTAGAAATAGCCTGTTAGCGATCACATCATTCCCAGTGGTTATTTATTTCCTATCCATTGTCTTATAAGTTCTTTGATATAATAATGATAATCGTTTTTATGCAATCTTTATATAATAAAATGTTTGAACTTGGTAATGGGCAAAACCTTTTTACAGTCTTTTCAGCATTTATTAACCTCACGTCACAATCATCCTTTATTAAAATATAGCAGTTTCTCTATTAAACATTTTTAGCTATATGTTATATTATAATATAGTAATATTGGCAACCTTGTTTGAGAGCGCTAGGGCGTATAAATGCGTTGGTTTTTCCGTATACTATCGTGCTTTGTTGTGTTTTGATATGTTTTCTTGTCCTTAAGATCTAAGCCTTAGAGATAGAATATATAAATGATTGTATTGATAAAAAAAACAATATTTTTATGGGTGCTTTAACTGTTTTGTGTTTGTGCCATAGGCTTAAAATAATCAGGTATAATTAAAACATAAATGTTAGTACATCCCACTGAACTTCTATAGACTAGCATCTAGTAAATTGGTCTCAGAATTACTCTATGTACGCAATGCGCTTTAATGTTATAATATTAAGATAGCACAAGTTTTATTTTAAACAGTGTTTGATAGACATACATTTATAGAATATAAACTATTAAAATACGTACACTTAATCAAATCAAATATTACATTGTAAATTTTAATAATTGTTTATTTTACATGTGTATGATCAATTTATATCCAATTTTAAATATTCTACATTAATTCTATCTATCAACAACATCACTTAGAAAAGTGTTTTAAATCACCACTTCTACTAACCACAAGTCTCGCTCAGAAACCGCGATAAAGCAATAGAAAGGGCCAAGTTTGAATAGTACGGCGCTAACACTAGATTTTTAGTGTAACATAGTGATTATATTATCTTAAAAATATAAATAAATAGATTAAATTAACATTACTTTAGTCACAAAAATCATACAATTTTAATCGTGTCCACCTGTATTAGGAGATTCTGTTCTTCCATAACAAGTCACTTCCATAAAGTTTGATAATTATCTTGGCTTACTGTTTTCTAAAAGAAATTCGTATTGAAGATATATTGCGAAAAATAATCAAAAATACACCACACCTATTTATTAGACTGCGATGTGCGATTTTTTTTAGAGAAAACAAAATGTTTTGTACAGATGAGCGTCCACTCATCTCGAAATGCTTTTAATTTGACATCAGCCATTTTTACATTTTGCATACTTTTGTTTTAGATCACACCAGGAGATTCTGTCCCTTTTGACTTTCTCTAAATACGGCACCTTTTAATATTGTTTGTGAAGAGTGCTTATAAAAATGTGTTTCGGCTGCACGATAACTACCCGAATTGGCTCAATGAGGGCTTCTCTGTACGACGACTTTCCATCCATGTCTTTTTCTCCCACCAGGGCGTCGCCAGTTTACCAGCGGTGAAATGTTTGACCGATTCCATAACGGGGAAGATAATTTCTTAGGAAAATGTAAAGTTTAATGTATCTTTTTGTATTATTAGTTATATTTTATAATAATTACATTAAAATGAATAAACCAAACTATAAACACAACTAAAAGTAGAAAAATAAAAAAAAATAGTCAAAATGCAAAAAATCAAAGAAGAACAACTGAGGCATTGTTTTGTATATTAATATAATATTACACAAAAAATTTCTCAGCCCTAGAAACTGATAAACTGTTAATTGTGTAACAAAAAACTTCTACAAACTAGCGACATCTGGTGATGGGAAATTATTAGCCCCCCATTGGGCGCTAATTTCACCCTCGTTCGACTAAGCTTCGCGCTTTCGAATTTATTCCCGGAGTTAATACAATATTATTAAAAAAAAGAGCCTAATTGTTGGTTCCCTAAAAAAGCCCCCCCATTATGAACCACCCAAAAAAAAAACAAAAGGCCCACCCCCCACCAATACTCAGTAGAATTAGTCGTAATACAACAAAACTATTTATCAACTCTAATAATTGTGGCGGTTTCTGATGGGATTATTTTAGCATAAATATTTCATGTGTTTTAGTTTACTAATGTTCTAGTTTGTTTATACAATAATATTATGTGCATTATAATATACTAAGTTCTTTTTGTATCACAATTCCATGAAACAATATACTTGATTGATCCTAATTTAAGGCGACACCGTGAAAAAATGCATCTCCTTTCATCGAATACTAGGTATAGGACAATGACACCACTAACGAAAGTGGAATTTATGATATAAGTAAATAAATCAACTCTTTATCTTGAATTTGATTGTTCAAAAACACGATTGTATAATTTTGACACGATCATAATTATTTGCGAAAACACCTCTAAAAAATCACTATAGTTGAAATTATAACGAAATTACTTAATCTATATTTGGGAATCACTCAAATATATTCATAACATCAATATTCATAATTTACTTGCTCATTATTTTAATTACTTAAATCAATAATTTTTAAAAATTACATTTTAAGATTCTGACAATTTCTAAGCGCTTATAATAGTCGCGGGCGCTACGCAATTTTAGACCTTATGACGGCGTTTTTTTTTTCAAGTTTTTATAGAAATTATGTATTCACTCGGATCAGTACGGCGATAGCCTTTTCGATGTGTCGTCTTAAGGTCTAGTCGTCGGGGAAAAATTGAGACTAATAGGTAAAAGACTGTAGTGGCGATGTAATAATATCCACTCCCCCGTTTCGTCCGATAAACTGGATGACCTTTTTACCGTCTGGAAAAACTAGGGTGTAACATGTGAACGGAGTAGAGACCTATGGCACTGATATTTATTTTTTGTAAAATATCAGTGCCACTACTCCGTTCACATCTAACACCCTATTTTTTTCCAGATGGTAAAAACGGTCATCAGATTGGGTAGCAGGGTCTTACTAATAACAACTAAACAACTTCCTTAAACTACTAAAATAACAACTTTCTAATAACAACTAAAAAAATAAAAAGATGCGTTTGACAAATCGCATTCTTTACAAATATCCAACCTTGTACACAGATTGTTGGCAGTGTACAGGGGAGGTCTATGTTCAGCTGTGGAGTGTTGATACTACTGCCGTTATAGTTATTCCATTTCACTATGAAGGTTTCGCCCTGATTGTAGTAGTGACGTGTACCGACAGGCGCGTTTGTGTGTGTAAATCAAAGATTTTAATTCTTTTGTGTAACTGCGATTCGTTCGACTCACGATCGTGACGCTTCCGAGGCCTACGCACACTAACACAAGTAACGACTAACAACACCCAAAGTCCAACCTTCATCGTGAAATAGATTAATTATAACTGAAACGGCGAACGAAGTAGAAATATTTTTTATGTAATATATTTATTTTATTGACATGATATGAAATTAATCTATCAAAAATACTACTATTATGAAGTATTTTTTAACTAGGGTTTCAAGTTCAAGGGCATTAGCCACGCCTAAAGTATGGTACTAATATGAGTTGAATTTCGATATTTTCAACAGGCTTCAAAAAAAGGAGATTCTCAATTCGACTATAATTATGTTTTTATCTGTGTTACCTCAGAACTTTTTTCTAGGTGAACCGGTCTTAATTATTCTTTTTATCTGAAAGCTCGTGCTTCTCATGTGGTCCCATATAAATTTGATCAAGATCTGACCAGCAGATTTTGAGTGATACTTAATAATGCGTATTTAATTGACTTCGACTACATTGATGATTTTCTCATTTTATTTATATTGATGTTGATTGTACAAAATTTTTAATTTTACTACTTGTTTAATTACCTTATTTGTTTTTTTAAATTATAAACTTTACTTCTAAATTTTAATATAATAAAAATAACGAAACCATAGGCTTACTTAATTCACCTATTACATCCTATTTTAAACAAAAGGCATTTTATCTTGTTAACTTTTAAATAGTATAAAAATATTTTTTCTTAAAGGTACTAATTGTCGATCATAGATCATAGATTTATTAAATATATTTGTAATAGATAGTAATTAAATTTATAGACAATATAGATACTTTTGACATTTGTGGTGAGAATTATATATTAGTTGTTCTTTAATAAAATTAAGCTATGATATAAATAATATTAAAAAATTAATAAAAGTTTTGCTTGTCTAACATTTGTTTGCATTTCTTCTTCCGTACCATATGGTGGCGGCGTAGAAGATTCCACTAGCTCATAACATTTTGTGGGTATCGTAACTAGGGTGACCTATATTCAGTACTGGACTTTTGATGAACTGCAATGAATAAATAGATTTATTCTTCATCAGCCCCTCTACTATTGAGCCCCTGTAATTATAGATAGCATGGTCATTTAATCGCCACGTTTAGCTATGCAGCTAGCGATTGCATTACTACACAATTTCCATCTTTAATTCCGTTCGCTCGTCGGCTATTTTATTAGATCTGGCATCCGTGGTAGCCAAGGGCACACGCTGTAAATATAACAATACGCGAGCAACCCGGGCTCGTATCCCCGTCAGAATTAATGAAATTGTTAATTGCAATTTCAAGTGCTAATTTACCACGTGATCGGTGGTGAAGGAAAACGTCGTGAGGAAGCTTACATGTTTGAGAAATGTGTCCGTCGACATGCACTAAAACAGCAAGGTGGGCTAATAATGTATATGTATACTAGATAATTATACAAACCAACATTTTTTTTATAGAATAAGGGTGACAAACGTACACTCAGTTTACCTGACGGTACGTCGATGCTGTATCCCATAGACATCTACAATTATCCTTAATTAAAAATCAAAGTACAAATGCGTCGTCAGCACTGAAATAGAATGCCTCGTTACCAGTAAAAAAGGTTTCCGTGTCTCTACACTCACCAAATAAACACAGCAGCGGTGCGCTGCTATTTTACGCTGGTATTCTGTGAGAGAGTGGCCCTACCTCGGCCAAGCCGCTATATTATGGTTGTAGCACGAATGGGCCGGCGCGACCGGGGAAGGACCACGCTGTCACTGAATACCAGCGTAAAATAGCAGCTTAATACTGCTGTGGTCGTATGGTGAGTGTAGAGATTCGGAGACCCTTTTTTACTGGGAACGAGGCATTCCATCTTAGTCCTCAGGGGTGACAACGCATGTGCGTTTTGATTCTTAATCGAGGATAAGTGTAGATGTCTATGGGGACAGCATCCACTTACCATCAGGTGGACTGTGTGCTCGTTTGTCACCCTTATTCTATAAAAAAAGCCATAATATGGCTGCAGTTGTAAGACTATCTAGTTATTTTCGGACTGATATGATGTCTTTTAGACCTTCAAGAAAAGAATTTATACTTAGGTACCATTTTTTTTTTGAAAAAAAAAAAACTTCGAACGGTCTTCGAAGCAACTTTTCGCGCTTATAAAGTAAAATTACAACCTATATACGTCCCACTGCTGGGTACAGTGGTGCTCTCATTTCTGAGAAGGTTTTAGGCCAAGGGAAGTAGTTACGTTGTACCAGTTCTGGCGCACTTGTAGAAAGGTTGTACCAGTTCTGGCGCACGACGTTCGTCGACTCACAATTCAAAAAAAAAAAAAAAAAAAAAAAAAAAAAAAGGTTTTAGCATGCTCTGATCACGAATCTGCGGTCCATTTTTGCGTAGGATGCACGGTTCCGGAGATGTGCAGATCAATTAACTCTTATCTAATTGATATCCGCTACGAGCCTCAACCGTCATTAGCGCTCCATTGTCCTTATCTACTTATCTATTGTTGATTGACTACCGTCATTATCTATTATTCGTCCAGCGTGTGGGTCGGCTTATGCTATTGTATTATACTCCTTTGTTCCTATCTACAACACTAATCTGAATCATCAATAAAACACATTACCTAATTTTGTTAAATTTTTATTTATGAAATACAAAATCTTATTACTTATTATCTATAAAATAGGAGCGAAACATCTCATCCACTAAAATATCGTTGTACAATGTGTTCTCTGTAAATATACTCGTAAAACTATGCATTGAACATCCCTGAAACTTATATAGCAAATACATTAAGCAATATTCGCCACAAACTGAAGTCCACTCATTCTGAATCCTATCAACATTCCAGTTCCATCTTTTACAATTTCTTTTAAAAAACTCTAGACGATATCGTACAGGTGCCCGTCTGAATGAATCAAAATATTGACCGACGTCATTCGTATCGATATATAAAGATACCCAATGTGACCCTGGTTTATCATCTGTATCCAAATTGCATATTATATACGTTGGTACGTGGGTGTACATGGGTAGTTTATTGGCAGCATAAACATTATTTTCTAGAGTGGGGTGAATCTTTTTCAGATGTTGTTGTACATCTAGTGTATCCATAATATTACTGCTATTAGTAGATTATTACAGTACCAATCTACTCAATGACTAATATAGGAATGATCAATTATAGTGATATCTAAATATTAAATTGCTTTCTTTGTGTTATACAAAACGTATTTGAGTCACCAATACACTGAACAAGACATGACAGTAAGGACGTAGGAATGTAGAGATAACCAACAGAATGTAAGGTAAGCTTGTTGACGCATAAAGATACTATCAATTCTACTGCAGAAATTCTTTAGATTAGAATTATTACTCACTGGTACTATATAAGACCAAGCAACTGCAGTCATGGAGTTAGTGTATGGTCGTTTGACCGCAGTGGATCTATCAATACTACGTTTGTGTTACTTCAACGCATCAAAGGCCATGGATGTAAGTGTTTATTCTATTGACAAACTTACTTTTCTTTCTGTTATTTTCTTACGTGTGTATGATTTAGTGTTAACAAATTATATTTAAATATTATGTGTGTGTATATGGTTAAGCCGTGGTAGCTCAGATGGTTAGCGCAAAATGTAAACTTCATAGTACACGTCCCGGGTTCGATCCCCGCCGGCACCAATTAAATTGTTAATTACAATTTTAAGTGCTGATTTACCACGTGCTCAGCGGTGAAGGAAAACATCGTGGGGAATGCATGTCTGAGAAAATTTCGAAGGCATGTGAAGTTTGCCAACACGCATTGAGGTATCGCAGCGAACATTTCCTAGCCCTAAAACCCTCTCAGAAATGAGAGGAGGCCTATGTTCAGCAGTGGACTTTAATAGGTTGTAACTTTAGCTTTTTTAACTTTTATGATTAAGTGTTAACAAATTGATATTAACATGATAACTGTGTTGTTGCAGAAATCATTGAGCTTCGATGAAAATACCTATAAACAGTATTACTACTCGCCACTCTCCCCTCAAGAAGAGAGTGATGACATCGTCATTAATAATAACACATGCGATGGTGGAAAAAGAAAATCGCAATCGATTGATCATTTTTTTGAAGCTGAATCAAAAATAAAAAAGAGGAAGCTGTTATCATCAACCGTAGCACGAGCCGCTAGAGATGGTGTATCATACATTTCTACTAATTCTGACGACGGAGACCAAGCGACGCATCTCATCAAAATTGAAATGTACGATATGAAGAAGCTATCCAAGATTCCAACTACTGATCATTGGAAACATGCTTCCACGAGGATTAAATATTACGTAAAGACTAATAAGGATAGCATCTACGACAACACAAACGCCCTCGTATACAATATTACAAAGACAATAGCAGAAAGTGAAAAAGTAAAAAAATACTTTTTTAACAATGACAGTCATTAGCTGATCATTAGTGAATGTGATTCTGTTTACTTAAATTACAGGAAGACAAGAGCAGAAGAAAGAGATGAGTGTGGCATACGTGTACAGAACACATCATTGAAGAACAAAACTACAACACTGAGTGGAGATGAAAACGAGAATATGCAGTACTCAAGAGCTGAATATCCATTCTTCAGTTCAAAATCTAGCCGGTTGCTCAGTTTCGAAA
The DNA here is from genome assembly GCA_907164705.1 of Parnassius apollo. NCBI lineage: Eukaryota > Metazoa > Arthropoda > Insecta > Lepidoptera > Papilionidae > Parnassius > Parnassius apollo. The sequence continues at coordinate 7,124,423 of CAJQZP010000117.1, forward strand.
ACTGGCCTCTCGTTATGCGACAGAAACCTGAAGATCTTGCAGAAGCCGGTTTCTTTTATACTGGCCATGCAGACAGGACCAAGTGTTTCCATTGTGGTGGTGGCTTAAAAGATTGGGAAGATGATGATGATCCTTGGCAGCAGCATGTTCAGTGGTTTAGTCAGTGTGCTTATGTAAAATTTAATCTCGAACAGAGTTTTGTATTAGATTAAATAGAATATTTATAAAGAAATTAAAAATAATATATTGCATACAATTTGTTTTATTTAATTTTATAATGTTTCACATAGTTACATACACACAAAATGCATTACACATAACTCATAAAATCTAACACACAACACATATTATAACCTTAACTACTATAGTCTACAGTAACATTTCTGTTTTTATCTATCTCAATAATATTATCAAACTCAGCATAAACTATACAGTTAATTGTTTGTATTAGTGAGGATTCAAATCGTACTTCTAATCTTACACTACCATGCTTTATGAGATTCCAATGAGCTGATGAGTTGGCTGATAAATCAGGAGTTAAGTCAAATGCTAATAGTAACCTTTGGCATACTGTTCACAAGAGATTTCATTTCCTTCATTAAGAAAGTGAATACCAGTTCCCGAGAATATAGTATGATATGCTGATGTAAATATGCTATTATTAAAAGATGGTTGCAAAGCTTTTGAAGGTATTTGTTGACCATTAATATATAAGCTGAAAGAATTAATACCATAGTTTTCAAAGTTAAATGGATTTTTAGTAAGGGAACCATTAAATGCAGAATTGTTCGCAAATCCAATTATACATCTTTTGGGTACCTGCACTAAAAATATATTATCAAGAGTTTTTCCTTGAACACCCGATGGAATTGTTAAAACTTTTACTTCAGCTCGAGTAATAGGATATTTAGCAGTGGTAGAAGCTAAAACTTTTTGATGTGCGAGTAATACACTTGGATTAATTCGTGCTCGTCGAACAATAAGAGTTGCGTCCGTAATGCAAACTTTAAACTTTACATCGTTTGACCCAGCAATTAAATTAAAGCTCTCTCTCGATCGAACCAATTTAACACTCATTTCAACACCATTAATTAAAAATTTATCTTGGTTGAAAATGTCACCGTGAAGATGACCAATCATTTCTATTTCCTTACTTTCACTAATCAATTCCTGTCTTTTAACAAATCCTATGTTTTTACCATCCGTAGAATCCATTTTTCCTGCTGTATCATCATACCAAAGACTACAAGTAAGATGAGATTGTTTAGCAGCAGGAGCATAGTTTAAAAGGGTTTCCATGTATGCTCGATATGCATAGGTATTATTAGGTGGTGATACAAGTTTTTGGTTTAAATAAACATCAAGTTGACTAAAAAGTGAATGCAGCCAATTATTTACAGGTGCTACTATTGTAGTAGATATCAAGTTAGTTGAATCTTGATTTAATACTTTTGCCTTTATGTGGAGTAATGTATGAGACAAATCTATGTAGTCATCGCCTGTCCCAGGAACTTGAAACTCGATAGGTCCATCATCACCAAGAGATGAAATTGGTTTATAATGAATCCACAATCCATTTTCAATGCTAGTTTGTGTAGACGGTAGTGCAAACAAATCCAATTCTGACTTAACGCACTCGCAAGAATGATTATGAAGGAAAGACATATTTAATTTGAAAATATATCTTTGTTATTTTTTGGCTTTAGACCAAGTTTTTTCGCAGCTTTCACTTTAGCAGTTAATGGTGGAATGAACGAGGTCAATCGTTTTCTTTTAGTTTTATACCCAGATCCTGTCATGTTAAATTGATCAATTTTCTCATCAGCCTTTCGTTTTAAATTCGTACTAACTTGCTTTAGACGATCTTTTATTGAGGCTTCCATAGGACGCGCTTGAACTATATCCGATAAAAGTCCTACTCCAGCGCTTAATGCCTCCTTACCAATCACTCGAGCACCACTTGAAAGTAAAGGTAAAACTGATCTAAATAACCCCCCTAAGAAGCTCCCAATACCATGACCGCGTTGGTATGGTGCACCCTTATAAATTACTCCAACTCCTGACCCAGCTTGATGTGTATAATAATTTTCATATGGACATTTATGATGATCACGAAGAGAATTCATTATTATAATTTTCGGAAATGTAGTTTAATACACACGGTTCCAAACTGGAATGGTATTTTTTTGTCCTGTGCTCGATCTTATAACTATTTCCAGCGTATCGAACTCTCTTCGCATAACAGGTAAGTAGTGAGGTTGAGAGAAAACGTGCATTTTATTTGCACCATAAATGTATTTTGTAGGATCTAATGAAATGACTCTTAGTAAAGGAGTCATAACATCACCCACAATCTGAGGATCGATAATGTCGCAATATATAAAGAGTTGAGATGGTAACCCTAAGTGTAAATTAGCAAGACACTTTCCAAAACTTCTCTCTAGGAGATTTTTATTTGGTTCATAACCTAGTTGTAAACTTAATTTGGGTGATAATGTTACGGAAGTTATATTTTTATCCAAAACAGAAATAGACACAAATTTTGTTATTTCATCATAGCGAAATTTCAAGTTCTCTCCGATACCATTTAACACTCTTAAAATATGCTCAACGTTATCATAGTTGGTAGCTGGAATATGTTTTTTGTAGTACACTGTGGATGGTTTATCTTCATTAGGCATTAACATAGATTTTGTAATGTATATAACATTTTCATGATCTTGAACAGTAAACATGGTACATGGATATTGAAACTCGACAACTCCAACCGACCATTCACCTTCTAATTTAATAGCTTTCGGTAATTTCGTTGAAAAATTTGTGGTCTTGTTATCAGGAAAGTATTCCATTGAACTATTGCTGAGCAAAGTTAAATAAAAACTTTCTTTATTCATATTTCTTTTAAACTGGAAGCTAAAATCCAACTGTTAAATTTATCTGGATAACCTTTCCACTTCACTAATACTTCTTTTCTGTTACCTGAGTAACGAGTGTCAATTATTTTATCTATTTTATATTGTGAGGTGGGGTTGTAAGTGATTTTCTGTAATTCTCTTTCATAAAAAGTACCAACTATTGGTTCATTTTGTAAATCTGTTATTGTATAAACAACCCATGGAGATCTATCAATTATTGAAGATATAATAAATATTTCATCACTCCAATTTGATTCATATCCTTTTTGGAAAGCATGTTTATATTTAGTTATTCGAACATAATCACCCACATTGAAATTTGGTTTAGGATTTTCTAAAGAAAGTTTGTTTGACCGTCTTTCATAAAGATTAGTCCAAACTGTCATAATATTGTTGCAATTTACATCACATGGACACATCTTAATACTAGAGTGAAAGCTGTGATTGTAAGAGTATATTAAATCTTGTAAAACATCTATATATCTATAAGTATTATTATGAGTGAAATAACGCCACATTCTCATTTTTAGTGTTCTTTGAAATCGTTCAACAATACTGGCCTTAATGTCAGGATTGTTAGTGGTATAGTAATTAATCTTTTTGGATTTAAAGTATTTTTGTACATCTTTTGAAACAAATTCTGTACCTTTATCAGATTGTATGTGAGTAGGTGTTAAATTACTTTCAGTAAATATACTTTCAAAACATTCTTTAGTTGTTTCTGAGTTTTTCTTTTTCATTGGTCTTGCAAAAGCATATTTACTAAATACATCAATAACACAAAGTATATACTTGAAACCATCATTATATTGAGAATAAGTTCGCATATCACTTAAATCAGCTTGCCACAGTTCATTAATATTTGATAGAATGTACCTATTACGCGGGAATTTTTTTCGAATGGGTTTATGTAATGTGTATGTTTCTTGTGATTTTAACCATTCCTTTACTTGCTTTTTATTCATTTTACCCTTCATGGCTTTTGACAATTTATCAATACTACCAAAACCAGCGGGATTAGATGGATCATAATAAATCCTGTTAATTTCTTCTAGTACGGGGTCCATTTTTCCCACTCAAGCCTTTTACGTATTTTAGTTGTAGACTTTTTATCTCTACTGCTCGGTGTAGAAAACTCTTGAAATTCAATCTCAGAGGGTTTGTTCAGATCTTTTGCTTGAAGTTGGTTAATAAACTCACATCTCTTTGGATTTCCAATATAAGTAAGTGGTACTTTAATATCTTTTAATGCTTCAGCAAATCTATCCCACCCTACTGGATCACTTCTTTTTAAGGGTCTTAGTGAATCATTTATTAAATCAACAATATTACTTCCAGGAATTTTTTCATTATCAATTATGACTGTACCTTCATTATCCCAATGTATTTTACCTTTACTTGTTTCAACTAAGTTTAATAATAACTGTCCTTTTTTATTATAAGTTTTTGGTAATAAACTGAGTATTTGAGCTGGTGTGTAAAGTGGATTTTCAACATTTTCTTTACTTTTGATGGATCGATTCTCCTCCAACAAAGATTCAGCATCAACTGAAGTTTTTAGATCTCTATCTTTATTTTTAAAACCAATTTTAGACTCATTTGAATCTTCATTACATGTATCAGAATAAATTGGTAATCTGAGTGGTTGACGATCCTCTTCGGTAAAATGAAGGTATCTTTGCAGTGTTTGTAAATATAACATCCATTTCCTTCGGTCTTCCATCTTACTATTCATAATATTTTGCATTTCAATATCTAATCGAGATAAACTACTACTCGTATTAACCTTATTTTCTTGTTTTAATTTTTCAATTAATCCAGGTTCGATAAGTATCATTTTCTTTGCATTTTCCATGTTAACTGGCTAGTCCACTCACTAATCCACTCAATATTGCACCTAATATTATTGGTAAGAAAGCCCCTCCTTTTTGTATAATTATATTTTTTCTTAGTTTATGTTTACACTTACGCACTAGTTGACGGAGTATATTTTTGTGTTTATTCAATTTTTGTTTATCTTGATCTTTAAGAGGTACTTTTCCTTGTAAAACGTTATGAATACACTCACAAATACAGTTAATTTCTTCTTCATCACACGTTTTAAGTAATGCTCTTTGATATTTTGGTTTAAGCGTATGCAAAGCGTTTAGCAAATGTTTATGCGTTGTGAGTCGACGATGCATCATTTAGCAATGATTTGAAATGTTTGATTCTTGGTGTATTTAAACTCTTTTGTGGGGACGTAGACTGTGCAGAAACCATTAAATGGGAAGACATTTGTCTTGATACGACAAAAATCATTGGTATTTTGTGTTAAATCTACCATTAAATATCCATGCGCCTCTAGAGTTGCATCCCTGTAGGCATCTTCAATAAATTTTGGGTTATCTGGTGACACTTGTCGTGCTAAATATCTTATTTGAGTTTTATCTCGAGGGTTTTTAAAATATATTATATAACTTGAGTTTAAGGATATGTCTCTTTGCCCTTTACCCTGATGAAATAAATTTTGTGTTAAATAAAATACACTAAGATTCCTGTGATGACTACCTTTTGTAAATATATCCACAATTCTTCCATCGGACTCTCTCATTAGATCATCAATAATAACAAGATGTGGGTTTTCACCGTCAAACATATTAACATTTGGAATTCCTTGATGGTAGTTAACATTTGGTAAATTATATAAAGGTTGCATTTCATCAAAGCACCATGTGATCTGATTAAAATCACAATTACATATTTCTGTAACTGATTTTATAAAATTTGTTACAAAATCTGACTTCCCACATCCACTTGGCCCCGCCACAATAGCAGTAAACGGATGGATAAAGTGAAACATTACACACGTCTAAAGTTCTAAGGGGTGAAATAAAAAATGAAAGTGTTGGTGTTAACAATTAATATATATTGCAAACATTATATAAAACAGAATGTATACTATTTCTAACACAATTAGTACATCATAATTTTACAGTCAACTCAACCTCAAATAAATGCACACATACACACGCAAATATAAACAACAATTAACTTAAATTATTTACAATAAATCAACGATTAAATATGTAATAAACTCTACGTCATATTATACTATTATCATTATTTTACAATCAATACAAATTTTATTTACATGCAGACATAAAATTAAAAACTATCAACACTTAACGCAGTTTATAATGACCCCAAGCTAATGTTTCAATATTATTATCTAAAATATACCTCTTTGTGTCATTATATGATAAACCAATCTTATTTAATTTTTTGTGTAAAAATTGTGTGTTTAATTAATTTAAATCTAAGCATACTATAATATTGCACTTTTTTATTAAATAGAGAAGACTTATAATTATCCATGGTCATCTTTTTTAGTGATACATTTATTTACCCCTTTTGCCTTGGCTATAGTCTTATTCTCTAAGTTAAAAGCGTACATTTTGGATCGTAAACCCACAAATTATTTCATGATTTTACCATTATTTTCATCTTTAAAAAAACCTAATTTCTTTTTATTTAATTTTGGATATTCAAAAATATTATTTGCATCATAAGCTGAGGTATCAAAGTATGATGAAAGGTCAGGTTTTATATCAGAGTAAAAATCATCTGTAAATATATGATATATTAAACTATCCGTATCTGTATACAATAATTTGATTTTACTAAACTTTTTAACCATATAGTTATAATGAAAATCATACATTAATGTTTTTGAAATATCTAAAATGCAAAACCCTAAATAAATTGGTTTGTTATATATTAACTTTGTTTTTCGCAACTGAACCGCAACTAGGTTTTCCGAAAATACTGAAAGACTATGAAATTGTGGTTTAGCGATTAGATCTTGAGCACTTAAAGCTTTGCCCTGGTTCTCCCAGTGTGTAACTAATTTTATGTTAACCCTTTTTTCAATATTCTCCATAGTCTTTCCGAAGACTGAATTATTCATTAATTTATAAAAATCTTTTTCGAAATCTGATTTTGCTAACGTTCTTAATTTTGTGTTTAGATCTATGTACATCTTCAACCAGCGAGACTGTTTAAATTTTAAAACTCTATGAATTTTAGTTAATTTAACCCCCATTTCTATGCACTGCTTTAAATTTCTGTAATGAATTACATATTTATCTTTATTATTTAAATTTGGGACTAGTTTATTTTCATTAATATTGTCTGCACAAATGTTTTCGGGGCATAAAGGAAAGTCCGAATGTAAATCATGAAGTTCATCTGGATATTCCAAATCAACTTCTAAAATAAAACCGAAGTTCGATGTCTCAGACACATTAAATTCTGTATTCGGATTTACCCATTCGAATCCACCAGTAGGAAGACATTGAGACATAGCCCAACCATATAAATTGTTGGCATCAAAATATGTGATATATGAATTTGGTTTCCCTGCATCATAATCCCCCATATATTTGTTATTAGCTCTAGCATAACGATTACTACATTGAGATACACCACCCCTGATACCTGATCTAATAAATGCAATTTTCTCATAATCTGTTAAAAGTTCTAATTCTATTTTTGTACATTTTAACATTGCATCCCAACTTAAACCGGGTGCTGTGTAATAATGGGCAGGGTCTAAATCATAAGTATTAATACATAACTTTCTAAAGTTTTCAAATACATCGGTTAAAAGTAAAACGTCTGTTTTTAAATACAGGTTTGAATAATCTAGCATATTACAACACCCAAAGTGTTCCCAAACATCTTTAGCATGATTGTAATCATCATTTGAAATATGGGAATCTGTGAGGGAGCTATAAAAAAATTTTTGTTCGGGGAGCGATGTTAGGCTTAAACTATCATAATTAGTCATAAGTTCATATGGATAAACGCCTTTCCGTTTTAAACGAAAGAAATCTTCATCATTAGGATAATTTCTACGTAATTCTTGAAATTGATCATTACTGAGATTTTTGGCCAATTCTTCTAATTTACATGATAAAAACTTAAATGAATCTATGAATCTTAATATAATTTCGTGGTTATTCATTTTTAATTTTTTGGAAAAGGATATATATTTTTCTTTATTTTGAGGGATAACTTCGACTTCACCATCACAAAAGTTTAACGCGTGAACAATAAAATGAGCATCATAGTGACTAAGGTTGTGTAAAAATATTGGTATATAACGAGGTTTCCTGAACTTCGAGCTACATGATTCGTGAGCAACACCTATAAAACTACCGGTGTACCAATCAAAATCATAAAAATGTTCTGCTAACTCTGTTTCACAAATATGACAAATGGTTGCATTTGAAATTTGGTTTTTGTCTTCATTTGTTAGCGGAAGTGGAGGATATTTTTGAAGTCTATTTATTTCTTTGAGATTGTTAGATAAACTTTCCGTAAACACTTGTGCACAGTTGGGTCCGCAATACGTTACATATTTTGATAATTTATCATCATATGAACATTTTATATAATAACCAAAACTATGTACTTCATGTTTCTGAATATTGTGTGTGAAAGGTTTGGAAGGATCGTTAGAACATGATTCTATTGGTTTTAAAAATGCTTCAAAATCAGCATAAACTACGAATGGTATCTTCAACTTTTTTTCATAACTATCAAATTTAATTTTATCATTTGAAATAGGTTGACCAAACCAATTCTTTTTTTTAAAAGTTTCACTGTTTGGTAATTCTGTACAAATGTGGGCACAATCGTATTGTTCATGGTTATTTAAACTTTCCTTAGATGGAAAGTGAAGTAGACATGCTTCGCAAATGTACATGATGTGACCGTCTTTTGAAATTTGTTTACTAACTAACCGCGATAAATTTTTTATGTAACAATAATGATTTTTTGTATCCTTGGAAAAAAATAATAAATTGATATGTCTATCTTTACGACACTTTGTTAAAAATAATGGACCTACTATAGAATTACATCGTTTTTCTTTATTATATTCTAACCCAAAAACATTAATACTAATATCATTTAATTTCTCTACTTTTGCTATGTCAGAAATTTTAACTGGAAAGGAAATACCATTAAATTTAAGTTTATTTGCATGTTTAACGTACGATGATACACGATCCGCGTCTTTGTTTACGGGATATAACGCCGAGAGTAACGCCCATTTAAAACAAAAATAATCCTTGCTTTTTACATTTATAACAGCCTTTTTTAATTTTATGTCACGAGGAAGATCTATGTATGAAGTACCGCGTAGGGGGTTAAATTTATTAACATTCATGTTTATAGATTTTATGTTTTTTAGACTCCATCCACTATCTTTTTTTTCAAATGCACTAATTTTAGTAGTAATTGTATCATTTAAAGATGAAAAAAAATATTTAAGTCATCTCCTTGACAAATATTATAGTTAAGCGTTTGAAAATCGAACGTATCATGAATATCTTTAGTTTGTTGAACAAAATCAGCATGCAATATAAAGTTTACTTTAAAAATTATGTGTTGATGAATACACTCTTGTATTAAAAATAAAATATCATCTTTAATAGAATTTAAAAATAGTTCAGGAGTTTCAAAATTTACCAATGTCGAACTATCTACTCTACTCCTGATTTTATAAGTTAAAATCCTATTTCCAAAAGCAGATTCAATAACACTAACGTTTGATAAAGAATTATGTGAATTTAAAAGATTATTTTTGTGAACATTACTTTTAAAATGATTAGCTAAATACCGTTTCTTGATAAATATATGACACGTTAGACATTCCACTTGATCTTCGTTACTGATACTGTTCCCTGCAGAGGTAGGCGCTTCTGCTTCCGTTGTTGGTTTTTTGATGATCTTGGGTTCTTTGCTGCTCGTTCGCTTCGTTCCTCTTCCAAGTTGTAGTGGTTGACTACTAAAATGTTTAAATTTATTAAAAACTGTACAAGACATTGTGTAAATTATGATCGAAATGAATGTTTATTTTACTTACTTAAACTGTGTTTCAACCATCGCACAGTGATTATACAACTCATCATCATACGATGAATCGAACAGTTGATCCTTCTCCATTTCATCACAAACTTTAGACAACTCCTGATTTAATTCGCTGTTGAATAGTTCCGTATTCTCTTCCATGGTTGTGGAGAAGAAAGCACTGGTGCACACTTCACTGAAGTTTGCCATCCTTATAGTAAAGAAGAAAATAGGTAGCAGAGTAAGTAACAGTTCAGTGTTGGTAGACCAACTGATACCCAAATTTCAAATAATGTCCGATATTTAAGTCTAACAAAGGATTAGAAATAGAATATAATGAGTACACGGAAGTAATTTAAGTAAACAGAATCACATTCACTAATGATCAGCTAATGACTGTCATTGTTAAAAAAGTATTTTTTAACTTTTTCACTTTCTGCTATTGTCTTTGTAATATTGTATACGAGGGCGTTTGTGTTGTCGTAGATGCTATACTTATTAGTCTTTACGTAATATTTAATCCTCGTGGAAGCATGTTTCCAATGATCAGTAGTTGGAATCTTGGATAGCTTCTTCATATCGTACATTTCAATTTTGATGAGATGCGTCGCTTGGTCTCCGTCGTCAGAATTAGTAGAAATGTATGATACACCATCTCTAGCGGCTCGTGCTACGGTTGATGATAACAGCTTCCTCTTTTTTATTTTTGATTCAGCTTCAAAAAAATGATCAATCGATTGCGATTTTCTTTTTCCACCATCGCATGTGTTATTATTAATGACGATGTCATCACTCTCTTCTTGAGGGGAGAGTGGCGAGTAGTAATACTGTTTATAGGTATTTTCATCGAAGCTCAATGATTTCTGCAACAACACAGTTATCATGTTAATATCAATTTGTTAACACTTAATCATAAAAGTTAAAAAAGCTAAAGTTACAACCTATTAAAGTCCACTGCTGAACATAGGCCTCCTCTCATTTCTGAGAGGGTTTTAGGGCTAGGAAATGTTCGCTGCGATACCTCAATGCGTGTTGGCAAACTTCACATGCCTTCGAAATTTTCTCAGACATGCATTCCCCACGATGTTTTCCTTCACCGCTGAGCACGTGGTAAATCAGCACTTAAAATTGTAATTAACAATTTAATTGGTGCCGGCGGGGATCGAACCCGGGACGTGTACTATGAAGTTTACATTTTGCGCTAACCATCTGAGCTACCACGGCTTAACCATATACACACACATAATATTTAAATATAATTTGTTAACACTAAATCATACACACGTAAGAAAATAACAGAAAGAAAAGTAAGTTTGTCAATAGAATAAACACTTACATCCATGGCCTTTGATGCGTTGAAGTAACACAAACGTAGTATTGATAGATCCACTGCGGTCAAACGACCATACACTAACTCCATGACTGCAGTTGCTTGGTCTTATATAGTACCAGTGAGTAATAATTCTAATCTAAAGAATTTCTGCAGTAGAATTGATAGTATCTTTATGCGTCAACAAGCTTACCTTACATTCTGTTGGTTATCTCTACATTCCTACGTCCTTACTGTCATGTCTTGTTCAGTGTATTGGTGACTCAAATACGTTTTGTATAACACAAAGAAAGCAATTTAATATTTAGATATCACTATAATTGATCATTCCTATATTAGTCATTGAGTAGATTGGTACTGTAATAATCTACTAATAGCAGTAATATTATGGATACACTAGATGTACAACAACATCTGAAAAAGATTCACCCCACTCTAGAAAATAATGTTTATGCTGCCAATAAACTACCCATGTACACCCACGTACCAACGTATATAATATGCAATTTGGATACAGAAGATAAACCAGGGTCACATTGGGTATCTTTATATATCGATACGAATGACGTCGGTCAATATTTTGATTCATTCAGACGGGCACCTGTACGATATCGTCTAGAGTTTTTTAAAAGAAATTGTAAAAGATGGAACTGGAATGTTGATAGGATTCAGAATGAGTGGACTTCAGTTTGTGGCGAATATTGCTTAATGTATTTGCTATATAAGTTTCAGGGATGTTCAATGCATAGTTTTACGAGTATATTTACAGAGAACACATTGTACAACGATATTTTAGTGGATGAGATGTTTCGCTCCTATTTTATAGATAATAAGTAATAAGATTTTGTATTTCATAAATAAAAATTTAACAAAATTAGGTAATGTGTTTTATTGATGATTCAGATTAGTGTTGTAGATAGGAACAAAGGAGTATAATACAATAGCATAAGCCGACCCACACGCTGGACGAATAATAGATAATGACGGTAGTCAATCAACAATAGATAAGTAGATAAGGACAATGGAGCGCTAATGACGGTTGAGGCTCGTAGCGGATATCAATTAGATAAGAGTTAATTGATCTGCACATCTCCGGAACCGTGCATCCTACGCAAAAATGGACCGCAGATTCGTGATCAGAGCATGCCAAAACCTTTTTTTTTTTTTTTTTTAGCTCTGATCTCTGAGTCGACGAACGTCGTGCGCCAGAACTGGTACAACCTTTCCACAAGTGCACCAGAACTGGTACAACGTAACTACTAAGGGAACGTTTGCCGCGCTGCCTTAATGCTTATTATGAACTTTACATATTATTCAAAATAATTTTTCTTATTTATTTATTTTATTCTTTATTGCACCAAAGATTTTGTACAAAAGGCGAGCTTAATGATATATGGCATTCTACCACACTAGACGTACACATATATATATATATATATATATATATATATATATATATATATATATATATATATATATATATATATATATATATAACTATAAACATATAAAGAGCCATGCTGCAGTTATATTAGTAGTATAGTTGTAGCACGAATGGGTCGGCTCGACCGGGGAAGGACCACGCTCACACAGAATACCAGCGTGAAATAGTAGCTTAATACTGCTGTATTTCGTAGGTGAGTGTAGAGGACCGGAGACCCTTTTAACTGGAAACGAGGCATTCTATTTCAGTCCTCAGGGATGACAACGCATCTGCATTTTAATTTTTAATGGAGGATAGATGTAGATGTCTATGGGCCGCAGCTACCACTTACCATCAGGTGGACCGTGTGATCGTTTGTCACCCTATTCTATAAAAAAAATTCGAAACGTCAGGAATCAAAAATAACTAAAACCAGTTAAATTAAACGCGTAAAAATCCGTAAAATTTCTTTTGTTTACTGTTACGAATTCGTATGAATATAAGAAATCATTATTTCCTTTATGTTAAAATATCTGTATTATTACAATCTCTTCCAAAACAACTTAAAACCAAATATAATAAAAATTGTAAAAAAAAACTAACTATATCGTGTACTATACTTATGTAATATACAATACATATTTTAAAGTGAAATAAAATATTGGTATTAATATAAATAAATACAAAATACGAAGTCAAAGAGCCCACTCCGAATCATTGTAGTCTATTTCCATAAAAAGCTTTCCCAGCTGCCTAATAAAACTTTCTGCCCATTAAAAAGTACATTATAAAAAACATTGCTTATAAGATTATAATATTTTTATTTTTAATTTTGATATAATTCTATAAAACTAAAAAACAAAACAATACAAGTTACCCCTGGTGGGACTCGAACCCACAATCCCCGGCTTAGGAGGCCGATGCCTTATCCATTAGGCCACAGGGGCTAATGACTTCGATGGTAAATTTAAGGTATTTATCGTAATGACTACTAATTTTAAGAAATAATATAATATTTATTCACTATTTTTTTTTAAATAAAATAATAAATTATAAATTTCAGATTTCCATGATTATGACGAAACAAATATTAACTTGTACCTTTTTTATGACATGTAGTGAAGTTTTTTTCTCGACATTAAAAAAAGCATTGAATTGTTAATAGGTTAGTTTATTGTATTGTTATTGCAGATTTTTTAATTAGTTAATAGAATAAGAGTGATATCCATCCTGTAATAATATTCAAAATGCAGATAAAACTGTTGTCACAGGGTGGAATGCCTCGTTACTAGTCTCTGAGTCTCCGATTCTCTACACTCTCAATACGAAACAGAGCGGCATTATATAATTGCATGTGTTTAATAAATTCAGAATTTATAATCATATACTCAAGTTAAACAGATTGAATGACATCCAGTTTTTAAAATAATTTTGTCTTTGTCTAATGATTCTAAGATACTTTTATATATTTTTAGATTGCTCGTTCGGCAGCGTTTGACTGTAACGCCACAGTATAAAGTATGAATCTTTATACTGTGGTATCGCTATTATAGTTCACAGGTTCGATTCTCAGATCCTCAAACAAGTATTTGTTTGGTATATGAATAATTATTTCCGATTTGGATATATGTCCATTTGAATTGGCACGTAACTCGTACCGTTTTTAAAAGATGTTGATCGTGTATAGACTTTATTTTATGAAGTTTTATTACTAATATATTATGAAGAGTACAATGAACTCTTAAACACTAGAAGAGCATTACTGCAAACTCCGAAATAAAAAAAGAACATCTACGTTTATTTTGCTTATTTAGTAGCATAATGATATGAATTCTTATTAAAAACAAAATAATATACCCATAAAAGATGCATTTGCAACTTATTTTGCGACATAGGTAATGCTATGCCACTGCAAAGAAATCTAATGAGTTCGAACGATTTAATGCCACATAATAAATAATAGTAGGTACTACCTACGTTATGTCTAATATTAAACTGCATCTCATACTCTTGAAAGTAGAACACAGCATTTGGTGTACTGCAGGTTGGTCACAAATAGGTAAGACCTGAGCTGTGGTGGTACTAGTCTAAATTGATTCTTAGGTTAGATATGAAAATCATCATCATAATAATTGAAGAGTCAAACCCTCGGTTTAGTATTGCAGTGCGTGTTTGTTTGCGGCGCCATAGGGCTGGGTTCGAATTCTGCACGCAAGTGTCGGGTCTGAACTGAATGTATATTATCTTTTTACAATTTATGTAAATAAAACGCTTCTATAGAAAAAGTCCTACTGTATGGGTAACATTATTAAAAACTTTATTTGCCATATTTCATACTCAAAAAATATTATTAAAAAAATTCGACACTGCCCTAATTACATTTTTTCGAGCATTTTTAACCGACCATAAAAGGTAACAATAATTTAGCATAATCTTATCAGACGTTCAGCTTCAACGACGGGCGGTGTCCGAATGAACTTGAATTTTGAATTTGGAACGCGATACGAGGCGGTTAATCGGTAATTGCAGGTTGCCTTGTGCGGCCACCTACGCGCCCTCTTTTGATTTATTGTACTTGCACCGCCCTGGAATATGGAGTATTGTATATGTAAAACGAGCATTCGAAGATGTATTGTTATTATTAGTCACTCGTTTAAATATGCTGTTATTTTATTTAATTCATGCGACTGGACGATAGCCGGTTGCATTATCACTGTAGCACAAATGGTCGCCTCAAGTGCCTAGGTAAGGATCATGCTCTCACAGAATTATAACGTAAAATTGCAGCATACTGCTACAGTACTTCGTATGGCGAGTGTAGAGAACTAGAGAGACTCGATGCTCTTTTTATAGGTAACGATGCATTCCATCTTAGCTGTTCTAAGTTGTGTTATTAAAGACTCTCAATGATAATTGGCAATTTCATATTTAATGATTTCTTATATTTACGCGAACACAACACATTGATTAAAACTACTCACTTCAGTCCCCCGTGACCATGGGTGCTGGAAAGCACCCGAAACGTCGGGAATTAAAAATAAAAATAATTAAAATTAAAATTAAACGCGATAAAATCCGTAAAAGTAGTTTTAATCAATTTCATAATTTCTGCGCAGTGGATATTTTCCACTATATTCTACAACTATTGCCGAAAATAAGCGAAGTTACCCAAATATAATAACGTCAAAAGGAAAATGTTCAAACATTAATTAATTAACTACAATCTTTTATGTAAAATAATAATAAAAATAGAATTAAAGTCCCTAGGTCTCTAACAGGTTGTGAAAAATACTTCAAATGAAAAAACGCCTGTGTGATTTTAATAGCAAAATCTATTTAAGTATAAATGCTCTTGAAAATGTAGAGTGTAGACTCTTAATTCAAGTTATAATATGCGTAACCTTTAAATGTGACTTCTTAGTTAAATAAGGTATAATAATAATTATAATTTAAATAACATTTAAATATTGTTTATAGCTATAGAAATTAAACCAGGCCCTAGCCCTATAAGAACGGTCAATCACAAAAAGATAGGTAATACTTGAGCACAATATAAATATATATGTAACAAATAAAATCGTATTACAGTTAGAGTAAAAGACTTTACAGCGGATTAGTTAGCTTTAGTGGAAGAAGGGAGGTTATATGTCTCGAGGTATCGACATTATTGTTCACCATGCTGGTCAGTGCTTGATTTAGAGTTTTAGAATTCCGAAAACCCTAAGCTATGATGCAGACACTTTATCTGTTAGGTTTACTAAGTTCTTTCGCAATTTTATGATAAGTAACGTGTATAGATATAGTTTTTTTTAATATTTAATTATGTGCTATTTTATTATTTTCTAGTATTACAATAATTATGGTCTGTAGTAACTATTTCTTTATATAGGAGCAAACGAACTCGAGGAACACCTGATAGTAAGTGTCGACCATTACTCTTGAACAACTGAAACACCAGGGGAATTAAGTTACAGGTAAGTTGCTGGTTTTTCAAAAAGGATTGAGCTCGTTTCATGAGGGTGTCTAAACCGTATCGAAAAACTAGCCGGTGGTAGACGATTCCAAGAAGAAGTCTTGAGAGGAAGAAAACTCCTAGTATATCGCACAGTTATGGTGGATCGCCAAGCATCCAAATAGTGTAGATGGTACCAAAAGTTTTGTCCCGATGTGCGTTAGTAGAATCTGGTGGCTGGAGTTAATCCGAACAATTTATATAAGTACCTACTCCCCGTGGAAAATGCGACAGAAATTTCTTAAACCTTGCGTCCACCTAGTTAGCTCGTGGGTAAGCCAGACCTTGATGCTGCTTTTATTAAGTTTCACATGAAAAAATTGTACAAAATTATTGTAAAGTTATATATTATGTTTAAAGCAATTTAATCCCGCTGAGTTTCTTGCTAGTTCTTCCCAGGAGAGAGATGTTATCCAAAACAGTGTGTGTGTACAGTTCAAGACGTATTTATTATAATATATCTATCTATATATATAAAAATCAATTACTGTCTTCGCTAAAACACAAAAAAAGCTCGATCGATTATAATGATTTTTTTTGTATGCGTTTGAATGGGTCTCTCGATGGCTTAGATTCACAATTCGACCCGATAGCTGGCGCTGTTGTCGACATCGGATATCTCCCGTTTGAGGCAAACAAAAAAATACAAATTATTGAATAGAAGGAGCTTGAGCGCCTAACTCGTAGCCCAATGTAAGGGGGCTATTCACTAAATGGTGCGACAACCTTATCACGTCAAAATTCGATAAGTGGAGTTGATGGATGCAGGTGACCCAGGACTCTATGTTTACGACAGTCTTTGGAACAGGCATATGCTTAGCAGTGTACTTGTGATGAACTGTAATTATAATGGTGACTTCTTTAGGCGCGTTGAGCGATTTTTGGTAGAGGAAAACTTACGGGTTCGCGTCACCGATGACCTCGACATGCTCGTTACGTAGTGCTCTTGCTCCAGACTAGCGAGTAGCGATGTGTAATATAGCGGCCTGTGTATATGTACACGCATATATTATGCACTAATACATTGTATATACTCAACTGTATCATATGTGTGTTGGATGTTTGGAATGGGTGAAGTTATGTTGACCACTTGAAAAATTTATTTTGTATATACGATTAGGTACTGTGCATTATTTTAATTGTGTTTTCGATAATCATTATTTGAATTGATTGATTGTAGAATCACTGTACAGTACAATAGCAAGTACATACTAAATATACTTAATGTTTAGGTAGGAAAATGAATGACAAAAACAAAGTATTTACTGTCGAATATTTCCAACATTCTTTTTGATATTTGCGTTGAAAAAAGTTTCCATTTCTGACGTGCAGTCCTACTGACAGTTTTTTTAATTGCTTTTAAAAAAGAATGCACATTATTGTAACGAATGTTTGTAGAAAATTGTTACCGATGTTCTTCTTAGTACGAGTACATTACCTGTCAAAATATGGATTAATTACAATACCTAATCTAGTTAACGTGAGAACATGAACATTGACTTTAATTACTTAAACGTTATTAATTACTTTGAACATAATAATAGATTTCGTCCAAAACAATTTAAGTAAGTAGTACAGCGTTAAATCGTTCCGGCTGGATTGTAATGTACGTCGTGCTTTCTTTGTTATTTATGCTTTATAGTAAGATCTACATATTTTTTTACTTTTTATTTTATAAAATAAAAAGTAAAAAAATATGTAGATCTCATCATGAATTATATATAATTGGAATTACAAAACTGTATGTTTGTTCCTCGCTTGACATAATTCATCAGTCCATTTTTTTATAAGATAGGGTGATAAACGAGCACACAGTCCACCTGATGGTAAGTGGTTGCTGTGGCCCATAGATATCTACACCTATCCTCGATTACGAATCAAAATACAGATGCGTTGTCACCCGTAAGCAATAAGATGAAATGCCCAGTAAAAAGGGTCTCCGGTTCTCTAAGCTCACCATACGAAACACAGCAGCATTAAGCCGCTATGCTATTTTACGCTGGTATTCTGTGAGAGCGTGGTCCTTCCCAGGTTGATCTGACCCATTCGTGCTACAACTATATGTACTACTAATATAACTGTATAACTGCAGCATGGCCCTACCACGTATAAAACTGTGCTTATCAAAGTCTACTGTAGAACATAGATTTCCCCTTAAATTATCTTAAGAGTGGGATATTTGCCACAGTTAGGTACCAAGCGGGTAGGCATTCGAAGTTTTTTTATTTCCTACCTAATTTTTTAGGTAGAAGCTGCAATTAGTGTTGCCCAAAATCGGTCTTGGTCCTGCAGTCTTGGTCTTGTACTTGCATTTTTGCAAGACCAAGACCAAGAACAAGACCGCATAATTTTAGAAAGACCAAGGCCAAGACTGACCGTGTAAGATTTGAGCAAGAACAAGACTAAGCCTGCGAGACTCTTGCGTCTTGCAGTTAGGAATGAGTGTCGTTTCAGGCAGTATAGGAGTTCGGGTATACGCTTAGGGACTCTATGAGACGCAAAAAATATATTTAAAAAAATGGAAAATTGGACTTATGCGCATTACGAACAATACCATAAACTTACATAGCGGATGAAAATATCCATTAAAAAGAAAAAACAGTGCATCCCTCGTTTTGACCATCGGCACTTTGATAGTGCGCGGCGTCTTGTTGTCGGCATCATCAAAGGTCGAATACCGACCTGTCAAAGAAATTTTGCAGCTATTCGGAAGTACAAGGTCAAGATACACGCGCCGGCGGCTTCTATTGATATCGCATTCAATCGTCACCGCCGTGCCGCACGCACCACATTTGACACTGTTTGAATGCCGCCACAGAGTACATGTTCCAAAGAATAAAATAAGTTTCCGGGTGCTCAGAATGGACACGAATACATTATGCCGATCTCGCAAGGAATATTGTAATTAGATAATGGTAAGGATAGGTAGATACCATAATAATTTATTCTAGTAAGTAATTATTATAATATTAACTATATGGGTTTATAATAATTACTTACTATTATTATTATTACCTAATAGATAAACATGTTCAATAAGTTCACTGCAAATCTCGATTTTTGGAAGTGTGTGTTTTTGAACACAAAGTGTTAGAATATGTCGTCACCCATTTGATAAATATTGTAGACACTTTTAACACACTTTAAACAACGTGTAAACATTTTGTACAATGCTAATCGAATAATATAAAAAGTGTGTATATTAAATAAAAAGCGTAAAATAAGATCTATGTACTTTTTAGGAGCCCGAGTATCGTATCGAGTAATATAGAGAACCGTTTAAAGAAATTGATTGCATCGAATTGGTGTAAATAATAGTGATTTAATAGTAGAAATAAAATAAAATCACAAAACCTGCTTTCCGGTTACACAAAGTATATAATGCGTTCTTGGGTAGCGATATACGCTTTTGTAATAAGATTCCAAAAGAAATGTTAGATCTTTCACCTTTTCAATTTAAGTCAGACAAAAATGCTTGGAACTGACCTCTCGTACTACACAGGACTAACTAGATTTTACCGATTTGGTATCTACATATACATTTGACATTTTATGTTTGACTTATCGCTTTACATAATTATAGAACAATTTAAAAATATTTTGAAAAGAGCAACTACTGAGTTTCTTACTTTCTTTCATGATTGTTCTCAGTAGAATCAGAACCCCTGGACATGGAAAAGAAAAAATTGGGGAAAACAGTGATTATATGACTATTGAAAAGTGTATTTTTAATGCCTACTTGAAGAAAACATATTTGAATTTTGAATTTCAAACGAGTGAAGGCAAATTTAATTTAATTAACGTAGATTAATTCAATCACAAGAAGAACATAATATACACAATTTTATTTACATATTTACATTTCATTTTTACGTAGGCACACTATACCTATCTGGAAACGCATCTACTTTATTAATCTTCTGAAAGAATCATTAATTTTATCAAAGGATGCCGAACTTTTCTTTGTCGGTCTTTCGGCGTGTACTTACAAATAGTAGTATTTATTTTAATTCCAGTGATTCCCAATTGTGCTTTGCATCGAGTCTAATGTATTAATTGTTTTTACTCTAATCCTTGTTGTTCTCGGAGTGATAAGTTTACAATTTGACATGAGCGACGAAGAGTCGAATAGTTCTAGTCGGAGTAGTGAGAGTTGGAGTTATAGATCTAAAAGACCTAAAAGTAAATTTGATGAGTTTTTCGACATAATTCATGCATCCCAAATTGCTTTGTGTAAATTATGCCAACATAAAAAAGGTTGAAATAAAAATGAAAAACAGAAACACTTCATGCTTAAGGAAGCATCTAATATCTTTCCACAAAAAGGAATCACAAATATTTCTTCCTGAAAAACCAAAATTAAGTGGAGATATCACAAGCTTTTTAATAACCACCGGAAAAAGTGGACAGGTAAGAAAAAATATACTTATCACACAATTACATAACACATATATTATGTAACTAGCGGCCGCTTGCGACTTCGTCCGCGTACAATATCTGATTTCCTATGAGATTTTGAAATTTTCTCGCTGCAAAAGTTTTACCTATGTATAAAGAGGCTATATAGGTAAAGCTTAACTATGCAAGTATTTATTATTTAAAACTAATAAAGTAAAAGTCGATCTTCATATCTATACTTTAAAAATATAGGACTTGCATATAACAATTTTACCCCAATTTCACCCCCTTAGAGTTAGGATTTCGTAAAACAGCTTATTCAGGATTTTATTTTTTAAAGTTTCTTTCATGAAAGAAACTGATGGAAAAATTTGGGATGTGCAAGCGGGTTTTAGAAAGGGAATGGGGTGTACAGATCAAGTCTTTTCCATGCGCATGATTGCCGATAAATTTTTTGGCCAAAAACCAGAAAGTTTTTTGTGCGTTCATGGACTTGGAAAAGGCTTATGACAGAGTGGACAGGAATGTGTTATGGCAAACATTGAACTCATATGGGTTGAGCGCTGGTTTGATACAGGTCTCTTTATAGGGACTCAAGTGCTTGTGTCAGGATCAATGGGGTCTACTCGGACTGGTTTGGCATCCAAAAAGGTGTCAGACAGGGCTGTGTGGCTTCCCCTTGGCTGTTCAACCTATTTATGGACCGGTGTTTGCAAACTTTGAAAGATGAAGAATGTGGGTTAAGAATGGGCGAGTTAACCGTCAAATGCCTTTTGTATGCTGATGATCAAGTCATACTTGCGTCATCGGCGGCAGAGTTGCAAATGATGGTTACATTAATGAACTGGGAATTAAAAGAAAGGGGAATGAAAGTGAACGCAAGTAAGACGAAAGTGATGGTTTTTGAAAGAGAAGAAAGCAAAACGGTATGTGAAATAAGAATAGAAAGAGAGTTGATTGAGCAAGTGGATGAGTTTGTGTATTTGGGATGTGTATTTAGCAGGGATGGTAGATATGATAGGGATATAGAACGACGAGTAAATGCAGGGAATAGAGTGAATGGGGCACTACACTCTATTATGAAGAACCAGAATTTGTCAAAACAGGCACGTATGGTAATTCATAATGCTGTGTTAGTCCCTACTTTAATGTATGGTAGTGAAAGCTGGGTGTGGCAGAAGAAGCACGAAAGTAAAATAAATGCTGTAGAAATGCGGTCTTTAAGGAATATGCTAGGGTGTAATCTGAATGACAGGGTGAGAAATTGCGTGATAAGAGATAAATGTGGTATGCAATGTGGATAAGAGATAAATGTTGTGACCAGGATTAAGAAAGGAATGCTTCGGTGGTTTGGTCACGTAGAAAGAATGAATGAAGAAAGAGTGACAAAGCAAATTTATATGGCAGATGTGAATGGCCGAGTCGGGAAGGGACGCCCTAGGAAAAAGTTTATCGACCAAATTGGCGATATTTTGAAAATGGGCCACGTTAGAAGTACCCTTAACCGACGAGCATGTATGCGTAGATATATGGATGTAAAGGAGGCGAAAGAGGTATGTCAGGATCGTGCCAAATGGAAGTCCGTAGTCTCTGCCTACCCCTCTGGGTGACAGGCGTGAGTGTTTATGTATGTATTTTTTTTAAATTAAATTTATAACTTTAATGCCGATTTTCGTGTCTCTAACTTCAAAAACGTAGGACTTTTATACAAACTTCCAACTCCCATTTCACTCCCTTAGGGATAGATTTTCTCAAAACCGTTTCTTAACTGTTTACTACAAACTTCAAATTTGTATGTTTTATAGTTTCTGAGATATCGTTATAGTCAGTCAGTGAGTGGGGTATGTATATATATATATATATACACCTACTACTCACTGACATATATATATATATATATATATATATATATATATATATATATATATATATATATATATATATATATATATATATGTGTATATAGATTATAGTGTTAAATATGTATTTATAATTAACTCATATTTTCATTTCTTTTTATAATCGGCGAGACACATGATTTACTGTTTTATTTCAGTCTGAAAACAGCAGTGACAACATTACGACAGCTACAGTTCATTGAATTGTTAAAAATATCTTCCCTTCTCATTTTTCGATGACGTAGCTACACAAGTATATTTTAAATCAATTTGCCCAAATATGGTGTTTCCTAAAAGATCCACACTTAGAAGGAAGGTCAAAGAAGGTTTGAAGAGCTTCAATTGAATCTTAAGAAACGACTACAACAATTTTCATCTAAAATGTCATTTACTATTGATGGATGGACGTCAATTGCTGGTAGGAGTTACTACGGGGTCACTATTCATTATATAGACAACGAAAGAAAAACGAAACGAACGAAGGATTGGAAGTATCGATCTGTAGTCCTTGATTTTATACCATCACGCGGTCGACATACTGGGGAAGATATTGTAACTATTTTCCACGAATGTTCATTGGAATATGACTTAATTGATAAAATACAGGGTATCACGGTCGACAACGCAACTGCAAATACCAAATTTATGTACGAATTGGACAAACAGCTGCCACACTTTCAGACAATCAACATTTCCGGTGCTTTGCTCACATTTGAACCTTGGTGTACAAGATTTATTAAAGACCTTAGCATTACACAGTGAAACTGACAATAAGGGACAAGAACAGCAGTATGAAGATAATGAAGACGAAACTGAGGAAGATGAAGAATATGCGCCAAATATTTCTGACTCACATACAGCTATAACAAAATTACGCAGCATTTCCAGTAAAATAAAAAGAAGTGAGATATTGAAGAGGAAGTTTCAACCTGCTTGTGAAGCAGCTGGCGTGCCATCAAATCTGAACCCCATACTCGACTGTCCTACGAGATGGAATTCCACACATGATATGATTGGATTTGGTTTAAAAGTGAGAACTGGAATTAACATATTGTGCACTTCTGTCACCGAATTGAATGATTTTCAAATCACAAATAGTGAATGGCAAATACTCGAAAAAATACATAAGTTTCTAATAAACTTTAAACTTCTATCAACGAAACTTGGTGAAGAAGAATATGTTACATTACCGCTAGTCATTGTATCATTCAATCTCTTGCTCGATAAAATTGAATCCATGGTAAAACAATTAGATGAGAAACCTAATCGATCCGAATTGGATGAAAGCCTCATTCTGGGTTTTCAAGCAGCTCGTGACAAAATGCTTAAACATTATAAAAAGAACAATTGGATTTATTGTACCTCTTTAATTTTAGACCCAAGGCATAAGAATCAGACTTTTGACATGACATTATGGGGGAAGCAAATTAAAACAAAAAGCCTGCGCAAATTTAATGAACTTTATAAAGAATATAAAAGTCTACAGTCAGTGAATACATCTCTAGAATCACCAAGAAATTAAAAGAAAGTATGTGAATATGATGAAGATGAAGACGTAATAGACTTTTAGAAATTGTATGCATGTCCCTCGACCTCATCTGGATCTGGATCTTTTCATCAAGGCTTAGTTATAGACGAGTTGGAGGAGTACCTAAGTAAACTCAGAGCTGCCGGTTCGGAAGACATTTTAGAGTGGTAGAAGACGTATGAGATAGAATATCCGACTTTATCGAAGATGGCCCGTGATTTTCTTTCAATACCTGCAACTTCTGTACCTGCTGAGAGATTATTTTCTAAAGCATCATTAGTAATTAGAAAACATAGAAATAGGTTAAGTGATGAGTGAGCCAGATGGTTACTTTCGTTATTCTTGGTCAAAAGAATTAATATAAAGTAACTGTAATGTCAAAGCTGTTGTGTATTGTTATGTAATTTAATTTGTGTTGTATTTTATTTTTTTATTTAAATAAATGGTAAATTGTATAACTCTTTTAATCCATTTCATATAAGGGTCTATCAATCTCTTTCTAGACAGATAATGTTCTTTATAATACAGTCAAGTTAATGTCATTGATTTGTCTTTTATATGTTTATGACGACAGTCAAGTTAATGTCATTAATTTGTTTTTTTATACGATTATGATTTTTTATATGTGTATGTTTTGACTTTTTAGCACATGTAAGCTTATTAAATGTAAACGTTTATTAAGAAACAGACTAACTCCCGTGACCGTGAGACTTGGTAGACAGCTCAGTTGGTTAGAGCATCGGCACGGATCGCTTAGGTCGTGGGTTCAAGCCCCACCCGGTATTAGTTGATTTTTCGAATTTCTCATTAAATGTTTAAACATTTACTAATTTGGTTGGTCTTTCTATGGCTATGTTAATTCAAGCTTAAAATGTGCCTACTCTGTTAAGTTGTTCTAAGATCTAAAGTAACGTTTAATCAATAACAATAGGCTAATAGGTAATTGCGAGACTTGTGAGACTCTTGCTGCAAGACCAAGACCAAGAACAAGGCTGAGAGCGCAATACCAAGACCAAGAACAAGACCAGGTGTATTGGCGCAAGACCAAGACCAGGACTGGTTAAGTCTCGTCTTGTTCTTGCATTTGGGCAACTCTAGCTGCAATCCATCTCATGGTTTGTTTCCCTGTGCCACCTCTTACCACACCAACGATACTATATGATGTAGAGGATGTTATTCTTACACCGTCACTCAAATGGTGACAGTTAAAATGCTGTGTCTCATATATACTCAAGGTTTATATCTATTATCGATTAAGAATAAAATTGCAGGTTTTTTTAATTAGAATAAGGATGACAAACGAGCACACATTTCACCTGATAGCAAGTGGACGCTGTGGCCCATAGACATCCTCTACATCTATTCCCGATTAAGAATCAAAACGCACATGTGTTTTCACCCCTGAGGACTAAGATGGAATGCCTCGTTTCCAGTAAAAAAGGGTCTCCGGTTCTCTACACTCACCATACGAAACACAATATTATTAAGCTGCTGTTTTAAGCTGGTATTCTGTGAGAGCGTGCTGCTTCCCCGGTCGAGCCAACCTATTCGTGCTACAACCATAATATGGCTGCAGCGTGACTCTCCCAAGGGTGATCTATTAACTTTGAAGACTGAGATGGAATGCTTGGTACTAATAAAAATGTTCTCCAATTGTAGCCTTTTAGCGTTCCTTCGGTATAACCAACCCTTTCGTGATGTGGCCATAATAATCTCATCAAGAGCAAATTTTGGTCACGGCAGCTTGTCTAAACGGAGAGTTAGCTGCTCAGGGTAAGATTACTGTGCCTGAGTACATGTGCAAGCACAGACACACTCTCTATTCCCTCATAGTTCGATGGGAGGGAAATTAATGTATGTAAACAATCTCCACGATACAGGATAAAATAGTAGCGCGGGCAAAACTTTTTATATCTATTAAATAAGTAAAATTAAAAAATCACGTTGTTTCTCATCATTTTAGTCGCTTACCTTTTTTGTTGGTAAATACTTTTACATATTGGGATCGCACCAGCCTTTCTGGACTCAGCTAAGGAATATATAATTGTAGGTTGCTTGGTTCCTCAGAGGTGGCTTTAGTTTATGACTCCATTGCTGTTATGGTTTATGTCACGGAAGGAAAAAGACGCATCCTAATACCATAGGAGAAACAGAATAGTAGGCCATCTTCTACGAAATGTACGGAACTCCGCTAATATGTGTGCCTTCCCGGCACGTGACAGTATGGACTTGTAAACACGAGCCACAGCACGCACACAACGACACTTGCTAAGTCGGAAAGGTCTGGCCGAGTTGGGGACGGCCACCTCTGCGCACCGCAATCACCTTTGTTTGAGACTTTGTTGACTTTTAATAAAATTTTGCTGGCAGTCTTGTTTTTGTTTTATTTTTTCCTTTTGTAAAATAAATTACTATATGGGTTTGTTTAAGTAAATTAGGTTTTTACTAATATGTTATATTACTACATCTATATATAAATACATACCTTGGAAGTATATTAAAAATCATATCAAATAAATTTTGAATATTAAATCTGAGCTGACACCATATGCTCAGTATTAATTTACTCGTATTTTAGTTATTTGGCATTTGTTGTAATATAAAGCTGGACTTGTTTTTTGACAAATATTGATTCTTTGAGTGGAAATTAAAGAAATGATTTACAAATGTGATGCTAAGTTACGTATCCGTATGTATTATGTTTGTAACTATTATAACTACTTAAAAACTAAATAAGACTTAGATGTATACATGTGGGACATATATTAATTTTCTACAAATATTTGAATTTATTATCGCCTTCCTTCCATAATGTATTATCATTTACCACAAAATTCACCAAAAATGAACTTTAATCTTTATATCCCCCACTCAACTCACGTTCACCTCGCCCGATCACACTTATTCGTAACGCTTTCGTCACGCGTTCGCCAGCTTACTCCCCAAGTCAAGCGAGCGTAAAGAAGAACTACAAAAAGACAGTGACAACCCTGATACAGCAGACATTTAAGTCTCACGCGGCGCGGGAGAAATCCTACTATTCTGTTTTTACTATGGTAATACTCACAATATAATACCCTACTCTACTCGTATTAACAAACACCATGTGATATTTTTTTTGGTTACCGTGGAAGACGAAGCTAAGGCGTTAAATTGATGTCTATCACTTTTGACTGATTAGGTCAAGAACACCCAATAAATTTACAATATCATCAATTCTGGCACTGGAGATCGAACGCAAATCCGCATAGTATATAAACTATTGCCTGATCTAAATCTGTTTATTAATAATTTTAAATAATAATCCACCGATTAAGAATAAACTATACTAAAATGTCTGTTAAGGCTGCTAATGATAAATCTAAGCTTTCAAAGATAGCGTAAAATATAACAAGGAGGGCGCTATGGAAATATGACCGGAAGTCCTACGAACAATAAGAACTCGGGTGAAATATTACGTGGCAGTTATTCGGTTAATGACGAATCGTCTCATATATTATTATTATAATAAAGGTCATAGAATAACTGCGTGGTACTTTTACCACAGATGCGACTATGGGCAGAAAATACATATGTCTTTATTCCTTATTAGTGCTAACGTTAGCAATAACGTTGGTTTTTACTAATTACGTTATTTTATAGATTAAGCTATATAAACGAGCACACAGCCCACCTGATGACCAGTGGATGCTGTGGCCCAATCTAAAACATTAAGAATCAAAATGCACCCATGACGATTGAGATAGAACGCCTCGTTTTAGTTTAAATAGGTCTCAGGTTCACTTCACGCATCATACAAAAACGGCAGTGTTACGTATTATCATATTACAAGATACTGTAACTTGTCACACACTTTCCTAATTTTCCTATGTGCTGTTACTTAAAGAAATAAAAGCTGTCAAGGATATAATTTTTTATGATTTTTGATTAGTTTTTATTTTAAATTATAAATTAGTTTGAGTTTAAATTAGTTTTGCATTATTTTAGGTCTTTTGAAATCTACATCTTGATAATCGTCAAAGGGCATGTATATGTATCATACAAACCTTTGACACATAACGAACAGCTGCAAAACGTTTCGTACTGCAATTGTCAATTTGCTAGCCTTAAGTAGTGATTCATGAGGAAGGCAGAGCCACGATGCAGATATATTATGGTTGCAGCACAAATCGGTCAGCTCGACCAGGGCAGGACCATGCTCTCACAGAATACCAGCGTGAAATAGCAGCTCAATGCTTTGTGCTACGTATGGTAAGTGTCGAGGACCGGAGACCCTCTTTACTGAAAATGAGGCAATTTAAATTAGTCGTCAGGGATGGCAACACGTCTGCATTTTGATTTTTAATCGAGGATAGGTGTAGATGTTTATAGATAAGTTTGTGGACTGTGTGCCGGATTGCCACTCTTATTCTATAAAAAAAAGTAATGAGTAGTGAACAAACCATTCTAACTGTGTTAGTGACCTATAACTTCATATATACATACAAAATCGCCCAACAGTTCATTAAGCTGTAGTGGTAAATGGTAGGCCATATAGTTCGAAACCAATCGATGAAGAGGAACGGTTCTACAGTGACAGACACGTTGTGATAAACGGATAATAGGGCGTCCTCTGAAGAACCATCTTTTGTGGCAGTGGACTTGTGAGGGGCTCAAATGATGGTGATGATATTGTATTATATGACTAAGATTAAATTAGTTAAAGTTGAAAAAAGTTACAGCCTATATACGGCCCACTGCTGAGTACAGGCCCCCTCTCCTTTACGAGAGGGTTTTAGTACAAGGAAATGTCCGCCGCGCTGCCCCAATGCATGTTGGCGAAATTTACATGTTTCGAAACTTTTTTTCTTATTTCTCAGACACAGGTTTCCTCACGGCGTTTTCCTTCACCGTCGAGCACGTGGTAAATTAGCACTTAAAATTGCAATTAACAATTTTATTGGTGCCGGCTCGGGATCGTACTCGAGCTGCTAGTGTACTGTGAAACTTACAGCAAGCGCTAAGCCTCTGAGTCACCACGGCACTAAAGTACCAATAAAATAAGTAACAATTAAACCTTGAACCTTAGTGACAGCATGAGATAATTCTTCTGTAGGCGATATAGGGAAATGTACGAGTAGAGCAGGTAGGCAGCAGCACCTTACCGATTACTTAATAATAACAAAAAAACTAAGGTCTCCCATCACAACTAAGTAAAAAATCTCTACCTTTTAAACAATCTATGGGGGGGGGGGGGGGCTATGTTAAGCAGTGTACTTTGATAGTCTGTAATTAATGAACGAACAAGCAATTAATCTTTAACCATACAAGCGCCATAAAAATCCCATGCAGTCGTATGCAGCCGCTCGGGATTTGCCGGGCGCGTGCTACTTAGACCACAAGATAGAGAATTTTTTTGTAATCAAAATACAATAAAATCTTTTTGTAATGAAGTAGTAACTGACTTTTTAGACCACAAGATAGAGAATTTTGTATAGATTTTACAATGTCCGATTTCTTCATAGAAAAGTAGTTTCTAAATATAAGTTTTAATGGTTTTAAGTGCTGTGGGTGGGTGCGATCTCATGAGATCGCTAAGGATTTGACAGAATATGGCCGCGGTCTCGTGAGACCACTAGGGGGTTGAGAGGTTAAAAAAACTTACCTTTACAACCTATTAAAATCCACTGCTATACGTAAGCCTCCATAGATTGCCTCATAGTAGTAATTGCCATAGTTGCCACGCTTGGCTAGTGGGATGGCAGCTGTTTTTTTAAATTTTTAGTCGTCATCGAAAGACGTTGCTGATCCACGGGATGACATGGATTAGTCGATATACTAACATCGCCATTAAGCGGTAAAAAACATAAGTAGATAAACTTATTTAAAACATGATTTAATGTGTAGGCCCTCTGAGATGCTAAAGACAAATATTTATAAATATAATACGAACTTTATAATAATCTTTGATCGCTACTGGGAGTCCTGGACAAGAGAGATAGGGCATCTAAGCTCGCGTCGGTAATCCAAGATTAATGAAGCGCCTCCTACCGGCTACCGGTGTTGCTGTATAACTCTATTAATAGACTTGTGTTACAGTCGGTGGAGTAGCTCTGGGAACCTTTCTTTATAATCAGTTTAAATTCCTTTACTGTTGAATCATAAAATTAGAAGAGTGATGAAAGACTGCTATATTTAATAACATACGACGATTATCTTTGAGTGTCTCTAAGAAATATAAAAACCCAGTCGTTCTTCAAATTTTATGAATATATTTAAAAAAAATTTGAGAATGTATATCATTCGAATAATAATTTCATTCACTACAACTCCTCCATTATAGATTGCCCTAGATATTTGCCATAGTTGCCGCAACAGCAGATTTTTTGTGAGTTGTTATCAAGAAGATGCCTGTTTCAGTTTACCTCCTAAATATTTTTGTTAATGAATTATTGTTTTTTTTTAATAGAAAAAAGGTGACAAACGAGCACACAGTCCACTTGGTGGTAAGTGGATGCTGTGGCCCATAGACACCCACATTTACCTTCGATTAAGAATCAAAACGCAGGTGCGTTATCATCCCTAAGGAATAAGATGGAATGCCTCGCTTCCAGTAAAAAAGGGTCTCCGGATCTCTACACCCACCATACGAAACATAGCAGTATAAAGCTGTTAAAATAGCATTTTACGCTGGTATTATTTGAGAGCGTGGTCCTTCCCCGGTCGAGCCGACCCATTTGTGCTACAACTATAATATAGCTGCAGCGTGGCTCTACCACGTAAAAATATTTTTTTATAATAAAATCACAATCTTAAAATAAGTTAATAGATGTGATAAAATCCGTAAAGACTAGTTTTATTTAAAACATAAACTTATTACAAAAAAAAAATGGTGCGTATTTGGGTATTTTTACTGTCACGTTTTTTTTATTAACTCGCTTCCGAGTATAATCAGAAAGGGTGGAATTGATGGTTGATTTTAAACTTCCATATGAGCTAGAGACTTGTAGGGAGCTCAGAGTCGGATGACAATGTAAGAATATGAAGAAAAAAAAACTTTTAAACATCTCTTGCGTAATTTAAATGCAATTCATTAAGATTATAAATCATTAAGTGGTAAATAAGGCAATTGAATATGTGGCATCCATAAACAAACTCTTATGAGATAAGAGTAAAGTGCAGCCTATTTGCATTCAACAGTAGCCGTAAGCCTCCTCTCATTTCAGAAACCTCAGGAGGTCAGCGCTCGTCGTAAATACAGGAACCCCGCCGGCATCAATGAAATTGTGAATTGCAATTTAAAATGGAAATTTACCACGTACTCGACAGTGAAGGAAAAAATTGTGAGGAAATGCTAATGCCGTGAAGAATGCTTAATGTCTTTAAAATATTTATTTTTAATAGAATAAATATTACGATGAATCAATGAAGCCTGCAACATGTATTTGAGCAGCGCGGCTGACTGAAGAGCGAAGGCTCTTAAGCTCTCTCAGAAAACCCTATGGAAATATTCGTTTTATTTGTATTTTATTCCGTAAGATATACAAATAGACAGTATAACTACTGTCTATTTGTATATCTTACTGAATAAAATAACACAGTTCTAAAATTAAAAGTATAATGGTGTTGATCTAAACAACGACCTAAAAGGTGTACACAGTGTAATAAATTAAAAAGTATAAGCAAGTAAATAAAACTGCAGTAGAGACTTAGACGTAGCAAAAATAAACCAGATATAAATATTAATTAAATACTAAGAGAAACAATTAAATTTCTTTTTAATCTATAAATGCTATCATAATGCATCGAATATAAAAAAAAAAAAAAAAAATATATATATATAAATTAATGTTCTCTAAGAACGTTATTACGCTTAATATCATCGTAATCGAAATCATCCGAAAAGAAAATATTATTATAATGGAAATGTAAACATTTTGAAATAATGATAATAGTAAAGAAATCCTTATAGACAGATAATAATTCTTCTTTAATATTGTTACGAGCTTGAGGTTCGTGACAATAAAAGAGTCGATTGAATTACCAAAATTTACACTTTAATTTTCTTTACACCAATTAAAACTTAAAACATTAATAACACACTGATTCACTTTATTGCGCTCCGAAGCTTCGCTTGTCTCGCCAAATTCAATACTCCCCGATCGCGGCATGCAGTGGGTTTAAATACACTTTTACGCCGAAACATCCAGAATATTCCCGTAGATACGGACGCCGACCGACCAGACGCAGAAAGTTCGAGTGTGAGGCTTCTAGAAAGCTTAGTTCTTCAATTCGATACTAGATGGCGCTGTTGGTTAAAATTAGTCATGTCATTTTCTGGAAGCCCTCTTCGCTCTCATCCCCGACACTAGATGGTGCCAGTGCCGGGTACATGACGTCAACTTAGACGCGCAACAATGCCCCCTCCTAAGACATGCTCGTCCCGAGCATTATCGGCCCCATAATAACGCGCCGGGCGATCCACATGGACGATCTTAGGAGTCCCTCTTGCGCCTTTCTGTAACAGCTACGCAATGTCAAGGGCTGTCCTATCCCATGGTGCACCAACATTGTACAATTTCGATGCTTCTCTAATACGTGTCTGAGGTCCCCTCACAGCCGCACAACTTGTACATGTGCGACACCAATCCTCGACATCGTCACGATAATGGACAGTAAAACTGTTCTCGGATCTTCAGTAGAGTTCGTTTAACTCCCAGATGGACTCCTGAACAAACATTATGGTGCAGATGTAGAACATTCGGCACTTTAGCTTTAGGGACAACCATTTGCAAACGACAGCTGTCTACTCGACCATTGTCCCATTTACGGCACAGGACTCCATCCTGAATCAGCAAGCTGTCCCATTGGGC
The DNA here is from genome assembly GCA_907164705.1 of Parnassius apollo. Taxonomy (NCBI): domain Eukaryota; kingdom Metazoa; phylum Arthropoda; class Insecta; order Lepidoptera; family Papilionidae; genus Parnassius; species Parnassius apollo. The sequence continues at coordinate 7,157,679 of CAJQZP010000117.1, forward strand.
CCAATAGCTTCTAGTGGTCGAACTCATCTCTGAGACGTCGCTCCACTTAGGCTTGGTAGCACGGGCCTTCATCCATTCCAGAATCTGCTTGATGTCCGGATCTTCCTGATGTGCATGTCGTAGGCTGTCCTTCCACTCGTTGCTGAGGTGGTCTGTCCTGAGCATCCTCACGGATACTAATTCCTTACTCTCTTGCCTAGTACAATGTTTGCAATCTTCAAGACAAGGTCTTCTTGACAATGCATCTGCGTTGCTATGAGATTTCCCATTGTAAAGTCGTATTCCTTGCTGCTGCTGGGCGGTGATGTTAGCTGCACTTCCCTTCTGAGATCTTTCACCTTCCCTTTCTAGGGTGTGCTCAGGGCAGCTGGATCGAAGATGGCCCCTTTCCCCACAGCCATAGCACCTAGGCCTGTATCCTTTTTTGTGGTCGCTAACCGTAACTAAAGTAAAACCGTCTGTCCATCTGCCGTCATTGTATAGTAATATAATATATTATTATATTCACGAATTCAAACTCATATCTAAAATATGATATTTAAGCAGTCTAGACAATCAATTTTTTCTAAGCCACCAAATTTCAGGAACGCACATCGTGTCAAAATTCACGATACCATCCTCACCATCTGGATGCTTGGCGGTCCACCACTGTGTGTTTAACTAGGAGTTTTCTTCGTCGTACGACTTCTCTCTGGAATTGTTTAGCACCGGCGATTTTTCCGGACCGATAGACTTAGGGACCTTCAAGAAAAGAGCTTACTCCTTTCTTAAAGGCCGGCAACGCACCGCAATTCCCCTAGTGTTTCGATTTTTCATGGGCGGCGGTAGTTAATTACCATCAGGTAAGCCGCATGCTCGATTGCCCCCCTCTTCTATAAAAAAATCCATACGTAACAAATTTTTATACAAATTACTTATTTACTCGAAAAAGCTCAACATAACGGGCTCACATATTTAATTTTTTTTGAGTACTGAATAAAGAAAACGTTAACCAGCATCCTTGATGTAGTTCGATGAACGGATCAGTATCGACCAGCCCTAGCTCGGATAATATAGCTCCTGTTAGAGCATCAGTTAGTACACCGTAACTCTAACTACCAATCTTACTAATTGGTATGCTAAGCCTGCATTTACAGCAGTGTTTTACGATCAGTCTAAATAAATCTTTCGACTAGTTCCTGGAATAATATTTAGCAAAACAGTGCGTTGTAATGTAAATTCGAAATCACCATGTTTAATTACATTTTATTAGACAGAATTGTGTTCATATTATGATATATTATAATAAAATTTATATCATCGTTATATAGATTTTGAAGTTTTTGTATAAAGTTTATCCGTCGTATTGTAGCGGCGTAAGGGAATCTTTTAATATCCCGTGGATTCGTAAATGGCAAATTGGTATATGCCCCCATGAGGAAGTCCATGGGGGAGTTATGTGTTCAGCAGTGTTTAATCTATTGATGTAGAATTGAGTTATACGGGGCTTCTCGTTTTAAAATATTTTTCAGCTATTGCATAGCTTTTATCGCGGGCTTTGGGCGCAGCGACCGAATCAAGCAAGCAATTCGGCACGGTGTTTGTGTGCGTGCCACTAGACGTATGCGTGTAGACTAGTTGCATGTATTGTAAGATAATAAAAATATTTTAAACAATAATATAGTTTATTGCAAGAAGCATATTCCTTGGATTTATATGAGTCGTCGTGCTAGCAACTTGCTTGAATTTAGAGTATTTAATAAACACAGACTTTATAGAAAATTATCGTTTGTCGGAAGAACTCGTTAATTACCATAAACCTATAGTTTCAATGATAAAAATTCCTGAATAACCTACATGTATTGTAAGATAAAATAAATATTTTTAACAATATTAACTTCTCATTTATTCAATAGAAGAAAAAATTGTTTTCTTATCGGTCACCACGCTCAAAAAGTGTAACTTGAATTAATATCATCAAAAAAATTGAATTAATATGAAAGAAAATAATAAGAAAAAATACTGCATAAATAAAATAAATAAATAATTATAATTGCATAAGTTGATAAAATGCTATGCAATAGCTTTACCGTGGCAGTCCCCGAGTGCCACAACGTTTTTTAACTTATTATATTGTAGTACTTGACTACAATTGCACGTGATGGGATGGTCACCCATCCATTAGAGCTTATAAAAGTTAAATCCCTGTTTCAGTTTCTCTCTGTCGTGTCTTACGACACCCATGGAACGATATGGGGTAGTGGATCTTACACTGCCACTACACGATTCGATCCTATGGTGGTATATCACATATAAAAAAACTGGCACCTTATTATAATGTTTGCGAACGTAATATTAAAAGGGTTCATTAAAAATATGTAATAAGCGAAAAATATGAAGCCACTTAAAGGTTACAGTACTTTTTACTGTGCGAGGTAGTTACGGCCACTACACATCGCATTTAAATAAGACATAAAACTGATTTGTGCTTTTCAATATCAATAATTCTGAGTTAACTGCCTATTTTGTCGACTTACGCTCGTTTCCTTTAACGGAGGTTGCTTACAGTATGAAATTTTTGTTTCTGTTAAATGTATGACCGCAAAAATGTGGAGTTAAGCAAATTACTAAACTTAAAATTCTACACGTGGTAGAGCCATGCTTCAGTTATATTAGTAGTATAGTTGTAGCACGAATGGGTCGGCTCGACCGGGGAAGGACCACGCTCTCACAGAATACCAGCGTCAAATAGTAGCTTAATGTTGCTGTGTTTCGTATGGTTAGTGTAGAGAACCGGAGACCTTTTTCCTTTTATAAATCCTCACGGATGACAACGCATCTGCATTTTGATTCGTAATCGAGGATAGATGTACAACCAGTATGTAGCAATCACTTACCATCAGGTGGACTGTGTGCTCGTTTGTCATCCCCTCCTATAAAAAAAATTAAAAAAAACTCTTCTTCATCATCAAGAAAAAATATTTAAAAAGCTTTGGCAATAATTAGGAGCACTTCGAAAAATCAACCTAAAAAAAACGAACTAGAACTACACCGTACTAAAATTTGCTAAAATATTCACTATAATGTCAACTGTCAAAATGGCATCGATGAAAGACCCTTTTGACCTTTTATTATTATATTTCCCGATGAAAAGCTATCGTATCACACAGCCATCAATGCAAACAAGGGTGTAGTTTTTGAGTTAGAGGAAAGTGACTATATTAACCGGATGAACATACACTGTATTAATACAGTATGGTCACACATTACTCTGTGTAACTATACTACATTAATACGGTAATAATAGCTATTAGCATACTATATTTAAGTCCACTGCTAGAAATGAACCTCTCCCGTTGTACGCAGGATTTGCCTAAATCGTTACGCGTGGTAAGTGGATTAATAAAAGCAGTGCAAGATATCTCGCACCTATTACGCTACTCTCTGGTCTGGTCTGCGTATTTTACGTCTGGCATAAATAAATTTGCTACAATGCCATCTATGGGTACTCACAAAATCTTTCTGGTACCTCATAGTCGCTTCTTGTGACACCGAAACTGGGTGATGGAATCTTTTAAGCGGCCACTACACAGCAAAAAATAGTACTTATAACTTTGTTATGGTAAGATTGGAACTGCCAGTAAAAGTTAAAGTTGCAGTCTAATACGTCCCATTACTGACCTCTTTTTTTATGAAGGGATTATGGAGCAATTAGTCTACCGCAATGCTTCAGTGCATATTGGCGAAATTTACTTGCTTTTACTCTTTTATGATGTTTCCCTTTATCGTCGATTTGGTGGTAAATCGGTAGTTAAAATTGCAACTAATAAATTATGTTGCAATTTTAACTACCGATTTACTTACTTACTACTCAGGGGTGACAACACATCTGCGTTTTAATTCTTAGTTGAAGATAAATATAGGTCCCTATGGGTCACATCATCCACTTACCAACAGGTGTCTGTTTGATCGTTTGTCACCCGTATTCTATAAAAAAGGAATAAACATTTTTAAAATTTTTGTCTGTCTGTCTGTCTGGGCTAATGTTTGGAATAGCTGAACCGATTGTAATGCAACTTGACGAACTATAGAGTAATGGTGGTTGCGATCTGGGCGATATTTTATCCTAAAAACATTAGAGATTTTTATGAAAAATTCCAAAAAATAACGGATCCAAAAATAACACCACATTAAAAGACCCTACCCAGGTGAAGCCGGGAGGGGTTAGATCCAAGGTGCGACGGAATTAATTTTAAAATTAAAACTTAAAAAGTTCATAGTTTAAGCAGTCGAACGTCTCTATCTTTAATTTGTTAACGTTTTCACTGCAATTATGCAATAAAATTTTCGAAAATATCGCTGTGAATGCGATTTAATCTAGTACCTTGTTATGAGTTTGGTTTATCGAAGTTACTTACTCGTATTTATTACTTTAAATTAGTTATGATTGTTAATCAGGGCGTTAACATCGTCATTCGGAGATGAAGTCCTCGGATTCGAATAACAGGTCGGACCAAAATCAGTTATTGAGTTTTTCTGTCAAGGAATTCTTAATAGCTGCCCGGAGTCAAGAAGTTGGCAGTATTACACCCTCGTGCTTCGTATAACACGCAAAGCCGTTGGTCCTGCGTCTGATCTCTTTCCGGTCGTCTGGAATTGCCATCCCACCGGACTAAGAGAGTAAGAGAATAGAGAGTGCACCTGTGTTTGCGCATACACTCGTGCACTATAATCCTGTCCTGCGCAGATGGCTAGTCTCCGATAAGACTGGCCACCGTGACTAAAATTCGGTCTGGAGGACTATTGTTTTGTAATTAACGCGTGTTTTCAAGTAAGTTATATTTTCCATTCAAGACGTTTTTTTATAGAATAAGGGTGACAAACGAGGACGCAGTCCACCTGACGGTTAATAGACGCTGTGGCCCATAGACATCGAAATTTATTCTTGAGTAAAAATCAAAACGCAGATGCGATGTCAACTCTGAGGACTAAGACGGAATGCCTAGTTTCCAGTAATAAAGGGTCTCCAGATCTCTACACTCACTATGCGAACCGCAGCAGTATTAAGCTGCTATTTTACGCTGGTATTCTGTGAGAGCGGGGTTCTTCCCCAGTCGAGCCGACCCATTCGTGCTACAACCATAATATAGCTGCAGCGTGACTCTACCATGTATAAAAAGTGGTTAGCGCGGTCTAAAGGTGGCCCATATCCTGTGGGTGTCGTGAGATACGACTGAGTGAAATGAAGCAGGATATGGGCAGAGGCTCTTCCTGATAACAACTCAAACAATAAAAAATGGGGTTGTTAACCTACTTCCTAAGCGTAGCATATCCATAACCAATATAATACCCAACCCTACTACGAGGTAATCTAAGGGGAGGCTTTAACAGTGGTCTTTTGGTAGCACGTATATACAGAAATGTTAAGGCTTCTATTTCGTCCAGGCATCCGTTTGAGTATACGTACCACCCTCTCATGTTCTTTATCTTGTAACTATCTGCCTTTAATGTGTACCTACCGCTAATTTGATACGGTTTGAAGGCTTAGGGTCCAAGCTGCAGTCCCCCCCTAAACAAGTTACCATCTTTTCGTGTCGGGGGTCTACTCGACACACATACGACATAATCCGTACTTGCCTGGTATGCGTAGGCATTTATCAATGAAAACAAGGCTGCAGTCCATTGCAGAAACGTAAATATCCATTGTCGATCTCCAAATTGACATGGAATGCGGTTGCGGAATGTTATTGGAGTAATGCTAAAGTAATGCGTGTAGAAAACACGTTGCCACACCACGCATTCCACCATTTGAAACTCCATGCATCCCTTATTAGCGCGTCGACACTGTAATAATATAAAGAAATCTTTTACTAATTTACTTTCAATTTTACTTAAAACCAGCTTTATACTTACGGTTTTGCTCATTTTTTAGAATTCAATCAATCATATTATTCCTGCTCATTCAATTTAGAATCATCATGGTTCTGAGATATCGCAATTTAAGCCAGTACTTTGTGTTAAGAATACAATCAGGCATTACTTTTCGGCAATCCATAACATAAGTAATAATAATGAACTGCAGATAGAATTTCAGGTCTATAGGCCAGTCTGAACGGAGACCAGCCATCTGCGCAGAAACGAGTATACCGAACCGAAGAGAGACGAGATGCGCGTCATACGGCTTTGTGCGTTTTACGCGACACGGGGTGAAACACAGATAACTTCTTGATTCGAGCAACATCTACTAAAACTTACTACTAGTTACTAGCAAGTAAGAATGTATTGTCAAAAAACCCATTGTAATTTGTTTTCACAGCCTTTTTCAATATTTGTGCACAAAACCAATTTGTGGTTTTGAAATCTGTAACACATAAATATCGTGCGTCGTTGATAGTTTTCAAAATTTTCATAAGTTCGGGAAAAAACCGGGGTCGATAATAATATGGTATAACATAATATCCAACTTGTATAAAAAAAGAGAAATCCATATAAAATTTCCCCATGCTTTCGTCAAACAACTTACGGAATACAAATAGTGTTATCAGTCTTATGTACACCCTTCGGCAAATTGCGAAATGCGACTACAAGTACTAGCTGTCACTTTGTTTTGCGTATGTAGACTGTGAGAGAGCCTTTAATATTATAATTTTCTTAAATAATTAATTTATATTTATACGTATGTATTAATAATACGTATATATTAAAGAGTGAGATTTCTTTACGAAGAAACATGTTAAGGTATACTGCCTGTATATGTCGCATAGCTGAACATAGGCCTCCTATCATTTCTGAGAGGGTTTTAGAGAAAGGAAATGTCCGCTGCGCTGCCCCAATGCGTATAGGGCACCTTCACATCTCTTCAAAATATTTTTTTTCTTATTTCTCAGACATGCAGGTTTCCTCACGATATTTTATTTCACCGCCGAGCATGTCGTTAGTCAGTACTTAAAATTGCAATTAACAATTTCATTGGTGTCAGCTAAGATGTAACCCCGTATTTAGATTTGAACGAAGCGAAAGGACTATGAAAAATGGAAGACCGTAGTCTCTGCCTACCCCTCTAGGTTACAAAATTGATATGTTATATTTATTTATAAAACGAATTACCATCGGTAACGTATTAAAAACTTTTGCTATATTGCTGTAATGGGTTAAGTAACTTTTAAAAGTTTTTTTAATTTTCTTTATTTTCATGCATTTAATTATAGACCAATATTTGTGAGGGCGTAGTCCTTCCTAAACATGCCCACCCTGTTGCTCACTACCTGTATCTGATATTACCTCATAAGAAAAATCTCTCTGTATAAAAAGACAGGCAATATTTAAACCGCCTTACCGGGTAGTCTGAAACAGATGTACAGATAAATAAATCATCGTAAAGGTCAGTTGCGTCATTTTGCTTTAATAAATGATCCCGTTTTAAATGGAGCGGTTCTTGTAGCTACCCACACGAATGTACTGAATTAGGTCTGACGATGCGAATGTTTTTTATTTTCTGATTTAATTTAAAATGTAGCAACATTTATATTTATGGTTTAGGGAGCTTATAAAGTGTTTTAAATCTCTCCATGGCATGGCAATCTCTCGTGGCAAGTCACATTTTTCCATGAGAAAGATTAAACAGTAATGATATATGATTGTACGTGTGTACTGATAGAGGTAGGCTTTACTGATGTGATAAAATAATTTAATGTGGTTTTAATTGTAACTGCTGATTATGTGGACCCCGGCTCGAGTCCCAGGTTGGACCGAGATTAGTGATTGGCTATTTAATCTAGAAATTTTTTGTCGGTCTGGAGTCAGAGATTTGACGGTATTCCACCCCGTGCCTCGGAAAGCACGTAACGCATCGGCGTTCACTATAATTTCAGACCCATCGGGGTCTGCGCCTGATCAACTCATTCATGTTGGATGGACTGTCCAATTAAGAGAGTACACCCTGTGCTTAAGCACACACAGTGCACTATAATCCTGTCCTACACAGATGAAATTTAAAGTTATAACAAAGAGTACGATTGTTTAATTAGGCGACCGGAGTTAACTTAACAATGCAGTTGTTTTCAATTGATAACTTATATTTTGTTCCGCATCTGTAAAATAATTTGTGGTTAACTAAAACATAATGAGGAAAATTGCGTCTGAAAATTAAAAAATATTTCAGCGACATGCGAATTCCACCTTTTCGCGTTGGATTAAGACCGACACTTTTCTATTTTTAATTTACTTACAAAAAGGAGTTACCTTTCTTATCCAGACATGCCGTTACCATTACAATCTATAAAAGTCTTTTGCTGAGTATAGATTTTCATCATAGATTTTCTCATTTGCCTATTTGGCTTCACATTTACCGTGTGTCACCGCCTCGTTTGTCTAGTGGTTGTAGTAGTGCAACTGCTGATCATGAGGTCCTGGGTTCGAATCCCGGGTCTGATCAAAAAATCAATTATTGAGTTTTCCGTCAATAAATTCTCAGTAGCTGCCCGGAATCAGGAAGTTGGCGGTGTCTCACGCCGTACCTCGGAAAGCACGTAAAGCCGTCGGTCCTGCACCTGATCTCTCTCCGGTCGTGTCGGTTCACCATCCCATCGTATTATGAGAGTGAGGGAATAGAGAGTGCTTGCAACACTTGGGCAATATAATCCTGTCCTGCGACGATGGATAGTCTCCGTTGAGGCAGGCTGTCGTGACCGAAATTCGGTCTGGAAGACATTATTTACCGTACAATGTACCGTAAAAGTCGTCCAAGCGTAATGAATATGGCAAATCCGTGCGAGCAATAGAGAAACGTTTCGTGTAAGCAACTGTTCCTATCTGATAAAGAAGATCTAAATGTACTTATAAAATAATCTATCCGATGATGGAAGAAGGAGCAATGAAAAGTTTAGTTCATGCAATTACTGCGCACGCGTATTCCATAAATAGCTGCTTATTGACTTTTGCTTGCTTGCAATTGATATTTACTTGCCATCTATTGGAAGTCATGAATATGTCTGCAATTCGAATTAGAAAATTTTTAGGATATTGGAATGTAATTGCGGTTATCAACCAGAGAATGAAAACTATGAATTGTAACCAGATATACGAGTACGTAAATAATAACTTACGGTATTTCAAGAAATTACATTCGTAAAGCAGTGATGTGAGTCTCGATACCGACCCAATTGTTCTTACAAAATATTGTCGGATGCACGCGTTATTGCACATTGAAATAAGTTTATTATCTCACATGGACCAGTAAGTGGATTTATCTGCTCATTCGGCAATAAAGTTACCGCATTTTTTCTTGTTTCATTCAGTAAAATATTGAATGTAGTTTCGTAAATATAGCGTCAAGGATTTGTTGCCGGCTGGATTATATTTTGATGGACGACAAGAATTGTCAGTCGATCGGTTGATTGTTTGAGGTTTATAGTTTTTAGATTATGGTTGACAAACGAGCACACAATCCACCCTAAAGAAAAGTTGATGCTGAGGCCCATAGAGATCTGATTTATCCTCGATTAAGATTCATAATAAAAATGCGTTTTCATCCTTGAGGATTAAGATGGAAATGCCTACTTTCCAGTAAAAATAGTCTCCGGTTCTCTACACGAATAAACACAGCAGTATCAAGCTGCTATTTTACACTGGAATTCTCTAAAAATGTGGTCTTCTCACAGAATATCAACGTAAAATAGCAGCTCTCTCATAATATGAGTTGGGGCCCCAACTGTGGGGTTTTTGAGGCCAAAACTTTTCTACTTTAATTTTATCTTAGGTGTGGCAATGCATTTGTATTTGCTTGTTTAAAATTGACTGCAATTGTTCTTTACTTCCTGGGTCCATGTCAGTAGGTAAAGCCCTCTTTAACTACTTCCGACATCTAGCGGCTACGCACTTAAAGCTGTGTTCCAATCTGAAGTGTAAAGAAAGATCTATTTACAGTCCGTAAGTCCATCTTGGTCCTCAAAGATAATGCATCTCGAGTCTTTTTTGTTTATAGTAAGTTGTAGGTGTCAATGAATTGTAGTAGCCTTTCACTATTTAGTGGTAAGTTTGTTTGTACTTAAATATTAAAAACTCAAGTTATTTTGCCACAGTAATATATTGCTGACCATCTTCTCTTTCAATCATCATACATCCACTGGATAACACCATGGTTTGTCTTATACAACTAAGACGAGCCTAGAATATCCGCTAAGTTTCTGTTGATGATGACTTTTCCTTCATTTTTCCTTCCCCAAGGCCTCCCCCAGGGAATGCCACAAAGCCAGGTCCGTTCATCCATCCATCATGGCGTACCGTTTATTTAATTACAAATAAAATGTTATTAACTTTCTCATATTATTAATTAAAATAATTCTCTTCCAGTGGATATATTGATTCTGAAAACATCTCTTTCCTCTCTCTCTCTCTCTCTCTCTCTCTCACACGCGCTTTGTGTGTCGATCCCGGTTGGTCCGCAGTACGGGTTCAACATAATGCAACTGATCTAGATCATATTTACGACTAAGATGTGCGTGCGCTTCCAATGCGCTGCGAATGAATGCTTTTGTTGGTGTGGATAATTGGACTCATAGACTTAATTTAAAAAGTAATAATAAAGTAAAAATGTCAAATAGTTTATCATTTAATATGCTCTGGTATGGCTTAATATTTGTCAACATAATGATTTTTTATACAATAGGGTGACAAACAAACACACAGTTCACCTGATACTATGCTGTGGCCCATAGACATTTACATTTATCCTAAAATACGAATCAAAATGTAGATCCGTTGTCAACCCTGAGGACTAAGATAGAATGCTAACCTCTACACTCACCATACGAAACACAGTAGTATTACGCTGCTATTTTACGCTGGTATTCTGTGAGAGAGTGGTCCTGCCCCGGTTGAGCCGACCCATTCGTGCTACAACTATAATATAGCTGCTCTACCACGTAAAATGATTTATCAATTTTTAACATTTTGAAATTATAAAAGGTATAACCTTTTATGATGGTTGAGTTATAAGCCGTGAGTAAGAGAATGCAAGAAACCTAGTTTTAAGTGCTGATTTAAAGTAAAAGTGAACGTAAGTAAGAAAGAGAAGAAAATAAAATAATAATAGTAAAATAAAAAAGTAAAATAAGAGTAGAAGGGAATTTGATGGATGAGTTTGTGTATTTAGCAGGAATGATAGATATGATAAGTATATAGGAACTGGAGTAAATGGGGATGTTCATTATTGTAGGAAGTCAGAATGTGTCAAAAATTACGTATGTATATTCACAATGCTATGTTAGTCCCTACCTTAATGTATAGTAGTGAAATTTGGGTGTGGCAGAAGAACCCCGAGATTAGAATAAATGCTGTAAAAATGTGGTCATTACGGAGTATGTTAGTGTTAAATATTAATGACAGGATGAGAAGTTGTGTAATAAGTGAAAAGTGTGGTTTGCAAGATGATGTGATCAAGATTAAGAATAAGATTAAAAATAAGGAATGCTTGGAAAGATTAACAAAGCAGATTTATGTTGCAGAAGTGAACAGCGGGGTCAAGATGGTTCGCCCTAGATGAAAGTATTGGCCTAATTGGCGATATATTGAAGATGGGCCAGATTAAGAGTACCCTCAACCGACGAGCCTGTATGCGTAGGTATATGGATGTGGAGGAGGCGAGAGATGTGTGTCTGCCTGCCCCTCTGTGTGACAGGCGTGTATGTTTATGTATGTTAAAGTGCTCGGTGGTGAATGAAAACTTAGTAAGAAAATCTGAATGCCTGACATGTAGGGCATGTACTACAGCAGTGCGACGGACTAAGCGCCCCATTTGTCTCTCACAGTTCGCGAGTAATACAGGTTCAAGCTCCGCTGACCCCAATAGAATTGTTAATTATAATTTTAAGTTTGTAAGTGCTAATTTACCTGGTTAAGAAAAAAATCGTTAGGAGACTTACTTTCGAAGTCCAACTACAAGAAAGGAGAAGCGCGACTTACTAACCGCTTCACAATGAGAGGTTGTGAAACCTCTCACAACAAAGGAAAGGAAGCCTGTGCCCAGCTGGGGCGCATGTAAGATGCAATTTTACTTAGGTTTTAATTTTAAGTTTTAAGTAACAGTAGCCTAATTGTAGGTTGCGAACTTGACTCGGTTCGAATCCACCAACTAACTACTGTCGTGCGCCACTCCTAACAAAAGCATTTTAGGCTTACCATTAGTTTCTTCAGGGTATATTAGTAATGTTAATATTATTGCCAGTATTTAAAATAAAATTGAAATTACAATTAAAATTAAGTAAAGATTACAAGGGATCAATGAAGCTGTATCTACAAGTTACATTCACCTGAATTCGTTGAAATGATTCATTGATCGCGAGATTTTGTATTGAATATATATATGGTTGACAAAAGAAAGCTTAACATATATTATCGTCGTTAATACGACAGTGAAATAGCATTCTAGTCCTTATAAAGATCGTATTACTTTTGTAGAGCTTTTTAATTTGCGGCCATAACTAAGTACTTTTCATAACTTTATGTGCACTTTATTTATTTTATCCTTAAAATGCAAACAATTTCAAGAAGAGGTTACTAAGGGACTTAATGCTATAAGGCTTTCACTACCATTCAAACTATTACTTTAAAAAAAATTAAGCTGTAGTGACAAACATTTAGCGTCCACCTGATTGTCAAATGCCACTGCAGCTCATGAATACATGCAGCTTCTAACAAAAAAGTTTCTAAATGCATTGTTATTTCTGAGAAATAATATGCCATCAAAAACAAAACTTGTAATAAAAACCAAGTCTTGCTACTCAGTTCTTCTACCGTAATAAGTTGTGAGATCCATGTAACACCAAGTCGGTTAATTTATTCAGTCCCTACTTTAGGGTCCTTCTGTTTTAAGTTATTATGTAATTAGATAACCTAACAACATTTTATAGTGACCATACCAATATTTAAAATCTTTTATGTTTTAAATATATAGATTGACTTGGCCATCGCAATACATATTATATTAAATTAGATTGCTTAAATAGCAATCTAATTTAGTATAATTTTTTTAATTGCTTAAATAAACACTTATTCACTCACTGCAAATGTAACTTTGTAATTATATATATTTATATGAGATGACAAAGTTATTTATGCAGTTGGTGTATCTAGAAAACTGGACCGAAATTAAAAATATTTTAGTTTTTCCTTAATTTATACACTAAACTCTAATAGAATTCTACATTTTAAGCTTCTATGTCTGCCAGAAGTGCCTTAGAGTTTTGATGATCGGTCAGTCAGTGAGTCACAAAATTATGAAACTTTGACTAGTTAGAATTCTTAAACTACTAGTTCAAATTGAATGAAAATTGAAATATGCCATGTTTATAAAATTCAGGATTCTAATTTTATCTACTACGAAGTTATAGGGGGTCGAAAATGGCCTGAATTGCTTCGAGAAAAGTATGGTACGGCCGTGCCGCTTTTTTGCTCGACTTGGCGGGCGCACTTCCATGCCTCCAGATAGAATGCCTTCTCTTCATCCGTGTGCAACTCTCATCTCCTCAACTGCAGTGCAAACATTACTATTTAGTGACAGTGACAAAATTACAATGGTTACTAACCAGGCAGACTTCTAACCATAAAAGAAGTTCTGCCACCTAAAAATAAGTAAAGTAGTTAAGCTATACTGCAGCTGTCTTATAGCTGCCGGTCGGCTCTAACAGGGGAGGACTATGCTCGCATTCTAACTTAAAACGGTAACGGAATTCTGCTGTGTTTCGTATGACGAGAGATGAGATCCGAAAACCCACTTAACTGGTATCTTAGTCTCCACCGTGACTTCTGCATTTTCGTTTTTAACCGCGAAAAAGATGTAGGTGTCTATGGGTGACATTATATAACTAACAGCAAAATTGAAGGTTAGAAAAAAATAATAATTCTAATATGGTTTCGAATTCCGGAACAAGTATTTGTGTGGACTAAGAGTGATCCATGGTGGTATTTGTGTAAATACTACGAATCTAAGATACAGGAGAAATTCATAAGTAAAGGGTAATGTATTGTAAGAGAAATTATGACATGCCAAAAAAGTCTAATATGAGGTTAATTAAAACGAAGTTGTCTGTTTATATGATAACAAATAAAAGGTGCTGACAATACAGCTTATCGTTTTAAATAGCTTTAGCTTGCGCTAACAAGTGTCCATCAATAAACTGCTTGTAAAACAGGAAGCTATTATCATGCATTCTATCTTAGTCCTCAGGGGACACCAATTCGCCCTTTCCTGTGATGACATATTAATTTGAGACTTCACTTATCGTATCAGGAAGTTCTCTCAGCGAGAGAAGGCTATGCTCGGAGTTTCTCTGCCTGAGATCGTATAGAGCATTTCTGCTGTAGAATCAGTTTAACCGACTTAGCCTAACGGATCAGTAAGTTCAATTAACAATAGGTCGGCTTATAGCTTGACCGACAACGGATGGGAAATAATGGTTCTCGAGTGGTGGCATTGTCAGTACGAGAAATTTAGGGCTGCCCCTTACTGGATGGGGTAAGGAACTGGTAAGATATGCAGGAGGTCGATATATACTGGTTTAGGATCGTGGTTTGTGGCATTTATTTTCTTTTTCTGTTAACTATATTCTGGTATGTATAAACATTACTAATATTCCTACTTAAACACTCGTGGTAAGCTTAAATTGCTTGTGTTACGAGTGGTTCACGCCAGTAGTCGAATGGCGGATTCGAACCCACGACCTTTTTAAGTTCGCAGTCCGCGCCCTGCCATTAGGCTACTATCGCTTTTGATATATTGGTAGAAGCCTGTGTTCAGCAACTGACTTGTAATGTGCTGTAATGATGATGATGAGGTTATGTCACTTAAAATTTAATATATAAAAAAATCTATTCTGACTCGTGCTACGAAGTATGACGATTTCTAAAGCCCACCATGCTATTTTAAAGTAAGACATATTATAATAAGGCAGTTGAGATTCATTTCGTGCTAGCGGTGTATTCAGTTATAAGCAGCTTATGGCAATGGAGATGTATACAGAATTTATAGCTTAGTTAGAGTTTGCATTCTTGAATGACGCGGGATATATTTTGGTGGATTATAGTGTGAATTTAATCAAGGGAAACGTTTGTTATTTGTTTGGAAAATGTCTTCCACATTCAGTTAGTCAGTTATTGAGACCAAAGAAAAAACTACAAGTGACATTTAGTTAAAATAGTTTGGATATACTTTGAGACTTTTATCATCATCATCAGCAGTCATCGACTATACATAGACCTCTCAACCAAGGCGCGCCATTAGACGTAGATAATGAATAATTTTATTCATTCATCATTCATCATAAATGGATTATAACGTATAAACGTATCACTATTGTTAAAATATAATATAAGATAACATACTTTTGTATTTGTTAACTGGAAGGTTACCTGATGACCTGAAATACAGGTTCGTCGCCTAGTTTAGACATCAGTCTCACATATTGATTTGTGCCTTTTTTGTCAAAATTCGATATTGTTAATTTAATGTGGAGAGAAAAATAAATTATTATTATTATTATTCAAGTTTTTATCTTGAAGATGCGTAAAAAAGTGCGATTGACAACCCATCTGCCAAGCGTGGCAACTATGGCAAATATCTCACTTATGGGGAATTTTATTGGGAGGCCTACGTCCAGTGGACCTTTATATGACTTTTATAGGTTGTGATGGATATAAGCTTGACTACTATTCTACTTGATGGTTAATAATAATGTCCGAATATGGGACAGAGCTTTATAACTAAGCTTAACAAAAGCTTATTTGTACTTGAAGACACCTACAACTTATTAGTAAAATTAAGTATTTTTTCATTAAATTAAACTAAACCAACAAGCACTCTCTGCAAGCACTACGACAGAAATAGATTTTACGCATTCATGTGCATTGATGAAGAGAGTCCGAACACAAGAATATATGAAATATTCAAATTTGGATCTCCGATTCACACCGAACAATTTCGCTTGTTATTCTTTTGAAAAAAAAAATGTTGACCGATTTATCAACAGCACGGCCCATTCGCAATGTAATGAAGTTCCAAGGTATCCAGATCGAGTGCTCATTAAAATTGATAGTCAACATTTATGGAATATTATTTAATATTTATCTGATGAGACAATTCGGTGGGCGTACAGAAGTTGGTTATTAAAATTTTAAAGAGGTAATTATTTATACACGATGTAATAATAATTAGTATGTAGAAATCCACTGACGCGGAAACGCAAGGAGCATAATCTTTGGAAATAATTTGCTGCTAGCAAATTGTGCTATCACATGTGGTAAAATAAAAAAAATGTACAAGCGATTTCAATATAAATAAAATGAGAACATCATGAATTTAGTCGAAGTTAATTAAATAAGCATCATTAAGGATACCTCAAAACTATAAGTCAAATCTTGATAAAATTTATATGGGGCTACATGAAAAGCACCAGCTTTCAAATAAAAAAGAATCATCAAAACCAATTTACCTACAAAAATTTTCTGAGGTAAAACACATAAAAATACCGTTGAATTAAGAACCTCCTCCTCTTTTTGAAGTGGGTTGAAAAGTTGTAGCCTATATAAGTCCTACTATTAAGTATAGGCCTTATTCGAATTTTTACAAGAAATATTGTTTTTTATAGAAGAAGGGTGAAAAAGCACACAATCCACCTTATCGTAAGTATAGGCTGTGGCCCATAGACATCTAAATTTATCCTCCATTTAGAATCAAATGCAGATGCGTTGTCACACCTGAGGACTAAGATCGTGTTCAGTAAAAAGGGTCTTCGTTTCTCTAAACTCACCAAAAGAAACAGACCATCATTAAGATGTTCTTTTACGCAGCTGCTATTCTGTGAGAGCGGGGTCCTTCCCGGGTCGAGTCCACACATTCGTGATACAATTCATACATAGGTAATATGGCTAGAATACTATAATATAATATAATGTTACTTCTTAGAAATGCAGGTTTCGTCACGTTTTCTTTCACTGAACTTTCGTGCACGTGGCAAATCGGCATTTAAAATTGAAAGTAAATTTTTTTCTATGATTTTATCTTTTACTATAATTTTATTATAATAATAATAGTGTCCTTCAGACCGAATTTCAGTCACGGCCGCTAGTCTCAACGGAGACTAGCCAACGGCGCAGGACAGGATTATAGTGCCCAAGTGTATGCGCAAGCACAGGTGCACTCTATATTTACTTACTATCGTAGTCCGATGGGACGCTAATTCCACAGAACCGGAGAGAACAGGCGTAGGAACAACGGCTTTACATGCTTTCTGACGCATGAGTCTCACTAGTCACCAACTTTCTGACTCCGAGTAGCCACTGAGAATTTTTTTGACGGAAAAACTCAATAACGGAATTTCTTGGCCCGGTTCGGGATTCGAACCTGGGATCTCATAATGATTTCTTATATTTACGCGAACACTGCACATTGAAATAATCCTAGTTTTTACGGAATTTATCGCGTATGTTTAACTTTTTAAATACCCGACGTTTCGAACGCTTTACAGCACTCATGGTCACGGGCGGGACTGAGATGTTCAACGTCCATATGTCATAGTTAACCGCGGTTACCATAGAACATATAGCTGATGTGAAGAATCGACGCTCCGGGAAGTCTGCAGTCTGTGAACACGTACAGGATCGCCCCCGTCACTACATCAGATTTGATAGACCGCAAATCCTCGCTAAAGAACACCGATTCCTTCCAAGGATGATTCGCGAGGCTATTGAAATCAAAAAACATCCTAATTTCAATAGAGAAGATGGCTGGGTGCTACCATCTGCTTGGGATCCTATAATAAATAAAATTAAATCCCAACTCAAGCATACAACTGCAAGACTTCAAGATACCATAAGTTCATACTGCATAGATCGGAACAAAAGTTAAATTTTGGTAACCGCGGTTAACTATGACATATGGACGTTGAACATCTCAGTCCCGCCCGTGACCATGAGTGCTGTAAAGCGTTCGAAACGTCGGGTATTTAAAAAGTTAAATATACGCGATAAATTCTGTAAAAACTAGTATTATTTCACTGGGATCTCATGATCAGCTATCGCGTTTAGGACCACTAGACCAATGAGGCAGTCTAACTAAAACTCAGGTCCAATATCCAGTGCGTGCGTGCATGCGTGCGTGCGTGCGTGCGTGCGTGCGTGCGTGCGTGCGTGCGTGCGTTCGTGCGTGCGTGCGTGCGTGCGTGCGTGCGTGCGTGCGTGCGTGCGTGCGTGCGTGCGTGCGTGTGCGTGCGTGCGTGCGTGCGTGCGTGCGTGCGTGTGTGTGTGTGTGTGTGTGTGTGTGTGTGTGTGTCTGCTGTGTGTGTGTGTGTGTATGTGTAAACCTCTTTAAATACTATTAAACGGCTTTACCGATCGATTCTAAAGTTAATCAGCTTTTAACTTTCTATATCGGTTGTATCGTTGGTATGAGTGAT
The DNA here is from genome assembly GCA_907164705.1 of Parnassius apollo. Lineage (NCBI taxonomy): Eukaryota > Metazoa > Arthropoda > Insecta > Lepidoptera > Papilionidae > Parnassius > Parnassius apollo. The sequence goes on from CAJQZP010000117.1 coordinate 7,176,104, forward strand.
ATCTTTAACGAAAAATTTTGGAAAAATTGATGTTTTTGAATGATGCAATTGAAATTAGCGGGAAGTTCCAGAGATGGCCTGCATGGTCAACCAATTTTTTAATATACGGTTATTTTTGCACAATATTTAAAGAGTTAAATTTGAAAGAGTTCTTTTGAGTCAGTGATGCTGTGTCCGATGAAACGAGACTTTATAGCCCCAGTAACTTCCTTTTCATAATTTATATCTGAAGCAATACATCAAGCCGGGCGTTTTATTTATAGTTCAGGTTCATGCGCTGGGCTTTATGTCATTTTTGTATAACGTTATTTATTAGTCTTTTACTAATTATTACCTGTCGTTTCTCATCGGTTACGTTCAAGTGACCTTTGGTCGAAATTTTTTTATGTCAAAATACGACCTCAACTTCAAGAGCGTGATATTTTTAAGGTTATGTTCTATCTGCACTACGTTTTCTTTACAATTTTTTGCATTTAAACCTTTGCAGTGGCGGTGTAAGAATATCCACTACTCTATCGAGCCGTGGGTGTCGTAGGAGACGACAAAGCAAAAATTGCTTTTAGGCATTCTCTACTTTTATAAGATGGAGTAAGGAGAGAGCAGGTGGCTCACCTGTGCTTTGAGACATTTTTTGGGAGGCCTATGATATGCAGTGGAGTTATGTGTTTGCTTTACATATAAATTTGAAATGATTTTATTAATTGTACTTTTGTTATGAATACTAGGTATTGTAAATTTTTATTTTTTAAAGTTAGTAAAGCCAGCCCCCTATAACACAGGTTCATTTTAAACTTATAAGGGCAGTCTCAATACGTACTCGTAAGTATCAATTTGTGTAAGAGAAGTAAAGAAGAATTTTTGATTGCGTTACTTTTATCTATAAGTGGTCGCCTAGTGGCCTATCGTTTTTTTTTGTTATTTTGGCAAGTTTTTCATACCTGTATTCCTTAACTCATGATTCATAATTTATAGTCAACTTCTTTAATTATTCTTGTTTAAATAAGAAATTATATTGCAAGACGATCAGACGAGAGTACAAGAACGTATTTATTTATTTATTAATTTAAACAAACAATATAAGCTTACAGTACTGGACCAAAATGCTTCTATGTTATACTAAACATAACATAACATTTTTTTAGATCTTATTTAAACTATTCAGATAGGTAAACACATACTTCCTAATTAATTCAAATTTGTCAAAAAATATATCGACATCCTGCTTTGTAAAAATCTAGTTATAAAATTTATGGCTTTAGCGGTAGGTCTATTATTGGCATGAGATAAGCTCTATGTTGGGGGGTAACAGAAAAGCTGACGTTGCCACCGTCCAACTCCGCACATATAATGATGAGGAACATAGAAATATGATATATAATAAGTAAACTACTTTCGCTACTGTTAACAACAGCCCCTGTGGCCTAATGGATAAGGCATCGGCCTCCTAAGCCGGGGATTGTGGGTTCGAGTCCCACCAGGGGTAAACAAAAAATATGATTTAGAGATTTGTTATCCTTTATTTTGCGTAACTTGCACTTTATTTTTAACACGTTTTTATTAAGTCACTTTCTTGTTTCTCAGTCATTCCGGGTGGAATTTGGTATTTGATTTTAAATTGACCTTTTTATTAGTGGCAAACCTGAAAATTTGAATGTAGCACCAATTAAGATGACATAGCAAAAATATGATGGATACGTAGTATTTTTTATTTATTTAAGAAATTTCACTTCTTAATCCTTTTTAACTAGTTTAACCTTTATTTTTTACTGGCTTGTTATTTAATACAAGCACAATATGTAATATATAAATTACCATGCTACAATCATTTATTCCAACAATATTAGCTTAGAAGCTAAGCGCTCACTGTAAATTTCACGGTACGTGAGCAACCCGGGTTCGATCCCCGCTGGCACAAATAAAATTGATAAATGCAGTCTAATTGTAGATGTGGTAAACATGCTCGGCGTTGAACAACGTCGTGAGGGAGCCTACATATCAGAGGTGTTAAAGAAATATTTTTGAAAATATTTGACGTCCGCCAACACACATTGAAGCAACGCGGCGAGCTATTTGTTCAAAACACTCTCAGAAATAAGGGGAGGCGTGCACCCAGTACTAAATTCTATAACTCTATGAATATAGTGAACAGACAGACGAATGAAGACAAATGAATAAATGCAGCTAAATACCACTCACTGACATTAAGAGATCTCCAAAAATATACAGTGCCACCAACTTATATATATATATATATATATATATATATATATATATATATATATATATATATATATATATATATATATATATATATAAATGACATTTCACTGTAAGCTATTATTTATTCTGTGCTGTGAAGAGAGTGCTTAATTTGATTTCATTGTGAAAAATGAAAATATATAATAGGTCCTTACATATGAAATTGGCGTTTTGTACGAGAGGAATATAAAATCATTTTTTTTGTAAAATATATTTAATTAATCAAAGTATGCACCGTTGTTATCTATGCACTTTTGCCATCTCATAGCTAGTTCATTGATTCCTTTACTTAAAAAACATGGGGACGAGAATTTTTTTCCTTGTAATATGTTGTCCAAATTCCGGAAAAAATGGTGGAAAAATAATCTGTTAGAGCAAGGTTCGGGGAGTACAGTGGATGTCGCAGGCATTCCAATTGTAGCTCATCTAACTTAGTGGTTCTTTGTTGTGCGGTGTGCGGTCTTGCGTAGTCGTGAAGCAGCAGTGGGCTAGAGCGATTGACCAATCTCGGTTGTTTAGCAGCTAGTTCTTCCTTCATGGTTTGCAGTTGCTGACAATAGATATCCGCCGTAATCGTTTGGCAAGATTTTAGAAAGCTGTAGTGACCGACACCGGCGCTAGTCCACCAAACACTCACAAGTAAATTTTTCTGAGTCAATTTTCGTTTAGGGCTGAATTTGGCTAGGTCTCCAGGGTTTAGCCATTGCGACGATTATCGCACTTCCGTTTATCGTCAGTATCCACTTTTCATCACAAGTAATGATTCGAGTTAAAATCCCTTAATTTTTGTGTCGGTTTAGCAAAGTAACACTGCAGTCGACGCGTGTTCGCAAGTTCGATTCACTCAATTCGTGAGGTATCAAATCATCGTTCAAGTTTTATTTTTTACTTTCCCGATTTGCTTCAAGTGAATTAATACAGTTTTATCACTTACCCCGAAGCCTGCAGCTATCTCTGAAGTGCTTTGATAGATCCGCTTCCACAATAGCCTTTAATTCTTCATTTTCCACTTTGGTTTTCGGCCGTCCACTAGGGTGGTTCTCAAGGTCGAAATTTCCAGAACGAAAATGTTGAAACCAAAAACATACAGTGCTTTCTTTTGCGACACCGCCGTACACATCATCAATCCTTCGAGCTGTTTCTGCAGCACTGGTGTCACGGTGGTTTTCCATTGTGCGGTAATAAGCGACGCCAAAGAAAAAAATAACGAGGAAAAAACAAATGAATGACTGTTTTCAAAACTCAAATGTACAAGTTAAATGAATTTATAAATTTGAATTTGGAATTCTTATGTATGTATTTTGACGTTCATCCGAATGTTGCGATAGCATTTAAGTAAGAATCAATCTTGGCTGCAAGAAACGACGTCAATAAACAAGCATCTATAATAATATTATTTAGAAATGGGTTGCATCGCATAAAAGTTGAAAGGCGACGATGAGGCTGACCTGTTTTGCATAATCAGCTTCAACGCTAGAAATTGAAATAAATTTTTCACCAGTTTACACGGAAATATTGATAAAATTTTAAAACTTTTGTGATAATTTTTATACAGAGAAAGAACAAGTAGTTTTATATAGAGAAAGAAGTAAGAAGAAAGGAAGAAAGGGCTTAAAACAATTTAAAGATAGACTGTTCGGATATTATGCCACGAGATTGCTTAGCATAGACATCCTCCAAGGAGTATCACAAAGCACACAAAGCTGGTCGTCATTTCATTTAATGGGGAGTCGCCCTACCAGGCTGATAATCTAGAACCTTTCTATCGGTTCTGGCCATTGCCGGTTGCTTTCTGGGCATATGTTAATTTTATAATTTAATTAACCTTTTAGGAAAATATTTTGTATAGCGAGACCGTAACTAAATTATGACTGTAGCACTGTAACCAGAAAAGAACGGCGCTACCAGGGACTACAAGGAACACGCTCTCACAGTACACCAGCGTGAAATAGCAGCTTAATGCAGCTGTGTTTCGTATGGTGAGTGTAGAGAACTTTTTTACTGAAAACGAGGCATTCCATCTTATTCTTCAGTGGTGACAATGCATCTGCATTTTGATTCTTAGTCTAGGATAGATGTAATAATAATAATGTCCTCCAGACCGAATTCCGGCCACGACCGCCTGCCTCAACTGAGGCTAGCCATCGGCGCAGGACGGGATTATAGTGCCCAAGTGTATGCGCAAGCACAGGTGCACTCTCTATTCCCTCACTCTCATAATCCGATGGGACGGTAAACCGACACGACCGGAGAGAGATCAGGCGCAGGAACAACGGCTTTACGTACTTTCCGAGGCACGGGGGGTGAGACACCGCCAACTTCCTGACTCAGGGCAATTACTGAGAATTTCTTGACGATAAAACTCAATAATTAATTTTTTGGCCCGACCCGGGATTCGAGAACCCAGGACCTCATGATCAGCAGTCGCACTACTACAACCACTACACCAACGAGGCAGTCGAGGGATAGATGTAGAAGTCTATGGGCATGTAGAATTCACTTACTATCAGGTGGAATGCGTATTCGCTTTTCACCCTTAGATATTATTTTTACAATCACCTTTTATGACAAAATTTAAGACGGGTAAGGATTCGCTTGGTCATGGTCTCGTCCTAGTATAACCTTTAATCGTTTCTTACTATAAACTTATATTTTGTATTAGATTAATTTCTCTTACATCATCGTCTCTTACTTATTTAAAATAAAAATAGATAAATAATACTGTATGCAAACAGTCACCGTTTAAAAAAAATGTTTCCTCACACTAGGATTTTCTCCTGTACCGCAGAGATAGTTTATATATATTAATTTCGAACATCCAGACCCAAAAAATATTTTTGTAGGCCATACAGATATTTGTTCCATGCGGGAATCGAAGCCGCAGTCCTCAGCACTGAAACTCATTGCTAAGCTAAGTCACCGAGCCATCTACGCCAATAATAGCACTAAGCATATATGCGTATCGTGATAGCATACACGCTTACGTGTGGGTACTATATTCTTTCATAAACATGACAGGCCTGTTGGTCTAGTGGTTAGTGACCCTGACTGCTATGCCGGAGGTCTTGGGTTCGATTCCCACCCAGGACAAATGTTTGTGTGATGAGCACGATCATTTGTTCTGTGTCTGGGTGTAATTTATCTATAATATTTATGTATTTAGAAATATATAAGTATGTTTATCAGTTGTCTGGTACCCATAACACAAGCTCTGCTTAGCTTGGGACTAGATGGCGTTGTGTGATAGTTGTGGAATATTATTATTATTATTATTATTATTATTATTATTAAATAGAGAAGGTCTATATGGTATTATTGTATATATCATGTATTTATTAGCGTAGTACAGCTACGTAGCAGCGTACGGATAGTAGATCCACGCTGCAGGTACATTATAGTTGTAGCACAAATGAGACGGCTCGACCGGGGAATATTCTGTGAAGGCGTGGTCCTTTCTCGGTCGTGCCGACCCATTCGTGCTACAACCATAATATACCTGCAGTGTGTAATACTATCCGTAAAATTATTTTAATAAGGTCATAAGTAGGCTTTGATGCAGTGTTGAAGTCACGGACAAGCACAACATCTTTTAACCCGATAACCAACAATTTTTATGTTTGCACAAATGTTGTCTTTAATTTAAACCAATCACGATTTTTTAATTCAATCTATCAAAGTCGTTTCATTGTACACTTTTTGAATCGCTCGTGACATATCCAGGAATAAGGCTAGCAAGGGCGCATCTAAATTCTAATGCATGTGGGACCGTCAGTGATGTTATCTCGTTGAATTGATAAGCATCGTGTTCCGATAGGTGCGCCAACCTCCGGTAGGGATTTGTCGTCACATGTCAACATGTCCGTCCTTCGCTAACATGTGAACGATTTGCAAATGGAATGGTTGCCAGACCCGACGGTTATATATATATATATATACATATATATATATATATATATATATATAAATATATATATATATATATATATATATATATATATATAGATTTTTTAAATAGGATAGGGTGATCTACTATTTTACGCTGGTTGATTTGTTTGTAAATACAAGTTTGTTTATGGAAATCTAAATAGCCATGACCGCTCAGGGAATAAGCGATCGCTTTAAATTTCAGAGTACGCGACCGAACTGAAATCGATCTATGCCAGCATCAAAGAATTTATTTATTGATTTATTTATTCTATGGTCAGTGAGAAAACCTACATATCAGAAAAAAAAACACTATTTTGAAGACACATATTTGTCCAGAATCGAGTAGAGAAATTGTTTGGAGTTTGGAAATTTAACTGCCAGGACTCTGAACAAATTATCTTTTACATTCATCTATCTATCCATTACAGTCTATAAAAAATTACAGCTGAACACAGACCTCTCCCATAGATTGTTTCATTGGGAAGATTTTGCCATACTTCCTACACTTACACGCGGGTTAGCAATCGTATTTTTTTAATTTTGATTTATTATTAGGAAAACATTTCTGCTCCATTCTTGCTTTAGTTCCTTCTTTCGTCTTTTACAACATCCACGGGATGAGGGTTAGTTGATTCTTTACTCGGTCACTATACTGTGACCAAATTATTGCCTAACAATAATTCTTCCACCTATATATCATGCAAATAATAATGTCAAAATAGCTACGAGGTAGCGGTTCCGTAGACACGATACTTAAATCGATTCTCACGGTTCCGATGTCAAAAGTAATGTTATTTATACCACTTCTAGTATCGATTTGAGTTTGAACATATCGAGTTATTGTGTTGCGGTCTCCATTTGGTTGATATTTGAACTACCACCTGTTGGTTTGTTATTATGCATTACTGTTAACTTGAGGTGGGATGCATGGACTTGAAATCATGCCGATTCTTGTATTGAGTCATTGTATTTTATACCTAAGCTATGATATCTGTATATAGGAATATCTAGAGAGATATTTTTATTTAAAAGATAAGTAGTAGAGAAAAACTGCAGCTATATTACCAACGTTAAAAACGTTTAATTACTTGTAGGCTATACATTTGTTCCATGCGGAATTCGAACCCGCGGGTCTCAGCGCCGTAACTCATTGCTAAGCGACTGCACCACGATGTGACGTGACGTGACGTGAAAATGTGTCGTGATTTCCCGAACGTTGCCAAGCCGATTTTAATTTGCCGATTGTCGCCCGTTTGAAGTTGAACTTTTTAAGTCGGACAATTTGTCCCAGGTTACCATACTCTTTGACAACTTCGAACGTAGTGCTACCAACAACTATTGGTACAGATGTGATATGAACATTACATTAAAAATGACCTTAGTTTTGTCCATGCTTATCTTAAGACCTATACGTTGGGAGACATTATTGTGGTTGTTGAGCATAGTGCTAGATCCGCTAGATCTAACTCACAAAACACTATTTTGACATTTTGACATTTTAAGGTTAGGTTAGTATACAAAGATTTTTTTATTAAAATAAGGGTGACAAACGAGCACAAAGTGCATCTGGCGGTAAGTCGATTTTGTGACCTGTAGATACCAACATTCATCCTCGATTAAAAATCAAAATACATGTGCGTTGTCACCCCTGATCGATAATTTAAAAAAAAAAAGATAGATTGCATGGTAATAGTCTCCTTTTATGTAAAAAGCAGTTTGTTTATGGACATTCATTAACGCTAGTTAAAGCTACTTAAAAGATAAGCTATAATGCCAGCACCTTTTAGTTGTTATCATATAAACGAACAACTTCGGTTTGATTAACCTCATTTGAGCATTTCTCCTTAAATGATCCCTCACACTATGAATTTTTCCTGTATTTTAGATTCGTAATATTCACACAAATTACAAATTAATAATCATCAACGGTCGGAACAATCATTCTTAGGCCTCAAAAATATTTGTTTCATACTTCAAACTCATATTAAAATCATTATTTTTGAAATCTATATTATCTACACTAATATTTTAAAGAGGAATTGAATAGGCTCCAAAACTACTAGACCGATTTGAAAAATTCTTTCACCGTTGGAATCCTACATTATTTCTGATGAACATAGGCTATATTTTCAAAAAGTTAGAGATCCGTATGAAAACTTCGTTAATGTAACACACGGTGTGAAAAAAAATTTCCAACTGCGGAAAATATCGACAATAGAGCAAAGTGATCTGATGTAATTTTATATCATATGCCTAATTATTACAGTTAAGTCAAAATAACTACTGTTTCATGTTAAATTATACAATAGTAACGCCAAAAACACTTAAATTGCATACGCTGCGAAAACTATTGACAACAGAGCAAAGTGATGTACTACAGATTTATAGAAGATATCAACATCTACAAAAAAGTCCGCGATACCATATGTCTAACTATTACAGTTATATCACAATAACTAATTTTTAATGTTAAAACATGCAATGCCCGAGCATGTGCAATGGGATGAGGCTACTTATTAAGGAATTGAAAAAATATTTAACTGTAGCGACCATCATCACCAGCCTATCAGCTGGTCAACTACCTCATATACCGAGGATATTTTGCTGCCACAAAATAAAACAACATTAAATATAGTTTACAGGGAAGCTCTGAACTAATAAATTAATGTTTTGTAGATATTATCTTTTTTCTAATCATATAATAATATTTCTAAAAAAAAATAATTAAAATTAAAAAAAGAACAAAAAATAAATAAAAAAATAAGTAAAAATAATAACAAAAAAATCATTATCTATACCTTAATATTATGAAGAAGAAAGATTTTTTTTGTATGTTTGTACCGAATAAGCTTCAAAACTACTAGACCGATTTTAATTTTTTCACCAACAGAAAGCTAAATTATCACAAAGTAACGTAGGCTATAATTTATTTTCAAAACAATTGGAGATCTTTAAGAAAATTGTAACCCAAAGTAGGAAAATGTTGCCTATAAAATTCATTATTTTGCGTGTGCTGAGAAAACTTGATGATGCATAAAAATTATGTGCTATATGATTAAAGTACTCATTATTACCTGCAAAAAGTTCGCGTAAGGAATATATCTAACTATCATAATTAAGTCACAATAGTAGCTTTTGCGTTACAAAATTTAATTAGATCACCGGTCGAAACAAAACAGTCACAGGTTACAGTCGTATCGTACTCGTAGTATTAATTCTTATTCAAATAAAAAGTTTTATCATGATGAAAGAGTTAAGAAATAATTTGTAGGTACCTCTTTTAAAAGAGCATATTCAATTTTTTACTAAAGTCATTTATAATTTGGCGGTAAAGTCGGTAATTTTAATAAACCTAAACTTTGAGCAAAAAAATCGATTAAGGATAAGAAATATTCATATTTTGTGGCAGATTGCGCAATAACTATAAGTGATATCGCTTTCGTATGTATAAAGGGTTGATAGAAAGTTCATCAAGGATCATTTCGTACCTCCACACTTTTCATGTACCGTGTAATCTTTAAAACAGAAAAAAACCGCGTTTTGGGGCACTTTCTGGGGCGTCCATCCGGGATGGGGAGAGAGAGTGGATAAAATTTAATTTTACTGTATAACGTACATATGCCGATAGATAAAAGTACTACATTAATTTCGCCAGTTTTTTAGCTAAAATGATTGAAATAAATGAGCGAGGTATGTCATGTCGCGCGGCACAGACTCGTGATATACGGGGGTGAAACCGCGGGGCACAGCAGCTGCATGAAATATTTACAAAAAGATTTATTTTTGTGTCTGTTTTTCTGTTTGTTCCGGCTAATCTCCAACATCCAATTTTGTCAGGACTTTCACTGGCAGATAGCTGATGTTAAGGAGTAACTTAGTCTAATTTTTATTTTAGAAAAAAGAATTGGGGTCATTCGCAAAAAATTCAAATTCATGGAATTCAATCGTAATAAATTTCACGCGAACGAAGTCGCGGGTAACAGCTAGTGTAAGTATAAAATGCTGTAACTCATAGACACCTACATCTTTCTCGATTAAAAATAAAATGCCGAAGTCACGCTGGATGTCATCATTCGTCGTATGAAACACAGTAGAACTTTGCTGCGGTTTTAAGCTAATACGCGAGCATAGCAATTCTCGGAAAGAGCTGCCAAGCAGCTAATATACAGCTGCAGTACACCTCTACTACGTATAACTTTTTAACAATTGATTTTTTTCTAGATAGTAGAATTCCTCTCCAGACTGGAGTCCCTCTGGGTTGGAGCTTTTGTATTTCTGTCAACAAATAGCAATATCTTGAACGGTAGAGAATGCCATTAGGCATTAAGTCCCTTAGTAACCTCTTGTTGAAAATGTTGCAATAAAGGATAAAATAAATAAATATATAGCACATTGGAAGCAAACTTTCTCTTATTATAATTAGTGGATTTTAATCACTTTGCTAATGTATTAAAGTAAATCATAAATAACAATTGCTATGATTGACTTGAACGGCGTGTGGACATTTTAATGATGAATTGCTTGTTTACTATTCATATTGAGCTTATATCGATGATTAATTTAAACGATTTTACATCGACTTGCGCTAAAGGTTAATAATTTATCGATATTTATGAATGATAATCATTTCCTTCATGACTCTTGTCTCTAGAAAAATAAACCAGTAATTCACAGTTCCTCTTTTGATATCAATCAACAGCTGTCTTAATTATTATACGGTGTTTTATAGTATTAAATCAGTGAAACGCTAAAAACTTAAACATCTTTTTAATATTCATTGATAATAATAATAATAACGTCTTCTAGACCGAATTTCGGTCACGGTCACTATCTGGACAAGATTACAGTGCCCGAGCGTATGAGTAAACGCAGGTGCAATCTGTATTCCCTAACTCTCATAGTCCATTGAGACGGTAATCCGACACTTGTCTGCCTGCTTTCTGAGGCACGGGGGTTCACCGCCAGCTTTCTGACTCCGGGCTGCTACTGAGAATTTCTTTTTATAAAAACACAATAATTGATTTCGACCCGCACCAGGATTCGAACACTGGACCTCATGATCAGCAATTACTTTGCGGCCGTTATCATCGAGGCAGTCAATATCCAGTAGAAGGATCATGTAAGTCTGGAGAGATTCGTCATTGGGAATCACTCTGCAACTGCGTAACTATTTTAATTATGTTAATACTTTGTTATATATAGGAAAAAGATATTGGTTAAAGATATCGGTTTGTAGTCGACACTCATAAAACATATTTTTACTTGTTATAAACTGGATCATAATCATAATTTACATACTAAAACTCAATACGGGGCCAGTAAATAAGTCGATCACAAATAATTTAACCGTCGACCATTCGAGCCGCTCTTAACGAATTTGATCTGATTCTTGGATGCTCCGACTCAGGGATGACAATAGTATTCCATGAAAGGCGGAACGTGCTAGGTGGGTATACATGAAATTCTCTCCACCTCCAATACTGTCGTACGTCAAGCTTCTTAGAGAGCTATTTAGACTTTCATAATGCCACTGAACCTTAAAACATTATCAGAGTCGTTGAAGTTAACAATTAAGGCTATTGCAATTTGCGCCGGTTTTTAGTGCAAGACCATCAGAAAATTTGTGTTTTTAATTAATTTTACAACGGGGAATACCTTTTAGTTATTAAGGTAAGTCGTGAAGGAACATAATAACCGGTATTAATTTTATGCCACTAAATACTTATTATTTCTCTACGAGTTGCTAAAACATGAGCTATGAGTGAAATTGTGATTATGTGTGAATTTCAGTGCTATTCCTGACTCTATCACTGATGTTGTGCTAAAGGGAATGGAACTATTTGTTTCATTATTTGTGATACCCATCGAAGGTAAATCTCTACCTTGGTTTGATCGCCTCTGTAAGACTGAATTACGCAATAAGCTGGAGTGTTATCAGGCCAGGGCTGACGCTTCTGCGGCTTTTGATGTAAACACCAGATAGCTTGAAAAGAAGTATAATTTCGCCTGTAGGTCCTTCAAAAGAGTTATTGCCAAGGCAAAGTATAAGCACATTGGCAGAAGTGGAAAGAAATTAGTTCGCATTCCTTTGAAAATGTGTACATTTTGGTCTCTCGCCAAAGTTGTTCAAGGGAATTTCTGTATGCGATTACTATCATTGGTGCACAGGTAGGAGAACACACTGGACCACGCCGCAAAAGAGAAAGCCAATCTTTTAAACTCTCTTTTTGCGTCCAACTCGACTCTCAATGACAAGGGAACCCACCACCGACTAACCAACAGTTTGCGTGCTCTATGCCTGATGTGCGATTCACACAGTGCTCAGTATTTAAAGCACTCCTCTTCCTAGACATTCACAAGTCGAGTAGGTCTAACAGAGTCGCTTCAATGGCACCGGTTCTAATGCGTCTTTTCCAGTTTATACGTGGTAGAGCCAAGCTGCAGCCATATTACGGTTGTAACACGAAAGGGTCGACTCGACCGGGAAAGTACCACGCTCTCACAGAATACCACCGTCAAATAGCAGCTTGATGCTGCTGTGTGTTTTATGCTGAGTGTAGAGAACCGGAAACCCGTTTTACTGGAATCGAGGCATTCCATCTTAGTCCTCAGGGGTGACAACGCATCTGCATTTAGATTCTTAATCGCGGTTAAATGTAGATGTTTATGGGGCAGATGGACTATGTGCTCGTTTGTCACCCTAATTCTATATAAAAAAACTACTTATCCCCAGGCGTAGTCCCGAAATCATGGAAGATAGCTTTCGTGCACCCGGTCCCTAAAAAAGGTGAACGCTCTGATCCGTCCAACTACAGACCTATCGCAATCACCTCCTTATTCTCTAAAATAATGGAGTCCATTGTCCATAGCCACGACCGGAAAGTGACAGGCGTAGGACCTACTACTTTTCGTTCTTTCTGAAGCATTGGGTGAAACACCGCCAACTTCTTGACTTCGGGCTGCTACTGAGATTTTTCTTGACAGAAAAACCCAATAGCTGGCTTGGGCCTGACCAGAAATCGAACTCGGAACCTCATGACTAGCAATCACGTTTACGATCGCTAGATTAACAGAGCAGAGGCAGTAGCGAGGAGTAGGACCATATTTAGATTACTGGAAATAATCAAAACTTGTTGTTACAACATAGAACGGTATACCTAATGGAATTAGAAATGGTAACAAAATACCGTTTCCATATCATCGATCCTTAAACTACGGAATTTCTGTAAAACATATAAACTTGCAAATATAGTCTAAGGGTCAGATGCATAACTCTCGCCACCTCGGAATGCCGCGGTGCATGTAAATAAGGGAATATTTCAAACTATCACAAAGCTTACTCGAGTGCTTGGTTGCTTCTTCATACCAGTCGTAAGGGCGTGATTCACTAATGCATTTTGATTAAAGTTTTCTTTTAATTAAACTTAATCTTTTCTTAACTTTTTCTTTTATCAAATAATTAACGATTTTTCTACAAATAAATTGCACTGAAATAAATATTATAATTAATATATATAAAAAAAAAAAAAAAAAAATTACGTGTCACGTTGTTTGTCCGCGATGGATTCCTAAACTACTTAACCGATTTTAATGAAATTTGCACACCGTGTGCAGTTTGGTCCAACTTGAGAGATAGGATAGTTTTTTGGCCCACAACTTTTTTTGGCGAATTTAACTATTTGTAATAGGACATGACAAATTGTCGTCGAAAAGGGCAGAACAATGTCTGCCTGGCAAGCTAGTATATTACTAAATATTAAATATTATATATTAGTTCAAGAACTGCTATTTGGCAACACGTACATTTTATACGTGGTAGAGCCACGCTCCAGCTATATTATAGTTGTAGCACGAATGGGGCGGCACGACCGGGGTAGGACACCGCTCTCACAGAATACCAGCGTGAAATAGTAGCTTAATGCTGCTGTGTTTCATATGGTGAGTGTAGAGAACCGGAGACCCTTTTTACTGGAAACAAGGCATTCCATCTTAGTCCCCACGGGTGACAACGCATCTGCATTTTGATTCGTAATCGAGGATAGATGTAGATGTCTATGGGCCTCAGCAACCACTTACCATCAGGTGGACTGTGTGCTCGTTTGTAACCCTATCCTATAAAAAAATTAATAATAAAAATTAAATTAAGTACCTAATATTGTTCTATTATCATATTATATAGCGATATTATTTGCAAGGCTAAAATCAAAGTTAAATGTACGTCTTCGCTTAAAAAAGTCATTTCAAACGTAAAAAACGTCGTAAAAGCCTCACAAGTACCTACTTGAGAAATTATTTCTTCCCAATTATTACAATTTATACTTATGAAATTATACAACAGTCTATACAAAAGTCAGTGGAAACTCATTATGTCCACGTTTTCTTATATCTCAAAAAATCTTCTTTTTTTAAATTTATTTATGTTTTAATTTATGTTTTATCTCAATTTAATATCCTCTACTAATAAGAATATTAAACTGCGCCTTGAATTTATGGAAAAGTAAATCGGTAATGTTATAGGGAATGTTATAAATAGTTAGTTACACGTCTACAAAAAAAAATAGCCGCCAGTTTTATGACGTTACTTTGGTACAATTATTTGGATATTTTATTCTATTTTATCTATTTTATTATTTTTTTCTGTCAGTTACCTTTATGTGTAAATAGCAGACACTAAAATTTGAGATTTAGATCAAAACAGTGTAAACGCGATCGTATTAAAGTAGAACTAGTTGAAGTTCAACCTAAGACACCTGAATCTAAGGCGAATCTATCACAGGCGAATTTCACGACATGCACCTAAAGAGATGGTTGATTGGCTGCGAAGTAGTAACGCAAGACGTAATTTTGCAGAAATACGTGGTAGAGCCATGCTGCAGTTATATTAGTAGTATAGTTGTAGCACGAATCGGCTCGACCGGGGAAGGACCACGCTCTCACAGAATACCAGCGTGAAATAGCAGCTCAACGCTGCTGTGTTTCGTATGGTGAGTGTAGAGAACCGGAGACCCATTTTACTGGAATTGAGGCATTCCATCTTAGTTCTCACGGGTGACAACGCATCAGCATTTTGATGCGTTATCGAGGAAAGATGTATATGTCTATGGGCCACAGCAACCACTTACCATCAAGTGGACTGTGTGCTCGTTTGTCACGATTGTGCAATAAAAAAAATTTACATGGGATAATTTTTTTTATCTGTGTAAAATTTGTTCAAATATAAAAATAAATCTCTACAGTTTGTTCATTTTGGGCGTACATTTTTATATGATTGACATAAATGTGTATGAACGGACCTTTATAATATACCATACTCAACAGAAACATGTGAATGTACCTCATAAATATATCCTTGAGCATCGTCGATTCCGTGTACTGGTTGTGTATTTGATAGCGAGTGTTGACCGTAATATTTAGCTTACTAGCCGACGTTGAAGCCGTGTTTCTAAACTTCCTCGCACTAGAACAGAACAGAAGCCTTGTCCGAACCGTAATGGCGGTCATAAGTAAACATTTATCGAGAGTTAAAGAAATCACTTCATCCATAAGTCTTCACGAGTTAGAAACTAGTCTGCTCGTGTCATGAGTTGGCTCAAAATCATTTGGCAAACTATGGAGAGGGTTCAGAGTTTCTATGCGTGAAAAAGTAACGAGGATATCCGCAGCGGAATCAAAGTAACTATAATAGCCTACCGTATGAGTAGGCTTAAGCGGGAAATAAGCCGGCCAAACAGTTCTGTTAATTGCAGTATTGGGTTACTTCTCTATCTTATGGAGCGACGACCTCATGCAGGGGGGTGTGCGAATGATGTAAGTAGATCAGGATAGTACTTTGTGGTTATCCACTGTTCAGGTGTGCACTTGTGATGATAACGATGATGATGATTACGATATTCGTGGGAATTACTTAGATGATTATCATAATCATTTAAATAAGTGTGTTAAGTGCCAAATTAACAAAATAAGTTAGACTAGAAAAATTTCGAGTCGTCAATGATTTACAAAATACAGTACCGTAGAACATTTTTAACAAATATTAAAACAATGTACAGACATGTACTTGATATCTTTCCCGTTATAGGAACAGTTTCCAATAAATATTACGCTTGGTAAGCAGTTTGTCGAACATTTCGTACAAAAAAATTTTCCACCCTACCGTTTTGTGAATTTTAAGTCCAGAAAATAGTTTTAGTTTATCCCATAGTCGACTCTTTTGGTAGCTATGGGTCGAAATGGGATGATGCATTCTCTCTACACACGACACGCTACACACGACAATACGAACACTCCGCAATTACTTCCATCACCGTGACCGTGTAGTGGCGATGAAAGAAACTTTACCACCCCATATTACCCCGTGGGTGTCATAAGAGGCGACAGTGAGAAAGAAACGTAGATGATCAGCAACCTTTGTATAAACTGCTGTATAACTTCATAATAACAATAAAAAATAAAAATAAACTGCGGTTCCCAAGTCATCTACCAAGCGTGGCATAGGGGCCAAATATCCCCCTTATGAGCCAGTTTATGAGGTCTGGTTATGTTCAGCAGTGGGCTTATGATAGGCTGTGAACTGCGATCATTGTTCGTGATACGAATAATCGATTTTGCAACAAAAAATTATTCGGAAACGTCTACAAAAAAAAAATTGTCGAGCCGATCCATTCGTACTGCAGGTATAATACAGCTGCAGCGTATCTACATATCGTTAAAGAGTTGGAGCAAATCGGTAAAAGTTTGCTTTCATTTTGGTTTTGATGCTGGGCGTTTAATTTCTGCAAAGCTCAGTGCGCAAAGCAACTCTTCCTCTGAACGTCGACAAGTGTAGTGGGCCAGATGAAATCCTCAAATAGTGCTGAAGACGTGTGCTTCGGAGTTGGTACATGTTCTTGCGCGTTCTTTCTAGACATAGTTTTGAATTCATTAAAGTTTTTAAGTTAATTTTTGTCTGGAGTACTGGAGTAATTTATTTCACACTAAATCAGCAATGCCTGTACTCATGATTTATATTTTTGCACCTTGTAGGGAAACAACGGGTATTTAGTGCCATAAAATTAATAACCAAGTCATTATCATTCTTCACGACTCTGACCTAAATAACTAAAAGGTGTTCCCAGTAGTAAAATAAATTAAAAACACGAATTTTCTGATAGCGTTGCATTGCGGACCCGCGAAAACTGCATTAGCCTTGATTGTTAACGTAATCAACAAAGATTTTACTTTTTTAGGGTTCAGTGGTAAAAATCATTATTTTTATTTCATCCATAGATACCTACATTTATTTGAAAACTATTGGTATTTAGAAGAATTTGAGAAGTAAGCCGTATTTCTTAGTTAGTAAAACCCTTCTCAACTTATTGTAGTGGCCGAGTAATACAGTCCATTATTTCGTTCCGTAGGTGTCGTAGAGGCGCTTATGGGAAATACCAAAATGATGTCATTTTCTTTCTGCGTTTGCCAATCCACCTGTCGTAGCATGCTAGGTTCATCTATTGCAGTGGACATTTTTGGGCTGATGAAATAGTAAAATAAAAAAAATATATTTGATCGATCACCAAGAAAATTAATAAATAGTGTATGTTTTTTTAATGGAGAAAGTTTTATATTTATAAGCTACAATAAAAAACAATTGAAATAAACAAAATTTAAAATTTTTGTTTTTTTTGATACAAGCGCGGCAATCTACTAATTTGCATATGCTAAAATAAAAAAGCTTGCTGAACACAACCTGTGATATTAACTGGCAGGACAATGTCTGCCGGGTTCAGGTAATATTTCAAATGCTGCTGTATAGTTTATCAAGTTGGTTGCTCAGACGGACTCCTAATTGAAATAAATTTCTCTACTTAGTGCAATTTAATCTTAATTTTTTTCCACAGTCCACCTGGTGGAAAGCGGTTGCTGTGGCCAATAGACATCTGCATTACGAATCAAAATGCAGATGCATTGTCATGTATGTAAGATGGAATGCCACATTTCCATTAAAAAGGATCACCATACGAAACACAGCAGCATTTAGCTACTATTTGACGTCGAGCCGACCCATTCTTGCTACAACTATACTACTAATATAACTGCAGCATGGCTCTACTACGACTTAAATTTGTGATTTGAATTTGTGATTTCGACTACATTTGTGATTCGGATTGACACAAAATAATAGTACCTACTTGTTTTATTTAAATTTAAGTGTATTCACTAACTTAACTAAACGATTGGTTGCGCTTTACGACAAAATGCAGTAATTTTTTTTAAATTTTTATAATATATAATATGTTATATAAAATATTTTAAAAAACACGAAAGTTCCACCAAGTTGAAAAAAACAATTTGTCTAGGAGTCCATCTAGGCAAAAGTTAAAATCTTAATTAAAAATTAATAATTTTCTACGGAATTCATCTCAAAATGGCGATTCGCTGCTACCTCAATTTTTAACTTAATTCCGCACCTTAACGGTTATTGCACCCGAAAACGTAACGAGCGAGTAAAATATCGACCCGAACGTTCATCTCGCATGATGTATTGAGCATATTAACATGGAGTCCAAAATGTTCTGGTCCGATTTCCAGTGCGTTCTCCGTAAATGTTAAGGATGTTAATGTGTCTTTATGGGACCTGTTTTTTTTTAATACTAGCCAGCGTCTACGGATTCATCGACGGAGATAAAGTGACGTTTTCTCCGGTTCTAAGAACTATTGTTATATCTCTAGGGCTTATTATGACACCACGTCGGAGTGTAGTTTTTTTTTCAAGAGCGTCATGTCTAATATAGAATTTGAATAAAGGCTTTCGTTAAGGTGTTTGAGATACGCTTATTTTTGATTATATATTTGGTTATTTACAAAATATAATACGTATAATTCCCATTTATAGCGTAAGGGTGATAAATGAGTACACAGTCCATCTATTGGGAAGTGTATGTTGTAACGATTTCACGATAAACATCTACATATTCTATCCTCGATTAGGAATCA
The DNA here is from genome assembly GCA_907164705.1 of Parnassius apollo. Lineage (NCBI taxonomy): Eukaryota > Metazoa > Arthropoda > Insecta > Lepidoptera > Papilionidae > Parnassius > Parnassius apollo. The sequence continues at coordinate 7,195,262 of CAJQZP010000117.1, forward strand.
AAATGTGTATGCGTTGTCAACCCTAAAAACTAAGATAAAATACTCCGTTCAGTAAAAAAGGTTCTCTGCACTCATTATTCGAAACATAGCGTGATTCTTCTCCTATTGAGCCGACTCACTCGTGTTACCACCATAATATGTTGTTCTAGAGGACCCAAAATTCCCCGTTCACTCGGCTACGCGTCTGATCAGATCATACAATACCTACCTTACGTCAGCTCTAGTACGGGTCGGATTAGATCAGAAGTACTGCCCTATGAACTATTTTTTTAAACTATTTTTTGTTTTAAACAAAACCAAAGACAATATGCAATAGATAATAGTATCAAAGATAAACATGTGCTCTTTTATTTTAAACCATAACCTGGCAATGTTTCTTAGGAAAAAAAAATCACTCTGAACTTTCGGCGTTCCACGTGTCGCTTTGATGAAGGTGCTCCGTCTTTTTTATAGAATTTTGTATTTGTGTCTGGACTAAAAACGAAAGTATTATACTTTTTTATATTCCTTGTCATATAGTAAACGCGTAGATATATAATTTGTGGTATAAAAAGTGAAAAGTAAATTGCCAAAAGTACTTCAAAATCCGGAAGGCCCATTTTGGCGGTTGGGTCATAAATGTGTTATTTTTCAAATTGTCATTTATTTTTAGTGTAAAATGTAAGTAAAAATAATTTTCTTACATATTTCAAATAACTTGACGTTGTATTTATTTCAAATTCACACAAAACTATTTTTGAAATATTGTTCGAAATGTCATACAGATAAAATATTATAATTTTTTTAATTTTTTAATATTTTAATATTTTGGTATGAGTAACGAATAGAAACACATAAAACATAAAAATATACGTATTTCCAAAGATTTTCATATAAATTTCTCCAAAAACAAAAGTGCAGAATTCAAATTAGTAGTAATTTTGTAACTAAAATTGAAGCATATACTACTACTACGCTATACAGGGTAATTTATGTATTTTATTACAATTTCTAGCAACCAACAATAATTTTATTCAATAGTTTATACATTCAACAAGAATTACTGTAAGTTTTATCCATAAATATTGTCTCAAAGTGAAAATATAGCAAAATTTGCAATATAGCAAAAAAATTTTCTAACTTACAAATTTTCCCGCCATTAAGGTCCAGAGCGAACGGGAGTATAACATGTCGCGCACTGTCAGAGCTTACCTTGGAATATCGTCTTTTGACTACGATACTCTTAAATTATTCTTTAGTGATTTCGTTGATGAAATGATTTGATATCGACATAATATTTTGTTCAATTATGGATCAAATTAAATTCCAATTATGTTAGCTAAAATCATACTTTAAAATTCTTCTCATTAATTTATTTCGTCATTAAAGTGAAATTATGTACAACAATTTATAATAAATTAGCATAATATAAAATACCAAGAAATCTTAAATTCTTATACAATACTTTGTACGTGGTATAGCTACGCTGCAGCTTTATAGGTAATGGGCGTAGCAAGAGTGGGTCGGCTCGACCAGGGAAGGATGACGCTTTCACAGAATACTGGCGTAAAACAGCAGCTTATTGCTTCTGTATTCCATACGTGAATATAGACAACTGGATACCCGTTTTCCTGGAAACGAGTTCCAACTGTGTTTGCAGAGGTGACAACGCATTTTGCTTTCTAATTCTTAATCCAGGATAGATTAGAAGATAGTAGATGTATATGGGCCACAGCATATATTTACTATCAGGTGGACTGTGTGCTCGATTGTCACCCTTATTCCATTGAAAAGCATACTGTTATGTGTATACACTGTATATTTTACCCTAGTTATGCTTTCCATGTTACAATAACCCCTAAACCGTTTTCCTGTATTGTCTTTCATGCCTTTCGATAAAGCTTATATGAGTATCATAAAATAAATTTAACGTCATCTCTATAAAATTCAATACATAACTTTTGATTGATTATCCTACACAAACGTGTTTCGTTCGTTGCTAGTGATGTACATGAAATAAATTAAGACCAGTTTAATTTTAATTACTTACAACATTATCTCCACACTAGGATTTTCTTCTGTACCTATTGTGGAAGCAGTTAAGATACATACATTTAAAAGGACAAACATCCAGATCCGGAACAATTACTTCCGTACGGAATTCGAACCCACGACCTTTAGCGTTGTAACTCATTGTTAAGCCACTGCTCTACGGAGTCGTCTTGATTCTTTTGGTAATAGATGTTTCGGTGTTTTAATTGATAAAGTTGGTCTCCTGCTGAACATTTAACTCTTCTATAAATTTCCTCATAAAGAGATATTTGCCATTATTATCGCGATTGATAAGTGGATTGGCAACCGATTTTTTAATTATATGAGCTAATTTTAGGAAGATATTGCTGTCCATCACCTGTTTAATTTCCTTATATCGTCTTTAATGACACCCTCAAGGTGATATGGGGATACTTAAGTAATTTAATTACGCTCATTCAAAAGTTAAGTAAAGCAATTCAGAAAAGTAACGCCGGATTCGGTCTTGGTACTATACCGCAGTGAGAACTGTATTCTTTGTTTTATTTTTTTTATTATGGTAATTAATATTGTATTATATAATGTTATAACAGTTAAAAATGATTAGGAAAATGCTTATTCGTAAAAAGAATAAATATTTTATACTTACGTTAAGTAAAAGGATAAATAGTTTATACGTGGTAGAGCCGCAGAGCAGCTATATTATGGTCACGTGGGTCACACACAAGTGGGTCGTCTCGACCGGGGCAGGACCACGCTCTCACAGAATACCAGCGTAAAATAGCAGCTTAATACTGCTGTGTTCGTATGGTGAGTGTAGAGATTCAGAGACCCTTTTTTACTGGAAACGAACCAATCCATCGTAGACCACAGTCTACTCTAAGTTTTGATTCTTAATCAAGGATAAATGTAGATGTCTATGGGCCACAGCATCCACTTACCATCAGGTGGCCTGTGTGCTTGTTTGTCACCCTTATTTTATTTAAAAAAAATTAACCTCGATAAAATATTTTCAAACATTCATATTATTTACACTTTCTTACAGTGACAGCTGGCCGTATGATTAGGTAATAATCATGAAAATTAAGTTATAAAATACCATTACATAAATACATAAGCACACACATACATACATTCATACATATATAATAATAATAATTTCCTCCAGACCGAATTTCGGCCACAGCAGCCGGTCTGAACGGAGGCTAGCCATCTGCGCAAGACAGGATTATATTGACCAAGTGTGCGCGCAGGCACAGGTGCACTCTCTATTACCTCACTCTCATTGTCCAATGGGACGGTACACCGACACGACCGGAAAGAGATCAGGCGCAGGACCAACGGCTTTACGTACTTTCCGAGGCACGGGGGTGAAACACCGCCAACTTCCTGACTCCGGGCAGCTAATGAGAATTTCTTGACGGAAAAACTCAATAAGGTCACCTGGGGCAAGTGTGACGTAAATTAATTAAAACTATAATCGACATTTAAATATTTCTACTCTGTAAAGATTTAATATGAAGAATTCAGTTTCATAACATCAATTATTAAGTGGTTGTATGTTCGATCAACCATTTTAATATCTACAAGTAGCATTTTGTAATTTGAGTTAATTAAAACTAATTGAGGTGGAAGACTGTCACACTTACCCATCAATGGGGCAAGTGTGACAGTATGATTCCTTTTGTAGTTACTTTATTATTATCAGTGGTTTTGAACAAAATTGATGAGATTGACTAACGTCGATATATTTTATATGGAAACGATTTGAACGTCCATTTTCGTGTAACAATGAATTACCCCCACATGAGGCAAGTGTGGCTGTTTTTAACCGATATATTGGTGTATCTTTAAATAGATTTACAACACTAGCTCTGGATGTTTCGTAAGTGTAATAAAAGCAATGCCGACTGCAAAATGAAATTTAATTCAGAACGTCAACAATTCATAATCAAAAACTGACACTGTCACACTTACCCCGATGTTAGGTATTAGGTGAGGTAATTGTAACTGTATCCGTATTTCAAAGAATAATGAATTTCAGGCCACAGAAACATATTACTCTATAAGTACCAATATTATTCTTTATCACTGACCTTGTATCTAGTTTAACATAACGACATATCGAAACACTTAATAACTTCACGTCTTAAAATTGCGCTGTCTGTCGCCAGTGGAGTAGTTTTTAAAAATAACGTCTGTTGATAAAATAGTTCAGTCTATTTACTTAACTGTCAGTTTAGTCAACAGCTCAAAATTTCCTGTGTTGTTTAATAGATGGTTTTAAACAAAAAACCGTGTTTAGGCCGCATAATTTGCATTTGTTACACTTGCACCACTGTCCCACTTGCCTCGGGTGACCCTAATTGATTTTGTTTGCCTGACCTTGCATTCGAACTCAGGACCTCACGATGAGCAGTCGTACTACTACAATCACTAGACCAAAGAGGCAGTCACATATAGACAAACATACCCATAGGTGAAGCTAAAATATTTTATTTCACTGTAAGTACTCGTAAAACTATGTAAAATTATAAGTATCTTAAAAATAATATTTAGTAATAATCTAACGATAATAATTACAATAAAAATATTTTATCGATTTCACGCATTTGTATAAAATGCTGCTTTGTAGAGTCAAATAGAAAACATTAATATTCAAGACCAAAGCATGTTTAAATTATCTTCACAGTCCCATCACTATCTACTTTGTTGCTCACCTCACAAACTGTATCGGTCATTTGCTTGATAATATACTGAGTGCATTCAATTTGCGCTGTTTTTGCGTTAATGCGAGCGTACGACGTGAACACATTTCTCGTGTGAAGCGGTCTTATATCACCTTTATTATATTGATTTAATTAACATTAGGTTTTGCCAGCCAACGCACTAATAATTACCACGTAATTTTCCCTGGTTCCTAATAAAAAATAGCAAAATAGCCTTGGCCAGTATGCGGGTATTTTGAAAACTACCACTTAGATTACGATTACATTACCGCTACAGCCCCATTAGAGTCCACTGCTGAAACATAGGCCTTTTTCTATAGAATAAGGGTGACAAACGAGCACATAGTCCACCTGACAGTTAGTAAATGCTGTGGACTTTCAAATGTGGACTAGTCCTTAAAAAATGTATATAAATTATACCATATCGTTATTTATGGTAAATTTATGAATATAGTATTCGACATAATATCCGCATATAGTAAACGAAATAACAGAAAGAATCAGTAGCCGAAGCGGCAATAGGCCGGCCATATATTTCAAGAACTCACAACCGATGCAAATGAGGATTCTCTAGTGGCAGGATCGTATGTCCCTCACTGGATAGTGTGACGAACTCGTAAGATATTTTTTAATAGAGTAAGGGTGATAAACGAACACACAGTCCACCTGATAATAAGTGAATAGCTGTGGTCTATAGACATTTACATTTATCCTCGATTAAGAATCAAAACTCAGATGCGTTACCCTTGAGGACTAGGATGGAATGCCTTGTTCCCTGTAAAAATGATCTCCGGATCTTTACATTCACCATACGAAACACATCAGTAAGTTGCTCTTTTTTGGTGGTATTCTGTGAGAGCGTTGTCCTTCCCCGGTCGAGCCGACCTATTCGAGCTACAACCACAATATCACGATATAGCTGCAGCGTGGATCTACCACGTATAAACGCCACACCGTTCCCATAGATTGCCTCGTATGGGTAGTATTTGCATAGTTGCCACGCTTGGCAAATTTAATTTTTATTTAAAGTCGTTATTAAGAAGACTTGTTTCTCTCTGACGCCTCATGACGCCCACGGGGTGATATGTGATAGTGGATATTCTTACACCGCCACTAGGCAATTAATTGTGATTTCATGCATTTACAATATTTCTCTCTTTACAGCCTTACACTAATTTGGCACTGTGTGACTTCCTTCTAATTACCTAAAATAAAAATACTTTACAGGAAAATGCACTAGCAGCGTTACGTACAAGAGATATCTGAGACAGTTCACCTAAAAATTGTTTCGAAAATAATTGGTTCTTAGTTGGCAGCAGCAGTTGAGTTCTTAGAATATATTTAATGATAAAAATAAAGACTATAATCATAGAATTTTTGATTTCGCACAACTTTCTAAGCGTAATTAAATAACGTGTTTAATGTTTCTTTTTTGTAAAAAAAATATATAAGGGTGACTAAAGCGCACGCAGTTCACCTGCTAATTTACAATGTTATTGTGTGGAAGCATAGTCGTTTCCCGGTTTAACCAACTGCGTGTTCAATGTCAACGTCAAGGCGAAATTTAAATAGTACAAAGATTTCCATTTTAAAAATATTTTTAGCAAGCTAGTAGGCAAATTGGCGACTAATAAAGTATACTAAGTGGTACCGTTCATAGGTGTTATTTTATAGGTAAATTATTCCTGCGCTGTAAAATAAAGTTCATAGATATTTTAGGTAACAATTAGTGGTAGCAAAATGTATATTTCTCAATAATACATATGCAAATGATACAATGCCCTCTAGAAAAAATTTCGTTCACGGCGGCTATTCTCAATGGAGACTAGCCATCTGCGCAGGACAGGGTTACAGTGTTTGAGTGTATGCACGAGCGTATGTGCTCTCTTTATTCTTTCGCTCACGCGATCGGAAACAGTTCAGGCGTAGGACCCACGGCATTACGTGCTCTCTGAAGCACGGAGATAAAACTTTTTTTATAGCATTGGGTAACAAACTAAAACACAAATACTGTCCACCTGATAGTAAGTAGATGCTGTAGCCCGCATTGTCACTCCTGAGGACTAAGATGGAATGCCTCGATTCCAGTAAAAAGGGTCTCCGGGTCTCTACACTCACCATACGAAACACAGCAGTTTTAAGCTGCTATTTTACGCTGGTAAACTGAGATTTATTGATAGAAAACACCAATGACTGATTTCGATTCGACCAGGGATTCGAACCTGGGACCTCACATCAGCTACCATGTTTACGGCATCTAGACCAATGGGAGAGTCAAGCAAATTTTACAAAAATATTCGATACCTTTATGCTGGAAAGTTGTAAATGTTTTCTTATGATATAATCACTATTTAAAATATAGATTAATTAAAACTAACGCAACTCAATAAAAGGTTACGTAATAAACTAACATAGGTATGGTCTCACAGTCAATAAACTAGACCATCGCGGAAATTGCCTGCATACAACTGACCTTTGGCTTTATTAGATTAGAAAATGAATTAGTCCAGATTCAACGCACATAACCGTATAAAGCAATGCAAAACATTCTACGCAAGATGCTAAGCTTATTTGCATGGTCTCATTAGAAGCAATTTTATACAGGGATGTAGTTTCACGCTACTTATGCCAAATAGGGTGAGCACAGTTACACAAGCTGCTGCAACACGTATATTATTAGATACAAAATAAATCGGCGACCAACCCTCTTGTTGAATAAAATTTATTTTAATAATTTTATGGCGTTTAATTATTTTTTATTAATTCCCGATGCTTTATTGTTGTAAACATTAATATATACTAATTGTAGTGAAGCACCGACACTCCGGGAAAGGTGCAATCTGTGAGCATGTTTAGGATCGTCTCCACCATTATATTAGATTTAATAAGATTTAATTTATTATAGTTATATTAATTAAGATTTAAGTAGATTTTAAAGTGTATAAATAAAATGTACGGTTGAAAGGTGATAAAAAAATAAAAGGAAAATTATGCTAAATCAGAAAAGTACTAGTATCAAACATATTTTTTAAATTAAAAATACAAAGACTAATATTTTTAAAAATAAACATAAACGCGACAAAATCCGTAAAAGTAGTTTTAATAATGTGCAATGTTCGCGTAAATATAAGAAATCATTATAATATTTTTAATTTAAAAAATATGTTTGATTCTAGTACTTTTTCTGATTTAGCATAATGTTTCTTTTATTTTTTGGCACCTTTCAAGTTATATCCACACGTAGTCCGCACTTAGTAATTATTTTTATTAAGGTGTACAATAAGGTATAAATAAATAAATTCCTACAAGAATGCTTCACGAGCCTATTAAAATTATAAAAACAACATCCAAATGTCAACAGAAAAATGCAAAGAAAATTGCTGATTACCTTGTATTTGGGATTTGATTATCAATAGAATTAATTCGAAACCCGAGCATAGCATTGAAAGACTATGTATTGTAAGTTCGTTCTGACCAAAATCTTAAGAAGCCTCATGTAGTCCAGGCCCAATGTTAGATCACCACATCAAATACCTCAGTCCTCCGGGTACTGTAAAACACTCAAAACGTCAGGAATTGAAAATCAGTAAAAATAAGTCATAAACTCCTTAATATTTGTTTTTAGTTAAACTGCCTTATTGGTCTAGTGGTCGTAAACATGACCGGACCGGGCCAAAAAATCCTTTATTGAGTTTTTCCGTCAAGAAATTCTCAGTAGCTACCCAGTGTCAGAAAATTGACGGTGACTCACCCACGTGCCTCGGAAAGAACGTAAAGCCTTTGGTCCTGCGCCTGATCTCTCACTCTCTCCGGTCGTGTCGGATTACCGTCCCATCGGACAACGAGAGTAAGGGAATAGAGAGGGCACCTGTGCTTGCGCATACACTTGTGTACTATAATCCTGTTCTGCGCCGATGGTTAGTCTCCTTTTGTCTGGGTTGTCTGAGTCTGAGCCTGAGCTGTCCTTTTGAGTTTGCCTGCCATGACTGAAATTCAGTCTGGAGGAAATTATTATTAATATGAGTTTTATTGAAGACATCGCAAATAAAATTACGGCCTATATACTTCCCACAGCTTGGCACAGACCTCCTCTCATTGCTAGGAGGGTTATGGAGCTATTATTAAGGCGCGCTACTACAGTCCTTGTATGTCCTTTAAATATCATAGAAATATTTACTCCACAGACTTGCAGGTTTGCTCACGATTTTTTTCCTTCACCAAAAATACGTAGTAACTTAATATTTCTATTTTGTAATTATATTTACGAAAACATTTTAATGCATTCAAAAAGATTAATAAATGAGATGGAAAGAATACTTGAATCTTACAGAAAGCTTACTTTTGACACTAGAAGACGGCACATAAAAGGAAACAGGATTGTGTGACAAACTTCTCAAAATAAAAATAAAATAGAGTTATAAAATAAGGGTGACAAACGAGCACACGGTCCACATCAGACATCTACTTTTATTCTCGATTATAACCAATACGCACATACGCTATCAACCTTGAGGACTAAGATGGAATGCCTCGTATCCAGTAAAAAGGGTATCCAGGTCCTAATACTCACCATACGAAACACAGGTAACTTAGAACACCACAGAAAACTGGTACTCTGTAAATTTTGATCAAGAAAATTCATTTGAAGTTACAATTTTGTTATTTAATTATTCTTCTTTTTTAAAACAAGCTCATCAAATATCGAACATTCAAGATAATATGATGTTCTCAACCTTGCAGTATACATAATGTAATAAGGGTAGAAATAATAAATCGGTCGTTTTCGAAAACGTTTACCAGGTGGACCGAGGTGATCATTTGACCATGTGGTAATGTCCACGTTAAATGTTATGATGGCTCTTAACATTTATGACACTTAATTCGGCTGAGCATAACATGGTTTATCAGTAGCGTTACTGGAAACGACACGCGCTTTAGGCAGTCTTTGACGGATTTAAGTTAAAAACTGAAGCGATTTCATGTAAGTGTATACTTTTGTAAAAATAATTTTTTCGTATACCAATTTTGATGTAAAAAACATTCATTTAAATAACATAAATAAAAATAATATTTATTATCAAATAAAATAATAACAAAGAAAATTAGAAAACTGCGGTTGATAATATTAATGCGGAGGATATAATAAAATAAAATTATCATACACTCCTACTTCCCCTGGTATAGTACTAAGAGCGCTTTCTGCGTTTCTTCGCTGAATTTTACTTACCTTTGAGCGAGAAAAAAACCAGCCCTCTTATCTCCAGAGGCATGAAGAGTCACGGATATCGTGAAGAAACGCAGAAAGCGCTCTTAGTACTATACCAGGGGAAGTAGGAGTGTATGATAATTTTATTTTTTTATATTTTTTATACATATACTCTCAATTCTGCATTAAAGATAGATAGATAGATAATTCTTTATTGTACACCAAATCAATACATAAACGAAAGAAGAAGAAAATAAATAGTGTCACAATGGGCTTTCTTCTCTAAAAGCGATTTCTTCCGGACAACCTTTGGATGGACAGGATCGCAAAAAGCAGTAAATTGTGTGGTTTGGTGATGCAGAAACAATATTTATGAATATATCCATATTTTATATAATATATAAATAAACAAGAAATAAATACAAAAAAAATACGAATGTATACTACATATATAGATGGCACGAACTCAACGATTAAGATAGTGACTGTGTACAAGTTTCTGAAAAACAGGTAAAGACTGAGCGCGTCTCACTGAAAGAGGTAGGGCATTCCATAGACGGACTGCTTGGGTACTAAACGACCTGTTCATAAATTTGCTATTATGTTCAGGCTATTTTAATGTAAAATTCTCTGATGATCTCAAAACTTTCGAATGAGAGTAGTGAAGGAATTCAAAACGATCCTTAAGATAAGAAGGATAGGAAGGATTAAAGAGAACATTGTAAATAAGTGACGAAAGACCATTCCAGCGAAGACGGATAGGAAGCCTCTTGAGCTTATTACGAAAACAAGATAGGTGATCATATTTGCGCAAACCAAATATGAATCTTATACAAGAGTTTTGAAGACGCTCAGGTTTATCAAGTTGCTTCTCAGTGAGATCAAGATATCTGACATCTGCATAGTCCACAATTAGGAGAAGAAGAGATTGAACAAGCGCAATTTCAGTGGCAGTAGGTAGAAAGTTTCTTAATCTGTTCAACGATCGAGCAGCTGCAAAAAGTTTACTACTAACCCGCTGTATTTGAGGACCCCATGATAGGTTCCTGTCAATATAAATTCCCAAGTCCTTGACTTTTTCACTAACAGGGATAAAATTTCCATTAAAAACAATTTGAGGTGAGGTGCATATCTCAATATGTTAGATTTTCCAATCATATACGAACTTCAGATGACAATTACCTGAGTCTTTAGGGGGTTAATCTTCAAGCCATATGTTTTACCCACTCTGATATTTGCTCAAGATCACTATTTATGTTGCTAATAGCTACATCTAATTCCCTAGGAGAAACATCAGTATATATTTGAAGATCATCTGTAAATAGGTGTTAGGAAAAAAAATCTTAGTGGCTATAGAATTAATAAAAATTGAGAAAAGTAAGGGAGATAATGCGCCACCCTACGGGACACCAGCAATGGTATCACACCAAGAAGAAAATGTGTCATCAATGCGAATACATTGCCGGCACCCGGATAGGTAACTTCGAAACCAATCAATCACTGTTGGAGATATGTTAAGAGAGCTACGTATACCCAGTAAAATTTCAAAATTAACTGAGTTGAAGGCATTGCTAAAATCTAACAGAGAAAGGGTAGTTAACTTGCCATTTTCCATTGCAGATCTAATATCTTTCGTAATATTGACTAAGGCTGTGGCAGTACTATGCCGAGGACTAAAACCGGATTGTATAGGATTTAGAAGGGAATGATTGTGGAGGAAAGCATTGAGCTGATTATATATCAAACGTTCGAGAACTTTGGACAGGTATGGCAAAATAGATATAGGACGATATTCCGAAAAAGATGTAGGGTTAGGTTTTAGGCAACGGTATGATGTGAGCATCTTTCCAAGTTGTTAGAAAAACACCACTAGAAATCGAGGAGTTGAGGATATGGCAAAGTATTGGGATGATTATGTCAAAAATCGGAAGGATCATATTACGGCTGATACTGTCGCTGCCGATTGCATTCGAAGTAATGGATAGAGTACTCTTCTTAACATCACAAGCAGAAAATTGATTTAGCACAAAAGATGAATGATCAGGAGTTGGAAGTGATAAAAGAAAATTTAATGTGTTAAATTATTATTAAGGATAATGGCTTCTGTTTTCTAAATATGAGCGTTAAAAATGTTTATAAGATCTGCAATCTAATTTCTACTTCTTTTTCACAAATATTTTTGAAACTTAATAAATAATATCTAGGACAATGAAATTAAAGAGAAGTTGAGAAAATGAATGAATTATTTTTTAGTTAACGTTATTATTTAACAACCTCAGTGATTCTAATCACATAGTTTCGCTTCATTCAACGTCGACTTTATGTCGCTAGCTCTTATGCTTTGGTCACCACAACCCAAAATATAAAATTTTATGTGTTGCATCGAGATCGAACCGACCATTTCAATATGAGTAACTGTTATAGCTTAATTTCAACATAATCGTATCAGTCTTCGATCTTTATTTTAGTGGTCGTGATGAAATTTGTGTGGGGTTGTCTTATATCATTTAATATGAGCACGGAAGTCACTGCATAAAATCTTATTACAGCTTAAAAAAGAAATATTTTCCATGTTTATTTGTCTTAAGCTCTCTAAATATCTCTAACTATCTCTAACTATCTCCCTCCGCACCTACGTAATTTATATATGATGATTGCCTTCAAAATACAAGCAAAATTCTATATTTAATAATAATGTGTATAACTATTTAAGAGATGAAACAAAAAACATATTCAATGCAATGTCAAATTTACAACTACTGACGTAGAGGCAGACCCTTATATCCAACAATTATATACATTTTGTATAAATTTTGATTTTCGTATTCAAAATTTATCCAAACTCGAAAATATTTGTAAATATAATTTTGGAGCTTATTGGGGCTTCCTACTATAATTACTTCCTGGCGAAATCGGATGATCCATTCTATAGTGACACCATTTCTTGTGATAAAGGACTTACCCCTCTATCCTTAGCCAATGAGCAATGGCAAGACCCGGCACTACAAAGCATTTCCCACCGGGAGACCGTATGGAAAGAGAAGGAGCTCCACGGGAGCTCCAAGGCTCTAATGAGCCTTTCGTAGATACAGTAGCCTCCCTTCACTGGCTACGCTTTGTTGACCTCTACGGAGAAACCGAGGGTTTTGTCCGTGCAATACAGTATCAGGTTATTCAGACCAACAACTACCAGAGTTACATTCTTTAGGATGGTAACTCTGGTAGATGTCGACGGTGGCATTCTTTAGGATGGCACCGTCGACCGAGGGTTTTGTCTGTGCAATACATGATCAGGTTATTAAGATCAACAAGTATGGAAGATACATCTTAATTAGGCTCGGCCGTTTGGTCTCTCCTGTCGAGGGCTTCCATCTGGTTTGGGTTTTATTTATTTATTAATGTTACTAAATTATTGTATTCATGTATATTTATCATTTTCTTTTATATATTTATTTAGCCATAAACACACCCTTAGTAACAATTCTAATTATGGTTTATTTCACCAATAACTTTTAACAAATAAATGTAAAGTCCCCGGCTCCTAATGTAGGTTAAACTGTGTCTCAGGCACCAGTAAATAGTTAATAGTCAACTGGTTTTAATTAACACTGTCATAACAATTTAGTATTCGTACCAATTCAATTCATTTGTCGGCCTTCGCTCTGGGCATATTTTTTTGCCTTCAAGTTTATAATAATTCAGAGTCTGAATAACAGACTGTCTTCTTGACCCTAAAATGATAAGTCGCATAACACTAAAGAATCAAATGAAAAGATCACACAAAAAATAAACGTACGATATTCGAATAAAGGGGCATGCGTTCTGAATACCTTTAGAAACAGTTTCTGCCACGTCACGGTCCCTAACTGTCTTAATTGGTGTATTGTAATTTGATCTCAATTTTAAGTGTAACAATCGGTACGTGTTGAAAGATAGGACATTGAACTTACTGTCGCTCTAACAGGTGGATAGAGACAATGTGTCTCCGGTATTTCGTTGCAGTAAAGCACCGGGTTATGTATGGTACCCCCCAACGGTTTTTACATGACACTCCCTTACGCCCACCCAAGTGAAAGGCGTCATTAGATGATTTTCCATCTGCAAAAAAAAAAAATACCACCAACCATTCGTGCTACAACTATACTACTAATATAACTGCCACGTATTCAAAGTTCTTTTGAATTATGAATAAAATTTAATTTTTTACAAATTCTCTTTCAGTTTTATTTCGTTTCTTCTAATATCTTATGTAAAATTTTAGATGTTTGTGATTTTATGTCATTTTAAATAATGATATTCAGATTTATGAATAAATTTTATTTAAATATTAGTATGTTTTTGTTCTGTTTTTCTCACCCAGAAAATATTGTATAATTGCTACTATTCGTTTTTTCTTGTTTGTTGAACAAAAATGATCTTCAACTTTGAAACCAAACACATTTCAATACTAATGATAAGCCAAATAGGAGTGTATTTTTTTTTAAAAACACGGAAATAATGTTGATTTTGTTGGTTGTCATTTCAAAATTGCAATATTTAAAATTACCAACAAGGTTCATGTTATTATTGGTATAGTCAATAATAATTTCAGGAAAAGTGATTTACGTTTACATCCATAAATTTCAAGCAATTTAGGCGAATGCTGACGGAGTTTTACCGATTCGCCGTTATGACGAATAGACGTCAGGACGAAAAACAAGTGTTATAGAAGAAATAACTTAAAATCAAAAATCCGACAGTAACGGAAGTGTAAATATATGACCACATGCAAAAACATAACGTGCTGGCTAAATCACAAAAAAGTTTTTTGTGTCTCCTGTTGTCCAAAAAATAACGGTTTTGTTCAAATGCCCCTTTGTTTTGGGACCCGCGATGTAATCCGCTTGAACGTAACTTCTCACCTTAACTTATAATCCAATATTTCGAAACGAATTATTTGCCTTTAAATCGGAACCCATTACAAGGGCTTATCGTGAAACACCAAATAAAGGAACATTAGTTGTAATATGGCGGTGAACATTACTATTACAACGTTGTAGCTTACATTCCCAATAGTCGCTCCACGTTCCTTTAATCTTTGTTAAATTAATCTCTAATTTAAAACAAGAATGTGAACACATCTTTTCGTGAAAAATCAAACCCTGGTGTGTGTTTTAAAGACGTAATATTATCAAAATCAAAAGCTACAAGTTTAAAAAAAATATCATAGTCATAATTGGCAGATACGGTGTGAGTAGTTCTTTCGAAAAGGAATGTGTAATAGGGTAGTTTAAGAAAGAATCAAACGAACGATATATTCAATTTTATTACGGCAGGATAAATTGTGCGTGAGGAATAAAAGACAATTAGTAACAAAAGAAAAGTTTTTAGTAACTTCATATTTTACGTGTGAAAAATACACAGTTTTTTAAAACAATACAAAAAAAAGGACACACGGCGGGTAATGGTCTTACACTTAACTGTAGTGATTAATAATCAATGGAATAAACTGGGCTTACACCCAGTGAATATGACACTTTCCTAAATTAAAACATCAACTGTACTTGGTGCCACTTGTTGATAGATACATACATTCTCTTTATTGTACACCAAAACAATACATAAACGAAAGAAGAAGAAAAGAAAAATAGTGTCACAATGGGTATTCTTATCGCTAAAAGAGGTTCCCGTTAACTGCGTTATCAGAGTCAGTATCCAAGCATATAAAAATATTTAAAAAAAATACGTGTGGCACTCAGTGACTGCAGCGGTAAAGCTATTGCATAGCATTTTTTATCAACTTATGCAATTATAATTATTTATTTATTTTATTTATGCAGTTAAGTCTTTGATATTAAATCAAGTTACACTTTTTGAGCGTGGTGACCGATAAGAAAACAATTTTTTTTTCTCTTATTGAATAAATGAGAAGTTAATATTGTTTAAAATATTTTTAATATCTTACAATACATGAAGGTTATTCAGGAATTTTTATCATTGAGTTAGCAGCTAGTGTACACACACACAAACACCGTGCCGAACTCTGCCGAGTGCCGAAGTCTGCCGAACTGAAACGACGTTAGACGATGCACGGCTTTCAACGCCACACCTCCGTGCCCGTCGGAGTGGGGAGCGTGAGGTTTTTTCGTTAAGGAATTTCTGGATTCGGTCCCCGCGCTCAAGGCCCGCGATAGAAGCTATGCAATAGCAAAAAAAAACATTTATAAAATATATTTTATTCAAAAAAAACATTAATTTGCAAATTGTATGTGGTAATATTATCTCTGCATTGGCCGAGGAGTAAGAGGATTGTCAAAGACCCCGCATTACCGAGACTCGTGTGAGTTAGAGGAAATAAAACCACATACAATTTGCAAATAAATTTGTTTTTCATTAAAAACATTTTTAAATATGTTTCTTTTTTTGAAAAAAAAAGTTATTTCTATACGCTTGGATACTAATTCTGATAACATACTTAACGGGAACCACAGGGTTTTTGTTACATGTTGTATATAGCACGAACTCAAATGTTAAGATAGTGATTGTGTTCAAGCTTCTGTAAACAAATAAAGACTGGTCGCGTCTCGCTGACAGCGGTATGGCATTCCATAGACGCACTGCTTGGATAGTAAAAGACCTATCCAAAAATTGGCTATTATGGCCAGATATTTTTAAAATCAAATTTTCTGATGATCTCGAAAGTTTCGAATAGAAATAGTGAAGGAATTCAAAGCGATCCTTATGATAAGAAGGAAGGATTAAAGAGAACATTGTAAAGAAGTGACAGAATATGAGCATTCCGGTGAAGACCAATAGGAAGATACCTGAGCTTATTACGAAAACAATAAACATGATCATATTTGCGCAAACCAAATCTTATACAAAAATATTGAGGGCGCTTAAGTTTACCAAGCTGCTTCTCGGTGCGATCAGGATAGCTAACATCTGCATAGTCCATAATTGGGAGAAGGAGAGATTGAGCAAGTGCAATTTTAGTGGCAGTATTTTAGTGGGTAGAAAGTATCTCAATCTATTCAATGATCGAGCCAATACCCCATTTAAATTACGACTATACCCCAGATAGGTTCCTGTCAATATAAACTCCCAAGTCCTTGATTTTTTTAACAGGAATAAAATTTCCATCAAAAATAACTTAAGGTGCTTGAGACTGACTCCCCAAACTCATCAAAATTGAAACTTTAATTGCATAATTGGTAAAAGAACGCATTGACAAAACAATTTTTTTTAGAAACCTTCGCATATGCGTATACTACAACTCACCAAAGTTTTAACAAAATCGGAAGAATAGTATAGGAACGCAAAATGGACAAACAAAAACTTTAATTTCATATACATATATAGGCCAAGTTGACATTAAAAACGATAATTCAAATCAAAACTCGACTCGGGTGGTCCTTTCGTCATCAAACTTCTTCGTAATTTTATGAATGGTTAAATTCGTTACATTTTATTCATAAAGATCAAAAGAAGAAACAAAAGTAGATCGAATTCTAAACTGATTGCGGATTATTTATTAATACAAAATTATGTATTTACAGAAAATTAAACTATCGTAATATCTATAACTTTAATAAAAATATAAAATAATAATATCAATTATTTTTCAATTTGTTTATCAGCAAATACGGAAATTGCCTTATTAATTTTCCTGAAATGTAAATTATTACTCAATTTAATGAGTAAATAGTGGCATAAGAATATCCACTACCCTATATCGGGAAATTGTAACAGGCAGAAGAGGGAACCAAGAGGACCAGGAGAAGAAAAGCTAAAAATAAATAACTATGACAAATATCGCCCTAAGAGCCAATCTATGGGAAAGATCTACGTTCAGCATTGAACCTTAAAACCAAAACAATACAATGCATGTATCAGTTACTTTGTACGCTGAGTCTGTGTAAAAAGATGGAAGTTCGTTACAATTTTTTTATAGGTAAGGGTGACAAACGAGCCCTCAGTCCACCTGATGGTATTATAAACTGAACAATCACGCACGCACGCACGCACGCACGCACGATTGCAAGAATTATTAATAAATAATTATGAAATTTCACAACCATCGAGATGAGTAAATGAAATAGGTGATTGGGGCACTCAAAATTCTCATAACACCCATGTAATATCTCAGGGAAGAAGGAGTGCTTTAAAACCAGCGCTTCATGAGATCTAGTTCCATGTAAGCAAAAGCTGAGTCACCTTCGTTTGCCAAAATTAAATTAAGATTAAATAATTAGTTTATATGTAAACATGTTTTTTAAAAGTGGCAATGAAAATATATTTATTTATTTATTATTAAGTATCAAATTGCAGATGCGTTGTCATCCCTGAGGACTAAAATGGAATGCCTCAATTCAACGGGTCTCCGGTTCTTTACACCCACCATACGAAACACAGCAGCATTAAGCTGCTATTTTGTGAGAGCGTCATACTTTCCCGGTCGAGCTGACCCAATCGTACTACAACCCTAATATAGCTGCATAACATCCATGATGGATATGTAAACTGGTAGTTATAATATCTCTATATTAATTCCTATGGATGCAAAAAAGAACCCCACAAATTTTACATCTTAATCAAATCAAAAAATAGATCATTTAAAGTGTTTATTATAAGTAAGTGTTTGAGAAGATAAAGTGATATTGCTTGTAGAACTGAAAATATAGATACGGAAGAAAACCGAAATTCCCTACAAAACCGATATACATGAGGTTACTTTGTAAGTATATACAGAAACGTTTTAATTTCAGTAGTGGACTGCAATGATGATAGAAATACTGCAAGTTCAACAGCCCTACCCCATCATTAAACTAGAAAACCGACACCACCACCGATAATGCAACAGTTGTTTCGTCCCTCAACGACAACACATCATCTGAGGCGAAACGGGTATGGAAATTATCGATTTAAATCAAACTTGAAGCAACATTGTAATTTTCTTATCGATACATAATCGATTTTTCTTTACAATTTTGCGCGTTGCAATTGATATGACTGCACCATAATCTTAACGTCCTTTGACTAAATACAAAATGCGTATTTCTCGCTGATTAAAAAGTATCATTTAATTGGTCATTATGAAACCCGAAGGTGCTGATGGAATGTGACGGAATGCGGGACGCGGTTGGCGATATAGTTGGTTTTTGTTTAGTCCGGATGCTACGTACATGGGGTACGAAATGATCTCGTGGAGCGAGAATTAACACCTCGACTTGTAGTTACCATAATATTATCAAACAAAAAGAAAGCTGTTAAAATGAATGAGCATTGAGAAGAATAGTGCTGATATCAACCACGTAATAAACTTATAACTTGCGTTTTTATTTTATTAAATGGGTTTCTATACAATGTTGACCCGACTGATTAAACCAAGTATGGCTGTGTAAGAATATTTCCTACCCCATATCGTCCTGTCGATGTCGAAAGAGATAACAGAGAAAATTAAAAAGGAGATGGTCAGCAGAATCTTCCTTATCAAAATAAAAGTAAACTGCGTGATAACTAGGACAAATATCTTTTTTTAAGTTGTAGAGCCACGCTGCAGCTATATTACAGTATTAATACGAATGGGACGGCTCGACCGGGGAAGAATCATGGTCTTACAGAATACCAGCGTAAAATAGCAGCATAATGCTGCTATGTTTCGTATGGTGAGTGTAGAGTAACGGAGACCATTTTTACTAAAATCGAGGCATTCCACCTTAGCCCTTACAGGTGACAACGCATTTGCATTTGGATTCTTAATTGAGGATAAATTTGGAAGTCTATGGGCCTCAGCATTCACTTACCATTAGGTGGATTGTGTGCTCGTTTATCACCCTATACTATAAAAAATCCGTATTAATAATAATAATAAAGTTAGTTAGTAAAGTTACAGCCTATAAACGTCCCACTACTGGGCGCAGACCACCTTTCATTACTGAGAGGGTTTTAGGGAATAGTCCGCCGCGCTGCCCCAATGCGTGTTGGCGAACTTCACATGTCTTCGAAATTTTTTTTATTATTTCTCAGACATGCTTGTTTTCCTTCACCGCCGAGCACGTGGTAAATTAGCACTTAAAATTGCAATTAACAATTTCATTGGTGCCGGCAGAGATCGAACACGGTTTGCTCGCGTATTGTGAAATTGAGCACCATCTGAGCTACCACGGCTCCATTAATAATAATATTCCTTATAAATACTGTTGCGCGAATAAGTCGACGTCATGTATCCGGCACTAGTGCCATCTAGTGTCAAGGACGAGAGCGAGGGGAGCTTACCAGAAAATGACATCACTAATCTTTCAACCGACTGCGCCATCTAGTCTCGGAACGAAGAACTAAGCTTCTAGAAGTCGACATCGAATTCTCGGCCCCTTGCTCGTGCTTACTTGAATATTCTGGATATTTCGGTGCTAATTTGTATTTATAGGCGCTGCAAGATGCGATCGGGGAAGTATTGAATTTGGCGAGACAAGCGAAGCTTCGGAGCGGAATAAAGTGAATTAGTGTGATTAATTATTAGTGTTTTAAATTTTAATTAGTGTAAAGTGAATTAAAGTGTTAATTTAGGTAATTCAATCGACAGTTTTTATTATCACGAACCTCAAGCTCGTAACAATTGGTGTCAGAAGTGGGATCAAATCATGCCGATTTTACCGAAGGAGGAATCGGAGGGTGTCCGTATCCGAAGTCAACGCCAGCAGGAGACGGACCAAAGAAGATTTGGTGGTGCAACGCCGCAGACGTCGGAGGGCCAGCCGCTGGCTGCGGGCCCGTCAGTAGCTCCTACATCTGCAGCACCTAACTTAGGTACTCTGATGGTGATACTGCAGGAGCAGGCTCGCCGACAGGAGGAGCAGACCCATTGGTTGAAAGAGCAGCAGGAGGAACAGGCTCGCCGACAGGAAGAACAGGCTCGCCGACAGGAGGAACAGGCCCGCCGACAGGAAGAGCAGATGCTCCTCGTGAAGGACATTCACGCTAACTTCGGGAAAGAGATAAGGGAGGTGAAGGATAGGGTTGCTCAACATGACAACCGCCTGTCGGAAGCTGAAACCCAAATCAAGGAAGCTAAAACCCAAATCGACCAAGTGAACAATCGGGTTGATTACGTGATGGCTGACGTGAAGAAAACGCTGGACGACCTTAAACTGGGGGACGGAATTGCAGCTCCCGTAGTAGCTGCAACACCTGCGCTACGTGGGTTCAAGGTGCCACCGTTCGACGGAATTTCTTCCTGGTCAGCCTACAAAATCCAGTTCGAGGCTGTTATGAAGGCGAACGGCTGGAATAAAAGTCAGGCCATGACTGCTCTCACACTAGGCCTGCGCGACCAGGCCTTAACAGTTCTGGAAGCTCTCGGTGAGGAAGTGACTTATGAGCAACTCCTTGAGGCATTGGAGGCGAGATATGGCGACGCTCACCTGGAACACGTCTTTCGTGCGTAGCTTAAAGATCGCGTGCAGCGCATCAACGAAAACCTGTAGCAGTGGGCTCTAGAGGTGGAGAAGCTGGTGCGAAAAGCGTACCGGTCTATACTTGCGCTCATTGAAGGGAACCTGGTGCAGACATTCATCGACGGCATCCGCGAAATGGAAGTCAGAGCTGCTGTGAGCCTCGGGTACCACGAGACGCTTAAGGACGCCTTGGCCCATGCACTGGAGGTGGAAGCCGTGCGGCAGGATCATCGTTCCCATCGCGTCAGGGAGGTTGCAGCAGCTACACTTCGTGACCACAATAATGGATACAGCCCTAGGTGCTATGGCTGTGGGGAAAGGGGCCATCTTAGATCCAGCTGCCCTAAGCGAACTGTAGAAAAGGAAGTTGATCGATCTCGAGAGGGTAGTGCAGTTAACGGCACCACCTGGCGGCGGCAGGATCATCGCTCCCCTCACGCTAGGGAGGTTGCAGCAGTTGCGGTTCGCGACCACAATAAAGGATACAGCCCTAGGTGCTATGGCTGTGGGGAAAGGGGCCATCTTTGATCCAGCTGCCCTAAGCGAACCCTAGAAAGGGAAGGTGAACGATCTCAAAAGAGAAGTGCGGCTAACATCACCGCCCAGCAGCAGCCGGGATACGACTTTACTATTAGACATCGCAGCGGGAAATCTCATGGCAACGCAGATGCATTGTCAAGAAGACCTTGTCCTGAAGATTGGAAACATTGTACTAGGCAAGAGAGTAAGGAAGTGGTATCCGTGAGGATGCTCAGGACAGACCACCTCAGCAACGAGTGGAAGGACAGCCTAAGACATGCACAGCAGGAAGATCCGGACATCAAGCCGATTCTGGAATGGATGAAGGCCCGTGCTACCAAGCCTAAGTGGAGCGTCGTCTCAGCGATGAGTTCAACCACGACAAGCTAATGGGCCCAATGGGACAGCTTGCTGATTCAGGATGGTGTCCTGTGCCGTAAATGGGACAATGGTCGAGGAGACAGCTGTCATTTGCAAATGGTCGTCCCTAAAGCTAGAGTACCGGATCTTCTACAGCTGTACCATAATGATTGTTCAGGAGGCCATCTGGGAGTTAAATGAACTCTACTGAAGATCCGAGAACGGTTTTACTGGGCCCACTGTCAAAACGATGTCGAGGACTGGTGTCGCAAATGTACAAGTTGTGCGGCTGTAAAGGGACCTCACACTCGTAGTAGAGGTTCATTGAAGTTGTGCAATGTTGGTGCACCATTGGAGAGAATAGGCATTGACGTGGCGGGGCCGTTTCCGGAGAGTGAAAGTTGTAACAAGTATTTCATGGTTGTGATGGATTACTTCACTAAGTGGACAGAAGTCTTCGCCATTCCAAATCAAGAAGCTTCAAAGTTGCAGAAAAACTAGTTCATGAAGTCTTCTGTCGTTTTGGAGTACCTTTAGAGATTCACAGCGATCAAGGAAGGAATTTTGAGTCTCAAATATTCCAGAAAACTTACCGAGTTATGGGTACTCATAAAACAAGAAAGACTTCTTATCACCCGCAATCTGATGGAATGGTAGAACGATTTAATCAGACATTGGAGAGGTACCTACCAAAGTTGTAGACAATCGGCAACGAGATTGGGACAAGCATATACAACCGTTTTTGTTGTCATATCGGAGCGCTGTTCACGAAATTACAGCAGTGACACCAGTTTTCGCAAAATTTGGAAGAGAATTACGGCTGCCTGCAGACCTGATCACCGGGATACCACCTGATGCCCCACGCAGTATAACCGATTATGCAAATGACTTGCGGAACAAAATGAATGACATTTATGAGCACGCCAGACAATCGGGCCAGCAAATGTCTGAGAAGATGAAAACCCGGTACGACCGCAAAATGAACAATAAAGGCTTCGACGAAGTTTCACTAGTGTGGTTGCACAATCCAGTCCGCAGCAAAGGGAAATCTCCTAAGCTTCAAGCTAAATTGGACGGCCCGTACCGGATTGTAACCAGGATCAACGATGTAACCTACCGGATACAGAAAGGCGCAAGAGGTACTCCTAAAATCGTCCATGTGGATCGCTTGGCGCGTTATTATGGGGCCGATAATGCTCGGGACGAGCATGTCTTAGGAGGGGGCAGTGTTGCGAGAATAAGTCGACGTCATGTATCCGGCACTAGCGCCATCTAGTGTCAAGGACGAGAGCGAGGGGAGCTTTCCAGAAAATGACATCACTAATCTTTCAACCGACAGCGCCATCTAGTCTTGGAACGAAGAACTGAGCTTCTAGAAGTCGACACTCGAACTCTCGGCCCCTTGTGCGTGTTTACTTGAAAATTCTGGATGTTTCGGTGCTAATTTGTATTTATAAGCGCTGCAAGATGCGATCGGGGAAGTATTGAATTTGGCGAGACAAGTGAAGCTTCGGAGCGGAATAAAGTGAATTAGTGTGATTAATTATTAGTGTTTTAAATTTTAATTAGTGTAAAGTGAATTAAAGTGTTAATTTAGGTAATTCAATCGGCAGTTTTTATTGTCACGAACCTCAAGTTCGTAACAATACTAATATTTTTTTAACGTTTGATCATCATACACCTGCATTATCATCTTGATAATCACGTCTCAAAGACTACGGTAAGAATGACCCAGAGCCACCCACACATACCCAATCACGTAGATAACTCGTCACTTTATGTACAACCTTGTATATTATATAAATGTAAATTCAGGTCAGTCAGGTCAGTAAGGTTTTGGTGAATATCTATAAATTTTTTATAGAATAAGAGTGACAAACAAATACACAGTCCATCTGATGCTAAGTGGATGCTGTGATCCATGAACATCTACACCTGTAACATCTACACATGTATCCTCGATTAAGAATCAAAACGCAGATGCGTTGTCAACCCTAAGGACTGAGATGGATGGCCTTGTTTCCAGTAAAAAGTGTTTTCAGTTCTCTACAATCACCATACAAAATACACATATTATCAATTATTTGTTTATTATACAAGTATGTCACTTCAATAAGGATTCGTAACCAATTCTCAAGACTCTGCAGACATGTATACTACCTTCAGGTGAGTCACAGGCTCGTCCCATCTTCTATAAAAAATAATAATATAATAACAATAGGCCCACAATTTGAGATTGAGAGGAAGGCAAAGATGATACTCAAAAAGATAACTTAATGATCTCCTACGTTGGTGTGGGACTTACAGGCCCAATATTTTTGTGGAATTTATAAAAAGAATAATGTGGAATACTGGATTTGTAATTGTTTTGGCGATGGATTTAGCATCTATAGCTTTTTATATTTTATAATTTAAACTGAATTTTTTTGATTAAACGTGGTTTTTTTAGTGTCGCTTTTATTTTTCCCAAAATATGTGCAAAATTCATACAAGTTACGTAATGTCGATTTACGATTACGATTATTATTTTCATAATCATAGATTTTCATTACATTATATTGTTTCGCTAAAAGAACGTAGGTAATATAGCTGAAGGTGTACTTTGGTGAATGCTAAATTAAAATACTGGTTATGACTGGATGAAAAACTTTGAAAACGAAATAAAGTTGATAAAAAAATAAATATTAACGAGAGAGAATTATTAAATAAGTAGTAACGAGAGAGTAAAAGACTAGTTTTTGCGATAATGCCTGAGAATACTTAAAAATAAAAGTATTATTAAAGTTGAATTCTGATCGTTTTAAGATATTTCTGTTAAGTGTCTTCAATTAACAATAGTAAATTTTTTTTGAATGTGATCAATAAGAATAGTAAAATTAAAAAATATTATCTATTGTTGAGCATTATGAGTTTGCACTTGTGGATTTTCCAAATTTTTTTTAAATTGACGTTTGATATAAAATTACATTTGATTCGATTTGATTGACATAAAATTAAAATTGAAGTAATAGTAATAAGGTTATTTGTGAATTTTTGTGTATTTAAAATACTTTAAAACATTGACGTCAAACATGAGCGCTTAAGGCATTTAGATTTACCAAAAGTTTATTCTTTATCATACTTTCTGATTATTTTCTCAGCAAGTCTTTTGAATATTATTGCCCAATATTATAGACCAATTTGAATATTAGACAATAAGTGATAAACAAAATAAAAACAAAAAAGTTGTTAAAACGGGTTCTTTAAAAGTTTTCCATTAGTACCCCATAAAATCAATTTCCGTACACAAATATGCAACAGACAGTTGTTGTGAAGTAAAGATATTATGTTATTTTAATATAGCCTAGGTTTAGTTTATTAAGATCATATTTAGTTTATTAAACATGTAAGTTTACCATATACAACATGCCACCGTTCGATAATTTATTTTTTACATAGCTTTAATAGGTATTCCTTAAGGGTCTTTTAGAAGAGATGCAATAAATTCGTCTTATTTTTCGTTTTTGTTTTATAGCATTGGGTGACAAACCAGCACACAGTCCTGATAAGTGGATGTTGTGGCCTATAGAAATCCACATTTTTCCTCGATTAAGAATCAAAATGCAAATGCGTTGTCATACCTGAGGTCTAAGATGGAATGGTCTCGATTCCAGTAAAAATGGTCTCCGGTTCTGTCTACACTCACCATACGAAATACAGCGGAATTACGCTGCTATTTTATGCTGGTATTCTGTGGGAGCGTGGTCCTGCCCCGATTGAGCCGACCCATTCGTGCTGCCACTATAATATAGCTACAGCGTGGTTCTACCGCGTACAAGTTTTTTGTTGGATACGGTAAAGTTTATACATTTATAGGTATAAATAAATCAAGTTTATACATAAATAAGTTTATACCTGCATTTCAGACCGACAAAGAAAGATAGACGAAGTGCTCCGTACAGTTTAAGTGAAGCCAAAAACCATGCTCAATTTCTAGACACGCAACTCGCACTCGCGCATACATCTTTCTTCTTTGTATCTTTTACAGTTTTTAAAATATCACTGTATGTTACTTATTGTAAGGCTAAATACAATTTATTGCATTAATTGTATAAAATCGATTAATAAAAGCGAGTAATGAAAAATATTTTTAGCTCGATGACACCATAAATATCGATTGTGATCTTACGCCACATAAACCAATTAAAGTATTTGGACGTAACGTGTAAAAGCCATAAAATTTTATAGCCTTTATTAATTCGCGTTGCCAAATCGATCATCCGTTACTGTTTTGGTAACGATTCGCTGCGATTCGATTTACAATCGAGAGTCGAGAGATATTAAACCAACGCGTAACCAAATGAAGCTTCATTTAAGTACAGAGATCGCTTTCAGTATATTAATTATTACAGACACAATTTAAAATGCAAATCGGCCTTTCGATTATTTACAATATAAAGTATTATTACGAGTAAATTATTTTTTTGTTTACAGTTTTTATATGAGAACACTGTATTGTGTATGTTAACACATATTACTTTAAGGAAGATTATATCGCTATATTTCTTTGTTTACCCCTCTGTAGTGATAAGTTTTTATTATTATTCGCTATATAAATCGATATTCTTTAAAAAGAAAAGTATCGATATAAATATCGATACCGCATTTATCTATGACCAATTGTCTTTGAGAACTGTTATAGCGGATCTTAGGATTAGTTCATTCATTCGTTCCTGTATAGGATAGTTACCTATATATTCTTTGTTCGTTCCACAGATGAGCGCTTTATTAGCCCTGAGTCAGGTAAACCTGTAAGAGTCGCAAATACTCACAGCGTTAACATCCAGAAACTAGACTAGACGAGCGCATTCGTCTTGTAATCTCCAAGAGAATAACTTGTCTAGAATAAATCTGTGTCAATCTTTTAAATCCGAGTTTATTATATTAGTCTAAAAGTGAACTTTACAATTGATATAATGAATTTATATAAAATATTTTTTATAGGGTAGGATGACAAACGAGCACATAGTCCACAGTGGTAAGTGGTTGCTGTGGCCCATAGACATCTACATCTATCCTCGATTACGAATCGAAATGCAGATGCGTTGTAACCCGTGAGGACTAAGATGGAATGACTCGTTTCCAGTAAAAAGGGTCTCCGGTTCTCTACACTCACCATACGAAACATAGCAGCATTAAGCTACTATTTTGCGCTGATATTCTGTGAGAGCGTGGTCCTTCCCCGGTAAAGCCGATCCATTCATGCTACAACCATAATATAGCTGCAGCGTGGCTCTACCAGGTATAATACGAGTTTCCTTAAATTGTCCAACTAAAACCAAGTTTGGCGGTGGCAGAATAACGGCGTTGTAGAACGCAACTGCAACATTAATGCTGAGTTAGAGCTATAATTCTTATTGTAACTTTATTGGTGGTAATGAATATATTGATGTTATTCCTTTATAAAAAGTTGATGATTCCGATGATATCCCGGACGTCAGTCTAAGCGAGATTAGAATGGCTCTCCAGCACCTTAAAAACGACAGGGCCCCAGGTGAGGATGGAATTACAGCGGAGCTTCTGAAAGCGGGTGGAATACCGGTACTTGAAGTCCTTCAGAAGCTCTTCAATTCCGTCCTCCATGGTGGCACTACTCCAGAGGCTTGGAGCAGAAGTGCGGTGGTCTTGTTCTTTAAGAAGGGCGACAACGCTTTCTTGAAGAACTACAGACCGATTTCCCTTCTGAGCCGCGTCTGCGAGCTGTTTTCAAGTCATTACGAATCGTCTCGCACGCAGACTCGACGACTTCCAGCCTCCCGAACAAGCCGGTTTCCGAAAAGGCTTCAGTACCATAGACCACATACATACCCTGTGGCAGATTGTACAGAAGACCGAAGAGTACAATCTGCCACTTTGCCTGGCATATTTGGACTATGAGAAAGCCTTTGATTCACATATAGTTACATACAGACCCTTCAGCGGTGCCAAGTTGACTGTCCATATATCGAAGTGCTGAAGTGTTTGTACAGTGGGGCTACAATGACTATCCAAGTACAACAATTCGAAACCTATCCAACTGCAGAGAGGTGTAAGACAGGGTGACGTTTTATCCCCGAAACTCTTCACCGCTGCATTGGAAGACGTTTTCAAGCTACTGGACTGGAAAGGATACGGTATTTACATCAATGGCAAGTACATCACTCACCTTCGATTTGCCGACGATATAGTCCTTATGGCAGAATCGCTAGAGGACCTTAGTACTATGCTCAATGACCTCAATGATGTCTCGCAACGGATAGGTCTTAAGATGAACATGGACAAAACAAAGATCATGTTTAATGTCCATGTCACACCTATGCCGATAGTTGTTGGGAGTACTATGCTCGAAGTTGTTGACGAGTACGTTTACCTGGTACAAATAGTGACTAGGTAAGTCCAACTTCGATCGAGAGGTCAATCGACGAAATCAACTCGGCTGGGCAGCGTTCGGGAAATTACGACACATCTTCTCGTCAGGTATATATACCTCAATCTCCGAAAACTAAAGTGTATAACCAGTGGCTGTTGCCAGTGATAACTTACGGATCTGAGACTTGGTCCTTCACTGCTGGTCGTATGAAGACGCTCAAGGTCGCACAGCAGTAAAACTAGAGTGACCGACATAGCCCAACGGATTAGTAAGCTGAAGTGGCAATGGGCCGGCCATATAGCTCGAAGAACAGATAACCGATGGGGAGGAAAGGTTCTCGAGTGGCAGCCTCATACCAGTAGGCGTAGTGTAGGGTGACCCCTCCACTAGATGGAGTGAGGACCTGGTAAGACATGCAGGAAGTCGATGGATGCAGGTAGCTCAGGACCGTGCTTTGTGGCATTACTTGGGGGAGACCTATGTTCAGCAGTGGACTTGTGAAGGGCTGTAATGATGATGATGATGAATTCACGCCTACTTAAAGTTATAGTTAAAAGAAACAATCTATATACGTCTCACTGCTGGACACAGGCTTTCCCTCATTTCTGAGAGGGTTTTAGGTCAAGTTAATATCAGCCGCGCTGCCCCAATGCGTGTTTGCGAACTCCACGTCTTCGAAATATTTTTTTTCTTATATCTCGGATATGCAGGTTTCCTTTCGAGGTTTTTCTTCACAGCCGAGTATGTGATAAATATGTGATAAATTAACAATTTCATTGGTGCCGGCGCGGATCGAACTAGCATTGCTCCCGGATTGGGAAATTTACAGCGAGTTAGAGCTTAGCCTCTGAGATACCACATCGACGGACCTTTAGCTTGTGATCTAATAGCAATATCTAGTGTTCAACAGACTGTAACATTTCAATAAATTAACATATTTGTAATATCGTTATACATATAATTCTTCTGTACATGTGTTTGTCACTTAACTCCTATTTTGATGAAATCTTTATTGGGGTTTTTGTGGGTCCCTAGATAGTTTAGATTTATAATTAGTCTCACTAGACGACGCTGTTGGTGAGATCCAGAAAAAATTAATTATCCTTAAATTCTTATCTCTTATATTTATTTCTCATTTCTCATATTTATCACCGTGTAATGGTGGTGAAATAATTTTTTCTAACCCTTCATTGACACCGTCCTGTAAGTGTCTAAAAATCAGGAGATGGACAGTAGCGTATTTCTAATACAACTAGATAATTAAAAAAAAACTACAATCGGCAAACTCGCCTGCCAAGAGTGGCGACTATGACAAATAGTGGGGACTTTTGAGATAGGCTCTAACGCTTATGTTATATATACATATATACAGAATGACCTTATTTACTGTCTGTAAAAAATAGAGTGTAACATGTGCACGGAGTAGAAGCCTATGACACTGATATTTTCCAAAAAGTAAATACAAAAATTTTCAATCAAATTATTGAAAAATATTTTTTTAACAATTCCTTTGCCCTTTGCCCTTGAGCCTGTGACCCTGCGAAGCTACAAGATCAAAGATGCCTACTAAATAAAGTTGTATTATTGCCTTTCATAAAGTAGGGTTGATATAATTTGAATTTCGATAGATTTTAATTCAGTTATTTATTTAATTCAAAATTTTTGTTTTTATTTTTTGTATTATATCGGGGCTATAGGCTTCTACTCTGTCCATATGTTACAACCTTTTTTTTCCAGACGGAATATATATATATATATATATATATATATATTGACACAAGCAGTCTAGCTGACGATTTAAAATAATGAACATGTGATAGTGGTAGTCAAGGAAAACAATTTATCTACCCTAAAAGAGTTGAAACTTGCAAACAGGGACAGGACCGTTTCGTGCAAACGATCACGGAGGTTCGTGACACAGTACGGCAGTTGTGCGAATAAATCAGCGCAAGGAGGACCGGACGACGGATCATAAGCGCGACGCGCGATATCGGTCGATTGGTGCGATATCTCCTAAACTGGGATGGCTCAGTTCACGAGCGGACTGTTTCTCACGGCGAGTAGTGGAACTACGAAGTTACATTGAGGTGGTATAGCTGAATAAGTATTTTTTTTAATTATTTCTTTATAATCACCATGATTAAACACTGGCTGATGGATAGTAATAAACCTAAAAGTAAATATTGAATAAAGAGGTTTTTTTAACTGCTGGTGTTTTTAATCTCTGCCAAACTACCGGCTAACTTCAGTCTTGGTAAGCCAGCAAGAAATACAGCGGGAGTTTTTTTTAAATAATTATTATGTTATACAATTAAATATGAAAATAAAAAGAAGCAATATAGTAGCAATCACTTAATTTTCTAGGGATAATCAAGTACTCTTTAATAGTATAACAATCCCTTTGACACAAATTTTACTTAGGAAAATTTAAACTTTCTGATGGATTGGCCTTGCACCTTTTTTGAAATTTAGTTGCAAAAGTTTAAACTTTATGATTAACTTAAACTAATAATTTAATTTCTATATGTTTGCCTATGTTATATTTTTCGTGTATTGGCAGTGTAAGAATATCCATTACCCTATGTCATCCCGAGCCGTACCCTATAAATCCGTAGCCGTAGGGCCGTGGTTGCTCAGATGGTTAACGCTCGCTGTAACAGAACGCGAGTAACCCGGGTTCGATCCCCGCTGGCACCAATAAAATTGTTAATTGCAATTTTTAGTGCTGATTTACCATGTGCTTGGCGGTGAAGGAAAACATCGAGAGGAAACCTGCATGTTTGAGGAATAAGAAAAAAAATATTTCGAAGCCGCACTGCCTCAATGTTTGTTGGCGAACTTCACATATGAAGTTAACATTGAGGCAGCGCGGCGGACACTTCCTGGCCCTTAAAATCCTCTCAGATTTGAGGGGAGGCCTGCCCAGCAGTGGGACGTATATAGGCTGTAACTTTACTTTATATAATCCCGTGGGTGTCGTAAGAGGCACCAAAGGGAAACAAATCAGGAGATGGGCAGCAGGGCCTTCTCTAATAACGATTAAAAATAAAAAAACTGCGGTTGCAAACCAGTTTGCCAAGCGTGGCAGCTATGGACAAATTCTTCCCATAAGGCAATATATGGAGAAGGCAATACACGGTAACGGTGTAACGGTAATGATTTTGGGAAATATTTCAGTAACAATTTACTTAATTTCTAATACTCATTTTCACTTTATTTATACTTCTCGTTCCAACTGTTTGAATATCCATTTTAAAATGTTCAGAGGTTAGAGTCAACAGCTCTATTTATCGTGGTTCCGCTATATTGTTCTTTAGAAAATTATATCCATACCATTCCTGGATAAACGGGAAATCGCTGAAGATAATTCTTATTATGGTCTAATAAACGTTTAGGTCGTAAAAAAGTTTAAGTAGAAACTAAATTTGAGTTATTCCGATTATTAATGACAGATGTGACCAAGGGTCAACAGCAGAATAATGACAGATATGACCAAGGGTCAACAGCAGAACAATGGCAAAGGTACAAGATATATAGTACTGCTAGTTCCATCCAGGGTAAGGATCACAGTTCTCTACTATAAAATTGAACCATGTACAGTAGCAGAATGCTTAAGAGGTGAAGAAGAAGAAATAAGAAAAATAAGAGAATACAACCAAATATTCATAATTTTTTTACGTGTTAGAGCCACGCTGCAGCTAACTTATAGTTGTAGCATGAATGGGTTGGCTCGACCGGGGCAGGGCCACGCTCTCACAGAATACCAGCGTAAAATAGCAGCGTAATTCTGCTGTGTTTTGTATGGTGCGTGTAGAGAACCGGATACTTTTTTTACTGGAATTGAGACATTCCATCTTAGTCCTCAGAGGTGACAACGCATTTGCATTTTAATCCTTAATTGAGGATGTATGTGGATGTCTATGGGCCACAGCATCCACTTACCATCAGGTGCACTGTGTGCTTGTTTGTCGCCCAATGCTATAAAAAAACAAGTATTATATTTTTTATGTATTACCGTATTTTCTACGAGAATTTACAGCTACAAATTTTTTATTTATTAGTACCGTTTAGTGGCGGTGTAAGAATAGCTATAACCTCATTGAAAATGTGTCTGCATTAAATAATATACCCCCTATGATTAAATCTCTGGGCTGGCTTATGTTCAGCAGTGGACTGAAATATGCTGAAACGGTAACGGTAATAACTGTACAGTTATATATCTTAACAATGGTTGCAGTTTACTGAAACCTTTTTATACTGTTTTCAGTGACGCAAATGGATAAATTCTCACACCTCTTCTCACCTCAAACCTTATGCGCTCAAACAAAACAATTTGTTTATTTTGCTGTCGTATCTTGTTATTGCAAATTGTGAGTGGCGTGAGTTGCGGTGCTTAGGACCGCGGGTTTGAATCCCGCTCGTCACAAGTATTTGTATGGCCTACATAAATTATTCTAGGTCTGGATGTTTATGCTTGTGAAATTCATTTATGTAAACTGTCTCCACAATACAGCAGAAAATCTTGGTGTTTAAAGACAAAAAATTGAGTATCTAACTTTCGTCATCATCTTTTTCAATAAAAAAATCATAAATTCGGTTTTTTAATCCGTACGCTGCGTATTATATCATATATTGAATGATTTTTTACCGCCTGGAAAAAATAGGATGTAGCAGTTGAACAGAATAGAAGTGTATGGAACTGACATTTTACATTTTTATTTTTATTTTACATTAACATATTATGAGATTGACCCATCAATAAAGACGACTTTTTTCCAGATGGTAAAAAAATCACCCAGTATATGAGATAGACTGTATTAATAAACCTGTGGGCGTGGAAGGCAAATGGGTAGATCTTTCACTGGGAAAGGTATTCTGCCGGGAAGCTGCCAACGCTCCGTGTGATAGTTCGGAGCAGTTCTATATATACTGTTTGTGATTCAGAACTTTGATAGCGCGTCTTAGGCTTTGCTGTATTACGCTTGTGGCGCGACGACAGCGATGCCACATCACCCCCCTGCTCAGACCGGAGGTCGATAGGGCTGTTTGATTGCCAGTGCATCCTTAATGCCGGTGGGGAATGCATGCTGTGTGCGTAAGGGCAAGTGACACCGGTGCGAATGATATGCCGATGAGTAATGCATGCCGTACTACGCACTGGTAAGTGATGCCGGTGAGAACGATGTGCCGGAGCAAGTGCCAGAAGTCTGTCTTATAAATCTGCGTTGAGTCGGGATGAAGACAAGTTGGACTGGACAAGACTGCAGAAGACGATTCTCAGTAGTGAATGGTAGGGGTTCTTGAGGATAATGACGAAGGCTTGAAAGTTGTAATTTCCGAAGGTTGTGGGTTGCATGTTCAGATCACGTCGGGTGATCACCACTGTAGCCGAAGGAAAAGGGGAGATCTCTCGCCGGATAAGCTGTTCTGCCCGGGGAGCCACCTAATGTGATAGTTCGGCTGTTCTATATATACATATATATATATATATATATATATATATATATATATATATATATATATATATATATATATATATATATATATATATATATATATATATATATATATATATATATTATATATATATATATATATATATATATATATATATATATATATATATATATATATATATATATATATATATATATATATATATATATATATATATATATATATATATATATATATATATATATATATATATATATATAATATATATATATATATATATATATGTATATATATATATATATATATATATATATATATATATATATATATATATATATATATATATATATATATATATATATATATATATATATATATATATATATATATATATATATATATATATATATATATATATATATATATATATATATATATATATATATATATATATATATATATATATATATATATATATATATATATATATATATATATATATATATATATATATATATATATATATATATATATATATATATATATATATATATATATATATATATATATATATATATATATATATATATATATATATATATATATATATATATATATATATATATATATATATATATATATATATATATATATATATATATATATATATATATATATATATATATATATATATATATATATATATATATATATATATATATATATATATATATATATATATATATATATATATATATATATATATATATATATATATATATATATATATATATATATATATATATATATATATATATATATATATATATATATATATATATATATATATATATATATATATATATATATATATATATATATATATATATATATATATATATATATATATATATATATATATATATATATATATATATATATATATATATATATATATATATATATATATATATATATATATATATATATATATATATATATATATATATATATATATATATATATATATATATATATATATATATATATATATATATATATATATATATATATATATATATATATATATATATATATATATATATATATATATATATATATATATATATATATATATATATATATATATATATATATATATATATATATATATATATATATATATATATATATATATATATATATATATATATATATATATATATATATATATATATATATATATATATATATATATATATATATATATATATATATA
Source organism: Parnassius apollo (assembly GCA_907164705.1). Classification (NCBI taxonomy): domain Eukaryota; kingdom Metazoa; phylum Arthropoda; class Insecta; order Lepidoptera; family Papilionidae; genus Parnassius; species Parnassius apollo. The sequence goes on from CAJQZP010000117.1 coordinate 7,230,645, forward strand.
TATATATATATATATATATATATATATATATATATATATATATATATATATATATATATATATATATATATATATATATATATATATATATATATATATATATATATATATATATATATATATATATATATATATATATATATATATATATATATATATATATATATATATATATATATATATATATATATATATATATATATATATATATATATATATATATATATATATATATATATATATATATATATATATATATATATATATATATATATATATATATATATATATATATATATATATATATATATATATATATATATATATATATATATATATATATATATATATATATATATATATATATATATATATATATATATATATATATATATATATATATATATATATATATATATATATATATATATATATATATATATATATATATATATATATATATATATATATATATATATATATATATATATATATATATATATATATATATATATATATATATATATATATATATATATATATATATATATATATATATATATATATATATATATATATATATATATATATATATATATATATATATATATATATATATATATATATATATATATATATATATATATATATATATATATATATATATATATATATATATATATATATATATATATATATCGTAGAAGGAAAAGGGGAGATCTCTCGCCGGATAAGCTGTTCTGCCCGGGGAGCGGCCAACGCTTAATGTGATAGTTCGGAGCTGTTCTATATATACTGTTTATATATATATATATATATATATATATATATATATATATATATATATATATATATATATATATATATATATATATATATATATATATATATATAGCGCCGCCACAAACCGTATCAAATAAACCCTACAAGTGTTATAGTTATTAGCGTTACGATGGATCAGTTAAATCTCAGGTCTCTGAATGCAAAATACATCATTATTCGAAAAGTTACTAATTCGAATGATATGTGAATCTTATAAGCACCGTACGTGTACTCGTCCGCGTGAGTACCTAATGTTATATCATATTAGTTCGTACCCGGCGCATTGCTGCTGCAGAAGGAATATTTATGGAAATGTCTTTAATTTGGAAGGGTTATCTTGTTCAATTATATATTCCCCGTGACTTCGTCCGCGTGGAATTTTTTACGATTGGATTTCAAGGGCTTATACTTTTTTGCGGAACCCTAATTCTTTTTCTAAAATAAAACTAGCCTAAGTTACTTCTTACAACATCAAATATCTACCAGCAAGTAAGTATTTTAAAGTACCGTCAGAACAAACATCCAGACAGACAGACTGAAAAAAGTATAATATTTTTTTTTTGTTATAAGTACCGTATATAATTTCATATTCATTTAGTAAAAAGCTTTTATTTTGTCATTACAAGCGACATCTTTCAACTTTATTTATTTGTATAGATTAGGAATGATAATACATTCATCGAAATTGTAATGATATAAAACTTTCAAATATTTTTGTCGGTACAATACGCGAACCACTTAATTGTACTATGCCTATTACGTCCGAGTTGCACTTGGCAAGCAGTAAGCTGACAAAGTTTTAGCGCAATCTGATGAACGGTATGGCAGCGCACATATGAACAAATAAAAATTAATTTTTATGTATTAGATGATTTAATCGATGCACTATATGGAGTGTCTAAATAAAGCTTTCCGTGTTCGTAAGCGTGTAGCGGTGTAAAAATATTCACTACCATATAACGTTCCGTGGTAGTCGTGACGCGACGTAAGGAAACATTACATTACATAAAAACAGGAAAATAAAAATTGCAGTGGCCAACCCACCTGCCAAACGTGGCAATTATGGCAACTATGGCAAATGTCCTCCTTATGTGGTCATATACGGGGACAACTTTGTTCAGCAGTGGACTTTGTTAGGCTTTAATGTAGTAAAGCTTTCTGTATCACTACAATTATTAGCTCGATTAGGAGTTACGTGTAGAACAATTATTAACGATTTAGGAGCCAATTTCAATCTGTACTGTTTACGGAACCCAAAAACGTTTATAAGATTTTAAGAGTGTCCTTAAATCAATTTACTATTTCATGAGCGTCACTTAAATTATTAAATTGCAAATGAATAAGGAAGACGAACAAGATAATTGTGGGAGTCTGACGAAATTATGCATATTGCTTGTCGCTCTGCCAATTATATTCCGAAAGCAGTTGCCTTTTAATTAAATTCGTTGTTTGTAGTGTAGGAAGTTAGGTTGGAGAAATATTGCACAGTTTTTAAATGTAATTTCGTTTGTGGACCTTGGCTTATGGTTTAAGCATCAGCGATTTGTTTTTACTTATTATAAGCTAGCTTGCTTAAAATGCTCCCTGATGGTAATCCAACGTCCTAGATGGTAATTCATAACAAATCCCAAAATTCATTCTTGCTTTGAAGTCACACATGTTGTTATCGGATGGAAAGACAGATGCAAGCAAATTACTCACACTACCTTCCCGTACGCATTGATTACGAAAGACGAAAAAACCGTTTGGTTCGAATACATGGAATATCGAGAACAAAGAGTTGGAGATTTTGATTGTCAGATTACGAAAATAAAAGAAGAATTAAATAATTATATCATATAATAATTTATGTTGAGGTATTCACTAAAAACTATGGGTCCTTTAGACTAGAACACATCAATTCACGCACCCCCATTTAGTAAAAAATGAGGTAAAAGATGATACCTATCCAGACATACTCCTAGGCACAAAAGGTTATGCTCCATAAGCTTTTGTTAATATTTTTATATATAATAATGACAATCTGGCCCATAGCCCACCCGATGGTAGGAGGAATGTTGTGATCCATAGACATTTACATCTATCCTCGATTTAGGATCAAAATTTTAATGCGTTGTTACCTCTGAGGAGTAAGATATAATGTCTCGTTTCCAATAAAAATAATCTCCGTTTATACACACATCAGACCAAACACAGCAGCATAAAACTGCTGCTTTACGCTGGTATTCTTTGAGACATACTTCCCGGGCGAACTAACCCATTTATGCTACAATTATAATATAGCTGCAGCATCGCTTTAACGTACTACTTATTATGGGCTACTTAAGTCTTTATCACATAGAAGAAGAAGGATAATAATGTCACTGCAAGAACTTTCAAATAATAGGTAGCACCGTTATACTGTATCGTTGCTAAATGTATATGAAGAGTAAAAATTACATTACTACTTTTATTAGGAGCAACAAACGAGAAAGTAGTCTTTATGCCGTTAAGTAAATTGTTTATAAAAAAAATTACTAAAGTATTTCAAGGATATATTGGGCTAATATTGGGAAATCACGGTGCATTGTCTTCTGCCCCAAAATCGTTTCAGTATTGGAGGCATGTGGAGAGTAATGGACAGCTTTTTTTTCAATATCTCATATTTTCATATAATATTACAAAATATATATATATATATATATATATATATATATATATATATATATATATATATATATATATATATATATATATATATATATAATATTTTTACAGTTTAGTCTGATGTTTGCTAAGAACAATTATTTTTATAAGCGTAGCCAAATTCTAAACTTAAGTTCAAATATATAAATAAATATATGCCGCTATTGCAGTTTTTAAAAGAACGAGTAAATAAGGCTTCTACTTTTATTCGAAACTACCCAAATTGAATGTGATTTATGGGCAACAACCTTTTTGCCTATCGATCAACCGTGTGATCAAAAGTGCGCAGTAAAATCAGTTAAAATAATGCATTAACCACGAATTTTAAATTTAAAAGATAAAAATAAAATAGATGGGGCACTCGGCCAGCTGCTTGGAGCAGGCGGTGCAGGCGGCGATGTGTCCGTACTCCGGTAGCACGCACTTCAGCGGTACCGCCATGCAGATCAGCACTCCTCGATCGGCAGGTTGTCGATGTCTGCAAATGAGATACAGTAGTCGAACGTCAAGAGGTAATGCGACTGACATTGAACCTATCTTTGTTTTGTAGAAGAGAGGGTCCTAGGTCAGAAAGAATTTCTTAGAATTTTTTGAAAGAAATATGTGGTTATTGTTGTTGTAGTGGGTGTTGCTTTTGTGAGGGACAAAATGTTTGAGATTCTTTAATTAATTTATCTTCACAATTTGCCTATATTACTTAGACTGAACCTTCTCTACAAATTTGCCTGGTTATTGCAAACCAAGCCAAAACCAAGCTTAACTTTTAAGAACACACTAATGTCATATTATATGTATCTAAATCATTTGCAACCAATAACATTTTTCTAGGTCCAGAATTGAAATTTTACGGATTTAAGATGAAAGGAAGAAGAAATATATAAGGAAGCATAAATATATGGTTGCAGCATAATCTGAAATGTACCCAGTGCTCCGACGTTTTTTTTTCGTTAACCAGAGCAAGCAATATTAATAAAAAATTATATCGTCGGGTAGTGTTTGGTTTCAAATCCGTACAAAACAAATACGTATAATCAGTTAAACCTAAGCCTGAGAAAAAACGTAATTAATAACTGATCCATAATATTGTCGCCGTATAAGTTCTTGTAAGAAATTGTTGGAGTGTTTGCAACGCCTGTCACAAAAACCAGGCATTGCCTATTCGTAAGCGTAGCAGTGCGCCGATAGATTGCACAGGTTAATATTGATTGCGTTCATATCATAAAATACCAATAAATCATTTAGCCTCTCAAGTAAAATACTATCAGGGTGTGAACACACCGAATAAATATTTATTTTCATTTTTTAATAAAGATTATTAATAATAATAATAATATTATGGGGCAGTGGAGTACGATCCTTTGTCATCTAGGCGAGCGGATGATGGCTGCGGAGAACCACATAAGGATAAGAAGGGGTATCTTCCAGGGCGATTGTCTGAGTCCAATCTGGTTCTGCCTCTCTCTGAACCCTCTCAGTACCTTACTGGAGGGCTCCGGGAGGGGATTTCAGCTACGGAAAGGAGGGACAAAAGTGACCCACCTTTTCTATATGGATGACCTCAAGTTATTCGCCTCCAGTCGCTCCCATCTTATGGAATTGCTAAACATCACTTGTGAATTTAGCAATTCCATTGGGAATGGAGCTGGGGACGGATAAGTGTGCGGTCCTCCATGTTGAAAGGGGAAGGGTTGCTAACTCTGAGGGCGTAGACTTATCTATACCCGTCAACTTAAGGACCCTTTCCGAGGCTGAAACATACCGATACCTGGGTATGTCACAAAACATCGGTATCGATGAGACTGGTATGAAACAGTCAGTTTGCGACGTGTTTTATGCACGCTTGACCAAAGTGCTTAACAGCCTTTTGTCCGGTGTGAATAAGGCACACGCATATAACGGCTGGGTCATGCCTGTCCTCATGTATACCTTTGGCATACTCAGGTGGACTCAGACTGAACTTAACGCCCTGGATAGAAAAGTCCGCACTACAATGACGTCCCATAGGATGCATCATCCGAGATCGTCGGCAATGAGGCTGTACTTGCCGCGGAAGCATGGTGGTCGTGGCTTCTTGAGCGCGCTCACCATGCATAATCGCGAAGTGTGCAGCCTCCGTGATTACTTCCTGGCGAGATCGGATGATCCATTCTATAAGGACGTCATTTCTTGTGATAAAGGACTTACCCCTCTATCCTTAGCCAACGAGCAATGGCAAGACCCGGCAGTGCAGAGCATTTCCGACCGGGAGACCGTATGGAAGGAGAAGGAGCTCCACGGGAGGTTCTACAAGGCTCTACATGAGCCTTTCGTAGACACAGTAGCCTCCCTCCACTGGCTACGCTTTGGTGATCTCTTCGGGGAAACCGAGGGTTTTGTCTGTGCAATACAGGATCAGGTTATTAAGACCAACAACTATCGGAGATACATCCTAAAGGATGGTACCGTCGACATCTGTCGAGCTTGTCGCCATCCCGGTGAGTCACTTAGGCATGTTATCTCCGGTTGTTCGGCGCTTTCTAACTCTGAGTACTTGCACAGGCACAACCTAGTAGCCAGAATTCTACACCAGGAGCTCGCTCTGAAATACGGTCTCGTGGATCGGAAATTGCCGTATTACAAGTACTTGCCGGAAGCCGTGCTCGAAAATGATCGCGCCAGGCTCTATTGGGACCGGGCCATCATCACAGACAGGACTATTCTTGCGAATAAGCCTGATATTGTGCTGATGGACCGGGCACAGTCAAGGATATTTTTGGTCGACATTACCATTCCGTATGACGAGAACCTCGTGAAAGCCGAAACAGACAAGCAAACAAAATATCTGGACCTGGCTCACGAGGTGACCGACATGTGGGGTGGTCTGCCGACCGAAATTATTCCTGTAGTCGTCTCTGCAAACGGGCTAATCCCAGTCAGCCTCTCGGGTCATCTGAGGCGGCTGGGACTACGTGGCGGACCGCTCCAGGTTCAAATGCAGAAGGCGGTGCTCCTCGATACCGCCCGCATCGTCCGCCGGTTTCTTTCCCTTTCCCCCTAACCCTCGGCCGTTTGGTCTCCCCTGCCGAGGGCCTCCATCTGGTTGGGCTTTTATTTATTTATGTACTTTTATATTTATTTTATGTTATTGATATTTATGTATATTTGTCTTTTCATTTTCATTTATAATTATATATTTATAGCACCCAACCAGATGAGAAAACTATATAGATACCCCAAAATAATAATAATAACTAAAATGGAGTAGGGAAGTGAAGATCCCATCGCCCGCTGACGTAATGGTTACGTGACAAAACTGCTACGTCGTCAGCAGCGCAGTCAGTCAGCACTTTGGCAAGAGGTGTAAGTGCCGTGCCTCGGCAAAATTGAAGGTGCAAATGCCTCACGCATTTATGCACATGGCCTCACCATGAAACGGTGCCGGGTCTGGGAGTCTCCCGTTTACTAACGCCCAATAAATGAATGTTGGAACACAGAAGAACGCGCAAGGGGTCGCTGGAGGTCACCAGGACGCATCTGGAGCTGGCACTGGATGCGACAGCATGCGAACCACCAGCCGAGCGCGAGGTGCTGCGAGACCACCCAGCAGCCCCTCGTATCCATCATCCCCACCAGCTGGCTTGATGTCGGCAGTGTCTGGTAAGCGGCATACTTCACCAGTGGTGGGCCCAGCAATCGGCACCCAGCACTGATGAAGTATGCCACTTACGATGGACAATGCAGATGAATAGCAACGCATTGCGGGCGTATTTTAGAGTGAAAGTGGGAGAAAGTGGAGATTTTGCGTACAGGGCTAAGATACATCGACTTTTTGCTGAGCTGGAGCCATCTATAACCGTCACCGAGCAAAATATGGCAGACCGAGTTCGGTATATCGTACGCTCAAACATATTTCATGGCGCCGAACTCGAACGATTACGATGTGAGACTGTTCCCTCATCAGATGAAAACATTACGGCTGAGGATGCGGCGCCACAAGTAACAGAGCAGCCTGCACACGTTGATGCCACCGGGAATCCCCAGTTGTGTTTTATTCAGACGATGATGGAACAATCGCCCAGAACATTGGAGGAGGCGATTATGGGAACCCACAGTACGCCTCTCAAAATTCAACCGTGACTTCGCCGCATAACCCTAAGCAAGCGGAATTGGGGTGTTGTGAGGGCTCTAAAACCAATGCTGATGATCTATTTGGAAGCCAGCCGAGACCTTAGCGAGACGAACTCGCACTGCCAGTATCCCATATTATTGCCGTCAAGCACCCAACCCCTGGACGTGCTACACAAAGTAGCGCCATCCTAGACTGGAGATTAAAAATTGAAGGAATGTAGCGCAAAGGCCTGTAGGGGCCTCTTTGGCAGATTGATATGCTTCAAGTCAGGCAATAACTGGCCAAGAATTGTGCGCACCGTCAGGATGGTGTTTGCGGGGATAAATGTCAGTATGTTGCAGCTAAATAAAAGTTAACTACGACTCATAGAATGATGAGTGCCCAAACTTAAATGAATGTCTAAGTTTTTGGAAAAATATGTGGCCTAGTGAAGTTTCTCATGATGAATGTGAACGGATTTGTGCAACCGAACGTGCGTATTCTATTCTGGCTAGCATAGGGTCCATCTCAATTACTGCTAAAGACACATACTCAATTACGGGTAGATTGCACAATTGGAAATACCTTGGACCAGATGGCATACACAACTTTTGGTTAATTCCATTACAATGGATAACAAGTAGCCACGCGCGTTTGGATGCACATATTCAAGAAGCCATTGAATGCTGTGAGCTCGCGAGTTTTCTTACAATTGGTATAATATATAAAAATGGAAACACCGCAGAACCTAAAAACTATCTACCAATAACATTCCTTTCAACTGTATGCAAATAAATAACTACAATTTTAAATAAAAATATATATAAGCATTTGAAAAATACAATGTACAGAACGGATGTCTGAAAGAGTCACGTGATTTTAAAGAAATTTTTCTCATTGTAACAGTTATTTGCCGACAAGTCTTTCGTAATCACAAAAATATGTCCGCTGCTTGCGTGGATTATAAAAAGGACTATGACTCTGTTACACTTTCATGGCTAAAGAGATTTTTAGAAATATATAAAATAGCTGACAAGATTTATAAGTTCCTAGGTAAATTTATGGGTCAGTGGAACACTGTCCTAAATTTACCAGGTGACTTACCAGGTACTTATTATATTTTAATACAGTTATTGATCATTTAGTTTTTCGTCCTTTCCTTCATCTTATTTGTTATCTCGTAACAGTCTAAAGTTGGTATGAGACTCTTCAGTTGTACGTGGAGTTGTTTTACCCTACCCGTGCTTGTTATTTTATGATGGCTTATATTATGATTTTTTTATGATATGGAAGGGAAAGAGTTGAACGTTGCTGATAGCATCATTTTATTGGAATTACTCCAGACGCGAAGCTTCATAAGGAATTGAAATGGATTTTGATGAAAGTAATGCAATTTTGTGTATTACGTGTCTGCGCACGTAAACTGGTAGAGAAAACGAAGAAACAATTTCTTCGATGTAGACATAAGCCTCAAGTTATTTTGATCGCTTAGGCATCTTATGAACTTGAGTGGCTGTTGTCATCGACTGTTCATTATTTAAGTTGTCGTCAAAATCACCCAAAAACTTCGCACGGTGACGCATCAGTAGATTGTGAAGAATTTGACACACTGCGGGAGAGAACAACTTTCGTTGGTTTGACCTCGTCTTCAAAGACCCAAACTGCTGACTGATGTTTTCTTTCAGGTTCATATGAATAAATCCATGATTCGTCACCTGAGACGATATTATAAACGGCATTTGACTTCTCTCCGCCATCCCAATCTACACGAGCCGCCTATTGCTCTTCGGACAAATTGTGGGGAACCCAGCGGGAAACTAGCTTTCTTACACACAGCTTATTATGTAATATCGACTGAATTGCAGTCATTTCGATACTGTCATGATGTCACATGACGGTTATCTGATATAATAGTTCGCACAGCTGCGATGTTTTCAGGCGTGACCGCTGTTCTTGGTCGACCTGCAGAAAAAACAGTGCTCAGCGACACACAACCGCGTCAGAACCCGGCATACCAGCGGTATATTGTTGTTTGACTTGGTGCTTCAACATCATAAATCGAAACACGTTCGCTGAGACATTTATCTTGAGATAAGCCGCGACAAAATTTGTGATAAATTTTGGCACGGAAATGTTCACGCGTTAGCTCCATTTCTGTTAACGACGTGTCAACTTTAAACCAACATAGTTTTTGTTTTAAAACATTTTTTTTAAATTGTTTGAATATTATTAAGATTCTAAGAGGCCAGTGTTCAAATTCTAGAAAAGGTTTTATTGTAACTCAATCCAAAATATTCTATTCCCGATCATTTCAGTGTGCCCTGTCGTATTTTGGTATAACTGTTCGGAACGCATGTCAAGCACCCAATTTCGTTCATCTCCTTTGTAAAACTGCTGAGTTCAAAAACTAGTAAACAAATGTTGTATAAAAAGTGTTATTATAATATTAAAGAATTTATGAATGATAATAGTTCCTGTGAATGATGTGGTCGCTATCAAACTATTTCTAATATGATCTGTATAAGTAGTTAACTATGTAACATAATACGTGATTGTAAATTGTTTTTGTTCCAAAAAAAAAAAATATTTTCGGACAAAGTATTTTCGAAACCAGTGGCAAATTAAATTTATCAATGAATTGAAAGTACCACATTGTTACGAAAATTAAAGACCGAAAATTAAAGACCGAATACGAGAATAATCAAATTCAGCAAAATAAAGATAACCCAAAAAAAGGTGTGGAAATCGCTCAAAAATATATGTAATCTCACACGTAACACTACCGAGGCTACTGAATTGTTGTCCGTAGACAAAGACCCTGATTCTTCTTTAAACGCTTGTAACGAGTACTTCACTAGAGTTGGCAGAGAACTGGCTGATGACACGCTCAGAAGATTAAACACCCAAGAAGACCTGTTAGCTGCAGAATACAAACCAAGAGTGCTTTGCAAGGACTCCCTCTTTCTGCAGCCAACGGATCCTTATGAAGTTGGTATGCTTATTGACCAGCTAAAAAACGATACTGCACCGGGTATAGACAGCTGCACCCCAAGGTTGATTAAACAGATAAAACACATAGTTCTGCATCCACTTACCCACATATTTAATCTTAGCTTGTTATGTGGCGTTTTTCCTAATTGTTGGAAATTAGCAGTTGTTACTCCAATACACAAAGATGGGGATAAAAACTGTCCTAGTAATTACAGGCCCATATCTTTGCTAAGTATATTTTCCAAGTTATTGGAAAAAATGGTAAGCAAACGTCTCACCAACTTTATAGAAAATAATAATCTGCTCTCTGTAAATCAATTTGGCTTCAGGAGGGGTAAGTCCACGGAGGATGCGGTAGTACTACTGACAGATGCTGTGTCTAGACATTTGGACAATAAACGCAGCTGTTTAGGTATCTTCCTAGATCTTGCTAGGGCCTTCGACACCGTCTCGGTCCCTATTCTGCTGCGGAAGCTTGAAACAAAAGGAATTAGAGGAGTGGCGTTGGCTTGGTTTCGTAGCTATCTCTTAAATCGGCGTCAATGCATAAGAGTGGGCTCACATACAAGTAAGCAATTAAAAATCAGTATTGGAGTTCCTCAAGGAAGTATTCTTGGTCCAATCCTATTCTGCATTTACATTAATGACATCCTAGAATTACCCATACAAAGAGCAGACGTCATATGCTATGCGGATGATACAGCCATTATATTTAATGATTTAAGTTGGGACAGCGTACTCGAGACGGCTCAAAAAGGCATGGTAGTGTTGAATAAATGGTTAAGTTCCAATTTACTAACTCTAAACTATAAAAAAACTAAGTTCATAGCCTTTCACAAAACTCTCGCATCAAAACCATTTTCGCTGGTAAACTTAGTAATTCACACTTGCGTATCTGAAGTACCCTCTTGCGGATGTAATACAATCAGCAACACAGATAACATCAGGTATCTAGGAGTGATCATTGATGATAAGCTATCATTTAAAAACCATCTAAGCCGCTTGTCGGGTAGTGTTAGAAAAACCATTTACATAATGAAAGCTTTACGACGTTGTGCTACTAAAGAAACAATGAAAATTGTTTACAAAGCACTAACCCAATCCCTACTATACTACTGCACGCTGGCTTGGGGTGGAGCTATCAAATCAAAAATGCTTGAAGTCGAGAGGGCCCAGCGAGCAGTACTAAAAGTAATGCTGTCTAAAAACTTTAGATTTCCTACTGACGAACTGTACAAGGAATGTAAGGTACTACGGGTTCGCCAAATCTACATTTTAAAGGCAGTAATACTAACCCACAGAAAAATAATAAATTCCCCGAATTATCTTAGCCTGTGCCAACGTCGGATCTTTCGAGTGCCGATTCCCAATTCACACAGTAGCTTTATCAAACGCCACTCACCATTTCTTCTGCCTACCATTTACAACAAATTCTGCTGTCTCTTCCCAGATTTGAGGTCTTTGTCCACAAGTAAAGTCAAACACAAAATAACAACCTGGCTGCTACATGCTTCTTATCAGGAAACGGAAAACTTACTTTCCTTTCATAGTTGACCCTATACATGCACACGCGTAGACTTACACTCACTCACACACACGCGCAAGCACGATCCCCCCCCACACACATACACACTCACACAGACACACACACCACACACCCACACGCACGCACACACACTCGTTCAAAAAAAAAAAAAAAAGATTTATTTTTCGCTTCATTTTAATTTAATCGGAGTTCTATGTATTTATCGGTGTAAACGGTGTCAGTCAATGTTCTTGGTTCCTGCGATACAAGCCTAGAGCTTAGTGCAGAATCCAGTGTATTGCTTAATTATGTAATGTTTTTTGGTTAAATAAATACATTTTCTATTTCTATTTCTATGTTTACCACTACTTCTTGAAGGCTTGAGATCTTTCTGACTATCCTGTATTCATCTCTTACGTACGGGATGAAATTGGGTAATGGATCGCCTTATACTACTATCATATGGCAACATATTGATCATATTGATTTATTTTGACTTTTAATATCAGTTTTGTGTTTGGTTAATGGTTTTAATATGAATTCAATAAAAATACCTGAAATAATAATAGACAAATATGTGAGGTTTTTTTATGATATTGACAAAGATGTATAACAATAATTAGACCGGCGATGGTCGCCAATCGTTGCGATAGCGGCAATGTGCAAAATTTGTGGTTCATTTCAGCAATAACATTTTAAATACTTAAGGCCGGTAACATAGATTGGATAATTAAATTAAATAAACTTTTATAATACAAAAAAAATACAAGAAATATGTAAAAATTAAATAAGAAATAGTATAACGCAGCCTTATAGTCCAAGTATGGTCCGAGCGAGATTCACGGTATGGTGTCCCCGCGACGGCGCACGCGCACTGCACCTCGCATGCATTCTATCATAGATAAATATGTACTTCCATATTCATAATATTATATATTGATATCTCTGTATGTTTAAAAAAAAAACAAAAAAGTATTAAAAGAATAGGAAAAGTATTCATTCGTTTATAACTTTCTACTACTTTCTTTTTTCTATTCAAGTCAGTCAGTAGCTGAACATAGTTCTCCTTCATATATTGCCTCTTATGGGGAATATATATTTACTGGTATTAAGGCAATTCAATCTCAGTAAACAGTGGTAACAACGCATTTGCATTTTTATTCTTAATTGAGGATAAATGTGGATGGCCACAGCATCCACTTACAATCAGGTCGATTGTGTGCTTGTTAGTCACCCAATGCTATAAAAAAACATTAATAGAATACATAACAAACAAACTGCATGCTTTCCATAATAGGCATATACATGTCTTCGATTAATAATCAAATGCAGATGCGTTGTCAATGTTGAGGACTAGACGGAATGCCTTGTTTCCAGTAAAAAGGGTCTTCGGTTCTCTACACTCACTTTACGAAAAACAGCAGCATTAAGTTATTATTTCACGCTGGTATTCTATGAGAATCTGATCCTTCCCCAGGCGAACCAACCCATTCGTTCTACTACTATAATATAGCAGCATGGCTCTATTACGTATAAGTATTTGTCATTTGGTATTACCATACTTGACAAGCGCGTTGGGAAGCATAACTTTATGATTTTGAGTTGTTGTCGGGAAAATGCTTTTGGCATAATGCCTATCTCCTGTTTATCTTCCCACTGTCATCTCTTGCAGCACCCACGGCATCATATTAAGTAGTAGATTCTTTACTATAAATATAAAGACGAGAGAATGTAAAATGTTTACATGGATAGATAAAAAAAGAGTCAACATATCTTTCGACAGAATAGGTACTGCCTCATATTAGTGCAATTTCTGCTTTTATAAGTATATTTCGTATAGACTTGCAACGCGAAAAAAACTATACGATGTTGATGCTTTAATATAATCAATTCGAATAAGCCTTCCACTGTTTAACCAACAACAAAAGTATGCATGTATTTGTAACTCTTATGAAAGTTGTTAATGATGAAAATTGGGGACTTCTGTCAACAGAAAAGGTACTGTCTAATATTAGTACAATTTATGCTTTTATACGCGTAAGTTATCTTGGTAGGTTAATAATACAGGGGATATAAAGTCAAACTCACTTACTCTACTACTACCAAATAATTAAACATTCATAGTAGCGTTTAGATTTCGACGGTGTAAAAATTTACAGTCTTTAGATGTGGCAACACTTTTTTTTGTTTCAGTAGCGACTTACCATTCGGTGGTTCTATAAGCTCGTTTATTTTTTTATAAAAGCATGAGTGAAAGAGCATACAGTTCACTTGACCTAATAAACGCAGATGCATTGTTACTTTAGAAAAATAAGATTTAAAGGAATGCCTCATTTCTAGAAATAAAGACGATCCGGTTCTCTACACTCACCATACTTTAAACAAAGCAGTTCAAAATCACTTAAATCCTTGATTAAACGAGTTGATGTAATATTTTGCCAGGTACATTTGTAGAACACAAGTAAATAATGAATTTATTATCATCGGCTACAGGAAACGTGCTAACTTTATATTTAAGTTTCCCGACGAGAACGCATATCGCACTGGTTAACGTTATACACTTATACAGGCTGATCAAACAGTTCGAAAGATTAACGATACGGACACCGGAAGGCATTAGCCCGAGTTCAAGTTGCTATTAAATATTATTAACAGTTATGTACATTCTTAGATGGAAATGCGATACTCTCTGCTGGCTGCCGACGAGTTGCATAGATCGGGCGATATCATAAATTGGGTCCGTTTGTGGGTGATAAGAATTATAGTAACTAATATAAATGGTATGTATGAAGACTTTGAATCTTGAAATAAACTATAACTAATTTGGGGTGATAAGAATTATAGTAACTAATATAAATGGTAGTGTATGGAAGACTTTGAATTCTTGATTTAATAGTAAACTATGAACTAATTTTTTTATCGTAGTTTATTTATATGCCGGAGATTTTACTCTCTGATAGTCACAAGTCCTAGGCCAGCGGAAACAGCCGCTTGTTCTTCATCAGCCCGTAAAAGTTACTGCTGGACATAGACTTTTCTCGTTGCAGGGAGAATTGACTTAAACTTCACGCTTGGTTGGTGGATTGACGATCACAGTCCAGACATTTTCCTCCTATGATGCTGCTGCCTATCGCCAGTCTGATTATGTACATCTGGCGCAAACGAGATGCTTATACCAACATCTAGTTGTAAGATTCATAAGAAGTGATAATATTTTTCTAGTTTTTCCCATAATAGCGATATCATATAATAATAATAATATATAGGAACGTCATTTCTCGTGATAAAGAGCTTACTCCTCTATCCTTAACCAACGAGCAATGGCAAGACCCGGCAGTACAGAGCATTTCCGATCGGGAGACCGTATGGGAGGAGAAGGAGCTCCACGGGAGGTTCTACAAGGCTCTACATGAGCCTTTTGTAGACATAGTTGCTTCCCTCCACTGGCTACGTTTTGGTGACCTAATAAGGGAAACCGAGGGTTTTGTCTGTGCGATACAAGATCAGATTATTAAGACCAACAACTATCAGAGATACATCCTAAAGGATGGCACCGTCGACATCTGTCGAGCTTATCGCCATCGCGGTGAGTCACTTAGGCATGTCATCATGCACAAGCATAACCTGGTTGCCAGAATTCAATACCAGAAACTCGATCTGAAATACTTTCTCGTGGACCGGAAATGCCTTATTACACGTACTTGTCGGAAGCTCGAAAATGACCGCGCCAGGCTCTATTGGGACTGGGCCATCACAGAAAGAACTATTCTTGTGAATTAGCCTGATATTGTGATAACAGACCGGGCACAGTGAAAGATATTTTTGATCGACATTACCATTCCTTATGACAAGAACCTAGTGAAAGCCGTAACAGACAAAATATCTAGACTTGGCTCACGAGATGACCGACATGTGGGGTGGTCTGCGGACCAAAATTATTTGGTCATTTTTGCGAATGGGTTCATCGCCGTTAGCCTCTTGGGTCACCTGATGTGACTGGGACTCCGTGATGGACCGCTCCGGGCTCAAATGGAGAAGGTGGTGTTCTTCGATACCGCTCTCATTGTCCGCCGGTTTCTATCCCTTTTCCCCTAACCCTCGGCCGTTTGGTATCCCCTGCCGAGGGCTTCCATATGGATAAGCTTTTATTTATTTATGTTGGTACATTAAATATATATATTTATGTGTAATTATCATTTCTTTTTAAATATTGATTCGGTTCAACCAGTTGATAATACTCTATAAATACCCCAAAATAAATATAATAATAAAAATCATTTCTCGACTGACTACAAAGTCCTGTATTTAAGTATAGAGGTTAATAATAGATGTAATGTAGTGGACCTTGTGCTCGTAAAGTGGTCATCGACATTTACTGGTAAATTAATTGATGATGACATTGAGGTCAGAGTACCAGACCCCTAAGTTCTTTGGTCTTACAACCGAGTACTTTATTTGATCTAGAAAGGAATTTCGAAGCCTCTTGTACAGCGCTCTTTTATTAGATGACCCAGTATAGTGACTATGGTAAGTACTTTTAACTAGGGTAGTTAAAGTTACAGGCTTAGTAATCGTATAGACGATAACGTTAAAACGTTATTGTTTAATGTGTACATATGTAGTCAATGCTCTTAAATCTTACGATCAAACTACAAAGATTTATCGGACTCGAAATTTCCATCGTCACAACTTGATATCAACCATAATGAACTTTAATAACCGTTCCACTGTACAACAATAATTTAGGTTTATTTCATTTAGCACCATTAATACTATATCGAATATTATCTTCACTTTTGCAAATATTCTGACTTATTGATATGTTGAAACTTGTTTTCCTTGATTTAAAAGTTAAACGTCAAATTTTAACTAAAATGAAAATATACTATAGCAAAAATATTTTATCTCTACTTGCATTTTTATAATTATTATTACATTGATGGTAGATTAACAGAAATTAATCTCAAACAGTTCATCAATTTTTATTAATATTTAAAGCTGACAGTTTAACAGTAATGATTTTATTAAAAAAAGGATTACGACAGTGTTTTTTAATATCAACCAACTCATGACTGAATTTGTAAAAAAACGTCTTTTTATTAAGTCATTCTCGAGATATTTTGGTAATATACTTATATTTAATGACAGACTAACAACAGACGGATTTAGAGAGACGCTTAATTATAAAATAATATGTATTTCAAAACTTAGTAAAATATCAGGCATATTCATTATTGTTATGTAGTTATCTTACTATTTTTGCACTTTGATTTACGTATTATTACATTATAAGATAAAAATAATAAGGACGATTTAATGTGAGCAAGGAGCGCGACCTTTACCAGTCGACAATAAAGTCCAACCTTCGTTTCGGGCTTGAGATGTGTAATGAGACAGTCATGCTAATTTATTCATTAAGTAATTATTAAAAATATTAAAAAGAAACGCTTGTTTGTTGCTTGAAACTTTAGAGAAAAAGCCAATGTAGTTTTTTCCCATACTTAACATAGTGCGTAGACGAGAGGATATCAAAATTATAAGTATATCCGTTAATTAAAGCTGTAGAACTTATAGAGCTAGCAGAATCTTCAACCGTTGCAATAATGACCTACCTGACGAAGTGAAATTTGTTTAATAATGCAAAGAGAGACGAATGTGTGAGACGGTAAAGGAATAAACCCTTGTTTTTTTAACTGATTTCAGATTCGGCTAAGAAACTGTATCGATCATGTAATTCCCATAAAATTATAAGATGCTGTTTAAACGCTCTGGTCTACGATCATATATTGAAGCTTATTACAATGTTGGGGGTTAAATGTGGTAGAGTTACGCTGCAGCTATCTGTATTATGGTTGTAGCACAAATGGATCGGCTCAACCAGGGTCTCACAGAATACCAGCGTAAAATGGCAGTTTAATACCGCTGTGTTTCGTATGGTGAGTGTAGAGAACCGGAGACCCTTTTAACTGGAAATGAGGCATTCCATCTCAATCCTCAGGGGTGACAATGCATCTGTATTTTGTTTAATTGAGGATAAATGTAGATGTCAATGAGCCACAGCATCCGGTTACCATAAAGTGGACTGTGCGCTCGTTCGTCACATTAATTCTATAAAAAACATGGGTAAAGTGACAACATGTTATCCATGATCCATTACAGTCTATAAAAGTCACCTGATGAACATAGACCTAACTCATATATTGCCTCATCATCTTCATCATCGTTGCAAAAAGGGAGGAGGTTGTCAATTCGATTATATTTTTTGTGTATTACCTCAGAACTTTTTTCTATTGAAATAATACTAATTTTTACGGAATTTATCGCGTATATTTAACTTTTTTACCCGACGTTTCGAGAGCTTTACAGCACCCATGGTCACGGGAAGGACTGAGATGTTCATCGTAGCACCCAGCCATCTTCTCTATTGAGCTGGGTGCTACCATCTGCTTGGGATCCTATAATAAATAAAATTAAATCCCAACCCAAGCATACAACTGCAAGACTCCATGATACCATAAGTTCATACTGTGTAGATCGGAACAAAAGTTAAATTTTAATCTATGGTAACCGTGGTTAACTATGACAGCTGGACGTTGAACATCTCAGTCCTTCCCGTGACCATGGGTGCTGTAAAGCTCTCGAAACGTCGGGTAAAAAAGTTAAATATACGCGATAAATTCCGTAAAAATTAGTATTATTTCAATGTGTAGTGTTCGCGTAAATATAAGAAAACTTTTTTCTAGTTGAACTGATTTTAATGATTCTTTTTTATTGGAAAGTTTGTGCTTCAATTCATATGGTCCCACAAGATGGTTAATCAAGATCTGATTAGTAGTTTTTGAGTTGTCCTTATTAAAACGTATTTAATTGACTTCGACTACATTGATGATGTTCTCACTTTATATGTATTGAAGGAGGTCGTACAAAATGTTTAATTTAGCCACTTGTCTAATATAATATAATTTTATCATATCAAAATATTTATTGTTTGATTAATGTCACTTTATTGCTTAGTATAATCTCTTCCTGTAACGTATTACTTATTTGAAAACGCTAAAATAGATTTTTTTTAAAGTTTAAAGTTTCTTTTAAAATATTTAACTTTAGTCTTGTACAAAATATATAATTTAAACTGACAAAGAATTAATATAAGTATTTTAAATTAAAAAAATTGTTGGCCTTTTCGAGGATGTATAATAAATAATAAAAAAGAATTGTCCAAGAAGTGTCCAAGAAGATGGATAAGTGAAAATGTTGAAGTGAAGTGGCCTGAGTATTTGATTTCATCGCGCTTCAATGGCGCGCTTTTATTCCAATTTATAACTATCACTTCATATTGCATTCACAGAAGGTTGCGACAAGACAATCTTCCAAGATTAATGCAAGGAATAAATTAAGTACTTGCGTAGAATTGTTTTACATGAAAAGCTATATACTTATTTTTTTTTCAGAATTCACACTGACCGTAAGGTGTCGACGTCACGTTCCGAAATTGCATCAAAATTACAAAGAAGTTAAGTGAAATTCGCCGCGTTCCGATACCGTAATGGCGGACGAATTTAATGACAGCTGTCAGCGAGACAAGTGGCGGTGAATTTATGCGCGAGAAAAATTATATCGGGACCTAATTACGGAACAAAATGCAACACATAGCTGATGTTCTGAAAAATTCACATCGTAACAAATCGAAATTAAAGAAGAAATTGCTGTTTCCAATTTTAATGTGTTAACTACATCCAGTACTGTTATAATTTGCTTTAATATTCCTCTTTATGCGTTTTTCTTGTATATAAACGACTGTTTAAAACTTCTTTATCCTTTCGTTGAAAGGGTAAGATTATAATTAGGCGGTGAAAGTAAAATTAGAGCCTATATACGTCCCACTCCTGGGAACAGGCCTCTTTTAATTTCTGAGAGAGTTTCAGCGCAAATAAATACACCGCGTTTATCCAATGCATGTTGGCAGGCTTTACATTTCCTTTAAATTTTTTTTTGTATTTCTTAGATATCATTATTGATTTAAGCATAAGGTAGTGCTTTCTACCACTTTACTTTCAACGAAAATTTCCATATAATCTTAAAATCCGGAGTAACAAACGTTAGGACTACCTCGAATTTGAATAGCCGGTAGTGAGTTTTAGTCTATTTTCATGTCTGATTTGCACCTGTATCACTTAGAACTGTTTCTAAGCACTGTCTAAGTGTGGAATCATGTTTTCTAGACCCCTGTGAACTAGAGCGTGGAGTAACAAAGCTAACCGTCCGGTACAATGTCCTGGCGAAAACTAGTAATTAAAAACCGTTTTACTAACTTAACTTAGCTTTTGAAAAGAATACTAATAGGAAATATCTAAAGACATTAATTCCATCCTTTGTTTTTTCTTTTAATAGAGATTGCTATAAAGAATAAATAAATAAATTGATTAGAAATAATAATTGTACAGTTGGTTATCTGAAAACAAGTAAGTGGCTTTGTTACTAATGGACTTATCACGACTCTTTCGACGGGTGATACGCATATTTGCGTTCTGATATTTAGTCCTCTAGTCTACTACCCCATTTCATTCATTCAGTGTCGTAAGAAGGGACATTGGGAAACTCAAACAGGAGGTGGGCAGCTGCATCTGCGTGATATCAACTCAAAAAAAAAACAACAATTGCGGTTGTCAAGACGCCTACCAAACGTGGCAACTATGAAGATATCGTCTTTATGAGGCAAAATATGGCGAGACCTTCCAAGAAGTGTCTTGTGTCCATCATTGAATTTAACAGGCTTAACATTAACGTGGTAGAGCCATACTGCAGTTATATTATGGTTGTAGCACGAATGGGTTGGATCGACACGGGAAGGACCACGCTCTCACAGCATATCGGAATATAACAGCAGATCAATGTTGCTGAGTTTCATATGGAAAGTGTAGAGAACCGAAGACCTTTTTAAAGGGTACAAGGCATTCCATCAAAGCCTTCAGAGTTGCCTACGCATCTGCATTTTAATAAAAAATATAGATGAATATGAGCCACAGTATGCACTTACCATCAGGTGGATTGTGTGCTCACTTGGCACCCTTATTCTAAAAACTAAAAAATAATAAAATATGTACATATATGTAATAGTATGTTTTGAAGTATTTTTTTAAAAGGAAAGTTTTTACAGCCTCATGATTTAGATTTTAATTTGAATATAGTCGCCAACTATATAACTATATAACCATGTTACTGTTATTATTAAATATTTATTAATGGGTCTTTACCTATGAAATTGCCGTTTTACAGTATAGCCTAATTCTATATTTCTTTTTTTTTAAACATGAAATTCTTTTTTTAAATTAGTCACTAGATTATTGATTAGCTTTTATGTTTTCATCGAATTTGATTCTATTTCGTAATCATGGATACGTTAAAAACTCAAGTAATTATAGAATATTAGTACCATCGTGGCAGCCACGTGGCACAAGTGGCACGCACTCTACATCAACGATCTTTCGATTCACAAGGAAGTTGTGCGAGGAAGAAAACTTCTTGTAAATCGCACAATGGTGGACCGCCAGTCATTCGTTTTGTCGCGATGTGCTATGGTGTAATTGTGCGATTGTCGGTGACATGCCAGAAACAAAAAACAAAAAAAAAAAAGGGCATGAAATACTGTCCTGCTCTGCTGAGCACATCAAGATTTAAGCAGCCAATTTGGCCTTCTCTTCCATAACTGCACGTCACTCGATTTGTCGAAGCCGAGGATTCCATTACTGGCTGAGAAAACAAGGGGGTTCTTTTAAACGATAAACGCGCAAACTTGTGTCTTTTCGGGACTAAACTTAGGTAGATTTAGTTGCACCCAATCCCATACCGTGTTCAACAATGTCTCAACTTCAGTAACAAGTTTGTTCCGGTACTCAGTGACGTTTTCTCGAGAAATATTGACAGGGCCGGTGTATAAAGCATCACCAGTGCTGTTTTATACACCGGCCGTGCCTCGTCTGCATAGCAATGAATTTTACATATCATTTATATGCAGAAGAAACAGCATTCGGGCAGGCAGCAAACAGGCTCCAGAAAGAAGGCGAACTAATTTCTCGCCAATTCTGCCAATATGGTCATACTTTGCCTTAGCAATGACTCATTTGAAGGGTTTGGAGGCGGAATTATTCTTCTTTTTAAGCTTGTTGGTGTTTACATTTCGAGCCACCGATAACAGGTCAAGCCAGGAGTGTTATCAGGCCAGGCCAGGCCTCATAACACTCCTGCTTATAGCGTAATGCAGTCCTACAGGAGCAACCAAACCAATGATGAGATCTGCTTCTAATGGGTACCATAGATGATGAATAAATAGTTCCATTCCCTGTCATCCCACCACATCAGAGACAAAGTCGAGCGCTGGGATTATCCAGCGAAAAGCAGACCTAACCCCATGGGTAGGATGTAAAGAAAGACTGCATTCCGTTCCAATCCGCAGACTCGTAATTCCAAACAGGGCGGACACCTGTAAAACGCAACCGCGAAGGGAACGTGAGTGGCACTATACTCCGGAACAGACAATGATCCGAAGAGCCGAAATGGGCGTAGACGGAAACCTGATATCCGTCCGGATGAGAAGTCTGCAGTAGGTCCACCAGGGAAGGTGTATGATCTTCCTAGCGATGATTCCGAGCTATGATCTTCTCGTAAGAGAAATAAAAAGTTGTGTCATATCATTAGCTACGGCAAAGTCATAAACATATCTCCCCGCGTTATAGGTTAAACGTGAACTAAGCCATTAGGCGTGATGGGCCTCAAAGTCGCCGAGTATAACGATCTCTGCGGATCGGATTTGTTGTTGCAAGGAATCTGTAGCAATTTGGATGTGGTCGATTAGTCGGTCTGTTTCGGAATTACCACTATGGGACCTATAGAGGCACCCGTAAACGCGCGGATGGTCGGTCGTCGCTGTCTACGTGCAGCCAAAGGATGGACCTTCAAAATTGCCGAGGCGTCGAGAACAGATATCCTCTCTGACGTATACGAAAACTCCAACCCGAGGCACAATGAAGTGTTCTAATTTGTATCTAGGGTAGAACAGGTACGAAGTATCAGCTGGAGAGGTCACCTGCATCTAGGTCGAAAAAAGCAGGGCCGGCTTCGCCATCTTCAGATGGTAGTAGATGGCGTTAAGGTTTGAGTGAAGTCTTCAGATACCGCAGAAGTACACGGCTAGCGCCGCAGGGGCGTCATGATTTTGTGACTCTGTTTGCCCCATGCAGTGTTAGTAGTGAGTGGGATTTTGACCCCCCCCTGAATACGCGAGGCAGCCTGAACACCCACGCTCAGGATGCGAAGGGTAGCTTGATCATGGATGCTCAATGAGCGATTCTCCATTATCAGGGGTGCCACTACCCTCCTATGGTAATATCCTATTTGTGAATTCCAGAGGGAAGGTTTGGGCCTCCGACCACCTCCAATCTACGGCTGATTTAGCCGCAGCTTTCGACGTTAGCATTAAAATAATATAGGTCCATTTGCTTCAAATACCAAGGTAATAAAGCTTGAAAAATGGATACTCCACGAACTCAACGATCGCCAGCTTGAAGTACGCGTCGATACGTACCATTCTGCTTGACAATCGCAGGCGCTCAGAAAAGTTCTATCATGGTTCAGCACAAAAACAATGCCCGCAACGAAAATGTGATTCATCACATATTCCTACCAAATGGGTTGAGCATTACTCGAATCCGATAGTTATTTATTTTTGAATCGATAATAAGCTTAGGGAGAGCGCAACTCTTTAATGTTTTATTTGTAGTCATACTATTTATTGTAATCCACATTTTTAAGGATTTTTTCCATTTTTCGAAGACACTGCAGTAGTATTTTCTTTTCTTTTGTCTTATCATTCTACCGACCTTTACTCCTTTAGATTTTAATTTCATTTCCAGTTGCGTATTTGTAGGATCATTTTTGTGTTTATACCAAAATTTGTAACGTTTATTGAAGCTTTTTATTATTTCCTTGTTAATCCAATCTTGCAGTGGGGGATTTAGAATTTTATATTTTGTAATTTTGCTTTACAACAACGAAATAGTTGTTGTAGTTGTGACATATCTTAATCTAGGTATTGATATTGTACCTTCTTTCTGTCTAGGTAGTGTTTTATGTTTTCATAATTCGATGTATATTTGTTAATGATCTGGTATTGGCGAGGCAGTTATGTTCATAGTGACTATGGGATTTAAAAGGTTAGTACAGACGTGGTCAATAATTGTGCTCGGGTACGTAGTTTCTCGCGTACTATATATATTCAGAGTCATTATATTATTTATAATGGCGTAACCAGATTCGTTAATTGAGTTGTTGTATTCAACTTTACATAGCATCGTTTCGAATTTAATATATATATATATATATATATATATATATATATATATATATAAAATCTCCGAATAATAATACCCTCTTTTATTTTCCTAACTGCATTGTATATTAGTAGTAATTGATACGTATCAATAAAGTTTTTCATATTAGTATGCGGTGGTCGATAAATTAATCCTATATTTAAAGGCCTTTACCAACTCACATAATAAATAATAAATATTGCAGCATTAATTTTGAAATAAATATATGGCAAAGATGAGGATTAATGTTATGTACTATGTTCGACGAAAACACGATTCCGTAAAATTTTCTCGACAGAAAAAAATCCAAAGTCACCTCCAAACTGAACAATAAACCGCTGGTATTCACAAAATACTTTAAATTAGATCATGAAACTTTGCATACTAACGGAACTAACTATAAAGCAGGGCTTATGTTTTTTATTTTTTTAAATTACCATTATTTTAATTGTGAAAAGAAATTACCAGCAGTAAAGTAGAAACTATCGGCGTCCTGAATCTTGTTCCCTGCCGTCCGATTCGTCTCGCTTTGGCTTTCAAAGGGGAAATTTGTGTCGCTTACGCTCAGAATACACATTACGCAACAGGACGACGCAAAACTAAAGTGGGAAATAACCGTAATAAAAATGAGAAGCGACTGGGTTGGCGTAAGGAAATAGGCATAAATATGATAAACCTATTGAAATAAGTATGCTAACGAACTATCTACTTACAGAATTAGTGATTACAAACATGTAGGTACATAGCACGACGCGCGGGGAAGTGGGGGTGAAATTAGAATTTGAGCTGAGGTAGTATAGGCACTTAAGGCATTTTTTTAATATGATTCCACAAGTAATTTTCACTATTTATATACCGTTCGTCCATTATTTTAAAGTCAAAGTTATTTCATTCCATTCCTACCCCATATCACTCCGTGGGTGTGTGGATTTGGATATTCTTACAGTCACTACACGGTCGTAATATTACAATTTTATTTGCTATCTGTTGTATTTCTAAAGGTAATAGATTCGAAAACACTATGGCATATGATTATGAAATATCTTGGCAACCCTTCTAATCCATGTATACTGATACCACTGACCTCTAATATAATAATAAAATCTTTATTCTCAGAAAAACATATATCAAAATTTTCCATATTAAGTATGATGACAGGCATCAATATACTAGTAACATACTGGTAGGATATGGTTAATCGTTAGCGGCTGTACTAGTTTTATATTATATATAACTACGCTGGACTGGACGCTGACATAATGAGGCGATTTGATTTTCGCCATTTTGGCGCTGGTAACAGATGTGAGCGTTCACGTAGCTAATAATAGAGATGGGAGAGTGTGACAAAATATATCAAATAAAATTATATACCCAGGCCTAACATTGTATGTATTTATCATTTTAATATAATGCCATACAATAAACAAATGTGTCTTACACACAAGTTTTATTCGACACTGCGTTGTCTATCTACATTTTTCTTCGTAACTATAGAACAGGTTTTGTTCGAGTTTCGCCATTGTGTATGTATCGTTCATTCGAGAGGTTTAAAAAGGTCCAATTAGAAGTTAAAATTCGAGTTAGTTACTACAAAATAGAAATAATATAACTTTGTAAAGAATTAATTTTTAACCTTTTATTTGGTCCCGGTAATAGAGAAAATTAATAAGCTGCCAAAATATTATACCTATTTCAATAATATCTATATGTACAATTAGAATTTCACAAACTTTAAATTACATTAACCACAAATTATTTATGTCATAATCAATTTGCTTCGGACGCCAATTCGCAAATTGTATGCTCTTCAGTCACAGTTACAGTACAGCGTTAGTTGAAAGCCTGTACATTTATAAATATTTGATAATTAACTGTTGTCAGCGACTTTAATTTCATTGCTGTAAACTGATATAGGTGGAAAATAACATCGATAAGTATTATCGACAAGGAACTCGTCAACCCTTTTTATCAAAATACGTAATTTCAAGCCAAATATTATGGAGTGCAAAAGTAAGGAGTACCAACTCCCATAGGAGAATAGTTGAAAAATAGTCCATCCGTAAGCAGTAAATATTATCCGTAAGCAGTTAATAACAGTTCAAAAACTCTCCACTACAGCGCTCGAGTAGCTACGGGGTATGTTAAATCGCAGTAAAATACATTGAGAGTGATTTTAAAAATAAAAGTTTTGAAAGCAATAAAATAATTATTATAAAAAGAATTATGGTGAAAGTCTGTGCAATAAAAATAAAATAAAATGTTCTTTAAAATTCAGACTGTAGCTACAGTGGTGCCTCCCTTATTTAATGCTTTCCAACAGACACTTTTTTATAAAGACTCTGTACTCCTTACCTCTACACTCCATTTTTTTTATTATGTGCGAGCAGCTATGCAGGTCTAGGTAAAGAGACCAGTATCACTGCGACCTAGAAGATCTATTGTGATCGCTGCTATGGCTATAGTTCACTGCTAAGCCCTATGTCTTCAATGAATTGAAGGAGTTGCTTAGCCGTGAGCAATTTCACTTCTTCTGAGCGGAGTAGATAGTGTCCCAGATGAGTGTTACGTTTGCGCATTAAGGGTCCGCAATCGGTTAGGATGTGTAGAGGTATTTCTCCCGTTATGGAACAGAACCGACACATCCTTGAGTTGCTTAGTCCCAGGATGGACATGTGCTTTTTAAGACAACAGTGTCCAGTTAGGGCTCTTGCCAGAATGCGCAATTTATTTTTACTTAATCCCAGGGCTTCTGAAGCGAATTTACGATCAAAAGCCCGGATTAAGGAATGTTTTAAGCCTGGTGTGTCAGACAAGATCTTAAGTGATTTATTGTGATAAAGACTTTCAAGGGTCAATCGGGCTAGGCTTCTTGAGATTCCACAAAATGGCTCGGGTCCAAATTGTGTGCACTTTGAGCCCTCCCGTGCGAGTTTGTCGGCAAATTCGTTGCCTACAATGCCCTCGTGACCCGGAACCCATCTTAAAACGACCCTGTTGTTACAACCCAGGGCGTTTAAACGGTTCACGCAGTCTCCAACTAGCTTTGAGTTCACTAAGTTTGATCTCAGCGCTAGCAGTGCTGCTTGACTATCAGACTTTATGTAAATTTTATGGTTGACGTAGTGTTTTTGCAGATTGATTTCCGCACACCGAAGTATGGCGAAAATTTGTGCCTGGAAGATGGAGGTGTATCTACCCAAATTCATACTAAATTTGAATTAAATTCCAAAGCCTACGTTGAGGCCCATTTTAGACCCATCGGTATACAATATGAGGCTACCGACCTC
The DNA here is from genome assembly GCA_907164705.1 of Parnassius apollo. NCBI lineage: Eukaryota > Metazoa > Arthropoda > Insecta > Lepidoptera > Papilionidae > Parnassius > Parnassius apollo. The sequence continues at coordinate 7,258,407 of CAJQZP010000117.1, forward strand.
ACAGATAACCTGGACATTCAGCCAGTCTTCTCTGGAGGGTAATTCCACTATATACTTTTTATCAAAGGTGTATAGTGGACGCATGATATCTGAGATCATGCATAAGACCGGTGATTCCTTAATTGAGTCAAGCATGGATCTCAATCTATAGGAGAGTAAGCTCAGACCGCCCTGGGCGTTAATCCTATACAAACTAGCCTTCGCCTCCTTGTCTAGTTAGAGATCTAGGGGCGTTAGGCATAGAAGTGCATTAAGAGCCGCTCCAGGCGATGATCGCATAGCTCCAGTTGCCATTAGGCAGGCAGTCCTTTGTAGACTATTTAGTCTGTCCGCAGTCGTCTTTTGGTTGGCCTTGTTACACCAGACAATAGAGGCGTAGGTGAGAATCGGCCTCACTATGCTGCTGTACAGCCATAGGACCATACTGGGACGCAAGTCCCAGTTGTTCCCGACCAAACGACTGCACGTACCTAAAGCAATTTTTTGCCTTATAGCATACGTTGCTAAGGTGAGAGTTCCACCTTAGTTTTTGGTCGATTGTTACGCCCAAGTACTTAATTTGGTACTTCTTTGCCATTAAGTTTTGGTTGGACTAATTTGTCCAACCGTCTCTTTTTGGTAAAGGGTATTATAACAGTTTTATCAGTATTAACTGATAAACTGTTATCCCTTCACCAGTTATTTATGGTGTTTAGGGCTCATTGTATTATTGACGATAAAGTACTTTGGCAAAATCCCCTTGCAATGATCACAAGGTCATCAGCATAACCCAATGTGTCAATGCGTAGGTCTGCCATTTTGTACAATAGTTGGTCAACCGCAAGAGTCCAAAGAAGGGGTAACAAAACACCTCCTTGTGGGCAGCCTCTTGTGGTTACAATCTCAATCGAGGTTTGAAACAGCGCTATTTTTGCCTTTCTGTTTGAGAGCATCGACTTCACCCATCTGATGGTTGTGGGGTCAACATTTTTAGATGTTAGGCCCCCAATCAGCAGTGATGTGGAGCTACTGTCGAAGGCGCCCTCAATATCTAGAAAGCCACAAAGAGCTATTTCTTTATCCTCCAGTGCTTTTTCGACCCTGTCAATGACACTGATAAGGGCTGTTTCCGTAGATTTGCCTCTGCGGTAAGCATGCTGGTTGTAATGTATGGGCCTCGTAGCTAGAGCTACATCCCTTATATATCTATCTATAACCTTTTCCAATGTCTTAAGAAGAAAGGAAGATAGGCTTATAGGTCTAAAGGACCTTAGTAAAGCGTAGTCCTTTCTACCAGCCTTAGGTATAAATAGAACCTTGACATTTGTCCATCGTTCTGGAATATATCCCCATGTAAAACTTGCTCTGAAGATTTTCACCAAATAAGGAAGAAGGATGTCGATACCCCTCTGTAGTTGGATGGGAATTATTCTATCCTCCCCGCTTGATTTGAATGGTTCAAAAGAGTCAACAGCCCACTGCACCAGGTTTGGCCTTATTATCTTTGCGGCCCTACGCCAGTCCTCATTGCAAGGCCTTTGTAGGGCTAAAAGAGTTCAAGGCTGAAGTTTTGTATGACCCTGGGAAATGGGTTGACGCTAGTAACTCCAATGTTTCTGTTTCACTATTAGTGAAGTTACCATCCGGCTTTTTAAGAAACCCGATTTGATTAGGTTTAGCTTTCGATAGCATCTTGTGTAGTCTTGCACTGCGAGGCGAAGACTCAACTTCCTCGCATAGCTTCCTCCACGATGCTCTCTTGGCTTTCCTAATTTCTTTATTATATTCAGTTAGGGCTACACTATAAATGTCCGACTCTTTGGTTTTCTTAGCCCTATTAAATAGTTTCCTGGTCTTTTCCCTAAGGTCTTTCAGCTTAGAATTCCACCAAGAAACTTTTCGTGTTAAGGTCTTGGTTTTGACGGACAACTGTCCTCGAAGGCTTCACGGATACCTACGGTTACTGTCTCCGTCGCTAACTCCAGACCTTCAATTGTTTTGAAGCTTTCAGGAAACGTTTCCAAATTCCTCCTTAGGCTATCTCTATAGATATCCCAGGAGGTCGCTTTCGGATCCCTAAAAGTAACGGTTTCAAAGGATGGTGATGCTCCAATCACAAACTTAATGTGCTTGTGATCAGACATCAAGTTTTCGCTACTAACATGCCAGTAATTTATCCGCCTGGACATGTTATTTGGTAGCAAAGGTTATGTCTAACACTTCTTGCCTAGCACGCGTTACAAAGGTTGGTGTACAACCTAAATTTAGGCTTACCAGGCGGTTGGAGATGAGAAAATCATAAAGTAACTCACCTCTTTCGTTGATGTTGGTGCTTCCCCAGGCTGTGTGGTGAGCATTAGCATCACAACCCACCACAAGTTCAGCGTTGTGTTTTCGGGCAAACTCCGCCACTCGCTCTAACTCGATGGTAGGATCTGCGTTCTCGCCGGGAAGATAGGCTGAGCAAATGATTGCTCTGGCCCCTGTGCATCCCTTGAGATTTATGAAGGCATTTTATGAAGATTTATGTAACCAGGTCATCATTGCAGTACTCTGGAACAGCTAAAAGTTCAATATTTTTATTATAAATTATACAAGCTCTGGGTCTACTGCCTTTGGTATTGACAAGAATCTTACCGGCAGCCGCCAATCCCAGAACTTGACCGTTGGCCACCCAAGGCTCTTTTATAAGGGTGAGGTCAATGTTGTCCTCTGCAAAGCAAACCTCCAGCACGGCAGAAGCAGCTGCTGCATGGTGAAGATTTGCTTGGAGGACCCTCCTCTTACCCTTGGGTTTTGCCATTTATGGGCGTGGAGGGGCAGGAGTCTTTTCCGCCTGTTGAGGACGAGGACGTCCTTTTCCTGCGAACTTGACTCCCGCCTTACCTTTCTTCGAACCGCTCCCACCTCCCCTCCCCCCCGGCCTGGACGACACCAGCGGAGACCGTCGGACCGAGGCGAAATCTGCGCCTTGGGTCTTCGTCACTCTCACCGGTGGCATTCCAGCCTCACCCCGAGAGGTGGAGGGCTGGGGTGATTGGGGTTGGGGCTGGGGCGGTTCGGGCTCCATTGCCGCGTCGGAGCCTCCCCTGACTTTAAAAGTTATCATCTTAAAGCCAAGGATGACTCTGCCGCCTGCCTTCTTAAGAGCCTCTGCCGATGGGTCGTCCAGAGAAAGTTACTAGGAACCCATTCTCCTCGTTCCTACGGTGGATTCTCCAGAGCTCAGTATGGAGCCCTTCATTCTGTGCCCTCAACAGCACAGCCGCCTCCTCTGGAGAGTCGGCTTCGCTGCGGGGCAAGTAGGTAATTCCCAGCGTAGGCTTAGGCAGTTCGCCCTCGGGTATTACCGAGAGCTCTGCCTCCGGCCAGGGCTTTAGTTTTCCGATTTCACCCGCAATCCAGTCCTGGCTTGCCTTATTCAGGCACGTTACCAGAATCCAACCTGGCTTGTGTGTGAAACCGGAAAATTTTGGGCCCATTCCCGGTTGCGACCCACAGGCCGTCTTAGCGATGGCCTGTGTTAGTGCCCAGTGGACCAGCCGCATCTGCTCCACACTCATAGGATGCGAATTGCGAATTCCTATACGCGTGGAGCCAGCTACGGCACTGAAGCTGAGCTTCTTCTCCTCCGTTGCCAGCTTCACAGTCTTCCTGGGCTGGTCTTTGGGGGACTCTTCCTCAGACCGACTGCGTTTTTTCGCCTTCGGAACTGGGGGAGGCTTGGGCAGAGGAATTTCATCCCAAGGCTTCTGGCAGAGAGAGAGGGCCTCTTCGGTTCCAATCTCAGCTGCTATCAGCCTTCGGTATCTTTTCCTCGCAGCCCCACTAAGCTTATAAGGCCTAGAGAACTTTTTCTTTTCCCCTCCCTGGTTCGTTTCCGATTGTGGTTCGGCTGCAAACGTGCCCTCCACTTCACGGCTCGTCCCAGGTTGGGGCACACTGTTGCAGGGTGTTGGTGAGGCTAAAAGAGCCTCTTCCAAACCTGCAGATAGTTCCATTAAAGGAGATTTAATATCTTTTTCAAAATGTCGGTTTTCGTCCATTTTGTTCCCACGAGTAGCTAAGGAAATACTTGGTCACCCTCGGCAGAGCCCGAGGGAAGGGCTAAAATACTACCCGAATCGCCCTGGTCTCGGGTAGGCACCGTTTGCGACTGGACTCCCTCCAGCCACGCATCCATCGGCACGGTACGCTTGACACCTTGGATTGGGTTGAGATTGGAAAAGGGGGGAGGGATAAAAGAAAAAAAAGAGGATCGTCCGAGTGTTTCTGTTCTGTCTGTTTCCTATTGAACCAGACCAAATAACAGGCGGCAACCACGTGAAGGAGAACTCCTCAGACTTGCCCTGGGGATCAACATGACCTGCGCTCTCCCCCAGAGCCATACGCCAAACTGCTCGCCGGACAGGAAAGCAGAATAGGTGTTAATCTAGTCCTATTTATAAAATCAAAAAGTTAGGAGTGGACTAACCCCCGCCCTCTACACTCCATACTAAATAGGTTAGTAATCACATTTAATAAGATAAGTGACAGATTTTTAAGTGCTTATATTATCATAATGATTTCTTATATTTACGCGAACATTGCACATGATTAAAACTACTTTTACGGATTTTATCGCGTTTATTTTTACTTGATGATCACTGCAGGAAGTCTGCAGTTTGTGATCATATCCTAGACGGCCCCAACCATTACATCAGATTTGATAGACCACAAATCCTCGCAAAAGAACACCGATTTCTATCAAGGATGATACGTGAGGCTATTGAAATTAAAAATAATCCTAATTTCAATAGAGAAGGAGGCTGGGTACTACCACCTGCTTGGGATCCTATAATCAATAAAATTAAAACTAAACCCAAGCATGCCACTGCAAGAACTCAAGACATAGTCAGTTCATTTTGCATAGATCGGACCATAAACAATAATTAAAAAAGCTGAAGGTACTCCGGGTTTAACAATGATATCGGGACGTCAGTCATCTCAGTCCCCCCGTGACCATGGGTGCTGGAAAGCGCCCGAAACGTCGGGAATTAAAAATAAAAAAGTAAAAATAAACGCGATAAAATCCGTAAAAGTAGTTTTAATCATGTGCTTATATTATCATTTTTTTATATATAATCTGTGAAACGCCTTACTTGTGGAATGTTATTTCACTTCTCTTCTAGTAACGCATTTTACATTATCATTGTTACTTAAAATACTTTTTATTATATTATCAACATAAACCATAGCCGAACTACAAAACACGCCCCCTTTTTTAATTTAAAACTTTAAATTAATAAGTTTTTAGTAAAACAGCGGCCAATCGCAAATTATGTCAAATTCAATTCCCTGTATACTCAATAGTAGCGCTTCAAATCGGCACAAACGTTTTGTAGGAGGTCAGTGATAGTGACCCATCCGTATCCGGATACCATGAACACTAGTCCACGCTACACCCTTGCTTTTAAATTTCTATCATTTTAGTCTTCAAATAGCGAATAAAGTTCAGTAATAAGAACTTAGCTCCGCATAAATTAATTCTTTCTTAAAAATTCCTCGTAAATCTTTCGTTAAGTCAAGGACCAATTCTTAACACAATATATAAATGGATTTTCCCGTGCTATGTATCAAATGTCAAAGTCTTTTTGTGTTTTCCAAGAAAGGATTTCTGCAAGACGCACCAAAATATCTTAACAGTCCCATTACGGCTAGGAAAGGCAATGGCTGCCTTTGAAACAATTAGCATGGGTGCCATTCGGGCAAACGTCTGGTTTATATTGTCAGCTAGGACTCCTTAAGGTATAATCATTATATGTTTATGTATTTGTATTTGTGTTTGTGTATGTGTGTAAAAATGATATATAGTTTGTTTACTTATTAGTTCCTTACTGATTTTTTGTTAATAAAATATTTAAAAAAAAAGAGAGCAGACTTAAAAGCATTGTCTACCAGTCAACCCATGGAGTGATTAAATTGGTCGTAGGTGTAGCAATGGAAAGAAAAAAGAAAAGAATATAAACTAAAATAAATACACATTTTATGTAACAAAATATAATATGTATTTTAGAGTTAAATTGCCTGCACATGCCAACATCTTTCTTTCTTTTGCCGGGTTAGACCGGAATAGAGAATTCCATCAGGTTTTTAGGATAACATCAATCAATAATGAAATGAAGTGACAAAACGTACTGACATAGTTTTTACCAACTATCGAAGTCTGAGTTTGTTTTCAGGAATCCACTCACGTATCTGAACTTATAATTTAATGTATGCATATATTTTACGATTTTAATAATAAAAAAATCTGTGTATTCTATAGATAATTGGTGGTATTTATATATAATAATTGATTGTTATTCTATTGACAGTATAAGACTTAGAACATTAGCTTGTAGGATACGGCAAACAAAAATGCCTAGTCTCAAAAGAGACTTGGCTTTGTTCTTTGCCAAATTAGGGCTTTCGCTCTTGCACTGTGTGCTTAGTATTTTAGACAATGATTGTAAGGGGAAAATCTTAAATTTTTTTTATTTTTAAAAATAATTGTATTAAGTACGAGACGAGGGAATACAGAGAATTGGGCTTTAGCATAATATTTTCAAAAAATAAATAAGATCCCTGAATATAGTGAGGAGTGTGATGCCTTAACTATCGAGATGCAGACGCGAATGTATTAAGGTGCGGAATTCTATTGAAGAAACGATAACATCTTAGATCCGTTCTGTGCTCAGTTACCAGATAGCGAGGATTAAAGATTGACGTAAAAGTGGGTGATCCCGGGCATAAGGCTGCTTGGTGATTGACGCAAAAGGTGTTAATGGCGTTCGGGATTGTATTAGGGGTTTGTTGTGTACCGTAAGTAGCTCATTCAACTGTTATGTGGGGCATTTCTATCAGATGCGTTATTTTACAACTTTGTGCATACGGGATTCAATTTTAAATCTTGTGATCCAATCTGATTCAGGATAAGCTAGGCTATTATTTTGTAGAAAAATAAATTGGCATGTGGCTATGTCGTGGATCCAGTCGTGTGTTTTTCGTGAATTCGTGTACATGAAGAAACGAGCTCAAATTGGCAGCGCTCCCAATCCAACGCTTACTCAACGTAACGAATTCTTTGATTCTTAGATATCGAATGATGTAACTAAATTTAGAAAGTAGATTAAAGATACTGTGCTACACCAAATTGAATCCCCTGATTTTGTATTATCATCAGTTTTCTGAATTGTTCTACCTATATGAAAGCTAAATTAAAGACGTATCCACGTCAATAGTTTTTTTGGGTGTCAAGTTTTCAATAAAATTTTCTTATTCTTCTCTGAAGTTTCTTCACACTAGAGTTTTCTTCAATAACATGAAAGCAGTTCGTCATCATGATCATCATTACAGCCCTTCACAAGTCCACAGCTGAATATAGGCCTCCCCCAAGGAATGCCACAAAGCACGCTCCTTATCCATCTGCATCCATTGACTTCCTGCATGTCTTACCAGGTCGTCACTCCATCTAGTAAGGGCTTGCCGTACACTTTGCCTACCGGTACAAGCCTGCCTCTCGAGAACCTTTTTGCCTCATCGGTTGTTGGTCCTTTGAGATATACGGCCGGCCCATTACCACTTCTGCTTACTAATCCATTGGGATATGTCGAACACTCTGGTTCTTCTGCGGATATCATAATTTCTAAGTTTATCACCCAAAACAACCCCGAGCGTCGCCCTCTCCAAAGCACGCTGAGCAACTTTAAGCATCCTCATACTGCCAGCAGTGAAGAATCACGTTGTACATAGTTTCTCGAGAAATGGACTGAAAAAGTAGTATAATGGATACACGACAATGTCCTTAAAATCTCGAGATCTCGATTCCTCAAATAAATTTGGACACACGTAACGGATCGATGCACATATTATATACGCAGCCAACAAATGAACGATCTTGACTACTCATTCAAACAAGTTGCTTTACCGAAATTTCACTTTGGTGCCTCTCTATTATTATAGCTTTAACGTTACTTTTCCTTTGAAAAGTTTTGTCTGGTGGCAAATATGAATAAGTTTTTCAATATTTATTGGCTTTTATGTACGTATCGAGTGCACGATAATACTCATTGAGTGTAAGTTATTTTGTTTTATATAAAAAAGGATCATTCGAAGAACGCTTTTGTTTCATTAGCCCTAAAAGGTTAAACAGTTGATTTAATGTCCCATCCGTCCTCATCTTAAGTCTATATGCGGAAAAATTATGGCGCGTGTGGCTAATGAGATCAGGATCGCGAAAATATTTTCAATTAAACATATAATGAATGTTAAAAAATCGATGTTTATTTTTGAGGACAAAACTTTCGACAAGAATAAATGTTAAAAAAATACACAGCTAGTTAAATTCTAGAATATGCTATGTTTCACCTGTCAATTAATGTCAGCAAAGTTTAGTTAGACGGTAATCGTAATGGTATATGTGGTGCCGGGAGGGATTAAATTTGGATGCGTACGTACTATGAGGTTATAAACGAGCAGCCGGTCATTGAGCTATTGGTGCAAGTCCTTGTAGAGATTAAGTTATATTCCTCGTCTTGATTCCTTGTTTTTACGGGAATACTAGACGTAGAATAAAATTAATTTGACGAATTTAGATACTATAGCATGAGCTTATTCTGCGTATATCGTACACAAAATTTAATAATTAAAAGTTGAAGTTAGCCTTCGTTAACTTTGACATCAGGATATCAAACACCCCAGCCGCCTCAGTGACCATGGGTGTTGTAAAGTGGCCAAAACGTCGGGAATTAAAATAGTTATAATTAAACACGGTAAAATTCGTGATTTTATTCCTCATCATATTTTAAGTCAAATGATTGCTAATAATATATCATCTAGCAATAATTAATTATGTCTTGTTGGAGCAGCGTAAAAAATTCATCTCCTCATTCGTCTCGCGGGTCTCGTAAGAGATAACTACGTTAATTGTAAGGAATATCTATTTTATTATTATAATAGATGTATATATTATAATATACTTACACTAGAAGTAAAACACCAAGACTAACAGCAACATAAAAGGTACCAGATGTCTGATATTGTGATCGTCAAACGCAAAGCGTGACAATTAAAGCAAATCCTACTCACAACTCATATTGTTATTGAGTTTTTCTGTCTCGAGTTTTGACTGCCTCGTTGGTCTAGTGGTAGTAGTAGTGCGACTACTGATCGTGAGATCCTGAGTTCCAATCCCGTGTTCGGCCAAAAAATTAAATATTGAGTTTTTCCGTCAAGAAATTCTCAGTAGCTGCCCAGAGATAGGAAGTTGGCGGTGCCTCGAAAAGCACTTACAGCTGTTGATCCTGCACCTAATCTCTCTCCGGTCGTCCCGGTTTACCGTCCCATCGGGTTATGAGAGTGTGGGAATAGAGACTGCATACACTTGGCTTGCGCATACACTTGGGCACTATAATCCTGTCCTGCACCAATGGCTAGTCTCCGTTGAGGCAGGCGGCCGTGACCGAAATTCGGTCTAGAGGACATTATTTATTGTTAAGAAATTTTCAGTAGCAGTTTGAAGTCAGTAACTTGGTATTGTTTCATCATCATGACTCGGAGAGCACTTAAAGCCATTGGTCCTGCATGATCTCTCTCCGGTCGTGTCGTATTATAAGTGTGAGGGAATAGAGTGCACCCGTGCTTGCGAATACAATCGGGCACTATAATCTTGTTCTGCGCAGATTACTAGTCTCCATTGAGACGAGCAGCCGTGACCGAAATCAGGTCTGGAGGCCATTATGTATACGGGTTTGGTATGCATATATTTTCTCCCATCGGCCCATTACTAGACTCTTCTGCTTTAGTTAATAGAGAACAACGGATACTGGTGAGGTTGAAGTGTGAAGAGAAAGTTGGCACATTCTCCCTTACACCATGCTATATACCATTAGTATCTACATCTGTTCTCGATTAGGTATTCACCTAGCGTTCAGAAGCGTTGATGCCACCAAAAGAGAAACAGAAAAAGAAGTCTGTTCCCGTCACTCATCAGACAAAACACAACAGCAATAACATGCTATTTTATTCCTGTATTCTGTACTCACTCCATCTAGTAGGAAACTGCCCTACACATTTTGTTTACCGTTACTCCCTGCTCCATTGGTTACAGCTTCTATGAGATATATGACCAGCCTATGCAATATTCTGATTGTATTATAGATCACCTCTTTATAAAATCTTTTATGCAGAGTAACTCCGAGTATAGCCCTCTCCTTAACACAAGTCACTAGAATGATGTAAATGATGTAGGAAGTCGATGAATGCAGGTAGTTGTGGACTGGGCTTCGTGGTATTCCTTATGGCAGTTCCTTTATGTTCAGCTGTGGACTTCTGATGGGGTGTGAAGACGACGGTGATGATGATGATTCTGTGCATATTGGGCGAAATAGCTATATTATGTCGTAAACTAAAAAAAATACAACGAATTCGAATACCAGATGGTTCATCACAATCAATCAATCAATCACTTGCTCATCACAGGGTATTATTTTGCAACAACCGACCAAATTTACAGAGAAGGTTCAAAGAAAAATAATCTCAAATATTCAGTCCTTTTTATCTTGTAAATTCAAAATTCACGGTATTGCATTATTTTAAATGATTTTACACACACATTTGTAGGGTAGGCAAAAATCCGTAGACAGAGTAACCTATAGACAAATTGACGCCTTCTTTTGCATTCGCACACGAAAAAGATATATGTATGCATAAGTCTTGCATAGAAATGAGACAAAGCGGTGTGATTGTTTGTCCCATTCTACGGAGAAAAACAAAGAAACCAAAAAAACCTCCACGGAGCGGTTTTTTTTGTTTAGCAAACTACACTTTGCAAAACAACTTTGACAGTTCGTAGGGATCTAAGGAGTTTACAAGTTGGTTTAATTGAGAAATAAGTGTTTTGTGAGCTTAAGATTAGCGAATCTTGTTCAGTTCTTAGAACAATTAAAATTTTTATATAAATATGTTTAAAAGTCATAAAGATTATTGTATAATCCAAAACTACGTTATCGTCCTTTCTCACTCGAGGCCACGCTAATCATTAGTCTATAGGTTTCTCTGTCTACGCAAAAATCGGTGGACCAAAACGTTGTTGCCCATAAATTACATTCAATTTTGGATAATTTCAAATAAATTTAGAAGCCTTATTTACTCGTATATTCAAAAACTGCAGTAAAGGTATATCATTATATATATATTTAAAATTAAGTTTAAAATTTGGCTACTCCGAAAAATAACCCTGTACAACAGTAAATAATATTATAAAGACATGTTGTGCAATGTAGAAACCTAAATCTTCGACGGTGTATTATCTCTTGATATTATCAACTACAACCTAAGGTTTGAGGTGTATAAATTCCTGATGTAACTTAAAATAATTCTCCTCTCAGCAAATCAAGCTCGTTATTGCCAATTTATTCACAAGTGCAGTGAGAAATCAATCGTTCAATTGGTCACGATCGATTCTTAAAGCTATTCCTTAATAGTTTCCACAATACGTAATGATTTAAAATGCGAATGTAAAGGTATCAATAACGACATTGCAATTGCGGTAATTAGAGTGCATGTTGTTACATATTTTGATTGATGTTGCAGTCGAACTCATATCCTTCAAGATTCTCATTAACCTTATTGCATTAAACATAAGATCTATATTTCCTTGAATTTATCGTTTTTGATCTATTAATGGCTGTACATGAGCAGTTATTCAGTCCATTGGTTTTGGAATTTACGACAATTTATCGTTTTTTTAGACACTCTTAATGTTATCTTTGAAATTTTCTTCACGAGATATAATAGTTATGACTTAGGAATTCTTAATGTTTATTATTATAGTATTTTATCATTATCGAGCGTGCTTATGTTCTAGTTTATGTATGCATACCGAGGTTTTTTGCTGTATATACATACGAGTATTAGTACAAAATTATGTACTTTCAAATTCATAGCCTGAGATTCTTTATATCCAATAAATCTTAACATCTTCCCCGACTCCAAAATAATGAAAGTTGCGTGGTTAATATCTGGACTGTTCCCGAGAGTTTTTGATAGAAAAACTCAATAACTAATTTTGACCCAACTCGAGGTTCGAACCCAGGACTCCATGGTGAGGAAGCGTATCACCTAAACACATGTATGACGAGAACCTCATGAAAACCGAAACAGATAAGCGAAAAAAATATCTGGACCTGGCTCACGTGGTGACCGACATGTGGAGTGGCCTACTGACTGAAATTACAGCTATAGTTGTTTCTGCGAATAGGCTAATCCCAGTTAGGCAATCGGGTCATCTGAGGCGGCTGGGCCTCTATAACGGGTCGCTTCAAGCTCAAATGCAGAAAGCGGTACTCCTCGATACAACCCGCATCGTCCGACGATTTCTTTCCCATTCCACCTAACCCTCCGCTGTTTGGTCTCCCCTGCAGAGGGCTTCCACCTGGTTGGCTCTTTAACTATTTACATATTATTTACGTATTTATTTCACTATATGTATATTTATTATTTCTATTTATGTATATACACAGCCCAACCAGATGAGAATACTCCATAAATACCGCATAATAATGATAATGACGGGACCTGTGGTCGGAGCCCGTAAACCACAGCGTGGGCCCTTGGACGAAAGTTGTGGCAAGTCAGTGTGCGAATGTTACGCACGTGAACCCCGTCATCACAACGCCGGACGACGTAGCTGACGCCATCCGTAGGACCATGAACTGGAAAAATCTGGGACTCGACGGGCTGCATCTTTACTAGCTGAAGAGGTTCGTGGTATGTCACGCTGTGCTCACTTGACAGTTTTAAGAGGCTCTCGACCAGAAGTCTATACCGAGTCTTTTCACTACTGGGATCACTCATTTGGTCTCTAAAGACCAGGATCCCAGACGCGAGCAAAAACCGACCAATTACGTTTCTACCCACCATATACAAGACACTAACATCTATTTTTAGCCCGAGAATCACTCGTCACCTGGATGCAAATCAGGTGATGTCACACGCTTAAAATGGATGTTGTGGCAGCGATCGAGGAACCAATGAACCACTCCTTATTGACGCAGTCATTGGCAAGGTAGTTAAACGCAAATGTCGGAAATTTTTCATCGCCTGGATAGACCACAAAAAGGCATTCGACTCGGTGCCTCATATATTTTTGAAGAGGGTCCTTGAGCTGCACAAGGTTGATTGTACAGTTAGAAACTTTCTCGGGCAGTGTAATGGGCAGTGGAGTAGGATCCTCTGTCATCTAGGCTAGCGAATAACGACTGCGGATAACTACATAAGGATAAGAAGGGTTCCAGGGTGATTGTTTAAGTCCAATCTGGTTCTACCTCTCTCTGAACCCTCTTAGCACTACACTACTTACTACTATTACTGCTACTACTTGTACTTATTAGCACTACACTACTTGTTACTACTTAGCACTACAAGATTCCGGGAGGGGTTTTCAGTTTCGGGAAGGACGTACAAAAGTAATCCACCTCTTCTTTATGGATGATCCCAAATTATTCGCTGCTAGTCGCTCCCACCTCGAGGAATTGCTGAACATCACTTGTGATTTTAGCAATTCTATTAGGATGGAGCTGGGGACGTCCATTTTGGGAGGAGTAAGCTAGTTAACTCTAAGGGCATGGATTTATCTATGCCCATCAATATGAGGACCCTTTCCGAGGCTGTCATACCGATACCTGGGTATGTTACAAAATATTGTATTGATGTTTTGGTGAGGCGGACATCAGTTTGCGACCTGTTTTATGCACGCTTGACCAAAGTGCTTAACAGCCTATTGTCGGACGTAAATAAGACATGCATATAATGGTTGGGTCATACTTGTTCTCATGTTTACCTTTGGCATACTCAGGTGGACTCAAACGGAACTTAACGCTTTGAATAGAAAAGTCTGCACTACCACGACGTCCCATATAATGCACCATCACAGATCTTCGGTAATGAACCTGTACATGCCGCGAAAGCGTGGTGGGCATGGATAAGTATGCAGCCTCCGTAATTACTTCCTGATGAGATTAGACGATTAATTCTATGAAGACGTCAATTTTTGGTGATATACGTAAAGGACCTCTATCCTTACTTTATCTTTAGCCAACGAGCAATCGAAAAACCTGGCAGCATAGAGCATTTCCAACCGGCATACCGTATGAAAAGAAATAGAGCTCCACGCGAGTTTCTACAAGGCTCTATATGAGCTTTTTGTAGATTTAGTTGCCTCCCTCCATTGGCTACGTTTCGGTGACTTTGGGAGAACCGAGTGTTTTGTCTGTGCGATATAGGATCAGCTCATAAAGACCATCAACTATCAGAAATATTTCCTAAGGGAAGGTACCGTCAATACCCGTCGAACTTGTCACCATCTCGGTGCGTTACTTAGGCATGTCATTTCCAGTTATTCGACGCTTACGGAATATTTGCACAAACACAACCTAGAAGCCAGGATTCCACACCAGGATTTCGCTCTAAAATACGGTCTCGTGGATCGTAAATTGCATTATTACAAGTACTTGCTGGAAGTCGTGCTTGAAAATTAAAATTTTTGGTCAACCTTACCATTTCGTATAACGAGAACCTTCTGAAAGCCGAAGCAGTTAAGAACACAAAATATCTAAACCTGGCTCACGAGGTGACCGACATGTAGGGTGGTCTGTCAACCGAAATTATTACTCTAGCCGTCTTTGCGAACGGGCTAATACCAGTCTGCCTCTTTAGTCATCTGAGGCAAATGGGACTCCGTGAAGGATCGCTCCTGTGTCAAATGCAGAAGGCGGTGCTCCTTGATACCACCCGCATCATCCACCGGTTTCTTTCCCTTTCCTCCTAAGCCTCAACCTAAAGGTATCCTCTGACTAGGCCTACCGCTGGACTGGCTTTTATTTATTTATGTTATTATAAAATATAATATATTTATGTATATTTATCATTTCCTTTTATATATTTATTCAGCCCAACTAGATGAAAATACTTTATAAATACCCCAAAAACATTGTAATGTTCTCCATAATGAAATTCGGTCACGGTGGCCAGTCTAAACGAAGCGTAGGACAAGATTGTAGTGCACGACTATGCGTGAAAACAGCAGGTGCATTCTTTATTACCCCACTCTCAGAGTCTAATGGGATGGTAAATTGTCATGACTGGAGAGAGATCAGGCGCAAGACGGCTTTACGTGCTTTAGGAGGCAAGGCGGTGAGACATCGCTAACTTAAGCTCCGGGCAGCTAATGAAAATTTCTTGACAGCAAACTTCAATAACTGATTTTTTAAGCCCGACCTGGGATTTGAACCCGGGACCTCATGATCAGCAGTCGCGTTTCAGCCACTAGATGAGCGAAGCAGTTAGAACCTAACCACATAATGTGCTATTGAAGTCATATTATAAGAGTATTCTGTGATTTCCAATAGTTGACGCTCTATTTAATTCGTGTTTACTACCACCGATATGTATGTAAATTCAAAAACGGAAATTAAAAAAGAAGAAACGGTGACTAGAAGCAGAGTCAAGAGTTCGCCGATCAGGAATGTCAAAGACTGTTAACTGAGTAAAATAGCGTATGATAGAACGAAATAGAACATTACAGAAGATAAAAGAACATAATATATTACCACTGATTTGGATAAAAACTCTATGCTGAGAAGGACTTTTAATATAATAAGGCCTCAGAAAGATCCAATTTCTAAAAACGATCTTAGAAAGAGGTGCTCACTTCAACTTAATTCTGCATTTGAATCTCCATTATTTACTTCAATTTAATTTACCGGGACTGAATATGGTAGTAGTGAGTCATTGCAGCATACAATGACTGCAGCATGAATGGATCGGCACAACACGGGAAGATAAACGAAAACCCATTTTACTAATAGGTGAGGCATTCCATCCTAGACCTCAGGGCTTACAACGGATCTGCATCTTGATGGATCCATTTTCAGGATTCCATCAGGTGGTCCAAAAGTGGCCTGTGGCTGGGACGTATGTAGTCTGACATTACTTTAATGTTTCTTAATGAATTAAATAATACACCTTCTAAAACATTAACGTCTTTTTCTAAAATTAGGATTTCTGTAATCTTAGAATTATAACTTCTATTGAGATTTTTGTGCAAAAATTAAAGATCTATGTTTAGTCCTACATTTAATTCCTCGCAGCAACAATGCGGCGACCTCAATCAAAGCTGACATCTTCGATCACAGTAGAGTAACTTATAAATCGTAGCTTGGCCCGCGCTGAGCACGCGTGTTGGTATGCCTGTATAGCCCGCTGTAACTCAGAAACATTTAACGAGAGCCAGCTCTATCAGTCTAAATCTGCCTGTGTACCGCTTTTAAATTCACAATACGTTGTTCATTACAGTGGACAGTCAGGAGTGAAGAGCTACATTTTATAGTTGAACAATTACGCGATAATCGTTCGTCGGGGGAAAGAGAATACTGGATGTATTTAATAAAAATATAAAAAATTACTGCAGCTGTATAATTTACATTTACATTCTTTATTCATTTATTTTCTTCCTGTTTTACCCGGTAATTGTACCGGTTAAAACCGTACCGGGTACGAATTGTCATTGCATAACTTAGACCATTTCAACGTAAAGTAAAACTAGATCACTACGTCATATTTCGCACAAGGTTTGGTGATAGTGGTACATCGTCTACTCTACTTTGCTAGTCTGAGTGTTCCATAATTCCTATAAATACTTGATGATTATATTGCCATCTACTAAAGATTAGGATAGTACTTTGGACTCTCTTTTTATCACTTTATACTTTATCAGCATCTTTAATTTTATTACACTTGCGTTAAAAATCTGGTTTGTTAAAAAATTCCACATTAAATTTTCCATGCCATTACTAAATATCCGTCTGCCAATTGTTAGGGGCCCTTACGATTTTATGGAGCTCCCGAGGTTCCTTAATGATATGATTGTTTTCATTATAATTGGAGCGACGACATCATAAGTCTTGTGAAATTATCGGTCCTTTTGGCCAACCTGATTTGTGTGGCTTTGTTTAATGAGTACATCGGCGACGGATTGAACTTCTGGTTTAAGCCTGTATTTGTAGTGATGACCGAGAAACAGTCTAATCTGAATATTTAATTAACAATTAATCATGACATAAAATAAGGTGACTTGAGGGTATTTATTTTTGGGGCATTTTTTTCAAAAATTCATGTTTCCTCAATTTTCCTAGAACGACCGTTTATATTATGTATATTGGAAGTATTAGATATTAAGTTTTATTGTAATCTTTTATATATTCGCATCGGATACGATATTCCGCATGCTTAATAGGGGTGGCTATCTTTGCCACTTTTAAACTAGTTGAGATGTATTTTTAATACAATTTCTAAAGGTCCATTACCTCTGCTTACTTAATATGGTATAATTTCGGATATCATATCACATTAGTGTATATAACGTTTTTATTACTAAATAATATATCAATATTTGATTCCATAAAACAGTTGGTATAAGGTCGCATTGCTTTATCTATATAGTATCTATATATTTTATAAGTATGAGACATCTTGCTTTACGTATTGTTTACACTATTTTATTTTATATTGTACTTTATTTTACACCGCTCTCCTTAGCACTAAAATTACTTACCTAGTCTCGTAGTCAACACATTCATTGTAGTTTCGACTGATTGAAGTATAACGTGGGATGGGTACTGCGTGAGTAAGTGAAAGATGAAGTTTGACGGGGAACAGGAAAGGAATGCTTTTATTTATATTCAGCTAACATAGTGCATGATATCATTCCCAATGATTTTCAATGCATTGAAATATCCTGTTATAACGGTAGATTAGTGGCTAGAGTAGCTTGTTACTCGCACATCTGGTAAACAAAAGGGTTTTAGGACTGAAGCTGCTTGAATATTTGCCATTAAAACTTTAGTTGCAATTTAAGGTACTAATTTAAAACGAGCTCTGTGGTAATAAAACATGAGGTATTCTGAATCTCGTGGACATAGCTTTTCGAAGAAGTTTGTAACACACGCACTGTAGTAGTGAACAGACAGCCCAATAGTCTTTTTCAAAATAAACACCTAAGCCAGACTACGGGATGGGGGGGGGGGATTTAACCTACTCCTAATTCTTACATTGTTACAGTTATTAGTAGGACAAGATTAACACCTATTCTGCTCTCCTGCCAGCGAATAGTTTAGCGAATGGCTCAGGGCAAGTTTGAGAAGTTCTTCCTTCACGTGGTTGCCGCCTATTATTTGGTCTGGTTCAATATTTTTTTATAGAAGAGAGGGAAACGAGCATGCAGCTCACCTGATGTTAAGTGACTACCGCCGCTCATGATCAACCGCAACACCAGGGGGATTGCAGGTGCGTTGCCGGCCCTATAGAAAGGAGTACGCTCTTTTCTTGAAGCTCCCCAGGTCGTATCGGTCCGGAAATATCGCTGGTGGTAAACTATTCCACAGAGAGGTTGTACGCGTAAGAAAACTCCTCTTGAAACGTACAGTGGTGGATTGCCAAGCATCCAGATGGTGTGGATGGTATCGGGACCTTTGCCGCGTAGTGCATTCACGAAATTTGGCGGCTGGGATTAATCCGAACAATTTCTCATAGCACTCTCCATGGTATATGCGAAAGAAAATGCAAAGAGATGCAACACCTCGATGCAAGAATCGAGCCGATCGGAAAGCACTCGGTCGTCGACGATTCGAGCCGCTCTGCGCTGGATACGGTCAAGTGGAAGGAGCTGGTACTGGGGAGCCCAAGCCCAGAGATGGGAACAGTATTCCATGTGCGGCCGAACCTGCGCCTTGTAAAGTTGCAGGCGGTGTGCCGGCATGAAATACTGTCCCGCTCTGCTAAGCACGCCAAGCTTTTTAGAGACCAATTGGCCTTCTCTTCCAAGTGACCACGAAACTGCACGTCACTCGATATGTCGACGCCAAGGATTCCGATACTGGCTGAGGCAACAAGGGGAGTGCCTTGAAGATGAAGAGATACGACAAAGGGGTTCTATTTAGCAGTTAACGCGCAAACTTGTGCCTTCTAGGGGTTAAAATGGACTAGATTTAGTCGCCCCCATCCGAGACTCTGTTCAGCAAAGACTCGACTTCAGCTACAAGTTTGTCCCGGCACTCGGAGACGTTTTCCCGAGAAATATTGGCTTGGCCGGTGTAAAGAGCATCACCAGTGCTGTCATCTGCATAGTAATGAATGTTACGGGTTTGGAATATATTATTTATATGCAGAAGAAACAGCGTTGGCGATAGCACGCAGCCTTGTGGAACACCAGCATTAATAGGCTTGCAATCGGAGCTTGTACCGTCTACAACGACCTTGATGCCCCGATCTGCAAGAAAGCTGGTGATCCAATCGCACAATTTCTCGGGAAGCCCATAGGATGGGAGCTTCGAAAGAAGCGCTTTGTGCCAAACCCGATCAAAGGCCTTCGCAATGTGGCCAATGCCTCCCCCTTGGACTCTACTGTCTCCGCCCATCTGTGAGTTAGGTAGACCAGAAGATCACCAGCTGGCCGACCACGGCGAAAACCGTATTGGCGGTCACTAATCAGCTGGTGATCCTCAAGGTACCTTATGAGCTGGCAGTTTACAATGGACTCCATTGTTTCGGAGAATAAGGAGGTGATGGCGATAGGTCTGTAGTTGGACGGGTCTGAGCGGTCGCCTTTTTTAGGGATCGGGTGGACGAAAGCCGTCTTCCATGATTTTGGGACTACGCCTAGGGAGTAAGAGTACCGGAAAAGACGCGTTAAAACTGGTGCGAACTCTGGAGCACACGTCCTCAGCACAATTGGGGGGGATTCCGTCAGGCCCACTCGACTTGTGGATGTCCAGGGAGAGGAGTGCTTTGCGAACCGAGCACTGTGTGAACTGCACTTCCAGCATGGAGCACTCATACCGCGGGATGATCGGCGGCGTACTCCCCCCGTCATCGAGAGTCGAGTTGGACGCAAAGAAAGAGCCTAAAAGATCGGCTTTCTCCTTTGCGGTATGGGCCAATGAGTCGTCTTTTCTGTGCAGAGATGGAAGAGATGGCTGACAGAAATTCCCCTGGACAGCCTTGGCGAGAGACCAGAATGCACGCGTTCCAGAAGGAAGGTGAACTAGTTTCTCGCCAATTCTGCCTATGTGCTCCGACTTTGCCTTGACAATGTCTCTTTTGAAGGACCTAGAGGCGGAATTATACTTCTTTTTAGAGCGCTGGTGTTTACATCCCGGGACGCTGATGCGTCAGCCCAGGCTAGCTAAATGATGCTATTTTACAGGAGCGACCAAACCATGGCTGAGATTTGCCTCCAATGGGCACCACAGAGGAAGGAATAAAAAGTTCCATACCCTGAAGTACCACATCAGAGACAGAATCCGCAACAACGTTGGGATCGTCCGGCGAGAAGCAAACCCGCCCCCAAGGGTAGGATGCAAAGAAAGACCGCATCCCATCCCAATCGGCTGACCTATAGTGCCAAACACGGCGGCAGCCTGCAGAATGCAACTGCGATTTCAGCGTGAGTGGCACCACACTCCGAACAAGACAATGGTCCGAGGAGCCTAAAGGGGCTTCGACGGAAATCTGATATCCGTCCGGGTGAGAGTTCAGCAGAAGGTCCAACAGGGAAGGTGCATGATCCTCCACATCTGGAATCCGCGTAGGCGAAGTAACCAGTTGTGTCAGAACATATGCCAAGGCAAAATCATGAACATATCTCCCCGCATGATCGGTAAAAGTCGCCGAGGGTCACGATCTCTGCGGAGGGGATCTGCTGTAGCAACGAATCTGTAGCCATTTGGACGTGGTCGAAGAGTCGGTCTGTTTTGGCATTACCGCTATGAGAGCTATAGAGGCACCCGTAGACGCGCGGATGGTCGTCGCTGTCTACACGTAGCCAAAGGATGGACAGGTACGAACCTTCAAGTCTGCCGAGGCGTCGAGAACAGATATCCTCTCTGACGTAAACGGAAACTCCAGCCCGAGGCACAAAGGAGTGTTCCAGTTTGTACCCCGGGTAGGAGAGATACGAAACGTCAGCCTGAGAGGACACCTGCGTCTCGGTCAGGAAGAGCAGAGCCGGCCTCACCGCCTCGAGATGGTAGTGGACGGCGTTTAGGTTAGAGTGAAGTCCACTGATATTGCAGAAATTCACGGACAGCGTGGCAGGGGTCGCCTTGGTCTTGTTGCTCCGTTTGTCCCGACCAGTTGTAGTCTTGAGCGGAATTTTGCCCCCCCCCCCTCAGAATAAGCGGGGCAGCTTGAGCACCCACGCTCAGAAGTGGAGAAAACTGGTCGTGGATGCTCAGCGAGGGATTCTCCGGGGGTGCTGGTACCCTCCTGGGGTAGTTTAACATCATTCTACCATGTTGATGGGGGGGGGGGGGGTTTGGGCCTCCGGCCACCTACACTCACCAGACGAAACGTGGAAGCAGAGCTTCCACTTCACGCCGGTATTCTGTGAGGTTATGGTACCACCCCGGTTTGAACCGGCCTATACGTGCAACAGCAAAGCTGCCGCGTGGCTCTATCACTGTTAGTTACCACAATATGAAACGGAAACACTCAGACGATCCCCTTTTTCTCTTCTTGTCTTCTCTCTTTTTTCTATTTTTATTTAATCCAAGTTGTTAAACCTATCGTGCCGATAGAAACGTGGCTGGGGGTAGTCCAGTCGCAAACGGTGCCTACCCGATACCAGAGTGATTCGGGTAGTATTTTAGCCCTTTCCTTGGCATGCGGGGCTCTGCCGGGTGTGACCTAATATTTTCCTAGCTAATCGTGAACTCAATTCTCCTGTAATAGAACTGTTTGTCGGTCTGAAAGAATCTCCTTTAGCCTCACCAACATCCTGCAACAAAATTAGTCAACTATATAATCTATATAAACTCCGATAATCAAGGAGCACTGCAAGCGCTGAGATCAAACTTGGGACCTCGAAGCTAGTTGGAGACTACGTGAACTGTCTAAACACCTTGGGATGTAACAACAGGGTCGTTTTAAGATGGGTTCCGGGTCACGCGAATATTATAGGCTTTTACTTTGTAACTTGCTGACATGGAGGGCTCAAAGAGCTCAATTTGGACCTGAGCCATTTTGTGGAATCTCAAAAAACCTAGCCCGATGGACCTTTGAAACTCTTCATCATAATAAATCACTTAAGATCTGGTTTGACATACCAGGCTTAAAACATTTTAAAACCATAACCTTTTTATCGTAAATTTGCTTCAAAAGCCCTAGAATTAAGTAAAAATAAATTGCGCATTTCTGGCAAGAGCCCTGATGGAGCACTGTTGTCTTAAAAAGCACAACATGTCTATCCTGGGACTAAGCAACTCAAGGATGTGCAGGTTTTATTCCTTAACGAAAAAAATGCCTCTGCATATCCTAATAGATTGCGGACCCTCAATGCGCAAAAGCAACTTATCTTATCTAGGACTAACTACGTACTCCTCCCAGAATAAGTGAAAAAGCTCACAGCTAAGCAAATCCTTCTATTCATTGAAGACGTAGAGTTTAGCAGTGAACTATAGCCATAGCAGCGATCACAATAGACTTTTTAGGTCGCAGTGATACTGGTCTCTCTCTCTCTCTCTCTCTCTCTCTCTCTCTAGACCTGCATAGCTCCTCGCACATAATAAAAAAGGCCCGACTACGGGATGCAAAATGATGTAAATTTACTAGTGTAATAAATTGAGGAATTCACGGGAAATGCAAATGCAATAATTTTTTGTTATAGTGATTGTTCTCAGGTAGTCTTGATAAAAATATTCACCATGTCAATTTTTTCATTAAAAATGTTGATTAATTTCGAAAAACCAAAATTTTGCACATCATATAAATATATTTCACGTTCAAATCCGCCAGGAATCCCATAAATCAAGTATAATATACCTAGACATTTTTCCTGAGGCTTATGCATGTATATTTCAGTTTATACGAGAATTAAGTTATAATTATAAATTTATTTAAAGTGTTTTTGTTTATTGATATTATCACATTCAACATGAATTATCTGCTACAATATAATCGTTTTACAAAATTCTAATTACCTACCCATCTAATTGCACTATACTTTTTTTACCCAATTGACTATAACAAAATTAAAATCCGATTTATAAAAATCTATAATACATTTAAAGATGACCTACGAATAAGATTCCAGACTATTTCTGTCAATCAATCGAAAAAATTAAATTAAAAAGACGTGTGGCACTCGGGGACTGCCGCGGTAAAGCTATTGCATAGCATTTTGTATCAACTTATGCAATTATAATTATTTATTTATTTTATTTATGCAGTATTTCTTTTTCTTTGATATTAATTCAAGTTACTTAGGTTAATCCAATCAAATTCAACCAGATTTAACCGAACCCGCGCTATAACGAACTCACTATTTGTGAAAAATACTGTATCACCGGACCACGTCGCAAAAAACTCAGGTTCGCGCAGTACATACGTCAGGGCGGCCATACGGCAATTATATTAACAAGACGCGCAACTACTCAGTTCCACGCTCCACGGCAAGATTTGTCACTTATTATTTATTGTCCAATTAATTGTCTTTAAGTTCAAATGGCACGCTCTATTAACATAAGTCTAAGAAAAAACAAGGAGACTTTCAATATATGAACAACCCGGATTCGCGCAAAACCTCTCGCGACCCCTATAATGCGAACGGAGAACGTCATCGGCGCAGGCGCCGCGTGCCTAGCTAGGAGCGCGCCCTAGCGGCGGGCCGGGTGCAGCCCGGCCCCGCCGTCTGCTCCCTAGCTCGGCTCGATGCCAACAGGGGTGACTAAAGATGGGCGAAACTGTTATATTTTTCTAATTCGTTATGTTGTTGTAATATATTTTTCTAACTGTTGTTTTAAACTGTTATAATATATTATAACAGTTTTAAATATTACATTGTACACGTGGTTAGTTATGAGTGAGGAGACAACGTATGAACTGAATGAAATAGGAACTCCGAAAGAAGAGAAAGGAGGTAGCGAGATAAGTATAGATGAAATAATGAAAGCAATGAAAAGCATGAAAGCAGGTAAGGCTGCCGGTTATGATAGAGTTTCACTCGAAATGCTAAGGGCTGGAGAGGAAGTGGTGGCAGGCCTGCTGCACACCTTGTTTAATGTATGCTGGGAACTGAAGCGGGTACCGGGAGACTGGTGCAAAGCCGTG
This sequence comes from Parnassius apollo, assembly GCA_907164705.1. Taxonomy (NCBI): domain Eukaryota; kingdom Metazoa; phylum Arthropoda; class Insecta; order Lepidoptera; family Papilionidae; genus Parnassius; species Parnassius apollo. Next base: position 7,282,569 of record CAJQZP010000117.1, read on the forward strand.
ATAGTCCCAGTATATAAGGGAAAAGGGTCGCAGCAGGACTGTAAAAACTACCGTGGCATCAGCCTTTTTTAGCATCGTGGGAAAATTGTATACCAAGGTACTAATGAAAGGGTCATGAAAGAAACCGATGGAAAAATTTGGGATGTGCAAGTGGGATTTAGAAAGGGAATGGGATGTACAGATCAAGTCTTCTCCATGCGCATGATCGCGGAGAAGTTTTTTGGCCAAAAACCAAAAGGTTTTTTGTGCGTTCATGGACTTGGAGAAGGCCTATGACAGAGTGGATAGGAATGTGCTATGGCAAACACTGAACTAATTTGGGTTGAGCGCTGGCTTGATACAGGCATTGGAATCTCTTTATAGGGACTCTAGTGCTTGTGTTAGGATCAACGGGGTCTACTCCGACTGGTTTGGCATCCATAAAGGTGTCAGACAGGGCTGTGTGGCTTCCCCGTGGTTGTTCAACCTATTTATGGACAGTTGTTTGCAAAATTTGAAAGTTGAAGAATGCGGATTAAGAATGGGTGAGTTAACCATCAAATGCCTTTTGTACGCCGATGATCAAGTTATTCTTGCGTCGTCGGCGACTGAGTTGCAAATGATGGTTACATTAATGAACAGATCATTGAAAGAAAGGGGTATGAAAGTGAACGCAAGTAAGACGAAAATTATGGTTTTTGAAAGAGATGAAAGTAAAACGATATGTGAAATAAGAATAGAAGGTGAGTTGATCGAGCAAGTAGATGAGTTTGTATATTTGGGTTGCGTATTTAGCAGGGATGGGAGATATGATAAGGATATAGAACGACGAGTGAACGCAGGAAACAGAGTAAATGGGGCCCTGCACTCTATTGTGAAGAGTCAAAATGTGTCAAAAAAGGCATGTATGGCAATTCACAATGCTGTGTTGGTCCCTACTTTAACGTATGGTAGTGAAAGTTGGGTGTGGCAGAAGAAGCACGAGAGTAGAATAAATGCAGTAGAAATGCGGTCGTTAACATACTCCATGTTAGGGCTGAATCTGAATGACAGGGTGAAGAATTGTGTGATAAGAGAGGAGTGTGGTTTGCAAGATGATGTTGTGACCAGGATTAAGAAAGGAATGCTTCGGTGGTTTGGTCATGTGGAAAGAATGGATGAGGAAAGAGTGACAAAGAAAATTTATGTTGCAGAAGTGAATGGCAGAGTCGGAAAGGGACGTCTTAGGCGAAAATTTATCGACCAAATTGGCGATTTATTGAAAACGGGCCAAATTAGGAGTACCCTTAACCGACGAGCATGCATGCGTAGATGTATGGATGTGAAGGAGGCGAGAGAGGTGTGTCAGGATCGTGCCAAATGGAAGTCTGTAGTCTCTGCCTACCCCTCTGGGTGACAGGCGTGAGAGTTTATGTCTTACACGCGGTTAGTTCAGTTCAGTCGTCGGCTGTGGTCGCGTTTTGTTTAACGAAAAATAAACAAAAACAACAATAGCTTTTTCACGTAATATGGGGACCTGCTATCAAAACGTTACGTATATAATTTAACAGATAACAGTGTCATTGTCATCTCAGCTAGACAGCTAACTGAACACTAAACTGATATATTATATATTACAACAGCCAAATTAAATAACAGGCACAACAGGCAACTAATGGAGGAAATAATATATTTTTGTTTACCGTTATAATTTAGTGTTAGTAAAATAAGCTCTTATTAAGTTAGCTTAGAGTTTAAATTAGTGTAAGCTATATGCAATCCTTGTGGCATAATGAATGTAGGTAGTATTTTATTGACTCCCATTGTCTCGGCCGACGCGACGGTTGGACCGTAAACGTAAACAGATGACGCTTTCTAACGATAATGAATATAATATTATAACAGTCAATGGTTCATTATTCTAATGTGTTATAAGATTAAAAATATATAATGAAATATATTATCTGTTGTATGTTATAACGCCCAACTTTAGGGGTGACCGACCGCGCGCACAAATGCAGCTAGCCTCCCCCTCCCGCACCTCACTAATCGTCGCTTCACACCGCTTGAGATAAGACGATCTACTATCAGGCGCTAACAAACCCCCCGTCCCGGACATAAGGACCTATGTCCGCGACTAAATTGGCAATTAGAAGACGCTTTGTATTGTTGGTTTTTACAAAAACGATCAACTGGGCAAATGATATCTGACCCTTTGCTTTGTGAAAAAGCATTACAGTTAAATAAAAAATTAGGTGACGGCGGCTCGTTTGTCGCAAGTAACGGATGGTTATATAGATTTATATCTCTTCATGGAATTTAATCAATGTTTATTAAAAAATAATAATTTCTTAATAAACATTGATTTTCGTTGAAATTGTTGTTTTTAATAAACACATAACATTATGTATGTACATATGTACTACAAATGCACAAAACCCGCTTTTCTTCATACATTCGATCATCCGGATTTTCGATTATCCGAATCCCTAACGGCAACAATTAGTCCGGTTAATCGAGTATATATATACATATTGAGAATCTAAATTGAGAATTTAAACTATACGCGTGTGTGTGTTTGTGTGTATATAAAGAGGGCTACTTTTAATATCGCTCATTTTAATATCAAAAATTTAGGTTATCTTTATAGCAGTATTATATTTTCAATTCAAAATTAGTACTGCATTTGTGATAATAATAAAATGTAGGTATGTATATAGAGCACTCACTCATTTTCTTTCACTATTTTTTCGTGACTTTCTTCATTAATAATAAATGCACTTTGTTCATTCATATTCAAAATTTCAAAACACTTTATACACAAACACCGTGTCGAAGACTGAGGAAAAGAAACGACGTTAGACCATCGTTACACAATGCACGGCCTTCAAGCCACACCTCCGTGCCCGTCGGAGAGCGTGAGGTTTTTTTTCGTTACGAAATTTCTGGATTTTCCCGCACTCAAGGCCCACGATAGAAGCTATGCAATAGCTTAAAATAAAAAATTAAATAAAAAGTGTAAGAAATCCATTTTATATATGAAATCAAATCAATCAATAATAGTATTTCAAACCGATGGGAAATTTAGCTTACCTTAAAAGCTTGAGTTGGTCAGATTTTTTCAGAACGTCATAATAACAAATACTTAGACAAAGCTTAAAGCTGCGACTAGAGGCGGCGTAAGAAAATGATGTAATCCATCGCTTAAGTGTCGTAAGAGGCGACATACGGAAATGAAATAGGACATCGTTAACAGTATATTCCTGATAACGGCCTAAAATAAATTGTGGATGCCCACCCGCCTCCTAAATGTACCAAATATGGGGGATATTTGGCACAGTTACATACCCCCATTAGGAAATCGATGGAGGAGGCATGTGTTCTGCAGTGGACTTTAATAGGCAGTAACGAATGATTGAATGAAGACTAACAATATCACAATTTAGAATATAAATATATTGCATGCGTTTTATTTCATAAGTAAGGCCTGGTAAATGTCACCTATAATTTATCCTTGACAGTGCTTATCATTTGTTTGGACTTGACTTTGGTTCTGTTATACTTGACATTTAGAACTTCGATATTATTCAGTATTATTCACAGTTGAGGCGCGTAGCCTTTAATGGTTCCTTTAGGTTGAATTCCAATAGGAATAGAAAGTGCAGAGTGGTGTCTCATATTTATTGTATCCCTTGAATATGTACATTTAAAATTAATTTACGCGGTGGTTTTCAAACGGTGTGACACATTTTGTGGTAATTTTTCAAGGAGAAACATAGACTAATAATAACTTTCATTTTCTTTGTTAAATGCTTATCCCCAGTCTTGAGTGTATCGTAAAAATCGAATAAGTTGAAAATCTTGTAATATGCTGAACCTGAATTAATAACTAGTAAATTACGGAAATCGCTGGCAATCGGATGATCGTCATTATCATCATTATTACAGCCCTTTATAAGCCCAATGCTGGACATAGCCCCCCCCCCCTCCCCAAGAAATACATTCGTGCTGTGTGCTTAAAAAGTTCTCAATAATAAATAATAATTTATTTAGAGTCCTAAATGTTTATCAACCCGTTAAAATCCATTACTAGACATTGGTCTCTACCAATGTAGGAAAGATTTGCCTGGAAAATTTGATTTGCCTGCAGAGCTTGGTGAGCTTTGACATTTCAGGAGCTAATAGCTCACTGTAAGTTTCATAGCACGCGAGCCACCCGGGTTCTATCCCGAACAGCATATTCAGGAAAAAATTTTAGAAGATATGTGCAGTCCACCAACATGAACTGGAGCAGCGTGGTGGATTAATTGCTCCATATATTTAACACAATCTAAAATGATGGGCTACTTTTGCCCAGGGATGTGAATAGGTTGTAATTTTATTTTACATTTATATTACCATGAATGGAAAGTTACGGAGACCACCCACGACGGAACAGAATTATGGATTCTTTTACCGGGCGTAAAAGAATCCATAATTCTGTTCCGTGCTACATGATAAAGTAATTATTATCGTCCTATAAATCTGAAATTTCGGAATGACCACTGATTTTAGGTTAAAAATTAAAAACTAGCAAGAAATGATGCAACCATTTATTTTAATTGGTTCAGTCAGCGCAGCGGCTTCAATGCGTTCATTCCGCGGTCTCATTATATGTTTCCGTAAAATTATGAAGCTCATATCAGTCATAACTCACTCTTTCAGAATCAATTTTCTTGTTTACTCAGAGGAATACAACCAGGTACACGACACTTATTACTTAGACGAAATATTGCGTGCTAGGGTTACTCCTGTAGTTATGATACAGTAAGTAATATTAAGTGCTTAAGTTTTTCAATATTTCAGACGTCAATCTTTTACTTATACAATACTTTAACTTTTTTTAGTGTATTGCTGTGTAGTGGTAGCACATGAATATTATCCCACATCATCCAATGGGTGCCATGAGAGGCGACAGGGAGAAAATGAAATAGAAGATGAGCAGCCACATTTTACTGATAAGTTGTTATCGTATAAAGTAATAAAAATGCAGCTTGGCAGGCAGGCAATTTTATCTTTTTTTGAGAAAATTATGGCGAAAGCCTACGTGTTTCGAAGCAAAGCTTTTGTGTCTGGTACTGTAACCAGAAAGTAGTTAATCTTCGTTCCTTTTTATAGGATAAGGTTGACAAACGATCACACAGTCCACCTGATGGTAAGTAGTTGATGTGGCCCATAGACATCTACATCTATCCTCGACTACGAATCAAAATGCAGATGCGGTGTCACCCGTGAGGACTAAGATGGAATGCCTCGTTTCCAGGAAAAGGTATCTACGGTTCTCGACACTCACTATACGGAACACAGCAACGTTAAGCTGATATTTTACACTGGTATTTTGTGAGAGCGTGGTCCTTCCCCAATCGAGCCGAACCATTCGTGCTACCACTATTCTACTAATACACTATGGCTCTACCCAGTTTAGATTTGCACTTACTTTTTCAGTATTAACATCGTTATTATCATCTTCAGCCCGTGAAATCACAGCTGGACATGTGCCTCTCTCTTCGTAAGGAATATTTACCTGAATCATCACACTAGTAGGCAGATTGACGATTGCAATGCCAGAAGTCTCACACCTTTCACGTTACTTATCCGTCAACGATCTAAATATTTTACGTATTGTAAACGAGATAGTCTATCGCTATTCATCGGAAACCATATTTCTGGAAATTGAAAAAATAAAATTATCCCTTTTACACGGAAACTACCGGACGAAGTGAGGGGATGGGAACTCTTACGCTATTGACAAATTTCAAATCACACTGTCTCTGACACCTCATACATGAAACTTACAGTTTATGTTAACTTTGTGTTTTTGCTTATTATTTTAATCGTTCCACCCTAGGCAGGCTAACCTACCCTAGGCAGAAAAAAGGAGTCCAGTGAGAAACTGTCCTATAAGCTTATTCTACGTCCACTTTTGTGTTCCACTTCTTCAGTATCCTGGATTTGAGGCATTCTGTCTTAGTCTTCAGAGATGACAACGCATCTGTATTACTGATGCATCTTAACCTTAATCATGTGCATGGTATAATAGGTCTTTCACGACATCGAAATTAATTAATCTAGTCCATATTTATTATAAAATATGAATTAAACTTAAGAAATTATTGTGATAGATTTTATAGAAAACTTAAAGGACTCTAAATTCTAACGGACCTACGGAAAGTAGCAGAGGGACTGGTGCGAAGCTTAGATGGAATTATAAGACAGATGTTGATAATAAGATAGTACATTTTTTTACTCATTATGTTCATTTACGTTATCAGCTCAGCACAAGTCAGCTGATGAATACAGTCCTCTAAAAACACGGTTCTCAACCACCTGCATCTGATATACGGTTAGTCACTTTTAATGAGCATGCTGCTTACTAACACCACGTATCGTGATTTCACTTCTACAAAGTTATCACTTCTTTATTTTTGACAAACAGGGATTTCTTTCTCTTAAAAAAATAAACTAAGTGACAACAAACGTTACCTTTAAGGTTATAGGAATTACGTTTTGGTTATCTAGATAAATAAATCAAGTAATTGTTTATTTGATTGATCAATATCAATTCCCATCCCATATTTTTATGAAGTTTGATAACCTGATATCGTAGTTATTCCGGGGTACTTTCATATTTTAACTATTAACTTTTAGTTTAATTTATTTAAAAATATCTTGAAGACTTTTAGTGGCATTTGAATTTAATTTTATTTATTTCCAAAATCCACACGGATGGTAGTATCCAGACATCTTCTCTATTGATATTAGGGTGCTTTATTCTTCTTATGAATAGTCTCATGAATTATCAACGCCGGGAGTTAATCATTTTTTGCAAGGGTTTGTGGTTTATTAAATCTCTTATATGATATGGTAAGCACGTTCCTGTATATATTCTTAAGCTCCACTTTTACCAGTGTTTATTGATATTTTATGTCAATAATATGTTCAGAAATTCTTTTAATAATTTAATTGAAATTTATCTACGGATATACGGTTCTTCAAATTGCTGACTGCTTGCTTACTGGAATATAAATCACAGGTAAAAATATTATTACAAATATATAGCCACTACTAATTTTTTAAATAAAATTCATCAAAAACTTGAATTGAATTTGTTTATTATTGTCAACAGTCAACCCTATCAAACTCGGGTTTTTCTACGAAAGTATTTATAAGGGAGATCTCGATAACCGAATTTTCAATTAAGTGTCATAACCATGGCACGGTAGGGTTTTCGTAAAATTTATTATTTTCAACTCACAATTTCGTACGTGCAAGCTTTTATTACACTAAGTGGAGTTTCGATACGAAGCCCGTAAGGGTAATTGACCCTTTCGAATCTGTAATGATCGTCCACCTGACGGAGTACCTCTGCCTAGATATAAGAAACTTTTTAAATTCATCTTTAGATTATCAATGAAATTGTTTTGTGTATTGATACATTTTTTAGTTATTTACACTCTTACTTTCATTGCGAGTATTTATTTATCATTTACATTCTCCTTTTGATGAATCGTATCTCTTTACTAATACTTAAAAAAATATTTTATATTTTTTTCTAAGAGACGGGGCAAACGAGAATGCGGCTCACTTGATGATAGGTAGGTAGGTGACTACCGCTACCCATGAACACCTGTAACACCAGGGGAATTGCAGATGCATTGCCGGCCTTTCAAAAAGTCGTATCGGTTTGGTAAAATCGCTGGTGGTAGTCGATTCCACAAGGAAATTAAGTAAGGAAGAAAACTTCTTGTAATGTTGTGGATGCGATAAAATACGTAAAGAGATGCAATATCTCTCCGCAGTGACAGCGAATCAAGCCGATCAAAAAGAGCTGGGTCTCTGACGATTTTGGAGCGCTGGATGCGATCACATGGAAGGAGCTGGCACTGGAGTGCCCCGGCCTAGAGATAAGAATAGTATTTCATGTGAGGCTGAACTAGCTCCGTGTTGCGCCAAGTTGCGAGCGGTGTGCCGGCTCTACAAAGCGCGCCAAGCCTTTAGAGGTCAATTTGGCTTTTATTTAATTTTATCTCTTTATATACCACTAAATAAATAATAGTATCTACTACGTACAGAAAATGCACTCCTTTGATGTTAACTACTTGCCGGCGTTTTAGTAGCCTACATAATGATTATTAATTAGGTAAATCGTGTACACAGTCTAAATTAAACTTTACCGATGTGCGCTAGTTTTCGTAATAGAGCTTTGCATCTTTTTTTTTCTTCCTACTTCACGGAAGATTTTTCGTGGTTACATTTGCTTTCAACAAATAGAAAAAAATTCAGTACGTATTTAGTACCTTTTGATTATTTATTTAATTTACAACTGTTTTATATATGTTTCGTATTTTTATAATATCTTATATATTTTTACCGTCTTTAGAATAACTGTTATTAAATTTAGGAGTGGAAAACTTTTAAATATGACGTATAATTTTAAGGTAATACTGGGAGGGAAAACATTACCATGGAGTGGTAAAATTAATATTTGTTAATAATCTTAGTTAATTATTTGCTGTTTTTTTCATTATCATGTTTTCAAAATTGTTAATGAATGTATGTTCCATAATAAAATATAAACATACTGAACGCTCAACAAAAATATTCATGCAAGTGTATACAAAAATCTACTTACGTAAACAGTTTTAAAAACCTTTGAAATTCACTAGTACGTTGCTCGCCTAAAACGCGCTAGCCCTGACTGGGCATGTAACCAGAGACGCGAGTGTAGTTATTTAGGTATATCAGGCGGGAAGCATAAGTGGCAGAGGCTTGCTAATACTTACAAGAGCGAGATAAAAGTTTAAACAACTGGAATTCATCTAGTTACTTCTTTTTTGACCAAGTTATAACCATGATTAGAACTTCGGAATACTGTTAGAAGTTAGTAAAAATCAACAGAAGAAAGTAATGTATGCTACTTGTTTTTAAATAAATATATTAAAATATGTTTAATAATGCTTGTCAAATGACATTTTAATTTCTTACGTCGAAAATTTTGGAGTACGTTTCGTCCAACTGCTTTCATACAGCTTCAGGTAAAACTAAGCAGCTTGTAAATTCTGTTTTTTCTAATTAAAGTTACATATTCTATCGCACCTATCTTGTCGAGTGCTCGGAAGAATTGTTCAGGCTGATTCCAGCAACCAAATTTCACCATCGCACATCACGATTAAACTCTTCAAGTAGTAAGTACTCCTATACTAAAGGCTGAAAATGAACTTGAAGTTCGCCGGTTGCTGTAGTTGTTCACGGGCCACGGTAGTTATCCATCAACTAAGTCGCATGCTCAGTTTTCCACACTTCTATAAAAAATAGGGACACACATACAGAAGTTGAATATTTTGGTGTCTGTAAAATTAGCTAGTCACCAGAACAGAGTGACTGTTGTAGGCCCAAAAGCAAGCCAATGGAGTCGTCTAGTGAACATTATTTAGGTTACTATTTTAATGACACAGAGAGAGAGAGAGAGAGAGAAACGAGACATTCCATCTTAGTCCTCACGGGTGACAACGCATCTGTATTTTGGTTTGTAATCGAGGATGGATGTAGATGTCTACGGGCCGCAGCAACCACTTACCATCAGGTGGACTATGTGCTAGTTTGTCACCCTATTCTATAAAAAAATGAAAGAAAAGAGAATAAGGTTATTATATTAATGACATAGCTTCGTGTTCAGATTATCTAAATACGAATATTAGTTTCAAGTTAAGAGTTCGGTAGTGCATGGCATATATATTCTGGTACTACAACATGGCATTCAATGCAAAGGCGTGCTGAATTTAATGATAACATGAATCTCGTCAAAGCCAAAATTGTCAGTCACGAGCACAAGCGCAAAATTTAAGCTTAGCTGAAATAATTACACGCAATTCCTACACATAGCGTCGCGAATAGAAAGAATTGCGAGCTACTTGTAGCATGTTTACCCAAAAATTTTAAATGGAAATTTGTGATACAAGTTATTCCATCACCTATAAAATTAAAAACACAACTTCCCGTTACTTATACTAGGCGAGTAACACAGTTTTTCTTATTTTTGTCTCTTGTAATTTTTATTTTTAAAGTTATCCCTACGTTAGGAATTTCCCCTGTATCGTGGAGACAGTTTATTTATGTCAATGGGAACAGGACAAATATCTAGACCCGGAAAAATTATAGCTATGTTAAAAACATGATTTGTTCTGAGCGGTATATATTCTTGGTGGCGCTATGCTGCACCACTAAGCCGTCTTAGTGAGTTGACATGTTTTAAATATGGGACCTATAAGACCTAAACTAATACAGGGGACTTAATTCGTCTCTGTCACTTACACCATCAGACAAGTTCGGCCTGTATCCACATCATAGGTAGCATTTAGACCATTTGGTCTAAATGCATGGTTCAAACCAAACGGAATTCTTCGTCTTCATTATGCATACTCGAAAAAAGAATTAAATTATTGTTTGAATGTACTTATGTGAAAACGAAGATCGGGCTAAGTTATGTGCTTTAAGAGAGGCATATGTTTAGCAGTGGACTGCCGCAGGCTGATGGTGATGATTTTTTTGTAGATCAAGGGTGACAAACGAGCACACACCTGATGTTGTGACCTGATACATTTATCTTCAATCAAGAATCAAAATGCAGATGTGAAGACTAATATGGAAGGCCTCGTTTCCAGCAGAAAAGGTTTTCGGATCTCTACATTCACCATACGAAACAAAGCAGTATTGAAATGCTATTTTACGCTGGTATTTTGTGAGAGCGTGGTCCTTCCCCGGGCGAGCCGACTCTGCTATAACCATAATATAGCTGTAGCGTGGCTCTACGTACATAAAGTAATCAGCCGTTACTTTCAAGTACAATGATAACATAATTTGGTTTCTATTGAATAGCAGATTCGTGTGATAAATGCATGTTGCATTGTTGCAGTCGAATCCGCATCACCGTTCACCATCACGTGAGATCGTGGTAAAGCACCATTGGCATTACAGCCTATCAAAAGTCCATTGCTGAACATAAGCCTTCTAAAAGCTAAGGTGGTATATTTGCCATAGTTGCCACGTTTGGCTAGTGGGTTAATTTTTTTTTATTTTTATATACATACGTGATTCACCAACGGCTTTAAATTTAAAAAATTCAGGTTTCCATATAACGATTTTAATCGCTACATTATCAAAAATTACCACATAAAAACTTGTTAACAAGCAATTTTTAACAATTTTCCTATAATTACATGAAAATGCAAAGAACAATATATTTTGATTGACTACCATTTACGAAAAAAATTACGAATTTTTCATTCATCTCTCTGCAATTAAATTAGTGAGTTATTTATCACGTGTCAACTGGTCACACCTTAAGCATTACGAGAATTTTTTTTGTTAAATGCCAGTTTAAGAATGTTGCTTAAGTATTCTTTTACATGCTAAGATAGCTTAACTAATTTTGATATTCACATTCAATTTATTCCCTTTTAGATTTTTTAAGAAAACAAACGGCGACAAACGAGTACACGGTCTACTTGATGATAAGTGAACGCTATGGTCTATAGATAGATCTACCACAGATTAAGAATCAAAATGTAGTTAACGCATGTTAATGCAAATGCAAAATGCGTTATTATCTCTGATGACTAATATGGAATGCCTTGTTTGCAGTAAAACCGGTCTCCGGTTCTCTAGAATCAGCACAGCAGCATGAAACTGCTATTTCATGCTGATTTATCTTACTCTTACTCGGCCTAGCTGCCCTCTTCTTGCTGCAACCGTAATATTACTGCAGCATGGCATATCATTATGTAAATCGAGGTTGACTATAACTGACTTCATTTGGTACCAAAAATTTGTAAGCTTTAGAAGCTAAGCTGTTGTTAATCCAAATAGAAAAAAAAATCATTTATAACTTGTATTTTTTATAAAAGTAGGGCAACTTGTTTCTCACATACAGATACAGTTCAACTGATGTGGCTGAGTGGAAGCTAGTTCGCAATCTTCGTAACTGACGGTAAGCGGCCATCACTAATGTGCTGAGGGTGATGTTGAGGAAGCCTCGACATTGCAGTGCGTCGGCTATGTTTGCGGATGCTCGTGTAGACGACTTCTACGCAATCATACGCAAGCGTGCCGCATCCATGATGAGCAGGCTATTGAGGAGCTCCAACGCCCTTCTAGGCGTATTGGCTGTGAAGCAAGATAGCGCTCTCTAGAGGACTTGGAAGGGTGCACACACCAATATCAGGAGAACTCCACCTGGTGTACTTATGTATGTGAGGCTGGGTTTAGGTTAAGTTACTAATATAGGATAGGTAATGGTACTTATACTATATTAGTAACCTAACCTTCCGTCTCAATTTTGCTACTAACATTTTAATATTAATTTTTATTTCATTTTATACTAAAATTAGGTTAAGGTTTATTTTACTAACAATATGTGACTGTTGTTGGTTGAAATAAAGGATTTTATTATTATTTTTTGGGGTATGTCTATAGTTTTCTTATCTGGTTGGGTTCTGTAAATATATAATTGTAAGTGAAAATGGTAAATATAGATACATAAATATCAATAAAATAAAATAAATACATGAAAAATACATAAATAAATAAAAAACCAACCAGATGGAAGCCCTTGCCAGGGGAGACCAAACGGCCGAGAGTTATCGAGGAGCACCGCCTTCTGCATTTGAGCCCGGAGCAGTCCGTCACGGAGTCCCAGTCACCTCAGATGACCCGAGAAGCTGACTGGGATTAACCCGTTTGCAGAAATGACTACAGTTATAATATCGGTCGACAGCCCACCAAACATGTCGGTTATCTCGTGAGCCAGGTCCAGATATTTAGTTCGCTTATCGGTTTCGGCTTTCACGAGGTTCTCGTTATACGGAATGGTAATGTCGACCAAAAATATCCTTGACTGTGCCCGGTCCATCAGCACAATAACAGGCTTATTTGCAAGAATAGTCCTGTCTGTGATGATGGCCCGGTCCTAGTAGAGCCTGGCGCGGTCATTTTTGAGCACGGCTTCCAGCAAGTACTTGTAATACGGTTATTTCCGGCCCACGAGACCATTACTTAATTTAATATTAATGAAATTTGATTACTTATTTTATACTTCAAACCAAAATAAAAATATGGGAATATTTCTGCTAAGCGACATAAATTATAATTATAATATAATCAATGTTATGAAATAGTTTAATTTTAGTAGTGTAGTAGATTTTATTAATTCTACCCATAATATTTGTATACCTAAGGGTAGAAAGTAGCGAACGTTATTTTTCAAAGATTTATTATGTCATATCTGCTCTGTATTACTTATATTCACAAATAACAAAAAAAAATATTTTAAAAAAGGATATATAAAACCTGCGTGATTTTGAATAAAACTAAATTTACGGATTCTATCGCGTTTGATTAATTACTTTTACTTATTTTTAATTCCCGACGTTTCGGGTACTTTACAGCACCCATGGGGGACTGAGATGTTTGACGTCCCAATGTCATTTTTAGCCCCACTACCTTCAGTTTTTGAATATTAATTTTTGGTCTGATTTACGCAAAACGAGCTTACAGTATCTTGTAGTCTTGCAATTGTATGCTTGGGTTTGGATTTAATTTTGTTAATTATAGGATCCCAAGCAGATGGCAGCACCCAACCATCTTCTCTATTGAAATTAGGATGTTTTTTAATTTCAATAGCCTCGCGTATCATCGTTGGTAGGAATCGATGTTCTTTTGCGAGGATTTGTGGTTTATCAAATCTGATGTAATGGTGGGGACGATCTTGAACATGTTCACAGACTGCAGACTTCACGGAGCGTCGATGCTTCACATCAGCTATATGTTATGTCACGCGGGTTTTTATGGAACTTTTTGTTTGACCTATGTAAGAGAGACCACATTCACAATCTAACTTGTACACTCCTGCATCTTGTAGAGGGATATTACACTTGACGGATGGTAAAAATTGACTAATCTTCTTCGGCTGCTTGTAGTATGTTTTAATGGAAGCTCGCTTCAAGATGTAGCCAACCTTGTCTGTGACTCCTCTGACATATGGTAGTACGGCAGGCACACGCTCGACTATGGCCGGCTTCACTCGGTCACTGTGACGTAGGCGCGGGACCCGAAGCTTGTTGTCTTACAAAACTTGCTTGACATGCTGAAGCTTGGCGGCCAGATGTTTTCTGTCACAGATCCCTCGTGCTCACTGAAACAAAGATTTACCCACGGTAGCTAACTTTGAAGGATGATGGTGAGATTCACCATTTAAATATCGGTTGGTATGGGGTCTTTTTTCTATACACAGTGTGACCAATAGTATTATCAGGATTTCGAATGACTAAAACATCTAGGAAAACTAAGGAATTATTTGCCTCTAACTCCATTGTGAATTGTATTTTAGAGTTTATATAGTTAAGGTGGTCTAAAAATGCAGTTACTTTGTCAGATGGTAAAATTGTGAAAGTGTCATCTACCTACCGCTTGTAGAATCTTGGATTTACAGGAGCAGTAAGAAGGGATTTCTCCTCGAAGTCCTCCATGAATATGTCGGCAACTATGGGAGATACAGGTGAGCCCATCGCCACACCATCTACTTTCTTGTAGAACTCTTCCTTCCACAATAGATAGCCAGATGTGAGGCAATGTTTGAGTAATACTGCATATTCAGCAGGCATGTTGTTATCTTCTAGGTTCCTAGTTACAATTGAGATGCAGTCTTCAATAGGTAGGCATGTGAATAGTGACTGAACATCAAAACTGACCATAGTTTCATTATCAGCAAGATGTAGGTCTTTTATCTCACTAAAAAATGGTATGAATCTTTTGTGTATATCCTCTCAGTGGTGACAGTATTTTTGCCAAGTGTTGTTCCAGGTTATAAGTTGGTGAATCGATCTTGCTCACTATAGGACGTAGTGGAGCGATTGGTGTGTGTATTTTCGGTAAACCATACAACCTCGGTGGTGTGTGTATTGGCGAATTCTCGTCGAGATTTAATTTTTCGGAGTATTTCTTTACTAAATCGATAGTCGCTTTAAGCGTGTTAGTTGTGGGGTCTGTTTTGACCTTTTTGTATGTACTTTCGTCCGATAAAAGCTATAGTATTTTTAAACTATACTCCCACGTGTCCATTATTACCGTAGCGTTTCATTTACCCCCGCGGAGAATCGTTAGCTCTGGTCTGTTCCGTAAGTTAATCAAAGCTGTAAATTCGTCTTTAGGAAGGTTTGGTTTCGGCACTGTACTACGACGTAACAAGGACGAAATATCTATGAAACATCTCAGTCCCCCCGTGACCATGGGTGCTGTAAAGCACCCGAAACTTCAGGAATTAAAAATAAGTAAAAGTAATTAATTAAACGCGATAGAATCCGTAAATTTAGTTTTATTCAATGTGTAGTGTTCGCGTAAATTTAAGAAATCATTATGCGTGATTTTATTAAAGCATGGGTTTCTTAAAAATTAAGATCGAAGTTTAATTTTTAATAAATCCACGCTCTCGTATCAAATAGGAAATTTCATACCGTAGCTTAAAAACCGTTAGAAGTTTCCGTGCCAACCAAACATTAACATTTGTCACGTATGGGTCAACAATGACCGGTTAAGTTAACCGGTTAACTGTTTGCGCGCAAACTGAGTTCGCTCATCTTCAAATAACTCTCGCGCACTCACACGGTTCTATTCTTACAACATATTTATAATTGTCTAAGCATTGAGCTAGTTATAACGGCAAGTAAATATTGTTTTACGATTTCATATTTCTAATAATTGTGTGTATACTAAACACCTTCAAAGTGAGGGGGTGAAAGTTAAAGTCATATTCAATTCAAGCTTGAGTAAACTTTTATGAACGTCATAATCTATATCGATTCGAAAAACAATAGCAAGACCTTATTAGTGAAGAACCGGAAGGAAATATAGGGTCCTTTGATAGTCAAGGGTCCGGCTAGGTTTGTTGTGGATGTATGTACGCGAAACCATTTTCATAGTCCTACCTACAGGCAACGAAGGTGGAACACTATGAGATTCAGGTCGTTGTGAGTCTGAAGTAATTCGTCCTTGCTCAGGCGAGGCGGTTAATGAGTAGCATTTTTCATGTAAAAAAAAATTGCTTGACCCTGCAGGTCATCCCTGGAACTTACAACTAATTTCAAATGCAAAGCGCTAAAACCATGCTCAATCATAAGAACACATTCACATACACATAATATGCATCTAAATTCATTCGACAGCAAAATAGTTCTAAGTGCAGGTTTGCGTCCAGCAGCACTTTTATCGTGTGATAAAGAAATAAAGAAGAAAGCTGTGAGTGAGAGCGCGTATCAAGAAGTTGAGAAAGGATTTTGCATCACCGAAACATATGTAGTCCTCCGAGTAACTTTCTTTTATGTTCTGAGGCTCCAGATATGATGAATATCAGCGAAATTATCAAAGAAAGCTAGTGATAAATCATATAATAAAACAAATATTTAATAAGAAAAGGATTACGTGGGCTGCATGTATATCAGTCCGTAAATTTATTCGTTCATTCCCACTCTCACAAGAGAAGGTTTAGTACAATAATTTTCAAAGATAGTAAGTGCTAACATGAACCGGCTGTGTAATAAATTGAAATCCGATATTGAAATAAATATAAGGGTCTCGTACGTGACGACATGCGATGTCGCGGCCAATACTGTGAACGCACCCGGTTTTACTCGATATTATTTATTAAAAGGCTGGAGTTAATTATGCAGCTCTGGCTACACGACTCTAAGTATAGGTTGTGGGTTTAATTTCTTAATTATTTATCTATATTAAGAGTTAACGTTAAAACAATACGAACTTAAATATTAATATAATAATATAAAATATAAATATTAATGTAATATATTATTGGGGCTAATAAATAAAATATTATTTCCTTTTGCATTTTAAATGTGGCCAAACTTTAAAATAATTGGTATGTATAAGTAGACTTAAATTAATTTTAATGACATACAAAATTTTACGTTTTAGGTAAAAAAAAACAAATGTCAAGATTATCCTAAGTACATAAAAATCATTTACATCGAAAGGAATATATTATTTTAAACAGTAAATTTATATCATAATTAATTATATGTTATTGTTTACCCAGAGGGCATTTTTTGTATTAATTAATTATTTTGTCCTGAGCATTAAGTTAAACGAAGAATTCACACGAAATACGCTCTATTTGATAAAGCGCCGACCATAATAGAAGTAGACATTGCTTCCTCTATAAATTACTGGACAGTGTGAGAAGTAACTTATCTTGCATTCATGCAAATAAGATTTGATGTAGGTTGAATTTGAGCCTCTCAGAGAACTTATTACGTTTTTCATTGCTTACAAACTGTTTATTATCAAGATGATTTCTTTTGTTTAAACGAATACTTTACATCGAATTATACTAATTTTAAGGATTTCATCGCATTTAATTTAACTTATTTTTAATTCCCAACGTTTCGTATGCTTTACAATAAGCACACTGCACAACACACTGCAAGACTTCAAGATACTGTGAGCTCGTTTTGCGCAAAAAATCTGAAGGCAGCCGGGCTAACTATGAAGTCAGGACGTCAAACACCTTAGTTCCCCTCCGTCACCGTGGAAATAAAAAACCTACATTAAGTCAAATGGAACGCAATAAAATCCGTAAGATTAGTTTTATTCAAGTGTATTACCATTATACGACACAAATATAATAGTTGTAAATATTTTTATTTAATTACTTAGATACGAGTAAAAATATCCAAGACCCCATATACGAGTACGTAATCCCGTATGTATCGTAAAGGAAGACAGAGAAACAAATCAACAGATGGCCACAAGTTCTTTCGAATAACGACTAGAAAAAACTGCGGTTGTCGACCCGGTTGCCAAGTATGGCAGCTAAGGCAAATATTCCCCTTACGGGTTAGTCCATGGGGGAGGCTTAAGTTCAGCAGTGGACTTTAATATACTGTTACGGTAACGGAAATGGTAACGGAGTACTGGGTGAATTTTTTTCCTTTCTACCTCGAAGTTTGATAGATATGGGCCTGTACATATTACTGTATAATAGTAATATGTACAACATGTTGTCTAACTTGCCCTTGGAAGATGAATTAGGCCAGTATAATAGCAAGCAAAAAAAGATGTTTATTTTTATTTTCAAGGAACTAACAATGAAGTTTTTAAGGAAACATTAAAAGCCTCTTACCAAGCATTAAGACCTGACAAGATGCAAAAATTCTCTCAATAAATAGAGGAATTAACGTTTACTTATATATTAAAAAGAAAAATTGGCCACGTGTGGCGATGTAAGAGATTCCATCATCCCATTTTTTTCGCCGATAGATGGCGCTATAACCAACTTATTTTAATTAGATGTAACACCGGTGAAGGGCAACTGCGTCTTGGGTGCGAACCGTCTAGTTCTACCTAATCCACCTGCCAAACAACAAGGAACAAGTAAGGTAAATGACTAGAGGTTCTCTAAAAGTAGACTTTTGTGGACTGATGAAGAGGGAAATAGCATTAAAAGAAGAGGTCCATGTCCAGTAGTAACATAAGAAATGAAAGAAAATCATCCCATCTATTGACAGCTTAGTCTTTGTAACAATCCCCGAGGCTATGTGTATACGCAAATTGGTCCGCGGTTTTATTGATATCCCCATGGGAGGTGCCTATTCATTCTCTTTTAATTGGACCCAAATAGGTTTTATTGCATATATAATAACCGATCTCTGACCCCACATTGCGTTATACGACTGCAAATCCCTTTTAGATATCAAAATGCATTATGAAATATTTGCTAACCGTTTCTAATTTGATTTTATTGAGATAATTTATGTACAAACGTGTTAATATTATATAGTCGTTAAAATTTTATACACGGTGGAACCACGCTGTAGCTGTTTTGATTGTATCATGAATGGTTTGTCTCGATTGGGGAAGGACCGCGCTCTCACAGAAGACCAACGTAAAATAGCAGTTTAACTATGGTGTGTATCGTATGATAAGTATCGAGAACTGAAGACCTGGAAACTTTTACTGAAATCGAGGCATTCCACTTTAGTGTTCAGGGGTGACAACGCGTTTGCATTTTTGTTTATTTTATTTAATTGAAAAACTCTTGTGGCTTACAGAGAATCCAACACAAGGTTAAATTTTACATGCAAAAATATTTTGAAAAATAGCACCCATTTACAACATTAAAAATTAATAGTTATCATTTGTAAATTAAAAATTAATAATCATAAATTAAATAATTATAAAATATAAGTGAAATGAAATCTCTGAGCTTTTAGCAGCCCGTGTTAAGAAATTAAAAGAGTAATAAACAATAAAATATTAACAATTGTACAATGTTTAAAAAAGAGAAAGGTCGCAATCATACGACATGCTATTAAATATTTTGTCATATCAATTTATATTACAATGTCAATAAAAGCTAATTACAATATATGCCCATAGTTAAAATTACATATTAAATACAAAGTAATAAATAGTACATAGTCAAGTAAATTAAATTGTCGAATTATTAATTGTCTTATCATCGATAATTTTATAAAAAAAGAGTTAGCAGACGTGTCATACTGTCTGCAAATATGTCAATTTCATCGTGTTGAGTGACTATTGTACACGCAGAAACATTAACCTAAAATGTTTGTGCTTTTAATTTTGAACGTTGTTTTAATTAAGATTATTTTTTATTAAAAAAAAACTGCAGTTACAAACTTGATTGTAAGTGGTTATAGAAATCCATAGATCCATAGATGCACCTAAATTTCAAAAATGTAGCACATTGATGCATTGCCACCTTTATGGATTAAGTGCCTCACAGACCATAATTATGATAAAATAAAGCCCTCCTGAACGAATTTTGGTCAGGGCAGCCAGCCTTTACGGAGGCTAGCCATCGGCGCAGGACAGGGTTATAGTGCTCAAGTGTATGCGCAAGCGCAGGTGCACTCTCTTTTCCCTCACTCTCATAATCCGATGGGACGGTAAACCGACACGACCGGAGAGAGATCAGGCGCAGGAATAACGGCTTTACGTGCTTTCCGAGACACGGTGGTGAGACACCGCCAACCTCATGATCGGGTCTTCACTAGATGGGGGCCACTCTAAATTTCACTTACTGGTAATTGGCTGCTACTCGAGAAACTTTCCACCCTATCGTTTGCTGGTTTTCCGAGCTACATGGCTGGCCAATTGACACTTCGGCTTACCAATCCGTTATGCTAATTTTAAAATATTTAAAAATGTTTTTCCATTTATATATACATATGAGTTGTTTTATAACAAATGCGGAGAATTTGAAAAAAAAATTGCGATAAATTAAACCGAAAGAAACATGAAAATATGAAACATTCCACACCACATACTGCAAAAACTCTATCCGACTAGTTAGCTAGTTACGAGACAAACGGTCGTTTAAAATCTATTGGCAACTTGGAGGCAACAAATCGGGATACAAAATGATATATTCTCATAGAATTTTATGACAAAGATAAAAAAAACACCACTTTGTATCGGCGTACATAGACACGTTTGACACTTTAGACGTACGAATCTACATTACTTAATCACCAAGTCTAGGTCATAAACTGGTAGCGAGTTAAATTGATTCGAAATGGTGCGTAATTTAAAATTATAATCAACCTGCATGTTTCACCAGATCGTCACTCCATCTAGTGGCGTATTCTGCTTAACATTTCGCTTACCAGAACAAGGTTACCAACCGTGATTTAATTATCCTGCAAAATTTATATCTAAACATGGTTTTGTAAGAGGACAAGGACAAGGTCCTTGATTGTAACTAGTTTTTGTCAAAACACAATACAGTAATGCTTTGTAGTTGCGGCGTAAGAGGTCACCAACTCTACCCTATACCATTATCCGCATTCTTAAAAGCTCTTACATCCAATCGTGGGTAAGAGGCGACAAAGGAAATTGAAACAGGTAGATTGGCAGCTGCTTTTTTCTAATAACAAGGTTACCAACCCGCCCACCAAGTGGCAACGGTGGCGAATTCCTCCTAAGAGGCAATTTATGGGGGAGGCTTATGTTTAGCTACGTATTATATATTTTTTATAATTATTATATATTTGATATGCCGTACTGAACGAATGCTGTGTATTCATTTCGCTAGTGTGCCGTGTATGTATTAGGTAGTTCTCTTACTATAAAATATATTTATATAAAATATAAATCTCTGCAGTCTAACACATCGATCTTTATCTTCGCCATATTCTTTATCAGTGTTTTTTAATCCACTGTTGAGTGTTAGAATTTTCAAGCGTGATTGGCTTAGATTAACTTGAAAAGCCCACATTCAAGAAACTTGATACAGTGACAATCTGTATCAAGTTTTTTTCATGTAGGTACTTATATAGGGTACTTGTATAGGTTTTTCACTAGAATACACCAAACTTGTAAACGTAGAGACGATACGATTAATAGTGGTAAACTTAGTTAGGGCTTCGATCCTAAAATCCAATTAAATGGATATGTGGTTTTTATTTTTCCGGAATCTCGCTCGTTATCATGGTGAAGTGCTGACAAATGAGACTGCACTTATCAATAGCACAACACTTTATCATCACTAGTGGTTGCTCAAGGTTTGAATTTCGACAGTAATTCATTACAGATGAGGTAGAGCCAGGCTGCAGTTATATTAGTAGTATAGTTGTAGCACGAATGGGTCGGCTCGATCGGGGAAGGGCCACGCTCTCACAAAATACCAGCGTAATATAGCAACTTGACGCTGCTGTATTTCGTACGGTTAGTGTAGAGAACCAGAAACCCTTTTTACTGGAATGAATGAAATGAAATGCTTCGTTTTCATCTTAGTGCACACGGGTGACAACGCATCTGCATTTTGATTCGTAATTGAGCACAGCAACAACCTAACATCAGGTGGACTATGTACTCGTTTGTCACCCTATCCTATAAAAGAAAGTATTTTAAGTCTGTAGTAGATGAGATGATAGATGTAGTAAAAAAAGTATTTTAAGTAATAGATATCACTGCTGTAAAAGAAATACTGCCGTATTTTATAACTTAGACCATACAGTCATTCGCAAATATGAATGAGATTCCATTCAGTTTAGGTTACGATTCTTTAGCTTCAGCTTAAATAACACGTAACTGCAAAAACTTATCCAATTAAAAATATATAGTATCCCATTATGAGACCTAAAGCCCATGTTTGATCGTTTAATTCATAACTCACGTACTTGTACCTGTAATTTAAATTGAAAGCTACTTACCTACTTCCTACAGGAATTGAATCGTAACTGCCCTTTTTTACTTTAACGTGTTATATATATATATATATATATATATATATATATATATATATATATATATATATATATATATATATATTTCAAGAGAATTAAGATTAGTAATATTAACGGTTACAGTAAATTTTTACACCACGTCATATAATTTTAGACGAATATCAACTCAAACATATTATCAAATTATTAAATTCGTTATTACTATAACAATAAATTTAGTTATTAAATTTATTATTTTTTATTTTGCGTTTCAAACATATGTATTATATTGCAATAAATTTTAATAAATATGTAAAAATTAATTAGCTAAGATGTGCACAATAACAGTAAAGGATATGTCTTACCTAGTTTGAAGAGTACCTCTCGAACTCCCTTTAATTGCGTGCACTGCTGTGGTCTGAGGTGCTGCTCGAGCTATATGAACATTAACCCGAATTTTTGGTATAAGTTCACAGTATCTTTAGGTATTCTAGTGGTATGGTTGTATTAGATTTAACCTTATTTTCTTACAGGAACCAAAGTTTATAATAGTACTCAGCCCTCATCACCATTAAAATCGGGATATTCTTTTAATTTCTACTGCTTCATTAATTTTTTTGGGTTTTACAGCAGAACAACGACTGTGGGTGTGTGATTGACAAAATAGACTCACATTTAATGGGATGTCATAGAATCGTAAACAAACCAACGCATTGGTGTCAACGCAATGCTTCAAATTATTGTGGGTTCTTTTTGCAAAGTTTGGACTAAAATTAATAATTAAAACTGAAGATGATAATAATGTATTTTAAGACTAACGATTCAGTCCCTGCTCACACTGGATGCTCTGAAATGCTCAAAACGTCTTAATAATTAACTTATTTAGTGTTATATACACCTAACATGAAATAATAATAGTTCTTTCGTGTTATCTGTTCTGATTCAAATTTACATTCGATGCGTATATGTTTTTATATGTATGTTAACCGATTTCTTGAAAAAGACTGAATGAATGAAATGAATGAATTAATAAAATATACTTCATTGTACACCAGAAATACATATAAGAGAAAAAGACGTAAATTATTTAAAGGTACAACTTAACCAACTTAAATGATTATTTTCTTATTAAATAGGTATAGTGATATAAAGAAATAGAGAGTAAAGATTTTAATGTACTTATTTAAACTCCATTCATGTTATTACTTTTAACTTGAATTTCTTAGGCTATTTAAATAATAAAATAGTGACTTCATAAAGTAGAACCAAATTAAAAAGTTAAAACAATGTCCACGTAATAACTTCTGAATTCGTGGCTTTGCTCTTAATTCTTAGATACACCATGTTTTAGTGACAAATTTGGAAGCTATTTGTGTCTTTCTCGGGGGTATTTCTAAAAAAAAAGTAATGATGTAATTTTGAATTACTACAGGTTCGCAAGGTCGAAAGGCCTATATTAGTAGAGAATTTGTGAAAAAATAGTACCGTTAATAAAATGCAGAATTAACACTAATATCGAACATATATTAATAAAAAAAAATTACATTATCACGGTTACGTTAGATTTGCTTGCAAAATTAAAGCATTTTATATTTTCGTCACCATTAAAGATTATCATGATTATCATAATTTCTTATATTTACGCGAAAAATACACATTTCAATAAAACTAGCTTTTACGGATTTAATCTCGAATATTAACTTATTTCTATATTCCCGACATTTCGAGGACTTTACACCTATGGTTACGGGGGAGAGTGAAGTGTTCGAAGTCCCAATGACATTAGTACGGGCTTTAAAATTCGTAAAAGCTGGTTTTATTTAAATATCATATATTTTGGTATGTAATATATTAAATATCTCAGTAATACTGTTCTGCTTTCATTTTTTACTCGTGTTCAGGTATTAAAGATAGTCTTAATCTCTATTATGAAGGTTGCTCAACCAGTCAAGGACACCTCTCAGGGAATACTTAATTCTTTTATATACATGGTAGAGTTATGCTGCAGTTATATTAGTAGTATAGTTGTAGCACGAATGGGTCGACTCGACCAGGGAAGGACCAAACTCTCACAGAATACCGGCGTGAAATAGTAGCATAACGCTGCTGTGTTTCGTATGGTGAGTGTAGAGAACCGGAGACCCTTTTTACTGGAAACGAGGCATTCCATGTTAGTCCTCACGGGTGACAACACATCCGCATTTTGATTTATAATCGAGGATAGATGTAGATATCTATGGGCCGCAGCAACCACTTACCATCAGGTGGACTTGCAAAGTACTGTGAAGGTAGCAGACCGGAGACTTCTTTTAAATAGTAGTGAGACATTCCAACCTAGTCCTCAAGGCGGAATAATGCATCTTATAATTCAATATAGATGATAGACTTATACGTCTATGGACCAGAGCATCCACTTTTTACTCTCTCTTATTTGTATTAAAAAAAACACATATCAGGAGCAAATAAATCAATGATTCACTTGTGAACACAGGGGGATGATTTAGCAAACTGATAAGCAGTTTTCAGTCAGAAATCGCTTCGTTTGATTAATGACAATTCAGTGAGTAGAAGTTAAGGTATGTTAGGTATAACTTAAATTTATTCAAACAGTAAGACTGACAACAAAAATAGCAAAAATAGCTTAGACCAACTACGCTTGAGCATTAAATTAACATATAAGAAAAATTTAAATGAATTATTATTATTAATGCACTCATATATCATCGTAATCTGAAGGCTTCGTTCAAAACATTGTTGAAATGAAATACGTGAGTGCATACCATCCTGATGCCATAATTTTTCTATTGAGAAGCTAATACTGTTAACGCGATAAATCACTTGAGCTTACTGCACGCAATAAGGTAATATATTAAGTGAACTTAGATTCGTGTATCGATTCTCACAATCGATTTTTTAACGATTATTTAATTGGTATCATTAAAGGCCTCGGTATTGATTACGATTTATTAGACTCTAAGATTTTCGGTTCAAGGCTTTATACTCGTACAGTCATATGCATAATAAAAAGACCTTCAGAGCAAATTTTGGTCACGACGTTCATTCTCAACGGAGATTGTGTGTGCGCATTCTCAGGTGAACTCTCTATTCCTTCATTCTTATAGTCCTTTAGAATTAGAACTTTACCGAAAAGAGATTAGGTGCAGAGACTCGAGAGCGAAACACCTGCAAGGTCATTTTTTCGGACTGCTACGGAGAATTTTGACTTTCTTGGTATT
The DNA here is from genome assembly GCA_907164705.1 of Parnassius apollo. NCBI lineage: Eukaryota > Metazoa > Arthropoda > Insecta > Lepidoptera > Papilionidae > Parnassius > Parnassius apollo. Next base: position 7,308,058 of record CAJQZP010000117.1, read on the forward strand.
TAAATCCAATAATTGAATTTTTGGCTCAATCTTGGATTCAAATCTGAGACCACAACATGATCGTTAGTCACACTTACGAAGACTAGACCGACTAAATATAATGTAGAATGCATACAAAAAGTTTAATTGAATAAACTTTTCAACATATTAAGAAGTGAGCTTTTCTCATTTGCGAGATTGCTTAATATCTACGTTTTATTCTTGTCTGAAAACAACCCAATTTACACGGTTACATGCTCAGTAAATAATAATTAAACTTTTTAAATTAGTCAAACTGATTTTATGAAATCAATAAAGAACAAAGTCATTGCCACATTATTAAATAGCTTCTGAGTGCTACGAAAAATTGTATCAAAGAATAGAAGCCCTTACTTCAGAAAATTTTAATTTTAGTTGATATTTTTTGTTTCACTTTACATGTTTTTACTATTGCATAGGATTTATTATTTTACCTTTTGAGTGTACGAAACAATAACACAAACTAAAGATGTACTGGAACAACGTTTTTACACACTCAAGGAATTGTCACCATGGGGGCGCGCGTATTCTACCGATAAATTTATTTGAATGTTATATATCATTCCTAATTAAACCATATGACTCTTCCATTTTTAAAACAATATTTATTCTGTGACAGTAATACGCCGGGTACAAGCTCGTATAAAATATAAAATAAATCATCGAATTGAAACTGTTTTATTTTTATAAAATTGATTAAAAATATTGTCACATCCAACACGAAAAGGTATTAAAAGGTAATGTACTTTAATGTAATCAAACGTTCCGTTTTATAATGGAATGAGAGTCTTAAACACAAAACATGTGTCTTGTTCCAGCCATGAATGTGAAACTTCTCGAGAAATAATTCAAATACAACAGAATCGCTGTTTAAACTATCACATTTGTCCGTAAATATATCACTCAATGCCAGTAAATAAAGACTATGGACAGTTAAATTGCTCCCGCTTCCGTACTTACGACGTACATTAAAAACTCTTTCTCATACCGTTGTCATTACACAAACCACTCTAAAAATTATACTTTAAGATTCAAACTTCCCAATCGGTTACTAACAATAAAAATGAAACCCCTGTTTTAGATTAAATTCTATTTCCATTAGTTAAGACAGAAATCTCATTGACTAGTTCTTTCGTGATTTGCATCTCTGAGCGTTAAAAGTTGAACTTTACTGACTTAACCATTATGCTGAATTCAGATCAAATGAAAATTGAAAACAATTCTGCTACAATTATTTCGCGGCAATCCAAGATAACTAACGAGGTATCAGAACGATCCAAACGGACCTTTGGAAATGTCGACTCTTTTAAAGCAACTCCTAAAGGGTGCACCGACAAATTGTTCTATTCAAAGGTTTATACAACGTCTAAATGGGAGCCAGCAATTATTATTGGTCCAACTCCTTACTTAGTATTCGTTTAATCAACATTGTCCTCTGTGTTTCCTTTAGTGTGGATGCTCTGAATGGTTTTAGATAGTACTCAGACAAAGATTTGTTATTCTATGGTTTAGGATCCATTTTAATGAGATGAAGGCACAATTAACACAACTTTAATGGCGAAATCTTTACGTATTGTGCTGTACATTAAGATAATGTAAGTAATCTATATTCCTTAAACGGTTTTTAAAGTACAATACTGTTAGCATACATATGTAAAATAATTTGGGTATAATTCCAATTTATGCCATTAGATTGGAAAAAGTTTTCTAAGAAAGAAATATTTTATTGGAAATGATGTTGTAATTTTGAATTATTTGCGGCTCGATTGAGGAAATGCAACTTTGTGTTTAGTTTATCTAGTGATAACACTCGTAGGTCCTTTTTTATGGTTAGCTTTGAAGGGCTAAAATCAGGCATTTCATTTCAGCCCTTAAATGTAACGACGCACGTGCATTTGGATTCTTAATCGCGGATTGATAGTGTCTCGGACTATATGCTCGGTAGCACCCTTACTTATATTTTTTTAAATAAATTAAAATAGAATTACCAACGTTTTTATACTTTACTTACTATGTATAATTTACATACTATATAGATATAATATTACTTTAAATGCCACAAACTATCTAGCTAACAACATGCGCTGGAAAATATATAGGTATTAAATTAAATACAAATTCAAAGGCAGTTCTCATTCTAGAAATATTATCTTCTTTATTTATTATAATTCTTCTTTATGTGTGTTTGTCATTGATATACTCCTGAACGGCAAGACCTATTTTGATGAAATTTGTTTGTGGTTTTGCGTGGGTCCCTGGATAGTTTATATTCACTATTGGACCCGGTAGGTGGCACTGTTGTCGAGATCCAGAAATCACCCGTGCAAAACCGGCGCATATTGCTACACAATTATATATTTTTCACAATGGTACTTGCGGTCTTTTTTGGGAGCTGTAGAAGCTGCTATTTTTCTTATTTTTATATTACGTTAATTGAAATAGTGAGTTTTGTTCAGACGGCGCTACACCTTACGATTATATGGAAGCTGTTAACTTCACAGGATACATATATCTACAAATACTTAGGCAATACGTCGTCAGTATTAAGTAGAATTAGAAATGAGGCCTCCAATGGTCCACACCCACCCACAAGTGGCGACGTTTTCAATTAACGTCGAATACGTTTTTTGGCAATCAAATATTATAACATAAGTCAATAAACATCGGGCTATTAATATGCAAATCATTAAATATTAAAAAAATATACAAAAACTGGTAAATGAAATACGTATACGTAAGTAAGTTTTTAAAGTTGAAATAATTTACATTACTAAAACATTGTGAAGGCAATACAGAATCATGTCTAACAAGATGTTGAAAATCATGTCTACTACCAAAACGGTTTAATCGTTAACGAAATGTCAGAGACGTTAAGTTTATGTATCTGCTAAAGCAGTGTAATGTTCAACAAGGTTTCTCTTAACAGAAGTGCACAATTAAAACTGTGAGATAATGTAAATTGGAAACATTTAAAAATGATTTTATTATCAACGTACACGACGTTCGCAAAATTGAGTTTCACACTATAATGAGATTATTAATACGCTTACGACCCGAAAAAAAAAATTTCGAAGACATGTGAAGTTCGCCAACACGCATTGGGGCAGCGCGGCGGGCAATTACTTGCCCTAAAACCCTCTCAGAAATGAGCGGAAGCTTGCGCCCAGCAGTGGGACGTGTATATAGGCTGTAACTTTACTTTTTACTTTACTTTTACGACCCGAAATTGGATCGTCATTACATTTATTGGTAATATATTGAGCGTGGATTGGGCCGGCTACCTACATAAGTCGAGAGTTCATTACGTTCATACCCTAGTCTTGCAATAACAAAAATATTTGCTTTTTTAGTTTTTGGTAAATTATGATGATGTTTCCCGTTCTCTACCGTTAGAATTATGCTTTTTCATAAAAAATAAAAACAAAAAAGAAAACCAAACTTTGGGCGAAAGCAATTGAATATTCACTAAAGTCGGTGTACCCAGTTGCTAACATATAGTTTTAAATTCTGTTCTTTCGAGGGATGTAACGATGATGATTATGATAACAATTCCTAGTATTGTTATCATAATCATCATCGTTACATCCCTTCACAAGTTCACGCAGTATTGAGCCACAAGCATCCATCGACTTTCTGCATGTCATACCAGGTCGTCACTCCATCTAGTGGAGAGATAACCTACATTCCGCTCTTCGCTAAAAAGCTGAAAGCTGGCCCTCTAGAACCATTTTTTTCTCATAGATACTACAGCTACGTTCCTCCAGCTATATGGTTGGAGTATTATGTATTACTTAAGCTTACTGATCCGATGAGCTGTACTGTTCCGCTGCTTATATCATCGTTATGCATTTTATCACATAGATGTACTCCGAGCATATTGTTGTGCTAACAGATCGTCCACGTGGATCGACTGGTGCGTTATTATGGAGCCGATAATGCTCGGGACGAGCATCTCTTAGAAGGGCGCAGTGTTGTGCTCCATAGTTGATGTCTGGTATATGGCACTACCGCCATCTATCGAGTAGCAGAACTAAGCTTTCTAAAAATAGAATTTTTGACATTCTACTCAAACATTCTAGATGTTTCAGTAGAAAAGGCCACGACCGGGTCAGTATTGAATTGGCAATACTAGTGAATATTTAGAAGCGATATAATTGCAAACCAAGTGCTAAGTGCGATTAAGTAAGTGTGTTTTAAGTTTTAATTGGTATTCGGTAATTAAAGTGTCCATTTTGGTAATTCAATCGGTAGTTTTTATTGTCACGAACCCTAAGCTCGTAACTATATCTATCCATAACTCTCTAAGTGACTGAGATTCTTAATACGGCCGGCAGAAAAGGATCATGTCTCACTTTTATATTATGAACATGTTTTTTTATAGAAAAAATGTGACAAGCGAGCACACAGTCCACCTTATAGTAAGTGGTTGCTGTGGTCCATAGATATCTACATCTATCTTCGTTTACGAATCAAAATGCAGATGCGTTGTCGGCCTTGAAGACTAAATGGAATGCCTTTTTTCCAGTAAAAGGGGTCTCCGGTTCTCTACACTCACATACGAAACACAGCAGCATTAAGCTACTATTTGTCGCTGGTATTCTGTGAGAGCATGTCGAGCCGACCCATTCGTGCTACAATTATACAATAAAATAGTTGTAGCATGGCTCTACCAAGTAAAAAACTTAATTTGTTACGAACACTATTTAGTGGTTTTATATTTTCATTTTTACTTTACTCATTTTAATTAACTGCTTGGAAATTAGCCATATGGAAAAAGTTAAAAAAGTTAAAGTTTCTAACTCAAAACATTGAAAAACATATTTTTTCAATGTTTTGAGTTAGCAAGTCCAAAAACGTAGAAATGGACTCTGCGGTGGCTGACCGATAAGTGACAAGGGGAAACACATTATTTTATTATATTACGCGGATATAAGCAGATTATTTCTAAGATATTTAATATAATGAAGATTTCATTATTTTTGAAGGATATATGTGTGTGAATACCTTTTGTAATTGTGCACGTATACAAATAAGTATAAATACATAAGGGAACTTTCGCATACTTCGAAGATTTTACATTTTTAGCGGTATCGGTGACTATTGATCACAGAGTCTCAATACAGGTAAAAAGGGTCTCCGCTTCTCGTTAATCATTCTAAGTAAACAGCAGCATTATGCTGCTAATTTACGCTGGTATTCTGTGAAAGCGTGGTCCTTCTAGGTCAAGCCGACCCATTCGTGCTACATCTATACTATTAATATAGCTGCAACGTGACAACGCATTTGTATTTCGATTCTTATTTAAAGATAGATGTAGGTGCCTATAGGCCACATCCTCTACTTACCACCAGGTGGACTGTGTTAATTACAGATAAGGCATGTATCTTCAATTCAAGTTTAAAAAATCTTCTAATTTCTTTTATAGCATCAGTGAAGCTTTGTAAGAATTTTTACAAATTCCTCATAAAAAGTGAATGTGATGTTATATCTACACTATTTCAAAATTTCGAGACAACCAGAAACTTTTACGACTCTCAGCTGTTTATTTTACGATAATGATTCGATTTACAAATTTTACTGTAACACTTATATGTTCAAGACATCCGTAATTGTTATTGACTCTTTATACCACAATTCTGATACTTTTGAATGGTGAAAATGATAATTCTTTATAGTTATGACTCTTTAAGTGACCAGAAAATTAGCTTCGTTTTTTATTTGGAATTTTTTAGCATCTTCGATATATATATATATATATATATATATATATATATATATATATATATATATATATATATATCACAAAGTATAAAGTTGGAACAATATATTTACAGAACATGTGACACCCTGTGCGGGCGTAGCATATTAAAATAGACTTTAAATTTTTATAGATAATTTTTTTATGCAAAAATTTATATACATACATAATTTTACGTAAAATACATATTAAATATATACTATTATTACCTAGATTAATCATAAGTCAATTTTGTATTATAGTAGAAATAAAGGCTATTTTGTTTATTTATTTATGTTACTTTGAAACTCTTCCTTAGTCTACTCAAAAGGGTAACCAATAAGCTTAAAAAAGTAAAAACTGACTTCAAAATCTATCAAGTGGTAAAATTAAAAAGTTTGTCCATCCGACTTCAATATAAATAACATGAGAAGATTTTAAATGTAGTATTCGAAATCAATTAAACACAATTTACACAAATATTTTAATAACTAACATTTTAATAATTAAAACAAATTAAATTAATCGAAATTATATGGGACCACATGAGAAGCATCAGCTTTCAAATAAGAAAATGATCATCAAAATAGGTTCACCTAGAAAAAAGTTCTGAGGTAGCACACATAAAACAAATACAGTCGAATTGAGTACCTCCTTTTTTGAAGTCGGTTAAAAAGGCTAAAATGATTTTCACATAGGTTCTGAAATTAGAACTGTATTTCTCCTACGAGTATACACTACGTGTAGCATCAACTTCAGAAGCTATGGCATATTATTCTATTTCACAAAATATACACATAAAAGCATTTTTATCGATTTCAAAAAGGAGGAGATATTCAATACGACGACTACTTAAAGAGCATTACTTGTCTCAGTCGTTTGAACAACCGTTAGAATAAATTAAGTGACTAAGTATCTATTGTATTTATCTGCTTTATTGAGGAATTTTATTTATATATATTTACTTTATTTTTATTATATTTTAGCAATTTATATAATTTCATGTATTAGTTACTTGTATTTTATTTTTTTTTTTAATTTATTTCTTCCAATTATACAATAAACGTTTTTAACATTTTTATCTCCAAACTGCATTACAGTTTGTCGGCAGTAGTTCTCGTCTTACATGCTTATGTTTATACATATAATCTGAAGTATAATTTCTTATACATATACTAATATCTCCCAAAATCTATTTTATTATTTTATCTATACATATTTAGTACAAAGTTTGTTACGAGGTCCACATCAGCCAAATATCAAAATTGGTTCTTTTTTTTTTTTTTTTTTTTTTTTATATACATACTGTATATACACATACATATACACTAATTCAACACATACTCAAACAGCACACATCGCATATAGACTGCTAATTTTAACAGTACGTTACTCGTGGCCTGTGGCGTACGTTTATGGACACAATGATAGATAATGTTTTCTTAGGATATTTTTTAAATGATTTTTTGAGATAACTTTACTAAGCAAGTCCGGCGGCAGCTCGTTATATAATTGCGGGATAACCCATCGTCTCTTTATTGCAAGTATTGTATATAAATCGCGTGTATTAATATTATGTTATGTATATTTATATTGCACCACCTACCTAGTTTTCACTGTTCTAATCCTTACACCTTTGGTTGCCTAAAAGAGATCGCTATGTAGCGATAAGGCCGTCAAATTTTACTTATATAATATTATAATCTGCTTTTTGTTTTGTTATCTGTATATTTGTTTGTGGTGTGCAATAAAAGTATATTCATTCATTCATTCATTAATACGACTGTATGTTTTTGTTAACTCATGACTTTTGTCTGGGTGAACTGATTTTGATGATTCTTCTTTTATCTGGAAGCTGCTGCTTCTCGTGTGGTCCATATTTATTTCAATTTTAACAACAAATTTAGTCAAGATCTGACCAGTAGTTTTCAGTTAGCTTTAATAATATGTATTTAATTAACTTCGAATACATTGATGATGTTTTAATTTCAATTATATTGAAGTCGGTTGCACAATTTTTTTTAATTTTACCACTCGTGTGTAATATCGCAAACGATTTTTTGCATATTCATTTTATAAAAGTATCAAGCAAAGTTTTATGGAATAAAACATCTTGTAGCACAAGTACTGTTGGAATTTGCGAAATGCATGTACTCGAAATTTATTTTAACATTTTCAGACATACTGGTTTCTTCTCGGCGTTTATCTTCTTCATCGAGCTCGAGGTTAATTCAGAATGTTAAATTTAAATTAATAATTTCAGTAGTAAATTTCAAAGGGTTGCCTCGGGTGGCTCGATAAGCAATGTTTACTGTTAAATTAAAAGCGTGCGTTTGGCCTCTTTGCGGCCGCGATACTAAAACTTATCCTTACTTTGAGATGAGTGACAAACTTTTATAGCAAATCTACATTAAAATGGTCCAGGTTCTTAAAATTTTAAAAACATGTTCTATAAACCGAAATTGAAAGAATTTCAAGAATAAAATCAGCTCGTTATAGATAAATACACAAATTTAGAGCATTCCAGCATTTGCCCTAGATAACCATTGCCTAAAACGTTTTCCTCCTTAACGAAACAAGAGGCATTTGACCAAGCAACTTTGAGATTCATCATTTGCTGATAGCATCCAGACACGTTCCTTAAACGCTGCCAATCTACTAAAACATAAACCTATCACTCGTAACCCGGTCCGTATTCCGTGTCGCCGAATAGACGCTGCGCTAGTATTCCGATCTGTACCCAATGGGAAACTGCATACGTTTGCCTGAGACATCGCCTATTGAAGATAAGTATCAGGCCGCCGTAGGAATATAGTCACCGAGCAATTGCGATGGTTTACCTCTGAGAAATTTCAACTTCATAACCTGTAAATATTCTACAACTGCGCACACAACTTATTTTATTTTATTTTATTTTTAGAATAAAGGTGATAATCGAGCACAGAGTCCACCTATATATGTGAATAATTTGGCACAATAGATATCTAAATTTATCATTGATTAAGAATCAAAATGTTAAGGTGTTGTCACCCTTGAGGACTAAGATTGAATGTCTCGTATGCAGTCAAAAAGATCTACGATTCCCTGCACTCACCTTAGAAACACAGCAGCTAGCTGAAGCTGTTTTTCTGTGAGAATTGTTGAAGAGCTAGTGAAGTTGGCAAAATTCAGGTATTGTTGTTTATAATAGCCATAATATCATCCCGTGGATGTCGCAAAAGGTGACATAGGTAATTGAAACAGAAGACTGCAGCATCGAAGAAATTAATAATATACTGAGATTGCCAACCCGCCTGCCAAACGTGGTAGATATGGAAAATACACTCCTTATGAAGAAATCTATGTTGGAGTCCTCGGACCAGCGGTAGACTTTTGATAGACTGTAGTGAAAGAATGGAAAATGAATAATAAATAAGTTTGTCTTCTAAGTAGCCATCGGCAGTTAGTTTCAAACTATAGACATCAACATTTATCCTCGATTAAGAATCAAAACGCAGATATGTTGTCACCCGTGAGGACTAAGATGGAATGCCTCGTTTCCAGTAAAAAAGGGTCCCTGGATCTTTACACTCACCACACGAAACACAGCAGTATTAAGCTGTTATTTTACGCTGGTATTGTGTGAGAGCGCGGTCCTTTCCCGGCGACAATTCGTGCTACAACCATAATATGGCTGCAGCGTGGCTCTACCCCGTATGATTGCCTGCACTGCTGTGTTCCAACCTGTCTTATAAGATGACAATGCACGTGTAGCTTTATTCTTTAAAGCTTTCTGAAAATATCCATGGACTGCAGTAGCAACTTACCATTAGGTGGTTTGGCGTTTTATTTAAAAAAAAATATATGTAATGATATCAGTATTTTATACTAGTGTATGCGCGAGTATAAAATTTAAGCAAATGTTGAGTGACCATTCAATGGCCATAACTGATGCTTGGACCTCGACGTCACATGCGCCTGCGCATATAATAAGGTTTGTTAAGTATTATATATTTATACTGGTTTATATTTTGACTTAACATGAGCTTTAAAGTGACTTAACGTAACTTTATATTCGTTAAAAGCATTAAGCGTTTTATAAGCATTATCGTCCCTTCAAGTTGTTAAATAGTATTACTTAGAACGCCATTAGAATAATGATTTTACCTTTTCGTACTTTTATCATTTAAATACTTCATTATATTAGATATTTGGATATCTATGTATCTATATATGTTTTACATATTTTGTTTGTAGGATTTGTCCCTCATTTTAACCATTATTTGCATCAGTCCTCTACGCAAAATTGTCAGGAAGAGATCATTTTCAGGGTGATAAGACCGCCTGTTGTACATACACTTTACGAGTAAATAGTACTCGACTCATTTTTTGTATTTTAGTGTACAATAAGGAATATATAAAAAAATAAGTGGCGCCGCGGTGCTCCAGTGTATATGCGTATCTGACTTCTACATCTTTAAAATTACTTAGAATCGCAGCATTCCTCGCGATGATAATGCTCGTATATCTTGGCGGTAAGACTTTGAAATTCATTCATTTGAAACTTTTAAATATTATATTTTTTATTTTATTACGTTAAATTTGTATGTATACAATATTAATAGCTATAATAAAGAAACACTTTTTATTTATTTATATAAAATTTAAATGTATACAATATTAATTAGCTATAAGAAAGCAAAATTTTTTATTTATTTACATAAAATTGAAATGTGAACAATAGTAACAGCTATAATAAAGAAAAAAATAAAACTAAAAATTTTAATTATCATACAGTCCTTCTCCCCGTGGTATTGTCCCAAAATATACTTAATTTTTGAGTGAGAACGAACCCTCCATTAAAATATTATTTTTATTATTAAAATGTAAACTAAGATTAGAATCGATATCTTTTAATATTATATTTAAAACATCGTCATATAAGGATTACTACAAATCTACTACAAATTTTATAAGAAATATCGGTCAGAAGTATAAACAGTAAAATCCTATTAGTAGAAATTTTTCCTTTATGTTTGATATGTAGAGACCAGTAACTTATTTACGATCTACAACAATTAATAAAACCATATCAGGCACGCCGGAACTCCTTCTGCCACGCCGGGCTAAGTGACTGATGGAATTAATTTTCCATGCAACTCATTCGAATTGAATCGACACTTAACGTTGCTTAATTCAAGCAGTGCAAGGTGTTGTGGGTATATAAAATCCATATAGATGAGAAAAATTAAACTTTTCTGTGTTTGTGTCAATGACTTTTTTTTAAATTAAGCTTCTGAATTCTGGGAGTCCATTGGGTGGCCAGTTTTTATTTATTTATACGAATGCCATCATCATCATTCATCATGACTGCCCTTCAGAAGTTCGTTGCTGAACATAGATCGCCTTCAAGGAATGCCATAAAACACGATCTAAAGCCAAGTGGGTCCATCGACCTTCTGCATATCTTACTAGCTTGTCATTCTGTATCGTGGTTGTTGACCTATACTTATAGCACTTATACGCGTTGCAACCAAATATGTCAAGCCAAAATTCCATAGCAAAAAAATATTTGCAAATCTCTCGCGAAACGTGTCCTTGTAAGTTCTAGGAAATACCTATATTCAGCGGTAGGTTCGATAGGTGGGTAAGGTATAAGAGATATTTCACGCGGTGGAGCCGTGCTGTCGGTTGGCTAGCCTGGGAATGGAAAACGCTCTCAGAGAATACTATCGTAAAATAGCAGCTTAACGCTACAGCGATTTCTATGGTGAGTGTAAAGAACCGGAAACCCTTTTTACTGGAAACGAGGAAACAAAAATGAAACTTAAATGGAAACTTTTTATTTTCCATTTAAGTCCTCACAGGTGACAACATATCTACATTTCGATTCGTAATCGAGGATAGATGTAGATGTCTATGGGCCACAGCAACCAATTATCATCTGGTGGATGTGTTCTCGTTTATCACCCTTAACTATACAAAAATACAAATTTTGTGACTAACCATGATCTTTTTTTTTTAGAATAAGTGCACAAGCGAGCACATATTCCACCAGAAATCTTTCGATCGAACCGATCTTTTAAATAAGCAAAAAGTCAAATTTAATCTTCCTCTTTTTCTCTTTCGTTATAGAAAGGATTTGCCATAATCGTCACAGTTAGCAGATGGAATCACAATCACTCTGCTAGACTGAAAAATTTATTTTTCTTCACTTATTATTAAATTTCTTCTCATACAGCTGGTAAGTAGTATACTGACGACTTCTTCATTTTTGAATTAGAGGTATTTCTTTTCTTACGTTTAGTGACGCCTTGATACTTGTATTTATTTTTCCCCGTTCCGACTGGTAAGAAAGCTCAGCTTCAGAAGTTCCAGGGTCAACTTTTTCTAGTAACAGTTAAGCTACTATGAAATCTTTAAATTTAATAAATACGAAAGCAAATCCGCGCTCTGTGAAGTATGCGGTATTTATGGCGCTCTTCAATTTGTAGAAGTGGATTTTGCCTTAACAAGACTTGAAGATTAATTGTACGCTTGTGTTTGGACGCGTTTCCTTCAAGACGAGGTGTGAAGTCAATATAAAATGCAATAGATTTGTTAGGAAATTTAAAGTCTACCTACATTTCAAATGCATTGCTAATATTTAATATAATGGGCTTACATTTAACTTAGAGCGAGGAGTACATAGTCTCCATTACGGCAATTATAGAAATTGGGAATTTTTGGAGAAATGATCTTTTAACGCAGAAAGAAATATGAACTTTTACATATTTTTATTCTATAACTAGCTGTTCCCGCGAATTCGTTCACGTGGAATCAGTACTTTTGCTACTCTAAGTGATCATCATTTATTTGTAAATAAAACTATCGTGAAACCTTAGAAAGACACTAATCTGAATAAAACATTCAGTTAGTTGGTTAATCAGAAAAACAAACGAACGAACAAATAAACGGACCCACAAACGAACGAAGAAACGAATAGAGCGAACTGTACGCTGTTAAAGAACATATAGCTGATGTGAAGAATCGACGCTCCGGGAAGTCTGCAGTCTGTGAACACGTACAGGATCGCCCCCGTCACTACATCATATTTGATAGACCGCAGATCCTCGCTAAAGAACACCGATTCCTTCCGAGGATGATTCGCGAGGCTATTGAAATCAAAAAACATCCTAATTTCAATAGAGAAGATGGCTGGGTGCTATCATCTGCTTGGGATCCTATAATAAATAAAATTAAATCCCAACCCAAGCATACAACTGCAAGACTTCAAGATACCATAAGTTCATACTGCATAGATCGGAACAAAAGTTAAAAAATTTTAATCTATGGTAACCGCGGTTAACTATGGCATATGGACATTGAAAATCTCAGTCCTGCCCGTGACCATGAGTGCTGTAAAGCGTTCGAAACGTCGGGTATTTAAAAAGTTAAAATATACGCGATAAATTCCGTAAAAACTATTATTATTTCAATCTGTACGCTGTTGTTTTATTTTCTAAATAAACAACAAAATCACCGTAATAATATAATCACTAATTTGCTCCCAAATTTCTCTAGCCAATACTTGGTTTCCATACAACAAATAAGATATTGCCCTAAATAATCAGGCACCATCACTAATTATTAATTAAGAATAAAAAATTTGAAATGAAAACTACAATCTAATGCTACCTAAATCTAAGTACCTACACTAACAAAATAATGAAATTTCGTAAGTATATATAATTGGTCTCATCCTGCAAACAATTAAAAAATAAAACTCAACTCAACCCAGGAAAGTTTTTTGACCTTTGTGGTGTCATCGGGCTTAAAATTTTTTCCGCGCAAACCGTGTATCCTGGTTTTAACACTTTAAGGCGAGACATTAGGAAAATGAAAAAAAAAACTTGCATTATTTTAAACCTAAAGTATTCGTACCAATTTTAAAGTTAAAATAATCATTTAATAATTTTTCCCTATACCAATATAAACCTTATTTTACTATCTAAGGATTTTATCTTTTCAAGACTTCTTTCTGAGTGGATGCCTACTTAATAAAGGGAAGTTATTGTCACCCAGCGGTTTGAGCTGTAGATCTAATACAATATTTTTCATTCAAAATTTGAACCCTTGTTTTAAAACCGTAAGAGCAAATTTTATTATTTAATTACTTTAAAACATTAAATTTTTTCTCCCTTCAAATTGAACATTATCTACTCCCTTTTCCCTACCCCGGTAAGAGGTAGTTTTAAGAAATACCAAATATTTTATTTCCATACAAAATTGCATACCCTCTGTCCCTGCGCCCTAACGGTATATATATAGCGCCGTAACGGTTTATTTCGAAATCGAAAAATACGTATTTATTTATTTTTTAAATACAGTACTCCTAGTAGATAAGTATCAAGTCAATCGCCATGTAAAATATTTTTGTAATAAAATAATAAACTGTAACCCTTATTTTATTAACCCTTATTTCACTCTCAGAGATCGAATTTTCCGAAATGATTTCATAGCGGATTTCTACGTCATAAAAGGTACAGTCCAAATTTTATGTTTCTACTTCAAGCTGTTTAGGTAGTCACTCAGTGCAGTTTAGTATCTATGACTCAGTATTTAAAGAGTATATTATAGTAGATACACAGTAAACAGTAACGTCTGTCGGTAAATGGCAAAACTAGCTTTACGGGAAATTAAATTTTATTCTGTTCTTTTTAACTATGTAAAATATAAATTAAATTTTATAAATGCTTTAAAACTTCTGATATAAAATAAGAATTTTATCTAATTTTAAGTACCTATTAACTAAGCAAACAAAAACATAAATTAATAATATGCACTTAATTACTAATTCCAAATTTTAAACTAAAGAGAACAAATGCGTCAGGACGGCACTTTGAACTCTTCTACGCTCCAAGAAGTATAAAAATGCCTACAATGATATCCTTTTTTATATATACATTTCATTGAATGCACGTGTGCCATAGTCATATAGCCATAGCCGTGGACCATATTATATTGGCTGTATATAATAATATATAACCCGCTTCTACGGTTCCGTAATCGGGTAAATTGTGCATGATAGATCGTGGAAACAATATGAGGCAATCAATGGGAAGGCCTATGTTCAGCAATGGACTTTAAAATGCTGTAACGGTTATTGGATAAAAGGAAGAAACGTATTTGCTGGTCCAATACATACATTGCGTTGAAGCAGAGGCAGCAAGCAAAGTAATTATTTACATATAATGTGTCCTTCATATCTCGTTTATAATGAAAACTTAACATAAACACTAACATAAACACTCACGCCTGTCACCCAGAGGGTAGGCAGAGACTACAGACTTCCATTTAGCACGATCCTGACATACCTTTCTCTCCTCTTCACATCCATATACCTACGCATACGAGCTTGTCGGTCAAGGGTACCCTTAATTTGGCCCATTTTTAGTATATCGCCAATTTGGTCGACGAACTTCCGCCTAGGACGTCCCTTTCCGACTCTTCCATTCGCTTCTACAACATATATTTGCTTTGTCAGTCTTTCCGCATTCATTCTTTCTACATGACCAAACCACCGAAGCATTCCTTTCTTAATCCTGGTCACCGCATCATCTTGCAAACCACACTCTTCTTTTATCACACAGTTTCTCACCCTGTCACTCAGATTCAGCCCTAACATACTCCTTAGCGACCGCATTTCTACTGCATTTATTCTACTCTCGTGCTTCTTCTGCCACACCCCACACAAAAGGTAATACAGCACTGTGAATTGCCATACGTGCCTTTTTTGACACATTCTGACTTTTCACAATAGAGTGTAGAGCCCCATTTACTTTATTTCCTGCATTCACTCGTCGTTCAATATCCTTATCATATCTCCCATCCCTGCTGAATACACATCCCAAATATACGAACTCATCCACTTGCTCAATTAACTCTCCTTCTATTCTTATTTCACATACCGTCTTGCTTTCATCTCTTTCAAAAACCATCACTTTCGTCTTACTTGCGTTCACTTTCATTCCCCTTTCTTTTAATGACCTGGTTCATTAATGTAACCATCATTTGCAACTCGGCCGCCGACGACGCAAGTATGACTTGATCATCGGCGTACAAAAGGCATTTGATGGTTAACACACCCATTCTTAACCCGCATTCTTCAACTTTCAAATTTTCCAAACAGCTGTCCATAAATAGGTTGAACAGCCACGGGGAAGCTACACAGCCCTGTCTGACACCGTTATGGATGCCAAACCAGTCCGAGTAGACCCCGTTGATTCTAACACAAGCACTCGAGTCCCTATACAGAGACTTTAATGCCTGTATCAAACCAGCGCTCAACCTAAAAGCGTTCAGCGTTTGCCATAACACATCCCTGTCCACTCTGTCATAAGCCTTTTCCAAGTCCATGAACGCACAAAAAACTTTTTGGTTTTTCGCCAAAAACTTCTCCGCGATCATGCGCATGGAAAAGACTTGATCTGTACACCCCATATCCCTTTCTAAATCCCGCTTGCACATCCCAAATTTTTTCATCAGTTTCTTTCATAACTCTTTCAATTAGTACCTTAGCATACAGTTTTCCCACAATGCTAAGAAGGCTGATACCACGGTAGTTTTTACAGTCCTGCTGTGACCCTTTTCCCTTATATATTGGGACTATCACGGCTTTGCACCAGTCTCCCGGTACCCGCTTTAGTTCCCAACATAAATTAAACAAGGTGTACAGCAGGCCTGCCACTACGTCCTCTCCAGCCCTTAGCATTTCGAGTGAAACTCTATCATATCCGGCTGCCTTACCTACTTTCATGCTTTTCATTGCTTTCATTATTTCATCTATACTTATCTCCCTATCTCTTTCATCTTCTTTCGGAATTTCTATTTCATTTAGTTCACACTTCTCCTCACTCATAAATTCGCTTTCAAAATATTCCTTCCATCTCTTTAGACTCAACACTTCATCATTCAGGATATAGCCATTCTCGTCTCGTATCGCATTCAATCTAGGCTGTTTTGAAAGTCCCCTGATATTTCTTACGATTTTCCAGAACATTTTAATATTTGCCTGGAAGTTATCCGATATTCTTCTATCATTCCTATCCGTTCTTTCTTGCTATTACCTTTCAACTAATTCTTTTACTCTCTTATTTAAACGTTTAAACTCAGCCTTTTTTCTTTCATTCTCATCATTCTTACCGCCAGAATTACCAGCTTTGGTCGCTAGTAAATCTAGCCATGCTCTCTTCTTTGCTTCAACTACCATACGTACCTCATCATTCCACCATAACATATTGTCTTTACTTTCATTCGTTCTCTTACTAACACCACATACTTCGGTAGCTGCATTCACTAAA
Source organism: Parnassius apollo (assembly GCA_907164705.1). NCBI lineage: Eukaryota > Metazoa > Arthropoda > Insecta > Lepidoptera > Papilionidae > Parnassius > Parnassius apollo. Next base: position 7,325,134 of record CAJQZP010000117.1, read on the forward strand.
CCTTTCTTAACATTATGCCACACATTCTCCAAGTCTAACTCATTCACACACAACTCATCCAAATTACTTATATTTTCTCTCAGTCTGCATTTGTACTTGTCTTTCACATCTTCATCTTGTAACCTCTCAATTCTTATACGTTGTAACACAGTGGTAGACACAGATGTTCGATGCCGCCAACGTCTGAATAAACCCCTAATTCGGCATAAGATCAGGTAGTGGTCCGTCCCTACGTTGGACCCCCGGTAAACCCTTGTATCCACCACTGCGCTCCTCATTCTTTCATCCACGGTTATGAAATCTATCATGCTTCTATCATCACCTCTTTCCCAAGTATACATATGAATCTTCTTATGACGAAAGAAAGTGTTCGTCACAAAAAGATTCCTTTCCACACATACGGTGAGGAGGCTTTCACCATTCTCATTTATACTTTCATCACCAAACGTTCCCAATACCCTTTCATAACCAAGCCTCCTCACCCCAACCCTTCCATTAAAATCTCCTAGCATAATAATATTTTCATTTCCCTTACACTTCATTAACACCATCCTTACCATTTCCCAAAACTGCTCCCGGATATAAGTGGGCTTAGACATGTCTGGGGCGTAGACCCCTAACACACAATGAAATGAAAACTTATGGTGCTTAAAATACTTATACCGCCATCTATATAAAATTATAGTAGTTAATTTATTGTTACAGTAAAATAAAAATATATGATATTTAGAAAAGAACGGGTAAGAATAATATAAAAATATAATAATAATTTTTCAATTTCACGACGATGTAAATTTTAAAACTTTTGGAAGTGCAAAAGGGAAGTATTATATGTTTACTGGCAAGCTTCTATATGATTGATACGATCCTTGCCGAAACCAAAAAAAAAATTTTAATAGCTCTTTCAAAATTTGATTAAAATGTTTTAGGTACTCGGCGGTTAAGAAAAAAATTATATACACACCTTAACATTTAAGAAATAATTTGCACAACACCATCTATCGATGACATCAATTAACTATTGTACTTTTTTAACTAAGGTATTAAGATTTATATATATTTTTATAAATATTTACTAAGTTATTCTTTATTATTTTTGTTTACTGCGTTTAGATACAATTATATCATTATAGAACACTATTTCAAGTTATATAATTACAAAAATGTCCTTGATCATTTAACGTTACCATTGAACAAATTCGTACCTATATTCCATGACCATAATTCACAATATTAATCATTACTTTTGACAGGATGAGCCGATTTCATTAAAACAAAAACTAAATTTAAAACAAAGATATGCTTCCCAATTTTCCTACGGATATTTTGATATAAATGAGTACTTTATACATGACACGTTAACAAACAGAAAGACAGACAGACAGACAATTCTAAAAATGATAGAAATGTATTCAGCTACTTATTTTTAGTCCCTCTCAATCAATTTTATTACAAAATATAAAATGTACAGACATCTACAATTTTCAAGTTTTTTTTATTTTTATTTTATACTCCAGCTTCAGAAAGTTTATTTAAAAGTTTCTAAAGGTGAAGCATTAATTCTTTGATACTCTTCATAGTGCACTGAAATTTAGTTGTTATTATTTAATAATGTGACATTTTGAAAAAAAAATAAGTTTGAGTTGGAACTGGAAAGGATTGTATTTTTTATGTAACAACCTCAAGTTCACAGGTAAAATTTTGTCTAAATAGTTACATCATAACAGTTAATTTAATTTTTTTTACAGTTAGTGTTGGAGTTTTTAATCAAATTTAAATAGGGTTATCCACGCTTAAGTTATAAAAGTAGTCAAGTAAAGTTGCAGGCTGTATACGTTCCACAGCTGGGCACAGGCCTCCTCTCATTTCTGAGAGGGTTTTAGGGCAAGGAATAGTCCGCCGCCCTGCCCCAATGCGTGTTGGCGAACTTCACATGTCTTCGAAATATTTTTTTCTTATTTCTCAGACATGCAGGTTTCCTCACAATGTTTTCCTTCACCGCCGAACACGTGGTAAATCAGCACTTAAAATTGCAATTAACAATTTCATTGGTGCCGGCGGGGATTGAACCCGGTTTGCTCGCGTATTGTGAAATTTACAGCGAACGCTAACCATCTGAGCTACCAGGGCTCACTCACGGCTCTTAAGTTATAGCTTAAATTATATAATAAAATGTCATTCAAATCGGCTCTTATTTGGCGAAAACAAAATTAAAAACAGTCAAATTGATAATCTTCTTCTTGTTAAATACAGAAAAAACAATAATGTTTCCATATTATGATATATTAAATAAAAAAGGCTAAGATAGAATATCAGTGTCATAATGTTGATTTTTATAGATGATAGAGATGGTAGAGGTAAGTTTAATAAAAAAATACCCTTTATCGTCTGTGTTACTAATACCTATTTCTATTCTGATCTAGGATACAAGCAAGCAAGTAGACTAGATCAGAATAAAAATAGATATTAGTAATAATGTTCGAGAAGAACAGAAGAACTTAGGAACCCGGTAATAATGGCAATAGATTGTTCCATCACTAAACTCAAAGTTGACAAATCACCTGAACGATTAACAATTTTCTTACCGCTAATCCTACATTACTTTTGTGTGCACACTTAAAAATAACACCATATCTTTAAATATTCATAAACGATCAAACAGTAGAGGCAGTTTTTAAATCGTTAGAAATAAAGTTTTAAATTGAATTCAGCAAGCTTAAGAAATAATATTGCGTTAAAAAGGCTGGTGAAAGTAAAGGCTCATCCGAACTTCAGATAACTATTTTTCTGTCGATTTTTATAATTCTAAAATGACATGCCTATTAGCAAACTACATCCTGTTTCATCGTGTATGTGTGTTGGCTTTGAGCTTTATTCATAGCAAAGAAATCAAAGAAGAAAATGGAGGCTCTCAGCTTAATTAATGACAATATTTGTGCAAACACAAAATATTTGTTTTACGGTTTACAATCACTTGTATAGTGATTAACATGTGTCATTTCTTCTCCTGTCACGTGGCATTAAGTCAGGATAAGATATTTTTAAAATATTTTAAAAATAGTGTTATATATATTGTTTTAAATAAAATTTACAAGCTTAGGTCATCCACTAACACTGTAATTATTACTGGCCGTATTGCATTATTCTCTGTAACATAAAATACACGTTCAAAAGCCGCGTTGCAGCTAAATTATGATTGTAGCACGAATGATTTTCTCGACCACGCTCTCACAGCTTCAAGCAGCTGTGTTTAGTATGGTGATTGTAGATAATTATTTTTACTAGATTTTTACTGGATACAAGGCACTGCTCAAATGACAAAGTATCTGCATTTTGATTCTCAATTGAAGACAAATGTCTATGGGCTGCAGTATGGCCAATTACCATCAGGTTGTTTAAAATATCTGTCTAAAATAAATGTCATTGTAATGTATATTTACTGTTGGATACAAATTATTTCTTATATTTACTATGTATTCATTTCATTATCAGAGATATTCTATATACTAACTTTTTCACACACTTTAATATTAAATGAAACTACATTTTCCGGATTTTATCGCGTTTAATTTAAATTTTTAATTTCTGAGGTTTTGGGTGCTTTACGGCGCTGATAAAATCCATAAAAAATTGTTTTATTTAATGTGTAGTGTTTGCGTAAATATAAGAAACCGACTTTAATAGTTAAGTTCAGGTAATGGCCCTCTACTGCTAAACTTAACAGGTACTAGATAGTAGTACCAGACTTTAAGATATACACCTGGTCGTCGACTTTGGTATTTAAGATCAAACAAATGCGAGATAGTTATCGATCAGAAGAAAAAAGATCTTTCTAGAATTTCCCAAAGTGTTTTCGACTTCCACGAGATGTGATGGAATAGATTTCCCACAACGTTACCAGGCAATCATGAACACAGCTCCTAAAGAGCAGTACTAATAATATAATCTACAATATAAGTGATGACAGTAGTTCTTTATTTGGCTAGAATTCCTTTTGTATCAATTTTAACCTTTTTGTCATCGAGCAGTACAGCTATAACTGTATTTTTTATAGGATAGGCTGACAAACTAGCACCAAGTCCACCTGATAGTAAGTGGTTGCCGCGACTCATAGACATCTACAACTATCCTCGATTACAAATCAAAATACAGATGCGTTCTTACCAGTGAGGACTAAGATGGAATGCCTCGTTTCCAGTAAAAGTGTCTCCGGTTCTCTACACTCACCATACGAAACACAGCAGCATTATGCTACTATTTTACGCTCGTATTCTGTGAGAGCGTGGTCCTTCCCCGGTCGAGCCGACCCATTCGTGCTACAACTATACTACTAATAAAATTGCAGCATGGCTCTACCACTTACAAAACCAATGTATTCCAGTGTAACGCGGTATAATTAATATTTTGTACAATAACCTTTTGCCGCTACTAATAAATAATCTTAAATAAAATTCAATCAATTCAAAAATCAAAAAGCATTAAATAATTAAAGGTTGTTACCTCACGCCATTAATTTAGCCGAAACTACCGCTCTTACTGTTTAAAAATGTCTTTCCGAAACAGAAATGCAGCATTGCAATACAATTGCTCGACATAGCATCACGATCGTGCGGCTCGTAAATATTGAATTTATTGTGCGCACTCCACGGAATCTGCACGTATCAGTCATATATCTCATTAAATGAGCATAATGAATAGGTTTTTTCTGTCTGTTTCAACCCAAACAGTACGTCAACTTTGTTTCTTTTTTGTAGAATAAGGGTGACAAGCGAGCACATAACCCACCTGATGGTAAGTGGATATTGTGCCCAGAGTCATCTACTGTCGATTAAGTATTAAAATAAAATACGTTGTTATCCCTAAGGCTTCAAGTAGTGGGTCTCCGATTATCGACACTCACCATACGAAACACATCATAACACTGTTGTTTTACGCTAGTATTCTCTAGGAGCACGGTCTTACTCTGGTCGAGCCGATTCATTCGTGCTGCAGCCATAATATAACTGCATCGTTGCTCTGCGACCCAATTGCAGCCTGGCTCTACCACCTGACTACAGCGTGGTTCTACCACCTAACTACAGCGTGGTTCTACCACCTAACTACAGCGTGTTTCTACCACGTAAAACCTTAGATGTTTTATCATATACATTTTAGTTTAAGCCATTTGCCTATCGTCTCGTGATAGTTATGGACATGGACTGTTCCCATTGTTTTCCCAATCCTGATCCCCGTCAATGGTCTGGTTTCTTTGTCACATTCTAGATGATACAGTGCTTCGCATAAACCATGATATTCTAGCCTTTTCTGTCCTTTCTGACCTTTTATATAGACACCCAAAGGAGAATATTTTATTTTATATTTATAAAAAAATATATTTTTGTGTCGTGACTAGAATCTTCAAAGGCTTGTTATTAAACACTACTGAAATAAAATCTAGGAAAAGTTATTTTTCAATTCATTTACTAATAAGTACGTAGGATTTACATATAAATATATTCATTGATAGGATGAATTTAAATAAGGTAAAAAAAGAAATTTTGTGGCGATTAGAAATAATCCTATAGTGAGACTCGCAAATTTAAAAAAAAAACTGATGAAACTTTTTGTTTGAGCAAATCGCCAACATAATTTCACGTGGTAGTGCTACGCTGCAGTCATATTGCGGTTGTAGCACGAATAGGTCGGCTCGACCGATGTAGGAGCACGCTCTCACAGAAATGGCTGGAGTAGCAGCTCAATGCTGCTATGTTTCATATGGTAAGTGTAGAGAACCGGTGGACCTTTTTACTGGAAACGAGGCATTCCATCTTAATCCTCAAAAGTGACAACGCATCTGCATATTGATTCTTAATCGAGGATAAATGTAGATAGATGTTTATGGGACACAGCATCTACTTACCATCAGGTGGACTGTGTGCTCGTTGGTTATCGTAATATTATCCATACTAATATTATAAATGCGAAAGTGTGTTTGTTTGTTTGTTTGTCCTTCCAATCCAACCTATCCTTCTTTCACGTCGCAACAGAGCATCGGCATGGCATGATTTTTTGTATGGGGATAGTTCGGTGGCTGTAGAGTGACATAGGCTACTTTTTTCAGCGGAAAAACATATCATTCCCGTGGGAAAATCGAATATGTTGCACAAGTTTGTCCTTCTTTCACGTCGCAACAGAGCATCGGCATGGCATGATTTTTTGTACGGAGATAGTTCGGTGGCTGTAGAGTGACATAGGCTACTATTTTCAGCGGAAAAACATCTCATTCCTGTGGGAAAATCGAATATGTTGCACAAATTTGTCCTTCTTTCACGTCGCAACAGAGCATCGGCATGGCATGATTTTTTGTATGGGGATAGTTCGGTGGCTGCAGAGTGACATAGGCTACTTTTTTCAGCGGAAAAACATATCATTCCCGTGGGAAAATCGAATATGTTGCAAAATTAAATTCAGCTAGGTGGCGCCACCGTGATACTACAAGATGGACGACGGTACGATGGACGAACACAGAAGGTCAGAATATCTGGATTATTATTTCTGATTACCAAAATTAAGGTAAAAAATGTATGGATCTGTATTTTTTCCACGCAGGACCGGGAAGAGAGCGATAAAAACACAAAATTCACCAGCTGATTTTCTTCAAACGTTTTGGTACATTGTAATTCACAGAATAGGCGATAACCTCGCAGACGATATTAAGTAATCCGTTGATACTCTGCCTACCCCGCAAGGGTTACAGGCATGATTATAAGTATGGATCAGAAATACTATCACCACCTGTCACGCTTTCACCCTTAACTATTACTAAACTGTGGTAGAAACAGTTCTTAGTAAGCCTTATTAATAAGCCTTAGTAATATTTATTGAACGGAAATGAATAGAGTTCTTATATGTGTTTATGAATGAATCGTATTACAATAAGAAAATTGTGCAAAATTATAAGAAAAATATTTTTGAGAGTTCCTATTAACGAAATAACGTATACATAGTTTAAATTGATTCCGCTAAATGTCGTTACTAGGTTTTTAAAACGCGGTAACGAAATGTTTCCTGACATGTACTTAACTCCCGCCGTTGAGCCGCGCGTGAATTTATAGTGCATACGGTACCTATACGCTTAAATTATTTCTATTTTGTAGCTTATTCGACTACCTGCTTTCGATTTCGGTTGTTTGTTATTTGCTTTGTGATTTGGTTAAGGTTGAATGGATTTATATTGGCTTTCATTTTCGGATTTGTGTATTTTCTTGGATCGGTTTTGTTGTTTTGGTTGGTATTCCTTTATACATATTTAGACTCTGGCTTTGATTTTGGATTTTGTTTATTTAGAATCGTGATTTGGTTTTCGTTGTTTTAGGTTGTTTAACAATATTTCAAAGGAATATTAATAGTATAGATAGTGTATACGGTATCTATACACTTACTTCTTTTTTCGTTGGTTATATTTATAATGACTACTGCTTTCGATTTCGGTTTTCTGCGATTTGTTTTGTGATTTGGTTTAAGTTGATTCGATTTTTTTTTGGCTATCGTTTTCGGATTTGTGTTGTGTTTTGAATTGGTTCTGTTGTTTTGATTTTAAAAAATATTTAAAAGGATTATTTATTCCTTTTAGATATTTTGGATTTGCTTTTAAAAAATATGTTTAAAAGGAAATTAATTACTTTTAGGTATTTTAACGTTTTTTTATAAATAGGTTTTTTTTCAGTTCATAATGCCTCGCAAACGTATGCCCAGCCTTTTAAGAGTATCTTCTCAAAGACAAACGAAAAGATTAGGTCGGAATCTTTAGAAGATGCTGAACTGAGAAGGCAAGAACAAGTGGAGTGTCTGGCTGCTATTAGAGCGTCTGAGACACCTTCTCAACGTCAGCAAAGGCGTCTTTAACGGACAGGGCGTTAGGTTGCTTTAAGAGCATCCGAAACACCTTCTCAAAGTCAGGAAAGGTGTCTTGAACAGGCAGAGCGTCAAGCTACTTAAGAGTTTCTGAAACACCTTCTCAAAGTCAAAGGCGTCTTGAACAGGAAGCGTCAAGTTACTTTAAGAGCTAATGAAACACCTGCTTAAAGTCAGCAAAGGCGTCTTGAACAGGCAGAACGTCAAGCTAATTTAAAAGCTACTGAAACACCTGACCAAAGTCAGCAAAGGCGTATTGAACAGACAGAGCGTCAATCTACTTTAAGAGCTTCTGCAACACCTGCTCAAAGTCAGCGAAGGCTACTCGAACAAGCGGAACGTCAGGCCGCCTTAATAGCCGCGGAAACACCTGATGAAACTCAACACAGACTCATTGAGCAAGCTGAACGTCAATCTACTATAAGGGCATCTGAAACACCGGAACAGAAACAGGCGCGAAGAGATGCAAATGCACAGCTCCAAGCTGAACGTCGACAAAATTTACAAAGAAACAATTGGTGGGTTTTTAATGACGCAGCATTCAATTATGATCCTTTGATTGATTATAAAAATCACAGGTTAGTTGTTATCGGACTGATGGACAAGGCGTATCGATTTTGCAGTGCTTTAAAATGGAAAGATGAGACCGCAGGCATGGGCTGTTCCAATTGCAAAGTGTCTCTATCCGTTACTTGGGGAACCAGAAGAACCTTTGAAAACTCTCTTTTTATATGATGCTAATGAGTCACGGCGCTTTTTAAACAGGATCCGGAAATATAAATCATGCTTTCAAATGACGTCCTTCGGAGTTGACAGGGAAATGATAATGCCGGGATTTCCGCCTACTTTTACGGCGCAAGGGCAAGTTTATCATAGAATAGGTTCACTTTTTCCAGCTGAAAATGAACAGCATACATTTTTACAAGTATATTTTATGGGTGACGAAGGAATTGAGGTAGACCGTCGCTGCCAATTTATCCAGGGAGTTGAGAGAGACACAGTGTTCAAAATTCAAAGATTCTTGCATGAACGTAGCATTTTAGTCAAAAAATTTAAAACTGCTTTAGAAAACCTACCTGAAGAGGATTATAAAGTCGTCATTCACGCAGATCCCCGGACCCCCCAGAATCATCGGACCCCTCGAGGAGAGCATGAAAGGCGCTACAATGCACCTTTGATAAACGAAATAGCAGCCGTAAATAGTGGTGATCAATTTTATTCACGAGGCATTGTCTTGCGAGCACGTGATGATACATTGCAATGGGTAGCCGATACACACAAGTTTTATGACTCTCTGCAATACCCACTGATTTATTGCAAAGGACAAGAGGGTTATCATTTTCAAATTCCACTCATTAACCCGGTCACAAAGGAGCCTACTCCGAACAAAAAAGGTATCATGTATGGATTTTTCTGCGTATTATATGATGTTGCGAGAAAACGATTTTAAACTCTTAGCCCGGTGTAGACAATTATTTCATCAAATTTTTGGTAGACATGTATGTGAAGGTAGAAAGTGACCGTCTCCGTTATATATCTTTAAATCAAAAAAGCTGCGCGTTGAGAATTATATACATTTACAAGATGCAGTTTCTAGCGACGCCAATGTAAGCCCCAGAGATTTTGGTAAAATGGTAATTCTGCCCTCATCATTCGTTAACAGTCCCCGCTACCTACATGAGTACACACAAGACGCATTCGCCTATTTACGAACTTACGGAAGACTTTTTGTTACTTTTACTTGCAATCCCACATGGAAATAAATAACCGAGGAGCTAATGCCGGGCCAAAAAAGTACTACAGACACGATTTAGTTGCTAAAGTATTTAGACTAAAAGTACAAAAATTAACGTATGTAATTAACAAAGGGAAATTTTCGGAGAGGTGCAGTGATTCATGTATTCAATTTAAATGCAAAAAAGAGGATTACCGCATGCACAAATTCTAATATGGCTTAAAGAGAAGTTGCGGCCCAGCCAAATAGACGACATAATAAGCGCCGAGATTCCGGATCCTGAGCAAGATAAAGAATTGTATCATCCGTTATACCATCGTCCGAAATATGATTCACGGTCCATGTGGAGCACGAAATTCAATATCGCCATGTATAAAAGAAGGAAAATGTACAAAGAAATTCCCAAACAGCTATAAAAGAGTACATGGCGGAAGATATTTTGCGAAGGTTACAGCAGACACACGCGAACATGACATACAATAAACACATTTATAATGAAGCACTTGGAAAAATTGAATATAAAGTAATGGCGATGGTAGGCAAAAAATTAAGCGACTTTGGAATGATAAGCCCTCAGCGAGCAACCGAAAATGACCTAAGTGATGAAATTATACGTGAAACAAACTACGATATACCAGCTTTGCAGCAGCAAGTAGCCGAATTTGTACCCCGCTTGCTTCCCGAACAAAAACGAGTTTTCGACAAAGTATTAGGACAAATTGAATCTGGAAATGGTGCACTTTTCTTTTTAGATGCACCTGGAGGAACTGCGAAGACATTTTTGTTAAATTTATTATTAGCGCAAGTACACAAAGATAAAAACATTGCTGTGGCTGTAGCTTACTCCGGTATAGCCACCACACTGCTAAGCGGGGGCCGCTCTGCACATTCTGTTTTAAAACTCCCTCTAAATCTAGCCCAGGAAGAATCGCCGATCTGCAACTTTAGCAAAAATAGTGCACGAGGTATAATGCTACGATAATGCAAACTTTTAGTGTGGGACGAATGTACAATGTCGCTTAAAAAATCTGTAGAAGCACTAAATCGAACGCTCCAGGATTTGCGTAGCAATACCGATGTAATGAGAGGAATGGTGGTTTTACTGGCTGGTGACTTTCGCCAAACTTTACCTGTCATTCAAAAGGGTACACCCGCAGATGAAATTAAAGCATGCCTCAAGTCGTCTATTTTATGGAACAAGGTGACAAAATTCAGTTTAACTACGAATATGAGAGTGCGTTTGTATAATGATATCAGTGCTGGAAACTATGCTGACACACTATTAAAAAGTGGCGATGGGCGGTTGGAAACGGATGCTGAGGGCTGCGTTAAATTGACGAGAGATTTTTGTAATTTAGTACAGAGTCATTCCGAATTAATTGCGAGCGTTTATTCAGATTTAACGAACAACATGCATGAAGAAAAATGATTATGTGAAAGGGCGATTCTTGCACCAAAAAATGAGAGCGTTAACAAAATAAATTCAGATATATTAAGCGAAGTAGCAGGAGAAATAACAGAGTATTCGTCAGTAGACACAGTTATGGACACAGAACAGAGCACTTCATATCCCGTAGAGTTACTAAATTCTCTAGAGTTGTCAGGTGTGCCCTCACATAAGCTTCAATTAAAATTAGGCGTCCCAGTCATGCTAATGCGAAATTTAGATGCTCCTCGGTTATGTAACGGGACAAGGCTGCGTGTGACACATCTTGGACGGAACATAATCGGTGCTACAATTTTGACAGGCATAGGAAAACGCGAAAATGTTATTATACCACGGATCCCTATAATTCCCACAGATCTTCCTTTTCAATTCAAAAGGTTGCAGTTCCCTATTAAGCTCAGTTTTGTAATGACAATTAATATAGCGCAAGGGCAAACGTTAAGGTAGCGGGGATCAACTTAGAAAAACCGTGCTTCTCTCATGGTCAGCTGTATGTAGCATGTTTGCGTGTGTCAAATGCCCAGAATCTCCACATTCTTTCCCCGAATGGAAAAACATATAACATTGTGTACAGTAGCGTCTTAAAATAGTGTTCAGTTAGTATTTTTTCCAAAATTCCCACAATCAATTAATCAGAATTCCCACAGATCTTCCCTTTCAATTGAAATTTCCTATTTAGCTCAGTTTCTTTTCAATTCCAAATGCTGCACCGCTGACGGACCTATTAAGCTCAGTTTCCTTTCAACTCAAAAGGCTGCATCTCTGACGGATCTTTTATTTGGCTTAGTTTCCTTTCAATTCAGAAAACTGCATCTCTGAAGAATCAATTTAGCTCAGTTTATTTTCAAAAGTCTGCATCCCTGACGGATAATTATGCTCAGTTACCTTTAATTAAAAAATATCCCATTTCCATTTGGAATAAACAGGCTATTTTCATGCTTTCCTATACGCTGCGTTTCAAAACATTTAAATAGGCTGACGAATCAATTTTGCTCAGTTTCCTTTTAATGGCTGCATCTCTGACAAATCTATAAAACTTTCTTTTTTTTCGTTTTATTTCAATTCAAAAAGCAAAGGATAGTTCATTTCTCAGTGACCATGCGGGCGAAGCCGCGGGTAACAGCTAGTAAAAAAATATTGCAATAGGTAGTTTACATTGTTTTACGTACGCAAGGTTCAGTACCCCATTTATCACGACAAAATATTTATGTCCAATTACACAACATACAAAGAGCCATTTAAATTGACACAACTCAAATTTCGCGATCGCACAAATACATCTTGCACTGTTTTTAAAAATATGTAACCATCACATAACTTGCAATGAAATTAAGATTCAAGTCACAGATAAAAAAAGAGAAAACATTATCTATCACACAAGAGGGTACACCTTGGAGCGGGCGAAACGGTTAATTAACAAAATTCGCTTTGTCCAAGACACATAAAATTTTACGAGGATCAAGATTTCGGAACAGTGACTTGAACCGCCCATGCGTGTCCATGATATATTTATTACTAGAAGTGTCCGTTTATCAAAACTCTTCACATTTTAAATATTTATCATTAAGTAAAACAGTGAATAACATCCTTTTCAATAAATTGCCTCGACAATAAGCGATTGGTAAGAGCCACGCTGCAGCTATTGTTAGAGCACAAATGGGTTCGCTTAACCAGGGTAGGACCACGCTCTCACAGAATACCAGCATAAAATTGCTGCTTAATGCTGCTGCGTATCGTACGATGAGTGTAGAGATCCGGAAAACTTTTTTACTAAAAACAAGGCATTCCATCTTAGTCCTCAGATGTTATAACGCATCTGCATTTTGATTATTAATCGAGGATAAATGTAGATGTCAATGGCCCATAGTATCCACTTACAATCAGGTGGACTATGTACTCGTTGGTCAACATTATTCTACAAAAAAATTAACTTTACTGTAAGGAAGAGGGCACGGCCTAGAAATTTGAATACCTAATTACTACGCCGCGGGCCATTATCGTTCGAAACAAAACCTGAAATGGGTGCAAATAAAACATACTGTATATTTCTTTGCTTGAATATGATATGATTGTTTTCGCGTCTCTGACAGTTCAGCCCAGGTTACATCATATCTTTTGGTATATTTACTGGGCACGTGTTAGTATGCATTGTATAATAATGACTATTCATAAGTGCTTACAAGTAAGCATCTGGGAATAAAAAATAACGCGTAAAGTTGTGACACTGTTATATCCCCAAATTAAAAAAAAAACATAAACAGATTATTAAAATATTAAGCTATTTCAAATATTTTAAATGCATATCATATTGACGGCGTGGTGCAGTGGCTTAACAATAAGTTGCAGGACTAAGGGCCGCAGGTTCGAATCGGAACAAGTATTTGTATAGACTAGAAATGATTGTTTCGGATCAGGGTGTTTGTCCTAGTGAAATTCATGTATGTAAGCTGTATATGTATTCAAGATACAGGAGAAAATCCTAGTTACCTATACGTTTTATTAAAAAAGAAAAAGAAAAAACAAAGAATATTACTTGTACAATACAATTGCAAACTGTCGTTTTTTACCCAAGTGTACCAGAGAGTGGGAGGGTCGTTTTTTACCCAAGTGTACCAGAGAGTGGGGGGGTAATGTTTTTCGAGCGAAGTGAGTGTATGCTTATGACTATTTCTTTGACACGCTCTGTAGAAAAAACAAACAGCCCCCCACCCTCCCCCCCCATGCGGGCGGCAAAAAAAAATAGCGTAAGCTGTTTGATGGATTTTAACATATTTGATGTATTTATATTCCTCTAGTTGCGTTAACATTTTCTATCTATTCAGCAAACTTCTTTTAAGCAGTCGAGTTTTTTATTTACTGTCTTAACCATTGGGCGCGTAAAAATATTTGTAGGTCTAAGTAGGTTTCTACTTGGTTCTTTCTAACACAGAGGTATTTTCCGAACCAATTGTAAATCTTAATTACAAATTACTCTAATAACAGCTATATTTTATATAAAATCTGTTTTGAATAAAAAATCCTTCTGAAAATTGATAAGTTTCGAAATTTATGAACAATGTTTTGACAAGTTGAAAACTCCCAGCAGAGCACCTTGAAGCTTGATATTTGTTATACCTTGATATTGTGCTATTAATTTCGTTCGATAATTGTTGTCATTGCTTTGCCTTGCATTGGTATTTTGCCTAGCTAGTAAGAATTGAGGAGAAAATGAATCAAACTGTAATAAAAAATTAAAATGTTACCATATTTTAAAGCGCCTTTTTAAGCAAATATATCATTGTTTAGTTATTTTAGTTTGTCACATCTAGGAAATTTTACATCAATTCCAAGAATAAAACATACCGAAGCAAACAAAAAATTGGAGCAGGGCGAGTATGGAAAACACTCATAAAATTTAATAGGTTTTCCTTCAAAAACCACTTACGTGAGCTGCGTTCCGATAGGGCCATCCTGGTTTTTTTGGTCCCAATATACGCATGTTAATAAGCGAGCTGCGTGAAACGGGCGGATTGTTTTCGGAAGCCGTTGTTGCGGGTTTAAAATCATCTTTGTAGTTCCGCGTTTCGCTCCAGTTGTGTTGCTCTTTTGATTTACTGGCCATTTTATCTCTTACTTAAAGTATTTATATCGCGTATACAAGAGTAGAAAGATTAAGCACATTGTGGCTGTAAATAAGACAATAGTAGTACTGTTATCTCGTTTATACTAATAAACTAAGTAATCTAATATGATATATCGCGTTTTGTTTCTCATTTTGTAACCCGGCGTTTCTTTATAGAATAAGTGTGAGATACGAACTCATAGTCCACCTCATAGTAAGTGGATACTGTGAAACATCGACGTTTACATCTACCTACATAGATATTTACATCTACCCTCGGTTAAGAAGGTACTAGAATAGTATAATGCCTCATTTCTAGTAAAGAGGTTCTTCGGTCGTTACCTGAACGGCCCGACCCAATGGTGTTATAACCACAGTAGAGCTCTAGCATGTTCCACATATAAAAGAACACGTTTTGATTGCTTTGAAGCATTACCACTAGTAAAGAGGGAATAAGTGGTTTGACGTCCCAGTGTTTAAGTTGACCTTTAGCTTATGATAATTAATTTTGATATTGTTACGAGCTTAGGGTTCGAGACAATAAAAAATGCCGATTGAATTACCAAAATTAACACTTTAATTCACTTTACACTAGTTAAAACTTCACTTTATTTCGCTCCGAAGCTTCGCTTGTCTCGCCAAATTCAATACTGCTCCGATCGCGTCTAGCAGTGCCTTTAAAAACACTTTTTACACCGAAACATCCAAAATATTCCGGTAGATACAGGCGCCGACCGACCAGACGCAGAAAGTTCGAATGTGGGGCTTCTAGAAAGCTTAATTCTTCTGTTCGATACTAGATGGCGCTGGTGGTTGAAAGTCAAGATTGACATTTTCTAGGAAGCCCTCCTCGCTCTGGTGCCCGACACTAGATGGCGCTAGTGCCAGCTACCTGACGTCAACTTAGGTGCGCAACAATATCCTGAAGATCAAAATATCTTGAAGTCTTACAGAGGTATGCTTAAGTTTACATTAATATTTTTGTTAATAATAGCATCCTAAGCTGATAGTGGCTTCCAGCAAATTTTTTCTATTGAAACTAGGATGATTTTGACTTTCATAGCCTCAATCATCGTTCTTGGCAAAAATCATACACTTTACTAAGTTTGTTTTCTTTCAAATATCGTGTTTTAATGGTGGCTGTCATTAACATATTACCAGATTGCAGTCTTCCATAAGCATTGATGTTTAATATCGGATAAATTTTCCTTCGTGCGTGTAAAACAAAAAAATTAAATAGTTGCGGACTATTGGTTTTAGTTCGACTGGGGAAGGACAACGCTCTTACAGAATACTGGCGAAAAATAGCAGCTAAATGCTGAAGCGTTTTCTATGGTGAATATAGAGAGAAACGAGGCAATACATTTAAGTCCTCACGGGTGACAACGCATCTGTATTTTAATTCATAACCGAGAATAGATGTAGATGTCTATGGACCACAGTAACTACTTACCATCAGGTAAATTGTGTCGGTTTATCACCCTTATACTATAAAAAAGGTATAATTATATTTTTAAGTTTTAAAAAATACGTGAAGAGAAATTTTGTCGTAATCTCCCGAACGGTCTCGGGCCGGTTGATTTCGTCGATTAACCTTTGGATCGAAATTGGCTTAGTAACATATCATAGTATTATTTTAATATTATAAGCTTATATATATATATATATATATATATATATATATATATATATATATATATATTATAGCTATATTATTATTATTATATTTCAACTGACTAAACTACTATAGTACTTTTATTCATTCATTCAAAACAGCGTAACAAAAGTACAATGCTGAACATAGGACTTCCCCAAAATTGTGCAATGTGGGGATGTTTATCATAATAACTATAACAAACTTGAAATACTTTTAATACAACAAATTAGTTTATTAACAAAAACGTATAAATATTCATGGTGTTGCTTAAATTTATTATAGACGTAGCCTGTTATTTTATCTAAATATATACAGAATGATTATTTTTACTGTCTGGACAAATAAAGGGTGTAACAGGCTAACGGAATAGAAGCCTATGGCACTAATATTTTACATACGTAGTAGTATTTATTGGTAGATCAATTTCATAATATTATGTTAATGTAAAATAAAAACAAATTTGTACAATATCAGTACCATAGGCTATAAATTAAAGTAAAAATAAAAGTGCAATAATTAAAATGTCCTTCTGTAATGTCAAAATAACTGTCTTAGATTAATCTGAGAAGGTTATTTGCATGTCATTAAAACATGAAAAACTAATTTTAAAACTCTTACCTGTCTGTCTGTATATCCGGGCTAATCTTCGGGATGACTGAATCAATTGTAATAAAGCTTCACGATCAGATAAATAACAATTCCAGGAGTGACCTAGACTATATTTTATCAGAAAACTTGGAAAATATTCTTGAAAAAAAAAAAACAAAAAACCGGTAAAACGAATGTTCTTTGACTATCTGAAATGTAAATAAAATTGCAATAATACTTCGTATCTAGACGAAGCTGGCGAAATTACTAGTTCATCATAAAATATAAAACTGTTTTTAAAATTGTAATTATTCAATTAATTCGGTTTAAGCTTACAGTAAACTCAGGACGCACCTTACAGAAGAAAAAAAAACGTAAAACACTGGCCACTGAACCAACGTTCGCAGACCTAAATTAGTACTTTCGAACGCATACCGATAGCTGCTGTGCGTTGGGGCATCTTCAGAGCCATATTTGGAAAAGAAAGGCGCTTATGAGATTGAACGATTAAATAAATCTCATGGCGAAATACTGACCTATCAAATACATGATAGCATGATATCTCTGTTCTTAGGTTTTAATTTTGAGCCGTTGTTTAGTAAGTCACTATGATCCGGCGAAGTATTTAGTAGTTATGGGATTTACATTTTTGCTAAAATATATGTAGTACAATAGAACTTAATATAACCCCCTCATAAAAAGGTCCGAAAATACACAGCATTAACTACTATTTACCTTTCTTACTGTCCTTCCCCAGCGAGCACCATTCGTGCTACAACTATACTACTAATATAACTCCATGCTCCACTATAAATCTCTATACATATACTATACTCGCACTCTCACCAAGCAATTTTGGACATACACTCGTATGCCGTATTTACTTCTTAAGTTATTTAAGGCATGTTTCAACCGTGATAAAATATTTTTTTCTTAATGCCGAGCAAAATTTTGTCACAATCGGTAGTGCATATTTAACGGGTTATCTTAACAATATAATACATTTCTTTGTCGAGACAATGGTAACAGCAATGCTAGGATCGAATAGATGGCGCTCAACTTAATTTATTAAGAAACTCTACATTTATGAACCAAAATCACCCAAATTTACAGTAAGACATGTGTGATGAGTAACATAAAATGTAATCATAAAATCTGTAACCAATAGGTAATCGAGGTTTACAATAAATTTTATAACTACAGTGCAGAAAGTTTGGAGTTAATCAAAAGTGAAACTCATTGCGTCAACTAACAATACATACTGAGTAACATCTGCCGCCCCAGATAGCACATAATCAAATCTAAATACACCTAAGAAAAGTAAATGTTTTGTACACTTGATAAAATAAAACATTTAGTATTTTAAATGACATGCTACCCTACACCTCGCAGTAGGATTTCCTCATTTATCTTGTAGAAATAGATACATAAATTGCACATGAACGAACATCCAGATCCTGAATTATTTGTATTTGAACCTGTGGACCGGAAATTTTAATTTAATATTTACGATTTTTATAATTAAAAATGATATACCTGCTAGCGCCACGCTGCAGCTATATTATGGTTGTAAAATTAGTGTATGTTGTATATTATGGTTCGTATGGTGAGTGTAGAGAACCGGTTACCTGTTTTACTGAAATCGAGGCATTCCATCTTAGTCCTCAGAGGTGACAACGCATCTGCATTTTGATTCTCAATCAAGGTTAAAAATAGATGTCTATAGGCCACAGCATCCACTTACCATCAGAGGATTGTGTGCTTGTTTGTCACCCTATTCCATAGATATACAAAAAAAAATGTTGTAGAGTAATCCTAATTTTTTTTTTGCCTAATAATTAAAAAATGCCGCAACCAAGAGCTTAGCGACTGCGTCAGTGAAACGTAAACGCATTATAAAAATTTCGCACTAAATCTGTACTGAAATAAGTCCATACATATTTTTGTGTTTTTAACATAGAAGTGACACAACCTCCTAGTTCACCTGATGGTAAGGAATAACTCGGTGGTAGGACACCTATTCTGAAAACTGAAATCTTTTAGCTTAAACTTTTTTGCAAGTACTTATTGGATGTAGTAATCCCTTTTTTATATAAAGCTGAAGTGACAGTGAACTTATAGTCCATCTGGTGGTAAATGGTTAATGCAATCAACTTCAAACTAAAAGGTTACAGATGGGTTGTCTCGTCTGAGGACTAAGATGGAATGTTTTACATCCTGTAATTATATTGACTTTTTATACCCTTCAGTCATCAGACATAAGTGCAAGAACTACTATTTGGAGAGAGAAATAGGGAAAAGGAGTCAGACGGTATACATGTTGAGCCATGCTGCAGTTATATTAGAAGTATAGTTGTAGCACGAATGGGTCGGCTTGACCGGGGAAGGACCAGGCTCTCACAGAATTATTGACGACTCCTTGACGTAGTGGCTTAGCAATGAGTGGCTGCGGCGGGAGGTCGCGGATTCGAATCCCGCAAGGAACAAGTATTTGTATGGCCTCCATATAGTTGTTCCGGGTCTGGATGTTTATCCTTGTGCAATTTATGTTTGTAAACTGCTCCCACGATACAAGAGAAAATCTTAGTGTAGGGGTAACGTTTAAAAATAAAGGAATACCAGCGTATAATAGCAGCTTAATACTACTGTGTTTCGTATGGTGAGTGTAGAGAGCCAGAGACCCTTTTTACTGGAAACGAGGCATTCCATCTTAGTCCTCACGGGTGATAACACATTTTGATTCGTAATCGAGGATAGATGTAGATGTCTACGGGCCACAGCATCCACTTACCATCAGGTGGACTGTTTGTCAGTTTGTCACCCTTATTCTATAAAAAAAGACGGATTCCTAGGCAGGAAAAGAGTTCTTTCATCTATTAAACATCTAAAATTCTTCTTTGTATTTAGACCTCTGTACTTGTCTGTGGGCTGGAGAGGTCACTTCTTTTCTTTTATAAAAGTCAAACTTACAGTTCATCTGATGGCAACTAGCTACTGCTGTCATTGGACATAGAATACATTTTTTTTTCTCCTTTTTCACCTCATCAGCACAAAAATCAAATAAACACACTGCTGAACACCGAGTTCTCCCGTTTTCAATAGGATTTACCTTAAATAGTTGCAAATTAATTTTAATATTGTTGATAGGTCAATTATTATACTCGTATAAAACGTGATTATCTTAAACAATAAGTTCTTTATACCAGTCTTTAGTGGCTTTAACAATTGCAAGTTAAGGTATGTTAATGAGTGTCTTACATTGACAAATATAGTTAATACATTTAGCAATAACATCGATACTCTAAGCATTTAAGTTACTTTAAGTAAAGGTTAGACTAAACTGACATTCGTTTTAAGCAAATAACGGTTGATTTACCAAACATAGAATATAAACCACTTGTTCTTAGAAGATGTTCGCAGATATCTTGAGATATATCGAGGGACCTCAATTGCATGTGAGCGGAGGTCAATAAATCAATTGAGGGAGCGGTCCCTTTGGCCGATTTCGTTGATGGTGTAACTTTCGATGAAAGTTGATATGCGGTAGTCTCTTTTAATATAATAGTGACTTTTTGAAATTGCTTTACCTTAAAGAAATGACGGTACATTTATTTTTTGATATAATGATATATTATTATTGTTATGAGTACGTGATTTACATAATGTATGATTTTAGCTATTACAAATTAAAGTGTTTTAAAAACATAACGTAAATATTTACGCCTGTCACTTGGAGGTATAGGCAGAAATTACGGACTTCCATTTGGCATACCTCTCTCGCCATCTTCACGTCGTATACATGCTCGTCGGTTAAAGGCGCTCTTAGCTCAAATTCAATTCAATTTTCAGCGGTACTTTAATAGCCATATTTTAAATGGTTTCTGTACAAACTATTAGATTTATCAACAACAAAAATCATTAATATGACATGCAATTACCACGGAAAATTGTAAATTACCAAATAATGTAGTAGGTTCGAAATTAATGTCCTACAGACCGGTCACGACGGCCTGTCGATCAGCAGTCGCACTACTACAAATTAAGTTCGAAGTACCGCACTAAGCTCAGGTGGCTCCCAATCCGTTTTCATTGGAATACTCATATACTTTCTGCGCTCTACTGCGTCTTATTTAATATATCAATTAAATTTCTTGGCTCTTGTCATCATTTTTCCTTACGGTCCAAAGAAAATCTTTCCCTCCAATGTTCTGTGCACTCCTCGACATTTTATGATAAATCTTTTGCTTGAAGTAAGACTCTGGAACTCCTTACCCCAGTCAATTAAACGTGCTCAATCCTTAAATGTGTTCAAGAAACGGGTTAAGGAACACTATTTGTCTCTTTAACCATTATCTCTTCGTCCTCTTAGGTCATTGATCTATCTAAAGATGTCTTCGTAGTACATGAGTAGTTTTTTTTTAAATATAATGCACCCTACCCGTTAATATATTTCTTATTTTTATTTAATTTGTTATTCTGGGTTGTCTGAAGAGATTGCCATGTAGCATGTAGTTTTCCCCTCATTATTTGTAATTTTTTCTTATATTTATCTTTTCTTGATATATAATAAAGAGTATTGTATTATATTGTAAATTTTTATTTTATGTTACCTTACAGTTGAATGGCCCTTATATTTAAAAAAAAGTTGTTTGAAGTTAGTTGCGGGTGTCCATGGGCTGAAGTTGGCACTTACTATCAAATGGACTATAAGTTCGTTTCTGTTAAAAAAAAAAAGTGGTAGGATTGAACTATAATTCTTAAAAGAATATTTTACCTATTACATGAATTACAGCACGAATTCGTCGGCTCGACCGGGGTAGGACTACGCTCTCATAGAATACCAGTCTAAAATAGCAGCTTAAAGCTGCTGTTTCGAATGGTGAGAGTAGAGAACCGGAGACCCTTTTTAATGGAAACGAGGCATTCCATCTGTCCTCAGGGGTAACAACGCATCTGCATTTTGATTCTTAATTGAAGATAAATGTAGATTTTTATGGGCCACAGCATCCACTTACCATCAGGTGGATTGTGTGCTCGTTCGTCACCCTTATGCTATTAAAAAATAAGGCGATCAAGGTATAATATTGTATAGAAGTTGACTTTAATTTCAACGTCAATTATCTTTCTTGAATTGCATCTTGTATATTTCGTTACGACGACGAATTAGTTAGAAGAGATACGATTTATGGACTTAAAATATATATGTATATATATGGACTAAGTTCTTGAGTTACAGAAAATATTTTTGACCTAACTTAAGCGGTAATAAATTAGTATGCTCTATATTTTGGCGGCTTTTAAAACATGTTTTCGACCACCTACAGTAACATTTACGACAAGTGCTGCGCCCCTGAGCTACCAACAAGGAGTATAAGAGTCACTAGTAACCACAAACCTAAATTACAGTAATCGACTTGAAACAAAAAAAAAACATTTTATTTTAATATTACGAAGTCAATATTATTTACATTTAAGCACTACATTTTAATTTTTAATTTATTTTCAATGGCCTTACGTGTCTTTATTTAAATCCAGTCCTATTCTGCGCAGATCTGGCCACCGTGACCGAAATTCGATCCAGTGGACATTATCAGGCACCTCCTCACACAAAACTATCAGCGGCATCTTGGAGGACACAAAATATTTCTGGTTGTATCGTAGTTATGGTAATCAGTTGAATCATAAACATTAATACCATCGAACGAAATAGTCCACCTCGATCGGAGGTTATGATTTCTTATATTGCCACCAAACGTCAAATTAAATTAAAAATTTAAACTAAAATTAAAACATTTTAAACTCATTTTCAATAATGATTAAAACTAATTTTACAGATTTTATCGCGTTCTAATCAATGTGTAGTGTTTGCGTAAATATAATAAATCATAATTTTCAATAAGTTATACATATATTAAAAGGCACATTAAATGCACTGTGATTTTGACTCAAAATTATGTATTGTATAATTTGATTTTGAATCTAACATTGTAAGCCTTCTTCTCTAATCCCGTCCTCAATCACTTTTAAATATCGTATAAGGTACATTCCATTTGAATTAATAAAGACCTTTAATAAAACTGTGTCTACACCATTAGTACAAAATGCGATGTTCCCGATACGAGATACTTAGTGTCGATAGAGTATTGGCACAGGTGGAATTTGCAATTCAAATTTTTCGATCGAACAAAAAGGTACAAATGTTAAGCACGGCGGATTTGTGATGAACTTAAAGGTTTTATCTTAATGTTAAAACTTTATTTGTACACGTAATTGTGAACGTTAAAATGTAATCAAGATGTAATATATGATCGACTAAAGGGCCAATAGTTAGGGAAATAAAGCATAATTTACGGACCACACCATGTATGCATGAGCATTCCTGTATTTCAATACATGAGTGGTGGCGGCTCGTTTACGAGTATAAGGCATTTTCGTCTTATTTTATATTTCACAAATATACTGATTTCAAGCCCGGTGCTATTAAAGGAAAATGTGCAACTTAAATTTTCTACGCTTGATTAAATAGTGCTTAAAGGTGAAAGTAAACATACTTAATTAGTCTGCAAATTTAAAACAAAACAATTTGAGGATAGTTTCTAAATTGAGAGACACTTGCAGCATGCAGTGAGCAAAGTCAGTAGTTTTTATATGATATTATTTTTATATGAGATAGTTTTATATTCGTATTTTGGTAACAATTTGGAAAATCTAGAAGTGCACGCCTCACACGTTTATTGTGTTAAATATTAAAATTAAAATATGATGTAAATTTTTACACGGAAAAAAATAACAGAGAATCTGATCGACTTTCATTAATAAATTTAAACTGTGTTGAGTTCTATAACAAAAATGAATAGGGATCCTCCTCTGAATATGTGGAATCATATTTAATACTACTTATCTCAATCTATTGCTTACATTTCTATTAAGCTAGAAGACTCACCGACGCACAGACCAACGGACGGCAGTCCATATATTTCTTCATTTACTCAATGAATTAATCAATTATAAAATTAACTAATCATATTATTTAATGTCTGAATTTATTGTAACTTTAATAATAGTATGAACTGATGTTTAGCTAAAAGTAAAGAACGATTTTGAGGTATGGCCACATATCGAGATTAGAGCACCCCCTAACGCTGTGAGGCGTACAATAAGCACCTTGAACAGAAAAAGGAGGTTATTTATATAGAAATATATATTATTGTTTTTTTTTTCACATTTCGTAGTGTTAGAGATATTATAAACGGTAGTTCCAGATAAAGAAAGTTCTTTATCTGCTTAGTTACCGACACCCGATGAAAAAGAGAAGTTTTCGCCTGCGCTACTAAATTAGCGCAAAGGTAACCCGCCACTGGATGAACTTACATCCCCCTGTTTAATCACACAGGGAGGCGATGGAAATTAATTAGGACCCCATTTTGTGGCTATGCGTATGAGTAGGGAATAGAGGAAGGGAATAATCAACGACAATGATGATGATTTAATAGGTTTATATTTAACCCTGTCATTGGAAAAATATTGTTTGTAGATATACAGATCCAAAGAAAATAATACGTAAACGAAACATTTATAGTATTCTCGGTGCTTTAATAAAATAGTACCAAACGTCTCTTTATTAACAAAAGTTGCATCGTCGAATACGGTAACATCCACTTAACCAGACCTTTATTATATTAGTAGTAATAAGGATAACATCTAGAATTGTATGCGTTTACGGTGGAAACAATTATTGTCATCTTAACAAGAACGTGGCTGGAGCGATCTCGAAACGATATGAAAAATTTATGGAAGCAATAAAACTTTGTGTCGGCGATTTTGTTAATCGGGCGTAAATACCAATGAGCCATATTGTAAATTACATTTGTTGAACCCTTAAACTTCTGTTAAGTGAACAACTGTCTGATTATTCAAGGTTTTATGGAGTGATATGTAATAATTGTTTATAACGAGATTACAAAATGAACTAATCTTTAAAAAATGTAAAAAAATATACCATATCGTTATTCATGGTTACTTTATGGACAGTATTTGACATAATGACATCCGCATATAGTAAACGAAATAACAGAAAGAATCAGTATCAGGCAATAGGCTGGCCATATAGCTTAAGGGACTGACAACCGACGGGAATGAGGATTCTCTAGTGACAGCCTCGTATGTCCCTCGCTGGATGGTGTGACGACCTCGTGAGTCATTTTTTTATAGAATAAGGGTTACAAACGAGCACACAGTCCACTTGATGGTAAGTGGATGCTGTGGGCCCATAAACATCTACATTTATTTATTTATTTATGCTTTCATGCACAAAGTAGTACATATGGCGGTACATATTTAATGCCATAGGGCATTGTCTCCCAGTTAACCATTAGGCTAAACAGAGATAGACATTATGGAGGGGGTGCAGCAATATTTAAATAGAGAGGATAATATATATACATACACAATAGGTTCGCATAATGATTTCTTATATTTACGCGAACACTACACATTGAAATAATACTAGTTTTTACGGAATTTACCGCGTATATTTTAACTTTTTAAATACCCGACGTTTCGAACGCTTTACAGCACTCATGGTCACGGGCAGGACTGAGATGTTCAACGTCCATATGTCATAGTTAACCGCGGTTACCATAGATTAAAAATCTATGGTATGGTGGATTTTAATCTATCTTAACCCTTCTCCAGTTTGGTCCTGCTGTAAGTTTTATTTCATCTTTTCACCTTGCATGCTACCTTCCTCGTCTTCTTTTGCTGTCCCTTGGATTAAAATTGTATACTTTATTATTAAATAGCTGGTAGGTACCCAGCGCGAAGCCGCCTCAAAAATAATTATGAAAATGTCGTTTTAAATTTAGAAGAGCATATTGTTTAATTAGAAATGATAATGATGATGAATTTCAATTGATCGAGACATATAAGATTAAACATGAATAACACATGACCTGGAAAATTTTGATAAATTGTTATTCCAGTACTTAAATAACACACATCTTAGGGGGCATCACCTCAAATTAACTAAAGCCGTGTCACATAACCCACACATGCACTTTCTCAGCCAAAGAGTGGTTGAAGCGTAGAACGAGCTGCCTTCAGAAGTGATATCTGCACAGATCATTAACCAATTTAATAACGAATTGGATAGAAAACTATAATAGAAAAAATACACATTTGAAACTGGGATACAAGCTTTTATCAGTTGTTCTAACTGCTGGCCTCTTAAATAATAATAATAATATAATTTTCTGCGAACGGGTTAATCCCAGTCAACTTCTCGGGTCATCTGAGGCGACTCTGACTCCGTGACGGATCGCTACAAGCTCAAATACAAAAGGCGGTGCTCCGAGATACCGCTCGCATCGTCCGCCTGCTTCTTTCCATTTCCCCTAACCCTCGGCCGTTTGGTCTCCCCTGCCGAAGGCTTCCACCTGGTTGGGTTTTTATTTATTTATGTATTTTTATGTATTTATTTTATTTTATTGATATTTATGTATATTTATCATTTTCATTTACAATTATATATTTATAGAACCAAACCAGATGAGAAAACTATTATACCCCAAATATAACTTTCAAATAAATTTGTCGATACGATACGCGCCATCTACTGTAAGGTAATTGTATTATGCTTACAACCTTCGTGCAAGTGCAAGAAAAATATCTTAATCAAATATCTATAAGTCTACAAAGTTTTACCGCAATCTGATGAACGGTATGGCAGCGCATAAAATTCGAACAAACATTAATTTTTATATATTAGATTAACGGAACTATATAATCAGTTATAAACAAGACAGCTTAAGCTTATTATTTACTTCGTGTGCTCTTAAATAAACGACTAAATAGACAGATCCAGCTGTGTTATATTTTATCACATTCGTAAGAGCAGCCGAACAGATACAGTAAGCATGTACATAAATATCGCGAGATATGATCGCAATATGTGTTCTTGAATGCCAATGTCTATATCTTGTACTTAATCGTTAATCTCAGAGATCTACACTTAATATACTTAATCTAAATTTACTTACTTAAAAAACGTATAAATTAAAAATAGATCGTTCTTGTGAACCATTTATACGAAAATCTACGAAATAAAAATAAAATTATTCTAATATTATATTATTAGAATAATTTTATTTTGACGAGCATGTATGCGTAGGTATATGGATGTGGAAGAGGCGAGAGAGGTATGTCAGGATCATGCTAAATGGAAGTCTCTGCCTAACCCTCTGGGTAACAGGCGTGAGTGTTTATGTTTATGTTTTTATGTATTATATTATTGAGTAAATAAAATAATGGCTTTCTTCTGCTAAAAATAAGACTATTCATATATTTTTACCTAAGAAATAAAAGAAATGAAAAATACCAAGACACTTAAGACAAAAAATAATAATAAAATTCCAATTTTAACTAAAACATCAAATTAACCTAATATAACCTTTAAGTAAATTACACAGTTATCAAAATAGTGCAAACATAACTGCATAGAGCATTCAATTTAATTGTTTGGTATGATGCTATTTTTGATACCAAAAATATAATGACTGTTGTTAATTAAAAAACTATCTATTTAAAGATGGATAGTTTTTTTTTACCATCTTGCACCTTTTAAAGAACTATCTGAAGAACTGATCGCGCCTGGCCTGAGTTGCGCCTAGGTGCAGTGTTCGATTTCTAGACCTAATAGGCTATCCGGGAAAGATCAGTGCGGTCGAGCGAGTTCCACGCACCTCATTAATTAGCCGTTCCCATTAACATGATAATAAATAGGCTTTGTTCCAATATATGGCTACCACTTTGTTGTTTGTTTCAGCAAATTCTTGTCTACCGCCCATAGTTCAGCATACATTTATCTAAAATGATCAGAAACTATACTTTAAGGAATTTTGCCGGTTCTTTTCACAATAGACCGTGTTGAATTTGTTATATTGACGTATACGAGTGAAATTTTAGTTATAATTGGATTTCTTGTGTTTTGTGGTTGCTCTTTTTTTAAAGGAGCTTAAAAATTTTATTCATCATAGGGGAAATTCAACAACTTACTTAAATTATCACACATTTGAAGTTATGATCTCCTTTAATGAGTATTTTACTAATAGAGTTGGGGAAGTGATAGATCTGAGAGTGATATGTTACATACTGCAGCCTCCAATCCCCATAATAAGTGTATTAATTACGGCATATCTATTTTTCTATAAAAGATATCCATTTATATAATAATTACCAGACGTAAAGGATGTGGTAATGGCCGATAGATATTTGAATCTTTCATCGATTAAGAATCAAAATGCAGATACGTTGTCACCCCTGAGGACTAAGATGAAATGATTCGTTTCCAAAAAAAGGATCTCCGGTTCTCTACACACACCATACGAAACACAACAAGTATTAAGTTGCTGTTTTGCGCCAGTATTTTGTAAGAGGTAAGTGCTAGTAATAACAGTCTTAATAAACATAATATTCTTGTGCTGACTTTCCTTATAATCAATATTTGTTGATAACTACAATACCAAATTATTGCTTATCACTGTCGGAGATATTTAAATAAGGTTTTATTGTGTAATTTATTTCGTAAGACGTTGAATTTAACGACTACAGACATAAATTAAAATTTAATTCAAATGAAAACAATGTTAAAATATTTAAAACAGTACTACCCTACCCTACAGTAAAATTTTATATACTATTATACGCTACAGTTTTATTATGGTTGTAGCACACATGGGTCGGCTCGACCGGGGTAGGTCCACGCTCTCACACAATACCAGCGTAAAAAAGCAGCTTTATGCTGCTGTTTCCATCCATGAGGCATACCATCTTGGCCCTCAGGGGTGACAATGCATCTTCATTTCGATTCTTAATTGAGGATAAATGTAGATGTTTATGGGTCACAGGTGGATTGAGTGCTCGTTTATCACCCTTATTCTATAAATTAAAAATGCATACCAGGTAATACATGCTGGATTTACATTCTAGAATATATAAATGTATGTAAATAATATTATAATGAGCAATAATTATTAACATATGCTGAAGTGTTTGTACAGTAGGGCTACGATGGCTATCCGTGTATAGAACCAGAGTACGAAACCTATTCAACTGCAGAGAAGTGTAAGACAGGGTGACGTTATTTCCCCGAAACTTCACCGCTGCATTGGAAGACGTTTTCAACCTACTGGACTGGAAAAAAGGATACGGTATTAACATCAATGGCGAGTGCATCACTCACCTTCGATTTGCCGACGATATAGTCCTTATGGCAGAATCGCTGAAGGACTTAAGTACTATGCTCAATGACCTCAATAGTGCCTCCCATCGAATAGGTCTTAAGATGAACAGGGACAAAACAAAGATCATGTTTAATGTCCATGTCACACCTATGCCGGTAGTTGTTGGGAGTGTGGCAGTGGTAGGAAAAGGGGAGATCTCCCGCCGGGCAAGGTGTTCTGCCCGGGGAGCGGCCGACACTCCATGTGATAGTTCGGAGATGTTCTATATATACTGTTTATGATTCGGAATGTTGATAGCGTGATTTAGGCTTCGGTGTATTTCGCTTGTGGCGCGACGACAGCGCCGCCACATCACCCCCCTGCTCAGACCGGAGGTTGATAGTGCAGTCGAGTTGTCGACGAATGTGCACGTGCCAGGAGATTGCCTTGTAGTCTGCGGTGAGTCGAGAAGAAGGCAAGTAATCTGCGAGAATGCCGTGAAGCAGAGGCGATCAGTAAGGCTCAGAGCCGTGCCGAACACTGTGTGGCGCACGGAGTAGCTTGAAGGAACAGGAAGCATTATTATTCTAGTGCTGCGATGAACCTTGTGAAGCTAGATGGCTTGCAGGATATGAAGACTGCAGACGATATCTGCTCGGGAGCGAATGGGTGGGGTATTCTATGACGATGATGAAGCTTGAAGTTTCCGAAGGTTGTCGGTTGCGTGTTCAGATCACGTCGGGGTCACCACTGTGGCCGTGGTAGGAAAACGGGAGATCTCCCGCCGGGCAAGGTGTTCTGCCCGGGGAGCGGCCGACACTCCATGTGATAGTTCGGAGATGTTCTATATATACTGTTTATGATTCGGAATGTTGATAGCGTGATTTAGGCTTCGGTGTATTTCACTTGTGGCGCGACGACAGCGCCGCCACAGGAGCACTAAGCTCGAAGTTGTTGACGAGTACGTTTACCTGGAACAAATAGTCCAACTAGGTAAGTCCAACTTCGACCGAGAGGTCAATCGACGGATTCAACTCGGCTGGGCGGCGTTCGGGAAATTAGGACACATCTTCTCGTCAGGTATACCTCAAAACCTGAAAACTAAGTTGTATAACCCAAAGTCGCTCAGCGAGCTATGGAGAGGGCTATGATCGGAGTTTCTCTGCGTGATAGACTCAGAAATGAGGATATCCGCAGTAAAACCAGAGTGACCGACATAGCCCAATGGATTAGTAAGCTGAAGTGGCAATGGGCCGGCCATATAGCTCGAAGAACCGACAATCGCTGGGGAAAAAAGGGTTCTCGAGTGGCAGCCTCGTACCGGTAGGCGAAGTGTAGGGCGACCCCCCCACTAGATGGAGTGACGACCTGGTAGTTTACTGAAGATGATATATAAAAAGAAATATAAACTAAAACTTTAAACTTTCCTCTCATCATTATCTATACCTTTAAAACAATTGTATATATATATATATATATATATATAATCGGAATCTCGGAAACGGCTCCAACGATTTTCATAAAATTTTGTGTGCAGGGAGTTTCGGGGGCAATAAATCGATCTAGCTAGGATTTATTTTTGGAAAATGTCTTTTTTGTCCGTGTTTTTAGGCAATGAAAAACTGCTCAATATCATTAGAATAAGAAGGTAAATTTTGACAGTTTATTAATGATTACAAATAGCTTAATTGGTATATTGGGCGGTCACAAAATCGTAATACCATGGTTCGAGCCCAGACCGACCGACCGACTTTTTTAATCTTTTTTTCGAGTTCCTTTCTTTTTTGAGAAAATCTACTTTTTCGAGCTTTTTTTTAGTACTTTTTAAAAACACGAAAATTTAAATTAAACTAATTGCATTCATGATTTTTTATTCAAATAACCAGTTCAGTTTTTTCTATTATGTCGCTAAGATCAAAAAATATTATTCGTATTTCATCAGTATGTAATTTGTATCTATATATAACAACCGGGTACTATATGTAATATACGAATACATTTCATTTAGAAACTTCACTGCAAGTGAACCCCTTGGACCAATAATCTCTACAGCCAACGGCACGAATATTTAATCATCTCTCAGTGACTCATATTCCGCCACTTACTGATTTCAGTAGTATTTGATGCTGCCCCAGCCGTAAACAAGTTAGGTATTCTAGAATATTTAGTTGAAAAACTAATAATTTTCGAATTAAAGAAGTTGAAGACAATTTGTAAGTAGATCGGCGAGAATCTGTTGACACGAAAAAAATTAAAAATACATTTAACAAATTAATGTTTGATTCGTATAATATAATATTACGTTATCACTAAAGACTTACATAGCATAAATTAGAAGCAAGCGAAGAATTCTAAACAGTTAAGGAATATTTTACAGTCTACTTTGAAACTTGATATTTGAGATTTGTATGTTATTACTTTTATCTTGATATCTTTCTCTAAAAAATGCATAGAATTGCAAAAGTGTGTTATGAACACGGAGACAATCACAATACGAATGGGCCAGAAAACATTTATGACTGGAGATTGCATCGAATTAATATTTAAAAAAAAATGGACTTGATGCAGATTCTCTATTCTTAAGTAGCCAAGTGTAACAAAAACTACTACAAAAATATCAAAAATTATTCAGTATTTTCATAAAATACCTTTCTATAAAAATTACTTATGTCTTATTCCTCCAATATTTGCATTACAATACAGACTGAGTTTGTCAACCTATGACAAATATTGTATTTGAAAGTGAAACAGCAAACAATCTCAGCGAGAAGTTATTTATTTAACCTGAATAAGGGTTGTGAAAGTGTCCCAAAGAACGAAGGCATTGTATGATTTAGCTAAATGTATTCATGGAATTGTTTCAATTAACACCTGTTTCTCAACAAAACGAGGTTAATTATGCAAGTAGTGTCTCTGCGAAGAATTTATGGCTAACACTCAGTGGGAGGTTTCGACATAAAGAAATTTTCCATATGAATGGGTAAGACAATTTAATCAATAGAGAATTCTGTTCTAGACCGTATTAAGGATATCTATCTTATATAGTTAAGACGTGCTTTATGTAGTTTCTGAAGAAAAATTGTATATGTTACCAGTAGTTACTATTATGTTGCATCTTACGTACACCGTTAGAAGTTTTCCCTTTGATTTATTTGTGTAATCTTAAAAAGGGGCAAGACTAACATACAATCAAAATCAGGGGTACCAAATATTTTCCTTTCTGTATATGTAAAATATACAACTTAATTCCAATTCTATATTGCTTTGCTCTTTAAAGTTTGTTCTTTCTATTAATTTTCTTCTCGGTAATATTAAGCCTAGCTTTACCAAATTTTCTTTGTGTACTTTATGGTGACTAAACGTTGTAAATCCATCTCACTCGCATTCTGTCCAGATTCTAAGCTATTGTGGATGCGTAATATTTTTAATTACTAATAGTTATATAATTATAGCATTGTTATATGAAGTGATATAGCTATAATACATAGGCTGCACTAAAAGTATCGGGAATGGAATATTTCCACTGTTCCTGTCATATTAAAATCTTTTTAATTGAAAACTCCTTGGTTTTAAAAATTGAATACCATTTATTTATTTAAAAAAAGTTCTCGGTCTTGTCACAAGGTTTTGTCAAACTTGTTTAGTCATTGACAAAATAGAATTGACTCGAGAAAATTCAAGACCGATGATTTATTATGACTTTCGAAGTGGTTTAACACAAAAACAGTGTGTTGACCGGATGATTTCTGCATTTGGTAATGAATCCTCATCCAAAACCACAATTTATCGCTGGTTTACTGAATTTCAACGTGGATGTGTCAAGCTCAGTGATGATCCCCGTCAAGGTCATCCAAAAACTGCAGTCACCCAAGAAAACGTTTATGCTGTGCGGAAGCTGATTAAGGAAGATCGACATGTGACGTACCACGAAATTTAGGCAACTTTAGACATTGGCATGAGTCAAATACAAATAATCTTGCATGAACAATTAGGTGTAAAAAAGTTGTTTTCCCGATGGATACCGCATTCGCCCTGTAAAGATCAAAACGCGGCTCGCGTTACTAGGTGCGTCAGAACTCTCGAAAGATTCCACGCAGGATCCTCAAATGCTGTATACAACATCATATTAGGTGACGAATCCTGGATATATGCGTACGAACCCGAAACAAAAAACCAGTCACGAGTTTGGGTGTTCGAAAATGAGTTAAAGCCAACAAAAATTGTTCGTTCACGGAGTGTTGCAAAAAAAATGGTGGCCACGTTTGTCTCCAAAACCGGCCATATTACGACTATTCCTCTTGAAGGATAAAGAACGGTTAATGCAGAATGGTATGCTAGCATTTGTTTGCCACAGGTCGTTTCTGAACTCCGTAAAGAGAACTGCAACCGCCGCATCATCCTCCATCACGACAATGCGAGTTCTCACACCGCACACAGAACAAAAGAGTTTTTAGAGCAAGAAAACATAGAATTATTAGACTATCCGCCGTACAGCCCCGACCTAAGTCCTAATTATTTCTATAATTTCCCTAAAATAAAGAATAAATTGCGTGGACAGAGATTTTCATCACCTGAAGAAGCTGTGGACGCCTACAAAACGGCCATTTTGGAGACCCCAACTTCCGAATGGAATGGTTGCTTCAATGATTGGTTCCATCGTATGGAAAAATGTGTCAAATTTCGCGGAGAATACTTCGAAAAGCAATAAATACATTTTTAAATAGTAATGTTGTGTTACTACCTTGATTCCCGAAATTTTCAGTACCGTATGCACGCCGGATCCAAAGAA
Organism: Parnassius apollo; assembly: GCA_907164705.1. Classification (NCBI taxonomy): domain Eukaryota; kingdom Metazoa; phylum Arthropoda; class Insecta; order Lepidoptera; family Papilionidae; genus Parnassius; species Parnassius apollo. Next base: position 7,359,062 of record CAJQZP010000117.1, read on the forward strand.
TGGCACCACTTTTTCTCGTGGGTGTTGTAAAAGGCAACTATGTGATTCACTCGAGCGAGAAACTGCAGCGTTCATTAATTTATTAATTACAGCATTTCACAAACACACCACAAAAACCAAAAGTTCGGTTATGAGCCACCTGCATCTATCAACTTCCCGCATGTCTTACTACGTCGTCCCTCCATCTAGTGGGAGGAGCGTTCTACACTTCGCCTACCGGTACGAGGCTGCCAATCGAGAACCTCTCTTCCTCAAAACTTTTCGAGCTATGTGGCCGGCTCACTGCCACTTCAGCTTACCTTCTCCTTTAAGCTGTGTCACTTACTCTGGTTCTACTTCAGATAACTTAATTTCTAAGTCTATCATGCAGAAAAACTTGGAGCATAGCCCTTTCCATCGCTCGCTAAATGACATTATTCATGTTCATCTTACGACCTATCCGTTGAGACACACTATTGAGGTCATTGAGCGTAGTGAAATAAAAAAATATATATATATATATATATAATAGCATAATGGTCCTCCAACGATTCTGCCATAAGGACTATATCGTCAGCAATATGGTTAGAAAGAGGGTGAATAGTGTGATGATGGTTCATCGGGATTTACGGAAGACAACATGCCAAGTTGACGTCAAATATGTGGGGATAAGGGTATGAGGAATATGATAACAACGCGTGCAATCTGATTGACTCCGGGCACGGAGGCACGGCGTCCATTTGAATAATTATAGTTAAGTATCATAATAATGATGTTGTTTAATTACAATTTTAACCAAAATTTTAATATATTTTTATTTGGATAGATAACAATTTACACTTTTATTTAAGCATGTTACCTTCGTTCCTTTAATTCAGATTGCACGCATACTGTACCTACAGTCATATTTTTCGCGTTATATAAGACAGAATTTTATAATAGTAGTATGAAGTAAAATTATCCTTCTAGAAAATGTTTTTTACTTCTGATTGGGGAAAACTAATATACGATCGTCTCGCCTTTTAATGTCCAGGGTATGTTTAAATCTAGTGGATCTCGGCAACCTTGAAAAATTATTTTCACTTCTAAGATTTTTAATGACTTTTTTGGCCATATTTACTTGTAACAACAACATTTGTGCTTGGAGCTAGGATATATATATATATATATTATTTACTTACGTTAAAACTTTTATTAATGCATAAACGAGTATAGTTGTATTAACAAGTAGTTCTCTGTTTAGATCCTTGATATTCTTGCACGCTGTTCTTTGCTAACTGCTTAGATAAAATAATTTTATAAGATCACACTATTTTTCTCAAGGCCTATTCCATCCATATATTTGCATCTCTTTAGATATTTAGACTATTTCTCAAAGTATTAGATTAATAAATTGGTGGTGTGCTTGGTGGCTAATGATGACTAAGAGATACCAACAGTTCATATGTAAGCGTCCGAAACCACTCTGGAAATTCTCTGTCCAGAATTTTAGTCATAGATCCGTTGTGGCTAAGACGGTTAGCACTCGCTGTAAATTTCACAGTACGCCACCAAACCGGATTTGATCTCCGCCGGCACCAATGAAATTGTTAATTGCAACTTTAAATGTTTATTTACCACGTTTTCGGTGGTAAAGGAAAAAACATCGTGTGGAAGCCTGCATGTCTGCGAAATAAGAAAAAACTTAAACTTAAAAAAAAGCTGTAACTTTAGCTTTATTCTGGCCCCTACTTTTGTAAGTATCGCATTAGAAGTAGATTTGAGTGGAACGAGGGCCTCTTTATTTACGTGTACGTTTATAACTGCGTAATTGATATATTCCGTGACTATTCGGAAATTGTCACACTTGTCGAAATTCGGTCAAGAGTATGTCATTTACCAAAATACTTTTGCATACAATGCTTCGATGACTTGAACTGGAGTACATATCGCAGCTTTCAAAAACTGCAAGAGAAAGCTACTGCACTTCACTTAAGAAAACACATTTTTCAATGACTCATGTCAGTAGCGCAAATAAATTTAACCTGAATATACATTTATTCGGAATGTATTAGTAGTCTAGAGTAGGTATATCATTAGTTTCTAATAATATTCATTACTGTAGACACACATATCATTTTTTTTATAAAATACACTGGAAATATGCACAAGTTATTCATTTATTATTGATTGGTTTATTTATTCTTTACTGTGCAACCTGTATTAAGGAACATTATATGTTTATTAACAAGGTACTTACGCTTTAGGTCATAGGGACACAAAGTGAATAATATGTTTGACTCTACATAATCGATGATTAGGATGTAGGTATGTTCTGATACAATTTGTACGTCTTGTTTTGAGGGTGTTTATTCACAGTCAAAGGATTTTGCATTGTTGAACTAATTTTTACTAACATCTTATGATAGTTACAGCATGTTGTTAAATTGCGGATTGGGTCATCCATTTTAAATCTTGTATCTGTCTACACCATATTCATTATATTACTAATAATGTTTTAAATGATCTATATTAGCGATAATAAGTCAAATAGTTAATTACATAAAAACATGCAACCTCATGTGTTGTTTCCGTATATTCCGTAAGTAGTTCCGATATTGGAACTAAAACTTATCTATATAACTATATAAAAATCTCGTAAAATATAAAAATATCGATATTTTTATAACCGACAACTCTGAATGCTTCCGTTACCGAACGATCGCATTGATTCTTTTTTACTTGAATCGACCGCACGGAACAAGTTACAATGATAAATTGTGGTAGACGGACAAAAGTTTTGCGTATTAATTGATTTTTGAGTTCACTGCAAGGTAGATTACCTTGAGAAAAGGTAGCAACAATATCGAATTGGATTAGAGCTTTACACCATTGAAAGTAAATTGTTGGAAACTAGCAAATATAGGATTAAAACGAACGAATAAGGAAAGAGAAACAAAGCAAATATGTGCTGCATAAGTAAGTAGCAGAGTTGAAAAGAAAGCTCTAGATCTAAGTTTCAGGAGCTAATTGGTGATATATTATATATAAGCAGATCAAAATGTGGTAGAGCCACGCTGCAACTATATCATGTTTATAACAGGAAGGGGTCAGCTCAATCGGGGTAGAACCATACTCTCCAGAATACCAGAGTAAAAAAGCAGCTTAATGCTGCTGTTTTTCGTATGTTGTGTGTAGAGAACCAGAAACCCCTTTTACAATAAAGACCCATCTTAGCCTTCAGGGGTGACAATACATACGCATTTTGATTTTTAATCTAGGATAATTGTAAATGACTAGGGTCACATCATCCACTTACTATTAGATGGACCGTGTGGTCGATTGTCACAATTACTCTATGAAAAATAAATAAAAGAGAATCCTCAACTAACGAGAATATATGCGTACGATATGAATGATGATGCATATCATCCAGGCCTCACCTCATTTCTGAGAGAACCCTCTCAGAAATGAGGGGAGGCCTGTGTCCAGCAGTGGGACGTATATAGGCTGTAACTGTACTGTACTGTACTGCATATCATACGCATACATAAGAAGGGTGTCAGGATCATGCCAAAGGCAAGTCCATTAGTAAGTTTAGTAATCTTGTCTGTCTGTCCACCGTTCTGGGTGACAGTTAATAGTAAGTGAGAGGTAAATATTAACAATGAAAATGTATGAATAAAAATGCGCTTTAAATTGCTTTGTCACATTTATTAGCTAAATTATTCACCATCATCGTTGCCATCATTATCATCATCTGTAGCCTGTAGCTTATAGCTGTAACTTACATATAGCGATGGAAATATGCTTCTGAAAATCTTTTTATCTATTACAGCCTATAAAAGTCCAACGATTAACATAGGCCTCCTAAATAGAATGCCTAATATTTGCCATAGTTGCCAAGCTTGGCAAGCGGGTTGGCAACCACGGGTTTTTAGTTTTAATCATTATTAGGAAGACGCTGATGCTCATCTCCTGATTTGTTTCCATCTATGCTTGGTTAAAAATCAAAATGTATATAAGCTGTCACCTCTGATGAAGAACGCCGTCGGTTCTCTGCGAATATAGCATTATTCTTCCAAGCTTGTTCCTTTACGGTTAAGATGAACTATTCCCACTGCAGACATAAACGGTATTATAAGTGCAGTTTAACTACCACTGAAGAACGTTACGTTGTCATCATTCAGTAATGTTTGTTTTTAAACGAGCTGTCAATTTTTAAATTGAAGGACTTGAAGAAAGTAGGTATATTGAGTAATACGCATCGGTGCTTCGTTCCGGTTAAAGGACTTTGGCAGAATAATTTTGGGCATGTAGGCTTCCATGATGTTTTTGTTCACTGAAGAGCGTATGTAAATTTGCAATTTCCCTTTTCAATTTTTATGTCAAGTATAAGGAGATATGAATACGGTAAATTTATCTTCGTATCTTCGAAATGTGGTACGGTAAATGCAAAAGACCAGTTGCTAGTATTCAGTATTATTTTTATACGTCATACAAAAAGTTTAACCAAAAAACACTTCACAGTTGGCTTCTTCAACACATATTTTACAGCATCAAAGAACGTTTCGAATTTGATTATAGTTTATTTAATTATATAAATAAAATAATTATTTCGTAGAAAACTAAAGTACTTTTACGTGGTGGAGCCACGCTGCACCTATATTACAGTTGTAGTACGAATGGGTCGGCTCGACCAGGGCAGGACACGCTCTCACATAATACCAGCGTAGTGCTGCTGTGCTTCGTATGGTGAGTGTAGAGAACCAGAGACCTTTTTTACTGGAACTGAGGCATTCCGTCTTAGTCCTCTCAGAGTTGACAATGTATTTGCATTTTGATTCATAATTGAGGATAAATGTGGATGTCTATGAGCCACAGCATCCATTTATCATCACGTGGACTGTGTGCTCGTTTGTCACTCAATGCTATATAAAAAGTGAATACGTACTTATAACCCACCTGATGGTAAGTGGGTACGGGTGGTGCATGGACACCTTCAGCCAATTTCAAACAAGGAATGCTTTAGATGCGTTGTTATCTCTGAGAGTTGAAATGGAATGCCTTACAATCTGTAATAACACTGGCTCTCTTTAGACTGGAACAGAGGAGCCCAAGTACTGTTATTTGGAGGGGGGGGAGTAGGCAAGAGGGCGGTACCAACCCAGACGGAATCTTAGGTAGAAAAGGAATTAGGACTTAGGACACTTAGTGAAAGTTCGTAAATTCTTACTCTCTCGATATTTAAAGCTGATTATTAAAGTTTTACTTTTATAAATAACAAAAATATACTGGAAATAATGCAGAATTAATACTTTGGCGGCGCTGTTGTCGCACCGCAATTTAAACACACCGAAGTCTAAATTACGCTATCAAAATTCCGAATCATAAACAGTATATATAGAATATCTCCGAACTATCACACGGAGTGCTGGCCGCTCCCCGGGCAGAACACCTTTCCCGACGGGAGATTTCCCCTTTTCCTTGCTCGACCACAGTGGTGACCCCGACGTGATCTGAACTTGCAACCAACAACCTTCGGAAACTTCAAGCTTCATCATCATGGAATACCCCACCAATTCGCTCCCGAACAGATATCGTCTGCAGTCCATATCCTGCAAGCCATCTAGTTTCACAAGGTTCATCGCAGCACTAGAATAATAATGCTTCCTGTTCCTTCAAGCTACTCTCTGCGCACAGTGTTCGGCACGGCTCTGAGCCTCACTGCTCGATGCTTCAAGACACTCTCGCAGATTACTTGCCTTCTTCTCGACTCACCGCAGACTACAAATCAATCTCCTGGCACTTGCACATTCGTCGGCAACGAGGCTGCACTATCGACCTCCGGTCTGAGCAGGTGGGTGATGTGGCGGCGCTGTCGTCGCGCCGCAAGCGAAACACACGGAAGCCTAAATCACGCTATCAAAATTCCGAATCATAAACATTATATATAGAACATCTCCGAACTATCACACGGAGCGTTGGCCGCTCCACGAGCAGAACACCTTGCCCGGCGGGAGACCTCCCTTTTTCTTGCCACGGCTACAATACCAACGGTGAGCAAATAGTTGTTTTGAAAATTGAAAGGGGTTTAAGAACTATATGACAGTAAGTAAGTAATGTGTATTTTACCAAAGTAAGAACGTGTGTACAATGTCTAGCTGATATTAAACAGATGCTTTGGTCATTGAAATAATAAGTACATCTGCCAAGATTTGGTTTTTCGCAACACGTGTTAAAGCCCACGGGCTCAAAATTACATAGTCTGTGCCTTAAAAGTGCCTTCGACCACGCGCCTTGCACTGCTGATCGCGGTGTCTTTTCTAGTACTTTTTACATATTACTTCAATCGCTTTGATCTATAGACATCTACATCTATCCTTGATTGATTTGTTTGGATTGGTTTGGATTGTTCTTTTGCCACCTGTTTTCATTACTCTCACTTGCCATTTCGTGGCCTACTATTGTATTCTTATTTGATGGAGCCAATATTGCACAAAAGATTCCATCAGATAATACGTCCCAAGGGTGTCGTAAGCTATGGGAAACGGCTTATGCCTTACGGAAATGCTTATGGTTCCCGATAGATCGCAGTATCATCTCGCTTCGTTTGGACATAAAAAATACCTGGACTAGCAATGGAAAATAACGTTTAAGTTGTGCGAGATGTTTGTCACTACGATCATCAATTCTCTTTACAAGTGTGATGATTAAAGCAAATTCACCCCACAACGGAAGAGGTATTTGTCCAGCAGTTGACTCAAGGGCTGTCACAATGCCATAAAAAGAGTCAGGAAGAAGTTCAAAAAAGAAACAGATAGGGGGATTCGGTAAGAATGGCTAGAATTCGGTAAGCTTAGTGTTTCTTAATGGGATATACGGCAAGATAAAGAGGGTTGAAGATAAGTGCCCTTTATTCCGCTAGACTCAGAGACCCAGACGAAAATCCAGACCAGCTCCACTGACTATCGGAATTAACCCTAACAAATAGGTTTGTCTGCTGTAATAACTCATACTCCAAAGTTTGAATACAAAATTCTGCGAACATCTTGTACTCAAGTACGTAGCTATAAGGTTCACCCTCATTACGACAGTTCTTTTAAAATGTTTAATCATTAATTTGTCCACCGTGGCTGGTGGATGGATAGATAAATATCTTTGTTAATTTAATGGTTTCTTAAATTTACGCGAACATTACAAATTGAATAAAACCACTTATACAGACTTTATCGCGTTTAATTAACTTATTTTAAACTTATTTTTAATTCCTAAAACCGCAAACCCTCGCAAAAGAACGCCGATTCCTACCAAGGATGATACGCGAGGTTATTGAAATTAAAAAAACATCATAATTTCAATAGAGAAGATGGATGGGTGTTGCCATCTGCTTGGGATCCTATAATTTAACAAAGATAAATCCAAACCCATTATTATGAATTATGAATTGCATACCACTGCAAGACTGAGACTGAAGATAGATACTGTAAGCTCGTTCTGCGCAGATTGGACCAAAAATTTTTATTCGTAAACTGAAGGTAGCCGGGCTAACTATGACATTGGGACGTCAAACATCTCAGTCCCCCCCCCCCTCCTCTTGACTATGGGTATTGTAAAGTATCTGAAATGTTGGGAATTAAAAATAAGTTAATTAAACGCTATAAAATTCGTATAAGTGGTTTTATTCAATGTTTGTTAATTTCAAAATTAATATCATAATTAACTTCTTAGAAGCCGATAGTAGCGGTGTTAGAATATCAACTGCCCATATCGTTCCGTGGGTATCGTAAGAGACTGAATCTAAAACAAGATAAAGGCAGCAGCATCTTCCTTATAATAACTGAAAATGATAGAAAATTGCTGTTGTCAAACTGCCTGAGAAGCCTGGAGACTACGAAAATGTCTCCTCTATTAGGCAATCTCTGAAAGAGGCCTGTGTTGAGCAGTGAAATTTTATACAATGCTGCTTTTATATACGACCACTCGAATGTCGGGGTCATTTCGGCCAATATGGCGCATCTGTCGAGTACTTTCCGAAGTACTAAGTATATATACATATATATACTAAGTAAGTATATTAAAATCATATATCAATGGAAACTTTATCAAATAAGTTATCAGATTATGAATAACAGATATATATAATATATATATATATATATATATATATATATAAAATATAAATAAAAAAACAAATAGTTCTTCACTCGACGCCATATTATGGCGTTTGACAGATGCGCATATTATTTGAGACGCTAGAATATGGCGTTTGGACTGACGAGGGGTTATGGTAATGTTAAAAGTGTAGCACAAAATACTAAATCTTAACTTCGACTTTGATTTTAAATGGATTAAATGAAAAAAATGGATGTCTTATACATATAATATTTTGCATAAATTTCACTCTTGCAGCCGATATGGGTAAAAATTTAACTTTCAGTTTAAATACCCGTGTGGGTGTAATACAACATGGATTTCGTATTTAATGAACCCTCATTACAACAGTTTATCGTACAGTTTTTTAATAAAACTTCACATCTATAAAACACACATCCTTCACGGTGGTCCATCATCATGACTACCTACAATATTGACCGACTTTATGAATTATTAATTGTAATAATATATCGCACGAACTGTGGGAAATAAATGGTATTAATTATTGACAATTTAAAATAAACATCGTGACCCCGTTTGATGAAATTGTCGCACATATGTCAGCGGAGTTCCGCTCTGACAGCGAAGAATTATACACCGACATACCGCCCAATTTGCCTAAATTTGTCTTTAATACCAAGGATGCTCCTACAATGGATAAACCTTTATAAAAACAAGCGTCGAATTCGAATATGCGCATGTTGATGAAGCAAAATACTTAATGACTTTCATTTAAATTTATAATTTTCGCGGCAAAAAATTGAAATATGTTTCACTGGATAGTTGGCGACAGGTAGAGAATCGGGAAATGTTTTTTTTACAGAATCATTTACGTCCTTATCTAAAGGGCACTCCATAGTAGGTTGAGTAGCTAGTACAACTGGAACAGTATATTAAATCGATGGCTGTCGTTAACATCAATTTTGGTGTTTTATGAGCTTATAAGAGGAGAAAACAACTGCATACTTATTGTTATTCAGAATATTGAACACATCACGCAAAGATAAGTGGCAAATATAGTACACTTTATTACATACAAGTGCATGACAAATAAAGCAGTCATGCGCAGGGGAAAACAAGGTGACACATGAATAAGAGAGGCCTTATTTTACTTTTGTGTGTTGAAATACTTAAAGAATAAATAGCACGAGTTGAATATTGATATAATCTTAAATGTTTTATTAGGAAAAATACCTTAGTGACCTTTGATATATACTATTAATAGTATATCTGACGGCCTCAATAGTCTAGTGGTTGTAAACGTAACTACTGTTCATGAGGTCCCGGGTTTGAATAAAAAAATCAGTTATTGAGTTTTTCCTTCAAGAAATTCTCAGTATCTGACCGGAAGTTGGCTGTGTCTCAATCCCTTGCCTCGGAAAGCACGTAAAGTCGTCGGTCCTGTGCCTGATTCTTCTCCAGTCCTGTCGGTTTACCGTCCCATCGGGCTATGAAAGTGAGCGAATAGATTGTGCATCTGGGCTTGCGCATCCACTTTCGGCACTACAATCCTGTCCTGCGCCGATGGCTGATCTTCGTTGCGGCCGGCTGCCGTGACCGAAATTCGGTCTGGAGGATATCATTAATAATATCGTGTAGTATATAACGTTATGATTCAAGTATATTAGTTTACTATTTTTGAGTTTATTAGCATCTTCTTGGTGGTAAGACTTCCATTCAGCCCAGAAGTCTTTTGGGTATGCTCAACCTTTTAACTATTTCTGCTAAACAGCAATGTGTTCACTGAAGTGTACTTGAAAGTTATAGAGAACTTTTAAGATTACAGGCTGCTAGGCATTTCATCTTAGTCTTCAGAGGTGACAACCTATTTATCTATATAATCATAAGAAATGTAATATATATATATATATATATATATATAATATATATAATAATAAAAATTGTAATTATTAATTTTAATATTTAATTTTAATGTGATTAATTTGAGTTGGAATATTAGTTTTTTTGTCAGAAAACTTCGCGGGCGAAAACTCAAAAACTTACTAAATTCTCATCGCAATCTATTTAATGTTATAGGAACATATTATACGGGACAAAAAAGAAACTTTTCTTTTGATAGATATATTAAACAATATATCTAAATACTTGGCAGAAAGAAGTTATAAGTGCTGTTTAATGACATACCTTAAATCAGTATTAAATATGGCTGAACCTAATAAAGTTAAATCTAAATCCAAGTATACCTCCGGTGTAAAAAATTGCAAGGCACAAGCTTATTCTAAGAAAATGGGACCAGAATTAATAAATACAAGGTAATTTAGATTAACTATGACATCATGATGTCAATTATCGTAATTCCCTCGTGACCATGGATACCGAAAATCACTGGAAATGTATGGAATTTAAAATAAGTAAAATAAAGAAAACATTAGGTGCCGAACTGCCGACGACTCCTCTACCAATACTCTATAAACTCAAAGTCACCCAGTGGGTGCTAAAAGGCTCGAAGTTCGTGGATAAAATTAGTTATGAAGAAGTTCTCCGGAGAACCAATATCACCGATAAAGCTTTCCGTATTTGTAGGCTAAAGTGGCAATGGATTGATCACAACTGTCGCAGAAGCGATTATCGTTGGAGTAGAAATTTCATAGTGTGGCGACTGCGTTTAGGAAAACGTAGTGTGGAACGATCTGCGCAAGGCGGCTGGCAGCAAATGGATGCGTGAAGCCGAAGATCGGGTGAAGTGGCGCGCCTTGGGAAGGGCATATGTCGAGCGGGGGACGGCCGCAGGCTGATAATGACGATAATTTAAATAAAAAGACAATTTTTTTTATAAAAGAAATTGTTCCTTGGTGCGTTCTAGTCAACAATAATTTAAACTACGCAACTGCGTAGTGGCGGTGTAAGAATACCTATCCCCTTCTTCTTCTACTTCTACTTCATGTTATCCTGTGCGACAGAGGGAAACAAAGCAGTAAATTGTCAGCGGCGTCTTTATAAAAATCTGCGATTTACAAGTGTGGCAAATATGGCAAATATTAAGTTATTTGTTTATTTATTATAATTAATTTGTTTATTATAATTAACCATAAAGCACGTCTTGTGTGGACATTTGATATGCTAAGGCTAATAAGAGAACCAACAGATTTAACTTTGTGGACTTCTAGGTGACATTTGAAGAGATCTTAAAAGAAAATAACTACAAATATTTTCCTTAATGATTTCTTAAATGAGTCCCCCCTGTGACCATGGTTGCTGTAAAGCACCCGAAACGTCGGGAATTAAAAATAAGTAAAAGTAGTGAAATAAACGCGATAAAATCCGTAAATTTAGTTTTATTCAATATTTTCCTTTTTTATTCTTTTATTTAATTATTCTTTTTTACAATTTTTGTCTTGTCTGTTGAGTAGGTGGGTACGTTAGTATTGCTAATATGAATAACCATACGCCATAAAAAAAGTCTATGCGGTGGTTGCGTAAGAAAATCCATAATTTCGTCAGGTTTGCCGTTTTTAGAAGAGATTACGGAAAAATGACAGAAATAATATTTAATTGCTTGAGATATATAGCTGTCTAATAATCCCGTCTATCATTTATATAAAATAATCAAACTGGTTACTCTTAACCAGTATTTTTTTTATTTATTTATTTATTAAATTTTATAAAATTTTTACAAAATGATTATTTAATGTCTTAAATCCCATTCCAAATATATATTTTATTGATTATTGTTGTATCAATATATATTTATCAATTTTATTGATTGAATGAATGAAATATAGTTTATTTTACATCAGATATATATATGAGAGAAAAAAAAAACATAAATTATTTAAAGGTACAATTGGCGGTCTTATCGCTTCGATCTCTACCAGGCATCGATTGCAGAGGACTAAGTGACCTGTAAGAAAGGGTAAGGGTGTATGTAGGTTGTAGAAAAATACACACGACATAAATATAATTACATAATCGATAAATACACATATAATATAATGAATAAGCACACTTTAAACGCAAAAATATATATACATACAAATACTAGAGAAAAGAATAAACAAGTAAGTGTTATCAAGCCTTAACATAAGGAAAAATAAGTAGGTAGTATTTTTTTAGAGAAATTACTACTTAAGGAGAAAAGAAGTGCGCTTTGAAAAGTTTTTTAAACTTTTCAATAGACTGCGCACTTCTAATGTACTAAGCTTCAGTATAGAAGGATTTAGAATAGATGGAAATGATATGAGATGGAATTTTTATGGTCAGGTTTTTATCAGAGTGAAGAGAGCGACAGTGAGATTGGAGTTTTTTTTTTGGTGACAAAAAAAAAACTCCAATCGCTCTTTAAGGTAAGCAGGGGAAGTGGGATTGAATAGAATACAGTATAAAAGAGAAATAATGTGAGTATTCCTGCGAAGACGGATCGGAAGCTACTTGAGTTTTTCGCGATATTCGAAAACATGGTCATATTTTCGAAATCAAATATGAACTGTATTTGTTTGTATATGTTTATAGATACATACATATATATCATTACCGTTACCGCTACAACCTATTAAAGTTCACTAATGAACATAGGTCTCCCCCATATATTGTTTAAAAGGGAAATATTTGCCACAGTGCAATGGGTTGGCATCCACAGTTTTTATTTATTTTAAGTCGCTATTAAGAAGACGCTGCTGCCCATCTCCTGATTTGTTTCCCTCTGTCGCCTCTTATGAAACCAGCGGGATGATATGAGGTAGTGGATATTCTTATGCTGCCACTACACGGTATTGATTATACGCGTGATGTATTTAAAATCGTTAAAGTAGTACCTTCACAGCATATACTTCCTTCCTTACCAAGAAACTTTTTGTAAATATTAAGTTATAGTATCACTATCAACATGGTATCCGCACTCCTAATTTTATCAAATCTATCCACCAATTGGTCTATATATATATATATATATATATATATATATATATATATATATATATATATATATATATATATATATATATATATATATATATATATAACAGATAAAACGACGCAATAAACTGATTTTAATTTAGGTTCTATTTAGTATAATGATCTTCTATATAGGGCTATGAAAATCGCGTTTTATGTTCTGGTTTATTTTGATATTTGTTGACTCTATATTCTTTATTCTTGCTATATATATATATATATATATATATATATATATATATATATATATATATATATATATATATATGATAAATAAATGCTAATATAGTAATTTAATTACAATAAACACTAATAGTTTCGATGTTAATCCCACTAGAATTAGCATTTCAAAAACAAATTCATATAAAACTTCTCGAAATACTGTGTGGAGTGAAGACTATACTGTAATTATTGTAATTATACTAGTTCCGTACACCTTTCAGACTAGAATACAGCAATGCTAACAGTTAGGCTCCAGAAATAGGTAAGAGACCCATCCCGAACGATTGACTAGGATGAAAACAAGTGCTACCACCTTAGAGAACTGTGAACTGTATAGTATGAATTTTGAAGATATTTATTTTAAAAAAAAGAAATCCGTAAGATTAACATAAGATATCAGTTATATATATATATATATATATATATATATATATATATATATATATATATATATATATATAGCACTGCTAGATTAAAACTGTTTTAACTCAAAAAACCACTTTTTTCACAATTCGAGAATAACTGATATCTGGTAAATTACTTAAGGTATTGAATTTCTACAAAAAGATTATATAAGATGTTTTAATATTCTATGACATAAGCCACATACATTGTTTTGCATAGTGAGCTGAAAAAATCAGGAATTTTGACTTACGACGGTTTTGGTTTGTCAAGGATAAAAAAAATTGAGCATTTTGATTTGAATCCGTTTTGTACAGAAAATTTTGAGTTATGACGCTTTTGTATTAAAAAATATTGACATGATGATTTAGATAAACTGCATTCAGCTCTTTAATTTATGAAACCAGGACATTAAAAGAAATAAATAAAACATTATTTGGTGAAATATAGTATTCTATTGCACGTACTAAAATCAAATCTTCATACATGTTACAAAAAAGGAAATAAGTAATAAATGAAGGTACTAACTAACATTTCTCGACGTAGGTTCTTCTATTTGACTTTTTTTAACCTAATGAACTATTCCAATAATATTAATAAAAACCTTTGCTTATGAATTAAAAATCACAATTCTTTTTTATCACTCACTTAATGGGTTACCTACAAATTAATCAGACTTTGTATCTAACGGCGTGCTTATTAATTCAACATCTAGTAATAAATCCTTTTAAACATAATAATAAAAAAACCTTTGCTTATTAATTATAAATCACAAAATAATATTTAATGCCTACTTACTTAATCGGTTAAGTACTAATATTAATCAGACTTTGCAACAATGTGCTTATAAATTCAACGCATTTTTATAATAACTGTCATAATAATTCTTTGGAATCACTTTTTTCTCAATAAGTTCTTGAATATCTTTGGTTTTAGCTTCAGATAACAGAATTTTAGACGTATAAGCTTTCATCAAACCTGAAGAAAATTCTTCTTAAGTTTGTCTGGTTTTTTTCTTTTGCACAAAAACTTTTTTAAAGTTTAGGTCAGCATAGGATGTTTTATAGAAAAACATGCCAGGGCTTTCTTTTTCTACTCGAAGTATTTTTATTTCATGCCATTTTACCTGTTCTTTATCTTCGTTTAATGTAAAATTTGTACCCCATTCTTCTTGTAGGCATTTCAGATCATAAAATTGTTCATGTGTCATTTCTTGAACATTATAAGGCAGACCAGTCTTTTTTGCAGTTCGAATTAGTGTTGAATATTGATTTGGTATATAAATTTTCATTTGTTTTCCTATCACACTATGAATATTATCACCCTCATTTTGAGAGTGACCTCGTATTAAAAACTTACGGTATAAGAAGTGATGCTCTTAAATTAATTATTATATATTTAAGTGACAGAACGTAAAAAGTTGTAATTAATAGTATGAGTTCTTCCGGGTCGACTGTACAAATGGGCGTGCCTCAGGGCTCAATTCTCGGCCCCTTTCTGTTTCTTGTATATATTAATGACTTACCTTACATAGTAGGGGATAACCATGATATAGTATTATTTGCTGATGATACTTCATTAATTTTCAAATTAAAACGACAGTTATTAAAGTGTTGAAACAGCAAGAATAGTTTACTTTAGTTATTTCCATAGTATTATGTCGTATGGTATTTTGCTATGGGGACACGCGACTGACACTGAAATTATATTTATTTTACAGAAGAGAGCTATTAGAGCAATATATAATTTAAAACCAAAAGAGAGAGAAATTTAAGGAAATTAATATATTAACTCTGGCCTCTCAATATATTTATGAAAATGTAATGTACGTACACAAGAATAAACGTAGTTTTGCAAAAATAAGTGATATTCATTCTGTAAATACTAGGAACAGACACAAGCTAGTAGTACCAGTTACTCGACTCCACCGAGTCAGTAATTAATTCTTAGGGCGATGTATACGCTTTTACAACAAAATCCCAGAAAATATACAAAATTTGTCATACGCAAAGTTGAAAATTTTTATTAAACTAAGTTTGTATAAAAAGGGTTATTATAATATTAAGGAATTTATGGATGATAGTAACCCCTGGGAAGGGTGATTGCTACCATGCTATTTCTAATTTGTGTTGTGTTATTAATTGTAAACATGATTGTAAGCTATTATTTGAAAAAAAAAATAGTCTCGCTGGGTTTCTTGCTGGTTCTACCCAGGACAGAGATTTTTTTGCGAACCAGTGATAAATGAAAAAAAATGACTTTCAATAAGTATTGCTTACTTATAATCTACATTGAATAAAAAAGTTTCTGTTTCTGTTTATGTTTAATGGAGTTTATTCCCATATTATAAACATCAAAGGCGTAGGCAGACAGAAAATATTTATTCTTCTGCTGGCCACAGCAATTATCAGAATAGATTATAACATTTAAATCTTTTCCTGTATTTTCAGCTATCAGTGTTTCCATGTAGTTAATAACACGGCTTCCAATTTCTGTACAACCTAGTTTTCCCTCTGTCTCATCCCAGAAATAACAAATTACATTTTTTGCTTTTAAATCACTGACCGTGAAATTAAAACAGTTTATCCTAGATTTATAAAAAAATAAGGATACCTGTCCTTAGGCATTACTG
Source organism: Parnassius apollo (assembly GCA_907164705.1). Taxonomy (NCBI): domain Eukaryota; kingdom Metazoa; phylum Arthropoda; class Insecta; order Lepidoptera; family Papilionidae; genus Parnassius; species Parnassius apollo. Next base: position 7,375,344 of record CAJQZP010000117.1, read on the forward strand.
CTTGCGGATCATATACAGCTACTTTAACATCAGTTCTTTTTTTATCATTATCCTTTTCTATCCTTGCTAATTCTTTTTCTTTAAGATGTTGTTCATAGTTTTCTTGTAGTTTCTGCTTGCCATTTTTATCTGAATTACTGTAGCTTTCATATAGATCGCAAAGATCCTTTTTTGGTGTAAAGAATGAGATATTGAACTCTGTATTAAATATCCGATTAAATGTTGACGCTGTAGCAATTAGTAAGTTGTCTCTTTGACGAATTTCTTTATAGTCTCTATACAAACTGGCTAGACATTTATCACTTTGTATGTATTCACGTGAAGTTTGCGCTCGAAGGTAAAGCGATTCAATACGTGGTATACTGTTGATAAAATTTTTCACACTTTCTCTAATGTCGGAATCAAGTGTTGGATGCTTACCATGCTTACCCCTCAATTCTCCTTCTACAAAGCCAGAGTTGGATTTTTTTGATAACGCTGTTTTTATTGGTCTGTCATTTAAATCTACAATCGCAAACCTTCTACATCAAAGTAGAATGCTGTATTAAGAGCACGAAAGTTTTGCGTATTTGAGTATCTATACTTAGGTTTAATCTCTTGTGTCTGTCTTAAAATAAATTCTCTTTGTGTCTACAAATTATCAGAATCCCAATAATTATTAAATAGCATTTGTCTTGTAGCTTCATTTATTTTTGAACTTCATTTAAGGCGACAGTTTTCTCCACAAGATGGGCGGATTTCTTTCACTGACACTTGTTTCTTTAGTTTCGACATGGACACATTAGGCTTACCAGAATTTCTCAGTTTTTTAGCGATATTTACTTTCCATTTTTCGGGTTTCCTTGTTTTTTTCTTGCTTTTTATTTCTTCAGCTACCTACAATATCGTTATTTTGGTCCGCCTTAGATGAACTATCAGAGCTAGAAGAAGATGAACTACTGCTGCTACTGGAAGAAGAAGAAGAATCGGACTTGTTCGGTGAAGTCGTTTTATTTGGAGATAATATATTAAAATGTGGATCAGCATCGGAATCATCGATGTCACTCTGGTCACTGTGTATGGGCGAAATGTAATAATTTATTTCTTTTTGTTTATTTTCAGCAGATTTGGAAGTACGAGTACTTGGGATAGCCACATCGATTGTATTGCTGATTTTATTAGAGATTGAAGAAGTTATCTCTTCAAGCATAGAAGACTGAACTGTAGTATCTGAACTGCCTAATATAGAATTGAGTAAATTGTCTTTAACCGTTTCATTTGGTGGACTATTTTGTTTGATTTGATCATTATGAGATTCTATGTTAGCAGGTAGGTTTTCTTTGGTGCTACGTTTTGCCATATCCACAAATAAACGTCCTCGGCTCATCATCTTACCGAAATAAAAATTATAATTCCATCAGACCATCAAAAGTGAAATAACCAAAAAAAAAACGTTCTACTAACGGCATAGCTTATAATTTTTGTAAAATAATTAACAATAAATATAAAATTATCAATTTGCATCATGTGTTTATGGTAAACAAGTATTTATATCAAGAAATTAAGTGTATAATAGTGTTTTAATAATATACCATTAAAACCGATACAAATCGAAATTTAAAAAAAAGATGTTAAAACTGTAGTAAAACAAATTTATTCAAAAATATTACTAACCTTGGCTATCAAATAAATATATATATATATTTAACTTAAAAAAAGCAAAAATTTTTATTTCATTCAACGTAAAATCGTTTCATTCGATGTTTTATTTTGCAGGACTCAAGTGGAAGTATACGCACGTCACATAATACAAAGGCCGTGAACAGGCAGGCACTAGTTGTAGCTGAGCGAACGACATAAAGATCACTCCTTGCACTGAATGTTTCATTACCACGTCATTTTCACAAAGCGAACGAACAAATATTCGTTCATATTTGAAAATTTTCAGTTGCAGTGTTTGTTTATATGTGTATTGTCCTAATTTACGTCGGGATATGGAATTGTCTTTGACTCTTGTGAATAAAGGTCACAATTTTTTTAATTAAGAATAAATAATTTACTCATTGCTAACAATAAGTAAATACAGATGCACTTATTTATATCATTATTTATGTAAGAATTGATAAACGAAATTAATATAAACCTGTTTAAAATGTTCTATAATAAGCTTTTATTTTTATGGAGACAAAATGTTTCACAAAAGGCTTACTAGATTTATTAAGATGACAACATCCTTTTTTAAATCTTCGTAAAAACTTTATATTAGTCAATCGTTTTACTGTAATTTAATTATTCCACAGCTCCCCCATAGAATTATTAATCTATGGGGAAACCCATAGATTAATTTAATTTTGTTATAACAACGATTTCTAATATTTAGACGAATACCAGATAGAAGCTAAAAGTACGTCCCCTCCGGGAATATGGGTGCTATAAAGCACTCGATACGTCGGAAAAAAATGAGTAAAATAAGTTAAATTGAATGCGATAAAGTCCGTAAATTCGTTTTATTTAACAATATATTTGTGATTAATTCTGGAAATCACAATATTTACTCAAATTAGACTCAGCTATAAGATATAAAGATTAAGGAACATTTTCTACAGATCGAATCGATCGAATTTTTGTTCGCGAGTTGAAAACGCCCATAGCGCTCGTTTTGATTCTTTTACTAACCTAAGGTTTAATTTGTCTCCTATTTGCCGCCGTCGCCTGGCTCTTCTGTGGCAGCAGCGTACCGCAAGCTAGTTGACCACCCATTGCGAGAGTTTAACGACGTTAACATTTCTTCTCTTGTAATTAGGTACTTTAGCGGAAGTTCGCTGTTTGAAGCCGTTCTTTAAGCAGTCTTTCGCAGTTGAGCTAACGACGTGAGATGATTTTAGTATCGTATTTAAAATTATTTAACATTAAGTTTTAATATCAAAATAATTGCCTTTTATCGAGTTGATGGGGTTTTTTACATGACATTAAATGCATGAATAGTTGAATAGGTATTTGCAAAATTCTTGTCTGTCTTTGACTATCCGGGTAAATTTTCGGGATGGCATAACTGATTGTGATGAAACTCCTCGTAAAACGCACGTCATTTGACTGCCAATCAGCGACATGATAAAATTACGTCACTGCATCATCTTCCTTATAACAACTGAATAAGAATATAATACCGCGGTTGCCAACCTGCTTGTAAAGCTTGGTGACAATGGCAAATATTCTTCTATCCCCTTATTTAAACATTGTGAATGGGTGTCCTATCTTCTGTAGTGGACTTTTGAACGACTATAATGGTAATGATGATGGTAAACGGATTTTTTAATAATAAATTTTTTATCAAATTAATTACATTCTTACGTGGTAGAGTCACGCTGCAACTATATTAAAGTTGTAGCAAGAACAGGTGGGCTCAACCGGGGTAGGATCATACTCTCACAGAATACCAACGTAATATAGTAGCTCAATGCTGCTGTGTTTCGTATGGTGAGACTCTTTTTACTGGAAGCGAGGCATTTCATCTTAGTCTTCACAGTTGACAACGAATTTGCATTTTGATTCTTAATTGAGGATAATTGTAGATGTCTATGGGACACAGCATCCACTTACCATCAGGTGGACTGTGTGCTCGTTCGTCATCCTAAAGGTGTACAACATAGACAAACTTATCATACTAATACAACCCAATATTATTTAATTTAATGATCTCTTAGTTTACTTTGACTCGTACCTCATATTTAATTATCTATCACCGATGTATTTAAACATGTTTTTGGTGTTAATTAAACATCATTAATGGAAGTATTGTGCTCATTATAACTTTATGTATGGACCTGAAACATTAATTTTAAAATATTTAACACGTTTATGGTACGTATATTCCATCAACGATAGTAAAAATATTTTAATAGATTCCGCATAGCGAAACATTTGAAGCGGTTAATTAATAAATTTTTTCCGTAATAGTAAAGTTTACTCAATGGATGGTGGACCATTAAAATGTATTTATTCCTTTTTTTGCATCCGCTTTCGTTTGATCAGCTCGCGGCGTCGTTTGCTAGGTCATTAATTAGGGAAATGTCCTGATGCGTCTCTTTGTACGTCTGTGTCGCTATGCTCAACTCTGAATTGTTTTATAGAGAAATAAAAAGTCGATTCTCAACCGTTTAATGTAATTAAGTCTGGTATCTATGAGAAACTTTATTTCCTTTATTAATTAGTTCCCGCTATACATCATAGTGGGCATGACTTCTAGCTAGGAAACTGTTTATTGGATGAACTAAGAAATGCTTCATCACTTTTATCAGTTTTATCATCATCGCTATTTTATTGTAATCCTTGATAAGTCCCCCACCGGTTAACATAGGCCTCCCCCAAGGTATACCATCGATCTCTGCAGGTTCTACCAGGTGGTCAATCTATCTAGGATGCCATATATTTTGCTAACCGCTTACTGAGACTGCAACTTGTAATTTTATTAGAATAAATAGTTTAACAATTTTGATTTTATTCCCTCGAATATTAGCGTGTTTGAAAAATAAATCGTTATAAAATTACTTGAACCGCTGTATGAAGTGGAGACTATACTGTACATATACTGACTCTCTCTAACTTTTAGACGAGTAAACAGCAGTGGCAACATTCTTATTGGGCATCAGAAATAGCTAAGACGCTGGTACCTACTCAAACGAGCAACATCAGCGATATGTTCTTTCACGCAGGTTTTTATGGATCTTGTAAAGCATCGACGCTTCGGGAAGTCTGCAGTATGTCAACATGCTCAGGATCTGGATAGTATTATAGTAGAAGGTGTGTCTTTCCTAGAGTAGTGGAGTTGGGAGTAGTGGTGTTTGGAGTAGTGGTGTTGGGAGTAGTGGTGCTGGGATTAGTGGTAATGAGATTAGTGCACGCAATTGAGGGAGAGCGAGAGGTGTTCTTCAAACTAGGTTAAACACATTTTATTTCATTGAGCGGTTGGTGGCAAAGTAACTTTTATGTTTTAATGTAACGCCTGATTCTACTAATTATGTTTTGGATCGTCCCAACCATCATATATCAGATTTGATAGACTACAAATCCTCGCATAAGTACACCGATTCCTACCAAGGCTGATTCGTGAAAAAATATCCTAATTTTAATAGAGCAGATGGCTGCGTGCTACCATTTTCTTAGGATCCCACAATTAATAACATATGATATAAATCCAAACCCGAGCATACTACGTTCACTACAGCTTCCTAAAATCTGGCCAAACGATTACGGCAGATATCTATTGTCAGAAGCTGCAAACCATGAAGGAAGAACTAGCTGCTAAACAACCGAGATTGGTCAATCGCTCTAGCCACTGCTGCTTCACGACCACGCAAGACCGCACACTGCACAACAAACAACCACTAAGTCAGATGAGCTACAATTGGAATTTCTGCGACATCCACCGTACTCCCCGGAACTTGCTCCAACAGTAACAATTTTTCCGAAATTTGGACAACTTACAAGGAAACAAATTCAACTCCGATGCGGCAGCCCAAACCGCTTTTAAAGAGTTTATTGATTCTCGCCCCCATGGTTTTTTTTAGTAAAGGGATCAATGAACTACCTATGGGATGGCAAAAGCGCATAGATAACAACGGTGCATACTTTGATTAATTAAATATATTAAAAATTTAACTTTATATGCCTCTAGTAAAAAGCAATTTACTATGTAAGACGTAAAAATTGAAAATGATATTAAACAACCAGCGCGTATTGCCAGTGATGACTTATGGATATGGAACGTGGTCTTTCACTGCTGGCCGTACGCGAAAGCTCAAAGTTGCTCAGCGACCTATGGAAATGACTATGCTTGGTGTTTTTCTCCGTAGTAGAACCAGAGTGACCGACCAAAGGCCACGGGATTAGTAATTTGAAATGGCAAATGGGCAGTGCCAACCGATGGGGCAAAAATATTCTCGAGTGGAAGCTTTTGCACTAGATGGAGTGATGACCTGGTAAGACACGCAGGAAATCAATGTGGTCAGGACAGTACTTTGTGACGTTCTTTGGGGGAGGCCTATGTTCAGCAGTGGACTTGTGAACGGCTGTAATGATGATGACGATGATGACCCTTTGAGCTATTACGATAACTCTTCTACTAATTTCGATTCTTTAAAACGGTTCTAACGATTCTAATAGATTTTACAATACACGGGTTTACAAGGGTGAAAAATCGATCTAGTTAGGTCTCGTTTCTGGGACAATTAGTTTTCTCCGTGTTTTCTTGCACATAGCAATAAACTTGACTTGCCCGCGTATTATGAGCGTTGTGGTCAGAATTTTTTAGTTTATATTGTTTTTTTTTCTTTAGTTAAGTTATCATAGACTTGTTAAATTTTTGTTTATAGAGTTACTTTTACGAAAAATCTTTGTTTTATTTTTAACAAGTTTAATACTTTTTTTTTCAAAAATTAAACAAAAAAATAATAATCGTGTGACAACTATGGTTAGTATCTTCCTATGAGCTAATCTATGGGGAGGTCTTTGTTCAGCAGTGGACTTTTAAGAGGATGTAATGGTAATATGAAAATGAAAAAAGAGTTATAGTCCATCTTAGATTTCACTGGTGGTGTGTAATCAAAGATGCAAAAATGTGTGAGCTTTACTGCAGATATATTACACGAATAGGTCGACCTGACCGGAGAAGGACCACGCTCTCACAGAATACCAGCGTAAAATAGCAGCTTAACGCTGCTGTGTTTCGTATGGTGAGTGTAGATAACCGGAGACCCTTTTAACTGGAAAGGGGGTATTCCATCTTAGTCCTCACGGGTGATAACCCTTTGCCTTTTGATTCGTAATCGAGGATAGATGTAGATGTCTATGGGCCGCAGCAACCACTTACCATCAGGTGGACTGTGTGCTCGTTTGTCACCCTTCTCCTATAAAAAAGTCAATGAACCTCTGTGACCTTTTTTTGAGCAGGCGTAGAGTCTACTAACGATAATAACAATGATGGTGACGATGATGATGAAGCAATTTTCGTGATAACTTTATTTAATATTTCACGTGTCATCAGAACGTGCTTATCTCAATCAGAAAAGGAGGAAAGAAAGAATTCACAATCTCAGTAGCGAATCTGATATATGGATATAGTTAGATGTAAACTGACTCCCCAAACACAGGGTACCATGAAACGCGGAAACCGCGCCTGCAACCTACATTTGCCGACTAAATCAAAGGAGCATGTATCCAGTCCGCTCACCGCGTGCCTACTGCGGTAAACGCTGTCTTACGTATGATTTGTAACGCTCCCGGGTTGTACGTGTACACGGGGTTTGGGCGAGGTTATAGTGATCGATAAAACAATATGGAGACTAACAATATACGAGCGATACATAAAAATATATATTTGTTGTGTGTCAGAATCGTGCCAAATAGGAGTCTGTAGTCTCTGCCTACTAGAGGTGTGAGTATCTATGTTTATTTATTAAATGAGATTTTTACGTGATAGAGAAATACTGCAGCTATATTACTGGTATAGTTGCAGCACAAATGGGACAACTCGACCGGGGAAGCACCACGCTCTCACAGAATACCAGCATAAATAACAGCTTAACGCTACTGTGTTGCGTGTGGTTATTTTAGAGAACTGGAGACCCTTTTTACTCGAAACGCAGCGCTATCCCTTGGTCCTCACTCACAGTGACAACGCATTCTCATTTTGATTCGTAATCGAGGATAGATGTAGATATCTATGAGCTACAGCAACCACTTACCATCAGGTGGGCTGTGTGCTCATTTGTCACCTTCGTCCTATAGAAAAGAGGGCTGCAAGAAATTTCAAGGATAGGCTTAACGGCGTACTCGATCTTTAAACGAGCAAGGTAGACAACAAATAGAGACAACTGAAGCACGGACGGCGCTGATTATATAGTCGATGAAAAGATTTACGGCCAATTTATAAATAAAATAAAAATAATATAAAATATAACATAACTTATACTATACTATATACTAATAATTAAAATTTTTGCTCACTAACACAATTTGAAATAAAATATAATTTTCCATGCTACTTAATGAAAACCGCCACGTCTATCACAATGCTCTGCACCTTCACCCTGTTTGATGATGTCTCCGCTCGGGTCGTGTACGTGGCTCTTCGCTTGGCCTGTTTTTGTTACTACATTCAAAGCCGCTGACAGGTGTGTACTGCTGCCTACAATAATTCTATTCCCGCTGTAAATCTAAACAAGTGTCGTGGCGATTGTGTTCGAGGCCAGGGATATATATTCTAATAATTCTTAGATTATTATTTCAACGTTCGGATATTTCATGGGAAAATTTAATATTTATTGCATTTACTGGAAGGAAGATAACAAGTCACTAGTTATATCATATTTTAGTGATTGTTTTTTATAAAACCGAAGTGACCAACAAGCTTACTGTCGACCTGATGGTAAGTGGCTACTGAAGTGCATTGACCCTACAATCAACTTCAAGCTGAGAAGGCTATAAATGCGTTGACATCTCTGAGGACTACGATGAAATGTTCCGAAGCCTGTAATCACATGGCCCTTTATAGTCTTCAGACGGCACAGCAGCGCAAACACTGCTATTTGACGGCAGTAATACTATATGTAAGAAGTTGGTACCTACTAGGCACAATTCAGTCACATTAAAATTTCATAAATTTTGATTGAAAATAATAAAACGGTACATTTTTGGTAATTTAAAATAATTTCACATTACTTATTTCTTTGATTCAAAGTATATCATTTGCAACATTATCATCATCACCATCATCATCCGATGATAACCGCAAGTCCAATGATACACATAAGCCTAATGTGCACAATAAGTAAAACGTTTAATACCTCATTTAACGTAAACTACTTATTTAAATATACTCGTATAAGCGAAATATCAATGACTGACTGACTGACGGACTCATCACAAAATCTCTAAAAATATATACCAGATTGATTTGAAATGTAGTATAGTTAGCCATTTTGCAATATTCACTGAGAATTGATTTTACGACAGTCCCATCAAAAAAAATCTTTATATTTTACATGTAGGTTTTTAAATAAAATATTATCGTGACCCAGAGGAGTGAGCGGGCATCAGCTAGTCTAATCTAGTTTCGAGTATCAGCTTAGTTTTCAGCCTTAATTAAAATATATAAATATTTCGGATTCTTTTTTAAATCCAAAGTTATAAAAGCCTTTCAGTAATAACGCTCAATGTAATTTTCTTTTATAAGGACGTGGATTCACGTACGTATGACACCAACCTTCCACGTACTGAGTACACACAAGTAATGTTGAGCGTGAAGGCATCAATGAAAGAGCGACTAACAAGAAAAAAATGTAAACTACAAGATGACAAAGACGAAAAACTGGAAACGAGAAGTGATCTATTTAGAGAAAAAAATATTACCTTGTATAAACAGACTCACTGCTGTGCGAGAAACCATTTTATGGTCCATTTATGGTATTAATGATAGCACGAGAGGACAACATCCTCTTACTAATAAGGGTAAAATAGAAAACAAAACAGGAATAAAATGAATAGGATTAAGTAATAAAAATTGAAACGATAATGAATATTATCTGGCATTTAGAAAACTGACCAATTTTCCAATTGTCAGATAATTTTCAATTTTTTTTTCAATATCGAAAATTTAGAAGAATGTGAAAATTACAAAAGTAATTTAACAAACTTAATAAATGTCACGAACTCAAGAATTTTAATTTATATTATTTTTTTAGAACACTATAAAAGGATAACAAAAACGCGCGTGTAATAAGTGTTTTAAGTATACGAAGTATTGACATCCATGATTAAAACAAAAGTTTAATGAAATATTCGTATTTCATACAATTTAAAAAAAATTACAAGTCGCTAAGGTGACAATAAAAAAGTGACAATTTTCCATTTTAGTTTTATACTGAAATTGTGATTAAACTATAATTTTTTTCAATTATTTAATTATTGTTTTAAGTGATTATTTACCGCGTGCTCGGTGGGGAAGGAAAACATCGTGAGGAAACCTACATTTCTGAGAAATGAATAAAATATTTGAAAGACATGTGAAGTTCACCAAAACGCATTGGGGCAACGCGGTGAAATTTTTCTTGCCCTAAAACCCCTAAAAGGCCAAGTCCCAAGTCCACCAGAAGTAAAATCATGCGTCTCATCACGTCAAATACATATAGTCTGTATTTTTAACTTTAAATTATATGAATAGCAGCTTTTTATTATTTATTACTTATATATTAAATTAAATATACAAATAATATTTCAATTTTGCATATTATTAACGAATAGCCGCGTCATTGTCTGGTAGGATCGGCTAACGCGACATTTAGTAGATTTAAGATAATCAAAAGAAAAAAAAAAAAAAAACAAAAAAAAAAAAAATTAACTCAACACAAAAAAAGTTCCTCATTTATTTTATTAATTTTTCATTTTTTTATATATCCCCAAGTTTTACGGGTAAAATAGCCTAGACGACTCCTGACTTTGTCCTCCATCTGTTTGTGAAGTTTAATTACAATCAGTTCAGATATTCCAAACATTACACAACTGGACCGACAGACATACAACATTTTTACTAATTGTTAGTCATATCTGGCATGCGAAGTGGCGGCGCTGTAGTTGCGACACAAGCGAAACACATCGAAGCTTAAATCGCGCTATCAAAGTTCCGAAGTAAAGCAACATATTATATTGAATAGCTCAGAACTACTACCACACGGAGCGTTGGCCGCTCCCTGGCAGAACATCTTACTGGCGCGAGATCTCCCCTTTTTTATCCACGGCCAAATTAGTGATTGACCGACGTGATCTGCCCACGCAACGAACAACCTTCGGAAACTACAACTTTAAGCCTTCGTAATTATCCTCAAGAACCCCTACAAACATTCACTCCCGAGAATCGTCTTCTGCAGTCTTTAGCTCCTGCAAGCCAGTCCAACTTGTCTTCATCTCGACTCACCGCAGATTTATAAGGCAGAGAGCAGGAGGTGATTTGGCGGCAATGTCGTCGCGACACAAGCGAAACACATCGGAGCCTTAATCACGCTAACAAAGTTCCGAAGTAAAGCAGCTTATTAAATAGAATAGCCCCGAACCACCACTTGCGACATTGGCAACTCACCGGGCTGAACGCTTTGCCCGACGAGAGATCTTCCCTTTTACTTCTACGTCCACAGGGTTAACTTATGGCAGTTTTTTTTGATATTACAAACGGATATTTCAATTAAATTTTGATTGCTTTATGTTATGATTATAGACAACTCACATTGTATTTTATTCAATTTGTAAACAAAAAATATGATAGCATTTTATTGGTGTTACTTAAGCTCTAAAAATAAATAAAGCTTATCTGAATTAATGTTTAAAAAGGCTTGCTGCTAATTAGCAAACATGTTCGTGAAAACAACTGGCAAAATTAAAAATTCTGTACAACCGACTTCAATATAATTAAAATGTCATCATCAATGTATTCAAAGTTAATTAAATACGCATTATTAAAGATAACTCAAAAACTACTAGTCAGTTATATGAGACCACACGAGAAGAAATAACAAAGATAAAAATAATCATCAAAATTGGTTCACCCAGAGAAAAGTTATAAGGTACACGTATAAAAAAATATACAGTCAAATTGAATACCCCGTTTTTGAAGTCGGTAACAATAAAAATATATTAAAAACGTAATTATAATACATTTAAGGTTGCGGTGTTCCGTAGCGTTTTTAAGATGTATACAGTTATTTTTATTGTAGGAACTATACCGTTCATAAGATCTCAAAGTCTTTACAATAAATTGTCGATGCGCGACCGTAAGTTATTTAAGTGATGTTCTTATTTTAATGCGCACGTTTTTGGGTTTGCGCGGGCGCATTGTGAAACATTGCTGATATCGTGCATAAATTTGAACGATTTTTTCTGGCTTCAACGTTTAAACGTGGAATCGTTTTACGCAAAACGAAAAAGGGATTTTGGTGAAAGCCAAATTTATAACGCTTTGCATATCCTTAAAGAAAAGGGAATGAACAGTTATTCTTATTGTCGCAACAGAGCTGAATAACCGAAGTCCCTTAGAATCATCCCTCAATTATGATGAGACATATACCTTTATTTATTTGTGAGGGAGGCCTATGTTCAGCAGTGCACTTTAATAGGCTGTATATTTCTGTCTCATTCTCTCACAAGTAACAACACATGAATCATAGTATTATTGTTAACATTTAATAATTATAATAAACACTTTTTAGTAAACGGTGCATCTAATACAACATTGCACCTAATTTCCAAAAACATATTAATTACAAATATTCAAAATTTGACCTGCTCAAAGAATAAAAACTTTATTAAACTAAGTTTTTATAATACAATTAAGTGATTTATTAATGATAATAACCTCTGGTAAAGAGGTGATCGCCACTAAGCTATTTCTAATTTTTTTTGTGTTGATTAAATGTGTAACCAATATGATTGTAAGCTGTTTTTTAGAGTAAAAGTCCCGCTGGGTTTCTTGTTTAGTTCCTCCCAGAGTTTTTTTCCGAACCAGTGGTAATTAAACAAAAGAGTAACTTTCAATAAGTATTATTTATAAAGTATATTATTAAAAAATCTGTTTATGTTTCTGTTTCACTTATCTTATAATAAATGCAATTAAGGTGCTGCTGGGGTGACACTTGGGCAACTAAAGTCTAAAGTCGCGTACATTTGTATAATGTAGCACATAGTGCATAATTATTCACAGATTAGCGACATTACCCAGCAATAGCGGTCATGTTATTTTTTTTAACTAAAAGGCTAATTATGCAAGTTGTCTGCGACATATATAAAATAAGTTTCAAAAAAAGAACATTTATTAGATTAGGATTTAAGTGCAGCAGAGTCGACAAGACACTAGACGGATGTTTATAACTAAACTGTCAGTATATTGAAAATGGGTCAAACTATAATAATAATTAATAATAATTATAATTTATTTGACACTGAGTTTGACGAATTACATTTATGTATTATATCTATTTTAAATTACAAAATTACATTTCAAAGAAGTTAGTACTAACCACAGAAATCGTAATATATACTAGTAATCCCTAAAGGCCAATTAAGAGTATACTTAACCGACAATCTATACAGACTACACAATATAATATAATATTACGATTTCTGTGGCTGCTCGATACCTGCGCAGGTACAAAAGAAGCGAGAAAGATGTATCAAGATCATATCAAACGGAAGTCTATAGTCTCTGCCTAGCCCTCTGGGTAACAGGCGTGAGAGCTCATATTATGTTTCTTTGAAAATTTTGAAACAATGCCTATCCTTATATATCCTAAAAAATAAATATATACTACGAAATATCTATTACCATATTGATAAAGCATCAATATTTACACTACAACATTTTCTTTCTAAATGAACTGACGCGCCAACCTTATCTCATCAACGCCTAATCGACACGCGTCGTGTGTGGTCCATTTGTATGGGGTCAAAAAAAACACACACACACACACACATCACTTGGGTGACGTGAGCCAACATAGATTAAACTTTTACGTTGACAGAACGTCATGTTTGTTTTAGTCTTTAGTGCGTAGTCCCAGAACTTCTTAAGTAGCTGCCTTCGGAAGGTGGTGCCAGTTTGCTCTAGCTATTATCCGGCATTAATTCTGTTTGCGGTGCGTAGGATTGGTCTCGTATTGATACATAAATGTTTCGTTCATTAGACGATCAGCGTCTGTCGACTGGTATGCATTTATGTTTGACATCCCAAGTAAACAATTAGGTATGAACAGTGCTAATGAATTTTTGATTTTATTTGAGAAAAAAAAACTCAATAATCTCTGGACAACAACAATACTTGTTTTGATTCACTTATTGTAAGTAAGTGGATTGCTTGTGACAGGAGAGTAGAATAATTTTAGTTCAATATAGATTTTGTTTCGATTAAGAAATTCAGTGCCTAGCTACACGCTTTACCATTAAGTAACCGCAGCACGTTACTTGATGAGTAAAGCTTGCGCATCGATGTATGAATCCGACTCGGAGCGGCGATTTGTCAATCTCATCAGTGCCACCGTGTTAGCAGCGTTGAAGAGCTTGAGCTTCACGAGCTTTCATGTGAGAAAAGTAAAGGTAGGTTTTCCCGTTACGGTTATGTGAACGATGTCACTCAAGGAACTCTTGTCTTGTTGTGTACCTCTTGTTGAAGAAGACAATACTTATTTTGAAATGGCTGGCATCATCATCATCATCATCATTACAGCCCTTCACTAGTCCACTGCTGAACATAGGCCTCCCCCAAGTAATGCCACAAAGCACGGTCCTGAGCCACCTGCATCCATCGACTTCACTACGCCTACCGGTACGAGGCTGCCACTCGAGAACCTTTCTTCCCCATCGGTTATCGGTTCTTCGAGCTATATGGCCGGCCCATTGCCACATCAGCTTACTAATCCGTTGGGCTATGTCGGTCACTCTGGCTTCACTGCGGATATCCTCATTTCTGAGTCTATCACGCAGTGAAACTCCGAGCATAGCCCTCTCCATAGCTCGCTGAGCGACCTTGAGCGTCCTCATACGGCCAGCGGTAAAGGACCACGTCTCAGATCCGTAAGTCATCACTGGCAACACGCACTGGTTATATACTTTAGTTTTCAGAGATTGAGGTATACCTGACGAGAAGATGTGTCGTAATTTCCCGAACGATGCCCAGCCGAGTTGAATCCGTCGATTGACCTCTCGTTCGAAGTTGGACTTACCTAGTTGGACTATTTGTATCAGGTAAACGTACTCGTCAACAACTTCGAGCATAGTGCTCCCAAAAACTACCGGCATAGGTGTGACATGGAAATTAAACATGATCTTTGTTTTGTCCATGTTCATCTTAAGACCTATCCGTTGGGAAACACCATTGAGGTCATTGAGCATAGTGCTAAAGTCCTCCAGCGATTCCGCCATAAGGACTATATCGTCGGCAAATCAAAGGTGAGTCTGGCAACGCCCTTGCAATTTCTATCATGTTACTTATGAAGAAAATAACTTTTCTTCACCTAAAATGCCAACCTCACCTGCAGGTTGTGCATTCTACCTATTTTCTAATGAGGGCAAACAATAATGGTTTATCTATTTGATCTTGACGATTAGTCTTAGTGACCCTAGTCCTTAATTCTGGTAATTTGAAGTTGTCTTACTTTTAAAAAGACTTTATGACGTAAGGAATATTATTACCTTTTATCTGGATATCGTAGAGAGTCTAGTATAGGAAACGTCAAGAAAATTATGAATTATTATAAAAAATATAAACGAGAGCCGTGGTAGCTCAGATGGTTAACATTCTAAATAAAAAAGTAAATATAACAGAACTCGAGTAACCCGGGTTTGATCCCCGCCGGCACCAATGAAATTGTTAATTGCAATTTTAAGTGCTGATTTACCACGTAATCGGCGGTGAAGGAAAACATCGTGAGGAAACCTGCATGTCTGAGGAATAGGAAAAAAAATTTCAAAGACATATGAAGTTCGCCAACACGCATTGGGGTAGCGTGGCGGACACCTTCTTGCCCGAAAACCCTCTCAGAAATGAGGGAAGGCCTGTGTCCAGCAGTGGGACGTATAAAGGCTGTAACTTTACTTTTTTTAGTTTACTTTTATAAATGATAAGACAACACACTCGTACACATAAGATGTAAGCAGTGATAATGATGCAAGACATCTGGTACTGCGATTAGAGTTACAAATGAGCTTATAAGTTCTCTAGTTGGAGGCTATTTTATGCCAGGGAAAACTGCAATTAAGTTCAAACAAAGAAGGACTCTTACACGTTTATCCTTGAGATCTTAGATTAAATGCCAGGTTGCCTAAACAGTAACGGTGTTCTAACATTTGCAAGAAATGTTATTCTTGGCGTATTTATAATTATACTTTTATTTGAAGTTAGAAGAAAATGAGAGTGGGGAGTGACTAGATTCCTCCTTCTCCATTCCATCATCGTATTACCGGACGCTACTCTTGAACCCAGAGCTTTAATTCGTTTTTTATAATGAGTAGAGTAAAGAAATGGAATGATTTGTTAGTATCTGTCTTTCCATACGATTAAAATATATTTTTTTTCGAAGCAAGAGTAAACAGGCTTTTGTTAAGCCAAGTCCGTGCGCCTTTCAATCATCATCTAAATCACTACTTACCCCCAGAGATAGTAGTCAAGCACAGGCTTACAATTGTTAAAAAAAGGTTTTACGGTTTCATTCAAAGCCTTTTCAACCGACTTCAAAAAAGAAGGAGGTTCTCAATTCGAGTGTATTTTTTGTGTGTTACCTCAGAACTTTTTTTAAGTGAACCGATCATCATGTGGTCCCTTATAAATTTTATTGAGATCTGACCAGAAGTTTTTGAGTTATGATGCGTATTTAATTAACTTCGACTACATGGATGATGTTCTCATTTTATTTACATTGAAATCGGTTGAACAAAATTTTTAATTTTAGCACTTGTTTTTACTTTTATTTACAGATAATTGTATTTATTCTGTATTTCTATTTTATGATAATTGCTATATTCAGGAAAAGGGTCGTTGACTGTTTCGTTGTCAGAAACAGAACAGAATTATGCTAACCTAAAGTAGTTTTAAAATCCTTCAAGTCGGTTAAGTTCGATCAAAACAAACACCCTAATTATTAATTATTATTAATATAATGTCGATCAAATACGATGATACCTAACAAAGCACAACAAAGAATACCACGATACTCGTTAATAGAATTCAAGGCGCGATATTAATAGAATTCAAGTAAACAAGCAGTCTATATGCATCTTATTATTAGGAATAACTGCCCCTCTTTTTGAGAAAGAATTCTTCAGTCTTCGAAATATTTTAGACCTTAGATACAAGTTTTATCAAGATTTTTTTTCCCACTGCACACATATCATCAAGCGAAGGTAAACAGTCCCTCTGATTGTAAGTAAATGCTGTGGCCCATGACATCTACATATATTCTCGACTAAAATTCTGAAGGCAGATGAGTTTGTCATCCCTCAGGACTAAGATGCAATACCTCGTCTTCAGTAAAAAGGGTCTTCGGTTACCTAAACCCACCATACGAAATATAAAATTAAATTTGTTTATAAATTCAAGATGGTACATAAATAAAAACAGCAGCATTAACTTGTTATTTTACGGTAGTATTGTTTGACTTTTTGAGCTGCTTCCCGGTCAAGCCGACCCATTCGTGCTGCAACCCTAATATAGCTGCAGCATGGCTCCAACACGTAAACGTTAAAGAAGATCTTCGCTTAATAGTACAAGCTACCACTCGAGATCCTGTCTTCCTCATCGGTTGTCGTTTCTTCGAACTACGAGTATATGATGGAATAAAACGCCTGTGTTAGTTCTAAATCTCAAAAACAAACTAGTTATGTTTGAAATAAAGAACGAAAAAATAAATAAAAAAGAAAGCAAAAAGTTTTAGGACCACCTTTTGCTTTTATAGACAGCCCTTAAACAAAATAAATCAACTATAATTGTAATAAATAATATAGTGATCATTAAAAGCCGGGAACTTTTGAATTTTTACACGTATGATTGATAGTGCTTTGATTTTGCCTGCACCAGGACCATTAAAATGCAATCGAGATGCCGTCACGGTGCTTAACCCGAATTTATACTGATTTCGTGAGCAGGTTCTCGTCCAAAATGTCG
Organism: Parnassius apollo; assembly: GCA_907164705.1. NCBI lineage: Eukaryota > Metazoa > Arthropoda > Insecta > Lepidoptera > Papilionidae > Parnassius > Parnassius apollo. Next base: position 7,393,018 of record CAJQZP010000117.1, read on the forward strand.
ATTAAAGGAGCAATGAAATCATAATCAACCGACGTATTACGTGAAGTTAAAACTAAATTATAAATGTCATTGAAACAATAATTTAATACAATATCGCGCAAGGCCGGGATAGCTCTGAAGTCAGTAGTTCCTATTATATAATAGTACATCACTAAAATTTAAAAATATTGTTTATTAAAATAAGATTTTTCTTATACCTATATTATAAGACTGCCTCGTTGGTGGTTACAAGCCTGACAGCTGATCATGTGGTCCTGGGGTTTGGATTTCAAGTCAGTTCAAAATCAATTCTTGGGTTATACTGCCAAAGTTGCAGCCTTTGGAGAATATTTATATTCCGAAAAAGACTAGTTAGGGTATTATGATGAACGATTTAGCCTTTTGAATATTTTAAAAAGAGAGGTGAAAAGCAAGCACACAGTCCACTTGATGGTAAGTAGATCCTATGGCCCACAGAAATCTACGTGTATCCGCCATTAAGAATCGTAATGCATATGCGTTGTCACTCCTAAGGGCTAAGGTGTAATACTTTATTTCCAGTAAAAAGGGTCTTCAGATTTTTACACTCACCATCCGAAATACAGCAGCATTAAGCTGTTATTTTACGTTGTTGTTCTGTGCAAGCGTGATCCTCCAAGATCGAGCCAACCCATTCGTGCTACAACTATAATAAAGCTGCAGCATGCCTCTACCATGTAAAATATTTATATTAAAAATGTACGCAGAATAATTTATAAAAAAATAACAGTATAATTTTGTTTCCTTCTCCAAAAATAAAATTATTAGTGTATGTCACCTCCCTCAAAATATTTTCATATATGCAATAATAATTAGTTGCGAGCGTTCTCTTCTCTTCATTTACGCATTATCGGTGCTTAACAACATTTTTTATGTGTGCCTTTGACAGAAATCGTATTGCGGGGAATCTTGTAATCTTGAATTAAATTATATTGGTTATTACGGCGCGCACGACTGGAGACGTCTGTCAAGGTTCATTGCGTTTATTTTGTGACCTTTGTATTTGTTAATCAAATCGATAGTGATTTTTGTGAGGATAAAATTAACTTTTAATTAAAAATATTTTATATGGAAGAATTAAAACCCCGGCTTAGGAATGTAAAATTATTTTTATCTATTTAGTCGTTTCAAGTGGTTTTTCAAAAGTTTTTTTATATTATATTTTGTAGACTTAGAATTGTCACAACCTCAATATCGTCTGTTTAATACCTCTGATTGTAATTTAGAACTTCATCCTAACAAGATTAATTAACAATCGGTTAACAATTGATGAAGATATCATGTTAGATAATATTAGAAACATTCAGTGGAATTGAAAATCTTCTTTTTTGAGGTCTTATAATTAATTTAAATGTGGATTAATATGCCGCTTATTACGCAGTTTGTGTTAGAAAGCGAATTATTTTATTTGCTTAAACAGATTTTAAGAAAGAAAAAGAGTCGTTGTTGCGTCTAAGCACGTGTGTAAATTTCAAAGTACGTGAGCAACTCGGATTCGATCCTCGCCGGCACCAATTAAGTAATGACTAGACTCGACTGGCCACGTGCACGGCGGTGAATCAAACCAAATTTTCAAAGAGAAGTTAAAAGCCGACTTCAAAACCAACATGTTTTATAAAGAATTTATGAATTCGGAGTTTCATTTTCTTTGATATACTTACTATCACTTAGTACCGAATCCAAAAGCTAATAGGCGAAAATTATTTTAATTTCCAAAGAGAAACAAAGACAGAATGCAGAAAATTTTCAATAGTAAATATGTTTTAATAGTATGTAATAATCGATCGATCTTTCACGCTACCCTATGGCGAGCAAAATCATATATGGATCAGGAGCTGGTATTTGTAAGCAATCTTTGATCTTGGTTGAAACCTGATGCTAAATTAATAGTGCACTGTTCTTTCTATCTCAGTTTGCAGAGCGATCTATTTTGCAATAAGCGCGCAAAGATTTTTCCTATTAAAATAGATCCCGTCCTTTTAAAGAGTTCCTCGTTGTAATGCGACACATGTCTAGACTTTTTCCGACACTTGTGTCAACGGAAGCATAGGCTGGTGTGTTTTTTCCTTTCACGCAATCGTGGATATTTAGTGCCTAGTAGTCTAGGCCTTATTGCCTAAGAGATCAAATCAATATAAATTTACGTCAGGATCATGCTTTATTCCGTTCGTGTTACATTTCGATCAGTGCTCCGTAAAGGGTCGGTATGCTTACTCTATTTGGTTAGACTGATTTATTGGACGCATACGATCTGGATATGTGGAATAGATCCTATATTCGTGTTGTATTCCATTATGCACCGCGCTTCTACATAAATATTACGTTTTTATTTATTCCTTTTAAAGGAAAACTGCCTTCTTTATGCCACTTTTTTTCTTATTTTCACCAGTCATTTTTACGTGATAAAACCACGCTGCAGATATATTATGATTGCAGTCCAATCGGGTAGACTCGACCGGAATAAGATCATGTTCTCACAAAATATCAGCGTGAAATATCAGAAAAATGCTGTGTTTTGTATGTTGAGTGTAGAAAAACGGTGTTCATTTTTATTCGTAATGAGGCATTTCATCTTACTCCTGGGGTCAGAACGCATCTGCATTTAGATTCTTAAATGTCTATGGACTGCAGAATCCACTTATCATCAGATAGACTGTGTGATTGCGTATCAAAGTTCTTAGTGGACCATTGCCTGATATCGATCTGAGTCTTTAAAGTTGACGTATCAGTAGCCTTATTTGTTTATAGTTGGTTGCATGTGTCCATGGGCGGCAAAAAGACGCTTGTCCATTGCTCTCCGTCACCAGTTTGTGAATCATCGTGGCTTTTCCAATTCTACCACCACTTCTTAAGAAACTTACTCTTATAATACCAAAGGGAGGAAATAGGATGACAAAATGTTTTACGCGTAAATCATTTGCACGTGTTAAATAAAAGTACTAGAATAACTACTTATAAGAATAGAATAGAATTATTTTACCACCTTTTTTATTAAGTCAGTTTCTTGTTTATCTGTCGTTTTGGGTGGAATTTAGTAACAGATTTTATACAAGCTTCCCGATGAGCTATAAACTTGAAATATTGATGGGTGACTCAAATTCAGATGACAATGCAAGAATGTGACATAAAAAGTGGTATTTTTTTTAAATTCACTTGTTTATTAAATATAGATTACAGAAATACTTATTGAAGCTTTACCAATCATACATCTCTGCTACCAATAAGAGGTGCACTCCTGTATTTCTTTTGTATTTTTATTTGGATGGTAAGAGATTATATTTTATAATTACAAGCTAGGATGTATTCTATCTAAGTTTTTAGAGTGTTGTTTCAATTTCTAAATCAGCGACACTACTTCATCAGCCTTCATTCGGACGAAATAGAGTGATGGATTTTTTTATTGTTCCACCACAATCCAACTCAATTCATCACTAAAAGTAAAAAATAAATAAAAGCGAACAAATATAGTAAGAATTTATTTCCTCACTATATTAAATCCCGATTTTTTGACAAAAGATGGCTCAAAATCATTTGAAAGACTGATTCTTAAGCTAAGCGACGAACCTGTATTTCAGCTCATTATATCTCCCTCTCAGATGACTAAATACCAAAGTAAACTTAAACTTTCAATACAAAGGTTAATAAAAATTATACAGGATATAACATAATATATAATATTTAATTGTGGTAAGCATATAATAAATAAGATTGATTGAATAAACAATATTCAAGTCGCCCTGGTTCCAAGTGTAACACAACAAAATTTCCGTTTAGTTTTATTTCTTTCTAGAGCAGCTAATAAGTTACCCGTATACGGACTAACAGAGTGCATTCAGATCACACTATTGCCACATGCTTTTAAACGTAATTGAAACATGTATCTTGTATATCTTGTATCAGTGTGAGGTGTGTCTTATCGAATAAGTTGCATATTTTTTTTTTGTAATTAAATGCTTTTTATGTTTTCAATGTAATTCAATGTTTTCGGTGTAAACACGATTTTTTTTCTTAATAGGATAGGGTAAGAAACGAGCAAACAATCCATCCAATGGTAAGTGGTTGCTGTGGCCCATACACATCTACATAAAAACATAAACATAAACATAATAAACATAAACACTCACGCCTGTCACCCAGAGGGGTAGGCAGAGACTACAGACTTCCATTTGGCATGATCCTGACACACCACTCTTACCTCCTTCACATCCATACACCAACGCATACATGCTCGTCAGTTAAGGGTACTCCTAATTTGGCCCATTTTCAATAAATCGCCAATTTGGTCGATAAATTTTCGCCTAAGACGTCCCTTTCCGACTGTGCCATTCATTTCTGCAACATAAATTTTCTTTGTCACTTCTTCCTCATGCATTCTTTCCACATGACCAAACCACAGAAGCATTCCTTTCTAAATCCTGGTCACAACATCATCTTGCAAACCACACTCTTCTCTTATCACACAATTTCTTACCCTGTCATTCAGATTCAGCCCTAACATACTCCTTAACGACCGCATTTCTACTACGTTTATTCTACTCTCGTGCTTCTTCAGCCACACCCAACTTTCACTACCATACGTTAAAGTAGGGACCAACACAGCATTGTGAATTGCCATACGTGCCTTTTTCGACACATTTTGACTCTTCACAATAGATTGCAAGGCCCCATTTACTCTATTTCCTAATCATATCTCCCATTCTTGGTAAATACGCATCTCAAATATACAAACTCATCTACTTGCTCGCTCAACTCCCCTTCCTTTCTTATTTTACATTTCGTTTTACTTTCTTCTCTTTCAAAAACCATAACCTTCGTCTTATTTGCGTTCACTTTTATACCCCTTTCTTTTAATGATCCGTTCATTAATGTAAACATCATTTGCAACTCGGCCGCCGACGACGCAAGAATAACTTGATCATCGGCGTACAAAAGGCATTTGACGGTTAACTCACCCATTCTTAATCCGCATTCTTCAACTTTCAAATTTTACAAACAACTGTCCATAAATAGGTTGAACAGCCACGGGGAAGCCACACAGCCCTGTCTGACACCTTTATGGATGTTAAACCAGTCCGAGTAGACCCCGTTGATCCTAACACAAGCACTAGAGTCCCTATAAAGAGACTCCAATGCCTGTATCAAGCCAGCGCTCAACCCAAATGAGTTCAGTGTTTGCCAAAGCAAATCCCCATACACTCTGTCATAGGCCTTTTCCAAGTCCATGAACGCACAAAAAACCTTTTGGTTTTTGGCCAGAAACTTCTCCGCGATCATGCGCATGGAAAAGACTTGATCTGTACATCCCATTCCCTTTCTAAATCCCGCTTGCACATCCCAAATTTTTCCATCAGTTTCTTTCATGACCCTTTCAATCAGTACCTTAGCATACAGTTTTCCCACAATGCTAAGAAGGCTGATGCCACGGTAGTTTTTACAGTCCTGCTGCGACCGTCTTCCTTTATATACTGGGACTATCACGGCTTTGCAACAGTCTACCGGTACCCGCCTCAGTTCGCAGCATAAATTAAACAAGGTGTGCAGCAGGCCTGCCACCACTTTCTTCTCCAGCCCTTAGCATTTCGAGTGAAACTCTATCATATCCGGCAGCCTTACCTGCTTTCATGCTTTTCATTGCTTTCATTATTTCATCTATACTTATCTCGCTACCTCTTTCCTCTTCTTTCGGTGTTTCTACTTCACTTAGTACACACGTTGTCTCCTCACTCATAAACACGCTTTCAAAATATTCCTTCCATCTCTTTAAACTCAAAACTTCATCATTCAGAATATAGCCATTCTCGTCTCTTATAGCATTCATCATAGGCTGTTTTGAATGTCCTCTGGCAGTTCTTACAAGTTTCCAGAACATTTTAATATTTGCCTGGAAGTTATCCGATATTCTTATATCAATTTTCTTGCTTTTTTTCTTTCAACTACTTCTTTTACTCTCTTATTAAGATGTCTAAAGACTGCTTTTTTCTTTCAATAACATCATCCGTACCGCTAGAATTAGCAGCCTTTGTTGCTAGTAAATCTAGCCATGCTCTCTTCTTTGCTTCAACTTCCATACGTATCTCATCATCCCACCATAACATTTTATTTTTCCTTTCATTCTTTCTCTTACTAACACCACATACTTCGGTAGATGCATCCACTAAACCTTTCTTTACATTTTGCCATTTATTCTCCAAGTCTTACTCCTTCATACATATTCATCCAAACCACTTATATTTTCTTTCAGTCTACATTTGAACTTGTTTTTATCACTTTCATCTTGTAACTTTTCTGTTCTAATACGCTGTAACGCAGTGGTAGACACAGACGATCGATGGCGCCAACGCCTGAATAGACCATTAATTCAGGCATAAAACTAAATAATGATCCGTTCCTACGTTAGAACCCCGGTAAACTCTCGTATCTACCACTGCGCCCCTCAATCTTTCATCCACAATTATGAAATCTATCATGCTTCGTCGTCACCTCTTTCCCAAGTATACATGTGAATCCTCTTGTGGCGAAAGCAAGTGTTCGTCACAAAAAGATTCCTTTCCAACATACATACGGTGAGGAGACTTTCACCATTCTCATTTATACTTTCATCACCAAACGTTCCCAATATCCTTTCATAACCAAGCCTCCTGACCCCAACCCTTCCATTAAAATCTCCTAGCACAATAATATTTTCATTTACCTTACACTTCATTAACACCATCCTTACCATTTCCCAAAACTGCTCTCGGATATAAGTGGGCTTAGACATGTCTGTGGCGTAGACCCCTACACAAACAACTTCTTTAAGCCCACTTTCATTCGTATTCCATAGCAGTCTTGGGCTTACACATTCATACTCTTTCACACATTGGCCCATTCTTTCTGAAAGGAATGATACCTACTCCCTGGCATGCCCGCTCGATCTCGTCTACACCAGACCAGTATGCGGTATACATGCCATGTGTAGTGATGTCCTTCCCCTTCCTTTTCGTCTCATTTACGCATAACACATCTATTCCTCTATCATACATCATATCGCATACTTCATCCATTTTATCATTCATTGACCCACATACATTCAACTTAGCCAGACGGGCCTCTGCAATCCACTTTTCGCCTCTCCGGGAGACAGAACGTGACGGGTGGCGAACCTCGTCGCCGGTTTTCCTCCCGGAGATTCTTCGCACCCCTGCCCCATTAAAGGGGCGCAGGGAACTCGGGGCCATTTCTTTAATTCGATTCCTCATGGTGCGAAATGGGGTGGTATATTTAACGCCGCTACCACGGCGTGAAGCCGAGTCTGTGGTATCGGCATGTCGCTCATTTAGCACCACCCGGGGGACACGTGTAGGGTGGGCCTAGGAACAGGTGGTCAAAGCCTACGGACGCGAGCGACTTATCCCACATCTACATCTATCCTCGATTACGAATAAAAATGCAGATGTGTTGTCACCTGTGAGGACTAAGATGGAATGCCTCGTTTCCAGTAAAAAGGGTCACCGTTCCTCTACACTCACCATACGAAATACAATAGCATCAAGCTCCTATTTTACGCTGGTATTTTGTGAGAGCGTGGTTCTTATCCGGTCGAGTCGACCTATTCGTGCTACAACGATACTACTGTTGGCGACGCGTCTATAAGAATATTTCAATTTATTGGTTAACCGATTACGAACAGCTTCTAAAAACAAATTATCGAGCAATAATATTCTAATAAGAAAACACTTAGTTGAATCTTAAAGAAATATAGAATTAATAGTTTGAAGGTCTTGGGTTCGATTCCCAGGCCGGACTAGTTTGTAGTTTTCTTAGTAATATCTTCTTAATAAATTCATATAGGGAATTTTTAAGATATAAATTATGTTTCCGGGTTCAGTTTCCCGGTTGAAATCACTTTTCTAATAGTATTGTTAATTTAAAGCAATATTAAAATAAAGTTAGAGACCAGGATTTGTTCTCCGGTCGAAATGATCACTTTGTGAATAAATAGAATTAATGGAAATTAATTGCATAAGTATTATCTTATATGAGTTTGATACGTTTTGTATGAAAACAAAATGTTTGTTTTCAATGTTTGATTCATAAAATATTTCGTTTATGTTATCTGATAAGGAACATGATAACTGATAAAAATCTAGTTAGAAATAATTTCCGACATTTGGGAGTCGTGTAGAATCAGTTGTTCACCTAGTATTGGTTGAAAACAGTGTGTGCTAAATTTGCCATTTTTGCCGACAATTGAAAGTCGTGTGAGAATTAGTTGTTCAAATAGCGTGAGTTCATAGCCCGCGTTAACTTGGGAGGTCAAAATAAGTAGAAATTTAAATATTTGAAAATTTCAGCAATTTATGTAAAATTGACTTGTAAAATATTCTAAATTGACTGTATGAACAAAATAGGTGAATTCTGTGTTATTTTCAAGTGAAAATTCCTTTGGATTAGTGAAATATTGATAGTTTTGTGTAAGAAATTTAAAAGTGTTTTTAATAGTAAAATGTATAGGAAAAATGTAAATTAAACTATTGTATTAGTTAAGATATTTATAGTTTCATGTGAAGAGCATTGTTTCAACCTTATATGTTGGATATTTAAGAAATCTAACTTGGCACATATGTTGTAAAATGGGCATATTTTGTTGAATAAATAAAAGGTTTTTTGTGATATAAAAATGTAATGTATATCATAGTATAGATATTTTTTGTGCTATCTTTATAAATAAAATGTATAAATGTATGTCTTATACAAATAAAGACATTGGGCAGACCGTGAGAGTGTGATAGCACAAATTGATGTAATTAAGTGGCGTAATCGCACAGAGAGCGCGGCTCTCTTTCGCTTGTAGTTTGGTGGTAGCTCAGTAAACGAGTTTTCTTACAAATCGTTACGGCACCCATAGTAACGGTGGTGCTCACCACTACCACATCGAAAGGGCAACCACCGGGGCGACTCTCCGTCCCCCTGCTAACGACGCCATAGAGCGACAAACTACTCAGTGGAGTAAAGGCGGGGGAGGAAGAAGAAGAAGAAGGTGCAGCCTCCTCCTTAGGCAGCAACCTCTACCCCAACCACAGCGGTAACGATAGCCTCGCAGGCGCAGGTTACCAAGGAGACCAGCAACAGCCACAATGGGTAGAGCACCAGAAAGGGCTCTATCAGAAAATAGAGCCCGCTCTACACAAAGAGCGCGCTCTACCCAACAAAGAGCAGTACACCAAGCTCCCGAGACCAGCGCCAACTCCTGCACAGGCACCTAGAACACCAACATCCGGCTTCGAGACTTCTGACGCCATCCAACGTCTGGTTGGCATAGCCATCGAAGTCGGTCAGCAGGTCCTGGCAGACATCAGAGCCGGGACAGATCCCATCACAGCAGTCATGAAGGCGCTGGCACAACCTCCTGGCTAGGCACTACGGAGGAATCTAGCCTGCGCCTCCTCTACCGGAATCCAGGTGGAATCCAGCAAAAGTTACAAGAACTCCGCACGGTCGCCCAACAACAGGACGTACATGTGATCTTGCTGGGAGCGACAAAATTAGAACCAGTACACGCACTAAAGCTGCCCAATTACCACCTTTATAGGAGGGACGAGGTCGCTTCTCAGGGGGCCGCCTACAGAGGGACAGCGGTCCTAGTGAGAAGGGACATCGTTCATCAAGAGCTCGACTTACCGGAATACCAAACTATGCGCTCTATCGGCATAAAAATGGAGGCGGCGGGCGAGGAACTAAGGATCTACGCAGCATACCGCCCGCCAGGGACTCCATTTCGCTCCTCAGACGTCCGGACGGTAATGGAAGGCGAAACACCGACCATCATCGCCGGGGACCTAAACGCCAAACACCTGGCGTGGGGATCTAGACTGATCAACCCTCAGCCGGCGTTCCTCAGGGCACTGTTTGTCTCCAGTCCTGTACGCGGCTTATACCAACGATATCCCTACCCTGGCAGGAAGGCTACAAGCCGGGTCATGCACTCTTTGACGACGCCGAAAGACACGGCTATAACGTTTTAGGTCCCGAAGAACCCACACATGTTCCGACGGATCCACGAAGTCGTCCGGATGTATTGGACATCGTGCTCGCTAGAAACATCAACTACCCGATAGTGGTAGAGGTGCTGTACGACCTGGATTCACAGCACCTCCCGATCTTAATTACCCTTGGCCTAAAGGCGGTGACTACGCCGCACAGAACAGTTAAGACACGTGTCGACTGGAGGCTCTACCACAAACACCTGCAGGAGAGACCTCCAGCACACCACCCCTTAAACACAGCGGACGACGTAGAGGCCGCAGCTACCAACATAACCAAGGCGATACAAGAGGCCCTCAACGCTGCCTCTACGATCGTCCCGATGTCTACATGGAGAGACGATCTGTCGCGACACATTAGCGTGCAGATCAGGAGAAAAAGGGCGTTAAGGAGACTCTGGGCGCGTACTCGCTGCCCGAGAATCAAGACGCAACTGAACACCTTGTCGGAGGAACTGTCGGTTGCAGTCCAGGCACATAGAGAAGATGCCTGGGAGCGGCGTATATGGAAGGCGGAAGAGCATGATGCGTCGCTCTATAAACTGAACCGACAGTTAACTAAAGCCAAACCTCCCGTTTGCCCGCTGACCAATAATGCGGGCGAACGTCGTTACGATGCCAAGGGTAGAGCGGATATCCTAGTAGAGCACTTCGAGGAGCAATTTATGCCGAACCCAGCAAGTGCGGAGTTCTTGGAGCTTCATGCCCAAACGGAGAGTCGCGTACAGGAGTTCCTGTCGTCGCCCGCGCCGCCTCTTGCAAGAGAGTGGTTTATCTCCCCCCGCTGAACTGCGGTGGACAGCAACCCGCCTGCAACCGAGGCAGGCGCCGGGGCACGATGGGATTACCAACGCTGCACTCCGACAGCTGCCCCATAGAGTCCTAGTATAGCTTGGTCGACTCTATAATGGGATATTGCGTACATCCCACTTCCCGGAAGACTGGAAGAAAGGCAAAGTGATCGCCTTGCCGAAACCGGGGAAGGACAGGCGTAGAGCTGCCAGCTACAGGCCGATCACGCTGCTACCACACATAGCTAACCTGCTTGAAAGATTGTTGCTAAGACGCCTCCGCCCGTGCATCCAACTTCGGGCGGAGCAGCACGGATTCAGGAGGGGTCACTCCACAGCAACACAGCTGACCAGAGTGCTGCACCTGCTTGCGGCCGAATACAACCGTGGCCGCACTACGTTGGGCGTCTTTCTCGATATCGAGAAGGCGTTCGACAGGGTGTGGCATTCTGGACTACTTTATAAACTAGAAGAACAGACCAGTATCCCTCCTGCTATGTTGCGGCTAGTGGCGTCTTTCCTGGCAGACAGGAAGTTCTACGTCTGCGTAGAGGGCGCCGAGTCTGCAACCAGAACCATCAGAACCGGCGTTCCTCAGGGCACTGTTTGTCTCCAGTCCTGTACGCGGCTTATACCAACCATATCCCTACCCTGGCAGGAAGGCTACAAAAGTGGGAGGATGACGTGGAATTGGCGTTATACGCGGACGATAGCGCTTATTTCACCTCGTCCAGAAGAGCCCACATTGCCACTGCCAGGATGCAACGTCTCCTGGACCTGCTGCCACCATGGCTAGATGATTGGAGGATGGTCGTCAACGTTGGTAAGACGACCGCTCTGCTCACTCGCTGCCTCAGGAACCTACCACCTCAGCTAACCCTCAATGGCCAGAAGATCGCGTAAGAGAAGGCCGTGACCTACCTTGGGTGCCGGATCGACCGGGCACTGCGCATGACTGCGCACGTCGACCTCGTCGTCCGCAGAGCACGACGTGCGCGGGCGATGCTCCGTCCGGTCCTGGCATCCAAGTTACCACTTAACACCAAAGTGCGAGTTTACAAAACATATATCAGATCCATCATTACGTATGCTGCTCCGGCCTGGTACGCGCTTCTGAGCGAGCCTCTGAGGCGGCGACTGCTTGACACCATCCAGGTGTTTGTGGCCCGGTTGGCGCGTGGACTTTTCGACCGTGCAGACAACGGGCCACACCTACATCTTAACCAACTTGCGCCGCTACACACTCGCCCTCCGGACGGGCGACCCTATCCAAGAGAACTCCTCTCTATATCGATTAGAGAGTCGAGTAACAACCCTCAATGCCGCTGAAAGGCCAACCCCGACTTTATATTAGACAACCTCTCTTTTTTCCGTAGTCGGTTAACGACGGGAAAAACTAACTAACAACGCCAATAGAAGGCTCCCAGGACCGGTCCATAGTGGTGGACCGCGAGGATAGCACGGGTAATGGGGGCATACCCCGAGGCCCGAACCCTACATGTCTCATCCGGGGCAGGAAGACGACAATCAACGTTACAAATCGTTCGGGACCAGCAGTATATATAATAATCAAGAAAGAAAAAGTGTATAGGGAAGTGATAGGGAAAGTAATTACTCTCTAACGGAACGGTTTGAAGATAATTACTGTTTTATTCCTAAGGCATCCTTCACCTTTAAAAAGTAAAATACAGTCCACTGGTGTTGCTATTGCGGCATATATTGAAGAATTAAGGCGTTGGGACCGGGACGATTTCGGAAGACCCGTCATCCCCGCCTGAAACTATTTGAAGAAAAGGAAGAGGTCGACGCCCTTGTGTGTTACTCCGTTGCGGGGTTCACATACGTTGTTCCCGAACCCAACGTAGGTGTCATAGGAGGTTAGGAAATCCGCTGCTGAACCAGCCGGAACAATCGACCTCCCTCGTTCTCTGGTTCCTTTTCAACTACTAATATAACTGCAACATGGATTTACCACGTATGAATGGTCGATTAAAGTTCTAATATATTTTAATAATTTTTTAATTACATCGGTATGAGGCAAACCTTCAATAAGGGCTCAGAATCATTTACGGTAATTTGAAAAATAAATATAAACATTGCGGACATACAATTCACTCACACTTTAGTAAACCACATAACCAATCCATAGTATTTTTTAGGTTCAAAAAAATCTCTCCCGTTATAGGATGGATGCTTTATGATGAGGATATAGATTTAAGATCCTAGTGACAAACAACTCGTGACTTCATCACTTTTAAATTGAAAAATATCGACGTCAATCTATCATTTAAGGTAACCTATAGTTTATAAAATCTAACAAATCAAGTCACGGCGATATTTTCGATATGAATAAAAATTACAACGATTTCTTAAATCTTTTACCATCCGTCAAGTATAATATCCCTCTACAAGATGCAGGAGTGTACAAGTTAGATTGTGAATGTGGTCTCTCTTACATAGGTCAAACAAAAAGATCCATAAAAACCCGCGTGAAAGAACATATAGCTGACGTGAAGCACCGACGCTCCGGGAAGTCTGCAGTCTGTGAACATGTTCAAGATCGTCCCCACCATTACATCAGATTTGATATACCACAAATCCTCGCAAAAGAACACCGATTCCTACCAAGGATGATACGCGAGGCTATTGAAATTAAAAAACATCCTAATTTCAATAGAGAAGATGGTTGGGTGCTGCAATCTGGTTGGGGATCCTATAATTAACAAAATTAAACCCAAACCCAAGCATACCACTGCAAGACTTCAAGATACTGTAAGTTCGTTTTGCGTAAATCGGACCAAAAATTTATATTCAAAAACTGAAGGTAGCCGGGCCAACAATGACATTGGGACGTCAAACATCTCAGTCCCCCCCATGACCATGGTTGCTGTAAAGCACCCGAAACGTCGGGCATTAAAAAATAAGTAAAATCAGTTAAATAAACGCGATAGAATCCGTAAATTTAGTTTTATTCAATAAATAAAAATTGATTGCCGCATGTGTATCAAAGATCATCACTTTAGAACGGCTGGACCAATTTTGATGAAGTTTTTGTATGTATTTGAGTAGATCCCTAGATGGTTTGAATTCAAACGACCCAGTACGTGGAGCTTTTATCGTGATCCGGAAATAACTTGTATGAAACCGGGGCGGATCGCTGTTTAATATAAAACATCGACTATTGTTACAAATATTAGAAAATATCAAAGAAAGTAAATAATTTTGATGTAGGACATTTAGCTGAAAAAAAATTAATTTAATATTCATATAATAACTTATAACTAATTACGCTTTTGACATATTATATATTTGGAAGGATTATTTGTTGTAGCTAATTTAATGATTAGATAATCACTAATTTTGATTTGTTAATTTACTAAAATTAAATTATCAAAAACAAACAAGTTTGTATGTCTCCATTAGGGACTTAGTATGTAATACATAATATTTAATAGTATTTCATGTATAATACATACTGAAAAGCAATTAAAGAAATACGATAACAATAATTAACTCGTCCACAAATAATGTCATTGGCATCTCGAACGGTCGTAAAACGAAACGTTGATTATTAATCAGAGAAATATATCTTCTTAATAAAATATAATTACCCGAAACTTAAGATTTAATATGGCACTTTGACAGTCGTTTTTATGATTACCGTGATGAAGATGCGTTGCGAAAACTTTACTCAATTGTACCCAATATTGTAAACATGATATGTTTTTTTCCTTAAGGCTCCGTATCCGTTTGCTATTTTTGTGCTTTTTTCTGTGGTTTTCTTGGTGTCGACCGTTCATAATAGCGCCAATAAAATTGTAAAATTAATTGTCTGTGTACAGGAACAACACAAACAAGGATGCCTACTAAAAATAAAAAAGAACATAATACAAGCACAGTGTAATAAAAACATATTATAGACTGTGATACAAGTCTCAGTATATAAATATTGCAATCATAATATGCTACCATAGGTACAACTTACGGTAGTATACAACAAAATACAAGCAACCACATTAATTAAAATAGGTAGATTTTTTTATAGTGACAAACAAGGATACAGTCCATTTGATGGTAAGTGGATGCTGTGGCCCATAGACATCTTCATTTATCCTCTATTAAGAATACAAAATGCAGATTGTAACACCTGAGTACTAAGATGGAATGCCTCGTTTCCAGTAAAAAAGGGTCTCCGGATTTCTAACTCACTATACCAAACACAGCAGTAAGCAGTTATTTCACGCAGGTATTTTCTGAGAGCGTGGTCCTTCCCCGGTGGAGCCGACCCATTCGTGCTACAACCATACCTACTGGCTCTACCGTGTAAAAAGATTTAAGTATTTACTAGTATATCCGCCCCGGCTTCGCATGGGTGATTTCTGCGTGGTATCAACCAAGCCACCAGGCACCGACAGGTATACCAAATATAAATATAAACTATCTAGAAACCTATTCAAACACAAGAAACATTTCTTCAAAATCGGTTGGATAGTTTCAAAGTCAATAACGGACATAGGTAGAAACATTTTTGTGTTTTATGTAGATAGTGTAATTCAATGTATATTAATGTAAAAATAAATAAATACGAGTATCGGAATCGGAGGAATCCATCGAGGCATAATACCACCCTCTTGCCATATTCTTATCATATATACAGCATATATCAAAAACCTTGTGGTTCCCGTTAAGTGCGTTACCTGAATCAGTATTCAAACTTATAGAAATATTTTTTAAAACACATTTAAAAAAATAATTTTAATCAAAAAAATGAATTTACAAATTTTATGTGGATTTATTATCTCTGCGTTAGCCGAGGAGTAAGGGGATTGTCAAAGACCCTGCATTACCGATACTTGTGTGAGTTAGAGGAAATAAAACCACATACAATTTGCAAATATTTTTTTAATTTAATTTAAAGAAAATTATGGTCGAGTTTTCTAAAAAAAAAAAATATTTCTATACGCTTGAATACTGATTCTGATACCGCAGTTAACGGGAACCACAGGGTTTTTGTTATATGTTGTATATGGGCATTTTTTTATTTTGTTGTCGATATGGATTTTCCCGTGTCCCAAAAGTACATACAACATTTTTATAAGATTTAAATATTTTTTTTGTGGAAACTATATTTTGATCTTAAATTAGATATTATAGGCACCCAAAATATGTTTCAATATGCTATCATATTTGTTTTTTCTCAAAACAACAGGGCTTTATATGTGAGCAAATAGCTGTTTTAACCGTGTCCTCCTAGAAATCGAACATATTGAAGTTCAATTTTTAAGATTATTTTTCACTATCGGGTATGCCTATTTATAGTTTAAAACCTGTAAAATATAGTTCTTAGTCAAGTTTTTATGCTTAAATTACCACAAAGAAAACACACGTATAGTAAAAATTCAATTAAATACGTCGACATAAAATGCACCGCAATGGAAAGTCCTATTGAGTTACGTACTTTTTTCCATATTTCATCAAAAATTTCGATGCAACATTTTATTTTTATGAACTTACAACACTTAAGAAGACGTGGCATGATGCCATTGTGAATGTATAAATGGCGTCAGTGTGCATGACAGCGCCCGAGAGAAGAGGACGTGTCAGGCGTTACATTTTGTAATCCATTGAATTACGGTATTTTCTGTGGTAAGTGCAATGTTTTATGCAGTGTTTAGATATTATTTAGTTATGCAATCTGTGAATTTCAAATATGTTAACTATTAAGTTAAATTTATTTAAAAAATCGAAAATGTTTAGCATATTACTTAGTTACGGCAAAATCGTTACGTTCCGTTGAGAAATTTTGTAACTCAACGGATCAAAATGTAACTCAATGCAAGGCTAAAGTTACGTTCATATTGTTATTTTTCCAGTATCCTTATAATATTGGCAATATTATATCGATTTTAATAATATTATAAATATTCATATATTAATACTTATAATATTATTATAGTGTACGAATATAGTGATAATATTAACTAGTGCAAGTAATTTAAGTAATATGTATTTTTTTATTATTTGCAAAACATTTTTTCTCGGTTTTGCCTTTATCCACACGGCCATTAGATTTCATTTTAGTCCAAATTTTATTTTGCTTTTGACTATTTTGTACTGTTTGAAATTAATGATTATAATACATTGTTGTAGGGATAAAATGGCTATGACTGCAGCAGAACGAATGAAAAAATATAGGGAAAGGTTAAAACAGAATCCGGAAAAGTATAATAATGTTAAAAAGAAGCATACAGAATATGTCAAATCTAAAACTAAAAAAATTAACGAACTAACGGAGAAAGATAAAGAAAAACAACGAAAGATATGGCGAAATCAGAAACGCAAGCAGACAATTAAAAAAAAGGAACTTCAAATAATAGAAAAGGAAAACATAGACAATACCACACCAAAGAAGAAATGTCAAAATAAATTATTCAGAAAATATAAGGCGGCTCTGAAAAAAATAGAAACTTTAATGAGAACTGTAAGTACATACAAGAAACGCTTATATCGTCAAAAACAAGACACAGATAGAAAAGTTAAGGAACTTGAAGAAAAAATATTAAAGTTACAAGCAAGAGAGGAGATATTAGAAGCAACATTAAAAAAATCCTACATGGGATGCAAAACCATAAAAGAAAAACGTAATATCAAGAAAATTGTTCTTGACAACATTGTTCAACATTCCATTAACAAAACTTTTGTTTCCAAATTATTAGGCCTAAGAGGTCTGGCAAGAATTAAACTCCAAAGCGGAATGCAGACTAAAATCAGAAAAGTAATAGAAACATTTTATATAAGAGACGACGTGAGTAGGATGACAGCAGGGAAAAAGCAATGCCGTACAATGAATAAAGAAAAGAAACAGATTCGATATCTGACCGACACGGTCTCTAACTTATATAAAATGTATCGCGAAGAAGGTGGAAAATATAGTCTCGCGACATTTTTCAAATATAGACCCTTTTTTGTTTTATCCCCAACGGTTGAAAATAGAGAAACGTGTTTGTGCATTAAACACAACAATACTGATATGTTGTTTTATGCACTTAAAAAAATATCAAATCCTAAATAATTTTAATACTGTAAATGATGTTATAAAAAAACAGTGTTGTAGCATACAGTCGAAAGATTGCATGTATGGAGAATGCAAAGAGTGCAAAGACAATAAAATACATTATGATTCATTGGAAGAAAATCTAGAAGACAGAGTAAAGTGGCATCAGTGGGGTATAAGCGATCATAAATATATAAAAATAGAAAACAAGATCTCTAAAGAATTTACAACAAAAAGAACAGTTAAACTACAAAAAGAAGGCAGCCGCGGCGATTTGGTATCAGCTTTTGAAAGAAATATGAAATTATTTAAAATTCATCACTTCAATTGGATTTACCAACAAAAACAATACCAAGAGTGTGTTAACAACCTCAAGCCTCATGAAGCGTTAATAATATGTGACTTTTCAGAAAATTATGGTTGCAAAATGGGGAAAGAAATCCAAGCTCAACATTTTGGTGCTTCTAAGAGACAAATAACGTTACATACCGGAATGATTTATTGTACTGAGAAATCACAGTCGTTTTGTACGATATCAGACAACAATGCCCATGAACCTGCAGCCATTTGGGCGCATCTTTTGCCTGTGATCCGTGAGATCAAGAAAATAAACCCCCTGACAAAAGTACTGCACTTCTTTTCTGATGGCCCTTCCTCCCAATATCGTCAAAGAAACAATTTTTTCCTGCTCAATTTATTCACAGAAAAGTTGAAGCTTGATTATACCACCTGGTCGTATTCTGAAGCAGGTCATGGGAAAGGAGTGGCGGATGGCATAGGAGGTTCGGTTAAGAGAGCTTTAGATCGTCAAGTTGCATTTGGCAGGGATGTTGAGAATGGCTTACAAGCATACGAGCATCTTTCAAAATGTATGAAAGTCGTAAAAATTATATATATACCCAACAGAGATATTGATAATATTAAAAAGATTATACCCGAAAATCTCAGCACAATAAAAGGCACTATGAAAATACATCAAATTTTGTCATGTACACCAAACTGCATTAAATATAGAACTCTGTCCTGTTTTTGTGGCATTAAAAGGGGTTGTTGTAATTGTTTCGTTCCGAAAACACATGTTTTTAACAACAGAATATTACAAAAGATTACCAAAAGATGCGATTCTCCTACTGAGATTGTTAACTTTTCTCCTGATCATCAAACGGACATACAAAACTCTTCAAACTTTGATTCATCTGCTACATCAACCAAAAAATCTCCAATGAAAGTCGCAAAAGTAGCTGAGCCTGATCATGTTGTGATCACGGTTACAGCTGATATCCATGAAAACTATCAAAACAATCTGGAATATTTACCGATACCTAAGAACTCTGATGAAATCGTTAATTCAAACAAAGAAAATATGGATTTCAACCGGATACAGATTGAGGACCAAGAACCCCTTTCCTTAAATGATATTAGCCTGGACTTGGATATAAATTTGAATAATGGTGCTGAGGAAAATGTCATGGATGAACCTGTTCCTAAAAAACAAAAAATTAACATTTTAGATATTAAGAATATATCAACCGAAAATGTATTCACCGCGAGCAAAACCGAAAAATGTAAGTCCTTGAAAACAATAATTAAACGCACTTTACCATGTAATCAGTGTAAAAAACATTATCTTTTTAATGCTTGCCTAAACAAGTGTACCCGGTGTGGTTTCTATTACTGTATAAAATGCTCTGGCAATTTAAATCTTAGTTGTGATTATATCTGTGAATTTTGTTATAAATAATTGATTTCAATAATTTATAATCAGTTATTAGTTGATTTTGTTGATTATAGAAATAGCTGTTAGTAACTTAGTAAAGACTGATTTATAGTAATATCTAAATAGGATAAGTAGACACCAAGAATACCTTTATAAGATGTTGCATTGTTTCTCATTTATGTTTATTATATTTACCAAAATAATAGTATTAATTGAATAATGTGGACACGGCTTTACGTTTTAGTTACGTTCCATTGAGAGATTGTCCCCTTATTTTATTTTATTGATTTTGAATATTTTTTTAGATTTTCTGCTATGCAAGTGTTTTGTTTATATTTTGTCGTTTTATGAAAATGTTTAATTAATTATAGAAGGATTTTAACTGTCATATGATCGTAGTTACCAATTTTAGAAGAATAAAAAGTATGCGGAAAAGTCAGCAATGTAACTCACAGGACTTACTGTTCCAAATACTCGGTTACTTTAGTTATGTTTTATGTTTATTTGACATTATTTCATTAATGTTTCTCATTATTTTAATCATGAAATAAAAAAAAATAATGTACATTGAGTTTTATTATATTTTTTACAAACCAACATTTTGTTTCTCAGTGGATAACATTTTGCTAACTTCTTTAAGTAAAAGGTAATTATATTCTTATTTCTGTACTATTTATGTTTTATTATTATAAATAATGGTAATTCACAGAATGAGGAACTAAATTAATTAATTTTAAAAGAAAAAGCATCAACTTTATTTTTTACTCAACTTTAAAAAAAATGAGACAACAAAATAAAAAAAATGCCCATATACCATACACTTACCTCGGTCGCCAAATAGCAGTGTTTACACTGCTGTGTTACTAGAAGGGCATAGATAGTATAAGTACAGATTGTGAGGCATTCCACCTAAGTCTTCAGAAGTGACGGCATCTGTAGCATCCTTAGTCTGAAGATGGTTGCAGGTGTCCCTGCACTGCAGCAGCCACGTACTTATCAGTGATTGCTTCTTACTTGCCACGCTGCGACGGTAGGCTGGCGCAGTTTTTATTATTGTGAGTTGTTATTAGGAGTACTACTGCCTGTTTTAATTTCCCTGTGTCGTAATTTAAAACACCCACGGCTTGATTTTGGTTATTCTTCTTCTTTCTCTTATGTTGCCTTAGATATGCCGCCTAATATAACAACAAATATAATAAAAAACATACATTTAATACAAAATATTGGTGTCAACAAACCTTAATAAATTTAAAGTGCTTTTTGACTGTCCCTTAATTTAAATAAGTGCCGCGTATATATTATATCATAAACGTTTAGTTAAACATTACCTTTATAATCTTATCTTTATTAACTCTCGCCTGCCGTAAAATCGTCATGAATATGTTTTAACGACTTTTACATTGTTTTGTGACGTTAAGGTAGCGACCGATCACACCTGTCATTTGTTTTTTTTTTATTTTTTATTTTTTTTGCGATCGGTTGTTTCCGAACATACAATCATGCCGTTTACCGAGTTGTATGTCATTTTATGCGAATCATGACGATATGGTTACGCGGTCGTTAAAGTTATATTGTCGTATAATGTCATTAATATCCCGGATATTTCGCAAGTGATTACTGTAAACACGGCCGTAAGAATGTTTATGTGGAGATTCTGTTACTATATTATGTATGATTAGCGTTGCCAGACGTCCGGATAAAGTCGGACACAGTGAGGATTTTTGGTTGCGTGTCCAGCCAAATTAGACAGTGTCTGGCTTTTGTTTTAAACTACACCATTTCTTTACATGTTTCAAATACATATATATTATTGCAATTATTGGAATTAATTTTGTAATGAATATCGAATAATCAATAATAAAGAAGATTGATTTATTCAATTGTTGTTTTTTTTTTTTTTTTTTTTAATTTATTGTAACAGAACCAACAGCATTTTGTAACATTATAAAATTAGTAAGTATTTACATTTTCTACTGCCAATTACAGGTTCTTACTTTATAAAAAAAAATCTTCTAACGTATCGCTACAACTGTGTGGAAATAATATTATACAGGATTATTTTTAAAGAGTAGTCATTACGCCATTACGCATTTTACAAAATACAGTGCATATATGTACATCTACTAGTGTTTTGTTTTGTAAATATTTATTTGTGTGTGTGTGTGTGTGTGTGTGTGTGTGTGTGTGTGTGTGTGTGTGTGTGTGAGTGAGTGTGAGAGTGTGTGTATGAAAGAGGTGTGGCATGTTTGTACGTGTTATTTTTTAGATTTATACTACTTGCTATTTCTTAAAATTGAGATTATTTCTTTTTTTATGGAAGCTTTACTGTCGTGGAAAATATCAATAGTTGAAAAGTTTTTGTTGTAGCAGTTAAGTGTACGACTAATGACAGAATTTTGAGCATATTTAGAGCGACTTAAAGGGACATGAAATAGGGATGTATGTCTGGTACGCTTCGAAGGAGCATTGAATTGTAGGAATTGAACTGTCAATTCGGGATTATCAATTTTATTACTACAGATGTCGTGTAGAAACAAAATTTGTAGAAGTGTACGTCGGTCCTTTAACTGCAATAAGTCATGGTGATAGCAAGATTCCTTATAACTGCTTTTTTTATGTTGAGTACGATAATTTAACGTCTTAATAAATTTACATTGTATTTGCTCTATATTCTCTATATAAGACAAATAATGCGGATTCCAGACATTACAACAATACTCCAAAACACTTCTTACATAAGAATAATACAAATTTTTAATGCATTCAGAATCTGAGAAAGGACGGGACACTCTTATAACAAATCCTAAATTTTTATACGCTTTTGCAACCATTGTCGTGACATGATTAGACATAAGCATCTTGGAATCAAAAATAACACCAAGATCTTTGGTTTGGTAGATGCGTTCCAAAGGTATGTTATCTAATTTATATCGATATTCAATTTGGTGTCTTTTACGAGTGAAGCTTATTTGATAACATTTTGTTATATTAACACTAATACGGTTATCATGATAGAAGAAACAAAGCTGGTTCAAGTCTTTCTGAAGTTGGTGTGCATCTTCCTCAGACTTAATATATGCGTAAATTTTAGTGTCGTCCGCATACATGAGAAATTTGGAAAATTTAAAACAGTCTACAATATCATACAAGTATGATGCATACAGCAATGGACCCAATATGGACCCTTGAGGGACTCCAGATGGGACATCCACGAAATCAGAGCGATGTCCAGCTATTACAACAGCTTGAGATCGGTTACGTAGATAGGACTCTATCCACCTAAGAAGATTTCCATGAATTCCTAGCTCTTGGAATTAGTTATTTCGTTAGAACTTAAGAAGACTATACAGTAATTGATAAAAAGAATGTTTTACTTTAAAAATGTATTTTACTAAGACAAAAATATAAAGATGTCTAGCCTTTTTACCAAAATGTCCGACTAAGCTCGCTGGCCTGTCTGGCTTTTCAGTTTTAAAACCTGGCAACTCTATGTATGATAATAATTATGTTTAAGTATATCTGCTTAGCTCGGGTTGATTGGTAGAGATTGCTTAAAGGCTTTTACACGTTGTGTACAGTAACAATTTTAAATAAAATAAATAAATATATGTATTATAAAAATATACCGAACAAACTGGTAAATCTTTTGACATCAGAATAAAGAACACATTAGAAGTGGAACATTTTACTCTATATTATTGTTTTAGCACAAATGGGTCGTTTCAACCGAAGAAAGACCCCGCTCTCACAGAATATCAGAGTAAAATAGCAGCTTAATGCTGCTGTGTTTCATATAGTGTGTATAGAAAACCGGAGACCCTTATTACTGGATATGACGCATTCCATCTTAGTTCTCAGGGGTGACAACGTATCTGTATTTTATTCTTAACTGAAGAGGGTTGTAGGTGTCTATGCGCCACAGCATCCACTTACCACCAGGTGGACTGTGTGCTCGTTTGTGACTCTTATTATATAAAAAATAAGTTGGATGTCAAAGAAAAATGATTTTGCATTTGCACAGCTTTTGATCAACAGTTGAATTTTAAAATTCAACACATAACCAGTAAAAGTTTACAATCAAATACTTACTTTAGAAGCTCTTGAAATAATTAAATTAAAACCAAAAGACCAAAAAGCTTTTCATCCCCGTTACTGATATATATCGTATCTAAAATTTTAACTTGTTTTTTTTTTAAATTAATTTTAAAGATTATTTTTAAATATATTTAAATACTTACCAATTATTTATTGAAATTTGATTTAACAATGACATTAATTAACAATTTATTTAAATAGCATATTATGAGAATTCATCGCATGAGTTAGATATTTTAGTAATTAAATTGTTAAAAGGTTAATTGAATAACAGACTTATAATATATTAGTGGTAATTTAGAATTACATCAATATGACATCATTGAGGTTTGTTTTACGTTTTTTTTTTGTAGAATTGATTGACAAACGAGCACACAGTCCGTCCTCCACTCGGTAGTAAGTGAAAGCTGTGGCCCATAGATATCCACATTTATCTTTAACTAAGGATCCAAATGCAAATGCGTTGTAACCCCTGAGGACTAAGATGGAATGCCTCGATTCCAGTAAAAAGGGTCATCGGTTCTCTTACCATACAAAAAACAACAGCATAACGCTGTTATTTTACGCTGGCTATTTTTTCTGTGAGAGCGTGGTCTTGCCCCGATCAAGCCAACCCATTTGTGCTACAACTTTAATATAGCTGCAGCGTGGCTCTACCACGTAAAAACGTTCACAATTTTAAATAAAACCTTGTTGGACTCCTTTTCGAGTGCACCTGTTTTCTGGTACAAAGGTTTTTAGAGAGCGCGTGTATTTACAGACAATGAGACATACCAGCTAAGTCTTCAGGCATGGCAGCGCATCGAGAGCCTACTTTGTTCGAAGTTGCAAGAATATGCCCATGGACGTAGTAGCAACTTACTATCGGATGGAGTGTAACTTATTTTTATACTTATATTTGTTTCTTAAGTTAGAGCTTTGATTATCCAATAAACTATGTTTTGACACTGGCTTAAGAAGCTATTTTTCGAAAATGACTTTATTACTGTTGTGTGTTAAGTAGGTTGTAAATTTTTATTAAAATATTTGTGTTATAATGTTGCAAAATGAGAGTTTCGAGTATACTAAAAATTCTATTAATTATATATTTGTTATAAGTCTATTTATTATGAAGTTTGGGCATTTTTCAAATGTCCACCGTCATTAACTTTTTTTTTAAATAGTCACAGTAAAATTTAAAGAGGAACTAAGAGTTAAATTGTATCCTTTATCTAAAGAATTGTTACTAGGTTTATACTTAATTTAGAGCTTTCCATAATTGCTCATCCACGGTATTTTGCAAACATATCCTAACTCGGGAATTGTTTGCAGATACGCTAACTTATGTAGATATAATCAAAGATTTAAAGATGTAATGACTTCTTAAATTTACGCAAACATCACTCATTAAGTGAAACTGATTTTATGGATTTTAACGTGTGTTTCTTTTTTACTTTTTTTCAATTCCCAACATTTCGGGTGCTTAATACCACCCTTCGTCACGGGGGGACTGCGGTGTTTGATGTGATATCAATGTTAGTCCAGCTAATCTGAAATTAATTGTATGAGTTAGAACAACCGCTTCATTCAAAATATAATATTGTCATTATGAGCACGATTACAAACAACCTCTTAAAAATATTTAGGTTTTCTCAGAAATTTCAAATTTTATGTGTTTCATTGTGTGTGTTGTTGTCATCATGTGTGTGTATTATGTGTTTCAGCTAAATAGGCTCTACGGCGCAGGGGTGGTCGCTTTTGTTACGGCGGTGCGGGACCGCAGACCCAGCATGGAACGAGTGTTTGGAGTGTTTGTGTGGCCTATAAAAAATTTTCCGGATCTGACTGTGTGTCCTTGTGCAATTTATAAATGTAAACCGCCTCTACAATATAGGAGATAATCCTATTGTTACGTTATGTTTTTTATATAGGATGTTGTTTGCTGTGGCCCATAGACATCTACATCTATCCTCGATTACGAATCAAAATGGAGATGCGTTGTCACCCGTGAGGGCTAGGATGGAATGCCTCGTTTCCAGTAAAAAGGGTCTCCGGTTCTCTACACTCAACATACGAAACACAGCAGCATTAAGCTATTATTTTACGCTGGTATTCTGTGAGAGCGTGGTTCTTTCCCGGTCGAGCCGACTAATTCGTGCTACAATAAACATAAACATAAACAGTCACGCCTGTCACCCAGAGGGGTAGGCAGAGACTACAGAATTCCATTTGGCACGATTGTGACACACCTCTTTCGCCTCCTTCACATTTATGTACCTATACATACATGCTCGTCGTAATACGCCTTTACAAGTCTACTGTTGAACATAGGTCGCTAGTTGGCTGCGACATATTCATATTAGACTTTGACTTACAACGTTACTTAATTTAACTGTGTTTTTGTAGACTACTAGATACTAGACAACTAGACTAGACGCTGGACAGAACAATTTTATTCTGTATTGAGGCTTTTATTTATAAATTGCATAAGTAAACATATCCAGATATGGAAAAATAATTTGCATAAACACTTTTTCCGTGTGGAATCCGAACCCGCAGCCCACAATGCCGCAATCAAGCGTTAAGTCACTTATCTACCGAGCCAAAATATCCTAATATACTATTGGAATGTCTTGAAATAAGACAAAAATAAAAATAAAATACGTGTGGCACTCGGGGACTGCCGCAGTAAAGCTATTGCATAGCATTTTTATCAACTTATGCAATTATAATTATTTATTTATTTTATTTATGGTAGCTATTTTTCCTTTAGTTGGAGCCTTTCTTCAAAGTTTTGCGGAAATCGAATATATTTTTTGACAAAACTCGGATGGACTTCTAATGATCAATCTTACTGGCTGGAGATGGACGGGTATTGTCCTAATTCCCAACCAGTTGAAAATTTTTATTAACTACTAAAGTTACTATAATATTAAGGAACACGTTTAGAGCTAGCTTTAGAGATTTTAGAGGGAGTATCTTTGTCACTCCCATTTTTTTTAAACATGGGAGTGTGTCGCGGGCCTATGTTAAGCAGAAGCTTTAAAGTATGCACGAATGGCCCGGCTCAACCGGGGAAGGACGGGCTTCCACAACCTTATGAACACAGTGGGACACTGAATGTTGCGACACGTAAGTGTTGATATTTTTGCCGCATATTCTTTGGAAAGGAACGACAATGCACATAATACCTGAAAAATATACCAATAATTACATGAAACATCTGTTTTTTTTTTGTAAGCTAATATAACTAATATTATGGGGTGTTTCATTTAGATTGGTATGGTGGAGAACACTTGACTTCAGTGACGTCATAACTACAGCCGCTTATCTAAGTTATGCAAAGTACTTTTTAGTTTCATGGCAGCCACGTTTACACAGATATGCTTAAAGAAGTTAGATTTTTCTATAAAGTCTGTGTTTATTAAATACTCTCAATTCACGAAAGTTGCTAGCATGACGACGACTCATATAACTCCAAAGAATATGCTTCTTGCAATAAACTATATTATTGTTTAAAATATTTTTATTATCTTACAATGCATGCAACTAGTCTACACGCATACGTCTAGTAGCACGCAAACAAACACCGTGCCGAAGTCTGCCGAACTGAAATGACGTTAGACGATGTTAGGTTTTGGCGTGTTAGGTTAATTTCGTTACGGAATTTCTTGATTCGGTCGCCGCGCTCAAAGCCCGCGATAAAAGCTATGCAATAGCTTAAAAACATTAAACCATCGTGTAGTGATAGTGGCGGAGTAAGAATATGTATCCCCATATCATGTGTAACCATATCGTCCCGTGGGTGTCGTAAGAGGCGACAGAGGGAAATTGAAACTAGAGATCGGCAGCAGCACCTTCCTGATAACAACTCAAAATAATAATAAACTGCGGTTGTCATCCCGGCCAAACGTGGCAACAACGCAAAATCTCCCATATATGGCAATCTATGTGGTAGGCCTATGTTGAGTGATGGGCTTTATTAACTTTAGCGATAACCATCAAACGACGAAGCTGGTCATACGTAATGTCTTCCAGACCGAATATTGGTCACGGCGATCAGTCTCAGCAAAGACATATGCTCAGGACAGAATTACAGTGCCCGAGCGTGTCCAGAGCAAGCACAGGTGCATTCTATTCCCTCACTCTCATGAACATTCCGATGAGACGGTAATGACACAACCGGAGAGAGATCAGGCGCAGGACCAACGGCTTTTCGTTCTTTCTGAGGCACTGGGGTGCGACATCTCTGTTAAGATTTTCTTATCAGAAAAACACAATCATTGACCAATCACAATCACCCAACTCGGGATATGAACCCCAAAACCCACGGATCATTAGTTGCGTTTACGACTACTAAACCAAGAGGGCCGTTTAAGTCTAATAGTCTTTACATACAAGACGCGTGTTTTAGGATATTTCATACATTTATATCTACGATGTATTTCGTGAAATAAAGAGTAAAGGTTAAGGTTTAACTATTATGTTTTGACACTGAGCTCACCGATATCTCCGAGAGCGTATAATGAGATGTTGAAAGGTAACTGAACAAAGATTTCCATAATTTCTATATTCAAATAACCCAAATGACCTTAATATAATAAGTGTCCCAATCATCACGGCGTGTCTTATGACGGTTCATAAATCGTGCGAGGTGACCGATACCATCTTCGCACCTCTCCATTGCATGCACATATTTAGACATGGCAACTGGGAAATTTAAATAAAACATTTAAGATTAGCTTCTGTCGCCGCTTTAGTTCAACTGCATTCAATTTGAAGTCTTGCATTTCTATAATTGATTCAATTTCATGATTGTCCTATGCATTTATTATAATGGTAAAACTATTATAGAACAACAGTATAGTAAATAAATATTTCACGATGATTGTTGTTATAAAATGTAAATCTCCGTGTGTAATATATTCCACCACCCCCAATGCGTCTTATAGTTTTCGTAGGAGGGGGATGGGTATGCCACAAAGATTTTATGGTTTCCAATAGATAACGGTATAAACATCTCTTTTGAGACATACAATACCCAGACTAGCGACGAGGATGAGGTAGTATAACATGAAGGTAAGACACGTTTAGTCAATAGCTTAGCTACGTGGCTCAAAAATGTGTTTTGTATCATTCATTAAAGTAGGTATATGTTCAACAGTCAATTTGCGAAGGGCCAAATATAATCTCCAACCATACAATACTTTGAAGGTTATCTGTGCAGGATATGTGGCATTTACATAACGTGGCAGAGCCACGCCCCAGCTATGTCGAAGTTGTAGCACGAATGGCTCGGCTCGAAGGACTACGCTCTCACATAATACCAGCAGTCGCATCTGTATTTTGATACTTAAGCGAGAGTAAATGTATATGGGCTACAGCATCTACTTACAATCAGGTGAACTATGTGCTTGTTTGACACACTTATTCTATAAAAGAATTAAAAACAAAAAAGCAACAACTTGAAAGTAGATTATTAATTAAATTTCAGTAATATTTCACCTAGTATATCAGTCGATATATAATTTATAAGATAATCATAATTACAATAAATTAATATAAAGATTAATGAAAATAAAATTATTAGTTTATCGTAAAATTTTGTATATTTATAGCAATGAAATACATAGTAGTCTATCTTTATTGCTCGCCGTAAAAATTACTTTATGATCTCGGGCTATGAAAATTGTATAGGCAAATATAAGTTTAAAGTTTATCGTCACCTTTAACCGAGGATAAGCCAACTCTTAAAAAACCTTTCGTAGTTTCAGAGAAAGGTATAGGATAGGCGACTTTAACAATAAATAATTACAGATCGTAAGTTGAGTTTTCTAACACTGTGTGGTGACGACATAAAAAATTTTTCACCCTAATTCATAGTGTACGTGTGTAAAAGGAAACTATTGGTTATGCACGAATTATCATATCTAACGGATAGTGATGTAACCATCTCGTATATTACAGTCTCGTTTGTCTAGTGGTTGTAGTAGCGCGACTGCAGATCCTGGTCCAGTTCGAATCCCGGGTCGGGCCAAAAATCTATTATTAGGTTTTACCGTCAAAAAATTTTTAGTAGCTACCCGGAGTCAGGAAGTCGGCGGTGTTTCACTCCCGTGCCTCGGGAAGCATGTAAAGTAGTTGGTACTAAGCCTGATCTCTCACCGGTCCCATCGGATTATGAGAGTGAGGGAATAGATAGTGCACCTTTGCTTGCGCAGACACTCGTGCACTATAATCTTGTCCTGCACCGATGGTTAGTCTCCGTTGAGGCTGGCCGCCGAGAACGAAATTTGGTGGAGGTAATTTTTTTTTCATTCATTTCAGCCTATCAAAAGTCCACACTTTCTCCTCATTGCCTGTATGTATGTATGTGCCATAATCCTGCAATTAGGCTACAACAGCAGCCTAATGGCAGGGCGCGGACCGTGAACTCAAAAAGGTTCGAATCCACCATTCGACTACTGGCGTGAACCACTCGTAACACAAGCAATTTAAGCTTACCACGAGTGGTTAAGGGGCATATTAGTAATGTTTATAGCATTGTTAATATTCTTTAAAAAAAAAACAATTATAAAATCAATAGATGGTGATAAAACCGTCTCTTATATTTTCTTTCATTCATTCCCAATCAAAATTGCACTGTTAAATCGGCCTCCTCCATTGACTGCATCATAGGGGGAATATTTAACACAGATACCATGCTAGGCAGACGAGTTTGCCATTGCAGTTTTTTTTAATTATTTTAAGTTGTAATCAGAAAAATGTTGAAATGCTTGATTTGTCTACGTAGTCCTTTAAGATACGCACGGGATGATATGGCATAGTGATTTCTCTTACATAGCCAATACACGTCAAATATATATCTTTTATACGTGGTAAAGCCATGCAACAGTTATATTAGTGGTATAGTTGTAGCACGAATGGGTCGGCTCGTCCGGGGAAGTAACACGCTCTCACAGAATATCAGTGTAAAACAGTAGCTTAATGCTGCTGTGTTTCGTGAATGTAGAGAATCGGAGACCTTTTTTACTGGAAACGAGGCATTCCATCTTAATCCTCACGGGTGACGACGCATCGGCGCTTTGATTCTTAATTGAAGATAAATGTAGATGTCTATGGGCCACAGCATCCACTTACCATCAGGTTGACAGTGTGCTCGTCTGTCACTCTATCCTATAAAAAATATATAATAGAAGTAAAATATCAGAATCAGCGACGGGGAGTATCGTAACGGTTTAAGATGGATGATACTACAATCATCATCTATTTATCAAGCGTTGTGATTATAATAGCAAATGCCCCCTTCTCTTAATATCAATTTTGAAATATAAGTGACTGATAATCAAGAAAACATAATCTTAATATGAAGTGAAATTTTCTTAAACCGCAATCACAAGAATATTAATAACATTTTTTTTAAATGGCTGCTGGGAATTCTACTAATGGGGATACTGAGAACTGAAAACTAAAGTTACGTTTGGTACCGTATTTTAAATAAATACCGTTTCAAAATCATCTATAAAATGCATCGGTGTCGCCGCATACAAATTTTGCAGGCGTAAAACAATCTAACAGCTAGATTTTTTAAATTACTTTAACAGGTACGGATTATATAGTAATAAATTTTGCACCCTTAATTTTAAAATTAGAAATCATTATCATCAGAAATTATCATATTTATACTCATATTTGGTTTAATAATACCAGTTATTAACTTAAGTACATATTATATTATATCGCATTAGTAGCTCATTTATAATTATATAAATATATAATTATATTTATGTAAAAGTACAATACTTTCATATATTAAATAATTTTTACAATGCAACTTTATGTATGGGTTTATGTATTGTATTGTTTTATATTTATTTACTTTAATTATATAATATTTCCATTTTTAATATTTTTACATCTGCTTCATATTTTTATGCATTAATTCCGCCTATATATTATCATGTATGAAGTTAAATAAATAAATAAAAAGGTGGACGATAGCAGGCATATATAGTTTAATAAATCGCAGTGCATTTACTTTGTAAAGTGCTTTTCCACTCTCCCATATCCTCAACAATAACAGTTGTCTGTATGTATAGGTAAAATGTCTAGGAATTGATATACAGAACCACATTGACGATTTGTCCGTCAGTCACAGTAGCAGAAGTCGTTCCCACGAGTTCGTGCTGCTATTAGACATCGGGCCAGTAGTCACGATGCTGTGCAGGCCTCGCGCGTTTAATTGATGTTCAGATTGAGATCTTTCGCGCTTTCAATTGCAATTCCTGTTTTTTCTATTAGTCTTTCTAGAATATAGACGTTTTCATATTTTTAATATATTTTTGGATTCAATATTTCAAAATTGAAACAGTATGGTAATAAATTCAAGGATGCAAAAAATATTACTGTATATAATCTGTACTAGATAAAATAATGTAAGAAAAATTGTTTTAAGTCTCCAAAATATGTATGCGGTTACACCGGTAAATTTTATAAATTGTTGAGAAATACTATTTATATTAAACACAGTAACAAACGTAATTTTGTTTGTAATTTTAATAGGACTGGAAATCATCAAAAGAACTATTAATGATGCTAAATATTTATTAAGATCCGTGTAATAAACTAAAATTATTTTTCGAACCTAGTCTGAAGGGCACCTTCCTGCTTTACCTCGATTGCGTGCACTAGGGTATAAGGAGCTCGTCATATCTGCGTACTTTTGTTTTAACATGTAATATATTATGGTAAATTGTTTGCATTGTTGTTAATTGATGTGCTTACAAATATTTAAACTTAAGTGCCTAATTATGTGTGTGGCTTGTTTGCAATAAATGTTTCTTTCTTTCTTCTTTTCTTTTGTTTCCCATTAAAACCCACTGAATAAAATGGGATTTTGAATACTTTTACGCCACTACCACATTTACTGCCTAGGTTTTTTTTATATAATAAGGATGACAAACGAGCACACAGTCCACCTGATGGTAAGTGAATGCTGTGGCTCATATACATCCACATTTATCTTCAATTAAGAATCAAATGCAAATGCGTTGTTAGACCTGAGGACTGAGATGGAATGCCTCAATTCCAGTAAAAAGGCGTAGGCATTAGATATTTATGAATGAAAAAAATTAATGCATTACTACGCGCGTTCTGGATTTAAAAAATGAAAAGTACAATGTTCGAGATTGTTTTTGTAATTAATTTTTCTTAAGGGTCTCCGGTTTTCTACACTCACCATATGAAACATAGAAGAATTACTCTGCTTTTTTAAGCTGGTATTTTATGAGAGCGCGGTTTTGCCCCGGTTGAGACTAAAATAGAGGCTTACCACGTATAAAAAAGATTTATTAATTTATTAAAACTACTTTTACGGATTTTATCGCGTATAATTATTTAATGTTTAATTCCCGACGTTTTGGTTGGTTTCCAGTACCCATGGTGACGGGAGACTGAGGTGACTGACGTCCCGATACCAATGTTAACCCGAAGTACCTTCAGCTTTTTAATTATTATGGTCCGATCCACGCAGAATAAACTTACTGTGTCTTGCAGTGGTATGCCTGGGTTTAGTTTACCCAGCCGCCAACCCTATTGAAATTAGGATCTTTCTTAATTTCAATAGCCTTACGTACCATCCTTGGTAGAAATCGATGTTCTTTTGCGAAGATTTGTAGTCTATCAAATCTGATGTAATGGTCGGGGCCGTCTAGGATATGATCACAAGCTGCAAACTTCCCGGAACGTTGATGCTTCACTCAGCTATATGTTATTTTACGCGGGTTCTAATTGATCTTTTTTGTTTGCCTCATATATAATGAGAGACATTCACAATCAAGCTTGTACACTCCTGCATCTTGTAGAGGAATATGACACTTGACGGATGGTAAGAACTGACTAATTTTCTTCGGCGGCTTGTAGAATGTTCTAATAGAAGCTAGCTTCGAACTTTCAAGTTTTAATAAGTTAAAAATCTTATATGGAATCAAAATATTTTTTGGGCTAACCACCTTCTTACAATTGCTTGTATTATTGGGTTCCAGTCCATCCATCTGGGTCCTCAGAGGTGACAACGTTTCTTGTTTGAGTTTGGCTGCAGGTGGACACCTGAGTTCAGGTATAGACATGTGATGGCTATGATGTCGTGTTTATAATCTCAGTAATTTTATTATACTAAGATAGTTTCGGGATATACTCATTCTCCCTGAATGAGTGCTTGCTTTAATCATCTTGAGGGTGTTTAGTAACCGTGTCTTAGTCCTCACGGTAAGCGAAGAGAAAATTACTTGAAAATGGCTGACCTGAAGTGAATGGCCCTGCCCGTGTAGGCTTGACGAGCCCATTTCAGAAGCGTGTTGGTAGATTGCAGTAAGAGAGTTGTCATATTACCTGCTCTACGAAGCCAAGGAAGTCTCGTGTTGAAATATTATTGGCTCAAAGCTCCATTTCCCTATCCTCCGTGACTCTGGCAGGCTCGCACTACTGATGCGGTGGCGATGAAATGCTCTTTATGACTTTTATATGGTCTCTAAAGTTATTCAAGCATTTTCCTTTCATAATTCAGCTAAGGGTTGGTAACAGAGAGGGACTCAGTGCATTGGTGTGACTCAGTGCTGTTAATTCGCGAATTATTAGTAGAATTAGCAGCGAAAAGTGCTTTATCGTCGTAAAATGTAATAATAAATGTGATATCGTTTTTACAATCCCATTATAAATATGTAAAAGCAACTGTATACTATAAATATAGCGATAAAAACATAACCGCTCCTTAAAGGAAACGTATACAATGCCAAAATGATCGTAAATTACCAAAACGTGATATTAGCGTTCGATATTACCAGAACGATTTTAAAAATACAAAACGTAACTTAACGAAAATGCAGTTGCAAGCAGATTCGATCGTCTCCAGTATCAGTTTAGTAAAGATAAATGCGTATTGATTTTACCAACGGGTCGTATGAAAATACTCGATACGTTTTTACAAAAAAAAAAAACTCAATGCTAAAGAATACGAATTGAAACCAAATCGAGCCGATCCGAATGCAAATTTTGCTGAAGAAACAACAAACGAAAATTAAACTTAGCGTATTTATGGCTCAATTCTCAGTGGAATACAATGTCACGAATTTTCCTCGCGTAGGACAGTGGAGCGGAGTATCCAAAGTATGAAAGCGCTTCCGTGAGAGCGTTGCCCAGGTTAATTACTGAGTCCATTTTTTCTGGGGGACCGGCGGTGTCTTGCATTCGTATGCGAACGTGTTTGTTATTTACGAGTTGTATTTTTTCGGTTGACACCATATAGGCCGGCATGATACCTCGCCTTCATATTATATTCATGGTTTTTTTTCGATCTCGAACCTATTAAGAAAAATTTGCAATACCAGTTTGAAGATCACCTAGATATAATCGGTCACGATAAAAAATAAAGGACTCCGGATTACGCGTATTTTGAATGAAACACTCTAAGTATGCCGGATAGTTTGTACAAACAGGCTTCACGCACACATTTACGTGGAAATATGGCGTCTTTATAAGACACACACAGATCGGTTCTGGTTATGTGCTTTACTTGCAATCTGCGTGGCGTGGTATCCTTTTTTTTCTTGTTCGTGGATGCGGTATTAGAATATCCACTACCCCATATCATCGTGAGTGTCGTATGAAATTACATAGGGCAACTAAACAGATGATTGACAGCAGCGTTGTCCTAATAACAACTAAAAACTAAGAACTGCCCGCCTGCCAAGCATGACAAGTGTGGCCGAGGAAGGAAAAGGGGAGATCTCCCACCGGACAAGGTGTTCTGCCCAGTGAGCGGCCAACGCTCCGTATGATAGTTCGGAGGTCTCCTATATATACTGTGTATGATTCGGAACTTTGATAGCGCCATTTAGGCTTCGGTGTGTTTCACGTGTGGCGCGATGACAGCGCCACCACAGAAGTATTTTTAATAGAATAAGGATGACAAACGAGCACACAGTCCACCTGATTTTAAGTGGAGGCTGTGGCCCATAGACTACATTTATACTCAATTAAGAATCAAATTTCAGATGCGTTATTACCCCTGAGGACTAAGATGGAATGCCTCTTTTCGGTAAAAAAGGGTCTCCGGATCTTTACACTTAGCATACGAAATACAGCAGTATTAAGCTGCTACTTTGCGCTGGTATTCTGTGAGAGCGTAGTCCTTATGATGGCAAATGTACCGCTTGTGAGCTAACCTATGAGAAGAGCTGTGTTTAGTAGTGAATCTAAATTCGGGCAGTAATGAATGAACGAATATTTTTGTAGATTTGTTTGCTCATTTAGAAACCAGTAAAAACTTTTATCTAATATTGTGCCACTGGGTGTAATCGTAAATGTTAAATATCTCAATAAAAGATTGAGCAATGCATTATCAAATCCTACGAATAATAAATACAATTCTTATTAATACCCCTTTTAAATACTGAAAAATGCATGCCTACGTGGTTGGCACCTTCGCACCTTCACAATTTGCCAATGCTCACCACTCTGGTAGGCAAGTTGGCGAGTACAGAATCGAGTAAACTCGCACTAATCATACTACTTCCCAACTATTAGTACATTACCAATCTGTGAAATTCGGTTTCAACGATTTTGGATAGATTTTTGCAAGAAATCGGTTGCCAGAGCCTCGTTTATAAATTACAACTTGTACTGGTAGCGGTTACAGGTAATTTTGTCAATTGCAGATATTTCCATCAGTTGCATCCAGTAAATCTGGATACGCGCCTGAGGTCGGTCAATCCCCGAGCGATTTTCTATAAATTTTCTGTTTCGTACGACTAATTTTTGGAATCACATAGAATACTATTCACATATCTGTGCCAAGACAACCCACTGATAATTCCATTAAGATGACCACATACACCAAAGAACGGCCCGAATCGCTGAGAACAGAGTTCATTCTGAACACCTCAGTTCACAGGCACTGCGAAGATATGTTGTTGTTTTACTAAATCTCCCACTGGGAGTGCTCAGATGAATTGTTCAGATTAATTCCAGTCTTCCAATTCCACCATCGCGCATAGTGACAAAATTACTGATACTATTCACAACGTCCAGCGTCAACGTCTGCTTGACGGTCTATCATCGAGCGATTTTCTAGGTGTTTTCTACCTTGCGCTACTACTTTGTGAAATTCGCTATCACTAACCAGCTCGTTCTCCAAGTATCAGCAAAGCACCTGTTACGTGTTCACAGGTGGTAATCAGAATCTTAAAAAAATATTACCTGATCTTCTAAATAATAGAGAAAAGTCCCGTTTAAACGAACTAAACTTTTCGATTCAACATAATATATGCTATAAAAATCAAGAGAAATAAGGATTTCTTATATTAACGCGAACACTACACATTGATTAAAACTATATTTACGGATTTTATCGCGTTTAATTTTATTAATTTTTAAATCCCGACATTTCGGGTGCTTCCCAGCACCCACGGTCACGAGGGACTGAGGTGACTGACGCCCAACCCCCGGAATACCTTCAGCTTTTAATTATTATTTATTGAACATCAAACTTCATTGTCAGTAAGATGTAGGTCTTTTATGTCACTGACAAAATGGTATCAATCCTTAGTTTGTGCTCTTGTGTGTCCTCTGAGTGGTAATAATACAAGTGGTACGTTGACGAGATTTTCACAATTTTACCACCAGCCAAAGTAATTGCATTTTTAGAAAATTTTACTTCCATAAACTTCAAAATTCAATTTACTATGGAGTCAGAGGCAAATAATTCCTTAGCTTTCCTAGATGTGTTAGTCATCCGAAATCTTGTGTATTAAAAAAAGACCCACACAAACCGATATTTAAACGGTGAATCTCACCATCATCCTTCACAGTTAGCTCACCGTGAACAAATCTGGGATCATGGGCACGAGGGATCTGTGACAGCAAACACCTGGCCGTCGAGCTTCAGCACGTCAAGCAGGTTCTGCACGCCAACAAGCTTCGGCTTGCGCGCCTACGTTATAGTGACCGAGTGAAGCCGGCCACAGTCGAGCTGCTGTACTATCATATGTCAGAGGTGTCACTGACAAGATTGGCTACATCTTGAAGCGAGCTTCCATTAACCCTTTCACAGCGGAGCATTTTAAGGCGCCGCTTGATACGAATGCCGAGCGGTACTCGTGATTCGCTGTGAAAGGGTTAAAACATACTTCCAATCGCTGTAGAAGATAAGTTAGTTTTTACCATTAGTTAAGTGTAATGTCCCTCTGCTAGATGCAGGAGTGTACAAACTTGATTGTGAATGGAGTCTCTCATATATAGGGCAAATAAGGCGATCAATTAGAACCCGCGTAAAATTACATATAGATGACGTGAAGCACCAACGTTTCGGGAAGTCTGCAGTTTGTGATCATAGCCTAGACGGCCCCCGCCATTATATCAGATTTAATAGACTACAAATCCTCACGAAAGAACATCGATTCCTACCAAGAATGATACGTAAGGCTATTGAAATAAAAAAACATCCTAATTTAAATAGAAAAGGAGGCTGGGTACTACCACCTGCTTGGGACCCTGTAATTAATAAAATTAAAACTAAACCCAATCATACCACTGCAATACTTCGAGATACAGTAATTTCATTCTGCGTAGATTGGACTCCATAGAAGGTACTCCGGGTAAACATCGACATCGGGACGTCAGTCACATCAGTCTCCCGTGACCATGGGTGCTGGGAAGCACCCAAAACGTCGGAAATTAAAAATTAAGCAAATTAAACGCAATGAAATCCGTAACAGGAGTTTTAATCAATCATGAGAAATGTCTTTATTGCAATGTTAATAATTGATACAATAAATAATTTTGCAGAATCCTTGCGCTGTCACGCATTTCATAAAGAATGCCACATTTAAATTTTTTTGACACATAACGGTGTGATGGCACTGTGTTCAGTGCACCTGGCTTGCGAAAGGTCGGTTCAGGAAATAAATCTCAATGTGTAAAAATATTAATATTAATTAAGTTGTTTATTTTTTTAATCTGATGTTTCGTTTTGTCTTATCCCTACGAAATAAAGTTATTATTGAAAATATTAATTAGCGTTTTTGAGTGGGTTTTGTACTATTAATCTTTCGTCGAAATTCCATGTAAAACAGCAGAGTTTATTGCATGTAAGATTATATTTTGCATGTATGATTAGCAAGTTCACGTCGAGATTTAATTTTTCGGAGTATTTCTTTATTAAATCGCTAGTTGCTTTAAGCGTGTTAGTTGTGGGGTCTGTTTTGACCGCTAATACCATCATGTACCAAACCACCAAGGTTGTATGGGTTACCGAAGATACACAAACCAAACGCTCCACTACGTCCTATAGTAAGCCAGATCGATTCACCAACTTATAAGCTGGCACAACACTTGGCAAAAATACTGTCACCACTGAGAGGACATACCAGAGCACACACAAAGGATTCATACCATTTTGTTAGTGAGATAAAAGACCTACATCTCGCTGACAATGAAACTATGGTCAGTTTTGATGTTCAGTCACTATTCACATGCCTACCTATTGAAGACTGCATCTCAATTGTAACTAGGAAGCTAGAAGATAACAACATGACACATGCCTGCTGAATATGCAGTATTACTCAAACATTGCCTCACATCTGGCTATCTATTGTGGAAGGAAGAGTTCTACAAGCAGGTAGATGGTGTGGCGATGGGCTCACTTGTATCTCCCATAGTCGCCGACATATTTACGGAGGACTTCGAGGAGAAAACCCTTCTTACTGCTCCTGTAAATCCAAGATTCTACAAGCGGTACGTAGACGACACCTTCACAATTTTACCATTTGACAAAGTAACTGCATTTTTAAACCACCTTAACTCTATAAACTCTAAAATACAATTCACAATGGAGTTAGAGACAAATAATTCTTTAGCTTTCCTAGATGTTTTAGTCATTCGAAATCCTGATAACACTATTGGTAACACTGTGTATAGAAAAAAGACCCCATACTAACCGATATTTAAATGGTGAATCTCACCATCATCCTTCACGGTTAGCTACTGTGGGTAAATCTTTGTTTCAGAGAGCACTAGGTAGCTGTGACAGAAAACATCTGGCCGTCGAGCTGCAGCATGTCAAGCAAGTGTTGCAAGACAACAAGCTTCGGATCCCGCGCCTACGTCACAGTGACCGAGTGAAGCCGGCCACAGTCGAGCGTGTGCCTGCTGTACTACCATATGTCAGAGGAGTCACAGACAAGGTTGGCTACATCTTGAAGCGAGCTTCCATTAAAACATACTACAAGCCACCGAAGAAGATTAGTCAATTTTTACCATCCGTCAAGTGTAATATCCCTCTACAAGATGCAGGAGTGTACAAGTTAGATTGTGAATGTGGTCTCTCTTACATAGGTCAAACAAAAAGATCGATTAAAAACCCGCGTGAAAGAACATATAGCTGACGTGAAGCACCGACGCTCCGGGAAGTCTGCAGTCTGTGAACACGTTCAAGATCGTCCCCACCATTACATCAGATTTGATAAACCACAAATCCTCGCAAAAGAACACCGATTCCTACCAAGGATGATACGCGAGGCTATTGAAATTAAAAAACATCCTAATTTCAATAGAGAAGATGGTTGGGTGCTGCCATCTGCTTGGGATCCTATAATTAACAAAATTAAACCCAAACCCAAGGATACCACTGCAAAACTTCAAGATACTGTAAGTTCATTTTGCGTAAATCGGACCAAAAATTAATATTCAAAAACTGAAGGTAGCCGGGCTAACAATGACATCGGGACGTCAAACATCTCAGTC
The DNA here is from genome assembly GCA_907164705.1 of Parnassius apollo. Lineage (NCBI taxonomy): Eukaryota > Metazoa > Arthropoda > Insecta > Lepidoptera > Papilionidae > Parnassius > Parnassius apollo. Next base: position 7,433,491 of record CAJQZP010000117.1, read on the forward strand.
CCCCCGTGACCATGGTTGCTGTAAAGCACCCGAAACGTCGGGAATTAAAAATAAGTAAAATCAGTTAAATAAACGCGATAGAATCCATAAATTTAGTTTTATTCAAGGTTATTTAATAATACTTTATTTAGAGCTCAAAGAACATTTTCTCCTCGCCCATGGTTGGCCCGAGTTGGAAAGCCCAAATTCAAGCATACACATTAACAAAATACAACCTATGCAGGTTTGACATTCTACATATATGTTAGTTGGGTAACTCAGGAAGAGTAACTTATTTATCTGCCTTAACATCTTACCTTCAAAACCAGAATACAATAATCGATTTGCTGATACTAAAAGCATCAACATTTAAAGTCTTGATTGTTTTTAAATCTGTAGGAGGACCGAATATTTTAACAGTATTTCTTTTAGTCGAAATACGATTCCAACGAAATTCCCGAAATCCCATCCTCATCTCGTTGACTGGTGGTCCACTACTGTGCGATTTACGCAGAATTTTCTGGCTGGCACGACCTAACTATGATAAAATTTATTGTCACCAGCGGTTATTCCGGAACGATACGAATTATGGACATTTAAGAGCCCACGCTCTCATCATCATTCATAGATAAAAATATCTATGATCATAGGACAAACTAAGAGATCAATTAAAAAATCCGCGTTAAAGAACATATAGCTGATGTGAAGAATCGACGCTCCGGGAAGGCTGCAGTCTGTGAACACGTACAGGGTCGCCTTCGTCACAACATCAGATTTGATAGACTACAAATCCTCGCTAAAGAACACCAATTCCTTCCAAGGATGATTCGCGAGGCTATTGAAATCAAAACACATCCTAATTTCAATAGAGAAGATGTCTGGGTGCTACCATCTGCTTGGGATCCTATAATTAAAAAAATTAAATCCCAAGCCAAGCATACAACTGCAAGACTTCAAGATACCATAAGTTCATACTGTGTAGATCGGAACAAAAGTAAAATTTTTATCTACGGTAACCGCTGTTAACTATGACATTTGGACGTTGAACATCTCCAGTCCCCCCCGTGACCATGGGTGCTGTAAAGCGCTTGAAACGTCGGGTATTTACATAAAAACTGGTATTATTTCAAGACATTAATAACGTTACGGACAAGCTGAAAGCTCACTTGGTGATAAGTGACTACTGCAGTCCGTATAACAAACATCATACAAACAAGCATGTTTTGTAACTAACTAAGACAGAAAGTCACACAGACTGTAATAATACTCACTATTAATTCTCTTTAAACTGATGTACAGAACTGGATAAATATTGGCAAAGTGTTGCACCTAACCAGTTGCACTTTTAGGAAGAAAAGAAATCTAACTAATTAATGGATAATGTGCTTTCAGATCTTTATAATGCGATTTACATCTTGTAAGTCTGACGTTGTCGTGCCTTGTAGTTCAAGTAGTTTTAAGAAATCGATGTCACAAAGATGTATTAAATTATGAAATAAAAAATACGCTGTATATCACACTTCAGATTTTGTATTTCTATTTTTTTTGATGGAAGTGTTGTGATTAAGTACTTCATGATCCTCAGATGACGCTTTGTACGTGCGTACACATTTGATGACACAGAAGAGATAAAAAAGCATCATATAAAACCAAACTATTTGGAGAAAAGGTTATGATTTTTAAATAAATTATAAATTTCAAGACACCAAACCGACATCTTATTTTAAATTTTCGTTTCGGCCATGTACATATACGTGCTCGCTTTAACACAAAAAAATTTGCACCACTAATAATCCCGTTGGACATTATTAATAACGTTAATTTCTTTTTACAGTTATAACGAACATCAATAAATAAGGAAGCGACGCACAACCTTTCAATGTAACACAAATATATTATTCAAGCAAAAAGGAGCTTCGGAAAGGCTTTAAACAAAAACGCCGAACGACATTCTCCTTTACAACTCTCTATAGACTTTCGGGTATGCATCGACTTGAAACCTATAGATATGCCATTACGTAATGCGATGAAAAAAAGAAGATGAAACATCGATCATTTTTAAATACGCCTATTATTTATATTTTGTTTTCTTATTTATCACATTTGTTTTTTTTTGTGTAAGTGATTGAGCCATATATTACATTACCGAAAAACGTATAGATTGGATGATCAGGAGCAGAAACACTCACTTACGTACTTGCGCGAAATAGCAACATAATGTTGTTGTTTCGTATGTCGAACGACGAAAACCGAAGAAATTTTGTACAGGTACGAGGCCAACCATCTTAGTCTTCAGAAATTACAACTTATACCTGTATTTAGGGTTTTATTCGAGAATAACAAGGGTTTATGATTTGAAGTATGTTTCTATATCTACTTACCTACAGGTGGACTTTGTACTAGTGTCATTCTTACTTATAAAAAATTATGTTCAATGTTTATGTAGAAACTACTCAAGATAAGTATTTTTCTTATTAAAGGCAGATTTAAATATATAACCAGTAATCCTATACATTTAAACGAGCAATTCTTGTATATACATGTACATATATATATATATATATATATATATATATATATATATATATATATATATATAATCGGAATCTCGGAAACGGCTCCAACGATTTTCATAAAATTTTGTGTGCGGGGGAGTTTCGGGGGCAATAAATCGATCTAGCTAGGATTTATTTTTAGATCTTTTTATTTTTTTTCCGTGTTTTAGGCAATGGAAAACTGCTACAATATCGTTAGAATAAGAAGGTAAATTTTGACAGTTTATTAATGATTACAAATACCTTAATTGGTATATTGGACGGTCACAAAATCGTAATACCATGGTTCGAGCCCAGACCAATGGACCGACTTTTTTAATTTTTTTTTCAAGTTCCTTTCTTTTTTGAGAAAATCTATTTTTTCGAGCCCTTATTTTAGTATTTTTTAAAAACACGAAAATTTAAATTAAACTAATTGCACTCATGATTTTTTATTATAATGGATTTCCGCAAAGTAACGCCTGATTCTATCAATTACCTCATGATTTTTTATTCAAATAACCAGTTCAGTTTTTTCTATTATGTCGCTAAGATCAAAAAGTATAATTCGTATTTCATCAGTATGTAATTTGTATATAAATATAATTTCCAAAACACACGAATTAAAAAAACCGAGCGAAAAATACCGAGCAAAGCTCGGTCAACCGGGTACTTCGTCTTTAACATAATATTTGCTTTGGAAAGACCCACTTGGAAAGACCACTATCAAGTTGATTACGTCAAATACACAGCCAAATATGGCCGCCAGTGGACCGTAAGTTTACGCCATGAAGCTGCTTTTGATCCTAGGGAAAACAAAGGTGGCGATTCTTTAGAAAGGATGTCACCGTGACCAAACCGCGAGTCTTGAATCGATTGACAGTACGCCTCAGGACTTTCATTAGGTATGGTGGCTTACCGCCACCATACCACAACGACTTGGTAATATTAGTCGGTAGATGTAGGTGGCTCAAGGCCGTGCTTCGTGACATTTTCTAGGGCAGGCCTATATTAAGTAGTTGGCTTGTAATTGGCTGTAATAACGATAATGAGACTGATGCTGAGTTACTTTTTTTTGAGATTATTGTATCGGGAGAAAGTTTTCACCATCAATTGTTTTGACAACTCGGTACTACACTGGTTAAGTGGCTGTAGCGCTGTGGACTGTTGGCTCCATTCCCGCACTAAGCGAGAGTATTGGTAATGTCCACAAAACGAAACAATTAGAAAATAAATATATTATTTTGTGTATGTAAAACCACATTACCAACAATATTGGAGAGGTCCTAGAGTGGGGGTAACGATTTTTTAATATATTGTATTGAAGCTTTATATTTCTATTCTATTTTAATCGCGTTCACACGAGTACACATTAATTATTTTCCTTTTCAGTGAATATTATTAAATGTCATATCTATCTGTGTAATACATCTATATGTTTCATGCGTTCGTATGTAACCGTCGCATTGGCAATCGAACAGTACGTTTAATCGAGTAAACTCAACTCGCCAGCATCGAATGATTTATTGTTGTGACACGTGTTTTTGTGCTGTCTCGTACGCTTACGGAAACAATTTCGAATCATTTATACCGACCGCCCGTTCTGCGGCCAAATATGGCAGCGATGGACCAGCGCGTCTCCAGTTTTCGGGTTTTTCAACTTAATTTTTGAGAAAAATGGAAGTCGATTGTTTTTGCGTTTTAATCGCCGTCGAGGCATTGAAACTGATAAAATTTTATAGATCACGTCTATTTTTTGTATCTTATTGATTTCAGCTTTATGCAATGTAAATAATATGAATTGACACTATATATTACAATAGGCCATCAATTAGCGATAGATATCATTTTGCAAGATGAGGAACTTGTTCCACTACCGAGAAGCGAGTATGTATTTCCGATAGTTTAGTCGCTGGACTATAAGCGAATGTACTCAGATCCGCACTGTAGAGTAGAATGACTGCTGGTTGGTTTCTCGGCAATTGTTCTGACCGCCAAGCGAGCATCGCTGAGCGAGTTTTATTTTTGATAGCTCTTGTCGCTGCTATAAACTAGTGGATACAGAGTTCTCGCCTATTAATTTAAGTACATATCTCTTAACTACACGGGACCTATATAGTAGGTGACCTTTTTTGCCGTCTGAAAAATATTAGGGTGTAACGTGTAAACGGAGTAGAAGCTTATGGCACTAATATTTTACAAAAATAAAAACACTATAATTAATTATTAATAATTAAACACTATAATAAATTATTGTCATAGGATAGGACACTACTAAATGACATTAGAACTATTCCAGCAGTAACCAAATTCAGATAACTGTACATACAATTATTTATTTTAATATTTTAAAAATATAAAATTGTATTATTATTAATAATTTACTTGTCAGAAAGTTAGATTTAACAAATAAAAACATTATTTTTTCAAATCGTAACCTACTTGGATACGTAGCGGCAAATGGTATCCCTGAATTCAATTATACCCGGACAAATTGCGGACAAAAATTCCAAAAAGGCGCAGGCACCGACAGAGGGTTTCTGACGAAATACTTATTAATTTTCATGAGCGGACTGTATGCGCATGCTCCAATTTTTTTGCGGCGAAACGAACGTCGAACCGCAGAGCGACGGGTTCGATCCTCATAAAGTTTTATAGCACCTGTCAGGCGAAAAGCCTTTGGCTTCTGTCATTGGCTGGAAGCTGCACGCATTATTTAATGCTTCTTGGATTGATTCGTAACTTATTTTAACTGAGTAAAAGGGTATTAATTAAGGGAAAAGTCAAAATAAAAAAGTAAACTAGTGCATAGGGTTTCTTTTAAGCTAACACTGTGTACAGATGGAATAGAAGTCAAACTCTGTTATAATATTCAAAAAATAGATTTATAAATAATGCCAAGTGCTAGTGAGGAAAGACATACGTTATATCCCTACATAGTATAAAACAATATCGCTTACCGACGTCCGTACGCTTAGATTTTTTAAACTTAGCAACGTACTCTGATGCAGATGTCGTCAATAGCATCGAATACTATAATACAGAATAGAATGGCTGTCAACTTTAATGTATACGAGGATTGGCGTCGCCAAACCCGATTCGCTGTGTTGACAGACTCAGTAAATATACACATTTTAGACTTTTGATTAATGTTCAAGATCATCATTAAATTTTGATACATATTTATTTGTAAATAGGGTGCAATTTGGCATTTTCTAAATAATTTGCATGCGAAATTTGGAAACGATTGTAACGTCAAAACACATCTCGAGTTGATATTTGTCCATGTTAATTGACGTGTTAGTGACATTTCAGTGGCTACGCGGGCTCCGCCCACTCCCCCGTTCTATTATGTATGTGTTATAGTATTCTATGGTCAATAGACAGAATGATTCAAGAGGAAGGTTTATATGTATAATTACATGACGAATTTCAAAAATCACCCGTGCGAAGCCGGGGTGAATACCTATTTTCTGAATTTGGGGTCCAATGTAATCAATCCCGTTTTCAACAGAAAATCGAAGTTATACCTTTAGAAGTTGACCAGGGAAATACAATCATGTAATAAACATTTGTAATGAATTTCCACAAATGAACTGTTCTATAAAATAAAGTATCTTGCAATTGTTACCAACAGAAATTAATGTTAAAATTTTGTTATTTTAAATTTCACTATTCTTTCTATATAATAATTTTCCCATTTAAAATTTCTTCTATATTATATTCCTAGGTAGTAAGATTTCTTTTCTGTCCTCTTCTTATTACCTATGTTTAACACCAAGCAGCGTGCACAGATGCGTTTCGGTCTACGGGGTATGAAGAGCCAATTTAGTTACAGAACTAAACCGGCTCTTTGTAGTTGTGATGCATCCCAACTTTTTTTTATATATAGAATAAGGGTGACATCTACATTTATCGTCGATTAAGAATCAAAACGCAGAGGCGTTGTCACTCCTTTAAGAGTAAGGACTAAGATGAAATGCCTCGTTTCCAGTAAAAAAGGGTCTCCGGATCTCTACACTCACCATACGAAACACAGCAGTAATCTGCTATTTTACGCTGGTATTCTGTCGGTCGAGCCGTCCCATTCGTGCTACAACCATAATATAGCTGCAGAATGGCTCTACCACGTGTAAATTCTTCAAAATTTATATATAAAATCTTAGTCCTCAAAGCTGACAACGCATCTGTTGCCTACTTTGTCTAGGTTAAATATTTGCAGGTGTCCAGCGGCTGCATTAACCACTTACCATCAGGTATTCTGTAGGTTAGTTTATAATTTTTAGCAATTTTTTAAGAAATAAATAATTCTCTAGGTCTTACTATGTCACTGTCGATTCAAAATGTCTATGTGAGGGCGAATTGGGATGAGAATGCGGCGCCATACTGGCTTTTGCCATAACTTGGATCGAAGCTGCAATGTCTCGTATTGGTATTGCCATACCATTAACATTCACGGTGCAATAAAACAATTTACCTGCGTTTGGTTACGCCTCGAGAAATCCGATGCGCAATTAATACTGGACTGGATTTTGATGACGACGACGCGTCGTGCATCGTTTCACAATTGTATATAAAAAGAGATTTTCGTGAAGCCCATACGTAATGAAGTTACATTTAATGAGTTGTGATGTACAACACGTAATTAAGATGATTTCTAGGTGGTAGGGTTCCTTTTTTCTCGATTTAAACTCAGACTCTACAATGTCAAAGTTTGTGGAGCACAGTATGGTAAAGACTCAAATTTTGATATGCTAGAGGTTTAGTTTTAAAATTGAGACTGTCTCTGAATAACTACCCAAAATTCCGTTTGGGTTGGTATCATCCATTGATATATTCCGGCTTGAAGGATGTTCGATCTCAGGGTTAACGTATCCACGGATTTATTTGTCCGAAGTTAACACTTACAACCAGTAAGTGTAAATAAACTATAGTGTCCTTTTACTATGTGGTGGATTTCGAACTTAGTTGTCACTCTCATATTTTAGGTATGTAAAAATAGGACTTGGACTTATAGGAATGTTGAATAATTTTATTAATAAGTTTTTCAATAATTATGTATATTCCAAACAGACATCTTCTAAATGAAAAATTTTGTTGCTCATTCTGAATAGAACAGGTAAAAAATGAATAATTAAAAATTTAAGGCACCGTTAGTAAATGATGTTGGTAATTTACTAACAGTGCCTTAAACTGAACCTGTGTACTATTAAGTGTCCAAAATATTGGGAATTAAAAAAAAAACGTGTTTAATTGTTCGTAGCCTCATTTCAAGCTTTTTTACGAATTCTTATCGATTAAATTATATAGTTGTAGTGAAATTCCTAAGGGAACTGTATCTACGACTAGCCATCGCTGCTGGAGATAACAAGGCTGGTTCTTTTGTCGCTCAAAGATTTCGTATAGCCATTTAGCGAGAAAACGCAGGTATCGTTTTTTGCACAATACCACAGTGAGTTTTAGTTACTTTATCATAGTTTTTTTTTAAATTATTGTATATATTTAAATGGTATGTAAATAAATGTTTAAAGAATAACTTAATTTTAGAGTTAATGTTTTTGGCCTTTGTATTCTTTAATGGACGATAAAAGATGACAGGTTTAGAAATAATGGTGCTGCTAAAAGAAGGTTCTTTTTACGCGTCTCAGCGTTGATAATATGTGACTCGTTGTACTATTCAGAGGACTTGACTGCGATTTCAGGAAACAGGATACATTAAGAGGAAGTCAGGCTATTATAGAAAAAGATGCACTGAGTCAAGGGTCGACTTCCTTTAGTTAACCAAGCACTATGATACTGAAAATTTAATATCTAGTTACCATTGTCATTCATTATATTCAGTGCTGAATATAGGCCTCTCCATAGGTGCCCACATAAGAAAGATATTTGCCACAGTTTTCGGACTTAGCAAGCGGGTCGGCAACCACAGTTTGGTATTTTTTTTTGTCTGTCTCTGTTATTAGTAAAATCTGGTGGTTCACCATGTAGTGACGGTGTAAGAATATATCCACCCCTTATCATCTCGTGGATATTGTAAAAAGTGACAGAGGAAAACAAATCAGGCGATGGACTGCAGTGTCTTACAAGCCCCTCGCCTGTCAAGCGTGGCATTCATGGCAAACATCCCCTTATGAGGCAATATATGGGAAGGCTTAAATTCAGCAGTGATCTCTGATAGGCTGTAATTGATGGATAGATGAATGGCCTCAGTCCGAACGGACATGAATAGGAGATCCTTACGACGCGTATGATTGATACAACCAGCTTCTCAAAACTTTATAGTTTTAAAAGTGGCAGCGGCTGAATGAAATCGCATTTCTAAATTATAATGAGCGTTGTACAAACTTTGCGCAAAGGGATACACGTTGTAATCACGGCTGGAGGAGGCAGCACGATATATACTTATTATATTTAGTAATTCCACTACTGAGAGAAAAACGTAGGCTTTGGAGTTTGGTCCTAAGTGGTGTCAACGGATCAAAATTTTTGTTCCTAAATCAAGGATTTGTTCTCTGTGAATTTGGATATCTGTGGGCCACACCAAGGCCAATCTTACCATAACTTGGACTGTGAACTCGTTTGACCCCTTACCTATCTGAAAGGAGTTTTGTTCATCCATGAAGCATGCCGTTCACTGTAGACATGTGTCAATCATGCATGATTCGTTCGTTTGAGCTGGTACACTTAAAAGTATTGATAGTTCATTCATTTGTTTTTGAATGTACCAGTACAACCAATCACAAACAATTGACGGTACCTTTTTAACCCGCGATCTGTTTGAATTGTGAATGAGCCGCAAACCGAACGAATCCCGAATGATCTGAATAAACAGGCGAATCGAATTAACAATGCAGACTGTAGAGTATCACGAGTATTTATTATTTAAGGGTTTTTTATTATAATATTGTTACCTAAATTAAAAACTATTTTATGTTTATTTGTTACATCTATGAGTTAAAAATATCATTTCGTAGAGTTTACTAAAAATAACACTTCAGAAGATTTCATGATAAATGATTTATTTAATATGATAATTTTCAACCACCTTATAGACACCTTATAGATAGGTAAAAGTTTAATTTTGTATCAAATAAATGTTACAATCCCTATTTTTAGACACGTAAAGTAAGATGAAATTGTGTATTGTTTGTTGGGAATGATGAGTAAACAAATTTATTAAATATATGATAACTTGAGGTTTTTGTGTTTATGCTATCTAGCGTCGATTGTACTTACCACCTTGAAATTCATAGTCAATAAGTTTTAGTTCGATAAAATGACTTTATTACCTATAGCATGTAGTAGATGCTATTACAAATCTCGAATAGAAAATTTTCGGCTCCCAATGGATCTCACAGACTCGCAGAGTACTGGAGCCTGAAATGATCAATCCGAATGTACCAGTACGCGTGACGAAATGTTCTAGAATGATTCGGTCGCTGGAAATGAATGATTGACACATGTCTAGTTCACTGATTTTTAAATGACAAAAAAGTTTCGATCTGTGTGCCACACTCTGGGCCACACCAAGTTCACTCTTACCATAACGTGGATATTGAACTCGTTTGTCTTCTTACCTATCTAAAAGCAGTACTGTCGATAAACGAAACATGCCGGTCTTTTATTTTTAAACTACATAAAAGTTTCGACAAAATAAACGTGAAAGTTAATCGTTCGTGAATTTTATCTCGATTTGCTACAAATTATCTACCGCTATTGCTCCGAAATTGTTGTACAAAAACGGCGATGATTCCAAAATCTTCCCAGTGTGTCACTCAACAAAAAACTCGCTGCGGCCGGACGCAATGTCGCCACAGAGTGTACAATTAATTAAACAATTAATCAGCTAATTGCCGTATGATTTGCTTTTTACTTCGAGTTTTGCCGTCCGCGCTTAAAACAATTTGTACGTGAATCTGGATCTTGAAACTGGTCTGAGCTCTTTATAGGTTTTACTCGATATTGTCTAAATGTACTAAGGGACTACAGAAACCGGCTGTTATATAGTTTTTAATTTTAACATATATGATAAAATTAAAAAAAAAACATTTTGACGTGGTAGAGCCATGCTGCACCTATATTGTGGTTGCAGCACGAATGGGTCGGCTTAACCGGGGTAGGACCACGCTCTCACAGAATACCAGCGTAAAATAGCAGCTTAATGCTGCTGTATTTCGTATGGTGAGTGCAGAGAACCGGAGACCCTTTTTACTGAAAACGAGGCACTCCATCTCATTCCTCAGGGCTGGCAACGCATCTGCATTTTGATTCTTAAATGAAGATAAAGGTAGATGTATATGGGCCACAGCATCCACTTTACCTTACATGGCTGTATGCTCGTTTGTCGCCCTTATTCCATAAAAAATGTTGTATGACAGATTTCAATATAAATAAAATGAGAACATAATCAATGTAGTTGAAATCAATTCAATACGCGTTATTGAGAATAACTTAAAAACTACTAAAAAAAAGTTCTGAGTTCAACCAATTTTTTTAATGTGTGTAACTTTCAATTTAATCATATTTTAAATACATAAAATTTAAGCATAACTTTTTTTTAAAGCAAAAACAACATTAAAAAATCTCAAATCATTAAAGTTTTAAATGGAATTAAAAATCACACAGGAGCGAATTTACCCCTCAAATTCTTTCGTCTCAATTTTTACATCCTTCTGGATGATGCCCGCTAGAATACAACTACTTATTTCCCTTTTCAATCGTGGAACGAATATCTAGCATGATATTTGGTTTGTGATTGCGTGTCCAATGGGCTTTCCACCTATCACTTGTTTCACAAATTTCCATTTATACCTATACATTTGGGCTAAGCGTGGTCCGAGGGCCTTCACGTAATGTGTGTAATGTCCTCCAGACCGAATTTCAGTCACGGCGGCTTATTTATTATTGTCAAATCCACTATTGCATCCATTCCGTATATATTTTTTATCTTCATTTTTAATTGAGTATTTTTTTCTTCCTACCTTTTAACTTGGCCCGGCGGTGCGCATGCATTGTTGCAGCGCACCGCGTGGCAGGGTTGCCAAATAATATAAGAAAGGTGTCAATGAAGGAGACGTGTGGTTGGTACTAAAACTTTAATTAGACTGCCTCATTCTTCTACCTTAACACTAAAGTATATTAACGTGGGTGCACTACAATACAATACATCCACACGCACGCACACACACACACAAACACACACACACACACACACACACACACACACACTCACACACACACGCACGCACACATGCCACACACACACACACACACACACACACACACACACACACACACACACACACTCGCACGCACGCACGCTCGCATGAACCTACGCATGTACGCACGAACACAAGCTCGCACGCACACACGCACGCACACACACACACACACACACACACACACACGCGCACACACACACACACACACACACACACACACACACACACACACACACACACACAAGCCGCACGCACGCACACACATATACATACAGATAAGCAGACACCATCGAAAAATTGTCAGGATGGCTTCTCCTGTGTCTTCAAAACGTCAAGATTTGATGAAAACTTTTTCATCTTGTTTTTTTCGAAAAACGGGGTAAAAACAATAACTTCCCGATGTTTGAAACTTGTCAATTTTCTAAGTGGGGAGTAAAAAAATAGTCGAATTGACTGACTATCTCCTTCTTTTTAAAGTCGGCAAAAAATTAAAAAAAAAATAGCTAGGTATTCTTTCCTAGGAAAAGTGTTTGAAACGGTTTACATTCGAGACAATGTTATTAAACCATAATCATTTTATATTCGCGTGTGTAAATGGCTATTCTTTACACAAAACCGAGAAAAACATTAATCAAAATGACGGTTTAGTAATCTATGTTAAAAATAATTTAAAAGTAACTGTCACAGAACCTACATTCCAGGATAGTAATTGCTTAATCATTCGAATTAATTCCGAGACGATTGTTATCGCAGTTTATAGACCTCCTTGACAAAATATTGATAGATTTCTAGAGTCCCTTGATATTACCTTAAGCAAATTTAGCACATATAAAAATATAATCCTAACCGGTGACATAAATATTAACATTACCCCTGGGAAAACAGATAACCATGCACATAACTACCTAAATATTTGCTCTTTTCATGTGCTATTACCAACACATTACCACCCTACACATCAAAGCGGCTCTTGTTTAGACCATTTTGTGATTAAATCAAATAACCCTTCTTTAACATTAGTTACTAATTCCTCGCTTACTGATCATCAAGCAATTTTACTAACATTACAATTAGCCTTACCTAGGAAAAACTGCATACGCAACTACACTAAAGTTCATATGACGAACCTTGAAAATGACATTCGCAGCATTAATTTTGACTTTGTTTATTGTTCTGACGATGCAAATACGTCCTTGAGTTATTTTATAAATTCTTTACAATACGCAATAATGAATAATACATCAACAATAAAACTGTCACGTAAGTATTATAATATTAAACCTTGGATAACACCTGGTCTCGTCCGCTGTATAAGAAATAGAGACAAACTTCATTTAAAATCTAAACTTTCTCCTGATAATTTAATACTTTCTGCTACTTATAAAAGATATAGGAATTTTTGTAATAAACTATTAAAAAACCTCAAAATACATTATGATAAAAATGTTTTACAAAAGGCCGGTAAAAACAGTAAACTTGTATGGAAGTTCATTAAAAATAATACCTTCAGTTCAAAAAACCTTGGACCCCACTTGATCTACTGTCATTAGACAAAAGCCCAAACGAAGCAACTAATAAAGTAAATAATTATTTTATTAACGTTGGCAAAAAAAATAGCAGAGACAACTTTAAAATTAAGCAACACTCGTAATCCAATTTTTATGCCCACACCCTTTTCTAAGTTAAATTCTTTTGTATTGTTAAATACCGATATTGATGAGATTTTATGTATAATATCTGGCTTAAAAGAAGATTGTGCAGTTGGATGGGACAATATACCTAATCGCATACTCAAAAGATTTAAACATTTACTGTCCGCCCCGTTAACACATATCTTTCAATTATGCCTAGCAAATGGTATTTTTCCGAAAGTGCTTAAAAAAGCAGTGGTTTCTATTCCTATTTACAAAGCTGGTGATAAAAACTTAGTTAGTAACTATAGGCCGATTTCAGTCTTATCTGGCTTATCTAAAATTTTAGAAAAGATCATAAATACCAGATTAATAAAATACCTGGAAACTAACAACTTGCTGTCAGACAGACAATTTGGTTTTAGGCCTAAGAGATCATGCAATGATGCCTTGCACCAATTGACAGATTACGTCACAAGTAATCTAGACAATGGTATGCACTCAATTGGGATCTTTTTAGACCATGCTAAAGCATTTGATACTATTTCTTGCCCTATACTATTGCAAAAGCTTGAAATTCTTGGCATAAGGGGAACTCAACTACAAATTTTTTCTGATTACCTCAGTGATCGCTTTCAATGTGTAAAATTTGGTGAGTATACAAGTACTGAATTACAAAACAGCTCTTATGGAATCCCACAGCGCAGTATCCTGGGGCCTACATTGTTCCTAATTTATATAAATGACTTATGCAATCTTCAACTTCAAAATGGTGTCATTGTATCGTATGCAGATGACACAGCCCTGTTATGCTCAGCTAAATCACGAGATGAGGTTTATTAATACGCTCAGCAAGGCTTTAACATAGTATCTAATTGGCTTTTTAATAATCTCCTACGTTTAAACGCTGATAAAACACAATACCTATATGTTATTTTTAATGAGAAATAATAACACACCTACTCACCTAAATATTTACGCTCATAATTGTAACTCGTATAATAACACTGCATATGCATGTTCCGCATTAACAAAAACAGACAATATAAAATATCTAGGTATCACGCTTGACACAAATTTAAATTTCCGCAAGCACATCGATTTACTTTGTGCTAGAAATTAATATATATTTTTAAATATCTTCGTAACATCGCTGACTTCAAATTGATAAGACAGGTCTATTTAGCTTTGTGTCAATCCATACTCACTTATGGCATTACTTCCTGGGGTGGAGCTTCTAAAACAATATTGCTCCCATTAGAACGTGCTCAGAGAGCAGTTTTAAAGGTAGCCACTTTCCGTCCATTCATGTTTCTTACACATCAACTTTACTTCGCATGTAGTGTACTAACTGCCCGTCAGTTGTTTATCCTGAACACCGTATTAAAACAGCATACCGAACTTCCATTTAACTTAAAATCCATAGACAGGAGAAGAATGGACTTTGTTTGTGTAAACCCTCAAACCAAACACGCATTTGTGAACAAATTTTACATATTTTTAGGACCCTTTCTATATAACAAGCTCAACAAGTCACTAAAGGTATATAGTCTAAGTTATAAGAACTGTAATATAAGTGTAAGGGAATTTCTAAGTAAATTAAATTACGAAGACACAGAGAAGTTGTTAGAAATTCTAAAATAGTTTGTATTAATTGTAGGTAACAATTAATTGTTATTTTGTTATTTTGTTATTTTATTTATTATATAATATAGTTTAATTATTTAAATATCTAGTGTCCTACATTATTAAACCCATTGTGTAAGTGATGTCTGAAACACAGGTACTCAACCTAGTTCAGGCAGGTAGCTAATATTATAAATTTGACTTGTTTATTTTTGTTTTGTATATTCTACATTATTAAGCTACACATACTTTTAATTTTATCATAGTATGTTATTTTTGTTAGACTTATTGTTACTTTATTTAATTGTAATCATATTTATTCCTGTATGTAAACATGTGTAATTGGAAATGAAATAAATATTTGTTATTATTATTATTATGGGGTATCTATATAGTTTTCTCATCTGGTTGGGATGTATAAATATATAATTATAAACGAAAATGAAAAGATAAATATACATAAATATCAATAAAATAAAATAAATACAAAAATACATAAATAAATAAAAGCCCAACCAGATGGAAGCCCTCGGCAGGGGAGACCAAACGGCCAAGGGTTAGGGGGAAAGGGAAAGAAACCGGCGGACGATGCGGGCAGTATCAAGGAGCACCGCCTTCTGCATTTGAGCCCGGAGCGGTCCGTCACGGAGTCCCAGTCGCCTCAGATGACCAGAGAGGCTGACTGGGATTAGCCCATTCGCAGAGACGACTACAGGAATAATTTCGGCCGGCAGACCACCCCACATGTCGGTCACCTCGTGAGCCAGGTCCAGATATTTTGATTGCTTATCTGTTTCGGCTCTCACGAGGTTCTCGTCATACGGGATGGTAATATCGACCAAAAATATCCTTGACTGTGCCCGGTCCATCAGCACAATATCAGGCTTATTCGCAAGAATAGTCTTGTCTGTGATGATGGCCCGGTCCCAGTAGAGCCTGGCGCGGTCATTTTCGAGCACGGCTTCCGGCAAGTACTTGTAATACGGCAATTTCCGGTCCACGAGACCGTATTTCAGAGCGAGCTCCTGGTGTAGAATTCTGGCTACTAGGTTGTGCCTGTGCAAGTACTCAGAGTTAGAAAGCGCCGAACAACCGGAGATGACATGCCTGAGTGACTCCCCGGGATGGCGAAATGCTCGACAGACGTCGATGGTGCCATCCTTTAAGATGTATCTCCGATAGTTGTTGGTCTTAATAACCTGATCCTGTATTGCACAGACAAAACCCTCGGTTTCCCCGAAGAGGTCACCGAAACGTAGCCAGTTGAGGGAGGCGACTGTATCTACGAAGGGCTCATGTAGAGCCTTGTAGTACCTCCCGTGGAGCTCCTTCTCCTTCCATACGGTCTCCCGGTCGGAAATGCTAAGCACTGCTGGGTCCTGCCATTGCTCGTTGGCTAAGGATAGAGGGGTAAGCCCTTTATCACTAGAAATGACGTCATTATAGAATGGATCATCCGATCTCGCCAAGAAGTATTGACGGAGACTGCACACTTCGCGATTATGCATAGTGAGCGCGCTCAGAAAGCCACGCCCACCGTACTTTCGCGGCAAGTACAGCCTCATTACCGACGATCTCGGATGATGCATCCTATGGGACTTCATGGTAGTGCGGACTTTTCTATCCAGGGCGTTAAGCTCAGTCTGAGTCCACCTGAGTATGCCAAAGGTATACATGAGGACAGGCATGACCCAGCAGTTATATGCGTGTGACTTATTCACACCGGACAAAAGGCTGTTAAGCACTTTGGTCAAGCGTGCATAAAACACGTCGCAAACTGACTGTTTCATACCAGCCTCATCGATACCGATGTTCTGTGACATACCCAGGTATCGGTATGTTTCAGCCTCGGAAAGGGTCCTTAAGTTGACGGGCATAGACAAGTCTATACCCTCAGAGTTAGCAACCCTTCCCCTTTCAACATGGAGGACCGCACACTTATCCGTCCCCAGCTCCATTCCAATGGAACTGCTAAATTCACAAGTGATGTTTAGCAGTTCCATAAGATGGGAGCGACTGGAGGCGAATAACTTGAGGTCATCCATATAGAAAAGGTGGGTCACTTTTGTCCCTCCTTTCCGTAGCTGAAATCCCCTCCCGGAGCCCTCCAGTAAGGCACTGAGAGGGTTAAGAGAGAGGCAGAACCAGATTGGACTCAGGCAATCGCCCTGGAAGATACCCCTTCTTATCCTTATGTGGTTCTCCGCAGCCGTCATCCGCTCGCCCAGATGACAAAGGATCGTACTCCACTGCCCCATACACTGCCCGAGGAAGTCTCTAACTGTACAGTCAATCTTGTACAGCTCGAGGACCCTCTTTAGCCATGTATGGGGCACCGAGTCGAACGCCTTTCTGTAGTCTATCCAGGCGGCAGAGAAGTTCCGACGGTTGCGTTTCACCACTTTGCCTATGACCGCGTCAATGAGGAGTGGTTCCTTGGTTCCACGACCACCGCCCCGACATCCATTTTGAGCGCGTGACATCACCTGGTTTAGCTCCAGGTGACGAATGATTCTCGCGCTCAAAATGGATGTCAGTGTCTTATATATGGTGGGTAGACACGTGATGGGGCGGTATTCGCTCGGGTCTGTGGTATCCTGATCTTTAGGAACCAAGTGAGTGATCCCAGTAGTGAAGAGGCTCGGGAGTGACTTCTGGTCGAGAGCCTCTTGAAACTGTCGGGCGAGCACAGCGTGACACACTATGAACCCCTTCAGCCAGTAATGATGCAGCCCGTCGAGCCCCGGACTTTTCCAGTTCGGGGCCCTACGGACCGCCTCAGCCACGTCTTCTGGCGTTATGGTGATGGGGTCCATAGGCGTAACACTCGCACCCTGGCTCGCCACAACTTCCATCCAAGGGCCCTCGCTGTGGTTTACGGGCTCTGACCACAGGCCACGCCAGAATGCGATAATGTCAGCCTGATCCGGTCCTTGGCCCGCTCCACATACCTTTGGTCGCTCCAATGATTTATAGAGCCTCTTCTGATCACTCTGGAAGAGACGATTCTGGTTGAACCGCCTTGACCCCTCGGAAAATCGTCGAATCCGCTTCCCCCATGCAGCGATCTTTTGCTTCAGGTCGTCTATGCGCTCCGTTAGTTTCTGCGCGATATCCGGCTGGGACAAACTGATATTTGTCCCAGCAAACGCCATCCTAACGGTGCGCACAATCCTCGGTCTATTATTACCCGACCTGAAGCTTGTCAGTCTGCCGATAAGGGCCCTTGCCTTTTCGATACGGTCCTCCGGTATTATTATTATTATTATAGAACCTCGTTAAGGCAGTGAATTATGATTAAGAGCATAACAGGCTGCAGGGCGTTCCATCATAGTCTTAAGAGGAACACACATGTAGTCTTCTTTGTTCGACGTTGTTTGCAGTTGTCCGTGGACTGCAATAGCTATTTTTCATAGCATAAGGGTCACAAACGAGCACTCCATCCGATGGCAAGTGGATGCTGTGTCCCATAAAAGTAAAGTTTTTTTTTTTTTTTATAGTAGAGGGGGGCAAACGAGCATGTGGCTCACCTGATGTTAAGTGACTACCGCCGCCCATGATCAACCGCAACACCAGGGGAATCGCAGGTGCGTTGCCGGCCCTTTAGAAAGGAGTAAGCTCTTTTCTTGTAGGTCCCCAGGTCGTATCGGTCCGGAAAAATCACCGGTGGTAAATTATTCCACAGAGAGGTTGTACGCGGAAGAAAATATTAAAAACTATTTAAAAAAATAACAAAATTACAATTTTTTCCAAGAAATAAACAAAATGTATTCCTTTTTTAAGCGTTGTACCATACGCTGCGTATCCTCTAGTATGTAATATATCTTGCAAGTCTTTAGAACCGTACAAGGATCCAATTGGTTGTTTTGAAAATAACGAACAGTAGACACAGACCTTGCCATCGGTTATGATAACGGTTTTTTTTTATTAATGACAGTCATACGCAAATACACCACTGAACATAGGCTTCCCCGAGGAATGGAACAAAGCTTGGAACTAAGTCACCTGCATCAATGGACTTCCAGCATGTCTTCTAGATGGATTGACGCCATGATAACGGATGATAAATTATAATTATAATGATAAATTATAATTATAATTAATTCCTTTCAACATATTGTAAACATTTTTAGCATCGTTATAAATTTCCTTATTTCATTTCTCTCGCGTGTTTCCGCTAGCGTGGCGTATCTTTAATTTACCCTCGAGTCAACGAGCAACTGCAGCGAGATCGCTCCTTCTATACATTGCTTGTTGCGTCGGCACGTAATGGAGAGGACATTTCACCCGTTTATCTCGTAATATTGCATGCATAACTGCGCAACTGTTCACATTATTTTAATTCTAACAACTTAGTTGAGTTGAAATTTATTTATGTTGTTTAATTGACTTATAAGGCATGAGCATAAACAAATTTAGTCTTATTATAAAAGGTGGTTTATATTTCAATGCTGGGGAGAAGTATTCCCGAGTAGCAATCTCGTACCGGTAAGGAAAGAGAATGGCGTCCCCCTACTAGATGGAGTAACGATCTGGTAAGAGATGCAGTAAGTCGATTGGTGCACATGGCTCAGGATCATGTTTGTGACATTCTTTGAGAGAGGCTTATGTTCAGCAGTGAACTTGCGATGGTCTTTAATGATGACAAAAAGTCGCTTAAGATTGGTCTTAGGCTTAAACTTGACCATGTAGTGGCGGTGTCAGAAACCCACTCTCCCATATCGTCCCGTGGGTGTCTGTATAAGAGGTATATGTATATCCTATACCTTTAAAACGAGCAATTCTTGTATATATATATATATCTATAATCGGAATCTCGGAAACGGCTCCAACGATTTTCATAAAATTTTGTGTGCAGGGAGTTTCGGGGGCAATAAATCGATCTAGCTAGGATTTATTTTTAGAAAATGTCTTTTTGTCCGTGTTTTCAGGCAATGAAAAACTGCTACAATATCGTTAGAATAAGAAGGTAAATTTTGACAATTTATTAATGATTACAAATAGCTTAGTTGGTATATTGGGCGGTCACAAAATCGTATAACCATGGTTCGAGCCCAGACCAACGGACCGACTTTTTTAAATTTTTTTTTACAAGTTCCTTTCTTTTTTTGAGAAAATCAATTTTATCGAGCCCTTTTTTTTAGTATTTTTTAAAAACACGAAAATTTAAATTAAACTAATTGCACTCATGATTTTTTATTCACATAACCAGTTCAGTTTTTTTCTATTATGTCGCTAAGATCAAAAAATATTATTCGTATTTCATCAGAATGTAATTTGTATCTAAATATAATTTTCAAAACACACGAATGAAAAAAAATCGAGCGAAAAATACCGAGCAAAGCTCGGTCAACCTATACGGTACTATATATATAAAGCTACATATTATAACTTGAGCTATAACGGATGTTTTGTATTTAATTATCATCATTATCAGTAGAGACATATACAAACACTTCTGAAAATAGGGCCTTTTGTGAATATGACCATAAAATAATATTTATTTTATTCTTACATTTACATAAAAAAAGTTAAAGTTACAACCTATATACGTCATACTGCTGGGGACAGGCCTCCCTCTTTCCTCTGAGAGGGTTTTAGGGCAAGGAAATGTCCACCGCGCTGTCTCCAACGTGTGTTGGCGAACTTCATATGTCTAGGAAATACTTTTTTGTCTTATTTCTCAGACATGAAGATTTCCTCACGATATTTTCCTTCACCTGCGAGCACGTGGTAAATGAGCACTTAAAATTGCAATTAACAATTTCATTGATACCGGCAGGGATCGAACCCGGTTTGCTCGCGTACTGTGAAATTAACAGCGAGAACTAACCATCTGAGCTGCCAAGGCTCTAAATTACGTAGATTAAAATATCTACTCTAAAAATATTATTCTATAATGTATTCGAATATTTTTAGTATACCTAATTTGGAGCAAGAAGATTAACTACCTTTTCTCCTCTCCCGTCCCTCAAGATAGGATCTTGTCCCACCCGCTGAACGCACCCAAAATATGCAGTAGTTCTGTACACGTCATTGCCTTATATCCTTGAGGAGTGATCAGGCATATCGCACGTTCCAATCTGCTACCGCTTGTTAGCGGTATCAGATGACTGCAGGTCATCAATTTCGCTTGATTTGCAACGAAAAAATGACAAAGGAGATAAGTGTGATTCGGACCGTTGATGAACTCGCCCCGGTCGACTTTTGAATTTAAATTTCCATAGTGATCTTTGACTTTGTGAAATCATTTTCGAGTAAACGACGTTTTTGGTGCAACACTCTTGCAATAATTTCGATATGAATCTTTATTTGCTAGATGTAAGTATATTAGGGATAGTTTATTAGGTATAATTTCTAGTCTGTTATAAAACACAAATGTAATTTAATAAAATTCGGTCGCAGAATATACAAAATTCTTTCACAAAGAAATTTTGTGAAATAATTTTGTTCCATTATATTGGTACCGTCTAGTGACTAAAAAAAACGGCTGCCAACCCGCTTGCCAAGCGTGGCAACTGTGGCAAATATCCCCCGTATGCGGCAATCTATAGGGGAGGCCGATGCTCAGCAGTGTACTCTAATAGGCTGAAACGTTATTTGGTGCCCAAGCTCAGGTCTTAAGTTTCCTGTCTTAATTTTGGTAGATTGTAACATCACGAATGGGTCAGTTTAACTGAGGAAGGATTAAGCCCTCACATAATTTAAAATAACACCATGATGCAACTGTGATAGATATTGGGATTCCACTTAGACATACATGCAAAGGTTTACCCTGTCCGCGATATAGACACAAGAGTTAAGCAATCGAAATATTCATATATATTTCATGAGACGTGGTTAACTAGCGACCTGCTCTGACTTCGCCTGGTTTGGATTTATTATTGTGACACATTAATTTAAGATATGCTTTTATCAATTTTTCGTTTAAATGAAATATGTTTTCCAATAAAAGAATTAGATTACTCGTGGTATTGCTTTCTATTTGCTTTCGCTGGTATTTTTTGAGAGCGTGATCCTTCCCTGGTAGAGACGACCCATACGTGCAACCAGTAGTATAGCTGCAGTATGTCACTTACCACGTAGAAAACGTGTTTATATAACACAGTTTTTGAGACGATTTATATTGAATACTATTTTCATAAACCGTAATCATTTTAATAATGGTTAACGTTCATTTTAAGTACCTCTTCAAGACATTAAATCAAGATTAAGAGTGATTTGGAAAAAATATATTTAAATGAGACATTATGGACCGTAGTTGTTTAGTGGCTAAGCAATAGCCGTAAATTTCGTTGAACGCGAGCAACGTAAGTTCTATTCCCGTGAAGACCAACGAAATTTTTAACTCGAACTCATAGAATACAAGCGTTAATGAATGGTTTTTTAAGATGGTATACCTCGTTATCAGATCTATTGATAACGAGAAATTCCATTTTAATCCTTAGAAATGACAACGCATCCGTATTTTCATTTGTAATCGTGAATAGATGTAGATGTCTATGGGCCGTACATCCACTTGCCATCAGGTGGACTCTGTACTCGCTTGTCACATTTATTTTTAAGAACACTGTATTTTTATAAAGAAGGGATGACCTGATCACCGAATTTTGAAGTGATATCACGTACTTGGGGTTTAAAAAACATCGTGGGGAAACCTGCATGACTACCAGCGTGGATTGGGGCAGCGTTGCTTTTTCTTGTCCTCTAAAAGATAAAAGGTAACTTATGTACGTTATGAACTTTTTTGTCATTGGGTAAGACATAAAGAATTTTAAACGAATATAATTATTCGAGTTTATTCATTGTCGGCTGGATAAGGCTACGCCCTGTAATGTCACATATCAATGTAAAGCATTGAGTTACATCTCAATAAAGAACTGGATTAATACGAATGCTGCATGTTTATAAGGTTTTACGCTATATTATAGTAATATATACACATAATATCAGAGCTGTGGTAGTTATTCGTTAGTTGCAGTAAACATCATGCCACGTGAGTAACCAGGGTTCAATTCCCGCCAGCACGAAAGAAATTGTTATTTGCAATTTTACATATTGATATAATAACTATATAAATTCATATATAATACTGATGTAACATGTTTAAAAAAATAATATTTATAATATATAAATCGCCATATATTAAATTTATACTAAATAATCCTACAAGTTTTGAATCCTATACAAGATACTCAGTTTTATTGATCACACTAAATATTTAGTTTATTAATAAGCGACAATACTTATTAACATTGACTGACAAACTCGATTTATAATAAACATAAAAAAACACTGATTGCAGTCACAGCACGAAAATCCTTACTTATAATACGTACGACAATGTTCCGAAACAGGAAGTTAGCGATTGAGATCGAGATAAATTTGCACCAAAAATAACACAAAAGATAACCGACAGCATCGTAATGCTAACAGCTTAAAATAAGAAAGATCTTCTTATCTTAAGAGTAAATTTCACTATCTCTCCTCATCTCATGATAGGGTTCAACGTTCTTCTTCTAACAACAGAATTCCAAAATTCCTGTTCACTTCACCGAGTTCTATGATAATTCCTCTACAGCTTAGACTACACGTCTTTAGAACTCCTTGCCAGATGACATCACAAAAACTCCCAAAAGGAATGCTTTTACAAAGTTGGTACGTAAATTTCTTTTAAAGACAACGCTTCCCACATAAATCATCCATGTCGTATATATTAAATAAACAGTTATTATTAACTAAACAGAAGTATATTCATAGTTATTTGTATATAATAACTATATATAAATATATTTGTTTTTATATATATGTATTTATATTTATGCACATATATATTTGTGTAAATTACATAGTTAATTATCATTTTTATTTCGTTTTTATTCTATATTGCTACACGTAAGTTAAATTCTCACCACTCTATGAGTTTGTTGGTAGAGAATGCCCTAAGGCATTAAACCGCCCTTTGTAATAAAAAAATAAACTATATACGTCCACTAATGTTCCCAGATATACTCTCATTACAGAACACGTAAGTGAGGGATGTTAGAGCGAGGATGTAGTTATATTATAGTTGTAGTACGATAGCGTCGGCTTGACCGGGGAAGGACCACGCACTCACAGAAAACCAGCGTAAGATAGCAGCTCAATGCTTTTTTTTTCTTGTGGTGACTACAGAGAACCGGAGCCCCCTTTTTCTGGAAACTAGGCTTTCCGCCTTAGACTTCTGGGGTGACAACGCATCTGCATTCTGATTCTTAATCAAGGAACGTTGTATTTGTCTATAAGCCACAGCATTCCACTTATTATCAGTTAGCCTGTGAGCTCACTTGTGACCGTTATTCTATATAAAATACTTTACTTTACGAAAAGCGACTACTTCTTTTCAAAAGGCCGGCAATGCACTTGCAATTCCGCCTTCGATGCAGTCGTTCGTAGGCGGCAATTATCACTTACCATCAAGTGAGCCACATTGTCCAAATCCCCAAAAACCTATAACTGTGAAGGTAAAGATTATAATAAATAACTTATATAATGTTGTATAAATGATAGCAATCGCCTATGATAGAATTTGATCAAGGTAATAAGAATGACGCCAGAGAAGCAAAATACCACTGTGTAATAAATAACCAATACAATCATATATGAGAGATGACATCTTATATCACTATTCGTTGATATAAGATCCCGGAATAGATTAAGGAAAAGTCAAGGAATAATACTCTTACATTGTGCGTAGAATGCAAATGAAAGTGTGAGATCATTCACGGTTCACCGGTTCGAGTGTAGTTACTCCGACTAATTTGTTTTCACGCGGAACTTCTAAGCGCAGTCATCAGTCAACGAAAGGTAATGAAGATATAGCAGTGACGACAGTGTTGTAATTAGGTACCTTTATTGAGCCTTGACTAGCATTGATTGGGTCGACAAAGATTAAAGCATGTATGCACAGTCATCACGTTTTCTGCCTACGCTTTTTTGACTATACATTTATTTATAATTAGCCTTAGCCATGATATGCTAAATAAAGTATTCAAAAACTAAATTTAAATTGACTATAGTAAAATTTATGTAATAAATGCATAAAAATGCATATACTGTGTAGTAGGAGTAACAGGCGACAGAAGTAAACAAATCAGGAGATGAGCAACAGCGTCCTCCTAATAAAAAATAAATATAAAAACTGCGGTTGTTGTTCTGCTAAACGTGGCACCTATGGCAAATATCCCCCATGAAGCAATTTATGGGGGAGGCCTATGTTCAGCAGTTTACTTTAATGGGCTTATAGTAATAAACTAACAACTTATAATAACGAATAAACGATATACAATATTATTAATTTTGTAGTTTCTGTTCTATCACTCCATCATATCCTAGATTTATCATAGTAATCGACTTTCTTTATAGAATTACGGTGACAAAAGAGCACACAGTTCACCTGATGGTGAGTGGATACTGTGGCCCATGGACATCTACATTTAACCTCGATTACAAATCAAAATGCAGATAGGTTGTCACCCCTGCGATTTAAGACGAAATAACACGGTTCTAGTAAAACGGGTCTCCGGTCCTCTACACTCGCCATACGAAACACAGCAGCACTAAGCTGGTACTTTACTTTAGATTTATTTTATTTTAGAGCATGGTGCTTCCTCGGTCGAGGCAGCTCATTTGTGCTACAACCACAATATAGCAGCAGCGTGGCTCTACCAAGTATAAAATACGTAGTCGACTGCAGAAATCGTTTGCAAGAAATTGTGGCGATTGACAAACGGTGAACGGCAATAGGGGAAACTATGGGAAAGAAGGAAATAAAATTATCCCGTAGGTATCGTAAAAGACGACAGAGAGGATTAAAACAGGGTAAGGGCAGCAGCATCTTTCAATAGACATTGGTTATAAAAACTTTGCCAAATTGCCAGCGTAGCACTTATGTTAAATATTCCCCTAATGAGGCAATCTATGGATAAGCGAAATATTTAACAGTGGACTTTTTGATAGGCTGTAATAATTAATGAACGCAAGTATTCCAAAAAATCACATGTCAGTTATCACTGATTCGTCGGCTTAGCCAAACGCTTGCGGCACATTATCTTTTGATGTTTTCTATTATTTAAGGCTGAATTTGTTGCTGTGTTCGAATTTGGCACGAAAGCAATCATCATCATCGTGGAACCAAATATAATTTTAATTTATTTTCATGTTTTTTTTTTTTGTTTTGTTAATGCTTTTATTTTTATTTCTGGTTCATAAAAATTAGGTAGGTAATAAATTGTAATATTTTGTTTTTAAGTATTTTCTAGTTTATAATCTATTTCTTCTTTGATTTGCAACTCCATGGTACGTTCAATTAATCGTCATGCCGTGGTTTCACACTTCCGCGATTGCAAACGGGTTTTATTTAAAGACTCTAGAATCATTGAAGCGCCTGCCGTATATTAAATTTTATCCATAACATCATTACTATTGAATTACTTTCAACAAAATCTTAAATATTGGGAGGTTTAGAACGTTTTCTATTTTTCTTTAGTGTAAATATTTTCGAATTATACATACTGATTCTTTGACCGAGCTGTCAGTCTAATGGATGTACGCGTGTTGATTATGTTGTGCGGTTTCGGGTTCAAATACAGGGTTGGGTCAAAGTCAATTGTAGGGTTTTTCTGTTAAATAGTTCTTAATAGCAGCCCGTAATCAGGACGTTGGCGTTTTTCCACCCCCTGCCTCGCGAAATAAAGTTGATTCTACACCTGATTTATCTCCAGTGGTATGGGAATGCCATCTTATCGTACAATGAGTGTTTATCACACATAAAGTGCACCTTTGCATGAGACACACTCGTCGAGTATAATCCTGACCTATTCAGATTGCTAGCTTTGCTTGAGACTTGCCGCCGTGATTGTGATTTGGTCTTAAGTATCTCGGTATGGTGGTCGTAAGTGTCTAGTGAATAAAGAATTGGGCTTATCATTTACACTTAATAAATATATTAGAGCCGTGGTAGCTGAGGGTAAAAAATCGTTATATATTTCATAGTACGAGCAACTGGTGTTCAATTTCAGATTTAAATTATTATGCTTAGTGGTGACGAATAATGCCAGAAAAATCCTATTTTGTGTGAAAAATATAAAATCGTGGACAAGTTTGTGACGTATGTCATCACTTCTAGCAACACGATGCATTCTTCCCTGCACGAACATCCTAACATGAATAATTCAACTGTTACAGAAAAATGGAAAGTAAGAACCTATATAAATATACAGGAATCCTATATTTTTGAGAGGGTTAGTCGAAACAGAAACGTTAAAGTAATAATGTAAATCCGCAGAGATGAAAACACGGGATTCTTAAACATTATCGCTTAATTGGATCCTATAATTGACCCCTATATATCAAAGAAAACTTAAAGTTTATTCAAAATTGGCTTTTACAAAGCATTTTCAAAGTGAAAAACTACGTCGTCGCTCCAACAGTTCCTAGTACAGGGATACCTTGTGAGAGGAAGAGAACTAACTGTATTTCAAATCAGATCGGAAGTAAATTATGTTACGTGGTAGAGCCATGCTGCAGCTATATTAATTGTATAGTTGTAGCAAGAATGGGACGGCTCGACCGGGGAAGGACCACGCTCTCACAGAATACCAGCGTCAAATAGCAGCTTAATGCTTCTGTATTTCGTGTGGTGAGTGTAGAGAACCGGAGACCCTTTTTAGTGGAAAAGAGGCATTCCATCTTAGTTCTCAAGGCTGACAACGCATCTGCATTTTGATTCGCAAACGAGGATAGATGTAGATGTCTATGGGCCACAGCAACCACTTACCATCAGGTGGATCGCTGGTCACATTTTTCCTACAAACAAAAAATAAAAAATATGCACCAGCAATTTCCAATGCCAGTTATAAAAAAATACGTGTGGCACTCGGTGACTGCCGCGGTAAAGCTATTATATAGCATAGCATTTTTTATCAAATTATGCAATTGTAATTATTTATTTATTTTATTTATGCAGTTAAGTCTTTGATATTAAATCAAGTTAAACTTTTTGAGCGTGGTGACCGATAAGAAAACATTTCTTTTCTCTTATTGAATAAATGAGAAGTTAATATTGTTTAAAATATTTTTAATATCTTACAATACATGTAGGTTATTCAGGAATTTTTATCATTGAGTTAGCAGCTAGTGTACACGCATACGTCTAGTCGCACGCACACAAACACCGTGCCGAAGTCTGCCGAGTGCCGAAGTCTGCCGAACTGAAACGACGTTAGACGATGCACGGCTTTCAACGCCACACCTCCGTGCTTGTCGGAGTGGGGGAGCGTGAGGTTTTTTTTCGTTACGGAATTTCTGGATTCGGTCCCCGCGCTCAAGGCCCGCGATAGAAGCTATGCATTAGCTTAATAAGCCGACTCCTGGGTTCTTACAACGTGGGAAACTATTAACACTGTCCAACAAAGTGCGAAGAGGCGTTAAAAGTTCAGCACAACGTTTCTGTCGTCCCTTTTGCGTTGCCCTGGGAAATCAAGTCAAGTACCTATATCCAAATATAATACTGAACACCTAAATATGGCCAAAGTCCTTATTTACGTGTCCAGTATATGACGCGATTTTCAAGTTATAATTATCATTATAATTTACTCTTATTATACGTAATTGAATGCAGAAAATCAAATCCCATTCTCGCTGCTAAATATACAAATTTTGTTAAGAATTCATATTTAAAGCCTTTATTTCGCCAGGATCCAAGTTTGAATTCTGATACCTTTGCATATTAATATGAATATTTGCATATTAATTATCTTCATTGATCATTTCATCGTAATTTGGAGAATGGCCTTTAATTTTGTGAATCATAAAAAATATGATGTATATTAATTGAATTTTACCATTTAAGCAATATCAAAAATGTACAAATTAGGGTGTTACCGCACCAATCGGTCGATTGTCGATCGATGGCATCGACCGATGGTACGGATTAGTCAACGTCGATTGAGCTGCTTAATCGAGAGTTCGCCACGCTCCGCGTACTGTTTCCCATATATGTCCCCTTTTGAATAAAGTTTGAAAGATCATGATAATGAATCCAAAATCATATCGATTAATTATCGATCGACGTTGATTGATGATTGAACAAAGTTTTATCGACATATCCTTCGATCAACTAAATCTACCACACCAATCGATCGACATCGGTCGACGTCAATCAGTGGTCTCGATCGACGATCGATCGATCGGTGTGGTAACAACCCTTTGAGTAGGTGATTTATATTTCTATATTGAACTTAACTAATAAGTAAGTATAACTTTTAGGAGTTTTGTTTTTATTTGATTTGTTGGCGACAAAAAAAAATTACGAATATCGCTAAGCTTTTGATCTTTTTTATTATTATTTTTTCATTATATCTTGTCAAATTCTTCAGTTAAATATATTTTTCATTTTAGTTTGTCTCACAGGTATTCACCATAGTTACCACGCTTGACAGACGGGTTGGCAACTGCAGTCTTTAGTTCTTTATTTAAATTGTATTTATACCCACGATGTAAGCGATATATTGATATTTTATTCGAGTTCTTAACAAGAAGATACCAATATGCTGTTTCGGAACTATTATCCAACAAGTCAATAGATACTTGACATTTTGCGTTTTCACTTGTAGTATTCGTGTTAACACAATAAATCATTAAGCATTCAATTGTTTGTTAGAAAGAACTTAAAGAAATGAAATGCGTTTATTCCAGTTTATTATATTTATTTAACGACATCCGAAGGGAAAAATAGGTTTTCGAGTGGCAGCCTCGTACCTCTCTCGTAGTGTATGGCGATACCCCACTAGATGGAGTGACGACCCGGTACGACATGCAAGAAGTCGACGGATGCAGGTGGCTCAGGACCGTGTTTTGTGTTATTCCTTGGAGGAGGCCTATGTTTAGCAGTGGACCTATGAAGCACAGTAATGAAGATTTTGATGATTTACCAATTATAAATTTCAGAAAATCTACTTAAAAAAAATCTGTGGTACAGCAAATTAAAGCATTTGAATTGCAGCGCTGATGGTTGCGGGTTCAAGCCCGGCACAGAAAAATGCCTACAAATAACTGCAGCGGCCTACAAGTAACTGTTATATGTCTGGATGTTTTTGGACTAGTGTAAATTATGTATATAAACTGCCTCCACGACATAGAAGAGAATCGTAGTCGAGTAACGTTTCTTTAAAAAAATACTTTAACAACGGAATGAGAATACTATACTTTTATTTAGTAAACAATGCATATTGTACAACGCCGTTTCTTAATTTAATGCTAGAACCAGAACGAAATACAAGGCTATAATATAACGTTAAACAAACAAGATACAAATAGCGAGCAAATCTAGGCTTAAAAGGCTATTCAGCGATAAAATAAACATCCCAAAGCCATTACACACTGGCAATACCAAAATTAGTAGTGGCCAACAGTCGATGCGTGTGCCGAATAAATCTTCACCCGATAAGTCGCACCCGCGAGGTGGCGCTAGGATCGCGATAATACGTTCACAGGGACTATCTCACCGTTCGAGATCTTTTAGGTTTGTTAAGTGAAGAAAGTGGCTGGGAAATGCAATCTTTAACTAAGGCACATATAAGGCTGTTATAATAGAATTTGTGAGCGTCTAACCAAAATCTAGTTTGAAAGGTATTAAATTGGTTATCTTATAAGCTCTACCGTTATGCAACTGAATTTTTTATAGTGTACTCTTTTTAGACACCTGAATCGTTTTAGCTCTTCAAAATATTTTCTATTATGTTCGTAGGTAGTATATTGTACAATTACTTAGGGACTAAGCGCTCGCTGTAAATTTCACAGTACGCGAGAAACCCGGGTTCGATCCCCGCCGGCACCAATGAAATTGTTAATTGCAATTTTGAGTGCTAGTTTACCGTGTATAAATCTAAGCATAATCGTACATGATACATGTATATTTACATGTAGTATGCGTAGATGTATAGATGTGAAAGAAGCAAGACGGGTATTCAGGATCATGCCGAATGAAAATCTGTACCCAATCTTTGCACTAACTTTCTGGGTGACAGTCTCGTTCACTAGAGACCGATGTAATCAAAGCTTTTCGTTATTGTTTTTCTATAAGTATGTCATTGAAAATTTGAATAATAGACATATAATTGTATATTACATAGTTCAGTACAACTATGTTACAAACACAATGACCCTAAAAATACAGGTAGCGGAGTTAAATAAAACACAACCCCAGGAGGGTACCAGCATCCCTCGTGACAGAGAATCCCTCTGAGCATCCACGCGCATGATACCCTACTCTTCCCGACAGAAAGCCTGCCAAGCTATCCGTGAATTTCTGCAACATCAGAGGACTTTATTCGAACCTTAATGCCGTCCACTACCATTTGGAAATGGCGAAGCTGGCCTTGCTCTTTCTAACCGAGACACAGGTTTCCTCTCCGCGTGATACTTCGTATCTCTCCTACCCAGCGTATACATTAGAATATTCCTTTATGCCTCGGGCTGGAGTTTGACACCGCCGACCATTTCACGTTGTGAGTGCTCCATATAGGATGTGCTGTTTACCCAATGCACGGTGCGCAGAGCACTCCTTTCTCTGGACATCCACAATTCGAGTGGGTCTGACGGCGTCCCTCCTATTGTGCTGAAGACGTGTGCTCCTGAGTTGGCACCGGTAACTACTCGACACCGGTAACTGGATCACCAGCTTTCTTGCAGATCAGAGCATCAAGGTCGTAGTAGACGGTGCATGCTCCGATTACAATTACTGGTGTTTCACAAGGCTGCGTGCTATCAGCAACGCTGTTTCTTCTGCATAACAATGAAATGTTGCAAACCGGTAACATTCATTTCTTTGCGGACGACAGCACCGGTGATACTTTATACACCGGCCGTGCCAATATTTCTCGGGAAAACGTCATTGAGTACCAGGAAAAACTTGTGTCTGAAGTATAGACTTTGTTGAACAAAGATTCGGATTGTGGGCGACTAAATCAAGTCCAGTTCAATCGCCAGAAGGCACACGTTTGCGCGTTTACCGCTAAAAAGCACCCCTTTGCCGTATTTCCTCAGTTTCAAGTTCCAGGTTCAGTTCCCCACACCCCTTGTTGCCTCAGCCAGTATCGGGATCCTCGGCGACGACATATCGAGTGACGTGCAGTTTCGTGGTCACTTGGAAGAGAAGGCCAAATTGGCCTCTAAAAAGCTTGGCGTGCTCAGCATTGCAGGACATTATTTCATGGCGGCACACCGCCTGCAACCTTACAAGACGCAGTTTCGGCCGCACATGAAATACTATCCCCATTTCTGAACTGGGTCTCCCCAGTGCCAGTTCCATCTATTTAATCGCATCCAGCGCAGAGCTGTTCGAATCGTCGGCGACCGAGCTCTTATCGATCGGCTTGACTCACTGACACTATGAAGAGATATAATACCTCTTTGCGTATTTTATCGCATTTACCACGGGGAGTGCTCTGAGGAATTGTACGGAATAATTCCAGCCGCACAATTTCACCATCGCACATCGCGACGCAACTCGCAATAACATCCATTACATCTGGATGTCTTGGGGTCCACCACAGTGCGATTTAAAAGAAGAAGATTTGTGGAATCGACTACCATCAGAGATTTCGATCCGGATGGATACGACTTAGGGACCTTCAAGAAAAGAGCCTACTCCTTTTTAAAAAGCTGGCAACGCATCTGCAATTTTCCTGGTGTTGCAGTTGTATTGCACGAAGAGTTGCTTGCTGCCATTAGAGGCATAGAGTATAGCAATGCTTTTAGAATTAATGTTCCTCTAGGATTTTTTCTTATAGATAATATTGCACATATCCTTACTGTACAAAAAATATATGTGCCAGAATTTCAATTTATTACGTATCTAATTAGACGTTAATATTTAAACAATTGTCTTTTTTGCATAATTTAAAATACAATCCCTCCGCTAATTGGTGGAAAACAAAAAAAAAACATTGGGTATCATCATCAACCTGTAAAATTTTCTATAAAGAAATAACTGAACGGTGCTCAATTTGCTCCACTGCTTTTTTTTTTCGGATATTTATAAAGCGTCGGTAGTCACGGGCGGACGGATTTTTCAACAACATAATATAGTCAATGTTAAGAAAGACGGCAGTGCAGGATACTTACCTCGTTTTAATTCATGCTGCATCTTTATTGCAGCTATATTATGGTTGTGTCACGGAAGGGTCAGCTCGACCGGGGTAGGACCACGTTCTTACAGAATATCAGCTTAAAATAGCGGCTTATTGCTACAAAGTTTTCGTATGGTGTATGCAGTTAGCCGAAGACCATTTTTACTGGAAACGAGGCATTCCATCTCAGTCCTTGGGTGACAAAACATCTGCATTTTAATTCTTAATTGAGGATAAATGTAGAAGTCTATGGATCACTTATCATCAGGTGGACTGTGTACTAGTTTTTTTTTTAAATTTTTTGTAGACCAAGGGTGACAACGCTTGGTCTACAAAAAATTATTTTATTTTTCCCACGCAAATTTTCTCTTCTAAATTACGTTATCAGATATCATATTTTGGAAGAGAAATTTCGCGAATCATCTTTCTCATTCTGCGCCCTATTTCTGAACAGTTTTTCTTTGCCTAAAGATTTTTCAGGAGCCCGTGTGGCTCTTAACTATACCTTCTATAACATTACCTTGCAAAACAAACCAACCTGTTACCTTTTACATTGTAAAACAAACTGTACCCGTTTCTTTCGACGAGCGTTTAATTTTTTAATAAAGACAAAGAGAAATTAATTTTAACTTTAAAGAAACTGTTTTATTTCACCTTATATAACTACAGATCTCCATTAGTACTTTTGTTTTCGTATGGCCTTTAAGTTTTTCTCTCTTTTACACCTACTTCCGTCTCCTTCCTACACAATATGGCTTATGTATTTCCTTCCTGTATCATACTCAGACAGTATAATATTTTAGTCTCAACTCTCAACTGTACTTGACAAATTTTGACTAAACTCGGCTGCGATTCACACCATGTCGTGGGAGTTCATCATCTTAAATAGTAATTATGCGCCTTATCCCCATAGATGTCGGTTAAAATCCCTGGAAATATCTTCGATTTTAAATTTATATCTACATATCGGTAATATTATAAGTTATGGCCTTAACGTTGAATAAATTCATTACTTCTTACAACGCCCACCGTACTAAACACGAATCAAAATGCTCCATCGTCGTTTGGAAGATTATCTTGTTAATTTTCAAGGTCACGCATTTTAATCTCCGTCAAACATCAAAACATTCATAAAAGAACGTGTCAATACCTAAGATATCAATTATAATTGGGTAGTTACAAAAGTTAAGCACATATTTTAAATACAGAATGACTTACACAATTGAATATTGTAACAGTTAACTGCATGAACACCAATCCAATGTTTCTCCCTCCAGTTGTCAATTTTCTTTAAAAGTATTGCTTATGCAATAAGGGATCCCACGATCATACAGTCCACTTTATGGTAAGTATTTTTTTACTTTTTATAAGTCAGTGCTTGAGCACAATCCCACCTGGTGGTAAGTGGTGATGCAGCCTTAGAAGGTAAATCGCACTGTCTTAGCGTAACAAAAGCCTATTCACTCTTGCCTTGTAGACACCAAGATTGTATTTGGACGGAAAGATAGGCGCCGGCAAAATATTCCACTACTTTGCTGTAAGTGATGTCGTGGCATAGACCTCATTGATTAACAATCAACGAGTAAGCTTAAAATTACACATATCAGGAATGTGAGCCAATTTTCTTTTACTTTAAAATGTGTTCAACGCGTATTTCGAGCTTATTTTATTAAATAAACCAGGGTAAATTTCGGGCAACGAAAATCCCCGAATAAGTCAATGACAAATTATGCGTCGCCCTATCTTATTTATGCGAGATCAGATCGTTCAATTTTGATATCCTTTATAGCGTTCAATGATTCATGCGATGCACAAGATAAAATTACGTTTTTTCGGTCACAGCATCGATGTCCTCAATAATTATAAGTAATTTTTTCTTAATTTTTTTTTTGTTAAAATCAAAATAATTTACAAATCGATCAAGTGCTATACGCTCGCAATAAAGTTCACAGTGTACAAACAACCCCGGTTTGATCCCCCCTAGCACCAATAAATTTATCAATTATAATGCTGAATTTATCATGTGTGACGCGAAGGAAAACATTAAGAGCTAACCTACTCGTCTAAGAAAAAAAAAAATATTTCGAAGACGACGTGTTGATGTGTACACCATCACACAATCGGCCAACGGATTCTCAGTAATGAGGAGAGGCCTGTGCTCCGCAGCATTAAAATAGGCTGTAACTTTAATTTTTTTATAAAGAACACAATTCACCTGATGGTAAATGGATGCTGTAGTACATAGATCTACATTTAACCTCAATTAAGAATCAAAATGCAAATGCGTTGTTACCCTTGAGGATTAAGATGGAATGGCTCGATTCCAGTAAAACGGGTCTGCGGTTCGCTACACTCGCCATACGAAACAGCAGCATTAGGCTGCTATTTTACGCTGGTATTCTGTGAGAGCGTGGTCCTTTCCCGGTTGAGCCGACCCATTCATGCTACAACCATAATATAGCTGCAGCGTGGCTCTACCACGTACAAAAACATCTCTATGGATAAAAATCAATTTCTGTACGTTAGTCTCGAAACTCAAAAACAGCTCGACCGATTTTGATCATTTTTTGTGTGTGCTTGAACGGGTCCCTAGGTGGTTTAGATTTACATTTGGACCACATCACCCGTGCAAAACCGGGGTGGATCGCTAGTCACTTCATAAAATTGATTTTCGATCAAAACTTTCGGCGGAATTTAAATTTATATCTTTCGAGAAAAAATCAATTGATAAAAATAAAAGACCTCAAAGAAATTTGTGATGTTTATTTGTATAATAAGGGTAACAAACAAGCACAAAGTTCATCTGATAGTAAGTGAAAACTGTAGCCCATAGACATCTACATCTGGCATCGATTATGAATCAAAATATAGATAGGTTGTCACCCCCGAGGACTGAAATGGAATGCTTCTTTTCTAGTAAATAGGGTCTCCGGTTCTCTATACTCACCAGACGAGCACGACAAAGCAACATTAAGTTGCTATTTTACGCTGGTACTCTGTGATACTTTCCCTGTGGTCCTTCCCCAGCCGAGCCGACTCATTTCCACTAAAACTATAATATAGCTGCAGCCTGGCTCTGCCACGCATAAAATAAAATTGTAGTATATGATATTAGTTATTTTTTATCATGCGAATTTCTACGAGAATTAAAAAAGAAAATATAATAGATTTTCATATTCTTTAAGGCAGGCCAGGCTGACAGCCAAAGTACAATAGGAATAGAAAAAAGCGTAATATAAAATATTTTCAAAATCGGTTCTGACATAACCGACTTTTTTCTTAAAGTTTTTAATACTTCCGTACAAAATTCCTAAGATATTTTAAAATCATTTCATACGTTACGTAGTAATCACAGTTTAAATTCACTTATTGGGGTTATTAAAGCTTTCAATTGCTGTAGGTATCAGAACCGATCGAGACCGAAAACAAAATATTTAATAGAATTAACGGGCCATTTACTTCACTAGAATTGGGACCGTCGGCAATTTTGTACAAGTTCCGCTGTAAAAAGTCGCACCGAACTCACAGCTTCGTATCGCTTAAAATCAGTTATTACCAACTGACTTATGACTTTATGATTCTTAAAATATCATAATTATTGAAATGACCTTTTGGTAATATGACAATAATGTGCTATCGAATCACTCCGTTCCGAATTATAATTTTTACGACTAACACAATTTGGCGAGACGGCGATATAAATTTTATTATCACATTTTGAATCGGATTGAAAACAAATTAAAACGACCCCATGTTGTCTAATCGATAAAAAAGGACAATTTTGAAAAATTTACGATAAAATTATGTACGTCTATAATTTGTTCAGTAGGTTTAATTATTAAGATTTTGGAACCCTATACGACGGGAAAGCTCTTCTAAATAATTTATATTTGAATTCTAAATATATTAATGCCTTAAAACATATTTAATATCTTCATGTTTTAACGAGAATACAAAGCTTTTGTGAGTATATAATAATTTATAGTGACTTTATATTTATGTTTAATTTTTTTCTAAAAAACTGTCGAAGAAACAACAAACCATATAGTTTAAAACAAAGAATAAATGCCGTAACAATGTCTTCAACAACTGGCTATATTTCCATCTAATGTGTACACCATCACAATCTATAGATATTTTGGGCACAGTTGCCACGCTAGGCGGGTGGTTTTGGCATTCGCAGTTTTTTTTTAAATTATTTAAGTTGTTATCAGGAACATGCTGCCTCTATCTCTTGTTTTGGTTTTTCTCTGTCGCCTATTACGACACCAACGGGACTTGGAAGAAAATGTTCTTACAGCACCACACAATGTACGCCTTTCATTTAAGTTAAAATCATTAAAAAGGCTTATTTCATAAGGCTGTTTTAATTATTTAATGTGATATCTGATTTAATGAAGTCAGTTACAGCCAATACACGTTCCACAGCCGGGAATAGATTTCCTTTCATTACTCGAAGGGGTTTTTTAGGGCAAGGAACTGTCCGCCGTGCAGAAATCCCGCCAAACGCTTGTTGGCAGACCTCAAACGTCTTCGAAATATTTTTATTCCATCACCGACGTGCAAAGGTTGCAATTAACAATTCCACTGGACGGAGATCCATAATGGCGAATTTTAAAATTTAAGGCGTGTGTTTATTCTATTAAATTAAAAAATAATCATTTAAATCGATTTAGCCATTTGTTAAAAAAATAGTGCATATAAATAAAAACATTTACAGATATATTCAAATATAGATCCTCCTTGTTTTTTAAACTCTGATAAATAAATACAAATAATTATAACAAAATTGTATTATTTAAAGTAGGAATGACGTTAAATTTACTTAAAGACCGTTTTTATGTAAAAAATAAAATGTAGACATACATACATTAGCGTGTCATTGATAATATATGTCTCCATAAAATCTACTAATTAATAGTGATTAAAAAGGCCAATACATAATCTCGGTTGTTGTTTATCTAAGAAAGCAATTTGCTTGCTAATTTCTACCGTACAGGCTTGTGACATGAATTTATTGCGTCAATAAATAAAAAAATAGGTGTCGTCTGATTTTAATGGTTTGAATTTGGATGCTATTGGAGGCTTTAAAACTACTGTATTAATTAAATTTTTTAAATAATGGTGACAAATAAGCACACAGTCGACTAGTTGTTATGTTTACGTACATATAAAAATGAAACGCTGTCGAAGAAATCACGCGTGAGAAATCGGGGCGGTTCGCTCGTATATGATCTACGAGCACTTAAACCTAGGGTTAAGTGCTCGTATTAGGGCAAGGAAATGTCCACCATGCTGCCCCAATGCGTGTTAGCGAACTTCACATGTCTTCGAAATTTTTTTCTTATTTCTCAGACATGCAGGTTTCCTCACGATGTTTTCTTTCACCGTCGAACACGTGGTAAATCAGCACTTAAAATTGCAATTTACTATTTCATTGGTGCCGGCGGGGAACGAACCTCTCCGTACTGTGAAATTTACAGCGAGCGCTAACCATCTGAGCTACCACGGCTCTATTTACAATATATCTACATTAAAACATATTCAATTTTTATTGCCATAATAAAAAAAAACTAAAACTAAAACCTAAATTATCATTCAGACTTCCACTCCCCCTCCTCCCGCTATATAGTTTTTTTTAATATAAATTTTAGCAATGCTATTAACATTACTAATATTCCCCTTAACCACTCATGGTAAGCTTAAATTGCTTGTATTACGAGTGATTCACGCCAGTAGTC
The DNA here is from genome assembly GCA_907164705.1 of Parnassius apollo. Lineage (NCBI taxonomy): Eukaryota > Metazoa > Arthropoda > Insecta > Lepidoptera > Papilionidae > Parnassius > Parnassius apollo. Next base: position 7,472,393 of record CAJQZP010000117.1, read on the forward strand.
GAATGGCGGATTCGAATCCACGACCTTTTTGAGTTTGCGGTCCGCGCCCTACCATTATGCTACTGTCGCTTTTTCTTTACTGTGAGTTTCCTCGCTAAATATCTGTACTTAGCCCTAAAGCGAGAAAAGAACCAGACCTGTAATGTTTAATTAAATGTGTTGCAGGTAGATGCTAATGAAGGTGTTGTTTCTACCACACGTGTTAGGTCGTGGGCAAAAGATAATAATTCTGTATATTTACCAACATAAATATTTATTTAGATTAACTGGTTAAGAGTTTAGTAGTTGCTAGAATAATACATTTAATAAGTATAATAAAATCATAATATTATATGCAAAAACAAAGACGTAAGTGAATATGACTGGCATTTAATTCAAAAGTTTATGAAATAAAAAAAGAATAAGGAAAATATCGACATTATTTTAGTATCTTTAATTCCTTAAAAAAATAAACAACTCAACGACGTAGCTGGTTACTAGAGATGTGACGTGTCTAACAGATGATATAAAAACATCGATAAAATTTTAAACCAATCAAAGAACACAAAATCATTCACAATAAAGCGTCAAATCGAAACATTTCAAGTTGTCTTTTATGAATTTTATGTGACTTTTACTACCCACTGTGACAAACCAGTAATTATTTTGAACACAAAATATTAAATATTCGCAGACTTGAAATTGTTGCTGTGGTGAGCAAAAAACTGTCAGTGCGGCTCGTAATTTTCATTTCGATACTCTTTTCGGTATAAACAGAAATTAAGTAAGGCTTCTTATTATTGTTATTCGACTTTTTGAATGTGTTGTGAAACTCTATTTCGGTATTTTACTGAGTACTTCGTGAAGTGTTTATTTGTTTACAATTATGTGAAGAACATAATCTGATACATGAAAGTGTTGATAATCAGGAATCTTATAATAAGTGATGCGATTTACTTATCGAGGAATCATGGTTAGTGCATCTGACTAGGATGTGAGTCCAGTTGTTGGATCTGAGCTTAAGTAATTTTTTAAATATTAAAAATATCACACGTTCGATTCGCCTTAGATCTTAAGATATAGTGAAGAACATCTCTAACGTCTACGTCATGATATTTCATCGTTAGTTGTTTGAAATACAATGCTCTAAGTTGCAAAGAAGTATGTGCATATTAGACGAAATATCCAATTAAGTACGTCGCATTTTAAAATAATAATAAAAATAATAAGGAGGAGTAAATTGGAGGAGGCGATTGTGAAAACGCGCAGTACGCCTGTCGAAAATCAACCGCGACTTCCCCGCATAGCCCTAAGCAAGCGGAATCGGGCTGTCGTGAGGGCTCTGAACCCAATGCTGGTGACCTATTTGGAAGCCAGCCGGGACCTTTGCGAGACGGACTCAATTCTTTTTGGCGCCGCACTGGCGGTGTGCCGTATTATAGGCGCCAAACTTTCCACGGCTGGACGCGCTACTGGACAAAGTAGCGCTATCCCAGCCTGGAGAATAAGAATCGAAGAACGTATCGCAAAGGATAGGGCCCTCATCGGCAGACTGATATGCTTCAGGTCAGGCAACAACAGGCCAAGGATTGTGCGCACCGTCAGGATGGCATTTGCTGGGACAAATGTTAGTTTATCCCTGCCGGATATAATGCAAAAACTGACAGAGCGCATAGACGACCTGAAGCAGAGAATCGCTGCTTGGGGAAAGCGGATTCGGCGATATACCGAGAGTTCGACACGGTTTAACCAGAATCGTCTCTTCCAGAGTGATCAGAAGAGGCTCTATAAATCGTTGGAGCGACCAACGGTAAGTGGAACGGGCCCAGCACCAAATCAGGCCGACACTGTAGCTCAATGTAACAAAATGGATGTCTGGGCGGCGGTTGTGGAACCAAGGAACCACTCCTCATTGACGCGGTCATTGGCAAAGTGGTGAAACGCAACCGTCGGAACTTTTCCGCCGCCTGGATAGACTACAGAAAGGCATTTGACTCGGTGCCCCATACATGGCTAAAGAGGGTCCTCGAGCTGTACAAGATTGACTGTACAGTTCGAGACTTCCTCGAGCAGTGTATAGGGCAGTGGAGTACGATTCTCTGTCATCTAGGCGAGCGGATGACGGCTGCGGGAAGCCGCATAAGGATAAGAAGGGGTATATTTCAGGGCGACTGTCTGAGTCTAATCTGGTTCTGCCTCTTTTTAAACCCTTTCAGTACTTTACTGGAGGGTTCCGGGAGAGGATTTTAGCTTCGAAAAGGAGGTACAAAAGTGACCCCACCTTTTCTATATGGATGACCTTAAATTATTCGCCTCCAGTCGCTCCCATCTTATGGAATTGCTAAACATCACTTGTGAATTTAGCAATTCTATTGGAATGGAGCTGGGGACGGATAAGTGTGCGGTCCTCCATGTTGAAAGGGGTAGGGTTGCTAACTCTGAGGGCATAGACTTATCTATGTCCGTCAACTTAAGGACCCTTTCCGAGGCTGAAACATATCGATACCTGGGTATGTCACAGAACATCGGTATCGATGAGGCTGGTATGAAACAGTCAGTTTGCGACACGTTTTATGCACGCTTGACCACAGTGCTTAACAGCCTTTTGTCCTGTGTGAATAAGGCACACGCATATAATGGCTGGGTCATGCCTGTCCTAATGTATACCTTTGGTATACTCAGGTGGACTCAGACCGAACTTAACGCCCTGGATAGAAAAGTCCGCACTACCATGACGTCCCATAGGATGCATCATCTGAGATCGTCGGTAATGAGGCTGTACTTGCCGCGAAAGCGTGGTGGGCGTGGCTTCCTGAGCGCGCTCACCATGCATAATCGCGAAGTGTACAGCCTCCGTAATTACTTCCTGGTGAGATCGGATGATCCATTCTATAATGACGTCATTTCTAGTGATAAAGGGCTTACCCCTCTATCCTTAGCCAACGAGCAATGGCAAGACCCGGCAGTACAAAGCATTTCCGACGGGGAGACCGTATGGAAGGAGAAGGAGCTCCACGGGAGGTACTACAATGTTCTACATGAGCCCTTCGTAGATACAGTCGCCTCCCTCAACTGGCTACGTTTCGGTGACCTTTTTGGGGAAACCGAGGGTTTTGTCTGTGCAATACAGGATCAGGTTGTTAAGACCAACAACTATCGGAGATACATCCTAAAGGATGGCACCATCGACATACAGTAGATGGGCAGCGTAGCCGACTCTCCAGAGGAGGCGGCTGTGCTGTTGAGGGCACAAAATGAAGGGCTCCATACTGAGCTCTGGAGAATCCTCCACCGTAGGGACGAGGACAATGGGTTCCTAGTAACCTTTTCTATGGATGACCCATCGGCGGAGGCTCTTCGGAAGGCAAGCGGCAGTCATCCTCGGCTTTAAGATGATAACTTTTAAGTCAAGGAAGGCTCTGACGCGGCAATGGAGCCCGAACCGCCCTAACCCGAACCCCAATCCCCCAGCCCTCAACCTCTCGGGGTGAGGCTGGAACGCCACCGGTGAGAGTGACGAAGACCCAGATCGGTCCGACGGCCTCCGCTGGTGTCGTCCAGGCCGGGAGGGAGGGGAGGTGGGAGCGGTTCGACGAAAGGTAAGGCTGGGGTCAAGTTCGCAGGAAAAAACGTCCTCGTCCTCAACAGGCGGAAAAGACCCCTGCCTCCCCCTCCACATACATAAATGGCTAAACCCAGGGGTAAGACGAGGGTTCTCCAAGCAAATCTTCACCATGCAGCAGCTGCTTCTGCCGTGGTGGAGGTTTACTTTGCAGAGGACAACATTGACCTCGCCCTTATACAAGAGCCGAGGGTGGCCAACGGTCAAGTTCTGGGATTGTCGGCTGCCGGTAAAATTCTCGTACAATACCAAAGGCAGTAGACGCAGAGCTTGTATTATTTATTATAAAAATATTGAACTTTTAGCTGTTCCAGAGTACTGCAATGATGATTTGGTTACAGCCTTCATAAATCTCAAGGGATGCACAGGGGCCAGAGTAATCATTTGCTCAGCCTATCTTCCCGGCGAGAACGCAGATCCTACCATCGAGTTAGAGCAAGTGGCGGAGTTTACCCGAAAACACAACGCCGAACTTGTGGTGGGTTGTGATGCTAATGCTCACCACGCAGCTTGGGGAAGCACCAACATCAACGAAAGAGGTGAGGTGACTATTTAATAGGGCTAAGAAAAACAAAGAGTGGGATATTTATAGTGCAGCTCTAACTGAATATAATAAAGAAATCAGGAAAGCCAAGAGAGCATCGTGGAGGAAGCTATGCGAGGAATTGAGTCTTTGCCTCGCAGTGCAAGACTACACAAGATGCTATCGAAAGCTAAACCTAATCAAATCGGGCTTCTTAAAAAGCCTGATGGTAACTTCACTAATAGTGAAACAGAAACATTGGAGTTACTAGCGTCAACCCATTTACCAGGCTCATACAAGAATTCAGCCTTGAACTCTTTCAGAGTCCTACGAAGGCCTTGCAATGAGGACTGCCGTAGGGCTGCAAAGATAATAGGGCCAAACCTGGTGCAATGGGCTGTTGACTCCTTTAAACCATATAAATCAAGCGGGGAGGATGGAATAATTCCCATCCAACTACAGAGGGGTATCGATATCCTTCTTCCTTATCTGGTGAAAATCTTCAGTGCAAGTTTTGCATGGGGATATATTCCAGAACGATGGACAATTGTCAAGGTTCTATTTGTACCTAGGGCCGGTAGAAAGGACTACGCTTTACCAAAGTCCTTTAGACCTATAAGCCTATCTTCCTTTCTTAAGACTTTGGAAAAGGTTATAGATAGATATATAAGGGATGTAGCTCTAGCTACGAGGCCCATACATTACAACCAGCATGCTTAACGCAGAGGCAAATGCTATGGAAACAGCCCTGATCAGTGTCATTGACAGGGTCGAAAACGCACTGGAGTATAAAGAAATAGCTCTTTGTGCCTTTCTAGATATTGAAGGCGCCTTCAACAGTAGCCCCACATCACAGCTGATTGGGGGCCTAACATCTAAAAATGTTGACCCCACAACCATCAGATGGGTGAAGTCGATGCTCTCAAATAGAAAAGCAAAAATAGCGCTTTTTCAAACTTTGATTGAGGTTGCAACTACTAGAGGCTGCCAACATGAAGGTGTTTTGTCACCCCTTCTTTGGACTCTTGCGGTTGACCAACTATTTTACAAAATGGCAGACCTACGCATTGACATATTGGGTTATGCTGATGACCTTGTGATCATTGCGAGGGGTTTTTGCCAAACTAATTTATCGTCAATAATACAAAGAGCCCTAAACACCATAAATAACTGCTGTAGGGATAACAGTTTATCAGTTAATGCTGATAAAACTGTTATAATACCCTTTACCAAAAAGAGACGGTTGGACAAATTAGTCCAACCAAAACTTAATGGTAAAGAAGTACCATTTTTCACGGAAGTTAAGTACTTGGGCGTAACAATCGACCAAAAACTAACGTGGAACTCTCACCTTAGCAACGTATGCCATAAGGCAAAAATTGCTTTAGGTACGTGCAGTCGTTTGGTCGGGAGCAACTGGGGCTTGCGTCCCAGTATGGTCCTATGGCTGTACAGCAGCAAAGTGTGGTCGATTCTCACTTACGCCTCTATTGTCTTGTGTAACAAGGCCAACCAAAAGACGACTGCGGACAGACTAAATAGTCTACAAATGACTGCCTGCCTAATGGCAACTGGAGCTATGCGATCATCGCCTGGAGCGGCTCTTAATGCACTTCTATGCCTAATGCCCCTTGATCTCTATCTAGACTAGGAGGCGAGGGCTAGTTTGTATAGGATTAACGCCCAGGGCGGTCTGAGCTTGCTCTCCTACAGATTGAAATCCATGCTCGACTCAATTAAGGAATCACCGATCTTATGCATGATCTCAGATATCATGCGTCCACTACACACTTTTGATAAAAAGTATATAGTGGAATTACCCTCCGGAGAAGACTGGCTGAATGGCCAGGTTATCTGTGAGGTCGGTAGCCTCATATGGTATACCGATGGGTCTAAAATGGGCCTCGACGTAGGCTTTGGAATTTACGGGGAACGCTCCAAATTCAAACTTAGTATGAATTTGGGTAGATACACCTCTATCTTCCAGGCAGAAATTTTCGCCGTACTTCGGTGTGCAGAAATAAATCTGCAAAAACGCTACGTCAACCATAAAATTTACATAAAATCTGATAGTCAAGCAGCACTGCTAGCGCTGAGATCAAACTTAGTGAACTCAAAGCTAGTTGGAGACTGCGTGAACCGTTTAAACGCCCTGGGTTGTAACAACAGGATCGTTTTAAGATGGGTTCCGGGTCACGAGGGTATTGTAGGCAACGAATTTGCCGACAAACTTGCACGGGAGGGCTCAAAGTGCACACAATTTGGACCCGAGCCATTTTGTGGAATCTCAAGAAGCCTAGCCCGATTGACCCTTCAAACTCTTTGTCACAATAAATCACTTAAGATCTGATTTAACACACCAGGCTTAAAACATTACTGAAACCTTAATCCGGGCCTTTGATCGTAAATTCGCTTCAGAAGCCCTGGGATTAAGTAAAAGTAAATTGCGCATTCTGGCAAGAGCCCTAACTTGACACTGTTGTCTTAAAAAGCACATGTTCATCCTGGGACTAAGCGACTCAAGGATGTTTCGGTTCTGTTCCATAACGGAAGAAATGCCTCTACACATCCTAACCGATTGCGAACCCTTAATGCGCAAACGTAACACTCATCTGGGATACTATCTTCTCCGCCCAAAAGAAGTGAAATTGCTCACGGCTAAGCAACTCCTTCGATTCATTGAAGACATAGGACTTAGCAGTGAACTATAGCCATAGCAGCGATCACAATAGATCTTTTAAGTCGCAGTGATACTGGTCTCTTTACCTAGACCTGCATAGCTGCTCGTATATAATAAAAAAATAATAGTAGATGGGTCCTCCTAGTAAGTTTAAAAGAAAACCTGTGTCATAAGTCCCCGCTCTTCCTTATCTATAACAGTCATAAATAGGAAAGCATTTCATTACATTGTTATAAATTACACGATTTACATTGTTCTAAATTAGTGATGATTTAAAAAAGTTTATTAATGTATTACTTGAACGTATTTAAATTAAAACGCAAATGGTGTGGGTGATGAATGGGTGTGTGTGTGTGTGTGTGTGTGTGTGTGTGTGTGTGTGTGTGTGTGTGTGTGTGTGTGTGTGTGTGTGTGTGTGTGTGTGTGTGTGTGTCTTTGTGAATTTATGTGTGTGGTATTTGTGCGTTGATTAAATGACTTACATTTTACGAGGTAGTGTAAAAATGCCTCAAGGTCTTCGTAATTTTGTGTTTTTAACCAAGTAGTTACAGATTTTTTGAAATCATGGTGAGTTGTTGTATGAATGTCCAACAAACCGTTAACGCTGTTGTAAAGGTACACAGCATTTGCAGTATATTGGCGTTTGGCAAACACTGTTTTAGTGCGAATAGTGTTGGTTACATATCTTTTTCTTCTTCTATTATCTACAGTGGAGTCAAACGGTATAGTTTTACGAATTTTTCAAAACAGTCACTAAAATGTATAACTGTCTCACGGTTAGCACGTCGCAAAATTTGTATAATGTCGTAGTGGGGTACCAACGTGGTTTGAAATACATGACTTTAAGAAGAAGTTGACCACGATCAACCTCCAAGAATTTGCTTTTAGTAGCCCCACCCCATACAGAAATGCAATATCCTAAGACAGATTGTACCAAAGTAATGTATATCTGTTTTATTAATTTATGTGATGTAATATGTCTCAAGGTTTTGAAAATCCAAATAAGTTTACGCACTCTTTCCTTCATATATTCAATATGTGGATGCCAGGATAGTCTATGATCCAATATTAATCCTAAGTATTTAGTTGATGTAACCTTCTGTAGCGTTTTGCAATTACAAATTGAGTAATCTAGTTTATCGCATTCATGTAGTTTTAATGTAAAATCGTGTTTTAGTTGAATTCTTTTATTTATTGAGAAGCACATATAATTTGTTTTATTAAAAAAGTTAGAAGGTTAATTTTTTGCCAGTCAGAAATTTTAGAAAGACCACTTTGGGCCCTCTCGTATACCTTGTTCCACGAAGTTCCAGAAAAAAATATCGCAGTATCGTCGGTGTAAGAGTAAATTTTACCACCTTCAATGCTTAGATTGGTGAGGTCATTTATATAGAATAGAAATAGAGTTGGGGCAAGTACACTCCCCAAGGGCACACCGAAGGTTGTGTCCGTGTCTTTACTCACGTGAGTACCAATTTTCACTCTTTGGGTGCGCTCTTGTAGGTAATTGCTTATCAATTTAAATTTTTAAATTGCTAAGCAAATTTTGAAAATTTTGAGAAAACTGAGAATTTCGCACCAAGATGTCAATTGATAAAACCAACTACACGTTAGGAAAATCACCGAACGAAAAGAAATAAATATCTGCCTGTCCGATTATCCTAAGAATTTAAAAAACGTGTACTGCCAGAGGCAGAAATGATTCGGTTCCGTATAGAATTGTTACGAGCTTGAGGTTCGTGACAATAAAAATTGCCGATAGAATTACCTAAATTAACACTTTAATTCACTTTACACTAATTAAAGTTAAAAACACTAATAATTAATCACACTGATTCACTTTATTCCGCTCCGAAGCTTCGCTTGTCTCGCCAACTACAATACTTCCCCGATCGCGTATTGCAGCGCCTTTATATAGGGCTCTTCAACGAAAACATCTAGAATATTCCAGAATATTCTAGTAAATACGCGCGCCAACCGACCAAGCGCAGAAAGATCGAGTGTGGAGCTTCTAGAAAGTTTAGTTCTTTAATTTTATACTAGATGGCGCTGTCGGTTAAAAATTTGTCATGTCATTTTCTGGAAAGCTCTCTCCTCGCTCTATTACCCGACACTAGATAGCGCTAGTGCCATGAGATGAGATGTCAACTTAGCCGCGCAACACTGCCCCCTCCCAAGACATGCTCGTCCCGAGCATTATCGGCCCCATAATAACGCGCCAGGCGATCCACATGGACGATCGTAGGAGTCCCTCTTGCGCCTTTCTGCATCCGGTAGGTTACATCGTTGATCCTGGTCACAATCCGGTACGGGCCGTCCCATTTAGCTTGAAGCTTAGGAGATTTCCCTTTGCTGCGGACGGGATTATGCAACCACACTAGTGAACCTTCGTCGAACCCTTTGTTGTTCATTTTGCGGTCGTACCGGGTTTTCATCTTTTCAGACATTTGCTGGACCGATTGTCTGACGTGCTCATAAATGTCATTCATTTTGTTCCGCAAGTCATTTGCATAATCGGTTATACTACGTGGAGCATCAGGTGGTATCCTGGTGATCAGGTCTGCAGGCAGCCGTAATTCTCTTCCAAAGTTTGCGGAAGCTGGTGTCACTGATGTAATTTCGTGAACAGCGCTTCGATATGACAAAAACAACGGTTGTATGTGCTTGTCCCAATCTCTTCAATGCACCTCTACTACGAGTCTGAGGTCCCTTTACAGCCGCACAACTTGTACATTTGCGACACCAGTCCTCGACATCGTTTCGACAGTGAACCCAGTAAAACCGTTCTCGGATCTTCAGTAGAGTTCATTTAACTCCCAGATGACCTCCTGAATAATCATTATGGTACAGCTGTTGAACATCAAGTACTTTAGCTTTAGGGACAACCATTTGCAAATGACAGCTGTCTCCCCGAACATTTTCCCATATATGGCACAGAACTCCATCCTGAAACAGCAAGCTGTCCCACTGGGCCCAATAGCTTTTAGTGGTCGAACTCATCGCTGAGACGTCGCTCCACTTGGGCTTGGGAGCACTGGCCTTCATCCATTCCAGAATCGGCTTGATGTCCGGATCTTCCTGCTGTGCACATTGTAAGCTGTCCTTCCACTCGTTGCTAAGGTCGTCTGCCCTGAGCATCCTCACGGATACCACTTCCTTACTCTCTTGCCTAGTACAATGTTTGCAATCTTCAGGACAAGGTCTTCTTGACAATGCATCTGCGTTGCCATGAGATTTCCCGCTGCGATGTTCGATCTCAAAGTCGTATTCCTGCAGTAGTTCAATCCACCTCGCAACTTGTCCTTCTGGATTTTTAAACTGCAATAGCCATTTTAGTATAGCATGGTTAGTTCGTAAGTGAAATTTTCGCCCCAGAAGATATTTGCTAAAATGCTGCAACGACTTTACCACAGCTAGCAATTCGCGTCTTATGACATAATAGTTCCTTTCTGGTTTTGACAACGACTTGCTGAAGTACGCTATCACAATCTCTCGATCACCGTTCCGTTGAGACAACACACCGCCGAGCCCTGTATCACTTGCGTCTGTGTCAACTATAAATTCTTTGCTTGCATCAGGGTATCCCAAAATAGGTGTTTTGCACAGACGATCCTTGAGCTCCTGGAATGCGATATTGCAACTTTCATCCCAGCAGAAATGTCGCTTCTCCTCGGTTAGCTTATGCAGAGGTTTGGCTATATCTGCAAAGTTCTTCACAAATCGCCGGTAGTAGGAGCACAAACCCAAAAATGCTCTAACCTGCGTTTTGTCTTTTGGAACCGGCCAATCCTTGACAGCGGCGATTTTCTCTGGATCCATGCGGATACCTTCTTCCGATACTACATACCCCAAAAAGTTAACTTGCCGTTTGAATAGTGAACATTTCTTCGGACTCAACTTGAGGTTGGCACACTGAATCTACATGAGCACGCGTTTTAGGTTTTGAAGGTGTTCCTCAAACGTACGGCCTACGATGATGATGTCATCCAAGTAGACCAGACAGGCATCGCCAATTAGCCCGGTAAGTACAAGTTCCATCAGCCTTTCAAACTGTGACGGCCCAATATTATTATTAATAATTAAATTCAATATAAAGGGGCGTCAAAAATAGTCTTAAAACATATATATTAAGCAATTAAGTTAAATTAATAAACATAAAGTTAATATATTTCAGACATTATCCCAATAACATAGTAAATTAAAGGCAAAATTATTGTTTTTCGTAATAAATAAATTTATTTAAAAACTTGAAAAAAATATTTAAAATAAGATAAATAATAGAAATACAAGTCAAAAAATATTATAAAATTAAGTTAAATAACGTTTATAAGGTAATTAGAAAATTTGTTAAAAATTGTTTAAGTCATGGGAGGTGTTCGTGTATAAAAGAAAATTTTTCTAAGTTGTGGAAGGAGTTCACGTATAGATGAAATTTTCTAAGTTGTTGAAGGAGTTCATGTATTAAAGAAAATTTTCCTAAGTTATGGAAGGTGTTCACGTATAGATGTCTTGTATGGAGGAAGCTGTCGGAGGTACATACCTGCAGTTGTACATATATATGGGGTGGTCGGGAGCCCGACTGCCTGAAGTACTGTAGCACAATGACTAGTCCTATATTAGGGACTTATGATATTAAACTCAATGATACAAAAGCAATACTAAAGAAGGTCTCCATGATGAATTTGCATTACAATAGTAGGGTCGTGGGTTCGAACCCTATATATTAATGACTTATGAAAGTAAGGTCTATGATCCAAAAGCAATACTACAGAAGGTCTCTATGATTAATATGCATTACAATAGTAGGGTCGTGGGTTAGAATCCTATATATGAATGACTTATGAAAGTAAGGTCTGTGATACAAAAGCAATACTATAGAAGGTCTCTATGATTAATATGCATTACAATAGTAGGGTCGTGGGTTCGAATCCTATATATACATGACTTATGAAAGTAAGGTCTATGATACAAAAGCAATATTATAGGAGGTCTCCTTGATGCATAAGCATTGTATGGGGTGGTCGGGTGACTGACTGCTCCTAGTACTGTAGCAAAATGACTAGTCCTTATTAGGGACTTGAAAAGGAATATTATGGTGGCGTGTGTGCTGCTTCACGAGCAATTGGTCCGAGGTAAACTTGGACTCGCTAACCGATGTGTCCTAGACATATCATCTTAGTGCCGGTGGTAAGCGGGTTTGTACTTGCGGTATTGCGTCTTGTGATGGATCTGCGGGTGTGCTGCGCCTGATTCGACGCATTCTTGTGGTTCTGGTCGATGGAGGTATACAATTAACATCTTAGTGCTGGTGGTAAGCGGGTTTGGTAGCATACAGTAGCAATACGGCTTTCCCGTGGACATCGCACACCCATACCGTTTGTGGGCGACGTCGTTGCGCATACCGATGTGTCGTCTATCTTTCGGATTGGGATGATGAGTGTGTTCGGTAGCACTTTTAAGTGTAACAGTCATACTCAACTTCATGTCTTAGTGCATTAGCGCTATGATACGTGGAGTTTTGTCCACTGGCGTCTTAGTAGTGTGCTACTATGATACGTTGGTGATATTTTTTATATAACAACAATAAAAACTTTGTTACCAAAATCGATAGGAGTCATGTGGGTGTATTGTGAGGGGGCGCCACCCGTATGATAGTTGCATTGATGCTTACTGCTACTTGCGGTATTGCGTCTTGTGATGGACCTGCGGGTGTGCTGCGCCTGATTCGACGCTCTCTTGTGGTTCTGGTCGATGGAGGTATGCGGGTGGTGATGTCTGCTGGGATGTATGGGGGACCTTGGGATGGTGTAAGCCCGACGATAGTCGTATTGATGCTTGTTGCTTTCTGCAGCATTGCGTCTCTGCGATGGTTGTTTGGTGGGACGCTATTCTCAATGGCGCTCTCTGCGTCTTGGTTTGACTCACACCTAAGTAGCTTTGCCCAAGTCGGGTCCCTTCATTGCGGGGCTGCAGACTGTCTGCCCTCCACGATGTTTTATATAACAACGTAATATTATATCTCTGTAACTTTCCCACCTTTGAATGATTGAAGGCAACTTGTTGGTGGGTGAGACAAACATGATCGAAAATGCATTTACTCAACGTCAGTGACACAAACCCTTTCTGATGGCGAATTATTACTCTTATCTTATAACTGCCTTTTGGCTATATCTGCCGTTGTATTGGTTGGTGGAGCATATGTGTCGACCTCATGCGGGTGGTAGCTGGCGGGAGGATCTGAGGAGACTCTCAAGGCTGCGGCCGAAAGCCGCACAACGTGGGACCCCATTCCTTGAGGTGAGCAGTAGACTCATGACACGCTCTGCGGCTAGTAGCCGTGCTGATCATGCAATTGGTGGTGATGCCATACACTTACATCACGTCTGCAGGAGCGGCGGTCTGGCTGGTGGTGGCGCTCACGGAGGGTTTACGGCCAGTGTGCCTATTTGCCTAAACCGTGTGACGTACATTCACTGTGGCTGGATTCGTTCGTATTCTGTATGGCGTTTACACGCATTGACTTGCGCGACTTCGGTCGATGTTTGTGCTTACGCACTAACAAGGGGCCAAGCCTCTTTTACTGGTTCGCCAGTTATTTTGCTGTGGACTACGGTCCAGTTCCCGAATTAGCATTCCCTTCCGGGGGGAGTGCATCAAAATGGTTGGCACTCACCGTGCACGGCGTGTGTGGGGCCGTGTACCTCCCCTGCATTTTTTTAAATAAATGTAGGAGAGCGAAGCCCTTGTATCGGGTATTTTATATAAATATATTTTGAGCCTTTTCCGAGCGGGAAGGGATAATTAATAATGTAAACCTGATGCAAGTAGAATAGGGACGTTTTATGTTCTTAACCTTTTTCGAGCCCTGTCTTCGTGAACGGGGTTCACTTAGCTTATAAGGTACTACCAACAGCTTTCAATTGCTCTAGTGAATATTCATTCTTCCAAAAGACACCTAAAAGAACTAAGTTACTAAACAAACACAACGTAAATAAGGGTCCTAACTAAGACGATCACGCCAAAATATTAAAACCGGCCTATTAATAAACCTTTTGAAAGATCATTTAGGAAGATCAAAACATATTTTATTTATCCTGGTCACATATATATAATTTTTATCGAAAAGGGGTAAATTAATTATATCTAATATAATTATTATTATGAGAGAGGGGGGGGAAGCGTTACAAAACGTTGCTGGAGCATTGCACAACCCAAACGGCATTACTTTAAATTGCCACAGACCCTTTCCCGTCGAGAACGCAGTTTTCTCCTTGTCCTTGGGGTCAATTTCAACTTGCCAGTAGCCACTTTTTAGATCCAGCGTGCTAAACCACTTTACTCCTGTAAGCATGTCTAGCGTGTCATCAATTCTTGGCAAGGGATAGCTGTCCTTCTTCGTAAAGTCGTTCAGACGGCGGTAGTCAACACAAAGCCGCATGCTGCCATCCTTCTTCTTTACCAGCACCACTGGTGAACACCATAGACTAGAGGAAGGTTCAATAACACCATCCTTTACCATTCCTTCAATCATGGTTTCCACTTCCTTTTCACGTGCTACCGGCAATCTTCTTGGCCGCTGACGGATAGGCAATTCTTCTCCTGTGTTTATTTTGTGTTGAACTAAGCCAGTCTTTCCTATGTCAGCATCATTTGATGAGAATACATCGGCATACTTGAGTAACAACTTCTTCGCCTTGACCATTTCGGTTGGGGAGAGAACACAGTGACAGTCTTCCAAAAGTGAGGTCACTCTCGTTTGTGCATCCTTGCTGGAGGTCTCACTCGATAGATATTGGCACCGACGTAACCAATCTACTTCCTCACAAGTACCAACCAGCGTGCCTTTTTCCTATAATCTGTTCCCGGTCACAAAGGTTCAGCACACGTACTCCTGAGATGCCAGTGGTTCTGACAAAGGTTTGAGCTACTTTCCATGAAAGGTCATTGTTTACCCTTTCCACAAGTACACAACGGTGGGCTTGCCCAGTGTTTCGAGGAGGACTAACCGGAACAATCGTTTCCGATCTCGGCGGAAGAACAATCTTCTTAATGCTGTACACGTTCCCTGGTAACGCACCTTCCATAAAAAGTGCCTCCTTTCCACATTTCAAAACACCGAGCTTAACGTCGATCTCACAACAATTATTCCTCAAAAAGTCTAGGCCTAGGATGCAGTCGTCAATTATATCAGCCACGATGACATTATGCATGTAGATCACGTTGCCTAGCTTCAACTCCATCTCCTTCTCTCCAAGGACGGGTATACGCTGACCGGTGGCTGTTACCAAATTAATGCGTTCTCGGTTGTATGCGGAGTCCCCAAGGAACTGACTTATAAGTTGGGAACTAACAACCGTACGAGAGGCTCCAGTGTCTAATTGTTAGTTTACACGGCATTCCGTTGACCTCGCCCTTGATGATTAGACTGTTCCCATCATGGGTTTGTGAGATCGCGATCCTTGGGGCTCTTTTAACATCAGCCAGCACCCGCCCCGCAGTTCTGGCTTTTACTCGTTTCCCTGCTGCTGCTGGGCGGTGCTGTTGGCCGCACTACCCTCCTGCGATCGTTCAACTTCCCTTTCTAGGGTTCGCTTAGGGCAGCTGGATCGAAGATGGCCCTTTTCCCCACAGCCATAGCACCTAGGGCTGTATCCTTTGTTGCGGTCGCGAACTGTAGCTACTGCAACCTCCTTGACAGGATGGGGATGATGATCCTGCCGCACGGCTTCCACCTCCAGTGCATGGGCCAAGGCTTCCTGAAACGTCTCGTGGTGCCCGAGCCTCACAGCAGCTCTGACTTCCAGGTCGCGGATGCCGTCGATGAATATCTGCACCAGGTTCCCTTCAATGAGCGCAGGTACAGACCGGTATGCTTTTCGCACCAGCTTCTCCACCTCTAGAGCCCACTGCTGCAGGTTTTCGTTGATGCGCTGCACGCGATCTTTAAGCTGCGCATGAAAGACGTCTTCCAGGTGAGCGTCGCCATATCTCGCCTCCAATGCCTCAAGGAGTTGCTCATAAGTCACTTCCTCACCGAGAGCTTCCAGAACTGTTAAGGCCTGGTCGCGCAGGCCTAGTGTGAGAGCAGTCATGGCCTGACTTTTATTCCAGCCGTTCGCTTTCATAACAGCCTCGAACTGGATTTTGTAGGCTGATCAGGAAGAAGTCCCGTCGAACGGTGGCACCTTGAACCCACGTAGCGAAGGTGTAGTAGCTACTACGGGAGCTGTAGTTCCATCCCCAAGTTTGAGTTCGTCCAGTGATTTCTTCATGTCAGCCATTACGTTGTCAACCCGATTGTTCACTTGGTCGATTCGTGTTTCAGCTTTCTCGGTTCGGGTTTCAGCTTTCGCGATTTGGGTTTCAGCTTCTAACAGGCGGTTGTCATTCTGAGCAACCCTATCCTTCACCTCCTTGATCTTCTTCCCGAAGGTAGCGTGGAGGTCCTTCATGAGGAGCATCTGCTCTTCCAACCGACGGGCCTATTCCTCTTGTCCGTCCCGCAGCTGCTCTTCCAAACGACGGGCCTATCTCCTCCCCTGTTCCTCCTGTCGGCGAGCCTGTTCCTCCTGCTGCTCTTTCAACAGACAGGCCTGTTCCTCTCGTCCGCGCTGCAGCTGCTCCCGTAGCATCGCCATCAGAGCACCTAAATCAGGTGTTGCAGATGTAGGAGCTACTGACGGGCCTGCCGCCGACGGCTAGCCCTCCGACGTCTGCGGCGTTGCACCACCAAATCTTCTTTGGTCCGTCTCCCGCTGGCGTTGACTTCGGGTACGGACACCCTCCGTTTTCTCCTAAGGTAAAATCGGCATAATTTTATCCCACTTCTGACACCAATTGTTACGAGCTTGAGGTTCGTGACAATAATAATTGCCGATAGAATTACCTAAATTAACACATTAATTCACTTTACACTAATTAAATTTAAAAACACTAATAATTAATCACACTGATTAACTTTATTCCGCTCCGAAGCTTCGCTTGTCTCGCCAACTTCAATACTACCCCGATCGCATCTTGCAGCGCCTACTTATATAAATTAGCAGCGAAATATCCAGAATATTCAAGTAAACACGCGCAAGGTACCGAGAGTTCGTGTTTCAACTTCAAGAAGTTTAGTTCTTCGGTTCGAGACTAGATGGCGCTAGTGCCGTCGACTTGAGCGCGTAACAATATTATAAACATGGCGGAGGATGTCATCGTACTATAAATTTGGCGGATATTAAACACTGTGAAAACCTGTAAATAGTATGAAAAATATCTTAAGTAACTGGAGTAGTGTCTTTGTTTTATAAAATAAAATAATTAACTTGTTATATAATCGTCATCAGTTAATGATTTCTGACTCTGGTTGTGCACTTTTTTAAATTCTTAGGATTATCGGATGAACAGACCAGTACAGTTCTCACGTTTACATATTATCATAAAATGTACTTACGTTATCAATGCTGCTTAATTTAAATACAGATCAGGCAGTCATAAATTCTAAAATATTCCAAAAAGGTCACATTCGAGGCTGATTTTTTACTTATATTTCATAAACTTATTCATTTAATTAATTCAGAACATTTGATGTTACGTTATTTTATATTATGACGGTATTTACACTATGGTTTTGTTATGACTACACGTGATTCATGGGAATAATCATCTACTTATATATTACAGCTCATGAAAAGCCCAATGATGAACATAACCCATCACCATATATTGACTTGTAGGGAATATATCTACCATGGTTACCATGCCTGGATAGCGGAGCACCCTAATAATGATCTTTATTATCACATTCCCATCATTAACATTAAAGCCCTTCACAGACCTACTTCTAATATATCTATGCTCGTTTGTACCTCTCCTACAAAAAAAACCAAGGCAGGGAAGGGGTATTACCACCCGGAAGAGTGACCTGACACTGAAGTTATATATTTTATTAAACGAACATTTATTGAAATTTAGATTTAAAAATTTAAATTAAATTATTAATTTCTCTAATGAAATTGTTAAAATTTCGGAAATATTTAGTGAATACACTCCTCACATCCTCAGTGGTGAAAACACTTCTGAAGCCTTCTTTGTTTATTGTTGGTTGCATGTTTCCATGAGCTGTAATAGATTTTTTAAGCAACAAGGGTGGTAAACAAGCACACAGTCCACCTAATGGTAAGTAGATGCTCTGGCTATAGACATCCTCGATTAAGAATCAAAACGCAGATGCGTTGTCACCCTTGAGGGCTGAGATGGAATGCCTCGTTTCCAGTAAAAAAGGGTCTCCGGATCTCTATACTCACTATGCAATTCTGTGAGAGCCTGGCCCTTCCCCGGACGAGCCGACCCATTCAACAAGCATAATATAGCTGCAGCATGGCTGGCAGGTGAACTGTAAGTTCGTTTTACATTCAGTTTAAAAAATATATTATCAAAAGTCCGCGCAACTGTGACGTACAGAGCGAAGTGCATGTACTGTGGGGCATCGCTTTCCATTTGAAGAACGTCGGCCGAAAAGTAATTTTTCGACGTTCCCGCTGCTCTACTTTCAAGCTGTCTATTCGGAAGATGTCTTAATAAATCAGCACCATCTTTGGCTATAACGACATGATTTTTTGTACTCCAACTGCACGAGGTGTAATCTCAATTAGGGCGATATATTTCCTCGTTAAAATCGTACTCGAGAATTGGAACTTTTCGGTGGGGCAATCGCGCAGATAAGTCTCCTGGAAAGTTTTGTTGTTTTAATATGAATAAAAACTGCCTGATAAGTGAAATATAAATTAAGTTGAGAAGTTCATTATATATTTCCCTTAGTGTTATTGTTATTATATATATTTTGTTTATTTATCAATTTTTAATATTTTTTTCCAGTTCTATAGTTCAGAGTCAGCGTTTTTGGCACTATCCCTCAAGGAGTAGGAATTAATTCATATAAAAATGTTACTGTATAATATATTGAGTTACTATCATACTTTTTGACCTTATACAAATATATAACGGAAAGTTTTATTATTTTTAAAAGGTAGGGAAAATTTCAAGAATATTGAACTGTCATACTTAGAAACGGATTGATAGTTGCAGTAACAGAGTTTTCGTATGTTAGACACTGCTTCCCGTTGCAATTTACACATTATGGAAAGAATGGAATAAAACAGGATGTTATGCCGTGATATATAAGTGAACTTCGACATATAATTTTTTTATTGATTATAAGCCAAAGATTGACTACTACTCCATCTGATGGTAAGTCGTGCTTTGCCCGTGGTAGTAAAGACAGTACAGATTTACCTTAACAAGTGCTTAACCACACTTGCTTTGTAACACCGAAATCGTCATTAAATAGAAAGACAGAACACAGAAAGCCGCTAGAAATTTTTGCAATCATTTGCTGTACGAATTACGAATAGCGAAGCAAGCTGTCTGGTTCAAATGACAACAAAGTATGACGACAACAAAAAGATGGAGGCAAATTAGTTCATATATATAGATATTTTATTTTCAAATATATTATTATACTTTACGTTATCTATATTTACTTTTCTTTTACTATCACTTTTAATCTGTTGTAACACAATACGCTTCTCTACGCGAGCGTACACCGCTCAATAATGCAAAGCTCCCATTATCCGCGCTAACGAGCAACATTTCTTTTCGCCCGCGTAAACAGCCCGGCTATATCGGGGAATGACTGACTGCCGGCCGTTTTGAAAAAATGATGATTTGTTACCTCGCGCTGCTGCATGACTTCGCATGAATTGAGTGACAAAAATCTCGTCAAAGCCACTTTGATTGCACCTTGAAAATTATATGCCCGCCTTATCTAACAACACTTAAGGCTGGTTTTAAATTTTGACGACTGAAAATTAATAGGTGTCGGATTGGGAACGGAAAGACTTAATAATATCAATTAAATCAGTTAAGGTTTTATTGTGCGTGAGCCTTATTAGGATAAGCGT
This sequence comes from Parnassius apollo, assembly GCA_907164705.1. NCBI lineage: Eukaryota > Metazoa > Arthropoda > Insecta > Lepidoptera > Papilionidae > Parnassius > Parnassius apollo. The sequence goes on from CAJQZP010000117.1 coordinate 7,492,144, forward strand.
ACAGTTACGAGTTTACAAATGAGTGCATTATATTTTTCGGAATTTTGGTTGCTCTGATTATGTGGTAATATAAACAACGTTAAAAAATTGCGTGACACTGAATGTCATAATTAATATTACTTGCTTAAACTTTAAAATGTTATGATTAACAAAAAGACCCTATTAAGTATTCTGTTAACGAAAATGTCTTCACTGTAAACAACGTGTTAATTTACGTTGTGCGTTGGCTATTCCCGGAAAAACTTTTCCATTTTTCTGTTAATATATTATGTAATTGGTTGGTCTTGTGGTGTTGTAAAAGAATCCACCATCCAAATTCGTCGTAGGTATATCTTGAGCTTTTCGATAGATGGCGGTATTATCATCTCTTCTACAAATTTAAATACTTTCAAACTTTTTTAACTTTTTTTTAAATTGTGAATACAGATAATGAAACAGAATAGAACTTACCATCTGGAGGACTGTGTGCTCGTTTGTCACCCTTTTTATAGAAAAAGACCATTCATTTTAGTGTTCATGGGTGAAAACGTATCTCTATTTCGATTCGTAATTGGGGATAAATGTAGATGTCTATGAGCAACACTATTCTCTTACCATCAGGTGGATTATGTGCCCTTAAGGAAGACCCTTATTCTAAAAAAATCTATAATAAATGATTCGAAATTGCAGTTACCATAACTGTGAATAAAGCAACTGTTATTTATAATATAACAGTTAATTTTATGGAACATGACGTAGCTTAATGGACAATTTACCGTGTAGTTCTAGGGTTGTTCATTGTTTTTGTTATCGTGATATTCATAATTTTTACTTGATATTTTTATTTTAATTAAATGAACCAAATGTTCTTCTTTTCTCAAGTATAATAAAAACAAACTTACACATACTCACCCGGGCACACAAACACACGCACACACACACACATTTTTACTTCGTTTTGTAAAAAATTGTATTTATTTTTGTTAGCTTGTTCTCAGTTGTGATAAGCTGATAAGCCATTTTGTAATTGTAATTTAATGGGAATGGGAAGGAACTGATTCCCGACACACAGCTATTGTTAGTTCGGGAGTCAGGGCTTCAACTTTGTAGTGTCAATATGGTTTTATTCAATAAATAAATTTATTATTTATTTATTTATTATTACTGCCTAGGTGTCTGTCTGGGTTTAAACCACTCTCTTTCATATTTACAGCGCCAAATAGTAGCTCATCCACTTTTGAGCTCTGACCAAAAGGCTTTTTACTTCGGTTACAGACACCGATTCATTCTATCTCAATCACAAAGGTGGCGTTATTGGTTGCATGTTTCTCCAGTAGTTACTTTATAACAGGCCGACTATTGTCCGCATCGTGTAGTGGCGTAGAAAAAATATATTCACTAATCAATATAATTCCAGAAGTGTCGTTATAGGCGACAGCACATAACAAGAGATGGGAAGCTGCATAATAGAATTCAAAGTAATAAAAACTGCGGTTGTCCATCCGCCTGCCGTGTGTGAAAATTACGGCAATATGGCCTATGAAATAATCAAGAGGGGGGCCTGTGTTCAGCGGTGGACTTGACAGGATGTGATGACTATGATGATGATTAGCTACTGCATCTGAGCAACGGAGCTACTCTCGACCTTAGAAAAAAATTCTTAGGGATGTAACTTAAAACATGGAAAGTAAAATATTATAATACAAAATTTCCTTTAGATTGTCAAAGAGGGTTCCGAGAAACTAATAATATATACATATGAGCTTGCCCGACAGACTTTGTTCTGCCCTTTTCGGTGAATTTCACTCTGAATTTCCGGATCCGGATATTTTAAACAGTAAATATAAAATTTATTAATACCTAACTAAAGCATAGCGCCAATTATCTAGTACAGCTTCTGGTATTCTTTTCGGTACTAAATCAACATATAATTTTATAAATAAATAAGACTATAGCGCCATCTATCGGATCCTAGCATAGCTGTAAACCATTTTCTCAAAAATTAAATATATTGTCATTGAATTTAATACTGTAAAGATCACTAAGAGACTCATAAACGATAATGTGATCTATATGTTGAAGAGATGATATATAAAGATATTATATATTTAGATTAATAGTCGGTTATGTCGAATTACCATTCCATTGCACTGCAGTGTAGGAATCGAAAGTGCACCTGTACTTGCGCATACACTTGGACACTAAAAGCGACGGGTATAATTTTGAATCTAATCCATCAAGGGATCACTCAAACACACTCACAAATGTCATCAAAATCAATTTAGCCATTTAGGAAGAATTCAGTGACAATCACGCGTACATAAACATTATATATAAATACTTAGCTAAAACTAACTAAAAATATGACTGCACCGTTCGTCTAGTGGTTGTAGAAATGCGACTGCTGATCATGAGGTCCTGGGTTCGAATCCCGGGTCGGGCAAAAAAATCAACTATCGAGTTTTTCTGTCAAGAAATTCTCAGTAGCTGCCCGGAGTCAGGAAGTTGACGGTGTCTCACCCCCGTGCCTCGGAAAGCACGTAAAACCGTTGGTCCTACGCCTGATCTCTCTCCGGTCTTGTCGGTTTACCGTCCTATCGGGTTATGAGAGTGAGGGAATAAAGAGTTCATTTGTGCTTGCGCATACACTTGGGCACTATAATCCTGTCCTGCGCTGATGGCTAGCCTCCGTTGAGGCAGGCCGTCGTGGCCGAAATTCGATCTGGAGGACATTATTATTATTATATAAATACTAGCAAACTGCCCGACTTCGCACGAGTGATTTTTTAATCTCGACAACAGCGCCATCAAAAAAAAATATATATATATATATATATATATATATATATATATATATATATATATAATTCTTCTGTCAGTGTTTGTTTGGTTCTGGTCTATATAAAGAAATATAAAGATACAAGAATTGCTTGTATAAATTGTTAAGATATCTTAAATGTTATAAAAGATAACTGTTGAATATTAATTTCCTATATTATATACGAGCCGAGGCAATACTTTAGCACTGTATATTCTCCATTGCAGTTAGAAATAGAAGTACGGAATGGAATCCAGCCATCAATAAAACTAAATCCAATTCCAAGCTTATCAATGAAAAGTTTTAAGACAAATAAATAAAAACATTAATTTAAAACTGAAGTTAACCACGATTAACTATTACATCAGTGGATATTTAACTTCTCGTTACTTCTGTGTTGCAAAGCATTCGAAACATCGATAGTTAAAAATAAGTTGAGTGCAAAAAAACCTACTAAATTAGTATTATTAGACAGATTAATTTCAAAATCCTAAATCCTCAAAAATCGCAATATAATGACATCTTTCATTTTTCAGTCTACGGAATAGTTCTGAATTCAGTAATTATTTTTGTAGTTTTTTTCAAACACTGGTGATAATATTAGTTAACATTACTGATATTACCCTGTAGATTTTAAGTTTAATTGCGGTTCACTCACTATCCACTTTTTATAGCATAGGATGACAAATAAGCATACAGTCTACCTGATAGTAAGTGGTTGCGGTGGTCCATAGGCATCTATATATATCCCCCGATTGCAAATCGAAATGCAGATGCATTGTCACCCGTAAGGACTAAGATGTAATGCCTCGTTTTCAGTAAAAAGGGTCTCCGGTTTTCTGCACTCACCATACGAAACATATCAGCATTAAGCTACTATTTTTCGCTGATAATTTGTGAGAGCGTGGTCCTTCCCCGGTCGAGGCGACCCATTTATACTTCAACTATATACTATTAATATAACTGCGGCATGTCTCTACCATTCACAAAACTTCTGTTCGGAATATATTAAAGTATCGATTTTATTTGTTCATGCGGAATGGTTATATCGTAAGAAAATCTATCGATGGTGAGGCGACCCATTTTCTCCGGTGGGCGTGGAAAGAGACGACTATTGAAAATCGTGCCCACAATAATGAAGGTTTGTTCAAAAAGTGAAATTTTACTGGCTATTGAAGAATTAATAGAGCATACGCAGTAATATCGGAGAAAAGCTGCCTTTAAGGCCGAATATTTAAGAGGATGGTATCAGAACAGATGGCTGGTGTGTGTATCCTCTTAAGTACTTGCATTTAGCATTTTACAAGCAATTTTTATTTATAATTCTTGTTTTATGTATTTCGGTGTATTCAATAATGTACATTATTAGTTATTTAAGAAATATTTATTAAGATCTTAGTAATTCTTTCTTTTTTATAGGATAGGGTGACAAACGAGCACACAGTCCACCCGATGGCAAGTGGGTGCTGCGGTCCATAGATATCTACATCCATCCTTGATTACGAATCAAAATGCAGATGCGTTGTCACCCGTGAGGACTAAGATGGAATGCCTCGCCTCCAGTAAAAAGGGTCTCCGGCTCCCCACACTCACCATACGAAACACAGCAGCATTAAGCTACTGTTTCACGCTGGTATTCTGTGAGAGCGTGGTCCCTCCCTGGTCGAGCCGACCCATTCGTACTACAACTATACTTCAAATATAACTGCAGCATGGCTCTACCACGTAAGAATTCTGTCGAACAAAGCAGCGAACGTAGAATTTTGCTATTATATTATTAGCCTTTATTGAAGTTATGTAATCAAATTTGGGACATTGTACATGGAATAATGTTAAAAAAGGTTACCTACATAAAAGGTAAGTGTATAAACTGTATAGAATGTGGTTACTTTATTCTGAGAAATTGTGAGTAGAATATAAATAAAACTAATTAATGCATAATTGCTCCCACGTTTATTTTTCCTTCAAATATATTAAGATTTATTTTATAAACGTAAAAAATATAAACACAAAAATATCGATATCACACTAATAACAACAACAACCAATAATTGAAATAACTTGCAAGACAGGAATGTAACTGAGTTATATACTGAGTTTTTTTTTAAAATAACATATATTGAGGATTTCAAAGAGAAAATATGTAAATAAAAATATACGTGAAAAATTTACAAAATTGTTTTTTACTAACAATTATCTATAATATTCAGGTATTTAAATATTTTATGCTGCACTATTCACAAATGAAGTGACAATATAATAAGTCAACGTATTGTTAAGTTAGAAAATAACAAGAGAATAGTGTTAATTACGCTTAAACAAATGCTACAATTTTTTTGAGAAATAAAAAAAATTACCTAAAATATTTTGTGACATGTTTAAATACTGGAATGTCTGCAATATCTGATAATGGCTACAAATTTCCATACCTTATTCTAATTTGTTAAAACGAATAGTTTTTACAAAAACAGTTTTAATGCAAATAAATGCCATTCCACCAGGTTTTGGTAACTTTGTAACAGACACTATAAAAATGTTCCAAATTCTCAGATACTAAACTGACGATGGAAAAAATATCGCAATGTTGCAGTTTAAACTCAGACTGAATAAAAAATATAGAGTAACCAATACATTAAATAAACATCTTTTATTGGCGTAAGCATAATTAAAGGAATATTTTATAAAAGTAAAAAAAATCTCCAACCAACGAAACAAACAACGATATGTATAGTAAGTAACATGCGAGACAATATCAAACACAAAATGGACTATATACAAAATACAAATGAATTATCCTAGTCATTACTTATGAAATAAAATGACTCAGTAAACTGGCCTAAATACTAAAATAAATACTTAGATAACTTTTCTCAAATCAAATAATCTAATATCATACAGTTTGTCTTAAATTTATTTGTACATTTTAAATTTTGAGCTTCACAATCGACTGGCCGTTAATCCCATAAACATTAAATTAATTGGTAATAAAATTAGCACTGGCATCTTATATGAACTGGCACTTTTGGCACTGGCACATTAAACATGACACTTCTCATATATCTACCGTAAACCTAAGTTGCTTCAAAAGCTACTCACCGCAATTTCACTTTACAAATTCACTTAATTTATTAACACCTGGTACAAATCTTCTACGAACATTATAACACGTCATCATACACATACACCCTTTACATTCGCTTTAAATCTATTACTACTAGTGATAGTTTTTAAGACTTTTATTATTAGTATAAAATCATCATTTTGATTAATTCTTAGGTAAATAATTTTTGCTAAAGAATTGATGATGTATTTCGTCTTTAGAATTATAGTGTTATAATGGAACTAAATTTCTTTACACATATTTTTATATTCTCTATATTTTATAACAATAGAAACTTAAGTTTATGCGACTATCTAAAAGTATTTCTACTATTATGGTAGTAAGATCAGGTAATCTAGAAGAAAGGAATGCACATATCACTTAAATACTGTATGGCAGAGTATTTATACTACAAAATATGTGTACCTAATTAGGAATAAAATTCAAAACTAATTTACACATCCATAAAAAAAATTGCGTTTTCATATGAATTATAGAGAAGTATTTTAATTTGCTCTTATCCAGTCATGGGAACTTCTTCCGTCCGTTTCGGTACAAGGCTTAAATCGAGGGGATTTTTCATCATGTCCTTTCCATTATCTTCATTTAAGTCGATACTCAGTTCGGGTTCTGAATCACTTATTTCATCTTTTTTAGGGCTTCTAAATAAAACAGCAGTTGATTTAATAGACAGGTCTATTGGCTGCTCTTGTTCTATTGCCACTCCAGCAACAGCTGGTGAATGAAGTAATAGATCTCCTCCATTACGATTTTGCCACGTGGTTATTCCAGGTGGCATAGATCTAAAGTTCTGTATTGCCGTCGGTAAAAAGGGACTTCGTCTTGGAGGGTAACTATGTGTGGCAGTAGCTGTGCTAAAAGGCAGTGATGGCAATGCTGATGGCTTTTTTCTTCGTAAATCTTTATTTTGATTTCTAAGAGCTTGCAACCGGACGTCTTTTTCGCTGCTCGGAGATGATGCTGGTCTAAAAATGCTTAATCCACTAGTACTCCTAGAACTATTATCATCTTCTGGGTCTGCTGAAGAGGCGCCTGAATCTGACGGTGAAACACTTTGCCTTGTTACGTCCTCGCTAAAAGGATTTTTTTCTGAGCTCTTGTAATATTCCGCTAAGGCCGCGGCAGGTAACAAATTTGTGGGTAGGAAGGATGAGTTAATAGTGGAATTAAACGTAGGAGGCGATTTACTAGTCTGCATTTGTTGCATGTGCTGCTGTTGTTGTTCTTGTAAGAGACAGTGAATTTTGAACCAATTAGATCTTCTTCCATATCTCGAGCCCGATTTGGACATACCAACTAACAAACATTTCCGTAAACGGCATGCTTTACAAGCGGTTCTATTTTTCTTATTGATGACGCATTCTCCATTATTCTTGCATTCTGATATTGAAGATAGATTGTTGTACGTTCGCCCGAAGAAAGACTGCAACAAGAGAAAATTTTAATTTTAATATATGGAAATTATGAACGGTAGTTTGAGTTTTACAAAAAAAGTTCCAAATTCTTATATGAAGTGTCCTTAATATAGCGTAAATTATCGACGGACTTCGGTTGGTATCCCATAAGAAACATCAATTTATAAACGATACAGTTAAGGGGAATCTCATACAGATGCATTCAATTTGGTCCGTTCGTGTTCGAAATTAAAAACTACATTTTTCAAAAAGTCATCATAAAGAGCGTTGCGCCCCAATCGAAATCTGGGTCATCGCGAATAAGGTCGTATCTCACACTTAAAATTGCAGAAGTGCTCATGCGTCCTGTTGCGTCTCTGACGTAAGTAATGGGAGTGTTATGCGGATTTTTTAAATAAATTTGGAAGTTACCCCGCTGTGAACAGCCTCGGCTCTTTTCTTACCCAATTAAACTCGTACAAAAGCGTAAAATATGTGATTGTGTTACAGTTTGTCTGGGTCTTACCGTGGTCGGTGTGCTTTTGTGCTAAATTATGATCTGTCGCATAATTTGGGGTTATGACAATATTTTTTATTGCTTATCGCATTTTACGAACCTTTTTTGTCTTAAGTTAAGCATTTAAATTAGCATTTTTGTTTAATCTAATATAATTAAGGAAATATCAGTTAGGGATCATTATTTATTATTTTTATGACTACGAACTGTACAAACTTATGCATAGTATATTAAATTAGTTTATTTTTATTAGTATTATTTTTGTTGCGCTAATGTTTCTGACATTTCAAAGTTTTAAAAAAATATTTTGTTAATAGAATAACGTTTTCAGATAGATCCTAATAATTTTATAAAGAAGTAATACTGAGCATCATAACCTATTGGGTAGGTATATAAAAGATTCTCAGTAGTGGTTTTCATAAACGTATAGCGTGGGCCTGAGTAGAACACGACAGAACGGTCATCATTCAAACCAAGATACACTAATTTGACAGATTATGTTACAAATATAGACATCAACGTAACAGCGCGAACACATTTTCAACACCCACAGATAATATTTATAGCTCACTTTAAACCAGTATTCGTCTCAACGATAGCATTTATAACTGAACAAAATTATGTATTCCAACAATTCGCGTACTCTAATCTGCGCGACTTCGACTAGTTGCGAAAGTATAAGAATCTCTGACACAGAATGGCACAGTTTTATTACTGTGTCCTATGAGCGTAGTAACTAAAGTGAGGTAATTTTGCGAACGCATATATGTGATTCACTAGATTAGAAATTTCAGATAAGCCTCTCTTCCTTATGGGTGCGGATCGCGCGTAACAGTTACGACCCTCTAATTGAGCGGCGTCGGTCCTCGTTGCGTATTGTACGTGACTTGATTCAGTTTTGTTATTACGAGAAATATTACCGCGATAATTGTCTCTGGATACATATTTTATGATGATGCTAACATTTCTTTATTCGGGTCGGCCTGAATTTCTTTTATCTGAAATACTCTTTAACATCTAGTTAACAATTACCGTAATGGATAATAAAAATAGCAATGCAATGTATTTTTGGTTTTATGTATCCATATTGTAATCAAACTCCAGTCTCGCGTCCAACGTCTGAGTGGAGAGCTCTGTTTTCGAAATTAGCTGAAGTAAATTACGTAACATCTAACTTATTGCGTTTTGGAACTTATCTGTCACTGACTTGGACATCCAACTCTATCGTTTCCTTCTTTCCCCTTTAATTTTTTTAAAGTTTTAAATATTTTCCCCTTTTTATTTCGTTTCGTTTTATCTGCATTTTCCCCTTTTTATTTCGTTTCGTTTTTGTGTTTAAAAGTTTATTATTTTTTCATATATCACTTTCTTTTTACTTTTTGTCAATAGGTTATGCATATATGTTTACATATAATTCTTTTACATATTTATTTAAAATTTGGCCTTACTAATTACTTTAAAACTTAACCTTAAAATTATGGCATTCTCTGTCAGTCAACCATGGGTATAGTTGTATTTTTTGCATTACAGTTATTGGAATATAGTTGTCAAATATTGGTTTACAATCGTTAGAAAAATATAAATCATTAGCAAACAAATTTTGAATGTAGAAAACGTACATAATGTACTTTATCCTTGCAAGGATTTGTATGCAATATGCATAAAATACATGATTATGTATAATACATAAATAAGGATGTACATGATTTGTTCATCCAAATAAATAATTAAGTGAATGAATAACGCTTATAAGTTATTAAGACCTGATAATTCGGCAAGCTTATTTTATACAATAATTACGTTTGTGACTCCAGATTTGCGTCGATCAACTCTATGGACGAAACCAATATATGATGTTATGTCCTCCTGACCGAATTTCGGTCACGGCGGCTACTCTCAACGGAGACCAGCTATATGCGCAGGAGAGGATTACAGTGCCCAAGTTTACGAGCAAGTACAGGTGCACTATCTATACCTTTAGTCTAATAGTCCGAGGGGATGGTTATTGACACGACTGGAAAGAGATCAAACGCAGGAACTACGGCTTTACGAGGGATGAGGGTGAAAAACCACCAACTTTCTTACTCTGAACTACTATTAACTTCATAAAAAAACCCAGTAACTGATTTTCGACCCACCCCGGGTTCTCAGGATTAGCTATAGTAGACCCGGGTGTGCTTTTTGTGACACTATAATACTAAATGTACACTCACACTCTAACGTGTTTCGGTTATGAGCGGATTTGGCAATCTTTGGCGGTTAAATACATAATTGACGAAATATCCGTAAAGGGCAAAATCATTAAATCTGTTAACATATTATTAATATTAATTAATAAATCTTTGATAACATCTTATCGATATGTTTGACAGATTGTACTCTCGACCAGCTGACCCGTCATTCAATAGTTTTTAGCAGTGAGAAACTTTCAAGAGATAGACATTCAATCAAGTAGATTTCAGACTACGCTATAATATATAGCATATAGTATATAGCTCATAGTACAACAATATCGCGCACCATACAAAGCCAATAATATATAGTACAGTACAGTGTGAACGTGTCGATAAAAATGTATGTTGCGCGATATTTTTGTGCTATGAGCTATATACTATATGCTATTATAATATAGTGTATGTGTCTGAAATCTACTTTAGACGAATCGTCGGTTCGAGTTTTTGTAATTAAATAGTTGGTTTCTAATATTTTGTGGATCGAAAAATCCAGTGACGTCTATGTTTCTAGCTTAGTTAGCTAGTAGTTGGAGGTATTAAAACGGACGGAAGAGATTAAAAACTGGGGTTTGCCAATCCGCATAGTAAGCGTGGTAAAATGCAACACCTGTTCAGCCATACAGCTGTAGACTCTTAATAAAACTCTGAACAAATTCCAGCCATTCATCGAATAAACGTGAAAGTGTGTGTTCTTGCCACTATACAGCGGGGAGTCGAACTTTTTCTTTTTTATAGTTTTTTTTGTAGTAAATATTATGTATATATATATATATATATATATATATATATATATATATTTTTAACCCTGTAATGTTTATATTCAGATTTTATTAAAGCTATTTTGTAAATGATTGTCAGATATTAGGGATAGAAAGCTATTTAGTCATACTATACTCCAATAGTAATGATAAATGTTCTAAGAACCCACCTCGTACTGCGTAGGTGTGGCGACGATTCTCACGGCCTTTCGTATAATAAAATGCTTTTTCTTTAATAACAATGTATTTGAGTAAGCTTTCGTTTTGTGTCATAATTTGAAGTTGTATTTTGGGTGAAGATTTCGATTTAATTTATTCAAACGCATATGAATCTGCTGATGCCTGCCAGAGTGAATGCACTTGTTGTATATTTTGTAATTATCAGGCGTTACTTTGCGGAAATCCATTCCAATAAAGATGTTAAAATTAATGGTGTGTATTACCTAGTTTTCTCGATGTTGGAGTGTCTTCACTAGTGTAGTGGTATTATTATTAGTGGCAGAAGGTGCTCTTCAATGTAGATAAGGTACATTTTATTTTATTACGCTGATCTAAGTTAATTCATTTTAGCATTTTTAATTTTATAACCATAAACTGAATTTCATATTTGTGAACTGCGTAAGGTTTTATGATTTACTTATCAACCAGAAAACACGATGTAAGACTTTCACAAATATTATCAATTCTTAAGAAGTTTAAGTACGATGACAATATGTTAATATGTCAATTAGTGAAAATGGAAAACCTAATAGTAGATATCTTTTTAATATTAACATGGCCTGAACTGGGAACGTATGTAATACAGATTAAGGAGTAGTGATTTCTATACATATGAAAATTCCTACTAAATACTCTTATAATAAATTTGTAAATCAAATATCACAAAAATCATTCAAGTCTTTCGAGCAATCAGAAAACACAATATATTACATTTATAATATTATATAAAAGTAAGAAAATAAAGATTTGTTTTCTTATTTTTATATAATAGTCTGTTTTTTACCACAAACATATAATCGTTTGCTAATATAATTTATTCTCCAAACCAACTACTATTTTGAAATTAGGGTAACGACTGGCGAAGGAATGGCTATAGAATACCACATTTTTTAAATAGAATAAGGATGACAAACGAGCATACAGTCCACCTGATGGTAAGTGGATGTTTTGGCCCGTAGACATTTACATTTATCCTCGATTAAGAATCAAAACGCAGATACGTTATCATCCCTGAGGACTAAGATGGAATGCCTCGTATCCAGTAAAAAAGGGTTTCCGGATCTCTACACTCACCATACGAAACACAGCAGTATTACGCTGCTATTTTACGTTGGTATTGTGAGAACGTGGTCCTTTCCCGGTCGAGCCGTCCCATTCGTGCTATCACCATAATGTAGCTGCAGTGTGGTTCTACCACGTATAAAACATTTACACATTTTTGTCATTTTAAGTAAAAATAACGATGAACCCATCGGTAACTTAAGCATGTTCTATGTCAATTCAACATATTTAGAAATAGAGAAAAAGTAAACGACGATTTGGAGCATATCAGTACGTAGCAAACCCAAGCAGATCAGCTTAACAAGCAGCATCTGTTCACAAGTATGACGCATGTGGCCGCTAACGCTCTCCTTGACCATTGCAAAGTGAAGTTGATGATAATGTGATGACGTCATGTTTGATAATAAAAATCTTTATTGTATTGTAATGTAATACGAAGTATCTGATACTATGGCCACGAATCTATGTTTTCTTTTTTTTATAGAAAAAGGGTGACGGATGAGTACAAAGTCCCCCTGATGATAAGTGGCTGCTGTGGCCCATAGACATCTACATCTAACCTCGACTGAGAATCAAAATGCAGATGCGTTGTCATGTTTGAGTCTCTCTAAGTGTCATGTATGAATGCCTCGTTTTCAGTAAACGATCCGGTGGTCTATAATCACCATAGAAAACACAGTAGCATTAAGCTAGTATTTTTTTGGAGTGGTTCTTCCCCGGTAGAGCTGACCCATTCGCGCCACCACCATGATATAGCTGCAACATGTCTCTACCAGCTTAAATATGTACCAAGCTTCGTAGGTTTATATATTTTATCTTTTCAATTTAGATTATGTTAAGGTCTTTATTCAGCAGTGACATTTGGAAATATTTTTCATCATCATAAGTTTCACTTGAGAGTAGGCGGAACAAGGCTACTTATTGCTCTTCGGTGAACCAACACCTCTTATAAAAATACTTAAACATAATAACTGTTTAATAAAGTGTGTGATTTACACTCATTTTCATAAACCTTTGGAAGTAACATACATGACACATTGTTTGTGAATCCTCAGTAGGTACCTGTTCATTTAAAACGAAAATTCGTTAAATCGCGTCACATTTTCGAACAGAAGGCGCCAGACACAAAATCGTATGCAAATAATTTAACTCGGGCTTTTGTTTATTGCTAATTTATTCATTTTGCCAATTCGGATCGCGGAAGATCGTTTCTCATTATAACAATATTCTTACGATAAAAATATAAATTACTTCGCAACCTTCCGCTAGCTAAATACAATGATGTGTCTTACCTGGATTGAAGAGCAAAGCTCAAAGAAGAGCTCTTCAATCCATATAAGACATCATTGTATTTAGCTAGCCGAAAGTTGCGAAGTAATTTATATTTTTATTATAATGGATTTCCGCAAAGTAACGCCTGATTCTATCAATTATAATATTCTTACGTATTCCCTGATGTTTTTGTGATTAACAAAATTGAAGAAAAATTACCAGACATCTCAATTTTAATTATCTTACTAAAAACTATTTTTAGCACAATCGTAAGCACGTTAATCGCTAGAGGGCGCAATGAAAACCAGCTTCGTTCTCGTATACCAAACTTGCACACATAAACCTTATGATTACATTGCTTTGGTTATATTTAGGATTTAGTTTTTTATAGAACAACGTGACAAACGAGCACACAGTTCATATAATGGTAAGTGCACGGTATCCACTTACATATATATAATGGAACTTATTCATATAATAGTATGTAACAAGATAGGGCGACTCAGGATTTTGATTTGTTACAATTTGTGAGGAATGTTAATATTTAGAAATAAATCATTACAAAATGTTATCAGTAAATGGACCTTAATTTTTTTTCAGATACCACTATCTCACACGGTATCATTATAGTCCATTTTAATTCCTCTGCTGAAACATACATTTTCAAGAACTAATTGAATACATCATCCTCGTTACCCATCTAGTGTAAGGTCACCCAACAGTAAATTTGCCAGTACGAGGTATCCGCTTAAGAACCTTTCTTCCCCATCAGTTGTCGGTTCTTATTCAATAAAAATATTAATTACTTCGCAACTTTCCGCTAACTAAATACAATGTGTCTTACCTGGATTGAAGAGCACTTCCCGCCCTCCCTCAATTGCATGCACCAACTCCGTCACCACTAATCCCACACCACTACTCCCAACATCACTACTCCCGGCACCACTACTTCCAACACCACTATTCCAAGTAAGACACACCATCGACAATAATACGACACATGTTTCGCCTCTACACGAGTTGCGAGTGATGTTGACTCTACGGTTTCCCGCCGTAGAGTCTACAAAACCTGAGCATGCCAGGCACCTAGAATAGTGGTATTGGAAGTAGTGGTGCCGGGAGTAGTGGTGTTGGGAGTAGTGGTGCTGGGACTAGTGGTGACGGAGTTAGTGCATGCAATTTAGGGAGGGCGGGAGGTGCTCTTGAATCCAGGTAAGACACATCATTGTATTTAGTTAGCGGAAGGTTGCGAAGTAATTAATATTTTTATTATTATGGATTTCCGCAAAGTAACGCCTGATTCCATCGGTTCTTATTCAGTTATCACCAACTATTTATTGTTACTAATTAATGAAGAAGTTTTATAATAATTTATATACATAGTGAATTTTACAATTTCGTGTTAATATTAACAAAACATAGTTAATATTAACAAAACAGATCTTTATAACTGCAGAAACATAACACTAATAAAGGGTTTAACCTGTTACGGTCGAGCAGCCGGAACATGTATCTTCAGTTACGCAATGTATAATTTTGACCTCTAGGTTAGCTAACGCTGTGGTTAAGCGGTGACATACGTTTTATATGCCGTTACTGTTCCGTAATCATTTTACGTTTAAATGTTGCGTATCGGATTAAATATTTTAACCTATAATATTAGTGACAATTAATTGTCTACCTAGAATAATATGATAATAGAGATGACAGTAGACTGTGTACTTGTGTGTGTGCTTGGGTTTACTATGTACTGATATTCTCCTAAACGTTCTTTTTTCTCTATTCCTAAATATGTTGACTTGACATAGAACATGTTTAATTTAAGTTAAGTTGTTGTGTTAGAAGCACGAGAGTAGAATAAACGCAGTAGAAATGCGGTCGTTATCGAGTATGTTAGGGCTAAATCTGAATGACAGGGTGAGAAATTGTGTAATAAGAGAAAAGTGTGGTTTGCAAGATGATGTTGTGACCAGGATTATGAAAATGATCCTTCGGTGGTTCGGTCATATAGCAAGAATGAACGAGAAAAGAGTGACAAACAAAATTTATATTGCAGAAGTGAACGGCAGAGTCGGAAAAGGACATCCTAGGCGAAAGTTTATCGACCAAATTGGCGATATATTGAAAACGGGCCAAATTAGGAGTAACCTTAACCGACGAAAATGTATGCGTAGGTATATGGATGTGGAGGAGGTGAGAGAGGTATCCAGGATCATGCCAAATGGAAGTCGGTAGTCTCTGCCAACCCCTCTGGGTGACAGGCGCGAATGTTTATATATGTATGTATGTTTAGGTTACCGATAGGTTCATCGTTATTTTTACTTAAATGAAAAAAAAGGTACAGTTTAAGAATATCCACTATCCTAAAACGTATCGTGGATGTCGTAAGAGGCGACCTTGGAAACAAACCAGAAAATCGAGCAGCAGCGTCTTCCTGATATCATTTGCGGTGCTGCTTTATTTCATTTGGTGGTAATGATATACTCCATTTTAATCCTCAGGGGTAACAACACTTGTGTTTTTATTCTTAATCGTGGCTATACATACTTATTATCTGATTCAATCATTTATATACCCTGTATATTTGTGTATTTAAACAACAACGAAGTAAAGGATAATATGCCAAGTCTCCTGCAGATGTCCTATAAAGTTACGAACAAATTTACATATCCTACATTTTTAAATGTCCACGAAGGCTGTTTTAATGAACCATAACGACTGAGTCGATACCAGACCTTGTCTGAAGTACAATCTAGAGTTGCTTTACGAGAGTAACGCGAGTAGCATAAGCAACGTGCACTTGGCAGATGGCCGCGATTACGTCTATACAATTTTTATCTAAACTACGAACAAACTAATTGACTAGTTAAGATGTCTATACGACGTATAAGTATGCGGAATGACCTATTTTCGCTACGTACCCATTTGCCTAATGTAGTAGCTGAGTGAAGAACGCGCAGCAGGGCGAGGTGATTGGCTTGCATCTACACATACATATTACAGTGTTTGGGGTGATGATCGCAGCTAAGAATCGACTATATATATCGAAGAACCTCAAGTAGCAGTCTCGTTACAGTAATCGAAGTGTAGGGTGGTTCTCCAATGGATTGAATGATGACCTGGTAAGGCATATAGGAAGTCGATGGATACTGAGGTATGTGGCATTCTTGTCCTTTGTTATAACAGTAGACTTTTATAATGATTTCTTATTTGCAATTACAATTAATTTGCAATTAATAATAAAAAAAGACCAATAAAAACCCGCGTTAAAGAACATATAGCTGATGTGAAGAATCGACGCTCCGGGAAATCTGCAGTCTGTGAACACGTACAGGATCGCCCCCGTCACTACATCAGATTTGATAGACCGCAGATCCTCGCTAAAGAACACCGATTCCTTCCAAGGATGATTCGCGAGGCTATTGAAATCAAAAAACACCCTAATTTCAATAGAGAAGATGGCTGGGTGCTACCATCTGCTTTGGGATCCTGTAATAAATAAAATTAAATCCCAACCCAAGCATACAACTGCAAGACTTCAAGATACCATAAGTTCATACTGCATAGATCGGAACAAAAGTTAAATTTTAATCTATGGTAACCGCGGTTAACTATGACATATGGACGTTGAACATCTCAGTCCTGCCCGTGACCATGAGTGCTGTAAAGCGTTCGAAACGTCGAGTATTTAAAAAGTTAAAATATACGCGATAAATTCCGTAAAAACTAGTATTATTTCAGTAGACTTTTATTCATTGATGATGATGAATGATGTGACACGATCTCACCCACAAATGTCTCACCCGTTGGTATAATGCACGCTCCACCTGATGCTCTCTTTAGTTATTAGCTTAAAGGGAACACCAACACTCACTGCGCACTCGTCACTTTTTCCACGCTTAGGCTAAGGACTCAGGAAAAGCGTTCAACGGAGCATATAGCGGGCAGTGTGTTTCTCTAGTAATTCGAGGAGCTGCCATTCAGGACTCTCCAATACAATACAGGACTCCGTTTCTGCTTGAAAGTCGGTCTGTATAGGCAGCACACTCTTGTATGTTCCGGTATGAAAGGTATAGAGGGCCAGAATAGTTACAGACTGTGGGATATTCCATCTTAGTCCTCAGAAATAACAACGCATCTTGAGCTGTCTTTGCTTGCAGGTATCCATGGGCTGCAGTTTACAGGTGGACTGTAAGTTCGTCTGCCACTTTAGTTTTAAAAGAAATACAACAAGTCTTAGGGTAAGGCCTAAGCTAAGACCTGAGTTGAAAGCGTCGCTCAGATACCGCAACACCAGAGCGTGTGTTTGTTTTGCTCATGCTCTGCCAAACTTTTTGTTCAAGCCCTTTGATTTGAGAGCGTTTGTCCCAAATATAATTTAAACCTAAGGTTGAATTATTTTTATCGATTCACAATACCATATTATGTCTCACACCTATGGAGCTGTTGTCGATCTTGGCATTTATTTCTGGCGTAAAGATTTTCCTGGTATTCCTATAGTTACCTATTTATTACAATACCACCACGGTATAAAATGGGGTGAT
This sequence comes from Parnassius apollo, assembly GCA_907164705.1. NCBI lineage: Eukaryota > Metazoa > Arthropoda > Insecta > Lepidoptera > Papilionidae > Parnassius > Parnassius apollo. Next base: position 7,510,062 of record CAJQZP010000117.1, read on the forward strand.
ATATTTTCGTACACCTCTACAACACAAATAATAATATACATATATAATATGTAATAATATATACCAAAAATCAATATTCAAACAACTGAAGGTAGCCGAACTAAATATGACATTGGGACGTCAAACATCTCAGTCCCCCCGTGACCATAGTTGTTGTAAAGCACCCGAAACGTCGGGATAGTAAAAAATAAATTATAGTTGTAATTAAAACGCGATAAAATCCGTAAATAATAGTTTTATTCAATATAGAAATTGAAAAAGAAATTAAAGAAAATTATATGTATAAACATAATTGTGGTTAAATTAGAATATGACATGTTACGATAAAACCGACGCAATAAATGTACTAACATCAGACTCGTTAAACTAATAATATATATATATATATATATATATATATATATATATATATATATATATACATACATAAGGCAAAGGGCTAAACAGAATCCATGGTGGAAAAAGGGTCTAAGTACCTAGTTATTACTATTGTATATTTGATTATTGACCTTCAAATGGAGACGTTGACTCCTACTCAGAAAAAGGGTCCTAGTATTTATTATTACTATATTAAAATAAGCGCGGGGTCTATCTTAATATTCCTATTTTGACCTTAAAAATAAGGCAACATGCTTTCACCCGTTTCCTAAAACCCATTAACCTTATTAGCCCTTAAAAAGTTTACTACAAGAGATGGATTTAAATAGTTGAGGAACTTGGGAATTCATCATGCTGTATCTACTTGATCGACGAATTGGGTTGTGCATAGCAGTACTAGAAATTTGGTTTTATTTGACATTGTTAATTTACCACAAACAAACTATCGCGGTTCTTCACGTCCACGTGTATTTTGCATCTGTAAAGTATCTGCGAGTTTTTTTTATAGCGTTGGGTGACAAACGAGCACACAGTCCATCTGATGGTAAGTGGATCTGTGGCTCATGGACATCCAATTAAGAATCAAAATGCGTTGTCACCCCTGAGGACTAAGATGGGATGCCTCGATTCCAATAAAAAGGGTCTCTGGTTCACGCAGGTTCATACGAAATATAGCAGCATTCTATTATTTACGCTGATATACCATGAGTCCAAGTCAAGCCGACCCATTCGTGCTACAACTACCAATATAGCTGCAGTGGCTCTACCACGTAAAGAAGTAAAGAACCCCCAGCCATAAAGTGATAGGGTCTCTAACGATGATACCGTATGATTACAAAATAGCAGTTCTTAATAACCCTTAATTATTTTTGCCTTAGGAAAATAATTCAAACAGCATATTACTAATAGTCAAGTATTTGTGAAACAAGCGAAAATTGTGGTCAAATTACGCAAATCGATTCGTCTCGATGATATACGACCAGTGATTCCATAACTGTATAATTATTACATCACGGACAAAAAAAAACATTAATAAATGACCGAAGTCAAGTGTTTTGAGTGTCGACATAGCCTTGCATTGAAACTAAATGAAATGGTTGTTTAGTTAATACATAAAGTCAAGAGTAGAATACAAATGATTGAGATTTCCTGATTTAGAGAAGCGTTTAACTTGTTTCATTTAACACGACGAGTGTACTTAATTTGTTAATATAAATATTGTTATAATTTGATTCGTCGAGAGTAAGTGCTAATTGGGCTTAGTATTGACATTTGTGGTTATTTTTTTCTGGTTTTAACAGCCTTTATGCCAGTATCAAGTCAGTTGTTTACATCTTTAGTTTATGCTCAGACAAATTTGATTTTATAACGAAAACTTAGTATACTAACTATAACTTACTTAGTTTACTAGGATTTTGTTTATTTTTCAGGGTGACGTTTTGCAAAAATACGTTTTAGATCCACAACCGGAGCAGTTATTTGTTGGCCATCAAAAAAGAAATAAACCGACAAGAATATAACATTAGCCCGGAATTGTAAAATCGCAATTGTCAGAGCTATCTTTAATGAAAGCAAAATTTTAATAATAATTGTAATATTTAATGAGTCGCAAGCTAGTTAACGATCTCTTTTGAGTAATAGACTACTATAAATCGAGATATTTGCAACTAATTTCAAACAAAAAAGACTACTAACGCGTTGTTGTGATGAAATGCTTCATAAAAAGTTATTATACAGCAACTACTAAAGTTATGCAGTTATAATATTAACAAAATGTATTTGTTATCAAAATGTGTTTAAAAGTATCGCAGCAAACAAAAAATATTAAGGATTCTCTAAAAAGAAACACAAAACACAATAAATGTTACGTAATAAACAAGTAAGGTTGGCCGTGACGTCAACACGACTGCGGGTGTTGAATTTGACAAGGTCTAGCATGAATTAAACAAAAATCGTTTCCAAATCAATTTCGTTTATTATTGTTTTTGCAAAGGCCTTAAGCCACTAAACGATTTAAGACATCACATGTATTACACATGCTTCTCAGAAGTAGCTGATTTATTAGGTAATTTCATACCGCAAACTTTTTGAACATGTGAATATGTAGCGTAAGGCGTATTCGTGTCTAAAGCACTAAAAACCTAAGTAGTAACATCCCAAAAAAACTGTATCAAAAGAAATTCCGAGGCGGCGACCTCACGACCCGCGCCTACGCGTTAGACTTCGTGATCTATGCAAATCAGTGTACGTGAAGTTTTTTGTGTATGTGCGTCATAACTTTCTCAACCGTACCGTTGTTAATTAGAACGTTTCCAACTTTGTTATAATTTATTGCTTACTTAAACTTAGTTGTGTATGTTATTAGCTTTATTTATTAACGTTTACTTCTCGCTGTTAATAATCCACTGCCATATGATTCACAGCAATAGACGAATAACGAAGAGCCGGGCCCATCGTGCTTTAAAATTTTGCAAGTTTTAACATTTTAAATTATATCATCATTAATGGGGCAAAATTAAGTTTTTCTGAATTTTTCTAAGGTAATCTTTACGATACCTTCTGTATGAGACGAAATATAAATCAAAAGGCAGATTTTATGCGGTATACAGTTAAATTATTTATTTATTATGCATAACTTTTACTGTTCTTCTACAGTGTTATAGTCGGAGTTGAAATTTGAGACCAAAATAAACAGATATAGAGCGTAGTATTAATAAATTACACTTGATTAATGCGTATCATTTTTTTTTTCTAGATTTTAACTTCATGGTGTTCCACCTTCGCCGCATATTGGCAGGGCCACGGAATGCTTTCGCACACATCTACGATCCCACCAGAACCGGCCGCCCCATGGCGGCCCTTTTCATCCTCCTCCTAACTCGCTCTCAGGTAAGGCACACCAGAACCCATGACGCGTCTTCCTCCACGACCTAATTAACTCTACCTCTAAATTCACCTACGCAACGTAAACCCCGTTTCCGATGAGCGAAGGTCATGGGGCTAGGAAAAATGAGCACTTGGAAGAACTAGCCTTCCTGACTCAAACGAGGGATCAGGTCTACGTCTCCACCGTCAACCAAGATTTGGCTATGGAGAGTAGAAAAAGCGGCGCCTCGGAATACCGTCACTCCTCTTCCCCGCAGCCAAACCACCACTGGTTCGACTTTGCGGCTCCACCAGAGTCGTGGAGGAAGGGCGAGTGATGCCTTGTTACATCAATACGAGGAGTGTCGGTATAACGAGACACAACTCGCCCTATCCTTCTATAAATCCTCCGCGGCTCCAACTCGCTGCGCTGGACAGGGAGACAAACGAGCTCATAGTCTACCTGATAGTAAGTGAATACTGTGGCCCATAAGCATCTATATTTATCCTCAGTTAAGAATCAGAATAAAGATACGTTGTCACCCTGTAGGACTGAGATATTATCCCTCTTTTGCAGTATAAAAGGGTATCCAGTTCTTAGCACTAATCATACGAAGCACTACAGCATTGAGGTATTTTTTGAGAGCTTGGGTTTTAACTTATTATTACCGTTATCTATTTCTTATAATCAACAAAATGAGCTCCATTTCTACCAGCTTTTAACTTTGCAATAACTTTTACCATTGCTACCAACCCATGAGTACTAGGTACTGTTCGGTTGGTATCATCCATCTTATTATTCATCTTACCTATTTTTAGCACTATACTGCAAGAGCCATAAATACTCAGGTTGTGATTCAGTTTTCATTTTAATTCTTAGTTAGATTGCACGTAAGCTCTATTTAGTTGCAGTAGTTTATAGGTTCCAGGAGCTACTTACGATCAGGTGGACTATAAGCCAAATTTTAAACTGTTATAAGGCAGTACTTGGATACTATCCTCGCCTGATTGTAAGTGGTTATATATCCGAAGATGGGATAAGACATTCCAATATTAAAAGAATATTTTATTATTATTATTACACTTAATTTTAATGCCAGAAATCGTCTTCCGAATGGCACGGTCACTATAAATCTGATCTACGCATTGCATTGTAATGTTGAAATTTAAGTTACAAATAGGCCATTTTAATAAATATTTGCGTTCATGAGAAAATCAACCGTATAAAGTCATCTTCTAAAGGTAAAACGACAAGGAAATATTCATTCATAACTTGGCACAAGATTTCGAATTTCTTTTCCTTATTCCTCAAAATACCTTGAACGATGATATCATGTAGACGGTGAGTTGTTTCTTGAATTTGCAACATGATATATAACGATTAATGTATGATACGTGTGAGAAATGTCTATTACATAGATAAAAATTGGGGGCATTTGCAATCTGACAAAGAGTTTGGGAATATTTGAGGTTTCTTATAAGAGATAAAATTTAAAATTTAACTGCTACCTTTACACTTGGAATTTCCCCTGTATCATAGGGATGGACATATTACGTACCTACATGAAATACACATAGTCAAACATCGAGACGTGGATAAATGATTTGGAGCTTTTATAGGTGGTAGAGCCACGCTGCAGCTATTATGGTTGCAGCATAAATGGGTCGGCTCTACCAGGGAAGAACCACGCTCTCACAGAATACCAGCTTAAAATAGCAGCTCAAGAAGTGTTTCGTATGGTGAGTGTAGAGAACCGGAGACCCATTTTACTGGATACGAGGCATTCCATCGTAGTCCTCAAGGGTGACAACCCATCTCCATTTTGATTGAGGTTAAATGTAGATATCTATGGGCCACAGCACCCACTTCCAATTAGGTGGAGTGTGTTCTTGTTTGTCACCCTCATAAAAACATGTTACGTGCTCGATTCAAACCTTCGGCCTGAAATATTGTATCTGTATTAGAAATTAGACAATTTAGCATAGTTTCAGTTCGCGTTTGCGTTACAACTCAACATTTTTTTTACCAATAGTTAAAAGATACAACCAAAAAATTTAAATTTTTGCACGCATTCCCTGTTATCTAACTTACAGTTTGCTACTCTAGTGCCGAAATACTTATACGCTGCTCAAATTTAAAATGCCGTTAAGTCTTGTGAAGCTCTATCACTTTAAGTCACCATCATTCACTACGTATGTGTTACCGATTAGGAAGATAGGTTTTCGAGTGGCAGTCTCGTACTGATAGGCGAAGTGTAAGGCGCCCCCCATTGGATGGAGTGACGACCTGGTAAGACATGCGGGAAAACGATGGATGCAGGTGGTTCAGGACAGTACTTTGTGTCACTCTTTGGAGGAGGCTTATGTTCAGCAGTAAACTTTTGAAGGACTGTAATTATGTGCATTGAATTTGCAGCCTTCATTCAGCCATAGAGCTGACCTCCTTTCGTTCCTTGTATTTAGGGTTTTGAAAGAGTGAAGAGTCCTCCACGCTGCATAATTTGGCTGCAAATTAAAATCATGATAAACATAGGCCTACTCCGAGGAATGCCACAAAGTACAGTCCTGAGCCACCTTCATCCATCGACTTCCTGAATGTCTTACCAGTTCAACACTCCATCTAGTGGAGGTTGCCCTACACTTTGCCTACCAGTATGAGGCTGCCACTCGAGAACCTAAACATTTTTACCAATCGGTTGTCGGTTCTTCGAGCTATATGGCCGGCCCATTGCCATTTAAGCTTACTACTCCGTTGGGCTATGTTGATCACTCTGGTTCTACTGTGGATAGCCTCATTTCTAAGTTAATCACGCAGAGAAACCTAGCGTAGCCGTCTCCATTGCTCACTGAGCGATCTTGAGCTTCCTCATAATATGGCTGGCAGAGAAGGACCACATCTCAGATCCATAAGTCATCACTGACAAAACGCACTGGTTGTACAATCTTTACTCTGGTTGTACAACTTAAAGTATTAATTGTAAATTATTTGAATTTCGGTAACACAAACTGTAAAATTTTCCACAATATTATCACAGTATAATAAAAACATAATATTATATATCATTTTCGAGCCAGTGACTCAGGTGTTGTTTATTTTTTACCAAAATCTCGACGATTCCCGAACCCACAAATAGGAGGCGGATGAGTGTTTCAAGGTTGGTTGTGGATTTAAGTTTAGATCGCTAATGAATTATTCATTTTTAAGACAAAGTAATTAATTAAATGTAAGTTTTTATTATAATTTGTTTTCTTTGACAGGAAATTTTTTAAAGGGTAAAACTTCACTTTATATATTAATATTATTCTTAATTTTAAATCTTAAATTTATTTTGAAAGTAATAATAATGAGTTTTAATATTAGTTTTTTACATTATGTAGGTACTTACGTATACCTAATCATAATGAGCTTTTGCAAATCCTGTCAAGACTTACAACGTTAATTTAATATACCATTAAATTATATATTTAAAATAAATACTTGTTTTATTCAATGAAATATATTATTTATTTCTTTGACGCAAGAACTTAAATAACGTTTGTCAAATAACCTTTATATCAAATCTCTGATCGCAGAAGAAACAGTAAAAGAAACGGGTAACCTCTTTTAGACATTTTTGAAGTAATTATTACATACATACGACAGCAAAACTATTATGCATTATTTTGAAAATTTACCAATATTAAGATTATACTGGATAGGCAAGTTGGTGATTTTAGAGCTTTTGTTATCAACAGTCACTGGGTTCCACATTTCTCGATAAAGAACTGTATTACGGTCACTATTTTTTATTTTAATCATCATTAGAGGCGGAGATATTATCAAGGTTGAGGAAAACAAGGGTGTATATTTACTTAATGATTTCTTATATTTACGCGAACACTACACATTGAAATAATACTAATTTTTACGGAATTTATCGCGTATATTTAACTTTTTTACCCGACGTTTCGAGAGCTTTACAGCACCCATGGTCACGGGAAGGACTGAGATGTTTAACGTCCAGCTGTCATAGTTAACCGCGGTTACCATAGATTAAAATTTAACTTTTGTTCCGATCTACACAGTATGAACTTATGGTATCATGGAGTCTTGCAGTTGTATGCTTGGGTTGGGATTTAATTTTATTTATTATAGGATCCCAAGCAGATGGTAGCACCCAGCCATCTTCTCTATTGAAATTAGGATGTTTTTTGATTTCAATAGCCTCGCGAATCATCCTTGGAAGGAATCGGTGTTCTTTAGCGAGGATTTGTGGTCTATCAAATCTGATGTAGTGACGGGGGCGATCCTGTACATGTTCACAGACTGCAGACTTCCCGGAGCGTCGATTCTTCACATCAGCTATATGTTCTTTGACGCGGGTTTTAATTGATCTTTTAGTTTGTCCTATGTAGGAGAGACCACATTCACAATCAAGCTTGTACACTCCTGCATCTTGCAGAGGGACGTTACACTTGACTGATGGTAAAAACTGACCAATCTTCTTCGGCGGCTTGAAGTATGTTTTGATGGAAGCGCGCTTCAAGATGTAGCCAATCTTGTCAGTGACTCCTCTAACATATGGCAGTACAGCAGGTACACGCTCGACTGTGGCCGGCTTCACTCGTTCTCTGTGACGTAGGCGCGGGACCCGAAGCTTGTTGTCATGCAAAACTTGCTTGACATGTTGGAGCTCGGCAGCCAGGTGTTTACTGTCACAGATCCCTCGTGCTCTCTGAAACAAAGATTTACCCACGGTAGCTAACTGTGAAGGATGGTGGTGAGAATCACCGTTTAAATATCTATCTGTATGGGTCTTTTTTCTATACACAGTATGGCTCAAGGTGTTATCAGGATTCCGAATTACTAACACATCTAGAAAAGCTAAGGAATTGTTTGCCTCTAACTCCATTGTGAACTGAATTTTAGTATTTATGGAGTTAAGATGGTCTAAAAATGCAGTTACTTTATCTAAAGGTAGAATTGTGAAAGTGTCGTCTACGTACCGCTTGTAGAATCTTGGATTTATGGGAGAAGTAAGCAGGGCTTTCTCCTCAAAGTCTTCCATGAATATGTCGGCGACAATGGGAGATACAGGTGAGCCCATCGCCACACCATCTACTTGCTTGTAGAACTCCTCCTTCCACAATAGGTAGCCAGATGTAAGGCAGTGTCTGAGTAATACTGCATATTCTACGGGCATGTTGTTTTCTTCCAGCCTTCTAGTTACAATTGAGATGCAGTCTTCAACAGGTAAGCATGTAAACAATGACTGCACATCAAAACTGACCATAGTTTCATTGTCTGCCAGACGTAGGTCTTTAATCTCGCTGACAAAATGGTAGGAATCCTTTATGTGTGCTCTTGTATGTCCCCTGAGCGGTGAGAGTATTTTCGCTAAGTGTTGAGCCAATCTGTAAGTTGGTGAATCGATTTGGCTCACTATGGGGCGTAATGGAGCATTGGGCTTGTGTATTTTTGGTAACCCATACAACTTTGGTGATTTGGCGCACGTAGGTATTATCCATTTTACGTCCAGATTTAATTTTTCGGAGTGTTTCTTTATGAGGTCACTAGTTGTTTTTAGTGTGCTGTTTGTTGGGTCGTTTTTAACCTTTTTTATAAGTACTTACATCCGACAAAAGTTCTTGTATTTTAGAATTATAATCTGACGTATCCATGACCACCGTGGCGTTTCCCTTATCTGCGCGGAGAATCGTAAGTTCTGGTTTATTGCGTAGGTTCTTTAACGCTATAAATTCGTCTCTGGGAAGATTCGGTTTAGGCACTGAACATCGACGTAACATAGACGAAATGTCTTGACGTATCGCCTCCAAATCTTCTTTCCGCATATTGTTTTTAAATAAACAGTCCTCGACACTACAGATAATTTCTTCGTACGGTAATCTGCTTGGAGTTATAGCATAATTTAGTCCTTTGGATAACACCTTTATTGTTGCATCATCCAGTGTTTGTTTTGACAGATTATAGAACGCGATTAATCTATGATCTGTGTTTGTCAATGGTTGCTTTTGGTTCTGGCATTGATTCGGATGTTTGACATTTGATTTGGTCGTTAATTTTTGATATTTTTCTATATGTTTGTTTTTGCATTCGTTATATTTACTAATTTCGCGTTTATTTAATGTTTCCATGCAAAAATTATAATCAAACGTCGTTAAAACTTTCTTTAATTCACTGGATGATATGTCTATGGATTTATTTATGTCATATAGATCGGAGCGTTTTTGTTGGATTACCGCCCGTAACAACTTTTTACTTGCCTGATTTAAGATCTTAGCGCTTCCTCGAATGTCCTTTTTGGTGGATATTTTGACACACGTAGGAATGAGATTATGGTCTCGGCATCTCTTCAAGAAATTTAAGGCTGTTAGATATCTTGCGCGCTTAGTCTTTAGATCTTCTAATCGGCGTATTTTATTTGCAATTACCAGTCCGTACTGGTTTACATAATGATTTCTTATATTTACGCGAACACTACACATTGAAATAATACTAATTTTTACGGAATTTATCGCGTATATTTAACTTTTTTACCCGACGTTTCGAGAGCTTTACAGCACCCATGGTCACGGGAAGGACTGAGATGTTTAACGTCCAGCTGTCATAGTTAACCGCGGTTACCATAGATTAAAATTTAACTTTTGTTCCGATCTACACAGTATGAACTTATGGTATCATGGAGTCTTGCAGTTGTATGCTTGGGTTGGGATTTAATTTTATTTATTATAGGATCCCAAGCAGATGGTAGCACCCAGCCATCTTCTCTATTGAAATTAGGATGTTTTTTGATTTCAATAGCCTCGCGAATCATCCTTGGAAGGAATCGGTGTTCTTTAGCGAGGATTTGTGGTCTATCAAATCTGATGTAGTGACGGGGGCGATCCTGTACATGTTCACAGACTGCAGACTTCCCGGAGCGTCGATTCTTCACATCAGCTATATGTTCTTTGACGCGGGTTTTAATTGATCTTTTAGTTTGTCCTATGTAGGAGAGACCACATTCACAATCAAGCTTGTACACTCCTGCATCTTGCAGAGGGACGTTACACTTGACTGATGGTAAAAACTGACCAATCTTCTTCGGCGGCTTGAAGTATGTTTTGATGGAAGCGCGCTTCAAGATGTAGCCAATCTTGTCAGTGACTCCTCTAACATATGGCAGTACAGCAGGTACACGCTCGACTGTGGCCGGCTTCACTCGTTCTCTGTGACGTAGGCGCGGGACCCGAAGCTTGTTGTCATGCAAAACTTGCTTGACATGTTGGAGCTCGGCAGCCAGGTGTTTACTGTCACAGATCCCTCGTGCTCTCTGAAACAAAGATTTACCCACGGTAGCTAACTGTGAAGGATGGTGGTGAGAATCACCGTTTAAATATCTATCTGTATGGGTCTTTTTTCTATACACAGTATGGCTCAAGGTGTTATCAGGATTCCGAATTACTAACACATCTAGAAAAGCTAAGGAATTGTTTGCCTCTAACTCCATTGTGAACTGAATTTTAGAATTTATGGATTTAAGATGGTCTAAAAATGCAGTTACTTTATCTAAAGGTAGAATTGTGAAAGTGTCGTCTACGTACCGCTTGTAGAATCTTGGATTTATGGGAGAAGTAAGCAGGGCTTTCTCCTCAAAGTCTTCCATGAATATGTCGGCGACAATGGGAGATACAGGTGAGCCCATCGCCACACCATCTACTTGCTTGTAGAACTCCTCCTTCCACAATAGGTAGCCAGATGTAAGGCAGTGTCTGAGTAATACTGCATATTCTACGGGCATGTTGTTTTCTTCCAGCCTTCTAGTTACAATTGAGATGCAGTCTTCAACAGGTAAGCATGTAAACAATGACTGCACATCAAAACTGACCATAGTTTCATTGTCTGCCAGACGTAGGTCTTTAATCTCGCTGACAAAATGGTAGGAATCCTTTATGTGTGCTCTTGTATGTCCCCTGAGCGGTGAGAGTATTTTCGCTAAGTGTTGAGCCAATCTGTAAGTTGGTGAATCGATTTGGCTCACTATGGGGCGTAATGGAGCATTGGGCTTGTGTATTTTTGGTAACCCATACAACTTTGGTGATTTGGCGCACGTAGGTATTATCCATTTTACGTCCAGATTTAATTTTTCGGAGTGTTTCTTTATGAGGTCACTAGTTGTTTTTAGTGTGCTGTTTGTTGGGTCGTTTTTAACCTTTTTATAAGTACTTACATCCGACAAAAGTTCTTGTATTTTAGAATTATAATCTGACGTATCCATGACCACCGTGGCGTTTCCCTTATCTGCGCGGAGAATCGTAAGTTCTGGTTTATTGCGTGTGTAGATCGGAACAAAAGTTAAATTTTAATCTATGGTAACCGCGGTTAACTATGACAGCTGGACGTTAAACATCTCAGTCCTTCCCGTGACCATGGGTGCTGTAAAGCTCTCGAAACGTCGGGTAAAAAAGTTAAATATACGCGATAAATTCCGTAAAAATTAGTATTATTTCAATATATTTACTTGCACACATTATTAAAATATACTTAAACGATTTAGAAAACAATTTTAATGTAAAGCGATAAAATGTTTCAAGATGCAATTAATTTTATAACATGTAATGGCCGTTTCATCAAGCGATTTTTTACTATTCAAACAGCCATTTAAAGTATCATAGTTGCTCATAAAGCGCCTTTTTCTCTATGATCGTGTAAACATGACTATAAAATGCAAAATAAAGGATTTATGGCAATTCTTTAGCTTAATTATCCGTTAAAAGTGCATGGGACTTTAAATTAACGTTCAATCTGTCGTAGTGTGAAAAAAAAACAATAAATATGTCAGGCGCCTTCCACGATGAGTTCACGGCAAGATACCGTTTTCGATCAAACTTGTTCAGTGAATTTTAAAATTATTGAAGCTTTCAACGTACTATTATTAACAGAATTAGTACAAGCAAAGTTTGTAAAAGATATATATTTGTCAAAGACATTATATTAATTAGTTAGTGTGCTTGGTACCCCAATTTTAGAAACGGTAAATTATTTCTGATTTGTGACAACTAAACTAACATATTAAATTATGTTACTGAAATTTATAAAAAGCAAATGAAAATACTTTATTGATTGAAATATAAGTTGAACTAATTCAGACTAAGTAATTACAACGACGATCGAGTGACCTAGAAATTCTTAGCTATGGCTACAACAACGCGAGCTCTAGGATCGATTCTCAGCTTAGATTTATGAAAAAAAAATGCTTGATATTATTTCTGTTTCTACTTTTTTTTAAGTTCCCATTGTTGCTCGCACTGCGTCTGGGCGTACCTCCAATCAAATATGTTATATATACGCGTTTCATATAGAACTATTAATATTTCTGGCGCAGTTAAAGTTAATTTCTCATAATAATCGGAGGTTGACGCTGTTGCTAAAATTAGCCATGATGACGTTTGTATCGTTGTCATCAATAAAAAAAAGACATGATTGAAAATGTTGGGCTTTCTTATATTATAATATTACATATAAGTATAGAAAACATAGAGTAGAGTAGACGTGTTATGGAGTGGAGACCGCGTCAAGGCAAACGTAGTGTGAAACGCCCCCTGACCAGATGGAGCGACGATCTGCGCAATGTGGCTGGTAGAAACTGGATGCGTGTAGCCGAAGATCGGGCTAAGTGGCGCGCCTTGGCAGATGCCTATGTGCAGCAGTGGACTGCCGCAGGTTGATGATAATGATGACAGAAAATATTGTACCCAACTACAAATAAATAATGACTGTGACTAGACTTGCTAATGACAACATGGGACTATTAACTGATACTCGTAAGTTCTTAATGTTTGGGTTGTCCATTTATACATATTAATTTTTACACCTTTTTGTATATTTCATCATAAAAGTCTTTTTAGCCAAGGATCAATTTGATGATTATAAAATTTATCATTTGTACGATGCGAATAAAAAGTTTAACTGTAATTTGTCCGAAGTTTTATCTAATTAAACAGTTAGAGTTATTAAATTATTAGGTCACATATTAACCGTTTCAGCCTATTAATGTCAGCTGAACATTGGCCTCGTCCTTAGATCGCCTCATAGGGGGATTGCCATAATTGCCACGCTTGGCAAGCGGGTTGGCAATCGCAATTTTTTATTTTAAGTTGTTATTAGGAAGACGCTGCTGCTCATCTCGTGATATGATTCCCTCCGTGGCATCTTACGACGACCACCGGATGATATGGGGCAGTGGATATTCTTACACCGCCACTGCACATATTGTTTTGTTTAATAGTCATTATGCGTTGAAAGAGCGCTGACACTCCTCCGCATACAGACGAATAGATATATAGAGAATATATAGAGGCTTATGACAACTTTACCACGTGGTCAGTGGTGAAGGAAAACATCGTGAGGAAACCTGCATGTCTGAGGTATAAGAAAACAAATATTTCGAAGACATGTGAAGTTCGCCAACACGCATTGGGGCAGCGCGGCGGTCACTTTCTTGCCCTAAAACCCTCTTAGAAATGAAGGGAGGTCTGTGCCCATCAGTGAGACATATATACGCTGTACTTTACCTTTTTTTTTACTTTTATGACAACTTACGATAGATTAACAAAGGGTACATTCTCTCCGGAACTCTCTCCCTGCTGCATATAAATAACCTGGTCATGCTCGACTTCTATAGGTACGCAGCCCATAGCACAGCTGTTAAAGAATACTACCTGAGTAAAATTGTAGTCAGTGAGGATAAACTGTACTGTTGTATTTAATATTTTAGATACAAACTCCTCAACCAGCATTTGATTTTGTAGAAAGTTTAAACAACAACTGTTTTAAAATATTGCGAAAAAAGACTGAACGATATTTTGAGCTAAAGAACTTCATTTGCAACAAAAAATTATAATAAATCGGTTACATGCAACCGCACGATCCTTGTGTAATGTTTATCAAACCATTTTCCATCAAAAGCTATCAACGTATACTACGACACCGTAAAAAAATGAGTTTTTCATACAAGAGCCCGCTACGACGAGAAATTTTAGTTTTATGATATGTCGAACAATATAAATAGTCATAAAAGTTATGAATGCGCAGCGCAAGCAACCGATTTGACAATGAAGAGACGCGTGGGTGTGGATTGTATTATGCAACATACGTAAATTTTCTCACCGAAAATTTGTAAATTTTCAATTCAGTATGAATTATCAATACACGGGTCGCTCACCGACAAATTTATTAGCCCTTAATGAATAATCAGGACAATGATGTACTCGTATTCATATAGTAAAATATATTTTTACGTTTTAGATTATTAACACAAAGGAAAAAAAGGCAAGCATTATTACCAGTTATAATGTCATTAGTTCTTATTTAAAGTACAAAACAATGTAGTGTTACTCTGGTTAATACTATGTAGTGCCTATATTATGGTCTTTTTCTGAGGTATGAGAGTAAAATGCCAAATTTTTCGCTGAATATCAATCTCCTCGCGCGTATTATCTACACGTGCAGAATTGACACATGTGGCTCTGCCTGCATGATTATTAGAAGTGCACCTCATAATGCTCAGTCTAAACACCTTTGTACGGTGATGGGAAAGAACGCTAACGTTTTGAGGATTACAACAATTGCGAGTTTTTTAACATTATAACCACATTATGAGTAGTAAATTTTTGTAACGAATTTTATATTGTATACCTACTTGATTTGTGTATGTTATTGGCAAACGAGCACGCGGCTCACCTGATGGTAAGTGACTACAGCTGCCCATGATAAATTGCAACACCAGGGGAATTGCAGGTGCGTTGTCGGACTTTTAAAAAGTAGTATGCTCTTTTCTTGAAGACCTCTAAGTAGTATCGGTCCGGAAAAATCGCCGGTGGTAAGTAATTCCACAGAGAAGTTGTAAGAAAAAGAAAACTCCTAGTAAAACGCACACTAGTGGACATTCATTAAGTTTATCAAAAGTCCACTACTGAACATAGACCTCCCCCATAGATACACTTAATAGGGTGAATATTTGCCATAGTTGCCACGCTTGGCAGGCGTTTGGGTAAAAGATTTTTATCACTTTGAGTTATCATTTCAGGAAGTTGCCATTGTCTATTTGTTTCCCTCGGTTAGCTATTACGACATCGATGAAATGATACAAGGTAGAACTTAAAACTTTATTTTGGTTATTACATTTTAGATGTAATTAAATTGGCTGCTTCTTTCTTACATAAAATTATTCATAGACATTAAAAGAATTTGTCGTACGTCAGTGAAATGTCCCGTTCGCGGTCAACATCAAAATTCTGTTAATTAATTCAGCTCCTTCATGCCTCTCGCTTTTATGCCGGCTGTACACGCTCGTCGAGACACCACGAGACAGGCCTAGAGGCGAGCGTTATTTAACATTGTTCTTAAAAACTTCGCGTTTTTCTTTATAAATATTATAACATGTATAGTTTTCTTTGTGAATAAACATTTAAAGTGTATATAAATACTATACGACATATAATTGGTGTAAATAAATAATAAATATTTTTTGTATTAAGTTAATTTTTGTGTATTATGTGGATCATAATAATTATGTGATGTGATGGACAATAATACTTAAATACTTACATATTTTGTGACTGTATAAAATTGTACAAAGGTACTAATATTGACAATGTCGCGCACATGTTATAATACCTATAACCTGTTACATATTCGTAATCATAACATAACACAGTTAAACTAATATTATAATACCTACCTATAATATGTTAATATTTTCGTAATTATAACATGACACAAACGCAAAACTAACCTACGCTATACTGTATACATATGTAACTAATTAAAAAAATAAGCAGTTTTGAAACTAGTTACTCATATCCACGAAACTACGTACAACCGATTACGTCCAAGACGTTACGACCCATGTCTAGACAGGGCGAGTACGAGTGTGTACAGGGTGCTCTCGTCGCGTCTCGTCGCGTCTCGTGTCCCTCGTGCGCTCTCGGAAGCGTGTCGGTTTTTTGCGCTCGAGTCAAAGGGTCTCGTAGGTATCGCGATGAAAACCGAGAGCGAATGATGATATTACTTAACGTGTATAACATGTATAATCAAGCAGAAAAATGCAAACTGTATTATGACATTTTAATATGTAAAAAGTCAAAGGTCGACATTATAACTACACATCAAAGTCTCTACGAAAACGTACTTATATATAATCGTTAGGTTTTAATTGCTGCTAAAGAATATTTTGTATTTTGTGTACACTTAGTTAAAGAGGTAAAATATTTTGTATTTGTAATTTCTGTTTTGTCTCAAGACGACATACGTGATTTTATTGTTAATAACTTTTTTTTTTGATGATAATGTATAAAGAAGTGTAATACACTGTAAGAAAGTTTATTAAATACAGTGTTTAATGATATTATTGATTTTTTTTTAATTTCATTTAAAATATATATGTACTTAAATTTATGAAGAAACATGTGTTTTTTCCGGGACTACTTGAACCTCTCTTTTTCTTTACATAATTACAGTCATTTTTCAATAGATCCTGCTAAGTTTTACAAATCTCATAAAATATTTCATACTCTTAATACCGATATCAATATTTAAGTCTTAAGTGCCAGGTTTATTGAATAATTATTTACTTTATTATATATATATATATATATATATATATATATATATATATATATATATATATATATATATATATATTTTAAATATTGTATAACAGGTAGTCGCTAACACTTTCGATATCGATAGTACGCAAGACGACACAAGTATGTGCGCGGGTGACTGGACGCAGGGAGACACTACTTGGAGCTAGCGCGTCGCCCGTTGCTATGGTTTCGCTTCCCCGTATGTCATACCGCACCGCACTGTTCATCTTTCGTGGCGCAAGCCGCAAGCTATACACTATTCTATTCACCGTACATGGTACTGTTACGGTAAATTAATAGAAACTATCCACCATCTCCCTCTTAGCAATGGGTTATTAATTTTATTTTTAGTAAATGTGTAAAAAATATAATAGTTCAAAGGCAAAACGCAGCAAGCGTTTTGCCTTTGAACTATTATATTTTATGGAGTTCAAAATTATGGAGTTCAAACTTCAAATGATACAACGAGTGTGTACATGGTGTGTTCTCCGTCGAGCCTTTACGTGATGAGAGGCACACGAGGTGACGAGATGAGCGTGTTCAGCCGCCATGAGCTACATACATCTAGGGTTGCCAGGTCTTTAAACCGAGAAGCCGAACAGACCATCCAGCTTTGCCAGACATTTTGGTAAAAAGGCCGGACACCCTTAATTATTCAGTCTTAGTATAACACGATAATATATTTTTTAAAGTAAAACAATGCTAACCTTATATCATTTACTACAAAATTTTAAATTAAAAGAATCAGTGTTCTTTATTATTAATCATTCAATATTCATTACAATATTAGTTTAAATAATTGCAATAGGTAGTATGTATTTAAGTACATGAAAAAATGTAAAAAAATGGTCAAATATAAAAAGCCTGACGAATGCCGGACAGGCCTGGACACCGTCTAATTTGGCCGGACACGCAAACAAAAAGCCTGACTGTGTCCGCCTTTATCCGGACGCCTGGCAACGCTACATACATCTGTATACAATACAGTATAGCGTAGGTTAGTTCTGTGTTTGTGTTAGGTTACGATTACAAAAATATTAACAGGTTATAGGTATTATAACATTAGTTTAACTGTGTTATGTTATGATTATGATTACGAATATATAACATTTTATAGGTGTTATAATTATAATATGCGCGTGACATCGTCAATATTAGTACTTTTGTACAATTTTATGGTCACAAAATATGTAAGTGCCTAAGTATTATTGTCCATCACATCACATAATTTTTATGATCCACATCTTGCGTGTAAGCCATTAACTATCCCGAAGGGACTCTTTACTCTCGTTGTGCGAGTCGTATATCGTGTTACGTACCTACCTATATTCATCTTAATAATAATCTGTTCAAAACGAAACGCTTATGCGAGCGCCGGTCGTGGTGTGTGTCAACTGCGTACGTAAAATAATCATTACATTTTGTCCACGAAACTGGGTATACGATTATCAAGCTCGTAAGCAGTTTCTGAAACCGATTATGTTAAATAATGCTCACCTCTAGGCATGTCTCGTGGTGTCTCGACGAGCGTGTACAGCCGGCATTATATTTATTCACGTTTTATCTGTGTCGGGCACGAGTCGATAAAATACCAGCTGCTGTGTGGTACAAACATAAAGATCTAAATCGAAATAAAGTAAAATTATAACCATTTTAAAAGTTTTTCTATAACATTTGCATATTTAATATTGAAACATATTAATAGCGTATACTTTAAAAGTAATTGACATGCCATGTATAGGTACAATGGCGTTTGAATCTTATATTCGTACTTTAAAAACGTTATAAGCTAAAGTTAAGGTTTTTTATTTACCCACAAATATACAATATTATTTATATCAATATTATTAATTAAATATTTTGAAGACATGTGAAGTTCGCCAACACGCATTGGAGCAGCGCGGCGGACCATTCCTTGCCCTAAAAACCCTCTCAGAACTGAGAGGAGGCCTGTGCCCAGGAGTGGGACGTATATAGGCTAACTTTAACTTTTTATACAATATTAAAAAATAAAATAAAACTAAAAGTTAAAGTTTAAGAAGAAACAGCATTATTTTATAGAATTTTTATAGTATTTTTAATAAACAATTAAAATATACGAAATTACACGGAATAGTGAAAAAGATGACTATTTCTTTTAAGACTCATTTATCTATCAGTCGTCAGATAACATTTATCCGTCGAATAAGTTAAATTATTTATGAAGTATAGTGTAACTATATATCAAACATTTTATTCGTACAATTGTAATTAAATTTATACTGAATTTTATGCTATAAATATATTTTATATGTGGGTTGCAAAATCATCCCTTAAAGATTTAATAATATAAAAACTAATTCCGCCATGAGCTTCTAACTTATCACAATTTCATTTGTTTCGTAAGCGGACCTTATGGTGACCATTTTTTATTGTTAGGGTCATCGGACACAGGCGGTGTCACATTGTACTTTTTATAGATTGTCGAGATTTAGTGCCCTCAGTGTAAGGTGCGGTGATAAATTTATAGACTCTTATCACGTGGTAATGGAACGCATGGAGGGACTAGCTTTTTAGTCGTTTTTGAGAGTGTTTTGGTCTGGTCATTGACGTCGTTTCCATTTTATACTTAATATACTTTTATAACTTTTAAACCTAACTGTATTTTATGGGTTGCAAATAATGTTGCATTTCTTTTGGAATATGATGATGTTATTTTTATATATGCTATCGGAAAGTGTTAAAATAGTTAAGAAATTTATTTAAAAAAAAGTAAAATTAAAACATAGGCTAAATACGTCCCCCTTCTGGGAACAGGCCTTCTCGCATTTCTGAGAGGGTTTTAAGGCAAGGAAGTGTCCGCCGCGCTGCCTCAATGCGCGTTGGCGAACTTCACATCTCTTCGAAATAATTTTTTTCTCATTTCACAGGCATGCAGATTTTCTCACGATGTTTTCCTTCACCGCCGAGCACGTGGTAAATATATATTAGAATTCTTTAACAAACCAAAGATCGCTGCATTTAAAGTTTATAACTTAAACTATAATTAATTAAGCCTCCTAGCAGATTGATAACCTGCGCTTGGGTCCTGATTTAAAGTAGCCAGCGGATGCCGTAAAACTAATTTCTGCAACAAACTGAATTCATGAAAGAAAGAAATTTATGACCGCTTTGCTACTCGACTAGTAGAAAAAAAAAACTTTGTAAAACTAGATATAAAAACACTTTCAATCGTCGCGTTTCCAGGGTTTATTACCAACTATGTAGATTTTACATCATAAAAACGTTTTTTATGGATAGAATTTTTATGAAAGTGTAGTATTCATTGCTCCATAAAGGAATTACTGACTGACTGACTGACTGACGTTCCTGGTAGTATTTTAACGATATAAGTCACTATTTCACCATAGGACAACCAAAGTTCGGCCTAGCGAACTCCAACACCACGGTCACCACCATTGTCGACTAACCACGCATTCGAACCAAATACATCATTGTTCGTCATGCGTACGGCAAAAGAGTGGTATAATTTGCAGCATATGTCGTTGCATTCGATCACAGTTTGGGTGTCTTCAAGGCAAGAATGAATAGGCTTTTGTTAAACTAAGTCACTACACTTTACCATACCTACCTTCAGCTTCATGACTACTGGTTGGTTTAGACTACTTAAAAAAAGATAATTTCAAATGACAATAAAAGTGTTGTTAATGTGATCCATCGAAATTAGACACCCGCTACCACTTATGAATTGTTCCATCAATTCTTTCGTAAGTAATTGTTTCCGCCGCATTTAAAATATGAAACATTTATTGTAATTTTTCGGCTTGTCAGTCAATCTATTGAAATTCGAGCGTGTCTTATCGATAATTGGATATCATCGCACGGGATTACCGGCTGCCGAATCGACTTAAGTAATAAATGTAGAGAAGCCAATCTTAATGAATGTGTTTTTTTTTATTTGTATTCATCTGTTACTTTAGGCTTAGATACGGCTGCTGTTATTTTTAATTTTCTACTTTTTGATTTTTCATATTTTGTTAGATTATGTTTTACGTCATGTTAACAAAAAGCTAATCGTATTCACTTATTAACGCCTCAACGACTAGTGGCGCCGTGAGAAAATCAATTACCATAAGATGTCATCCCGTTACGGATTAGTAAGCTGAAGTGAAAATGAGCTGGCCATATAGCTCACAGGTGCGACAATCGATGAGGAAGAAAGGGTCTCGAGTGGTAATCTCGTACCGCTTAGCGAAACGTAGGTCGATGCCGATTCAGATGGAGAGACGATCTGATAGACGATGGGTGCTGATAGTTCATGCCTATGTTTTGTAGAATTGCTAGGGGGAAGGTTATGTTTAGCAATGAACTTTTGCTTGGCCCTGATTTGCTTGGATTAACTTAGGATCACTACGATAATGAAGATAAACGATGTTCCCCTACCAGAAACGGGGCCTCTGGGGTTGCAGACGCTCGGGCGGGGGTCTCGAATGCCTAGAGATGTAACCCCTGAGAAGAACGATGTCTCGGTAGTAGCCCCGAGATATCTTGATAACACTGCTAGGGTGCTGGGGGCAGAAAGAACTGCCCTCGGGACGTGCTTCCAATATAGCAAAGCGAGGAGCCCTAGTTGCGTTCCGGACGGAGACCCTGGGACCCCTCATCTACGGCAAGAGTCCGGCACAGCCTTTCTGTTGCCCCCGCAGCAGAAGGTATCCATGAGGATTTCCCCACGATAAAAAAGGGGGAATGTTAGGTTTAGTAATGAACTTTTGCTTGGCTTTGGTATGATTAGATTGACTTTGAATAATGATGATGATATTTAGGTATAGAA
Organism: Parnassius apollo; assembly: GCA_907164705.1. Lineage (NCBI taxonomy): Eukaryota > Metazoa > Arthropoda > Insecta > Lepidoptera > Papilionidae > Parnassius > Parnassius apollo. The sequence continues at coordinate 7,531,747 of CAJQZP010000117.1, forward strand.
AGCTAATTCTTCAATTTCTCATTTCGAAATAGCTAACAGCTTTTTGAGATCAAATTAACCTAAGTATTTAACGCTATTGCACCCATACTTAGTCGCGCAAGGTGCTTAATTACGAAAATTGTATAACCCTTACATGCTAGTTACTTTAATCTCTTCAATATTTAACAATATCTTTGTATATTTTTTATAGGATAGGGTGACAAACGACCACACAGCCCACCTGATGGTAAGTGGTGGCTGTGGCCCACAGACATCTAAATCTATCCTCGATTACAAATCAAAATGCAGATGCGTTGTCCCGCGTGAGGACTGAGATGGAATGCCTCGTTTTCAGTAAAAAGGTTCATCGGTTCTCTACACTCACCATATGAAACACAGCAGCATTAAACTACTATTTTACGTTGTCCTTCCCCGGTCGAGCCGACCCATTCGTGCTATAACTATACTACTAATATAACTGCAGCATGGCTCTACCACGTATATAATTTTATTTATAGTATCAAAGAGATACTATAAATATGTATAATGGAAATATAACATTCCTATCTTATACTTTTTAAACACAATGTCAAATTAATTTAATGAACATTGACACCTCATTACAAAGTATCTTTGGTGTGCCGTCTGCAGCAGATAAAACACTTCCCATGTCCAAAATAATAAAAAAAGAAAACAGTGCCGAAGGCGCCCACAATCGTATCGGTAGCGGCTACTTCATGTAATTATAGAAATACTTAGATCGAAATCGTAAAGATAATATAGATAGATTTGATAAATTACTCACCGCCATCTATAGCTAAGCGATATTCGGGTCGTACCATTCATTCGTACAAAATGACAGCCCCTCATTTTGGACTGGTCCGTAATTGTTGAAAATGTTAATAATTTTTTTGATATTTAATGAACAAAATAATGAATTAAATTGTTTTAGCGACTTTTTTTTGTGTGTGAAAGGGCACGACTGGAATTGTTTTCGTTAATAATCCGATCGAGTTATATTAAATCGAGATAGATTAAAAATGTCCGTTATAGACCTTGAAACCATCAAACCGATTTTGATGATTTTTTTGTGTGTGTTTGATCAGATCCCTAGATGGTTTATATACACATTTGTACTTGGTAGGTGGTCGAGTTCCAGAAATCACCCGTGCACAGCCGGAGCGTATCGCTGCTATATAATAATATATCTACTCTTTGAATATAATAATGGCAAAGGTAACAAACGATGAAATCGACAACAGCGTCTTCGTAATAACAACTAGAAAATAGATGAGCTTACCGAGTGTGGTAACTATGACAAATATCTCCCTTAAGGGACAATCTTGGAGGAGTCCTATGTTCAGCAGTTTACATATATTGGCTAGAATGGTTTGATGGATGTACAAATACCCAATTGTTACGTGACTGGATATTTGTGCTTGTGAAGTTCATGTATGTGAAACGCCTTAACGATAAATAAGAAAATTCTACAGTGAATCGTCTTTTTTTAAATACTGCTATATATACACATATTTGTACGTATATTAATTTTTACCTCCTGTTTTATAACAACGACTTAACTAACCCCTGTCATTCTTCCTGGAATCCTGTTCATTTCATTGGTTAAGTTTAAAGAAACTACTGGTTGCCTGGAAGAAATTTCTGTAAGCAATAAGACCGCCTATTGTATAATTTTTTGTATGTATATATAATCTCCTTAAGTTTTTTTTATGGTATTCAATAAAGAATATTAAATAAAAAATAAAATATATATGTCAAAATAACAACAATATAAATAAAAAATATTTATAATCGAAAAATCTGATACGACATACATTACAGAAAAGTATTCTCAAAGAACTTGATCCCACGTATTCGTTACAAACATTTATATCCGGAAATACATAAAAAAACTTTCAATTAATTAGTCCGAACCATATTCACCGGTAAAACGTTTCCCATGTCGATCACCTCTCATCTCGAAGACGGCTCTATTAGCCGGGTATTAACTTAAATTACAATCTTACATATTAATAACCATGTATAGTGCAATTACAAAGTGTGCCGGTGTCATGGAACCAGTAATTACACTGAGTCAGTATTAGAGGCAACCAACACGTACTCTGTTATTGCAGTGATCGATGGGATATACTAAGCTGTATCTTTCCTATCGTGTTTGTTAAATACTTTATACGAGTAGATTTGAAACAAAGTAGATCGTATAAGATTATGGATGTTTTTTATAGAAGATGACAATCGAGCACGCTGTCCAATTGACGGTAAGTGAATGCCGTGGCACGTAGACATCAACATCATTTAAGAGTCAAAATTTTATTAAGAATCAAAATGCTAATGCTCTGTCACCCTTGACTCTTTTCTTTTTCTACTCAGTTGTCTGACGCTGCTTTCAGTGACCGTTCTGCGTATTTTTTTGTAGTATAAGCGTGGCAAACAAGCACACAGTTTACTGATGGTAAGTGGTTGCTGTGGCCCGTGGACATCTACATAATATATCGTCGATAACGAATCAAAATGCAGATGCATTGTCACCCGTGAGGACTAAGATGAAATGTCTCGTTTCAAGTAAAAAGGGTATCTGGTTCTCTACAGTCACCAAACGAAACACGGCAACTTTACCACTATATTGTATAAAATTATTTTATTCAATAATAATGTTAAACTAACATCTGGTAATATCTGCCAATAGAGGCATTAAGACCACTCTTTGTAATCCTTTTTATTAAGATGTTTTAAACAATAAAGTGTAAATAAATGTTAATTACGGCATAGACTGCTATTTGACGCTCTATTTTGTAAGAATGTGGTCCTTCCCCGGTCGAGCCGACCCATTCGTGCTATAACTATAACGTAGCTGCAACGTGGGTCTACCACGTAAAAAACGTCTAGCTTTAAATAATTGGTCTTCTATTGGAAACCTCAAGATCTTTTATTCATACCTTATAGTCGCTTCTTGTGACACCCATAGGACAAAATGGGGTGGTGACATTTTTAACGCCATCTCAAACTCAAACTCAATATTTTACAAAAAAAAACATACACACACATATCTTAAACGTAACAATTTTGAATCTAAAAAATAAAATGTTTAATAACCCTGAATAAAAATGTAGTAAGTCGATATATAATTTTACGAGCATAATAAAATTAGCTTTGGTAAGGAGTTTGATTTCCCAATTGATATAAAAACGATTGATATAAAGTAATATATTGATCCAATTCGAATATTTTTCAATAGTTAATGCTCTCTAATTGGTTTCATTTCAGTTATTTTGGTAAACTTTAATTGAATACCTATACGTAATATCGTTAATGCAATAAACAAAACAATATTTTAGTAATGTATTATTTGTGTAATGCCTATCTTTTGGCTTCAAATTAATGATGATAAAGTGATCTCTACTCTTATTATTATTACAGCCAATCTTAATGCTATAGATCATGGTCATGAACTACTTACATCTTGCATGGCTGCCAGCAGACAACTTTTTCCCCAGACGTACGTAACTATATGGCCGGTCTTTTGCCACTTCAGCTTACTCTACTACGTGCGTTTCCGTAGTTTATTTTTCAGATACTAATTACAGATTTTAAAACGCAGAGAGTGATCAGTGAAGTGAAGTGTAGACGTCTATAGCTCGCTCAGTTACTTTAAGCTTTATACAGCCAGCATGGCGGGATCAAGTGCTGATTCTGTAAGTCATCTTTTCATACAAGATGCAAAAATTCAGAACGGTGCCAGGAATGGGTACGAGACCAGTAGGGGACTATTCACGAGCTCTTGTATATAAGGAAGGCGCTATATTTGCTTATATATTTATACATACATAAAATCTCACGCCTATCACTCATGACGGTATGTAGAGTCTACGTATCCCATTTGGCACGATCCTGATAGAGTTCTGTCTTTCTCTTTAAGTTTCCGGTTCTCTACACTCACCATACGAAACACAGCAGTATTAAGCTACTATTTTACGCTGGTAATCTGTGAGAGCGTGGTCCTTCCCCGGAGAGCCGACCCATTCATGCTACAACTATACTGCAGCATGGCTTTACCACGCATAAATTGGTTTCTTCTTTTGTTTTTTTTTTATTCTTAATTACATATTTCTATTCCAATGTTTATTTTAAAAAATATTGTTAATTCCTCCTTGAGGTTTTCAAGAATTAAAAATCAATTTTATGGTAACCAGCTGGTCAATAGTGAGGTGGGTCGATTTTTTTTAACATTGCCGAAGTATTGAATTTTTAAGCATTTTTTATTTTTGTGTATCTGATGCATATATAAAAGATATTATTTTTAATTCTGCGCGAAAAGTTTTTCACATAAATCGTACAATTAAATACGGTTGTCCATTCAAATAAATAACTTAACTGATAAGGTAATATCTTTGTATCATACTCGTTGAAATTTAATGCCTTGTTTCTCTCATCAAGTCGTCACTACTCCCCCGCTTATAGTGCGAGCGTACGGTAAAGCGCACACATACAAACACTGTTATTCTATGCGCTGACCTCACGCACACAGAGACAGCTTCACCTGTAGCAAAGATCTCGTGCGCACTGTCACATAAAAGGGTGCGGTTTCAGCGTTTGTTTTTATTATTTATATACTTGTTATGTTAAATTTAATTAAGGTATCAGAAGTTCTATTGTTTGTACGGCAGTTTCTACTGACTTATAAGGCAACTTTTTTCGTGGTAGAGCCATGTATCTATATAATTAAATATGAAAAGTATAATTATAGCACGAATGAGTCGGCTCGATCGAGGAAAGAACAAGCTCTCAGAAAATTTCGTTTGGTTAGTGGAGAGAAGTTTATACGTGGTAGAGCCATGCTGCAGTTATATGAGTAGTATAGTTGTAGCACGAATGGGTCGGCTCGACCGGGGAAGGACCACGCCCTCACAGAATACCAGCGTGAAATAGTAGCTTAATGCTGCTGTATTTCGTATGGTGAGTGTAGAGAACCGGTTCTCTACACTCACCATACGAAATACAGACAGACACTTTTTACTGGAAACGAGGCATTCCATCTCAGTCCTCACGGGTGACAACGCATCTGCATTTAGATTTTTAATGGAGGATAGATGTAGATGTCTATGGGCCGCAACAACCACTTACCATCAGGTGGACTGTGTGCTCGTTTGTCACCCTATTCTATAAAAAAGAAAAAAAAAAAGAGAACCGGAGACCCTTTTTACTAGAAACGAGGCATTCCGTCTTAGTCCTGGTGACAACACATCTACATTTTGATTCGTAATCGAGGATAGGTGTAATTGTCTATGGACCACAGCAACCACTTACAATCAGGTGGTCAGTTTGTTTGTTTATCACCCTTATTCTAGAAAAAAAAATGTGTTAGTTACTGTCGTTTTTGTTACCTTCTTGTTTTTTTTTTTTGATACAAAATATAAACGTAATAAAACTCTATTTTAATCTATAAAACTTTTTTGACAAACGAGCTTACAGTCTGCCCGATGGTATGTGACTATACCGCAGTCCTCGGATACCTGCAGCTAGATTCAAAAAAATACATGCTCTCTCTCTCATCCTTGCATCTTGACTGCTTAACTCGAGTCGGTCGATGTTCTAGGCGGTGAGAACCGCCTATAACGCGGGTGTACGTTGCGTACTCGGTGTGTGCTGGAACCGTTCCCATCCGTGATCCTATTGGTGCTTGTCCCATTTAGTGTGGGTGTAGTGTCATTGTGTGATGTGCCTGCGACGATTGGGTCGACTGGATCGATCCTTCATGGCGGAGAGTGTTACATACCCTGAAGAAATCGTAGGCAGAAAAAGAGTTTTACCATCTAGTATATTATCTCTAAGTTGCCAAAAATATAATAAAAATCAAACCATAATAGCACTTCACGGATGAATATTGATCCAATAAACTCAATGACCTTGGGTTTTACCGCAATATAATTAATGATCTCTAATTAAAATTTTAATTAGGAAGCTGTGTTGAAATTGTATACAAAAACTCCTCGCGATCCATTGTATCTTCAATCTTAGAAGGTAAACTCTGACATTTCACACACACATGCAAACCAGCGGTAGAGCATCGCAGCTCGTCACCTGTCGACTTCACTGCGACCTCCCAATATATTATAAATACACTGGTCAGTACCCACACTACAACACATAAAACAAATTGAATTAAATCTTCAAGCAAACATACAAAACTCAAATTAGAAAATATCAGATCCTATCCATTCAATACCGTCACCTATCCGCATACAGTAATCAGGTGTTACTGTGCATGTGTGGAAGAGGCATCACTTTTGAATAGATACAAATTTTGCTACTACTAATCTAGCTTCTGTAGCAATCGATATAAGATCGATTTTTGTCTGAACTAGGAAGTAAAATTGGATAGAGCACGGCGAAATGTAGCTTTGAGGTCGTGGGAAGCCGAGTCGATAGACGATTCGGTTAGTTATATTATTTTCAGCGTTATAACGGTAATGATATTGATAAGGCTCAATATAGTCGATCTATTTGTGACAGCTATTGTTGCTATTTTTATGTGTATTACAATAATTATAATTACAATAAAAAGATATCAGAAAATATATCTTATTCGATATATTAGCTATCACAGTGAACGGTGTTAGTAACGCGTGATTGCGTGATGATGATGAAATAAACTAGTACCTGAATACCGTAATCATTAATAACTAATTCGTTTAAAAATACTATTTAATTTAATAAAATATATAACATATAGCAGTTGATAAACATTAAATATAAGTTCCTTTCAAACAGAGAAGTGCTAACAGTGAACATGAAATAATTATTTATATAACATTTACTGCATCACACATCTCAAGCAGAGCGATAACGTTTGGAAGGAAAGAATGACATAAATAGATATTTTGTAGTTCTGGACGAAGTACCTCAAAAATTTATGCACTAATTCATTATTATCTCGTATTAGATATATAATCTCTATTACATAATAAGGAGAAGTAACGATATATAAATAATCTCAGCGCATTTTTATAATAGTTAAAAGTTACAGCCTGTATACATACACGTCCCACTGCTGGGCACAGGCCTCCCCTTGTTTCTGAGAGAGTTTATTCTCATTCTGAAGGGGAAATATAAAATCCCATAACACGTACCCTAAATACTGACCTATGCGGTGATAAGAATTATTGAAACGTGTCTCATCTCAACTTTTGAACTGGACCAAATTCGTCATCAAGATTCGCTTGCACACAGACAAGTTCGTGGAAACACGAGAGATGACTCCACTGTTAATCATTGAGATATAAAAGACAGCGTGGTTTGGTCTTAATTACCGGTTTTCTCTGTGAGCAGTATGGCTATCTATCGATAAAAAGTTCATCGGATAGCGTAATAGGCTTGTTGTAATAACCTTCTTAGTAAAGCCGCATTAGAGTATAAATAACACAATTAGTGGGTAATCTTTAATGGTATAATAGCTGGTTTTAAGTATCATGATCAAAACGTTCCTATTTCCACATCGGTCCCGTTCTTTTGATGCACCGCCGGCCTTTACCTAATTAGAAAATAAAAATTTAATTATTAATGTTTTCTTTCATTAATATGGTAATAGACATAATTGATATACAGGTGGTTGATTGAGCACGCGAAATCATTCCATTTGTGTTGTTCATAACTTTTGATTAAGTAATTAATCAATAATCTACTGCTTCTTAATATCTTGAGATGTTGAGAGATTTCTTTTATATACATGATGTTGTTTTAACTCATTAGATTTTAAACAATTTTATAGTTTCTAAGGTACTCTTTTAAAGAAGGCTTTGGAACAGGGAACAGTCCCCGCCCTAACTCAAACGTTTAACGTGAAATCCAAAAGTATTTTTAATTTATTGGATATGAACTTTTCTTCATTCATTCATTATTCGTTACAGTCTTTTACAAATCCACTGCTAAATATAGGTCTCCCTCAAAGGATGCCACAAAGCACGGTCCTGAGCCACCTGCATCCATCGACTTCCTGCATACCTTTAAAAGTCGTCACTCCATCTAGTGGCGGCCGCCCAACACTTCGTTTACCGATACGAGGCTGCCACTTGAGAACCTTTGTTCCCAATCGATTTTAGGTGCCTACTAATACGTTTTCTTCATTATAATTCAAGTAAAAGCACGAGGTAAATCAGTGCTTTATATTCCAATTAGCAAAAGTATCGGTGCCGACAAGGATCGAACATGGATTATTTGCTTACTATCAAACTTTTATGCAAGTGCAAAGGTATTTTATGCAATAGTATCATTGATTTCTAAGAATCGTAATCTAAAATTCATTTCAATTCATAACCAATAAAATTAACTTTAAAAAGTAAAAGGCTACTTCAAAAAAAAAAAAGAGAAAAATAGAAATGCGTGCCGGTGTGAAGAGTAAAGAAACAGAAACAAAAACTTTTTTATTCAACATGGATTATAAATGAAACTTATTGTGAGCCATTCTTATTTTCAATTTACCAATGATTCAGACCTACAGACTACCTATTTCGTGGCAAGAACCAGCAAGAAACCCAGCTGGACTTTAAAAAAACTGTTTACAATCATATACGTTACAGAATTAATAACATAAAACAAATTATAAACCGCTTGGTAGCGATCACCTCATTTCCATGGGTTATGATCATCCACAAATTCCATATTATAATAACCCTTCTATGCAAACTTTGTTTAATAAAGTTTTTGAACTTGAGGAGGTCAAGGTTATATTGTATGTTTACTGGGATTTTCTTGTAAAATCGTATCGCGACTCGGTGGAGTCGAGCAACTGGTATTCTAGTCTGAAGGGTACATAGAGCCATTACAACTAATAGGCTGTGAGGAATTCCACCTCAGTCTTCAGCGGTGACAACGTATTTTTGACTTTCTTTGTTTTAATTTGGTGGCAAGTTTGTGAACTGCACTTATCATCAGGGGACTGTAAGTAACCCAGAATTCTTAATGTACCAATGTAATGGCCAAGGCTTAAAGGAAATTTTGTACAAACGATATCGAAGATTAATCTCCTTTCGTTCGAAACCCTACTTTTAAATTTAAAATTATTACGTTCGTAAATCATCTCACACGACAAGAGAGCAAAATTTTAATTTGAACCGGACGTCGAGTTATTACATAACATTTGCGAGTGAAAAGGTCGCAGTTTTGGATTATTTTAACCTTGGTTTTTCTTTCTGATAAATATCTTCGAGGACAATCTCTAATTGGACAATTGAGGGAAAGTTTGAATGTTCACGTCACATTAGCTTGAATAATTTTTATTTTGATATTGATATTTAGTATTATTATTTTTAAAATAAAGTGTGAATGGTACCTACCTAAGCATTACCAGGACTGCACATCCATAGTTATCAATATTTCTAAGAGATGTGAGGACTGCCAATACGCGTTAGGGCAGTACGATATACACTTTTCCACTCTAAATTCATTCAAATATAAGAGAAGACCTGTGTCCAGCAGTGGGAAGTATATAGATTGTTATTTTTTTAGAATAAAGGTGAAAAACAAGCACACAGTTCACCTGGTGGTAAGTGGAAGCTGTGACACATAGACATTTACATATATCCTCGATCATGAATAAAAATGCAGATACGATGTCACCCATAAGGAACAAGATAGAATGCCTCGTTTCCAGTAAAAAGGGTCACCGGTTCTCTACACTCACCATACGAAACACAGCAGCATTAAGCTATTTTATGCTGGTATTCTGTGAGAGCGTGGTCCCTACCCGGTCGAGCCGACCCACTCGTGCTACAACTATACTACTAATATAACTGCAGCATGACTCTACCACGTATAAAATATGAGTTTGCCGTATTTATTTAATGATAAAAATATGAAAGTAACTAGTGTTGTAGGATTACAAATTGATATACCAGCAGACATTTTGCTTTTGTCTTCAGGCGCACGACAGACAGCTTTAATTAAAATATTACCCTTTTGTCATAAATAAGAAGTGCATTATCGTGATTACAATGGTGTCGAAATTTTAACTATGATAATGGTAAGTCGCACAAAATATTCGAGTTCTGTTCATAAATAATCGATCAATCAGAAAATTGATCTAATGCATTGTGATTCTTTTTACGAGAAAGAGTAACTTAAAAAGAATAAACATTAGTTCTACATACATATTCAAGAACATTTAAAGTACGTTAATTCTCCCGGGATCATGGATGCTAAAAAACATATGAGTCTAGCATCAAAAAATGTAAAAGTAAACGCGAAAAAATTAGAAAACTTGTTTTATTCGAATACAAAAATTTGTTAAAACTACGGGCAACTTTTCTTTTATAAACAGCTTTCATTTACAATTGTTACTTCCTACTAGCCTTATAATAAAATATAAATTTAAGAAAAAAACATAATAATTAAAATAAATACTTTTTGTCAAGTAGTATGTACATAAGAGTATCCACTAGCACATATCATCCCATGGGCATGAGTGTCGTAAAAACGGTAGGGGATACAAAATAATAGATGGTAATAGCAATTTCCTGATCTAGCTCAAGATAATAATAAAAAAATCTGCTATATATATATATATATATATATATATATATATATATATATATATATATATATATATATATATATATATATAAATGTTCCTTCAAGCATGACAACTATGGCAAATATCTCCTCGACGCAGCAATTTATGGGCAGGACTATTCAGCTATGGATTTTGGTTATATTGGGTGATAATATAAAAGTCAGTCCGAACCGAGTTCTCATTAGTATTATGGTTGACGTGTACTCGTATTTCAGACGTTACTCTGTTCAAAATACTAATCGACTTTCTGTCCTATTGAGTTTTTCCTAACCGCCCAACCCTCATCTGTAACACAGTTTCACAAAGGCTAAGTAGAAGTGGGTCATTCACCTCTACGTCATAGATCTGAACTAAGCATAATGCGTTTAGGGTAAACATCTCCTTTTAATAGTATAACGGATCACTTAAGTGGTCAGCCAAGGTGCAAACATGGGGCATGTGAAGTAAATTGTTAGCATAACCATCCATTTGTTTGGTTTACTAATGAGCGCCGAGCTTTCTGAGTGCTAGTAATCTTCACTTTACTAGCTTGTCATTAGGGCCTGGCGGCGTTGTTTTTTTTTTAAATTCATTATTATCGGTCATAAAAAAAACTCTTTTTCTCCGCACCAGTATAAAGACCGGTAGGAGGTTAAAGTAAGAACTATACTTAAGAAATTTTATGATTGTTTTCATTTATAGATCTATCTTAAGTTTGATTGTTACTTTATTATTTTTTTTGTGTGTAGACGTGACAATAGATGGTAAAGAAAGTTTCTTGAATGTAAGCCTCGTACCGCAGTATCTAATAACAGCGTAATTTAAGTGTAGGTCAGCCTCACATAGGATGAAGTGAAGATCTGGTAAGACATGGAGGAAGTCGATGGATGCAGGTAGAAAGGGTAGAGTTTATTACTTATTATATATTATCTTTGTGGCATTTCTTAGCCTATTTTCATCACTGGACTTGTGACGGGCTGTGACAGACGGTTAAAGCCTTAAAATGTTTTTTTTTTATTTACTTTCTACAAGAACTTCAAATTTTGAATGCCTTTAACGATTTAACACGGCCGTAATTAAATATTTAATCCGTAAAATGTGTTACAATCAGCAATCAGTGAGTGAATGTTAGTTTAATTCTTATCAATTATAAAAGCAATACCACGAAAATCTTTGTGGAGACAGCGCGGTACTGCAATATATTTTTACTTCACCAGATTGAATGCCATATGAAGGCACTGCAATGTTGCTTAGCTTTGCTTATATGTTTACGAGATAGCCACGCTGCAGCACGACTAGAAAGGACCACGCTCTCACAAATAGCAGCGTAAAATTGCCGTATAATGCTGATGTTTCACACGCGTGTTATTCCCTTTTTAGTGATAACGAGGATCTTAGATTTTAGGGATGACAAAGCATCAATAAATAGGCTTCGGTGTATCGCGTATCGCATGGCATCGTTGTATCGTAATACATTATCAAAATACGTCTATACGACTGATCGCAATACATGTATCTGATATGAGATTTTGTGCAAAACACAACACATCAATTACGTTATCACAACGACATATATCATGATCAGGTATAACTTTGCGTCCAAACTAGCGATAATGGTACACTTCGCGTCACTTAACGGAGAAACGATACAAAGATATGATAAAATGTGGGCACGGTGGTCGATGTAAAGCAACGGATTCTTCATGAATATCAGTTCGTTTGACTGTCTCTTCTGGTTTGTGTATGTTAAATATAATAAGAAGTGGCTGAACTATAAATAAATAAATAACCTTTAAAACGCTCATTATCACAGCCTATCAAAAGTCCATTGCTGGGTATTACCCGCCACTCTCCAATGGTTTGCCTCATTGGAAACATATATTCCATAGTTGCCACACTTGATAGGCAACCATAGTTTTGAAATTATTTTGATTCAATTTTGGCGTGTAGTGACGACGTAAAATAATTCACTACTCCATTTCATCCCGTGGATGTCGTTAGAGGCGACAGAGGGACACTGAGCAGCAGTATCTTCCTGATCAATATAATAAATTGTGTATAAGGCGCTTTAATGTGGCACCAGAAGTGTAAAGTTAGTTACTTTTTCGTTACGGCGTTCCATCACGACAACATGCAGTGCGACGCTATGGGGCGTCGCACCGAACCGCGTGTCATGCCATGGATTTTTGTACGTAAGAGTTACTGTTAGGTATCATTGTAGTCAAGCACTGGCTTATTTTTTATATAATAGAATTAGGTAGACAAACGAGCACACAGTCCACCTAATGGTAAGTGGATGATGTAGCCAAAAGACATTTACATTAAAATTCGATTAAGAATCTAAATGCAAATGCATTGTCCCCTCAGAGGATTAAGATGGAATCCCTCGATTCCAGTAAAATGGCTCTCCGGTTCTCTACACTCACCATACGAAACACAGCAGCATTAATCTGCGTTTTTACGCTGGTATTCTGTGAGAGCGTGGTCCTTCCCCTCGAGCTGACTTATTAAAATAATAACATAGAAAATCAACGTAACATAACAGCTCAACACTGCTATGTTTCGTATGGTAAATGAAGAGAACCGGAGACTCATTTTAATGGAAACGAGGCATTCCATCTTAGTCCTCATGGGTGTCAACGCATCTATATTTTGATGCGTAATTGAGGTTAGATGTAGATTTCTATGGGCCACTGTAACGACTTACCATCAGGTGCGCTGCGTGCTCGTTTGCCACCCTAACCCTATATAAAAATACACCTTATGTATGTGGTTTGTGAGTCAGCTCTAATTTAGTTTTCAGTATACAATTTTTGTTAGGCATTTTTATGACGCAATTCGTCAAGATATTACTTGTGTTAATCGTTGTCGAACTTACGTGAACAGCAGATAGTTTGTGACCGATAATATGCAACGCATAGTACGTTTTTGAAAAGTGAAAGTTAAGTTATAAGCACAGCATCGAGCTCAGAGAGTAATAGAGAGGGAAGGAGGAGAATGTAAGGATCACTTATTGAAATTGCTAAAAATTTAGGTTGCTAACGCCTGTTCTGTTTTTAAAGAGAACTGTACCATATAAACTGAGAAGATATTTCCAACTTATTATTCTCTATAAGTGTATTGATTTTTGAAATCTAAATACTTGAATTTATGATCTTAATTCTAAAGTTAGAATGTAAATTCTAAGTACAAGAATATATTTTATACGTCAGGAGGATTAACAAGCTTACAATACTCACAGAATATTAGCGTAAAATAGCAGCTTAATATAATTGTGTTTCGTATAGTGAGTGTAGAAATTCGGAAATCCTTTTATACTGGAAATGTGACATTTTATCTTCATCCTCATGGGCGACAACGCTACTGCATTTTGATTTTAAATGTCTATAGGCCACAGAATTCACATACCGTCGGGTGGATTGTGTGCTCGTTTGTCACCCTTATTCTTTTAAAGAAATATAAACATCGTAATAAGTACAATTAGAAGCCCATTGTTACTCAGATCAACTTAAAACAATGAAGTCGGTAACAGATGCTGATTTTGTATTGATTAATATTTAATGAATTTAGTAAAATCCATTTCTGTGCATATGTTACCTTTTTTTAGGTATGATTCTTTTAACGTTTTATTATATTACACTCAAATTACAGTTTGCAAGTTATTACGTTAAGTTTCGTACACATTTTATTCTTATTTCAGTTCTATTTGGGTGTTTAAAATTTAAGAAAATTAATCAAACAATTTTGCTACCGCTAGCGGATCATTTTGTAACTCAAGCTGATAAAATTGTAATAAAATTCAAAAATTGAGAAATATGTGTTTTATCGACAGACATAACGTTTAATTAAAATGATAAATTAGGGCTCACACTTAGAACAAGTTCTCTCTAATCTTGTTAGCAATTAATGTATATATATTTTTTTCCAAAATACTTGAGTCTTTTATGTGGGTGATCTCAAATTATGGGAGCTGGAAACATAAATTAAAATGAAATAAGATAAATTATATATAGAAAAGAAAATTTTCTTAGTTAGAATATGTACATTTTTTTGTCATTTTTTAAATTTATTATTACAATAGCTTGTATATAGTACACTTATATATAGAATAGTTAACAATAAAATACATAAAGTGGACAGAATGTTTTATGATGCATTTAAATAAGGACTTTAAAAAATGGAGCCAATATTGGAAAGCAAAGCCGAACAGGCCAGCCTCAACAAGCAGCACTTGTTCACCAGTAGGTATGGTACACGTGGCAGAAATGGTCGAGGACCATCCACATTGAAGGAAAGTGGACGATCCGTCACAAAACGCCACTTCTGGCAGAGACCCTTAAACTAGTATGATATACCCAAAATGTTGAACTGTAATGCCAGCGTCCCATACTCCTTTGTCATAAATATATATATTTTATCCAAAGTAAACTTTGGAGCATAAACAATTTTAATGTAACTTTTGAATTATCTTTCAGAAAAGACTTAGGTCTAAAGCATTAACTTGCGTAGCCAATCGTCATGGTTAAGTAAAATTCAATACTACGAATTTCAAATGCAGTAAAAGAAATACCTATTTTAATTGATCTTCACAGAATATCAGCGTGAAATAGCAGCTTAATGCTGCTGTTTTTTGTATGGTCAGTGTAGAGAATCTGAGGGCCTTTTTACTGGAAACGAATCATTCTATTTTAGTCCTTAAGGGTAACGACGCATCTGCATGTTGATTCGTAAATGAGGATAGATGTAGATGTCTATGGGCCACAGCAACCACTTACCATTAGGTGAACTGTGTGCTCATTTGTCGCCCTTAAACTGTATAAAAGGTATCTACTTACCACCAGGCGGACTGTATGCATGTTTTTCACCCTTAATCTATCAAAAAAAAATACTTCATGTGTGGTAATTCGTAAATAAATATTTCGTAAAATTGATTAAATTTTTGTTTTTTAAATTTAATGTCATGTCTGTATCCACGGATGGTCATCGCTGCTGGTGATAAGCGGGCTGGTTCTTTCCTCGCTCAAAGGCTAAGTATAGCTATTCAGCGAGGAAACGCAGCCAGCGTTCTTGGCACTATACCACGGGGAGCAGGACTTTTTGACAATTAAAATTTTTAGTGTTAGTATTTTCTATTTTATAGTTTCTTTTTTATATTATGTATAATTAGTATTAATTGTAAATATTATTTTAATATGTTTTAAACTATGTAATGTACAGTGTAATAAAAGAAACACAAGTCGACAAAAATTTTATGTCTCAATTTAGATTTTCAATAACGAAGGATGAAGTGTTGCTAGAAAATTTGACATAGTCCAAATCGTTTAAGCTTTAAATGTGATTATGCCAATATTTACGATACACTCTGACCTTTTTTTCTCACCTCAAGAAAACGAACGGTCGCTGTAATAATTTGAGTTTAAACGCGACATAAATCTAAGCTTTGTTGCCTATGAATAGGAAATTTATTAATGTGTAAGATATTAAAATTATTCTAGTTTAACGATTTTTTTTAAATTTACGACGTATGAGCTCATATGTGTTTTAATACGAGACACGTTAAAATTAGTGATCGCGTGACATCATATCATTTAACAAGGCGTTAGTAAAACTGTTAAATTGTTCATACATATTAACGTAAAACTACCTGAGAGCCATAAAAAGAAGGCTTTCAGACTAACTGCTTTACTTTACGTGGTAGAGTAATGCTGCAGCTATATTATGATTGTGGCACGAATGGGTTGGCTTGATCAGGAAAGGACCAGGCTTTCAAAGAATATTAATGTAACAAAGCTACTAAAAACTGCTGTGTTTTGTATGGTGAGGGTAGATATGCGGAGACCTTTTTTCCTGGAAGTGGGGTATTTTATCTTAGTCCTTAGATGTGACAAACACCTGCATTTTGATTCTAATCGAGGATAAATGTAGATGTCTATGGGCCAAGGCAGACACTTAGCAACAGGTGGACTCTTGTCACCTATATTCTATAAAAATGAAAGAAAAATTAAAAGAGAGGGTTTTGTAACAAAGTGAAAAAGCTAACTAATCTTTTAATCACTTATTTCAACGATTAATTATTCGCTCATTTCTATGTATATGCAAAACGCAGTCATTCAATATATTGGTTTCGTATAAATTTAGGTAAGTACCTACTTTCACTAAAATAATTACGGTACTATAATTAAGTCAAATTTAAGTTTAAAGTTAGTAAAAATTCTCCCATACATCTGCACACATGACGGTCGATGCTTTAACTGCAAATGTAAAATATTAGTTGCAAAAAAATAAATTTCATGTGATATAACTACAATTAAATTCCAAATTGCATGATTCTATGTCAAAAGGGAAGGGTTATAATGAGTGATGATTATAAATGCTCATATCTTTTATGCTTCAACTCATTACACATTTACACTATATCTACAGATAGCTTTTTAATGTAAGCAATATTTGATTACTTAGTAAAAGAATATGCATTTATTATATTTTTGGAATTTAGAAAAACGATTTCTAAACAAATTATGACCCATTTTAAGGATAACGAGGCATATAATCTTAGCCAAGGAGTGACAAGGCATCATAATTATTATTAATAACCAAGGAACACTTTGAATGTATCCATAGGTTTCATCAATTAGATAGACGGTGCGCGCGTGTATTAAGAAAAGGGTTTTTCATAGACTATACTAACAATTGTTCCGAGTGTGTATTTTTTTTATAGAATAAGGGTGACAAACAAGCACACAGTCCACCTGATGGTAAGTGGATGCTGTGGCCCATAGATATCTACAATTATCTTCTATTAAGAATCAAAACGCAGATGCATTGTCACCCTTGAGGACTAAGATGGAATGCCTTGTTTCCAGTAAAAAATTGTCTCTGGATCTCGACACTCACCAAACGAAACACAGCAGTATTAAGCTGATGTTTTACGTTGGTATTCTGTGAGAGTGTAGTCTTACCCTGGTCGAGCCGACCCATTCGTGCTACAACCATAATATAGCTGCAGCGTGTATCTAGTGCGAGAGCTACTAATATAACAGGCCATGTTAATATGGAACACTAACTGTTTTTTAATTTTAGTAAAAAAACTATAGTAAAATTAACTGCAATCAAAACTACTGTCTATCGTTTTCTCTCTCTCTCTCTCTCTCTCTCACTCTTTCCTTTTCATGCTCCTCAGCTTTTCCACACCCCGCCGTATTGTCATTACAACTAAAACTCATTGAATCTCAAATTTGATTTTGAAGTTCGACATATCTTTAGAATTCAAGCCAAATGTACAACGTTACTTTCAATATATATATATATATATATATATATATATATATATATATATATATATATATATATATATATATATATATATATATAACATTTACCCGTTATCATTTGACGCTTATTAGACTTATTTATAAGCAGTTGGAGCTATATTGTAGTAATTTGAAGACTGGAGTGTATTACAAATGGTTGTTTGTTGATTCCTGATGCGGGGTGAATTAAAATACAATAGCGGTTGCGAATGGGAGAATATTTGACGTCGGTATAGTTGAAAGCACTTTAGTAGCAATATATCCTTCACTTTGTGTACGAAGGGTTAACGCCTTAAGACCATCTCTATGAATAAATAATTGTAATACATTGCTTATTTTGCATGCTACTGACATGAGGGTAATCAACTCCGTATTTTTGTTACAGAAACTCCGTTAAAATTAGACAAATTTAATGAAGTTCATGATATTACTAAAGTAGAAGTAGTAAATTAGAAGTAAGTTACTTTCAGAAGACATTACATACTTATTTTAGAACTTCTGGTTTGTTAAAATTTTTGTAGATATATAAATAAGTAATACATATAACTACATCTTGACTCGACTCGTTGGTGTAAAGGTTGTATTAGTGCGATTGCTGATCATGAAGTCTTGGGTTTGAATCCCAGGTCAGGCCAAAAAATCAATTATTGAGTTTTTCCGTCAAGAAATTCTCAGTTGCTGCTCGGAGTCAGGAAGTTGGCGTTGTCTCACCCCCGTGCGTCGGAAAAGCCTTTAATCCTGCGACTGATCTCTTTCTGGTCGTTACCGTCTCATTGGATTATGAGAGTGAGAGAGTAGAGAGTGCCTCTGTGCTTACGCATACACTTGGGCACCATAGTTCTATCCTGCGCCGATAGCTAGTCTCCGTTAAGGCTGGCCACTGTGACCGAAATTCGGTTTGGAGAACATTATTAATTTATATACTTAGTTCGTTTTTTCTTCATATAGTTACTTTTTTATAATTAATTATTCCCCTTACAAATCTAATTACACCTCCAAAGTAGTATTCTCCGCTTACTTGTAGGTTTACTGGTAGATTTAATACGCTAATTACGCTAACTCCGCGACAAGTCCGCCTTTGTACATTTTATGCAAACAATTATAAGTAAATAAAAAAACAAGTTCTAGTGTATTAAGTATAATTTAACTACAAAGGTAATCTTATATATCCCACTGCTGGGCACAGGCCCCCTTGCCTGAGAGGGTTTTAGGGTAAGGAAATATCTGTTCTGTTGATTGTTATCGAATATCTTCGAAATATTTTTTTTAATTCTTAGACAAGCAGGCTTCCACGAGATGTTTTCCTGGCCATTAAGCACGTGTTAAATCAGCTCTTTAAATTACAATAAACAATATCATTGGGAATCGAACTGAGGGGTTGCCCGCGTACTGTGAAACTTGCATCGAGGACTTGGAGGACTTGTTTTTACGTGGTAGAGCCATGCTGCAGTTATATTAGTAGTATAGTTGTAGCACGAATGGGTCGGCTCGACCGGGGAAGGACCACGCTCTCACAGAATACCAGCGTGAAATAGTAGCTTAATGCTGCTGTGTTTCGTATGGTGAGTGCAGAGAACCGGAGACCCTTTTTACTGGAAACGAGGCATTCCATCTTAGTCCTCACGGGTGACAACGCATCTGCATTTTGATTCGTAATCGAGGATAGATGTAGATGTCTATGGGCCACAGCAACCACTTACCATCAGGTGGACTGCTCGTTTGTCACCCTATCCTATAAAAAAAAAATCGAGGACCCCTGAGCACTTTGGTGAACCTTTTTTTACGTGATTGGTCCGTTAGTTAATCTTCGTCATTCTTAGTGGTGCTCATTTTGTTACTTAAATAGTTTTTTTTTATTAGTTAAACAATTAATACTTAGTAAACAAGTATTTTGAATGGCCTACAAATAATTGTTTTGGGTCTGGATACGTATGTAAACCATGTACCTGCACGATACAGGGAAAAATCCTGGTTTGGGAGTAACTTTTTTAAACAACCAAGAAAAGTTAGCTAGTACTTCTTATTATGTCAGTTGTTTAACTTATACTTTTAATCTATTGGAATTAACATAATAAAATTTTATGTTACTATATAAATAATTATTAAAATTGTAACATACTTTGTGGTAACCCTAAGCCCGCGCGTGCTCATTCACTGTAATTTGTAAGCGGCGCTTGCGCCGCTACCCGGGCAGGCAAACAAGGATCAAGTCTCCTTGCGCTTATCCAAATAGACATGTGTCAAAATGTTCATTGCCATATTGCAGCTGACAAACAATCATGATCCTTATACACGAGCTTACTGTTGTCGCCTATGCCATATAGAGTGCTCTAAAATTAGAGCAAGACGTTTTAAGCATCGCGTGGACTTATTGCATGTTGCTGTTCATTTATAAAATATGTGTTTTTTTTTTCAAATGTTTTCTAGTATTTGTTTTCATAGTGTTTCTCCTTATTTTTCACAATTACATAATAGTCACAGGCATTATTGGAAACCAGTTAATTTAGAGAAATATTAGCCATAGTTGCATCCCTTTGTAGGCTGATTGTCTATCCACATTTGACACTGCTCTGTTCGTCGGTCTCGATATTTTACAAATCTGGACTGGAATATCATATAACGCCTCTTGTCGAAGGCCTTGAGGTCTTTACGGCCTTTCGAACAGTCCCTTTTTACAACACCCAGAGAACGTAATAGTGTTATGCTCTGCCGGTTACCATACAGCAGTTATATTAGACATAAATAATACTTTATAGCAGTCAGGGTGGTAAAATTCCATTTAATTTTGTATAAAATATTTCTTAGCAAAATTAATTTTAGAATAAAACTAATTAACCCCAACGTAAAATTTATTTTCATTATAATAATAATGTTATTTAGTTTTTCAAAATCACACCCGTCGTTGACTTTCAATGTTGCGAATTGCTTTTATATGTGCGTCTAGTTTTTGCACAATTGAATGAATCGATTACGATTCTGATCACATAATCTATTGTTTATTCGATAACGCCGTCATTCGATATTTATTGGCGCTTAAATGCTTAAATCATAGCAATGAAGTAGAATTTGTAATAGAATTGTAGTTTTGAAGTCAATTATCTATGTATAACGCAATGGTCATAAAAAGATGATTGACATGGTGAATTACTTGAATTTATAGTTAATAAAATTTGATATATTTTAGACCGATTCTTAATATACATTTTAATACAAAGTGAATGCCATACTATTCACAGCATAAAATATAAAAGAAAATAATAATTTATATAACTTAAATATGCTTAAGAAAATAAATCGTGAACAAATTAAACTTTAGAAGACGCTGCTTTGTCTAATTATATGAATGTGATGTCATGTGCGCCAGTGATTTTTGAATATAATAAATAATAATAAGTTGACATGGTTTATGAAGAACAAGTTTGTCGCGAGATGACATTGTAATCAAGTCCGTTATTTACAATTCCAGTCTTAGTTAACGTTTTGTGTAAGAACTGAAATCGTTAATGAGACCCTTCTGTGGATGAAAATGTCTATGGACTACAGTATTTAGTGTCCACTTACCGTCGTGTAGCGTGTGTGCTCGTTTATCACCCTTAAATCTAAAGAAAATCTACAGCCTTTTTATAGAATAAGAGTGACAAACGGGCAGATAGATATCTGAGGTACATCCTACGTTTATCTTTGAGTAAAAATCAAAATATAGATGCGTTGTCACCCAACAACTAAGATAGAAAGCCGTATTACTAGTAGAAATAGGCCTTTGGTTAAAGACACTCACTATACGAAGCACAGTTGCGTTTAACGCATTCTATTCTACCTCCAATCTTACTACAGAAGCGTCATACTACATTCGGGAAAGTTAAGATTAGGTGTTTCTTCTGCGTTTATGCATAAACTTGTGTAGTTATATAACCTTTTTTATTGGGTAAGGGTGACAAACAAGCACACAGTCCACCTGATGGTAAGTGATTGTTGTGGCCCATAGATAAACATCTACATCTTTCCTCGCTTACGAATACAAATACAAATACAAAATTCAGATGCTTTGTCACCCGTGAGGACTAAGATTCTCTAAGAACTAGGCATTTCCTAGTTTCCAGTATAAAAAAATCCTAGCGAAAATAGCAGCTTAATACTGTTGTGTTTTATAAAATAGGTGTAGGGATCTGGAGACCCTTTTTTACTGGAAACAAAGCATTCCATCTTTGTCCTTAGGGGTGACAACATATCTACGTTTTGATTCTTAATCGAGTATAGATGTAGATGTCTATGGGCCACAGCATCCGCTTACCACCAGATGGACTCTGTGTTCGTTTGTCACCCTTATTCTATATAAAAAACGTTTTCCGGTTTCCTACACTTACCATACGAAACACAGCAGGATTAAGCAGCTATTTTACGCTGGTATTCCGCGCGAACGTAGTTCTTCCCCAGTCGAGCTCACCCATTCATGTTACAATTATACAACTAATATAGCTGCAGTTAATAGTCTATGTCTACCCGGCAGTTGTCGACATCGTAGAAAATCGATCAGAAGCACATTATTGGTACCTATTACAAATACTGACATGGTTAAGCTTGTAAAGTGTTGTATAACTAATCCACGTAAGTTTACGATCAATGGGTATCAGATATATAAGTATTACAATCTACCGTAATGACCGTGTAGTGGCGGTGTAAACTTTGTAATCGTGATGTAGGAATATCAACTCATGTCATCATTGATGTCGTAGGGGGCGACAGATGGAAGCAAAAAAGGGTGCGCAGCTAACTTACGTGATCAACAAATGATGAAACTAACACAATTTAAACTCACTAAATACAAAGCGTTGTCCAAATCATCACATTTTTTATAAAGTATGTAGTAAAAACTTATTAGTTTAAATTTTTATTTCGATTCAGATCTTCTCAGAGTTATGTTTTGTATAAAAAGTACATAACTAAGATGTTTAATACAAAAGATCATAAAAAAGGGAAATTTGCTTATCAAATCTCTAATTCTCATTCGTTCCATGTCGCATCAACACCTCAGCTGATACTGAACACTCGTTTAACTAACAATGTAGTGGTCAATTTTATACGCTTACCGCGTGCATCGCACATTGGAAATTCACGACATAAGCCATGTAAACGTCACAATTTAAAATAGTGATGTCCTAATTTGGTCTTAACGACTGCTAAGATCTAGTTTTGACCTTTTGTAGGATTTATGTGAGTGCGAGTGCGATCCGAACTTCTTTCAGTTTTCATTTTGAGGCTGATTGTAATTGTACGTTTTAAATAAAATAAAAATTTACAATCGAATATGACGAAAAATCACTGAAGTTGGCCAAGTTTCTTTCTAAGATTTATAACACTTGTAGAGAACTTTAAAAAAAACCAATGAAATAATATCAAATGAATGTACAACAAAAACGAATGGAAATACATGACAACTTAAGGTTACATGACATTCATGTGACCTATCGTAGATTTAATTCCTTTTATAGTTTTGTATTAGTGTCAAAGATTGTCAACTTAGCTAGCATCGTATCTATCCTAGGAATCCTTACTCAATCAAACGTCTAATGTAATTGACCGTTGATCGATATTTTCCTAATATTATTTTCACATCACTAGTATAATTTTAAGTATATAGTATCAAAACTTAAACAACGTTTTTCGCAATGAAGATATTTGATTTTAAATCGTATTCCAAAGATGCATAGTTCAAATTCGTATTAATGAGTAGACGTTACAATAAGAGGCGAGGATGATGGCACTGCACGCAACGTTGTGGATACAACGTCACTTGTTATTCCTGATGCGCTTATACCTATTATGTAATGTGAAGTAGATTAGGTCAGAGTACTTACTATTCGGTTGGTTTTTTATTGTAGGTCTGTAATCGAATTCGATTTGTAACGCGCTCACGGTTTCTATGCGAGGTCTTAGAACATAGATGAAATCATTACTACATTTATATTTATTTAATCTCGAATTTTATACTTGATAGAATCTTCAACGCTAGTAAAGTGTGATTTTTTTCCTTTAACTGTTTATGAAATGGTTTTTAATGATTATAAAATGTTCGCCGTTTCGTGGCGTAAAATAATCTACTCGTACTATTCGACAACAGCATCTTCTTGAAAATAACTCCAAAAAAAAAAACAACTGCTGTTGCCATTAAATTTCCTCTATGAGGCAATTTATCGGGGACACTTTTGTTCAACAGTGGACTTCGATAGTCTGTGATTACGACGATGATGATAAATGTTTATAAAACGTACAAAATATTGGTTTTTAGTCCCTTAATTGAATATCTGGGGGCACGGCAGTGATTGACTTGGCAATCGCACTATGCGATCTAATTTCAAATAATATGTATTACTTGTGAGATACATTGTGTTTTCATGCGATGGCCAAGTCAATCTGTATATTTAAAACATACAGGATTTTTAACATTGTCATGGTCACTATAAAATGTTGTTAGGTTAGCTAATTACGTAATAACTTAAAACAGAAGGACCCTTAAGTTGGGACTGAATAAATTAACCGACTTGGTATTACATGGATCTCACAACTTTTTATGGTAGAAGAACTGAGTTGCGAGACTTGGTTTTTTTTACAAGTTATGTTTTTGATGGCATAAAATATATTTGAGGAAGTAAACACATTAAAGCGTGGTTTGAGCTTGTTTTTTATATAGAATTAGGGTGAGAAACGAGCACACAGTCCACCTGATGGTAAGTGGATGGGCCACCCATAGAGAAACACATTTATCCTCGATAAAAATCAAAACGCAGATGCGTTGTCAACCCGAGGGCTAAAATGGAATGCCTCGTTTCCAGTAAAAAAAAGGTCACCATACGAATCACAGCAGTATTAAGCTGCCATTTTACGCCTGTATTCTGTGAGAGCGTGGTCCTTCCCCGTTCCAGCCGACCCATTCGTGCTACAACCATAATATAGCTGCAGCGTGGCTCTAAAACGTATAAGTACAACAACAACAAACATAATAACGATAAAACACAAAAATATAACATTGAAAATCTTATTACAGATAATCTAACTATATCTTAGGTGTAACAACAATAACAATTTTTGGCAGATACCCTCATATATAGTTACGATATATGTATGGTGGTGGTGTTATCCATTACCACATTAGGTTCTACAGGCATGATAAGAAGCAAATGTTTTAACGAGATACTATTTACTTGAAATTTGCATCATTAGTAACTGGTAGGTTTCCAGGTGGTAGAGCAACGTAATAGCTATATTATGGTTGTAATTTGCAAATTTACAATAGTTACAGTTCCCGATACAGCCTATTAAAGTTCACTGCGGAACACAGGCCTCCCCCACAGATTGCCTCATATGGGGGATGTTTTCTACAGTTTGCACACTTAGCAAGCAGATCAACAACAACATTTTTTTAGTCGTTATTAAGATGATGCTGCTGCCCACGTCATCATTAGTTTCCCTCTGTCGCCTCTTATGACTTCCACGGAATGAAAGGGGGTATTAAACATTCTTACACTGCCACTACACGTTACATCTTAAATGCTATTTTTAATATATGAATATCAAGCAATAGTTGATCTTCATAAATAATCATTGGCACTTCTAATGATATCTTAAATGTGCGCGCTCAAAAACCAATTGCATTGCATTATAATGACATTCGACTCATCGGAGTTTTATTTACGACATTAAGTTTATACGGTACAATAAAATCACGGATAGCATTCGTTAAGTCCGACACGTCCATGCTAGTAGAAAAATCATCGTACATTACTTACAAATAGACTCTCAAACGTATTACCACTTAGAAGCGCCCAACCGTGAATCGATATCAACAAATCGATTCCACCAAGCACATCTATGGATAAAATGTATCGAATGATTGCTGTAATGACAATTTATGTTCCAGTGCTGTGGGATATGTAAACGAGGATTAGACAAGTAAGGCAGTGTTCTCTAGTTAATGGAGACCACCCGCGCGAAGCAATTTTTGATATTCATTCGATGAACAATATCAGTTTTGAGCGTTTTAGTGACGCTTTGGTGCTTTAAAATTTGGATGACCTGTTGATGGTTATTTTATGGAAAATTTATTGGTGTTGTCATCACTACACGCTATGGGAAATTATTCTATTGTAGAGATAAGTTGAGTTCTAATTAATTATATACACATATTTCGTTTAAATACACACATACGTGTTACGTCTGCCATCTTAGTTAAACGACATTAAAAGCTTTTCAATTCTTATTTTATTTAATATTGAATAAAGGTGGACAGGTGACAAACGAGCACCCAGTCAAACTGATGATAAGTGGATGATGTGGTCCATACACATCTATATCTATCCTCAATTAAGAATCAAAATGCAGATGTGTTGTCACCCCTGAGGACTAAGATGGAATGCCTCGTTTCCAGTAAAAACTATCTCCGGTTCTCTACACTCACTATTCGAAATACAACAGCATTCAGCTGCTACTTAACGATATACGAGCCGATCAAAATATAGCTGCTACGTGGCTCTTTAAATGACTATTAAAATTTAAGGTTAGGTTAGGTTTTTTTTTTAATACCAAAACTTGTTGTTGGAATAATATATTTCTATTCAGAACATTGTTGTAAATTCTTAAAGTCGTCGTAAATATTTAAAGAAACATTTACGTCATAAAACACCTGATTATAATAACATGGTTATTGAATAACCTCGCGCTTAATTGGCAACAAATTATTTTTGCAATCAAAACGTTTATTAACGAAGTGACCGATTCAAAAAAATTACTCAACTCTAGTCTTACAAATGAGATCACATTAGTCAGTGTGTTTCAACTTTCAATTATTATTCTGTTGTTATTCATATATTTCATAAAAAATGAATACGTACATTCATATTATAGTTATAGAGTGACGTTCTGGCAAGGGAGCAAGAAGACGATGCAGGTGACCCAAGAACGTGCTTCGTGGTATTCCCTGAGGGAGGTCTATATTCAGCATTGGACTAGTGATAGTCTCTAATGTCGATGATGGTGATAAAGTGTCTGCCGCGCCGTTGCTATTTGTCGGCAGGCTTTAAGTATGCTTGATATTATTTTTAAAATGTTTAGACATGCCGGTTTTTCTTCATAACGAATTATAAGAACATTTAAACTTGCGATAAACAATTTGTAGATGTCATTAATTCAATTAATGAAAAATACCGTTTCTAAATCTATGGACAGAATTACGAAATGTTTTTTTTAAAATTATTATTCTATTTCTATTATTCTACTTGATATACAAATAGCCTTAGCAGCTTTAAAGGTTAGCGCCCGCCTTTTATTTTATAGTTGCTCCGAAGAAAATAGCAAACAATTGATACAACCTATCAAAAGTCCGCTGATGAATACAGACTTCCCCTAAAGATAACCCCACAGTATACATAATATAGTTGACATAGTATACATAGTATATACACAATGTACTCCATATTTTCCATAGTTACCACGCTCGATGGGGGAGGCTTGGTAACTGTAGTTTTATATTATTGTGTGTTGTTACTGGGAAGATGATGTCTGCCTATCACGTGTTTAATTTCACTCAGTTGCCACTTACGACAAACGCTGATGATATTTGGGTTATTGGATTCTCTTATTACGTGGTGTAATAAGAATTCATGGCGCACAGACAAACAGATATATAAGAAAGTGAAGTATCATTTTCATCCAGCTCATAGCTATTTTCAATCGACTTCCAAAAAGAAGGAGGTTCTTATTTCGACTGTATTTTTTTATGTGTCTTACCTCAGAACTTTCCTTTTCTTTTCTACGTAAACCAATTTTGATGATTACTTTGTTATATAAAACTGGTGTATCACACTTGGTCAAATAAATTTGATTAAGATCTGATCAGTAGTTTTTAAGTAATCCTTAATAGTCCGTATTTAATTGACTTGAAAAACATTGATGTTCTCATTTTATTTATATAGAACTCGGTTGTATATAACTTTTAATTTTATTACTTGTTAATGTTTCAAATCCCTATTTTATCGGGAAATTAGTTTAAAATCGATTGTCAAACTGTCCCAAACATACAAGAGAGTCAGATCATATTACATTTTCATCCAGTTAGTAGCCTTTTCTGACTAGGAGTCTCAGTAACTACTACCCCCTTAAATATTTCCGCAGAATTACTGTGTTCCATACATTGCAGTCTATAAGCCAGGTAAAATACAGGCTGTGAAGCATTTCGTATTAGTTCACCTCAGGGTTCGATGCCCGCCCGCATCAACGAAATTGTTAATTACAATTTTAAGTGCTGATTTACCAAGTGCTCGGCGGTAAAGGAAAACATCGTGAGGAAACCTGCATGTCCGATAAATAAGAAAAAAATTATTTCGAAGACATATTATGTAGTTCACCAACACGTATTGGGTCAGCGCAGTGGACATTTCTTTGCTCTAAAACACTCTCGAGGAGGAGGCCTATGCTCAGCAGTGGGATGTATATTATAAATGCTGTAAATTTAACTTAAAACTTTTAAGCATTAGTATTTAAGGTTTAAAATATGTAATAATTAAATTTCGTAATGGATCAATGTTGTCTACTAAAACAGGCTAGTATCGTGTGCTCGTTTATTAGTGTTGGTATAAACATTGTCACGCGCGATGGAGCGTGAAATGGATTGAACGCGCATCCGATCGCGTTACGCGCAGTCGCTACTCAACTTGTTTGAAATCCGAGCAGTGCGCCTGTCGCACGACCACGATAATGATCTCGGTTATGGGATTAGTTTATTAGAAAACATAATTATATTAATGGAAACACATGGAGAAAATATTTCATGATAATATCAACATTGTCATTATCTTTATTACAGTGCACAGATGAACTTTGGGCCAAAGGAATGCCATAAAGCACGAACTTAAATCGTTTGCATCCATCGACTTCCTGCATGTCTTACCAGGTCACCACTCTTTCTAGGGAGGTGTCGCCCTAAACTTTGCTTAAAGGTACTCTTTTTTCCCTCACTATTAGAGATCAAGAGTAGTACTAAGTAAGGGCTTTACGTGATTTCTTATGCGCGGGTAACTTAATGACTATTTTCTCCCACTGTGAATTTCTAATAACCAAGGCAAATAACCCAATTTGTGATTTCGGTCCAACACTCTCCCGGGATTAAATACCGGGTTTCATTTCAATGACTTAATTAGCGCCACGCTTCCGTCTACGAGGCATTTAAGCACACAATACACCTGATGGACGGAAAACATGTGAAATTTGACTCAATTAAAACGCAATGTACTCCTATTCATTTTTGTCAATAATAATCAAGTATTATTAGGAAAACCTTGCGAATTATTTCACATTTTTATATCATTTGATTTTGAGTGTAACCCATATCGTCTCGTAGCTGTCTTAAACAGAGGGAGAATGAAGCAGAAAAGTGACAGCAGCGTCTTCCTGATGACACTTCAAAATTGTATAAAGCTGCAGTTACCAATCCGTTCACGCAGTCACCAAGCGTGGCAACACCGCCCTATGCAGCAATCTATGGTTAAAACCCATGGTCGGCATTTTAATTTTTATAGACTGTAATGGAATGTGTGTTTTTGATAATTACTTAATTTAAATTTTAATGTATTTTTGTAAACGATATTCATTTTCAAAAGATACACATTTTTACACTGTTAATGCATTGAATAAAACCAATTTTTTAAAATTATATCGCGTCGAGACAGATTTGTGAAGTTTCTTTGGTTTACTCACCTCCTTCATCTAATATCGATAACCATTTTATGGAGTAAAAGCCTAAGTTGAAACGAGGCCTTAGGTTCCCAGGCATTAAATATCAAGCGGTGCATCTACGGTAGTTTATTGGTTACGAGGGTAAGCGCAAACGCATTGGGACGTCAGAGCGAGGTTATTTATACCTATCGGCAGTTCGCTCGGTGTGGTGCAGGGCATCATATTAATAGGTGTCGAGAACTGAATAAGGATTTCACACAAACATAGACTACAAAACTTTCACAGAACTTTACTAACGCAGTAAATAAATTAATGGTAAACTATCAAGGTATAATGTAAGTAAATAGTCGTAAAATAAGCAATTAATTCTGACTAATTACACATTTTAACCAGTCGTTTTTGCTTGAATTTTAGTAAGCATTTATTTTAGCATTGGTAGTAGATGGAGTACTGGGTTCAATTTGATTTTAATGGTACAAAGCGCATGTTCGCTAAAGTTGTTTGTTTTTCGACGCCGAAAAAAAATCGTAAGTGAGCGCAAAAACTCCAGGATTTGGTAGAAATAATTGAATTTCTTTATGTAATTAATACCGAGTATCTTGATTTTTGATAATTTAGCGTAGCGGACAGTAAGTGGTAAATTATAATAAATGATAGAAATCAGTGGCAATGCCTGGAAAAATTTACTCTTTATAATTGCCGTAAAAATATTTAGTTTATACGAGATAGAGCCATGCTGCAGTTATATTAGAAGTATAGTTGTAGTACGAATGGGTCAGCTCGACCGGGGAAGGACCACGCTCTCACAAAATACCAACGTGAAACAGTAGCTTAATGCTGCTGTTTCGTATGGTGAGTGGAAAGAACCGGAGAGCCTTTTTACTGGAAACGAGGCATTCCATCTTAGTCCTCACGGGTGACAATGCATCTGCATTTTGATTCGTAATCGAGGATAGAAGTAGATGTCTATGGGGCACAGCAACCACTTACCATCAGGTGGACTGTGTGCTCGTTTGTCGCCCTATCCTATAAAAAAAAGTTTAAGTTACAGCATATATACATCCAACTGCTAGGCACCGGCGACTTTGAAACGATAAAAGAATAAATACTTTCTGACGTTTTACAAACGTAATTAATATTTCTTACGTCGAAAGTCAAAGAATTTTCATTTCATTTCATTCCTTGTGACTGTGAAAAATTATCAGGAATTTTAGTGAAAATTTCCAACGATATTTCTCTAAAACAATATTTTGTTTTAATGGATGGTAGACTATGAGCGTAGGACCGTCGCAAGCGGTCACAAAGTGCTCGCACTGAGTGGCGATCCCGTCACCCGCTGGGCCGCAACTATAAATTCCACCGCTTGTGCCGCGAAACACGTTGCGACACCGCACCTCGCTCGCGTGTTGTTGGAATTCTAATGAGATGGCATGTGCTTTACTAGTTAAACTGTTAGACCTTGGATTTTATGTTGATTTGTCGAAGTTTTTGTAGAGTAATATGTTAATAAGAATGAGCCGACGTTCATTCGTCGAAATTTGACCGTAACTCATTATTTTTTTTAAATTTGTATATAAACAAGCCATATTTCACTTTCTATTGCACATTAGTACATAAAGTGCAGATATCCAATACATAACATATAAGACAAAGGCTGTTTTTTCTCGTCATATCTTCTACGGACTATTGAAAAATAATTTGAAATCAAACAAATTTCACATATCAATCCATCAGTAATTATTCGGTGATGTTATAACCAATTTTAGTACTGAATTAAATCATATGGATAAATTTCAGAAAAGCATTACATAATATTTACACATTTTCAGGGGCATATGGACTTTAAAAACTGATGACCTATAAAGTCGAAGCCTAATGTAGGCAATAAAATTAATTTTAATTTAAAGTATTGGACCAACAACAATATGATTGGGCCATGGGTTTTTGAATTGTTTCATTATTTGAATAAAATTAAACCAAACCATTTTTTGGATTAAATAATATTTGTTTAATTTTGAACCCAACATTCTCGGGTAGGTAGGCGACGATTTTAGGTTGGAATAGCCCATCCTTTCACTCTGATTTAAACGCTAATGAAAAATGAATAGATGTGGGTGCATATTGCGTGTATATGTATTTTAAATTAAGAATTAAAACTTAGATATATTGAAAAAGAAATTAATAATTAGCATAAAACTATACTAAGTACCAATTTACTAGTCGAGCAAATTTCGGATCTAAAATTAAATGCGTATACATGACTCCGCGTTTTTAAAATGCTGCATTTGAATGACTAGTGGTTTTATCAAAAAAAAAAGTTGCAATTAATTTTTGTATACAAACGATACCAACTAAATGTATTAATTGCTCAAAGTCAGTGAAAGTACTACAGAGGTACGGATATAAACACGTTGATTAAGTTTGTGAGGCGTATTAAGGCTCTGGAGAATATTGGTCAGAGCGCTTTGTTGCTACAGCTTATGAACCTACTTGATTCGAGAGTATCTCTGTGTTTGCACAAATATGCCATAAGTTAATATGTATATATTTTGTGTAGTAATTAAACTGTATTCGTAAGCACAAGAGTGTACTTTCCATTCCTCCCTCTCATACCACAGCTACTAACCGAAAAACCAGAAATTGCCATATCGCCAATATTCCAGAATGACCACCACAATCTACTATATATATAAATATATATTCCACGCATTAAAACCAACGGTTTAATGCGTACAGCAAAGGAGTGGAATAATTTGCCGACGTCTATCTTTCCGTCCGAATACAATCTGGGCGTCTTCAAGGCAAGAGTGAATAGGCATTTGTTACGCTAAGACAGTGCGATTTACCATCTAAGGCTGCATCACCACTTACCTCCAGGTGGGATTGTGGTCAAGTACTGGCTTATAAAAAGTAAAAAAAATGCTTTCGGAGGCACGGGGTTCAAACTCCATCACCTTCCTGATACCACTGCAAGACTTCATGATACTATAAGCTCGTTTTGCGTAAATCATACCAAAAATAAATATTAAAAAAACAAACCAAACACATTGGACGAAACACACCGAAAAACGTCGGGATAATAATAAAAATAAATTAAAGTAATTAAACGACCGATAAAATCCGTAAATAATATTTTTATTCAATGTGTAGTGTTCGCGTAAATTTAAGAAATGTTTATTTGACTGTCATGTTTAATTATTACACAATATTAG
Organism: Parnassius apollo; assembly: GCA_907164705.1. Taxonomy (NCBI): domain Eukaryota; kingdom Metazoa; phylum Arthropoda; class Insecta; order Lepidoptera; family Papilionidae; genus Parnassius; species Parnassius apollo. The sequence continues at coordinate 7,564,536 of CAJQZP010000117.1, forward strand.
AACATCACATGCGCTGTATAGTGGTACATGTCGTCGTAAGACGACAGAGAGACACTGAAATAGGTAGCAGCATCTTTTAGTGACTAACGAAAATAATATGATATGTGGTTACTAAGTGTGCTAACTACGACAAAATGCTCCTATGAATATTCTATGAGGAGGGGGGAGGCATTATACAGCGATGAACTTTTGATAGACGGTAAGAAAAGAATGAACGAGTAAGTCAACAAAACATAATTATATTACCTTTCTTTTATGTATCATAGGTATGGAAAATACTTAACAAAGTTTGTGTGAAATCAGTCTTATCCGAACTGTACTTTCATTGCATCTACAACCATATTTATTTGCCAAATTAAGGGAATCACGTATTGGCCGATAATGACAATGTGGTGCGCCGAATTTCAATTGCGGGTGATTGCACACAATTTGATACAATTGCTGCGCTGTTTCTGTTACCCCTATCATTTTCTGAGAAGAGGTGATAAATATGCCAAAGGTTGAGAATTAAGATCAATTTGAGAAGCTTTCATGTTGTTGGTTGTTACGTGATGCAGCGCATCTGAAACACAGAGCAAAATGAGTAAAAACGGAGTAAAATGTTAATTTTGTATTTTATGATTTATTGTATTCTATTTGTAATATACTCTAAATAATTTTCTTACGAACTAGGGACCCGCCCGGCATTGCCTATGTGGGATCTGTTAATGTGATGTCGTTTAGTTTTTTTTAATATAACTTCACTTACTATTTATTTTATCAATTATTTCATTTAAAGCACTTCAAGCACACACACACACACACACACACACACACACACACACACACACACACACACGCACGCACGCACGCGCACACACACGCACGCACGCGCACACACACACACACACACACACACACACACACACACACACGCACGCACACCCATCCGTACGGACGTCCACGTGAAATTAGTAAGAATAGCTTCCTGGGATCTCAAAACGTCGAGATCTGATGAAAGCTCGATTATCATTTTTAACTTCCCTATTTTTGAAAATTTTCAGTTTTCTTAGCAGAAAGTTAAAAGCGTTTTATATCAATAAATAATATATAGCAACACTTATCGATATCATACGCCGTTCTCTTGCCACCGTCAATGTGCCAAGTGTACTTGAGCCGTCTGGTATTGCAAGAGATGATGGCAAGAGACCGGACGGTATGAGTTTGATTCTATGGACGATGGGCTGGGTGCTGGTATGGGATGCAACTTGTTCAGACACGCTGGCCCCTTACCATCTACATGGAACTAACAACAGAGCTGGTGCGGTTTGTGAAGCGGCTGAAAAAGCTAAAGTATGCAAATACAGAAGTCTAGAAATCCTTTCAGACCCTTGTCCATGGGGTCCTAGCGCTATAAGCCTTTTTAAATAAATAGCAAAAAGGTTAATCGACGTCACAGGAGACCGAAGAGCTGGCAGCTACCTCGGACAAAGAATTAGTCTAGCTATTCAACGGGGAAACGCTGCCAGTATCTTCGGAACCTTGCCTAAAGGACCTCCTTTTTAATAATATATTTTAATTATAATATATATTTTTAAGGGTTTTAGTATTAGATTTAGAATTTAGAATGTTGTTTATATTATATTAAACGTGAAAAGTAAAAAAAAAAATTGCTGTTTGTTTTGAAATTATAATAATCATTAAACAAAAAATAATACAGCGTAATGTAAAATATGCTCAACAAATTAACTAACTAAATTTTCTTTTAAACATCATGAAGAAGCTTCTCACCTTTTCAATTCCTTCGACAACTACTAAACATAAAACTAATTCATAATAAAATGAAGTGATGTTAATGTGAAGTGATGTTAACATCGTACGTCGTAACGTCGTCAATTCGATCCGCGGCGATCCTGACATCCCACTTTCGCTTCCTTTCAAACACCTACAGTATAATCGGTTCACACAATAATAATCGATTCAATACTACACGCATTCGCACCGTGAGTTTCGCGTGAACATTTAATGAGCACTCTATTTGAACTCCCAAAATCCAACAATAGATCTAATCAGCGTTCGGAAATCACAAATCACTACCGTTAGTGCTATAATTCGTATCCGATTTAATCATCTCTCGATTCAAAATCGATTCAATGATCGACATAGTGAGACCGCCCTGTCCACCAGCTAAAGGCATTGACAAAAGAAAAGAAAGTGTTGAGTCCGTTAACGATGTTTGAATTTGGAATCGTGTTCGTATCACCTCAAAAATGACGACATACGCGGCGTATTATTGGTACTACATACAATTGTGTGACATAATCTATTTCAAACTTTCTCAATTATATGTATCCGTAGAAAAATGTGTACATGACATTAAAATGTTCTAAATCGTAATCACAAATAAAAAAATATTTTTAAGTTGTCTAATATTTTTATTATTTTTCAACAACACACACACACACACACACACACACACACACACACACACACACACACACACACACACATATATAAAAAAAAAATATATATATATATATTGTTCTATGCAATGCGACAATACAGCATTGTCGCATTCGATGGAACTACCGAGAAAAGCACTCTCTCTTTAGTTGGGAACTTTCCTTTGGTATTAGTAACCTAGTCTTTTCCTTGGTTTAGTAAATACAGGCACACTTTTTAGGCCTCGGTAGTAACGAATTAGTAACCTTCTGTGTTCAAATTTTTGCAGATGTTCATGAGCTAGAGTGCATCACCATGTGGACTGTAAGTCAATACATATTTATGGCTCATGACGTGCATTACAACGACAAATGGCAAATAACACAAAATACTAGCGTAAAAAAGCAGCTCAATGTTGTTGTGTTCCGTATGATAAGCGTAGAAGATCGGAGATCCAATTTACTGAAAACGAGGTATTATTACATCTTAGGATAAATACGCATCTGAATTTTTAATTTGTAATCGAGGATATATGTATATGTTTATGGGCCACAGCATCAACTTACCATCAGGTGGACTATGTACCCGTTTGTTTATTTCCTTATTTCTATAAAAAAAACTACGTTAAATAATGGAATTTTTATGAAAGCTCCCTTTCTGAAAACCTTCAGTATCACGCTAGTAATTGAGCCATGTGAATAATATTTTGTGATTAATTATTATTATCTGTACTTTCATAGTGCACTACTACATGGTTCTTTTCCCCCATTTGCTTATCATGAAAATAGACAAGTACGGTACCATGACCTTGCCCATATCTGACGTTTTTCGTCATTGGTTTGGATATTTCTTGTCTAGCGAGTAACAAGTGAAATATTACCGCAATATGAGGACGCTATAAGATACTCTTGGTATTTTCCTTAGTCAACCCGAATGACGTATTTGAAAAGTATTGAATTTATATATAGATGTCCAAATAATTTAAAATTAAGTAAAATACTCTTTTTTTAAACGTTACTCCTACACTAGGATTTCTCCTGTATCGTGGTTTGAAAAAATAAATTGCACAAGGACAAACATCCAGACCCGGAACAATTATTTGTAGGCCATACAAATACTTATTACGTGCGGAATTCGAACCCGCGACCCCCAGCGCAGCCACTCATTGCTAAGCCACTGCACCACGGAGTCGTTGAAGTAAAATACTATTTGACTACACCACCAAACCACACGTATGAGGCGGTGTAAGAATATCTACTACGCAATATCGCTATTTAAATGTTGTAAGAGGTGACAGAGAACAATCTTAAACCAGACGATAGGTAGCATCTGCAATTAGCAACTAGAAAAAAACACTGGTTCAAATGTCTCTTTCATGAGATAACCTTTGGGGGACGCCTATACTCAGAAGTGGACTTGGATAGGCTATATAGATTGACTGACTACAAAAATCAAAATATTTTAGTAAAATTTTGAGTGAGAATATAATCTGAGGAATCCTTCAATAACTTAATGAGTGACCTTGCACAGCAAGTTAATATCGTTAAGCCCAAATGTCCCTCAGTTGAGTACAAGTACAGGGTTAATGTTGTTTAATGGGCACTTGTATGTGATTCAATCTGTAGTAGACTAATTTGTTTGTAAGTGTTATGGTTACAAATGTATGGTTCCACATACACATAACATAAGTAATTTTTATATGTTTGGATGTTTCTGGTGTGATTATCAACTTGCATCTCAAATCTTGGTCAATTAAAAAATGACACAAAATAATGATTTGGTGCTTTAAGAATGTTTGTGTTCTCAATTTTTTTTATAATTTCAACTTACAAAGAAACCACTTTATGTTGGAAACGTTTGTATAATTTGATAACCTACTTTATCAAATTCGCATTTCATATCTATTCAGAATTTCAATAAACTGATGTAATAAAACCTCTGTAACGGAAATACATAGGATTATTTCGTAGGTTTCCCGGTTTTCTGAACTAGCACGACACACTTAAATATTAGCAGGTCTAAATTTATTTAATATACTATATATTTAATATACTAACTTACACTTGTTGAAGCAACGTTGAGAACACTTCCTTGCCCTAAAACTATATTAGTAATCAGAGGAGGCTTAGGACAGAGTACATTTAGATATTATTTACTATTACTCTAGATTTTAAATTTAGTTTTTACATAAGAAATTTTAAGGGTATAAAATTTATCCTCTACACAAATTTGGAAAACCCATAAAAATAAGATACTAAGAAATGAAATACCCGGAATACCTAACCGAAACGTGTAAAATCTGACAAACAACTTAAAGTGCGAGGAAATAAAAACTTGGTACCACCCCTTTTATTAAAAAAAACACGAGTACGCTTAACGGTATTTTGTTTCAAAATATACCGATGCTCGTTCACAGACTCCAAAAACTGCGCATATAAATTATTCATTCCGCGTCTCCACATTAAACTTCATTATAATATCGAATGCGCCTGCACCGTTCCGATCTTTAATTTCAATATTCTTACATAAGTTTTTGATACATTTTCAATGTTCAAAAAGTAAAAATGCACTGAAATTACCCAAGTACATTTTTATGCAGATCAGTTTCGCTCGTGGGTGTAAAATTTTAATGGTAATGTAGGTAACACTTTCTTGGTTGATGTGTACTCTATTATTATTGACATTCTCGTTTCTGAGTTTGCTCTGTATGTAACAACGATCGAAGGTGCGTGAAATCAGGTATTACGATCGTCAGTCCAAATTTAGTAAGTTATAAAAGTGACCCATTCTTTTGATTTTAAACCAATGACATGATTATTTTGTTTATGATCGTTTCTTGATTGGTCTGTACGATTGCGATGCAACAGAAGGTCGGCATATCTAGTAGAAAAAGGTATTATAAATCATATATCTTTTTTTATAAGAATTCGTGGAGATAATACGCTTTCTTAGACCTTTTTTTACTTATGTTTACATTTTACAATGTTGAGAAAAATGACTTTCTTGTTGCTATGTGTCACAAAGACTTCGGCAGTTGGGCCTTTTCTAAGCTATGGCGTAGTTTTTTCGACATGCAAAAACTGTTATGTGCATAAAATGCGTCGCTTGCTGATCCTTGTCCACAAATTAAGACGTTGTCGACGTCGGTAAGTCCTCAACATGGTTATTGCTGCATCGCGGTCTTACCGACCGATACCGAAGAAAGAAATGAAAGGACTATATATCAAAAGAGTACGACATAATATTCATTATCATTAAAAATGAAAACAATATTAGTAGAGCAGTCCTTTTTGCAAAATTATAAAACAATGTCACAATCGAAATATTTTGATATTAATATTGAATAAATTGACATTTATGGCATGTTAAATACAGTAGCCATTAGTATTTCTTGCAGCTGTCATTGTTCGGGGTCCATAGGTTAATTGACTACATTCGCTTTTGAAATATGATTGGCGAACGTATCGAAAAAAAGACGTTTGGGTTTATGAGTAAGTTTGAAATACTTTAGCTTAGCAATGTTATGTTTATTCAGAATAGGTCGTTTATGAGTCAACGGGTCAAAGGTTTTTGTTACCTTCACACTGAGACTTCATATTTTACTTTGAGTATCATATTATACGAGATTCTCTTAATTCACATAAAATTAAATTAATAGAAGGGATATATTTTCGTCTTTATTTTTTGCTTTGTGACCATTAGTCCATTCATCAAACCTGCATGGCTGCGGAATAGAATATTTAGACAACTGTTAACTGGAGCAGTGCGATGGAACGATTGCTCCATAACGCTTTCAGAAAATAGAGGAGGCTGCTGGGGCCCGCTCACAAGTGAGACGCATATTATAGGATATGACTTTACTTGACTTAGTCTTTCGTCTTTAATTGCTATTTCAGATGTCGATTTATTTGGGCGGAACAGGTCACGTAAGTAAACAATATTTCTGATAAAAAAATGGCCAATTTGATATATTTATGATACGTATATGGTAGAAGTAAGTTCGTCACTCCATTCCAAAAATAAAAAATAAAGCTTTTGGATATCAGTAGATGGAAATGTATCATCATTATTATCATTATTACACGCCTTCACAATTCCCAAGGAATGCCACAAAGTTCGGTGCTAAGGCACCTGCTTCCATCGACTTCCTACATTATTTGACAGCTCGATAGCATTTGGCAGTTCGAGATTACCACGCAATAACTATTTTTCCCATGTGTTTGTCGGTTGTTGAAGTTATATGGCTTGATCATTGCTACTTCAGCTTATTTATCCACTGCACTTTGACAATAGGTATGATAATATTATAACCATTTAGTATGTATAGACGTTGCAATTGTTTAATGGCGGCGATATGCAAGTATTAGGGTATTAAGGTGAGTCGCCTACTCATTTGTGAGACGTCTGTATGTCTGATCGCCAATCAGTCAGCCAACTGTCGTGATTACGGCAAATTTTCTTATCATAGACGGTGCCAATATCCAGTCGTAAACTCTTTCTAATGAGGAGATTAAAGATAATGATTTAATTAATATGGTCTTTAAGATATTGCTAAATACACTTTATGTGGTTGAGCCTTGCTGAAAGCGATTATAGCTAGCTAGCTCGGGTCTAGATTTGAAAAGGATTATCCTCTCACGGAATAAAGCCGTAAAATAGCAACAAGATACTCTCGAATCAAGACGAGAACCGGGCATGTTTTTACTGGTAAGCGTGACAACGCATCTGCGTTTTGATTGTTACCCTCCATATAATAATAATAATGTCCTCCAGACCGAATTATGATCACAGCGGTCAGTTTCAAAAACATAGTGGACTAGTGTATGCGCAACATAGGATAAACTTTCTATTCCCTCACTCTTTGGGACGGCAATCCAACATGACTGAGTGACATCAGGTGCAGAACCAACAAAGGGTTAAACACCGCCAACTTCATGACTCCATGCTGCTACTAAAATACCCCAAATACTCGTTTCAGATACTACATACAAATGTAAGGGCGACATGAGTAATTCTCGTGTGACTTCGCTATTTAGCCGGCAATATTATCATAAATGCTAATGTAAGTATTATTATTTTGGAAATAAAATGCAGTTTGTTTCTAAATGGCTGACATATTCAGACACTTAAAGAAAGTTAAATGTAGAAATGAACCGAAACTTCGTTGCTTTCGATTTAATCGATTATCCGATTTATGGGACAGTTAGTTGTGTCATCTAGTGATTATTTATTCATGCCACAATAATATAAAGATTTTATTAGTAGATGACATAATAATTATATTTAGTATATAAGAAGACTTAAGTTATATACTAATAAAATTTTTAATAATTGAAATAAACTTCTTGCTATCAAAAAGTTCATTTCAAAAACCAATAGTTTAATAGTGAAGAATGCAATCTAAGGAATATAACTTAATTTGGGTGGAATAGAGAGCAGTATAAAGTAAGTGAGATAACAAAATAAAAGCTTGAATCCTTTATAAAAATCTGTTTTGAAACGTTTTCTAATAAAATTTAATCCTTATTTTGTAATAAGTGAACTAAAAAGGTATGGTGTGTGTATAACTACAACCCATTTTAATCAAAAAATATGTATTAGTAGTATAGTTGTAGTACGAATGGGTCGGCTCGTCCGGGGAAGGACCACGCTATCACAGAATACCATCGTAAAATAGTAGCTTAATGTTGCTGTGTTTTGTATGGTGAGTGTAGAGAACCGTAAATACTTTTTACTGGAAACATCTTAGTTCTCACGGGTTACAACGCATCTGCATTTTGATTCGTAATCGAGGATAGATGTAGCTGTTTATGGGTCATAGCAACCATTTACCGTCAGGTGGACTGTGTGACATTTTTCACCTTATCCCATAAAAAAGATGGAGTATATCTCAGCCTTAATAATAATAGTTGTCTTAATGACAATAGGTTGGCTGTACTCTTCAGATTGGAACACACCTGTGCAATCTCTGCTATTGAGCGTTTAAAATAGAAAAGGGGGTTTGCACCCCCTTATCCTACTTTTAACCTACCCAGATAGACTTCCAGATAGGATAGGAGTCCTACCTACCACCTGTGAACATTTTATAGAAATATGGTGACAAACGAACACACAGTACACGTGAGGGTAAATGCTTGCTGTGGCTCATAGACATCTACATCTAACCTAAACTAAGAATCAAAATGCAGATGCGTTGTCACACCTTAGAATAAAGATTGAATGCCTCGTTTCTTGTCTTAAAAGGGTCTCCTGTTCTCTAGATACTCTCTCTCTCTCTCTCTCTCTCTCCATATATATATACATATATATTATACATATATATATAAATATTATATACATATATATATATATATATATATATATATATATATATATATATATATATATATATATATATATATATATATATATATATATATATATATATATATATATATATATATAAATATATAAATATATATGTATATATATATGGAGGAGAGAGAGAGAGAGCGAGAGAGTATCTAGAGAACAGGAGACCCTTTTAAGACAAGAAACGAGGCATTCAATCTTTATTCTAAGGTGTGACAACGCATCTGCATTTTGATTATATATATATATTATATATATATATATATATATATATATAGTCAAACAAAGTATATATATATATATATATATATAGTCTGTATATTTGATTATGTATACAACTCGCTTAGTACAGTCAAATTTTTGGGTGGTCTGTAAGATGAATAATACTATTCATTTGGTATGCTCACAAATTAAAATTTGCCAATCAAAATAATCTCCTATTACTACCGAATTTGTAACTGTAATAAAAATATTGAACATTTTTTAAAAACAAATGCTTAGTTATAAAAGACATTGCGATATGATTCTTATGTTATTTGAAATAGGAGCGTTGTCAGTGGTAGTGTGTTCCGCCCACGCATTGTTCCATTGGTGTGTTTGTTTTAAATACATTTGAATAAATAAATAATTATGTTAAACATCTAATCAGCGTTTTGTTGGTTTCCGTAATAAATTTTTAAATAAACTGTACCGCTGTCACGTCTAAGAACGTAAATAACGCGTTAGGACAGAACTGTACGTAAGTGGTTGATAATGAAAATAAATGAAGAAGGGGTTATTTTATAGTACCATATAGAAATAGTTACGTATTTGAAATAAAACACATTTTACGGATTTCATCGCGTTTAATTTAACTTTTAATTCCCGACGTTTCGGGCATTTTCACGACTAAGAGGCTAGACGTACTGATATGTCTGATAGTTAAGGAAAACTACCTTTATCATTTAACTATAATTTTTTTGTCCGATATACGCAGAATAGGCTCACAGTAACTTGTAGTCTTGCAGTATTATGTCCGGGTTTGGATTTAATTTTATTAATAATGGGATCCCAAGCAGATGGTATCAGTGTTGAATAAACTGGATAAAAACAGTAAAAGGATGGGGTGTTAATTAAATAAATAACAATATCGTACACATAATAATAATTTCCTCCAGACCGAATTCCGGCCACGGTGACCTACCTCTACGGATGCTAGCTATCGGCGCAGGACAGGATTATAGTGCCCAAGTGTATGCGCAAGCACAGGTACTCTCTATTCCCTCACTCTCATAATCCGATGAGACGGTAAACCGACACGACCGGAGAGAGATCAGGCGCAGGACCAACGGCTTTACGTGCTTTCCGAGGCACGGGGGTGAGACACCGCCAACTTCCTCACTCCGGGCAACTACTGATAATTTCTTAACGGAAAAACTCAATAATTAATTTTTTGGCCCAACCCGGGATTCGAACCCAGGACCTCATGATCAGCAGTCACAATACTACAACCACTAGACCAACGAGGCAGTCGTATACATAATAAGTATGTCACACGAAATATATCATCGTCATACATCATCATCATTACAGCCCTTTACAAATCCACTGATAAACATAGGCCTCCCCCAAGGAAAACCACAAAGCACGCTCCTGAGCCACCTGAATCCATCGACTTCCTGCATGTCTTACCAGGTCGTCACTTCATCCAGTACGGGGTCACCTACACACTCCTCACAACAACGCCTACCACTCGGAAGTAGGATCCCCTTCAACCGGGCTTCCCTCGACTGCGCCTCCGTCGCGCTCCGTCGATCGGCCCCACCTCGGCTTCGCTACGTTGAGTCACGCTGGCGAAAAAAACACGAATAAGATGGCGGGTTCTATGCTCTCGCTTCGCTCGCTCACTCAACCCCGCCTTCTCCTTCTTAACTAACCTGTCTGAGTCGGGATGCCCTAAGTCCCGAGCTCGCTTCGCTCGATCTTACACTCATTAAAACACCAAAATAAAAAGTCAATAAACAAACAGTCTCCAGTGTTTTTTTTTTTTTAAATGTTCGATTTTTTGTGTAGATTATGAAAAAAAAAAATAAAGCAACTTCATTCGTTTATTTGTAAAAAAGTTATCAACTTTTACAATTACAAACAATTATACGTGAATGAGTGCATTTTCATGAATATTTAAAGCCCTGAAACCAATATAAGTTTTATTTTTTAAGTAATTTTACGTAAATCCGCCGTAAAAAGGAAGATTTAAAAAAATCATCGAACTCATATGATTTTTCGATTTTCTAGAGCCAAAAAACGAGGCGACCGTGATAATATAAAATTACCTGTGCATTTTATCCATAGTAGGCAGCTCGGTTTGTAGACGCAGTTCTTATTATTTTGAAATTTATTAGAAAGGTGCTGCTTCCTATTTCTTCTTCCCTTTGTCGACTCTTACGATTACCATGAGATAATAATATGGATTGGCGGATTTTCCTACGGCACCACTACACGGTGTAAATAATACCATAAAATGCATAGTAATAACCATTATATAATACCATAATTAATTCTAATGTAATTTATGGATGTGACCCCAATACAATTTGTAGCTACGACTATTCAAACAGTTTGTTTAAACTTTTTATGTCTATTTGAACGCTTCGGATTTTCTAAATCATGGTCAAATTTATGGTCACTCTTAAATCTATAAATAAAATCTAGTTATATTGTTTGAAATGTCAAATGAAGAAATAAACAAAGAGGCAGGTGTTATGATATATGTATAGTTTTTGGTGTTAGAAAATTTGTTATTTGTGTTGTAAAAGATGTAGAAATTAAAAACATATTCTCTACATTTAGAATTCTTACAGTATTTCTTTTTATGTTTTTGTTTATTGGCAAAGTATGAAAAAAATTTAATTTGAGGTACCTAAGCACTACCTCACTATATATGCACTCTGCATAACCGTGTAATTTAGGGAAAAACTTGCCTTATAGTGGCAACATTCTCCTTCATACGTGGTAGAGCCATGCTTCAGTTATATTAGCAGTATAATTGTAGCACGAATGGGTCGGCTTGACCTGGACCGTGGTCGAACCATTTTTCGTCGCCGTTCGACCATTGTTAGGTCGTGGACGAACTCTCACAGAATACCGTCCTAAAATAAAACTTAATTCTGCTGTGTTTCGTATGGTGAGTGTAGAAAAGCGGAGACCCTTTTTACTGTAAACGAGACATTCCATCTTAGTCCTCACGGGTGACAACACATCTGCATTTTGATTCGTAATCGAGGGTAGATGTAGATGTCTATGGGCCACAGCAACTACTTACCATCACGTGGACTGTGTGCTCGTTTGTCAACTTATCCTATAAAAAAATTCTTTGTCGCCCAGAGGGTGTCTTAAGATGCGTCAGAGGAAGCAGGAGGTGGGTAGCAGCATCTTCCTAATAACAACTCAAAATCATGGCAAAATTCCCCCTACAATAATACAATACCCTGAACATACATACCTAGATGTCCCCTATTAAGGGGAAAGGACTTTCAACAATGGACATGTATGGGCTGTAATGGATGGTACAGTTGAGTTTGCCTAAATAGTCCATCCCGATCGGCATCACTGTAATTTTAAGATACTTTCATATAGGGTGATTTACCACATAATCGACTAATAGAAACATTAATATACACTGCATTTTTTAGAAATTATATAAGATAAGCTAGAATAGGACAGCGAAATCCTCACATTAATGTTGGGAGGCCTATGTTTTTCATCAAGAGTTGATGTTTCTGTAATTATTACTTATATTTACGCGAATACTACACATTAAAATAATACTAGTTTTTTATGGATTTTATCGTGTATATTAACTTTTTTTTATTCCTGACGTTTCCAGCATGGTTTTAAATCACGAGATGTTCATAATGTCCAGATTTCATAGTTAACCGCCATTACCCACAGATTAAAATTATAAATTTTTGTTTGATCTTCATAGAACGAACTTCTATAATCTTGCAGTTGTATGCTTGGGTTGTGATTTAATTTTATAAATTATAGGATCCCAAGTTTTTTAATCCATGGGTAGCCGTGTTTAACTATGACATCTGGACGTTAAACATCTCGGTCCCCCCCTCCCGTGACCATGGTTGCTGTAAAATGCTCGAAACGTCAGGAAAATAAAAAGTTATGTTAATACGAGATATAATCTGTAAAAACTTGTATTATTTAAAAATATTTCTGTCGTTAGTGTCTTATAATAATTTCTAAAATGAGAAAACTTAAATATATTTAGAATAGTAAAATTATCCATTATTATCCGATAAAAGTACTTTCAAAAATACCGTATTATTTAGTTTTATTAACTTAATATGTGACCATTGCATTTATTACTATTTTTAATAAATACATTAATTTTGAGCTTAAACTAGACGACGATTTGTCAAAGGATAAGTCTTTAACGCATTAACTGATAATTATAAATAAAATGAACATCCGATGATTCAAAACATGCTCCTTAAAATACAAAAGATTGCCGCAATACTCCGATTATAGTCATTGACAAATCTTTTCCTAAGTTCCAATACCGTAATTTCATCAGACCTTTAAAGCGGGTTTGTCTTGGACGCAGAATAATTCCGGCTCGGTGCCATCGTCGCATCCAGTTCTCGGGTCCGTTATCGCAAAACAACTGCACTGGGAGGCACGTTCAACGCACTTAACAGAAAATTGAATCGGCCGACATTATCGTGCGACAAAAAGCTGGCAAATTGATTCGGGGTAGCAAATTGCTTGCGGTGCGTCGCGCGTCGACAATTCCCTATCTGGTAGCCGCTTCTTTGACTTATTACGTATCGACGTTAGCAGATAGACATTTAGTGTATAAGAAGAGTAGTAAAGATTATTAAAATATAGATACTTGAAACCTATTAAAATCCACTGCTGAACACAGATCCTCCTCTATAAATTGCCTCATAGGAGGGGTATATCTGTCATAGTTGCCACTCTTGGCAAGTAGGTTAGCAACAAAGGGAGCCCTATATTAAACAGTGGACTTTAATAGCCTGTAACGGCAACGGTAAATAAGCTACAGCACAAGCAGGTAGACAATTACAAGTAGTAGCACGGTAACTTGAGATTTAGAGAAAAAGTCAATATTTTACACCCTATAAATAACCATGTTTAAAAAAGTATTTAAATGTGTGCTGTGACAGTGTCAAATTATTCATCACCGCTCTATGTATCTAATTTCAGGTGAGATATAACTTGATCAGCGACGGGATATTGCTACAGGACTGAGACTAATCTGCATACCAAACTTAGTGATTGTACTGTGGAGAGTTCCAGGAAAAGGTCAACGTCTCTTTACGGGTTGAGGACAGCTATATTGCAAGTAATCTGCAGTAATAAATGTACAATATACTCAATTAAATATATAATATAAATAACGATAATATAAAATAGTTATATAATAGTTATGGTTATTTATATGGTAAATATATATCGCATCCAACTAGCTTAATTACTTTTTATAAAAAGGCGCCGTTCAACTGGTATCCGGTATGATATTCAGCACATATCTAGTAGTATCAGCGATTGTAGGGCAAGGTACGGGTAGAGTGACACTTGGGCCACCTTAAAACCACGTATATACGATATAGCACAGAGCGCATTATAGGCACAGACCAGCGACATTACATGACGTGGTCACCCTTTTAATTTCATTCAACGAGACGGCCAAATTACGATTATCATTCAGGCCGCTAGTTGAACGGCGCCGTTTACAAAAACAACTAAGCTTTTAACTGAAAGGCTAAATTAAGTTAGTTGCCTGCGATACATATATAATCTGATTTGATGAATACGCTTTGACTTCTATTTAATAAGTAAACGTGTACAAATAAAAACTGATTGTTCTAGTCTACCTTTTGAAAAAGGAAAGAAAATTTCTATCCAAATACGTAATATAATCCACTTCACAGGGACACATATCATCAATCACGCGACATTACTTGTGAACGATATTAATTATTTTGATAAGAAATTACACTACATATTTATTGCCTTCTACTATTTGCTGTTGTCCTTGTGATTTAAAAGTGATTGTTAATAAGATTGGGTTAAAGAAATATTTATTAATGATAACCATCAAATAAAATTATTGGTAATATAGATAAATTAATTGAACTGATTTATTATTTAACAAACAAACTTGATGTTAAAAAAATTAAATATTACTAAAAGAAATAATGAAATAATTAAAAAAAAACTTCAACTTAACATTGTTTCTCAACTTACCATTCCATTAATTCATTCCTTCAATCATTATACACTATTAAAAGTTCACAATTGAATGTAGGTGATAGTTGCCGCGCTTGGCAGGCGGGTTTTCAAAGGATTTTTCATATTAATATTACTAAAATTCTTACCGGAAAAACGTTGTTAACTATCTTCTGTTTTATTTTTCCTCTGTCATATCTTAAGATACCACGCGATATAGGGTGGATAACCAAACGACGCTGCTATGTTGCGTAAAGTTATATTTATTGGTTAACTTTGTTTTCGTAATCGTGGACGAATATATTTACTATATATATAACGATAAAAGTCGATTTAACTACCTACACGACTTATTACACGCAGACACCCTCTGCATCATATAATTGCGCAATTATAGTTCCATCTTAAAGTATCCACATCGAGAGAGGTGGAATGACGTACAAGTTTTTGGAAGGTTTTTTGATAGATTTTTAAACAAACAATGCTGAGATTGCCTTGCCTCAGTAAATTTACTTATATCAATTATGTTTATACGTTGTAAAGCCATGCTGAAGCTATATTATGGCTGTGGCTCAAATAGGTCCACTCGACCTGGAAAGGACTACGCTATCAAAGAATACCAGCTTAATGCTTTTGTTTTTCGTGGTGTGGGTGCAGAGATCCGGAGACCATTTCTACTAGAAACGAGACAACCCAACTTAGTTTTAGATTTTGATTCTTGATTGAGGATAGACGTGTATGTTTATGGGCTAAAGCATTCACATACCATCAGGTGGAAAGTGTGATTGTTTTTCACCCACGTCTGTAAAACATATGTATAAAAATTTTAAAGCTAAAATATGTACGTACATACTCTTTTGTTTCTATCGTTTTATTTTTAAAAAAATCTCTACGATATGTAAGCCATATAGCTCGAAGAACCGACAGCCTATGGGGAAGAAACATTCTAGACTGCATCCTTGTAAATGCGAAGTGTAGGGCAGCTCCCTCGCTAAATGGAGCGACGAACTGGTAAGAGATGCGAGAAGTCGATGGATGCAGGTAACCCTGGACCGAACTTTATGGCTTTTTTTGGAGGAGACCTTTATAATAGATTTGTAATAGGGCTCTAAGGCTCAAATAATAATAATGATGATGTAAGCTGTTGATCTGCTTTTTGAAGTAATTAATCTTCAAGCTAGGGAATTTATAAGAGAAGAGCGCCCAGTAGTGTGTTATATACTGGTACCAATACATTTTAAGTTGCTTTTAATTTTAATTGACAGCTCTCAGATTAACGTTAAGTAACGGCACTGAAGGCCCCGGGTTCGAATCCCTCACGGCACGCAAATACAGGCCTAGATGTTTGATGCTTTTATGAAATGTATGTATGTCAATTGCCTTCGTGATACAGAAAAAAATATAGCGTGGGGGATACGCTCAAAAAGTAACATAGTGATTTTCAGATATTCCATTCGCTTACATAAGACATGATTAAAGTAAATCAACACCGAAAACCTATTCAATATATTAATGATAGAAACATTAAGTCTTATTTGAATATTTAGTAGACTACCTCAACCCGGCAGACATTGTCCAGCCAGTTAATATTATAGGGTGTGTTCAGTGACGTTTTTTTATTACAGAGCATGCAATTTAATTTATTTTTTTTATTGCCGCGCTTGATTGTAAATAAAAGTAAATAAAAAAAAATTAAAAAAAGGTTTTTTCAATTTCTTTTAGTTCATTAATATATAATATCATCTTTATTAAAAAATACATATATACACCAATTTTCATGGTGAACGATCAAATCGAACGAAAAACGAACCACTTCACCGTACTTAATAGCCAAAGTTATTAAACTTTCGTATTTTTGATCAATGGTAAAGTAAAACAGTAAAGTTACAGCATATATACGTCCAACCGCTGGGCACAAGCCTCCCTTCGTTTTTGAGAGGATTTTAGGGGAAGGAAATGTCCGCCACGCTATCCCAATGCGAGTTGGCGACTTTCACATGTCTTCGAAATATTTTTTCTTATTTCTCAGACATATAGGACTCCTCACGATAATTTCCTTTACAGCAGAGTACGTGGTAAGTCAGCATTTGAATTGCAATTAACAATTTCATTGGTGCTAGTGGGGATCAAACCCGGTTTGCTCGCGTAGTGTGAAATTTACAGCGAGTGCTAACCATCTGAGCTACCACTACACTTCAATGGTATGCCAAAATAAATGTAATGTTCCACCATATTCCTGGTATGGTATGGACTGTATAGTAAATATACACATACCTAAAAAAGTAACATACGTCTGAAAAATAATTATTCGAACTAATAAAACAATAGCTATCAGTCAACAAATGCTGTAGATAAGAGAAATAAAATAACAATTTTCAGCGGAGAACCGCAGCCAGCGTCCTTATCACTAGGACTGGGGGGTATACCGATAATAAATAATGAATACAATTTTTGAATAACATTTACTATAACTTAAAGTGGTATTAAATAAATGTATTATTATTATTAGCCTGAAACAATCAATGAAATTACCTGCTTTGGTACTACGAAATCTCACTCGATATAGTCGCGTATAGTAGTTTTTACGTAGTATGTGATTAACAGTATTGCAAGCAACTTCAGAAATCTGCGCGATTTATTCCCTTCGAGAGATGTAGTACTGCTGTTTACATATCGCCATTCAACTGTCAGTCTACTCTGTTTTAAATGATTTTGTATAAATTGTCACTCTTAGCGGCTGCAAATCTCTGTACGGCAAGCACTATATTGGCGGAAAAATAGAACGAACTGACAGACGCCCGTTACACCGAGGCATCAAAGGTGTAAATCGTATTGAACAATTTGTAGTAATAAAATGAAATGACTGATTTTGAGTGTAGTGTTCGTGAATTCCTATGGCCTCCAATAGATGGCGCTGTAACTAATGGAAATACTCACATAATATGTTAATGTGAAAAAATTGGTTGACCCTGCAGGACATCCATGTAATAAATGATAATTAATTAATTTCAAATCGCTCCAAATTTCACCAAATTATGACGTTGAATATGAAATATCGGAATAAATTTGAAAAATCAAATTTTTAAAATTTTTTCGTTAATGATATCTCACGAACGAATCAACCGATTTTGACGGCAATTGATGTGATTTTTCAATGTTAAAAGCTGATAAGTTTTTAGAACCGATCGGTAAAGTCGTTTAAAAGTTATTCCAAAAAAAAATGTTTTTTAAAATTTTTATTTTTGAGATTTTTCAAAATCTACCGGTCCGAATTAGTTAAAATTCACAATAAATCTAAGTTCGATGAAACACTTTGGAAATCCGCTTAGTTAATTTCACACACACACGCACACACCAACACTAACTGCCCAATATTTTTAAATTTTAAATTTTCTCAGCGGGAAGTTAAAACAATGTGAAATATCAGTGCCATAGGCTTCTTATTCCGTTAATATATATAATATTATTTGATCGTTTTTGAATTATCGATGTAGACATAGCATAGAAAACAATAATATTTGTTTTTCTTAATTAAGACATTTATTTACATACATACATAACATAAAAATATAGAACAAATGTTTTAATAATAAATAAAAAACTCATACAGTCCTACTCCCCGTGATATGATGCCAAGGACCCTGGCTGCGCTTACCCGCTGAATGGCTATACTTAAGCAAGAAAAGAACCTGTCCTCTTGTCACCATCGATTGCAAGCCCCGGATATCGATATAATGAGAAAGTATATACCTCACTTGAGTGTGTGAAATAAAATCGAATGACCTGCTAATATTTTTTGCAGATCAAGATTCCTGTGCAATTAACGTACGAAAACATCTCCAAGAAACAGGAGGAAATATTTCTCTTGTGGATAACTTTTTTTTCCAATATAAAATAATATAAGAGAGCTGATACACCAGCTGGAAATATCTACTCATCAGTAAAATTATTGTTATTTACCTTACAGCCCTCGCAAGTGAACGCGCCAAAGTGAAATCCAGCCGCCGGCTCACCACAGACCTTGCACTGTTGGTTCATCTGAAACATAAGTACAAATTATAATGAGATTCACTCGGTACAATAAAATAAGAAGGCCTAACTATCTAAATGTTTTATATGATTTTTTCTTTGATGTTTGTAGTATAAAAACGTAAAATATCAAAGAATATTCGATATCATGATATCAGGGATTTTCCTTAAAAGTTATTTGAAATCTTATTCACACTTCATTGTCAAGTTGCAATCAATTTTTAAGTGTTTATAGTACACTAAAGTTGGGAAATATATATAATAGTCGAAGATATTATGGGTGATCAACATCAGTAAACGAATTCTATCCATTATAGCTCATAAAAGTACACTATTGTATATAGGCTCCCCCCAAAGGTTTTCTAACGGGGGGATTATGACATTAATGCCAAGCATGGCAGGCGGATTGGCAAAAAACATTTAGTTGTTATCAGGAGGATGCTGCTGTCCAACTCCCCTCTGTCCCCTCACCTCTGTCCCCTCTCCTGTTTCCCTCTATTGCCTTGTACGAAAACCACGTGACGACATGGGGTAGTGGATATCCTTACTCTAATAATCATAATCACAATTTTCAAAACAAGCAATGAAGTTACCTGCTTCGGTACTACGAAATCTCACTCGAAGCATTATGAAGCATGGCAGTACGTCGAATATAAGTACATTAAATTTAAACTTGCATGTAAAACTCAAGAAGTGCTTCGAATGTTATGATTACCGAAAATCAACGGCCGAAAATTGGGTATTGCGTGCTTCAAAAAATGTGAAGCAAACATTAAGTCACGTATGTAAAAATAAACTAAAGAATAGCTGACTCAAGGTCGTACCTTGATATCGAAAACAGATTGTGTGTCATGTTTTTAAACTACCAATAAACATTTTAATCAAGATTTATTGCTGATATATAAAAATTACAAATGACAAGGGATTCAATATTTAGTGTATTAATTGTCCATTACCGTCACCATGTAGGGGCGGTGTAAGAATATCCAATACCCCATAATATTATCCCGTGGGTGTTGTAATATGCGACAGAACGAAACAAATCAGGATATGGGCAGCAACTTTTCTATTCAGTATAGTTTATAAATAATACTTATTGAAAGTAATTTTTTTATTTGCCATTGGTTCGAAAAACAGCTCTATCCTGGGAATAAGTAGGATATTTTATCTGAGAAAAAAGAACAGTTTGCAATCATTTAAGTAATCGTAACAACAATTAAACACACAACAAATTAAAAATAGCTTGGTAGCGATCATATATATATATATATATATATATATATATATATATATATATATACTAGCTTGCCAGGCAGACGTTATTCTGCCCTTTTCAACGACCCTTTTTCATGCCCTATTAAAAATCCTTAAATTCGCAAAAAAATAATTGTGGGTCACTCATGGGCAAAAAAACTATCCTATCTCTCAAGTTGGACCAAACTGCACACGATGTGCAAATTTGATAAAAATCGGTTGAGTAGTTTAGGATTCCATCGCGGATAATATAATATATATTGTTCGGAATATGAAATCCGAGGAACGAACCTTTATCAAACAACGTATAATTTAAAATATTGGTCAAGTGCGCGTCAAGACAAACTTTAGGTAGGGTCACTTTGTGCAAATGTCCTTACTGAAATCTATGGTGGTCGTTATAATTTAAATGATTAATGCACAAACAACTATTTATTAACCGCAGAGACTCAAATAAAATTGATGACTGCAACTTTAAATTCTGATTTCTCACGTACTCGGCGATAAAACAAAAGATCGTGAGGAATTACAAGGGTTGCTGTCGTAAAAGCGGTCCCCCAAAAAAGCATAACTGAGATATGAACTTTAAGTAACCGATCAATCATGTCATTAAAGATTTATTCATTAATAACTGACATATTTATCAATGAGAGCACGTTTAGCAAGGTACACTTTTGTATCCTGTTTTATTCTTCATATTTTACAATTTTTATAATTAAAATATAAGCAAAATAAGTAGCAGCTTAATGCTGTTGTGTTTTGTATGGTGAGTGTAGAGAACCGGAGACCCTTTTTTAATGGAAACGAGGCATTTCATTGTAGTTCTCAGGTGTGATAACGCATCGCCAATTTCAAATCCAGGATAGAGGTAGATGCCTATGGGCTACGGTATCTACTTACCATCAGTTGGACTGTGTGTTCGTTTTCACCCCTATGTTTTAAAAAAAATGTTTTAAAAGTTTTAAACGCTTTAATAACCTATTCCGCTGAAATTCCATTCAACGGCAGACGTAAATATTGTTACAAATTTAGCTATTACTCTGTTTCTATTATGTCAATGCATAAAAAACTGCCCATTCGGGGCCATTTACATACACGCGCTGCTCACTTCCACGCTCACTTCCCTGCTCACTGCCGTGAGAATAATTAAATACGGTAAAAACATTCTGTAATTTCCCATTGCCACCACTTCTGTCATTCATGAGACTTAATGGTGGAATTCTACTAGGCCGCCACCACACAACTTTTACGGCTTCTTTAATTTATTTTGTATTGATATCTTGCATGTAGTGATATTCTTGAACCAACTTCAAAATAAGAAGGAGATTCTCAATTCGACTGTATTTTTATGTGTTACCTCACAACGTGTTTCTAGGTTAACCGATTGTGATGATTTGAAAGCTGGTGCTTCTCATGTGGTCCAATATAAATTTGATCAAGATCTGACTAGTATATTTTGTCTTTTGTTTCCTTAATAATACGTATGTAATTGATTTCGACCACATTGACAATGTTCTTATTGTATTTATATTGAAGACGGTTGCACATATTTTTTTAATTTTACCACTAGTATTAAGCAAAAATTGGTCAATAAGGGTTATTATACTACTAAAGAGTATTTGATTGATAATAACTCATGGGAATGAGGTGATCGCTACCATACTGTTTCTAAATATTTTTATACGTAATTGTATAAAACACCATATTGGAATTTTTTTTAAAAGTCCCGCTTGATTTCTTGCTGGTTCCTTCCCGGACAAAGGTTGTTTCCCGCACCAGTGGTGAAACTTAAATGGCTATCAATAAGTATTTTATCAAGAGGAAAAATATTCTTGTTATATATGTTGAATAAAATTATTCTATTCTATTCTATTCCATCCATCGGTCACCAGATCTTTGTTCGTCAATCAATAGGTTGCATCAATACGTGCGTGCGTTTTCCATTTGAAATGACATATACTCCCCTTGCACACCAATTTATTGCTGTTAAAGATTTAATAGCTATAATTGCGGGGCGACAAGTGGACGAAATGTTTATTTTTAAAAATGCTCTTGTCAAAATGACGAAGCAGGTCTGTTGTTACATAAATCAAATAAAATGACTTGCGATAACCACTACCAAATATCACGTAAGGCTAGTGTTGAATGTAACTATTAAAATGCAATCTATACTTGATATTATAAGTGAGTAAAAGTAACGAAAGTAACTCTATCTGTATGCTACGTTTTCACGTATAAACCTTTATACAGAGTTTCATGGAATTTGGTAGTGTGTATTATGGAATTTAGTATATATAGTATCGCTAAAGATTAAAAATACTTTTTTTAAATATACCGATTTGATAGTGTTCTACAGACCGAATTTCGGTCACGGCGGCGAGTCTCAACAGAGATTAGCCTCTGCAAAGCTCAGTATTATAGTGCACGATTGTATACGCTAGCACAGCCGCTCTCTCTAATACTCTTATAGTCCGATAGGATGGCTGACAAACGACAAACACGATCGGAGAGAGATCGGGCGCAGAACCGTCAGCTTTATACATCCCACTGCTGGGCACAGACCTTTTAATGCAAGGAAGTGTCCGCCGTGCTGCCCCAATATGTGTTGCCGAATTTCACATGTCTTTGAAATATCACTTTTTATCTTATCTCAGATATGCAGGTTTCCTCGCGACTTTTTTTCACTGGACACGTGGTAAATTAGCACTTTTAATTTCAATTAACAATTTCATTGGTGCTAGCGGGGATCGACTCCGGGTTGCTCGCGTATTGTGAAATTTACGGCCAGTGCTAACTATCTGAGCTACCACGGCTCTCTACTCACTATATGTACTATAACTATACGCATAACTATCTAAGTACAATACGTACTATAACTATATGCACTTTAATGACACGGTGTATGGGTTCGAGCTTCTTCCCGCAGCTATTGTTATATTAGTAGCTAACTTCAACAGGATAAGTAAGAATATCCACTACCCCATATCATCCCGTTGGTGTCGTAAGAGGTGACAGAGGTAAAAATCAGGTGATGAGCAGCAGCAGCTTCTTAATAACGACTACAATAAAAAAACTGCGGTTGCCAACGATGGTAAATACGGCTTAT
This sequence comes from Parnassius apollo, assembly GCA_907164705.1. NCBI lineage: Eukaryota > Metazoa > Arthropoda > Insecta > Lepidoptera > Papilionidae > Parnassius > Parnassius apollo. The sequence goes on from CAJQZP010000117.1 coordinate 7,587,943, forward strand.
GAGGAAATCTATGGGGGAGACCTATTTTTAGCACTGGACTTTAATACTCTGTAGAGGAAAAGGATCATATAAAGATTTAACAGGATCATTAATGCAGCCTATTATAAAAGAATGTTGTATAAAACCCTCCCTACATTATCCTATACTAGCTTTCTACGGACTGACTGTTTCCAGACGGATCCTCCATCCTACATAGGTCCTGTAAAATATATTGTTATACAAAACTGAGGTCTATGACAAAACGCGAGTCCACTTTAGGTTTAAGTTACTGAGCATCGCGTGCCAACAATGTGTATTTTAGTAAACCGATTTCCTTGTCCATTTAAAAACAAGTTCACATATTTTCTTTAAAAAATTAAATAAACGCTCAATAATAACACGTTGCGGCCCAAGGGTTAACTGGATGGCGTGACTGCACACTGTTAACATTTAGCAGTTCTTTTTTTTTTTCAATGTGGCTAACTTGCGCCTGCAACTCCGCTTTGATCTAATTATCTCACGACTGATTAAGTTTTTTGTGTTTGGCTACGTCATTTTAACTGCGTAGTTTAAATTTTTAAACAGCATATGTAAATTAGGTTTTTCTAATTATGACTTAGCGGTGTTTTTCTGTACGTAATTGTGTAATTATAACACGACTATATTATACCTTTGGATCTTGTATGTTAAATCGTAACAATTGTAGGTACGTGGTAGAACCATACTGTAGCTATGTTATGGTTGTAGCACGAGTAGTTCACCTTGACCTGGTAAAGACCACGTCCTCACAGTATACAGCATTAAATAACAGTCTATCGCTGTTGTTTTTCGTATGTTGGAGGATAGATGTGGGCCACAGCATACACTTAACGTCCAGTGGACAGTGTACTCGTTTGTTGTCATTCAATAAAAAAGATAATTATGCTAAAGTTACAACACCTACAACAATTAACTACAACATCATACTGACAAGCACAGTGTAAGGCAAACCCGAACTAGATACAATGACGACTTGATGAAACATGAAGTCGATGGTGGCTCTGGACCGTACTTTGGTACAACACATCAATGTAAGAAGTAGTACAATCAATGTAAGAAGCCTATATTCATTCTGCTGCGGAATTGTAACTCGCTGAAATATACCATATTGTCGTTAAAACTTGGACAGTAAGAGAATAGAAAATTACGAAGTACAAATTGCTTCGTAATATCATCGACTCTCTCCTACTTTCAAGCAAAGTGAATCTTGCGTGTCACAGGTTAGATGCACGAAATAAACCTCTTTTTGCATTACGTAAATTTAAAACGAAATATGCTTCAAATAATTTTGCATCTCATAAATAACACATTTGATTTAATATATTGTGAATGAAATATCTTTCACTGGAAATATAACAGTTACAAAAATTATTGTAATACTTAATTTATAATAAATAGTCACGTTATAGGTTGTATCTATATGACTTTTAACTGCTTAGGAACTTAATATTTAATTTAAAAAAAAAAAACAAATATGTAAGTTATTTTTTCTTTTATATGTTCATATTCTAAATTTTTGTACAACATATTGTGGTGGCAAGCTTTTACTATGTATGAGATATATTTGGATACTGAATTGGTTTTGGATAGTTTTATGTGTTTTTTAATGTAATTATTTACGTTATTGCATATTTCCATTCATCATCATCATCATCACAGCCCTTCACAAGTCCACTGCTGAACATAGGCCTCCCCCAAGTAATGCCACAAAGCACGGTCCTGAGCCACCTGCATCCATCGACTTCCTGCATATCTTACCAGGTCGTCACTCCATCTAGTGGGGGGTCGCCCTACACTACGCCTACCGGTACGAGGCTGCCACTCGAGAACCTTTCTTCCCCATCGGTTATCGGTTCTTCGAGCTATATGGCCGGCCCATTGCCACTTCAGCTTACTAATCCGTTGGGCCATGTCGGTCAATCTGGTTTTACTGCGGATATCCTCATTTCTGAGTCTATCACGCAGAGAAACTCCGAGCATAGCCCTCTCCATAGCTCGCTGAGCGACCTTGAGCGTCCTCATACGGCCAGCAGTGAAGGACCACGTCTCTGATCCGTAAGTCATCACTGGCAACACGCACTGGTTGTACACTTTAGTTTTCAGAGATTGAGGTATACCTGACGAGAAGATATGTCGTAATTTCCCCGAACGCTGCCCAGCCGAGTTGAATCCGTCGATTGACCTCTCGGTCGAAGTTGGACTTACCTAGTCGGACTATTTGTCCCAGGTAAACGTACTCGTCAACAACTTCGAGCATAGTGCTCCCAACAACTACCGGCATAGGTGTGACATGGACATTAAACATAATCTTTGTTTTGTCCATGTTCATCTTAAGACCTATCCGTTGGGAGGCACTATTGAGGTCATTGAGCATAGTGCTTAAGTCCTCCAGCGATTCTGCCATAAGGACTATATCGTCGGCAAATCGAAGGTGAGTGATGTACTCGCCATTGATGTTAATACCGTATCCTTTCCAGTCCAGTAGCTTGAAAACGTCTTCCAAAGCAGCGGTGAAGAGTTTCGGGGATATAACGTCACCCTGTCTTACACCTCTCTGCAGTTGGATAGGTTTCGAGCTCTGGTTCTGTACTCGGATAGCCATCGTAGCCCTACTGTACAAACACTTCAGCACTTCAATATACCGACAGTCAACTTGGCACCGCTGAAGGGACTGCAGCACCGCCCAAATTTCGACGGAATCAAAGGCTTTTTTTGCCGTGTAGTGGCGGTTAAGAATATCCACTACACCATATCTTCCCGTGGGTGTCGTAAGAGGCGACAGAGGGAGACAGGCAGGAGATGGGCAGCAGCATCTTCCTGATAACAGCAACTGTACGACAAAAAAAACTGCGGTTGCCAACCCGCTCGCCAAGCGTGGCAACTATGGCAATATACCCCCCATGAACAATTACACAAATAGACGGCCCCCAGTCCCCGGCGGCCCCGCTATTCCTGGCTACGGTGGCGACCATGGTAACGGCGGGGCAGGGGGGTGCTAAGAATCTCCGGTGGAGGTTCGGTTGCCACCTACGACGACTCGACCTGGCAACATTTAACGCACGCACACTGAGGACTGACGAGAAGATCCTGGAGCTGGAAGAAGAGATAGACAAGTTGCGCTGGAGTATTATAGGATTATCCGAGGTCCGAAGAGAGGGGGAGGACACGGTGATTCTCGAATCCGGCAACTTGTTCTATCACCGGGAGGGCGACCATCTGTCCCAAGGAGGTGTCGGATTTATCGTCCACAAGTCTCTCGTCAACAACGTTGTACAGATTGAGAGTGTGTCGACGAGGGTCGCGTACCTGATACTCAGAATCACCAAACGGTATTCGCTGAAGGTCATACAGGTTTACGCACCAACGTCGGCACATTCCGATGAGGAGGTGGAGGAAATGTATGAGGATATTTCCAAAGCCATACATTCCTCCAAAACCCACTACACGGTGTTGATGGGAGACTTCAACGCAAAACTAGGCACAAGAGAAAGCGGTGAGCTGAAGTTAGGGAAATTTGGAGTAGGGCAACGGAACCGAAGGGGCCAGCAGCTGGCCGACTTTATGGAGAAAGAGGGACTCTTTATGATGAACTCTTTCTTCCAGAAGCGGCCCCACAGGAAGTGGACCTGGTCGAGCCCCCGACGGTTCGACAAAAAATGAGATTGACTTCATTATGACGACCAGACGCCAACTGTTCAGTGATGTCTCAGTGATCGCAAGGGTGAAAACTGGCAGCGATCACCGAATGGTTAGAGGCACACTGAACCTAAACGTTAAGTTGGAGAGGTCTCGTCTAATGAAGTCAACGCTCCGTCCCCCTTGTGCTCTGATCCAAAATCCCGAAAACTTTCAGCTCGAGTTACACAACCGCTTTCAGTGCCTACAAGATTGCAATGCAGTGGACGATATGAATGACAAGCTCGTGGAAACTGTCCATGCGGTCGGAGCTAAGTTCTGCAAGACCCGCCGCAGAAGAACACAAAAACTCTCCGATCACACTCTTAATCTCATGGCTGTTAGACGGGAGATGAGGCTGCAATCGTCAACAGATTTGACAGCATACAGGCAACTGAACAGACAGATCTCCAAATGCATGCGGCGAGACTTACGCAACTTTAATACTGCTCGTATTAAAGAAGCGATCGAGCGGAACCAGGGCTCCAAAGTCTTTGCCAGAGATCTATCTGCCAGAAAGAGCCAACTGTCAAGGCTGAAGACTGAGTGTGGCAGCATCGTTTCCGGGACACCTGAGATTTTGAGTGAGATTGAGAGGTTCTATGGGCAGCTGTACACATCATCGTTGGAGCCACACGCAAGTGTGAGTAACGATCCAAGAGCAAGTCTTATCCGACACTATTCCGATGATATCCCGGACGTCAGTCTAAGCGAGATTAGAATGGCTCTCCAGCACCTTAAAAACGGCAGGGCCCCAGGCGAGGATGGAATTACAGCGGAGCTTCTGAAAGCGGGTGGAACACCGGTACTTGAAGTCCTTCAGAAGCTCTTCAATTCCGTCCTCCATGGTGGCACTACTCCAGAGGCGTGGAGCAGAAGTGCGGTGGTCTTGTTCTTTAAGAAAGGCGACAACGCTCTCTTGAAGAACTACAGACCGATTTCCCTTCTGAGCCGCGTCTACGTGCTGTTTTCGAGAGTCATTACGAATCGTCTCGCACGCAGACTCGACGACTTCCAGCCTCCCGAACAAGCCGGTTTCCGAAAAGGCTTCAGTACCATAGACCACATACATACCCTGCGGCAGATTGTACAGAAGACTGAAGAGTACAATTTGCCACTTTGCCTGGCGTATGTGGACTATGAGAAAGCCTTTGATTCCATATTTCCATTAAAATCAAATAATTAAATAAATTTATACTAAACCTGTTCTATTCCCGTGGAAATTTCTTAAGCTAACCAAAATTGACAATGCTTCTGTAAAAACATAGACTAAAACCATTGACCCAATTTTTCATCCATGGCTATTGTATAAATTTTAAAAATTAAACGAAGAACAATATTTGATTAAAAAAATGTTTGACAGCTCGGTAGTGCAGTGGATATCTGTTTGACTTAGCATTGCAAGGCCACGGGTTCGAATCCTTGTCAAAATAAGTGATTGTGTGAATTAAAGGATAGTTGTTTTAGATCTCGATGTAAATTATTGTGTAATTTGTGAATATAAAATACGCCAACGATACAAGAGAACATTTTACTGAGGGGTAGAAAATAAAGTTTTCTCTCAGTAAATTAAGGTTTAAAATTGTGTTTTAAATTAAAATGATATGCACTGATGAATATATTAGTATTCTAGTAACTAATGAAATAATTTGATTACTATTTATTGTTTATTATCATAGTTTTATGTTTGCATGTAAGCAAACATGAAACAACAATAATAAACAAAAAACATTGCGTTAAAGAGATTGAGGATCTCGAACGATGGACGATGACGGATTGAATGCGCTCAATGACACTCTCGCACGAGGACGCGTAAACACGATAACTCCGTGGGTCTTTATGTGTGGAGGTACGCATACGCGGGTCTTATTTGATGAATTCTAAAATATAGTAATTAGTTTGACCGAATAATCAAAAAAAAAATTGGTTTTAAATAACGAAATGCATTTGTCAAAAAAACATGATGAAAATAAAGTCGTGTTTAGACAAGACAAGATTTAAAACTTTGAAAAAAAAATTCTGATGTATGATTATGTAATAATTATTTACAGATTTGATATAAATTTGGAAAATCATCTATTTTTACATAAGATAATACAATCAGATGATGAGCACATTGTCTCTAGATGGTTTTTAAAGATTTAGTACACGTTTTTCATCATGTAAATTACAAAGGTATTACTCCATGTGTGTCTTAAGAGATAAATTTTTGAAATGCCTGAAAGACCTCAGAGTATTCGATGATTTATGTCATTAAAACCATCTCACATTTGCCAGATATAAAATTCCCGAACCAGCAATTGCAATGAAATTTCCGAGACACGTGGTATAACAATCGCCGAACTAACCAGGTGTGGTAGTTATAATAGACCTCCTAAAATGATATAGACTCGGCAATGGATTATTACGGACTGAAAACAAAAAAAAGGTATCTGACAAACTAATATAACTAACTCCCAGTACCGAAAACTGATTGGGAATACCGATTGGAAATAAAGGTTTTCAACCTGTACGTAAAATCTAGGATGATCGTCACTGGATGGAGTGCGACTTGTTAAAACATTGAAAAAGTCAGTGGATTAAGGCTAACTAGGATCATGTTCTGAAGTGTAACTTTGGGCAGGCCTCGATTCAGTAGTGGACTTGTGAGAGGCTGTAATGATGACAATTTTGATGACCTGGCCATATTAATACATATATATATAGAAAAATGAAATAATATTCTTAAAAACAATAAAATCATACACTGGTTAGGACATAGCTTACGATCAGTATGCTTTAAGTTAATATAAAAAGCATGTTCTTATTATGTTTAAGGATCGATTCGCCTTGTCGCAGGCGCAATTATAAATCAACTCGAGCTTATCACAGCGATTATCTTTCGGATGCAACGATTGAACGAGTGCATGAATGATACATCAAAGTCCAAAATTTGGGTTGCAATCTTAATAATTTTATCTGATTATTCCGTTTCGAGTGGTGTCGTTGCTTAATTAAATAATTTCTGATGAATGGTATGAGATTACAAGATGTTGATAGTATTAAAGATGCTTTCAAGGAGACTTAGAAAACTTCTTTTCTACTTCCACTAATCGGTTTATGACGTTCACTGCAAGTAATTAAAAGATATTTTTTTTTTATTTAAGTTTCAATAATTTGTCAGGCATTTATCCATTCATTCATTTAGACTTTCAAAAATAAACTGCTGAACTAAGACCTTTTCCACAGTTTACCACATTAGGGAGGAAGTAGCCGTCATTGACACAGACCTGCCTCTGTTTCATTTTCCCTATTTTGCTTTTACGATACCTATTGGATATTACAGGATAGTGGACTACCTTACGCGGTCACTACACAGCGTTTTAATTTTTAACCAACTTCATAAAAAGCAGGAGCTTTTTAATTCGGTTGTATTTTTATATGTTTACTATCTCAGAACTCCGTAGTTTATCATTGACCGATTCTTTATTATTATTTGTTTTTATAGGACTGGGTGACAAACTAGCACACAGTCCACCTGATGGTAAGTAGTTGCTGTGGCACATAGACATCTACATCTATCCTCGATTACGAATCAAAATGCAGATGCGTTGTCACCCGTGAGGACTAAGATGGAATGCCTCGTTTCCAGTAAAAAGGATCTCCGGTTCTCTACACTTACCATACGAAACACAGGAACATTAAGCTACTATTTTACGCTGGTATTCTGTGGTTATTAGAAAGTATATACTTTCAGATTGTTTCCAAATAAATTTCAACAAAATCAGTTTGCTTTCCTTTGACTTTTCAGCGGTGTTTATAGTTACTAGAATAGTTCCAACGAACTGACTACCTTACGGCTTCATCGTCAATTTTTTGTTATTTAAAAAAAAGAAACACTCAACTCTCTTTGGCCCTAAACAGACGTAATATTTAATAAATACAGCAAGAAACTGAATGGGGAATACAGAGTATTTAAATTAAATATAATTGAGTATGCTTACACATGCATTCACACTGGAATCTAAAACGCCGACGAAATGACGCTTTAAATCGAAACAACGTCGCAAGAAAAGGAGCATCGGTTCATAAAAGGAGTCTATGTCTAAACTTGGATAGAATAGCGGTGACGTCCTGTTTTGCATGTCCCGACTTGACTCACAATTGATCTGAGTCAAAAATGGCAAGGGAAATTGTCTCACGTTGCGACATGTGGAGTGATGGTCGACTCTCTATAGTCATTTCGCTTTAAATGGTTTCTAATTTTGCTCTATCTCACAGTGCTGCTCTGAATAATCCTTCGTCTTATTTATACGTACATACGTAGCAAAATATTATGAAATATATTTTTGAAAATATAATTTAACTAATGAATAAATAGATAGGATATAAAAAAATATTTTTTTAGAAAAAGAAAGCCAACCTTCGTAACGAACCGCTCTATTTTGCAGTTGTATATTTCATTTTTAAAAGAATTAACTATATTTTAATTTAATCAGGACGTGTGAGTTATATACTCGGGAATAATATATGTTTGGTAATGTTTACAATGGTTTTGGATAAACAATGAAACTTTTTGATTTTAATCTTACTTTTATCGTTTTTTTAAACGTACTTCAAAAATAAAATTTTTGTGAGGGTGTTTTGCATAGACACCAATTGCCCATAAACCAAAAAATTATTTCTATTGTAGGCCATACAATTACTGGTGCCCTGTAGGATTTGAATGTGCAGCTCACAGTGCTGCAAACAGAACGAAAAACAAATGGTGCTACAAAAACTCTGGTTAATAATAATTGCCTTAAGTGATCGTGATTATAAAATCTAAAAGGAGGATTAAATAACGTATAAATTAAAAGCCAGAGTAAATTAAAATTAACTGGCAGAAATCATAATCAGAGCTCTTGCTTACTTTTTAAAGACTATATGTATAAACATTTTCTGTCAGTTTATATGTAACTGAATTCCTCCTTAACGGCTGGACCGTTTTTGATGAAATTTTGTGTATGCGATTAAATTGATTTAAGAGTGGTAAGGATTTACAATTAAACCCAGTAGATGGCTCTGTTGGCGAGATTTAAAAATGACCCGTGTCTAGCAGTCTTCATATAAAATATGTATTATGTATTAAAAGGAGCATAATGAAATATTCAAAATAACTAGGAACTAATTTAAAAATACTTAAAAATCACATTATTCCAAAGCTTTAAAAGCTTTGAAATAATGTGATGTTTTTAGTATTTTAATTTAAAAAGCTTAGCTTTTTAAATTATTCTTCTTCATATAAACTTCGTTTTAGTAACGTCAGGTATGGATTTTTTTCTCATAATTGAACTTATGCATTTAAAAAATCAGATCACAATTGTCAAAGTCAATATAACGTTACATAAATACAAAATAATATATAAAAATAGAGTTGAGTTAAGTACTTCTGATTTTTTTATGTTGGTTAACAATTAGATTAAAAAACGTAATTAGAAAACGTTGTATCGATCACTTTTGCTCGCTATACTCATTTTAAAGTGCAGTTTTTAATTTATTGCGTTACATTATTAAAAAAATATTTTTCATACCACCTGCCTCAAAAGCGACCCAGTTTCTTTGGACAACAGAACAACAATAAATCTTAAGTGGGCGTACATTCGATCAATTGATATGCAGCTACCATGCGCATATTTGGCGAAAGGTGTATGAAAAAGTCATCAAAGGATTAAAAGGCGATTTGCGATAGCGCAAAATAAGTAAAGGTAATTAGTATCTGTTACTGAGAAAAAATATTCGTATTCTAGTTATGTAGCCTTTTTTGATACATTCGTAATTGTTGTTAAAATAATTAACATTTCAAATTTATACATTTTTCCTACACTAGAAATATATTTCCTGATATTTGAAGATAAATTAGTGAGTAAAACTTCAACATAATATTTATTAGCTTCTAGCAACGCACTGAATCTGAACATTTTTATAGAACAAAGGTAACAAACGAACACACAGTCCACCGGATGGTAGGTGGATGCTGTAGCTAAGAGACATCTATATCAATTCTCGACTAAGTATCAAAATGCAGATGCATTGTCACTCCTGAGGACTAATATGGAATTCCTCATTTCCAAAAAAAAATGGATTTCCGTTTCTCTTCACTCACCATACGAAACAGCAGCATTAATCTGCTATTTTACACTAGTATTCTGTGAGAACCAGATCCTTCCTCGGTCGAGCTGACCTACAATATTACAGGAAATACATAAATAATATTATTTTTAATATTAAAGCCTGAAATCGTAGGTCACGACTAATTGTAATTAAAAAAAAAAAGAATATTAACAATGCTGTAAACATTACTAATATTCCCTTTAACCAGTCGTGGTAAGCTTAAATTGCTTTACGTTTACGTTACGAGTGGTTCACGCCAGTAGTCGAATGGTGGATTCGAACTCACGACCTTTTTGCGTTCGCGGTCCGCGCCCTGCCATTAGGCTACTGTCACTTAAAATTTTAAAATTTGATTACTTTGCAATAGTATGTATCCCTATCAAATATTTGATTAAACTTTAACTCATTACTTAAAGTCAGGCTTCCTTTTTTATAGTATAAGGGTAACAAACGATTAAACAGTCCATCTGACGGTAAATGTTCGCTGTGGCCCATAGACATCCACATCTATCCTCCATTACGAATTCAAATGCAGATGCGTTGTCAACCGTGAGGACTAAGATGGAATGCCTCGTTTTCAGTAAAAAGGGTGTCCGGTTCTCTACTCTCACCATACGAAACACAGCAGCATTAGGCTACTATTTTACGCTGGTATTCTGTGAGAGCGTGGTCCTTCCCCGGTCGAGCCGACCCATTCGTGCTGCAACTACACTACTAATATAACTGCAGCATGGCTCTACCACGTAAATAGTTCGATTCGATAATACGTATAATAAAATAATAAACTTAAACATTCATGACTATTCCTTGACGAATCTATATGGGGATTATCTAGAAATAAAACAGAAATTATTAGTATATCAAAAAATAGTAGGACTGTAAAACTAAAAAACGACTGTACTGAAAAAATAGTACTACTGTAACAATTTATCAAAAAAACCTATTTAAAATACTTCTGTTATTATGCAATGCTACTTACTATTTGCAATTATAAAAGACATCAACGCACACTGTTCTTTTGTCGGTTAACCAACAATGTAATTTTTGGTTTTACGTGGTCGAATATTTTAAGGCGATGAAAAAATGTAGAAATGATTTCAAGGAAATAATGAAAAAGCGACTTCATCACGTTCCACAGTGGACCTCTGATGTCTCAATAAACGACTCTCAAATAGTTGCCCAATTAAACCAATTTACGTGAAGAAGTCGTTAAGCTTTTATCATAAAATTGTCGCTTCTTTAAATTTAAATCGACTTTTAAGAAATCCAATTTCTTAGCTTTGAGTATGGTAATTTCTCAATTAAATTTTGGTTTTGCGTTGTATTAACGATTCCTATCTGTAATTGAGCGGTCTTCATTGATGAAGACATTAACAGTCTATAAACTTTTAATTATGAACTAAGAAAATACAGCATTTCATAGTCTGACTTCAATTATGTCTAATATAAATGAATGGTTTATGTTAATGTAATGCATGATACTTAAAAATCAATCAAATGTGATAGATGTCTGCCATATTTTATTCAAATTGCTTCTATTGCCAATAATTAACAATGAAGGTTTTTAAGGGAAAATTATTAACTTTGATTTTGATCACGTACATTAAACAAATTATGAGTTAATGAAAAACCCATCTGGTTTGAAATGAAAAAAAAAGAGAAATATGTTATGATATATGGTAATAAATTCAAATCATGAAGAATCATTCATATTAATGTTGTTTAATTTCTTTTACTAAAGTATATTCCTATCTATGGTACCATAGGTTAAGTTAATAGATAAGATGTAAGAAAACAGTTCATTAATGGGTTTTTTAAAATAAAATATTGGTATTATAATTAAAACCTCGTGGTGGCGGCGGGAAAGATTCCATCAGAAATAAAATACAAAAACTGATGACGTGGAGCAGTGTTAAGAGTATGAATCTTCTGTTCCTCCAATCGATAGATAGATAGATAGATGATAATATGGGTAGCAGCATCTCCCTGAAAAGTGTGTAAAATATAAAAAAAACTTCGGTTGCCAATCCATCTGCCAAGCGTGGAAACTATGACTAATATTCTTCATTAAGTCAACCTACAGAGGAAATCTACCTGCTTCATTAAAGTTTTCAAATGTTGTAATGCATGAATATAAATCTAATATGAGCAATTTTATAACATGTATTATAAATTTCCAAAAGACGTATTTTATATATCCAAAATATATTTTTATAAATTATAATATTAAATCAGATTAAAATTTATTATAGAACAGAGAATTGCACAATATAATATTAATTTACTAAACATATCAAAAACATTAATTTGTTTTTGAACACGTTGTAATACAATCTACTCAAAGGTTAATACACCAAGTTTTTGCACGAGACAAGAGTCAATAACAACAAAAATTAAGCTCACCCTAAATAACTAGAATCAATTTAATTTGACATTTAACTATAAAAGCTCTCGGTGGCTTAAAATTTTCATTGAACATTGTAACTTTTTTTCGTAAAGTAGTCACCAACTTGAAACAATTACAAACCGAGAACGGCTTATCCAACTTAATGTACGAATACCTCACGCCACTTCGGAGTTACGAGGGAAAGTGCTGACAGCTAAATGTTGCCACGCCTTCACTCTGAGGCCTATCAAATCGTAATTACATACTGTATTACAAGCGAATAAAACCCTTTAAAAATTTGTACGAAATCAATGAAGGTTTAACGTCAGGATCCTTGTTACGGTATTGAGAACTGTATCTGGGTTTATTTAATTTTCGTACCTTTCCTTTTCCCCTGTCAAGTACTCGAGCATGCTCGCGGATAAGACAGCACTGATTGGATGGTACATTTTTGATGGTAGTTGAGGCGTCTTGTGTAATTTTCGAATACTTTGCTTTCTTCTTGTTTTCTTCGTGGTATTATACTTAGTAATATGGTGATATGGAATATTTAATATATACATTTTAATAATTTAAAATAAATCTTAAAGAAGCTATAATAATAAAAAACTAAAAACATTAATTATTATACAGTCCTACTACGGTTAAGAACAAGAACGCTGGCAGCGTTTCATTGCTGAATAGCTATACTATACTGTGTATATGTAGAGGAAAAATCTATAGTAAGTATTCTGTATAGTATAGCTATTCAGGAAACGCAGCCAGCGTTATTGTTCTTAACAATATTAGCACTGTGTGATAATTAATGTTTTTAGTTTTTATTATTATAGCTTTTTTAATATTTTATACATCAATATTATGTAAATAAATGTAGGTATATATAAATTTAAATCAAGTAAATGTTAATTATTAAATATTCCTTAAGTTTTAAGATCAAAAGTTTTCAGTTATTTTAAATATTTCAAACTTTAATTCCATAGACAACTATCAATATTTACATGAGTAGGTTTATTTGTAATAATTTATCTAAAGGAAGCAGGCGATTTATTCCTTCGCTGTATGTACATTTCTGTCGGAGAAAACTCTAAGATGTCGATTAATGCGAAGGTAACGATAATTACATTTCATTTAATAATTCAATAAATTTTATAAAAACTTGTTTTGAAAACCAACATTGAAATAAAATTATTATTATTATTAGAAATCTATTCTTCATTGTCAACTTCATCAACATGTCTCCACGCGGTAGAGCGATGCTACAGTTATATTAATAGTACAGTTGTAGCATGAATGGGTCGGCTCAACCGGGAAGGACCACGCTCTCACAAAATACCAATGTAAAATAATAGCATAATGCATTTCGTATGGTGAGTGTAGAGAACCGAAGACCCTTATTACTGGAAACGAGGCATTCCATCTTAGTCCTCACGGGTGACAACGCATTCGCATTTTTATTCGTAATCGAGGATAAAGAGGTTTATGGACCACAGCATCCACTTTCCATCAGGTGGACTGTGTGCTCATTGGTCACCTTATCCTATAAAAAAGTGAGAAGTCCACTGCTGGACGTAAATCTCTTTTTGTAGGGAAGATTTACCATTATCGTCACAAGGCAAGACGATTAACTAACCATATAATTACTAGACGTTATACACCTTTGATACGTTCTGTGTATTTTACGTCGGGCGTAAACCTAATGATTTTACGGGTACCTGCCGAAAACTATAGTTTTTACGCAATACCGACGGTGTTGATTCAGCGAAAGCATAAGCTTAGTGAGCTCCGTTTTCTAACACGCCAGAATACGCATGAGGAATGAATTTTATGTTATATATATTTCTTTTAAGATAGTCGCTCGAATATCATCATCATCACAGTCCATTACTACCACTATCCACTGCTAAACCTAGGATCTCCAAAGGAATACCACACAGTATGGTCTCTAAAAATACCACATAATTATAGCCCTGGTTTCAGTTCTATAACTACGGTGTTTTTATCGCTTTACAGTGTAACTGATGGAAAGTAGAAATCGATATGAAACAAAGTTGTTGTGAAATGTGGTATGATGAACCCTTTCCTAACATATATGGTCCTATTTATTAGCACTTACACTATCTTTAATCTCATTGGAAATACTGCTAAGCTATAACATTTTATAGCTTGAATAAATGAGATCTAAAATGTATTAAATAGTCTTAGTGAATATGCAGGAATTTTTACGTGTTAGAACCACGCTGTAAAGTGTATCTATGATAGTTACTATAAATTATTATCATTGAAATAGCCGGCTAAGCTTCGATTTAGTTTCGAGTTAGAACGTTTATGTCTTTTTTCATGCTAAAACGTCTGATCTTGTTGTTAACCACAACCAATCGGCTAAAATTTAGAAAAAAAGTCATCAATAATGAAAACTACACAATTTTTGGTGAAACTATATTTAGTTATCATTAGGTAAAGGTGTGGCGACGGTGGCCATCGGAAACCATCCTAAAGCTGCGTTGTTTTTATAAAGTATAAATTATTTGGCTTAATTTAAAAATTGTTATGGTATATGAAAATTATGTCGAACAATTCGCCTAAGATAAAAGCTAAACTTAGAGCTAAAACTTCTTTTTATACTGAAATTAGCTTTAATACACATAATATGAGATTTAAGCATAAAAGGGTACAAGTTAAACTGGAGAAAGACGCTTTCATAGAATATCAGCATAAATTACCAAGAAAATGCCACTGTGTAAAGAACCGGAGACCTTTTTACTAGAAACGAGGCATTCTATCTTAGTCTTCAAGGGTGACAATGTATTTGCATTTTGATTCATAATCGAAGATAGATTAGATATTTATGGGCTACAGTATCAACTTAACATCGGATTTATTACGCTAAATCTTAAAAAAAAAAACAACTTTATGGAACACCGATATATAGAATATTATAATATAGAGTACAATTTAAAATGTATGTACAGTAAGATGTTCATTCAAAGCAACCCGTTCATACTACTTCTATAATATAGCTACAGGGCAGGATAGCTCACCCATGTCAAAATATATAAGTAATATACAAATACTAGCAATCCGCCCTGGCTTCGCACGGGTGATTTCTGGATCTCGACAACAACGCCATCTACCGCTAATGTGAATATGAACCATCTAAGGACCCATTTAAACACAAAAATTTTCATCAAATTCGGTTGCATGGTTTCAAAGTCTATAACGGACATAGGTAGAAAAATTTTGGTGTTTTATGTAGATAAGATAGATATAAATATTAATGTAAGAAAACTAAATTACATCTTGATCTTAGCCAAAAAGCCGAGAAGTGATAAGTAAGATAACATAACCTTCCATAAATTTTGCGGTCCTATGTGGTACGAGTATACGAGATTGCGTTCTCAACTCATATTACCGGGTTTGATATACTTTTTACGGTCACGTGACACAGTCCGAAAAGGGTTCATTTCACGCTGCACGCTCCAAATTTTTACTTTACGCGACACACTTTATTAAAGGTATATTGTTAAAATATTACCAAAACAAAACACTAATTAGAATTTTACGTCTAAACAAAAACGGACCGTTTAAATTTTAGGGGTCAACGTACAATACTGGATGCCAATTTATATGCACCAGTTCGATGAATATTTACGGGTTTTCACAGCCATTATAGACTCTTTGCTGTTGTTTTAAGAGTCAAGCCTTGTAAACAGTTTTGTAGTTACGTCCCGCTACGTTGACAAAGACTTAGCATATGTAAATAGAAATTTTAAAGAAATTTGCTCTCGTTGGCGTATTGGATTGAATGGTGTTTGAAAAATTCAATTTGAATTTATTGTTTATTCTAACAAGAACCGAAAAACCAATAACGGATGTAAGTTCAATAAAAATCAAACTAATGGAATAATTTTTTTATACAAGGCATTGGCTCTTATTACTCAGATGGTTTTTCTGTAGGACATGAATTTCCAATCCACCAAGTTTCCCCGATTTGTGTTAAAGAACATCACATGTTCTTCTTCAGCGTTGAGTACGAGTAAAATTGGTTAATAATTGCAATCAACGAGCAAAGCTATGAGTTTAAAAACTGGCATGATTTATAAGAGTCGCTGTAACTTCAATTTTATTATAATTAGACTTGCGATGTATTTAATTACAATTAGATGTGCGATGTATTTAATATTTTAATCTATACATCTATAGAAATAAAAAATTAAGTGCCTGTTTGTAATATAAAAATAACAGCTTTTTACTAAGTGTATACAAAAGTATATACGGTACTTATAACAAAATCTCAAATTTCAAATTTTGTCTGTCTCTCTGTCAGCTGATCTCCAAAATGGCTCGACCGATTTTAATGGGACTTTAACAGGCAGAGAGATGTTATAAGAAGTAACTTAGGCTACTTTTATATTAAAAAAAGAATTAATGCATCGCAAGAACAAAATTAAACCCATGAAATCCAATCTTAATTATAAATTATACGCGGGCAAATTCGCGAGGAACATCTAGTAATTAACTAAATTTTAATTGAGCTTATGACATTATTAACTATATTTAAAATTCTTAAAATAGGTTAAAACAATATTCTAATTAACTAAGTAGGAATTCAAAATATATTACAAAAATTATAATAATGAACTTAACTAAAATAATAATTAAAATTATAATATTTACGATTAAAATTAATTATATACAATATTAAAGAAGAAACTATAATGTAAAAAATCTAAAACTAAAAATTTTTATAGTCAAAAAGACCTGCTCCCCGTGGTATAGTGCCAAGAACGGTGGCTGCGTTTCCTCGCTGAGTAGCTATACTTAGCCTTTGAGCGAGGAAAGAACCAGCCCTCTTATCACCAGCAGCGACGACCAGTCGTGGATACAGTTCCTTTAGAAATTTCACTGCACGCGGACCCCACGGACCGATAGTCTCTACAGCAAATGGCAAAAATATGTAGTCAAATAAAAAAGTATTTAAAATCAATTCAATTAAGTATTTGACTCCTACGCCGCTCTTAAGTTGCCACTACACGATGGCGCCAGAATCTTCTACCGCACATCATCCGGTGGGCAGCAGCATTTTCCTAATAACAACTCAAATTTAATCAAAAACTGTGACTGCCATGGATAGGAACCTACCAAACGTTTTTGTTTGAGGTGTGCAATTATTTCAAATAGCGTGGCCCTTAAGGCAAATTGTTGAATGCCTTAAACATGGTGAAATGAAAATGATAATAAGATCTTTAATTACTTCTTTACAGAGAATGTCCTTTCTTATGCATTAGATGCTAGACACTTATTACTGATAGCTAATATACCGAAAAGTTTGAACCCAAACATGCACTTTTGATGGCAGTAGCATTACCAGTGCTGATGTAAGTTTTACGCTCACCAACTCGCTTGTCATGCGTGGTGAGTTTTAATAATGTATCTCAGTCGGTGTGTTCTTTGCTAGGCCTTGGTGAAGATGCGGACTTAACGTTCCGAAAATAAGAACAGAAAGAAGCACAAACTCACTCAGCGAGCTATGGAGCTATGCTCAGAAGTTTCTCGCAGAAGAACAAGAGTGAAAGACGTAGCCCAGGGAATCAGTAGGCTGAATTGACAATGGTTCGACCATATAGCGCGTAGAAGAGGTAGAAAGGTTCACTTTGTCCTGAGAAGCTCTGTATTGCGTGACTCCCATTAGATGGAGTGAGAAATTGATAAAAAATAAAAGGATTCGTACATATATTCATCAGTGAGTTTATGATGGACTGTAATGGTTTGGGATTTGAAAATAACATTTCTGTATTATATATAACGGATTATTATATATTTGTACAAAGTAGACTGTTTTAAAAATAATAATATTAGTAGGGAGCAATCGGGGACATGTAAGTAGTATGTTTACCGTCCTTTTCTCTCTATATATGGCGGGATGAGACTTTATACCGACTTAAAAATGTTCACAAAAAATATGTGAAAGTATTCAATCACCGCTAATTACCCCTGCCCGAAAAAAGGGTTCAACCGCCTTCCGAGTAAAGAAAAAAGAAGATATCTCGTCATTTTTTTGAATACGAAAATTCATTAATCAAAATCTGGCTTCGTTATACCGCCGGAGGGTGCCCGAAGATGTCCGATCTTGCACGACGGACACCGATTCGTCACGAGCGCCGGAGGAATTAATAAGCGAAAGTCGACGATTTTATTTACTTCCAAACTTAATATTTAATAATACATTTCGAGTTATGACTGTTTACGATTAGTTTTTCTAAATTGATTGAGGGAACTTCTTTTGGAATTGTTACTTTATTAATATCTATTAAAGAGTTCACTAAATTTATAATACCGTGTATGTAACCTCTTCATTTCTTAAATGATCACCTAAGACACCTAACCGAGTCACTGTTATGCTCCAGTGGCAAACAGCGGATAGGTGATTCTGTTTTATTGCCTTCAGAATAATATATCATCGTCGCAAACAATACGAAAGTAATAAGGAATAAAGAATTTTCTAGGATACTTTTTTTTATTACTAAATGGCATGTATTTTATCGCTCTAAGAATATATAATAGAATATAATAAAATATGTAATAGAAATATATAACAAGTTTGAATAAAATACTCTCTATTCTCGTGTAAGTGACAACTGTCTTTAATGAGAAATAAAGTTATTTAAAACGAACTATTAGATGAACGGTGCTATCCTTAACCATCCTTGTGTAAAAAGTCCGCTTCCTAAAATAGCTGTACTAATATTTATTTAATTGCTTTAATTAAATTTTATATCTTGCAATCGGCTCTCTATGTTACGGTAGCTTTCGCATTGAACAGACACTATTTGCTAGTATCAAATTATAAACGGATTACCGACAGGTGCCTATTAGAGTACAATAAGCGGGATTTTCGTGAGCGATTTGATATTTGCAAGCATTATCTTCCGACCTCTGTACACACGCATCATTATAATTAATTATTGGAACTGTCAATTAATTTTGTTGTAAATGCGCATCTTTGAGTTTTAATTTTCGCTTTAGGGCATTTGATATTTTGATTAAGATAAATATTCCATTAGCTTCTTTAAAATATTATGAATATATTATGGTGTAATTTACTTTTATTAATAAAATGCAATGAATATATTAAACTGATATTAAGTTTTATTGTCTTTACCTACTTCCGATGATTTTAATGTGGCTGAAGCGAAAAATGTTCTGAATCATGTTAACATGAACATGTGTGTGGGTCCATTGATAATTAAATTACATTAATGACTGTATATTAAATATATTATCAGTTAAACATAGATTAGTTTTAATGACGGGCTCATTGGCCTAGTGGTCGTATACGCTCTTACTAATCGTAAGGTTCTTGGTTGGAATCCCAGGTCAGACCAAAATCTGTTATTTGTTTTTTTTTATCAAGAACTTCTCAGCAGCAGCACAGAGTCAGGAAGTTGACGGTGTTTCTCGCTCGTGTTTTGGCCGTTGGTTCTGCTTCCGGTTGTGTTGGTTTGCAATTCGATCAGACTATGAGAACGAGGGAATATAGAATGCACTTGTGCTTGCGCTTACATTCGGGCATCATAATCATGTCGTGCGTTGATGGCTAGTCTCCGTTGAAACTGGCAGTCGTGGCCGAAATTCAGTCTAGATGACATTATTATTAGTTCCTATTAGATGATGATAATGTTGTAGTAGTATAAGAGATTCCGTCTCTTCTTATTATCCCATGGATGGTGTAAGTAGCGCCAGAAAGCTTAATAAAATAAAATCTCACGGCTTCCTAAAAATGGCGATGTAACAATCTCGTAGACTTCTCTTGTCTCGTTTTCTCTCTTCTTGTCTCGTTGTTATTGACGTCAGATGTAAAATACGTAGATTGGTGACAGACAGAAGTATCAAAGATGCGAGATGTCTGATTTGATTATCAATCCGCTTTTTTCATAAAATGGAGACAAACGAGCACACAGTCTAGCTTATAATAAGTGCATGCTGTGGGCCATAGAGTTCTTCATTTATCTTCAATTAAAAACCAAAATGCAGATACGTTGTCACGCATGAAGACTAAGATGGAATGTCTCGTTTCCAGTAATAAAGTTTCAGCTTCACTGACTACCATGGAAGAAACCTTTGTGGGCGTCTACGGGGTAATAAGTAAAAATAATAAGAGATGTGTCTAAATGAATTGGGTAATACATATTAGCTCTGCATTTGAAAGTTCTATGTAATTCCAAATAAAGTCCAAGGTGCTCCAAAGTCTACAAATGAAAATTGATAGCAAAGATAGAAATAATTGGACTCTTAGCACTTTAGCGAATTTTTTTATAATGAAGCATATTTATTTATTTCATTTAAAAAGGATCATAGGGTAATATTACATTCATTCAAATCTATTGTAATACTAAAATTATAAATCATTACTAATATATATATATATATATATTCTATCAACTGTGAACTAGTAGTAGTAGTAGTGAAGTATACTTTAGTAGTGGTAGTATACTTTAAGGCCGGCTCCAATAAGTTTTACTTTTACATAGTAAGAACTGAAATAATCTACTGAATATTTTTTTCCTTTTCTTTCTTTTTTATTAACTAACATTTCAAAGCAGACACAAAGCCGTTTTTAAACAGTGCTCTTGCATTTCTAAATAAAATTAAACTTTAATTCATATACAATAAAGTTTGTCATATAACACATCTTAGTCGCTACTAGTCAAAATGTCAACCATAGAAGTGGTTTGCAAGTTTGCAGGTGCAACAGCGTCATCATCATACACTACGCCTACCGGTACGAGGCTGCCACTCGAGAAATTTTCTTCCCCATGGGTTATCGGTTCTTCGAGCCTCTGGAGTAGTGCCACCATGGAGGACGGAATTGAAGAACTTCTGAAGGACTTCAAGTACCGGTGTTCCACCCGCTTTCAGAAGCTCCGCTGTAATTCCATCCTCGCCTGGGGCCCTGCCGTTTTTAAGGTGCTGGAGAGCCCTTCTAATCTCGCTTAGACTAACGTCCGGGATATCATCGGAATAGTGTCGGATAAGACTTGCTCTTGGATCGTTACTCACACTTGCGTGTGGCTCCAACGATGATGTGTACAGCTGCCCATAGAACCTCTCAATCTCACTCAAAATCTCAGGTGTCCCGGAAACGATGCTGCCACACTCAGTCTACAGCTTTGACAGTTGGTTCTTACCGGCAGAGAGATCTCTGGCAAAGACTTTGGAGCCCTGGTTCCGCTCGATCGCTTCTTTAATACGAGCAGTATTAAAGTTGCGTAAGTCTCGCCGCATGCATTTGGAGATCTATCTGTTCAGTTGCCTGTATGCTGTCAAATCTGTTGACGATTGCAGCCTCATCTCCTGTTTAACAGCCATGAGATTAAGAGTGTGATCGTAGAGTTTTTGTGTACTTCTGCGGCGGGTCTTGCAGAACTTAGCTCAAACCGCATAGGCAGTTTCCACGAGCTTGTCATTCATATCGTCCACTGCATTGCAATCTTGTAGGCACTGAAAGCGGTTATGTAACTCCAGCTGAAAGTTTTCGGGATTCTGGATTAGAGCACGAGGGGGACGGAGCGTTGACTTCATTAGACGAGACCTCTCCAACTTAACGTTTAGGTTCAGTGTGCATCTAACCATACGGTGATCTCAACAAGTGCAACAGCGTAGCTTTCTTCAATTTCAAAAAACACTTTGTAAAAGCAAATTTTGAAAAAAATATTTTGTCTTTGACTTTAACACACGCACACATTATAGCGAATAAAACTCGATTTTCATTTGTTAGTCTAGATTAAAATGGGAGCAAGTCTTGTGTGTTCATGTGTGTCAACACGGAGATAGCACGGCCATAAGCAATGTGGGTTTTAAACGTGTTCTTTATTGACGTGTCCAGTGCAAACCGGCAGTTGTTTTTATATGGCGTGGGGCATTGCTTAAAAGTAATATCTATAATTTTTTTTAAACTGCCAGTGCGTCTTGTGACAGACGTGTCAGTAACAGGGTTGCGTAGATGATTGCGCAGGTTATCTATGGTATTTATTAGAGTTTAAATGCTAAAGTACACACTCGATATAATTTTACTACAAAATATTCAATAAGATTCACTCTGTGATGACAGAGTAAATAAGGAATAATAATAAATAAATTTGGATAAATTATAAAAACTGTGCTTTCTGGAATTGTCTTCATCTTCATTACGGCTTATCAAAGTATCCTAAGTAAACGTACCCCTTCCCCCTCGCAATGCATCATAAGGGGGATTTCTGCCATTGCTGCCACCTCCCAAACGCGGCAAAAAGGGCATAGGTAAGGCAAAAATCGCGCAGTTTAATTTTTTTAATTTTGTTAATTATCTCATAACTCTTTCCTAGAGCCTTACTTTTTACACAATATAATAATAGTACAAATATACTACAAAAATATGTTTAGAAAAAATTACCGAAACGATGCGTTCCACGCGCAAGTTTGTGTTAGCTCAAAGCCAGCCGCAATGCATTGCGACCGCGGTGCTGTGTGAAGTGCCAACAATTCCAACAACACTATAACGGCCAAATGGACCGAACACACGAACGGGCGACTCTGTAAATTTGCCGATACGCAATTTGCGCTCACCAAACACTACTTTTAGTGCTCGAAGTTTCGTCGTGAAGGAGAAACTTTGTCATGCGGTATTACATGACTATTATTTAAACGCTTCAATAATACACTTGTGTTGCACGTCAAGCGGTGAATCGACCAAGTATTTTATCGATATAAAAGTCATGTAATGTAATTTGGCGTAAAGAAAACTACAGTGTAAGCACGGGGTTCCGTATTCGTTTTAATTAAAGTTACCAAATTTTTTTAAATTAAAAATGGAATTAAACTTTATTCATGTTATTTCCTTTTTTATAAAATAAGTGTGATAAACAAGCACAGAGCTGTAGACTGTGTACTTGTCTATCAGGTCTACTTGATGGTAAGTAAATTTTGAGGGCTATAGACATCTAAATCTATCAGCAATTAAGCATCTACCATGCGATGACGGCGTGATTCATTTTCTTCCATGGATGTCGTAAGAGGCTACTTGGACAAATTAGAAAGAACTGATAGTCTTCTAAAGTTATCGCTATACCATCTTATATGATAAAAATTGATGTTACAGTCTATATACGTCCCACAGATAGACACAGGCCTCCTCTTATTTCTAAGGACGTTTTAGAGCAAGTAAATGTACACATGCGGTTTGGCGAAATTCACATGTTTTAGAAATATATTTTTTTCTTATTCCTCAGACATGCAAGTTTCCTCACAATATTTTCCTTCTCCGCCGAGCACGTGGTAAATCAGCACTTAAAATTGCAATTAACAATTTCATTGATGCCGAAGGGGAGCGAAGCCAATTTGCTCGCGTACCGCAAAATTTACAGCAAGCGCCAAGCCCCTGAGCTACCATGGCTCTAAACAATTAATCTCATATGAGCTCGATATAAAATACCCAGATAACGGGGGCAGTTTCCAATAGCAAAGACGTCCCAGAGAGAGTGTTATATCTTTTGGTGATCAGTCACAATCCGCAAATGTGATATATATGTAAGGATTGTTATTACGGATTCTATCGTCTAAACAGCCATTAAAAACAGATGAGGTCCTCTCTCATATTTAATCTAGTTTTATTACTCATTCCAAAACATTTTGAACCATAAAAAAATCATAGGTAGGAACTGAAGGTATAGAAATTCACACAATCTCGTTCTGCGAAAAAGGAGTTTGTCTGCCTTGCTCTTTTTACTAAAATGCAGTCGTGCACTCGTTGTTGTATTTGGGTTTATATAGGTGAGCTAGTATAAACGTAGTCTATGTAGTATCCCATATTAGTCTTCTGAGATTTCAGAACTGACAATAAAGTCTTTATTCTTAAATAACACCAGGTCGCTCTATATAGTGTACACCACAATTGTCTATTTCTAGAGAGTAATAGTTACTAATAAACCTGTGGACTGCTTACTATTTCTTACAAAATGTTTGTATCTATGTATTATTAGATTCATAATACATAAACATAAATACATAAACACTCACGTCTGTCACCCAGAGGGGTAGGCAGAGACTACAGACTTCCATTTGGCACGATCCTGACACACCTCCCTCGCCTCCTTCACATTCATACACCTACGCATACATGCTCGTCGGTTAAGGGTACTCCTAATTTGGCCCATTTTCAATAAATCGCCAATTTGATCGATAAATTTTCGCCTAGGACGTCCCTTTCCGACTCTGCCATTCACTTCTGCAACATAAATTTTCTTTGTCACTCTTTCCTCATTCATTCTTTCCACATGACCAAACCACCGATTTAATACTTATTTAGATTAGATTCAATACTTCTAAAAATAATTTTCATAACAATCATATACATAGATAATATTAGTCTTACCTTACAAGCATAGTTTGAACGTTGTTAAAATCTAATATATATGCAAATTACATGCAAAATGTTATTATTTCAAAATTCTACATTTAACGAAGTGCACAGCGGGACTGTAAGCGATACGTATCAAAATTAGATCCGAAATCAGCAACATCATCGAACGAAATTTGCCCGAGCGAAACATCAAAGGGTAAAACCAGTTCATTATAATAAAACATAATGTACGCTGCAATCTGTCAAACTGCATCAAAACGAAATCATCGATTCATTGCGTTTCGATTCATTTTAAGAAACCCTTCGACCACCTGCGTTTTGCAAAGTAACGGACCCGTATCTCGTTACATCGACACCTCGAACGATATTACACACAATTACTGGTGGGATCGATGCAAGAAAATCGATTTTAATATCTCCAATATTTTGCTAAATGACTGCCGTAAGACCGTTATACTGATAACACCTTTTGTAATATGAGTTGACGTACTCTCGATTGCTTTTCAGAAATGATTTAACAAAACCTTTACAATTTACATATTGATTATGTATGGAGTATAAAATAAAAGGAACGGCCAACTTACGTCGCACTGTATATATTCGTATCTGAGAAAGTTTTGGATCATGGAAGAACCCACCATGCTGCCCTAATGCATGTTGGTGAACTACTCATGTTCTTGAAACATTCTTTTTAATTTCTCTCTCATACATATCTCTCTTTTTTGTTCAATTGCCAAATATGTTACAAATTAGTCACTTTAAATTGTAATTAATAATTTGTTTGGTGCCGGTGGTAATCAAACTAGATTTACTAGTAAAAAACTTTAAGGCAAGAGCTTATCGTCTTAGTTATTTTGGCACGTAGAGTGGGTAGAATTGAAAATACAATGCTCTTAATTGCACACCAAGAAACCAAATAACAAAATTATGAAACAGACATAGAGAGAAAAAAAGGCCTTCTTTTTGTATATATATCGCAATTTCTTACAGATAACTTATTAGGAGGAAATAAAATGTAAACACAGAGCGCGCGGAGGTAGGAGTATATGGATGAAAGGAATGTGAGAGTGAGAGATGATGAGAGAAGAGGTGTGTCTGAATCGTGCCAAATTGAATCCGTAATCTCTGCCTACCCCTCTAGTGACGGGTGTAAACGTTTTTATGTAGGTAATAGGTATTCATCGTATATTACTAAAGAAAAACCTTTATAGATATAATAAGGTTTTTGATTAATTACGAAATTCATTGTCTATCCGTAATTTATGAGAATGTCTACTTATTTCTTATACCCTCGGTGACGGGAACACTTCGAAAATATTATACTTTATGTAGTATCATAGAAATTACTATCATAAGTCCCTAATATGGGACTATACATTGTGCTAGTACTAGTAGTAAGTTGCCGTGGTAGCTCAGATGGTTAGCGCTCGCTGTAAATTTCACAGTACGCGAGCAACCCGGGATCGATCACCGCCGCCACGAATGAAATTGTTAATTGCAATTTAAGTGCTGTTTTACCTCGTACTTGATAAATATAGAGGTAGTCACTACCGTATTGATATTTGAATGTCTTGAAAGAGGTCCCTGGTTAGCACTTCACTGTCGGAAGCTGGCGATGATAATGATGTTCATATATTTGTAACAATAACAACATATTAAACAAACGATATATGAAAATTTTAGGTAATTATACAGTCATAAATCATAATATATATGTTATACCTACATAATATAAATCTATTTCCGCTGACGCAATTTCATATGCCAAAACAATTTCGAGTATTTCGATTCGAGTCGCTGGAAAAGTCATAACCTTAAGAATGCAAAGGACGCGAAACGATTTTTAATACACCCTGCACCCCATAATGGATGTTTTCGCACCTCGTTATTAGGAGGAAATAAATCTGCCACTTGAGTTACATTAATTGTGATCCTTTTAAATCCACTGGGTATAAGCGTTAGATAAAGTTAAATTTGCAATTCTTATGATTTTCGAATTTACCCTGTTTTGTTATTATGATAATAGTAAATAAAGGCAGCTTGCATTATTGGTCAAAAACAGTTTTACACTCTACCGCTTCTAAACCATTCTTAACATTGATGAATACAATACAAATAATTATAGTGAAGGTGACAAAATTCACAGTTTACTATGTTGCATTGTAGCTCTAAGTAATATTTTGAAGAAAAACATGTATTGTACATTGTAAATAAACTTAATATCTTTTTATGTTTGTGTAAATAAAATTGATTTTCACAATCCGGCACGAGCCGAAGCGGCCACGAGCGCTTGAACTGTTCGCTTTTGTTTTATTTTTCATAAGATAGAAATAAAATCGATTTTTAAAACGAGATTTTCAACATGACCTAAAAAAATAATAAATCTTTTTATTGCAATAGGTTTTATTCAATGCAATAGGTT
This sequence comes from Parnassius apollo, assembly GCA_907164705.1. Classification (NCBI taxonomy): domain Eukaryota; kingdom Metazoa; phylum Arthropoda; class Insecta; order Lepidoptera; family Papilionidae; genus Parnassius; species Parnassius apollo. Next base: position 7,614,970 of record CAJQZP010000117.1, read on the forward strand.
TCATTATACATACATAAGGCGTCGCTCGCACAGTGATGCTGCTGTGTTTTGTATGGTAAGTGTCGCTTTCTTATAGACTAAGCCAAGAGTACACCTGATGGTAAGTGTATGACGTTGTTTATAGACTTTACGTGTATATATTCTTTACGTGGTAGAGCCATGCTGCAGTTATATTAGTAGTATAGTTGTAGCACGAACGGGTCGGCTCGACCGGGGAAGGACCACGCTCTCACAGAATACCAGCGTGAAATAGTAGCTTAATGCTGCTGTATTTCGTATGGTGAGTGTAGAGAACCGGAGACCCTTGTTACTGGAAATGAGGCATTCCATCTCAGTCCTCGCGGGTGACAACGCATCTGCATTTTGATTTGTAATGGAAGATAGATGTAGATGTCTATGGGCCGCAGCAACCACTTACCATCAGGTGGACTGTGTGCTCGTTTGTCACCCTATTCTATAAAAAAAAAAAAAAAAAAAAGACATCTACACTTATCCTCGTTTAAGAATCACCTCTTGTTACCTCTGACGACAGATGGATGGCTCCGTTTCCAGTGAAAATGGTCTCCGGTTCCCGAGAGTTCTTATCTTGAATGAGATTTGTTTATTTTTATCATGGAATAATTATTCGTAATAATAGTTTATTTATTATTTAAAAAAATATCCATTAATATGACTTACCGTGGAGGTTATCTTAACACTAAATTTCGATTAAATTATCGAAACACAACTCTACTACAGAAACGGCACGACACACCCCAGCATTAATAAAACAGATTCGGATACAGATATTCGTTCCTTAAACGTGTCTTGGTAATTTTTCTTATAACACCGATACATGGACACAATTACGGGTCATTTATCACGGCTATTCCGATCGACCGCAAAGCTTGCTACGTCTGTTGTAAATTCGGCTCGTTTTAGTGCATTACGAATTATTTATAAGTATCGCCCTTTGGAAAAATAAAGATATATATTTCTTTGCATCCTACCCTTGGGGGCGGGTTTGCTTCTCGCCGGACGATCCCAACGTTGTTGCGGATTCTGTCGCTGATGTGGTACTTCAGGGTATAGAACTTTTTATTCCTTCCTCTGTGGCAGCATCCTCCTCCAATGGGCACCCCATTGGAGGCAAATCTCAGCCACGGTTTGGTCGCTCCTGTAAAATAGCATCATGCTATAAGCAGGAGTGCTACCAAGCCTGGGCTGACGCATCAGCGTCCCGGGATGTAAACACCAGCGCTCTAAAAAAGAAGTATAATTCCGCCTCTAGATCCTTCAAAAGAGTCATTGCCAAGGCAAAGTCAGAGCACATAGGCAGAATTGGCGAGAAACTAGTTGGCCTTCTTTCTGGAACCCGTGCATTCTGGTCTCTCGCCAAGGCTGTCCAGGGAAATTTCTGTCAGCCATCTCTTCCATCTCTGCACACGGAGGATGACTCACTGGCCCATACCGCAAAGGAGAAAGCCGGTCTTCTAGGCTCTTTTCTTGCGTCCAACTCGACTCTCGACGACGGGGGGAGTACGCCGCTGACCATCCCGCAGTGTGAGTGCTCCATTCCGGAAGTGCAGTTCATACAGCGCTCGGTTCGCAAAGTACTCCTCTACCTGGACATCCACAAGTCGAGTGGGCCTGACGGAATCCCCCCAATTGTGCTGAGGACGTGTGCTCCAGAGTTAGCACCGGTTTTAACGCGTCTTTTCCGGTACTCCTACTCCCTAGGCGTAGTCCCGAAATCATGGAAGACGGCTTTCGTCCACCCGATCCCTAAAAAAGGCGACCGCTCAGACCCGTCCAACTACCGGCCTATCGCCATCACCTCCTTGTTCTCCAAAACAATGGAGTCCATTGTAAACTGCCAGCTCATGAGGTACCTTGAGGATCACCAGCTGATTAGTGACTGCCAATACGGTTTTCGCCGTGGTGCTGGTGCAGCTGGTGATCTTCTGGTTTACCTAACTCACAGATGGGTGGAGGCAGTAGAGTCCAAGCGGGAGGCATTGGCCGTTAGTTTGGACATAGCGAAGGTCTTCGATCGGGTTTGGCACAAAGCGCTTCTTTAGAAGCTCCCTTCCTATGGGCTTCCCGAAAAATTGTGCGATTGGATCACCAGATTTCTTGCAGATCGGAGCATCAAGTTCGTTGTAGACGGTGCAAGCCTATTAATGCTGGTTTTCCACAAAGCTGCGTGCTATCGCCAATGCTGTTTCTTCTGCATATCAATGATATGTTGCAAACCCGTAACATTCATTGCTACGCAGATGACAGCACTGGTGATACTCTTTACACCGGCCGAGCCAATATTTCTCGGGAAAACGTCTCCGAGAACTTGTCTGAAGTCGAGTCTTTGCTGAACAGAGTCTCGGATTGGGGGCGACTAAATCTAGTCCAGTTTAACCCCCAGAAGACACAAGTTTGCGCGTTAACCGCTAAAAAAAACCCCTTTGTCGTATCTCCTCAGTTTCAAGGCACTCTCCTTGTTGCCTCAACCAGTATCGGAATCCTCGGCGTCGACATATCGAGTGACGTGCAGTTTCGTGGTCACTTGGAAGAGAAGGCCAAATTGGCCTCTAAAAAGCTTGGCGTGCTCAGCAGAGCGGGACAGTATTTCATGCCGGCACACCACCTGCAACTTTACAAGGCGCAGGCGGTGTGACAAATTACGTGAACGCACTACGCCGCAAACGCCCCGATACCATCCACACCATTTTCGAGCGATAGGCAAGTACTGATAAATGTGAGTAAAATATGTTTGGCGGCTTGTTGCTGGATTAAGTAAAAACCCTATAAAATATACAGGTATTTTTTCTAAATAATACTACTTGACTACGATCCTACCTTATGGCACGTAATAATTAAGGCCTAGATATCGCAGTTTAATCTTAACAAAAGCCTATTCAATCTTGCCTTGAAAAATTAATGGATGAAAGTAACTTTTGGTGCAGTAGATTAGGAAAGTCTACGTGTAAGTTGCCACCTATGGCACATATCCCCCTTGTGGACGAAATCTATGGTGTAGGTCTATTTTCAGCAATAAACTTTTAATAAGTTGTAATGATGATGATGATTATAATGTAATTTCATGAACACTTCAGCCGATTTCAAACAAAGAAGGCTGCATAAATAACAAAGTAACAAATGGAACGCTTCACAACCTGTAATGATACTGCCTTTCTATACCATTTAGACCGAAGGACAACAGTGTAAATACTGCCATTTTGGCTGAAATTGGTAAGATAGTGGGGTGGTGTTCCCAGATGAACTGCTAGGTCGAAAACTGGTCCTACCAACTAGTAATTGTTTATTTTATTACAATACGAAAAATACACGATGCAAATATTATTAATATTTCTAATTCTTCTTCAGTTCAATGAATACCGAAGATGATTTCGAACGTTATTGAATAAATTTGATTTTGCTCTATATAAACATTAATTAGCACTTTGTATTTTAAAAGTAAAGGCGGCATTTATATTAATATTAAGTGCACTTTTATGTGGGTAGGTTAAGTTTGTATAAAGCATTCGGCATTAAGCTATAAAGTATTCTGTTTTAGATACAGGTGTATAGGTAATTTATTACCACTTTAAGTGGCTTAAAACGAATATAAAGTGTAGCCAGTTGCAACTCAAGCATAACATGAAAGTTATACTATATGGCATGATTTTAAAACTAAATATGTAATAAATTATTATGAGTTGGTTTCAAAATAAATTTGTCGCAACAAGGAAGAGTACCACAAGGCAGCATTTGTTATTTCTCGTAAAGCACCAATTTATATTGTTGGTCCTAATGTCTTAAAAAAATATGAGGCGATTAGCAATCACACAAAATATTACAATAAATTGGTAAACAGTATTACTCGTTTATTACACATAACGTTACAAAGTTTACAGCCTAGTTTCCAGCCCATAAGCCATACGAATCACTGCAATTGCAGATTCGCGTCTCAATTCCTATGCGAATACGAAGGATGATATTATTTCTATTGCTCGTAAGCACCCACGGAATTGCTTGGTCGAAGTAATAAGATAATAGGTCACTAACAAATGAACAAGCGGAAAAATGTCGACGAATAAAAAAATCGTACAGGTCTAAATGTCGCTGTTTTTTCGAGTTTATATATCATATAAAACAAGAAAAACTAACTCGCTTAAGAATCAAAACGCAGATGCGTTGTCACCCTTAGGAACTAAGAATGCCTCCATTCCAGTAAAATGGGTCTCCGGTTGTCTACACTCACCATACGAAACACAGCAGCATCTAGCTACTATTTTACGTTAGTATTCTGTGAGAGCGTGGTCCTGCCCCGGTCGAGCCGGCCTATTCATGCTACAACCATAATAGTTGCAGTGTGGCTCTACCACGTATAAAAATGTTAAGTCATCCACTGTCCATAGTTATCTACATATATCGCCGATTAACAATCAAAATGCAGAAGCCGCGTCCTGATCCTGACCTCTGAGGATTAATATAGAATGTCTCGTTCCTGGTAATGTTCTCTCTTAAACTTCAAACCTTTACGAAACCACGTAAAAATAAAAACCAAACCCCAGATTTTTTACTGCAAAAATATGGTTAAATTAGAACTTATAAAATTAGACTTTTAATCGAAAGTAAAAGCTGACTCTAAAGAACTAAAAAGATAAAACTATTTCTAATATAAAAAGATAAAAAATATTTCTACTTAATGGCTTCTAAAGTCGGTTCTTAGTAGTGTTTGCGAATTCCTGACAATTTCAAAGTCCCGGGACATGAGACAGCCAACAATCAAAATCCCGGGAATTCCCAGGACTTCGAGACCTTTAACAATTTTTTTTAATATTTTTAAAGAGGGTCAAGCTTTTTTTTAAGAATTTTAATTGTTTAATTTCCGGTGAAACGTATTATAAAAGGCATTTTTTTTTGTAAAAATGAACATTTATTAACTTCTTAGCTACCAAGCGGCCGAATTCGGTCGCGGCGATATTCCGTTAAGTACCAAGTGACCGAATTCGGATGCACCCACCCACATCACTCTAACCAATAAATACTTATGGTTAGAGAATACTTTTCTATAAAGAAGTTTGACATTATGGGCTCAGTATGAAATTTTATATCCTCTAGTGAAATAAAAGTCAGTTACTCTATGGTTATTAATTTATAATCTACGTTCATTACGTACGCCATTTTCGTGTGGATGTTATTATGTTTTATTGTGTTGATTTTTGGTTTTTTCTAGTGTTTTAGTATAGTGTTTTATTATAAAATTGGTATAAAAAGTTTTGTGTGAATATAATTTATCTTTTTACGTAAATAATTTCTAGTAATATATAGAAATAATAGTGATTTTCACGTATATATCCGTTTTTTGTTACCTTTGTACCTGACTTTTGTTTAGACCATAGGATAGAGAATTTTGTATATGTTTTATAATGCCTTTTAGCCTTAATTGCCTTTAGCCTTTATTAGATAATATAAGTTTTATTTATTTAAAATGCTGTGGGTGGGTGCGGTGATGGGACCGCTCGGGATTTGACGGACGCATGCGACTGCGTGGGATTTTATGGGGATTGAAGGGTTAAGCAAAAAATTGTGTGATGGCTAGTGCGCAAATATTATAACAAGCATAAAACTCATTGCGGTCTTCTCTCTTCTAGGCGAGCTTTCAAATTTCGAAGAACCGCTTCGCCAAATTATTATTAGTCAATTATTGCTTCAGTTGTAAGTAATTAAGCTTTTTGTCGGCCTAAGGCTTCCACAGCTATCTTGACTGACTGCAAAAAAACCAACAATTGACTGCAAAGAACAAGATTATCTTCATTACACTTGTCTAACATGTTTAAATTAATCAACGCTTTCTTCACGCAATTTTTGGGCTTCAGAAAACGTTTCGCCATCACAATTATAGAATTTCACGTGCTTTTAACATTGAGTATTAATATGAGTTCACAATCTTAATCCTAACGTCTCAGAACAACCAATATGGCGGTACTATGGCCTCGTGGCAAACGCATTTATTGTGTTGTGTACTCATTAGGTTACGTAGTAGACTTAGTAATAATTCATTAAACTAACAGATAGCGCGAGGTTCCTTCTATTATTTGAAAATAAAAATGATTACATAACAATTTCGACAATCTTGTCTCGTCTCGATTCACGACCTGAAAGTCCCGGGACTCGAGACAACTAAAATTACGAAAAGTCCCGGGATTTCGAGACACGAGACGTCCCGGGACCCAAACCCTAGTTCTCGAACTTGACAAGTTTCGTAGCCCATATTAATATTAAAAGCTCAAATGGTGTCTGAATAGTTGCGTTAAAATTGGAGTAACGGATATAGCACAACGCGTAAGTATTCTGATGTGGTTTGCCAATTATATGCCTTTGGGCCTGCATATAGTTAGAAGAAAGTGGTGCGGAGGAAAGGTTCTCGAATGGCAGCTTCGTACCGGTAAGCACAGTTTATAGCAATATTGCAAACGTAAATAAATAATATGCAATCAAATTGAGAATCTTCTGTTTTTTTAAGCTGTAAGCTTTTAAGCAATAATATTAATATTATGACATCAATAACACTTCGAATTCACTTTTATTACCTTTAAGATGAACTAACGTATGATACATTTTGAATGTTGCAACTTATCGCTTCATCGACCGCTACAGCTTTTGACTTATAATAAGCTCTTAAATTGGTCGTCGACAGTTATCTCAAGTTAACATTCGCACCTATTTGTAAACAAGCGTAAAATGCTAAAGTTTCTGTGTGGGAATTAAGTAACAGGCGGATCGCGGTGGCAGTATGCGGTTTTAATATGCGCTTTAGTTATTAGCATATCTGTATTTTGATTGTTTAGAAATAAACTATCTGATGTGTGCTTGTATTATAAGCTTCATTATTAAGTATGTCAAAATATTATGTTATTAAAGCCTTTTATTTAAATCTCTATGAAGAGGTCATTTTTTTAGATTATAACTAGATTTTAGTGCGACAAGGCATCGTAATTTCAACGATAAATTATCTATGCTTCATAACATCCTATTCTTGATCAATCTGTTTTGTAACTCTAATCAAATTTTTTTCTAGAATTCTTCACCAACCTTGTCAATATGTGTATATGTGTCTATTGATTTCACTGTCACAAGTTCTATAATGATCGCCTATAGTTTTAATAATATCTTATGATTCGAAAGCGCTAAGTACTACATTCCTTGTGTTAAAATGTATAAGATTATAAGACTATTATAAAAATCAGAATTCATGCCATCTTGATTTTTTTGCTCCTATTACGCCACAGTTTTTGAAAGCACCGTTTTACTATGCGAAAAGACGATCCTAATTTATTTGCATGAGTCATACAGAATACGCAAATGGGACTTATTTGTCAAACGGTCCTTTAATATTTTTACAACGCCAACAGTTAGTGCTTTCAATCTAGATCCTGACTATTTTAGTTCTGTCGTTAATGGTTAATGAGTACGTGGAAGAATTCTCGGATAAATGTAAAGAAATAACACGGGTACTGTCTTTCTAAGGCGGCATTTATGTCATGCGAGTAAGTTCATTGACATTTTGAGAGAGACATTTTGTTTATTGTAAAACAATGGTAACGTTTTTTCTTCTTTTACCTTAAAAGCCCACTTCTAGTCATAATCTTCTAAAGACTGTGCCAGTAGACATGTATTTTATTCTATAGCTTTGATTATATGCATCTACCGTGTAATGGTGGAATAAAAATATCTTCTACACCTTAACGACCCGTGGGTGTCATAAAAGGCGACAGGAAAACTGAACAGGAGATAGAAGCAGCATCTTCCAGATAACAACTCAAAATTATACACACACTGCGGTTACCAACACCCAGGAGGCCCATGTTCATCCATTCGTTGCAGAATTTTATATGCTGTAATGTATGTAGAGATTTTTCGTATACAGACGAGTAGTTACATAATAAGATTATATTGTATTGTAACAGTCTTAGAGATACATATATATTGTATCCTGACAGAATACATATCCTATCTCTGAGGATATCGTAAAAGGCGACTCAAAAAAACGCTAGAAATGTCTTGTTACCTACAAACAATGGATGGCGATATAACCATCTCGGATTCAACTTCTTCTTATTCATCATCCACTAAAAGTTAATTGCTGTACATAAGCTGCTTCCACTGTAGGATTAATTTGCCATTACCACCACATTTGCCGGCGACGATCGCAGCACCAGAAGGATAGCACCTTTGACGGTGCTCCTCATCTTTAGGAATTTTACGTATTTCCTATACGAGACAGTTGTTTTGACACCCGTTATAAGATATGAGATCCAAACATTCCCACACACTTTCCGCCATGAAGATATTATGACTTTGAACTTTTGATAAATAATTTCTTTAAAAAAACTCTTTATCTCCACACTAGGATTTTCTCCTCTATTGTGTTTATTGTATCTACCATAAATTTACACACATTAAATCCCGAAACAATTATTTATACGCCATACGAAACTTGTCTCGTGCGGGATTTGAACCCGCGGCCCTTAGCTCTGCAATGAATTGCTAAACCGCTACGGAGCTATCTTTGCCAATAAATCTGACATCTTTATGTAAATTAAATATATTAATAGTATTACAAATATGGGCCTTGTGGCACTCCTTGAGGGAGGCCTATGTTCAGCAGTTGGCCTGTGAAATACTGTGATGATGATGATGAGGATGATGATGATGGTAATTCCTAATATGCCAATTCTAGTAATTTTATCTCCTGTTATGCTTGTTACGCTCATCGAACTTTTTTTCATCGTCTGTGATGAGATGAGTGATGATGATGGTAATTCCTAATATGCCAATTCTAGTAATTTTATCTCCTGTTATGCTTGTTACGCTTATCGAAACAACTTTTTTATAGAATAGAACTAATGTTTCGACTTTTCAAACATGTTTTTTTTTATATTTTAGTTTTAACTTTTTTCAGGTGATTTATATTTATTATCTAATCAGCATTTTTATCTCAAAAGTAAGGCAAATATTTTATAACCATTACATAATGATTTTAGAAACTTAACAAATAGGAAATAATTTTATTTTGATTATTATTTATTTTGCAAAAAAATATACAGTAATGATTATACCATTTTACGATGGTGTCTTAGAAGTTCTATTTTTAATCTAATCTAATTTTCTTCAGATCATAAAAAAGAAACAGCACAAAATGAAGCGCTGCTCTAATTCCGATTACAAATCTGATATCGCATATGTAAATTTGGTTTTTACTGCTCGTACATTTTAACAGGGGCGGTTGTCACACCGGAATGTGTACTGCTGAAGTTTGCATTAAATTTAAAGATAGTCGGTCTTACTCATAAAAAGCGACGTCAATTTAAGAAATCATATAATTTTTCCTTTTTCTTTTCATTTAATGACAATAGAAAGAGACTTATAATTTTTTTAAGTACATACAAAAACTATATAAGCGATATTAAACGATTACGATCGTGTATCATTAAAATATATACGGCCTTATTTAGGCCGTATATATTTTAATGATACAGGACTGTAACATAATTGAACATTAGATTTAGAATATAACAGTGTTCTACAGCAAGAAATAGTTACGATAGCAAAACAAATGTACTCAAATATGGAAAAAGAGTCCTCCGTTCATGAATGGTAATCTCAGATCAAACATAAATAAATAACGATTCACCCCGGTTTCGCTTAGGTAATATCTATTAATCTCATTAATGTCATCATTTAGACTTAAGATAATCATCAACGACGATTTTATCAATTTTACTATTTTCACTGAAGATTTCAAAAAAATTCGGATAAAATATAGCCTAGATCGTTTCTGGTAATGTTTGCTAACTTTTCGTGAAGTTTTATTATACTCAATGCCGTTCCGGAAATCAGCCCAAACACAGACAGAGAGGCCACAACTTAAAAATAGTTATTCATGTCTTAATGACATGCAAACAAACCTCTAAGCTCAATAATAGGCTATTGCTTCGTTATTATAGAAAAATACTTTAAAATTTTATTATATGTCTATACACACTAATATTCAAATAACTACTTCTTCTTTTTCTTCAATCAATCAATATATTCTTTATTGTCCAATAATACACATAAGAACGAAAATAATGTATATATATATATAGAACCTGGATGACCGATTTTTTTTTTGAATTTACATTTGGATACAAATTGCACACGGATAAAACATGAATAATATTTTTTTATCTTATTGACATAATAGAAAAAACTGAACTGGTTATTTGAATAAAAATCATGAGTGCAATCAGTTTAATTAAAATTTTCGTATTTTTAAAAAATACTAAAAAAAAAGGCTCGAAATAATAAATTTTCTCACAAAAAAGGGAACTTGAAAAAAAAAGGAAAAAAGTCAGACCGAACACAGGACGCGAACCAAGGCATTACGGTTTTGCGACCGCTCGATATCCACTTGAGCTATTACGATCATTAACACAGTGTCAAAATTTACCTTCTTATATTGTAGCAGCTTTTCGTTGCCTAAAAACACGGATAAAAAGACATTTTCTAAAAATAAATCCTAGCTAGATCGCTTTATTGCCCCCGAAACTCCCTGGACACTAAATTTTATGAAAATCGTTGGAGGCGTTTCCGAAATGCCGACAAAATATATATATATATATATATATACATACATACATACATACAAGAAGTGCTCGTTTAAAGGTATAGGATATATATTCATATATATATATAATCATGCATCATCATTACAGCCCTGCAGAACATAGGCCTCCTCCAAGAAAGGCCACAAAGCACGGTCCTGAACCAACTGTATCCACCTGATCAGACATGTCTTACCGGGTCGTCACTTCATATAGTAGGGGTCACCGAGTGATGACTTATAACACACACACACACACATTTAAATAAAATACAATAGGCAATCTTCATCAGTTGGCTAAAGTACATAGCTGGACACGAGCCTCTCCCAATACAGGGATGATGGATTGGACATCTACAGTACCAGACATCTTGCTTGATGCTGCTGCCCGTCGAGGTTCTTAGTATTTTTTTTATTTAAAAAAACCAACAGTGATTTAACAGAATTATCCAAAACAATTATCATACCTCGGCAATAAAAAAATGGTATTCTGTTCAGAGCGTGGTCATTCCCCGGACCGGAGATTCTTTTTACTTGAAACGAGGCATTTCATTTTAGTCCTCACGGGTAACAACGCATCTGCATTTTGATTCGTAATCGAAGATAGATGTAGATGTCTATGGGCCACAGCAACCACTTACCATCAGGTGGACTATGTGTTCGTTTGTCACCCTATCCTATAAAAAAAGGTACCGTTGACTGAATTCCTCGGGCCAAAATTGGGTGACGGATTAATTTACACCATACCATCAAAATATCACCAAGTATTAATTGCAAATCGCGCAACAGTTAGAAAAAACGTTGTTATTATGAATATGTAAACGAAAAATAATTAAATCAAGTTACTTGTATTTATTACTTAACAACACTGACCCTAATAAATGGCTTAAATATACATATGTATATTACAAATGCGATGTGTTTCAACCTTTGCGTAAATCATCTGTCAAGAAATGTGTCGTAATGCGCATCTTCTTTGTTAAAGGTCATTTAAACGCAGGTCTTATTGACAACTGCAATGCTCAATGTTACACGTAACGCTTGCTCATCAATATTGTCATTTCACTAGGTTTGACTTATATTTTGATGTAAAATTAGATTAGTCAACATATTGTGAAATGCAGTTAATCCAGTACGGACGAGAATATACGTACGTACTAGTAGATGAGAATATACGTGTATAAGATGATAATGTAGTATGAGTTTGAAAGAAGCGAGAGAGATGTGTCAGGATCGTCCCAAATGGAAGTCCATAGACTCTGTCACTACTATCCTTCAGAATAAATTTCCGTCACGGCGACCAGTTTCAACGTAGACCAGCCATCTGCACAGGACAGGATCAAAGTGTCCGAGTGAATGCGCAAGCATTCTTTATTCCCTTACTCTCATAGTCCGACGGGACAGTAATCCGACACGATTGGGGAGAGGTCAGATGCAGTATCAACAACTTTCCGTGCTTTCCAAGTCAAGTAAATAAAACACCGTCAGTTTCCTGACTTGGAGCTTCTACTGAGAATATATTGACAGAAAAACTCAAGAAATTATTTTGGACGCGTCCCGGGATTCAAACCGGGACCGCTAAGCAACCGCCTTCACGCCCACTGGACCAACAAAGAATTTGTCCAGTCAAAATAAAAAGCTTTAAATTAGAACTCAAACTATTCAAATGATTTTTTTTTTCTAAAGTATGTTTATGCAAATTACACAGATTTCCATAATATATATTGTAGACCTTAAACCAAATTCAAAATTTAAATAATTTTGTTTTTATTTTAATTTTAGTAGTTTCCGATATTTTTGCGTTCCTATCTGATTAAAATCTTAAAACTAAGTTAAGGTTGTATGTATTTAACGTTTTCAAATTGAGACATTTAGAAATTTTATGTTACTGTACGGTGTGAGATGAGGAAAATTGTATCTTACTTAGCTGCATTTAAGTACGTTGTTACAAGGTTGGACAGATTTTACGAACATCTAATCTGCTACATTTTACATTGGAACGATTCATTTAGGTCACATCTAGGTGGTCTAAGCTATTTTTATTTAATAGAGGTGAATCTGCAATGCTAAAGTAAAAACAAATGCGATTTATCTTAAATTGTTGTATTCCAGTTTGTTTACAGGTATGTAAAGAGGTTTTGTGATAGCATGTATGTGTAGGTGCGCTTTGGATTTATCCGTGTCTGTGGATTATTGTTTGTTTTTAATTTATGTGTACTCGTAAATATACTATAAAATAGTCTAGTATGTAAATATACTATATATACTAGTCTTTGTAATCAGCATAAATTAATTATTTTAACAAGAATATTTCGTTTTTTTTAAACTCCACTTTTTTAAACACACACGGTTAGCACTATCGGCATATTCTTTTTTTAAGTTATTTTCATTTTTATCCTTTTTTTTATAAATTCCATATAAACATTAGACCTATAGGTTCCAGACTAACATAAAATAATTGGTTCCCTCGTAAATGACAACTGTCAATATAGATTTCAGTCCCTGGAATTTTCTTCTGTATCGTGGGGTTTACATAAAATAAAGATGCCCATTTTTCACCTGGCTATGTATAGAAATGAAATAAATCTTAAAATTCAGCTAATTAAATTGTAAATTAATTACGCTTATCACAATATTAAAAGAAACGTGGGAAAAATGTTTTATAATATTTCTTTTAGCTTATTCTGCGCCAAGGGTAAACTCGTTACTACATTTTGAACGCATCTCAACTACCCTTTTTCTAGGACGTTCTATCCTACATACTGCTACTTTACTTTATGTAACTCCGTTACTGAGTTTTATATTTTCGAAATTACTACTTCAGATATTGTTTTTGCAATATAGTTTTAAGTAATATAATAATGAATAAACATATACATGTAAAAATTCATGATTGGTAAGTTTTTAATATGAATACTTTACAAACATATATTTAAATTAGGTTAGGCCTCAATTCTCCAAACGCACATTATTTAATGTTTCAATTAATCAGTAAGTATTTCTTTATTAGTCCTTTTATAGTACAGATTAATAAAAATAAAATAATAATTAAATAAATTATTCATTCAGTATGTCTATGAGTGCGCACGAATGAAACGGATTTTTTTGACATTTGACAGTTCTACAATTGACATCGGTCCAGTCCTTCGTTGATAATTAGTAAACCATTCCACTTTAAGATAATGTTTTACTTGTTTTTCCCATTTTGTTCATCAGGTATGTGGGTAAGTATATACCATAAACCAATGAAATGTGTTTGGTTGATAAGTGATCATTTTGACAACACAAGAAACAAGTTAGAATTTTTAGAGACATAGAAACTATCTATCGTTTCTTTACTAAAATGTAGTTAGTAAGTACTTACGTGTGCTGGGGAAACAGCAGACAGTACTTGACACTCAATTTATAGTGACAATCATCGAGAGTAAGCAGTTACTTAGGGGTTGTTGGTTTTATAGAATTCACAAAGTAAAAAAGACGCTTTAGACCAAAGCTAGATAAGTATTCCTATCTTAACTTCGAGCGGTAATAATAAGTTCGGGCACGTTTATTTATTTCTTTATTACCTATTTGATACTGGCAAATCCTAACCTAAAAAGTAACATTAATATTTTTTGAACTTCGTAGCGTTTAAATCATAAAAATGACTATATGACATTATTTTCTAAACTTTTATGCAGTTTTCCTAATTATAACTATACAAAAACTTTCACTATCAGGTTTTTAAATGTATGGAAAGTGGACATGATTCTTTCACAAGGAATAACGTCTGGACTTAGATCAGTTATTTGTAGGCTAAATAAAAACAATTTTTCCGTTCGGGATTCGAACCTGCGGCCCTCAGCGCTGCAACTCATTGCTAGGTTACTGTGCCACGAAGCCGCCAAAGTTGAAAGTAAGTAATTCAGAGAAACCCAGTCTGTACCATATCTGGTATTGACTTGACACACGGGAGTATATTTATTCATGCATTGAGCACGTTATTACACACATTTATTCATTAATTAGCGCAAAATAGCAGCGTAATGATGCTGTGTTTCGTATGGTGAGTGTAGAGAACCGGAGTCCTTTTTTTACTAGAATCGAGGCATTCTATCTTAGTCGTCAGGGGTGACAACGCATTTGCATTTTGATCCTTAGTGAGATTGATGTGGATGTCTATGTGTATGTCACAGCATTCACTTACCAACAGGTGGATTGTGTGCTCGTTTGTCACCCAATGCTATAAAAAGTACAGCCTTTCATGCTTTACAAATAACTAGTTGATCTAGAGGTCGAAAACGCGATTCCTGTTCATATGTTACCAATCCCGGATTGAATACCGGGTCAGGCCAAAATCAGGATTTCTTGTTCATAATATTCTTATTAGCAGGCTGAAATTAAGCAGTTGGCAGCGATTCTTCCCCGTGCCTCGAAAAGCAAATACAGTTGGTTCAGCGTTTGATCTCCTTTCGGATGTGTCGGATTGCCTTCAACCAAGTAACAAGAGGAATGTTGGTTGTGAAAGTGGGTCTAAGTGAAGAGGTGACGGCCATCAGAGGTGAATAGAAGAGGCAAACATGCTATATAACTCCAAATAAATTGAGATAAAGCTAAGGGCAGGAAAAAGAAGATTATAAATTCCTTCAAGCCACACAGGAGCAGTGCAGCGAAATAATTCAAATGATCGGAAGCCGATCGAAGCTTAATTTTCTTCTACCTGCATTTTCTTTAAAAAAAACATTTCGAAGTCTTTTGAAGTCCGCCAACACCCATTGAGGCAGCGCGGCGGACACTTCTTTGCATCAAAATCCTCTCAGAAGTAAGAGGAGGCCTGTGCCCAGTGGGACGTATGTAAGCTGTAACTTTACCTTACTTTTACTTTTTACATTTTATTAAAAAAGCTTAGAAAACTTTTACCATACTGCGCATACTATAATAAAGACTATAAAAACGTTAAAAGTACAAAATCCCGAACTGTGTGGGGCAATAGTTCAGAAGCTATCTTTGATTAATGATCCGATTATTCACGCGTATCGCGAGAGCTTGGGAACGCCGCTGATTAAATTTGGGACATGTTCATATCCGCCCGCGGTTTCTTTTATTCGTTTTTTGTGCGTTTTGTGGTCTGTTCTAATATACTTAGGATATAACGTCATTAGTGTACGGAGTTTCTTGCAGTTTAATACAAAATCCATGCGTACTAATAAAAGTAATATTATTATATACTTCATAGTGACTGACAAGCATTCCGTCCACCGTAAGGTAGTTTAAATAGAAGAGAATACAATACTATACAATAGTTACTAGTAAATATAGGCCACACGAATAGCTATTAGATTCGAACTTACAGTCCGCATCGACGCATGCAAACGCGCTCCCATAGGGCCATTCATATTTATACACAGTCCCTGTTAACGTGTATTATGTAACCATATCCATAGTAAAGGTGTGCAAACAAATAATGATAACTTTTATACGACATTAGAATTATTAAAAACGAGCTAATTACCTTGGCCAGTGGCTACTATGAATAACTGTCATCTACCTCAAAAAAGGAAACAATTGCCAATTTACCCCTAAGTGATGACTTAGATGAAATGCCTTAACAGCGTATAACTACTATAGCTAGGTTAGAAACCTTTTTATGTTTTTGCTCTAAAGACTGATTACTTAGTACTGAACAACTTTGATATTTTACAACTGATTCGACGTACATTGCCACCTAACACTAAAAAGTCAATAGCAATGAGTAAGAGTCAATACAATAACAACTACATTAAACGAAAGTAATAATCTCTTATTATGCACTGGTAGTACTTCCTATCAGGGCTGGTTTTTCATCGTCAGATAAAAGTAATCTATCAAATAAATTATTACTCGACTGAATGTAAAAGAGAAACTATTGAAATATTTGATTCACGCAACTGTATTCTTTATTTATGTTGTATTTGATTCTATAAATAACTTTTAGCCTAATTGAAACATCAGCTTTAAGTTTCGTTATCAGTGTTAACGTTGTAGACATATAAATACTCAAGTGCCTATTAATAGATTTAAGATCATGGTGCATTAATGACTTCCCTTCGTTAAGAGAATTTAATTTGTGATCCAAGGTAACATTAAGTGAATTAAATTTTTATTGCAAGTAACGTTAGATCGAATTTTAAAACAATTGTACCATTAATTAAGAAGTGTCTATGACAGCGTACTACTGTGCCAATTTTTCTCGTTAAAAGTGGTCTATACGAATATTTTTAAAGAAATTGTAAAATAGACGTCCGATCGCGATTATCTAGACTTCTTTCAGACAGTCTATATCTATTAACATTGGTTGGTGTTGGTCATGCGCCTAACTCTCTCCGGTCGTGTCAGTTTACCGTCCCATCGGATTATGAGAGTGAGGGAATAGGGAGTCCACCTATGCTTGAGCATGTACTTGAGCAATATAATCCTGTCCTGCAGTGATGGCTGATCTCCGTTGAGGCAGGCCGCCATGACCGAAATTAGTTCTGGAGGACATTGTCACACATTAACATTACCAGCCTATAAAAATCCACTGAAGAAAATAAGTCTCCTCCATAGATAGTATTATAGGGCATTTCCCATATTTAATACGCGTAGCGAGCGCATTGTTAACTATTTCAAATTCCTCTGCTGCCTCTTGTGGGTAGTGTAACTTACTAATAGTACTTAATATATAGATTGTCCCAACGGGTAGTGGGTGTACTTACGCTCCCACTAAATACAAGCGAATTATAAAGAAGAGGGAATAAATACAATTGGCTTTAAAAATAGCGCGTATTGTTCTGGATGCCAAAACATATTACCACCAAGAATAAAATGTCTATGTTAATATTTCTCACTTAAATTAATCTAAATTAAAATAAACATAACGATACAATAGGGACGTTCAGATTTCATTTAAAATTCGATTTAAATAGCTCATTTTTTCCGCTTAAATAGTTAATAAAAGTCAAAACATTCGTTCCTAATTTAAATTAGTCTAATTCCGGTAATTAATGATGCAATTATCAAGAAATTGCGTAGGTGGCTTGGAATTTTTGACGACTTTCCTTATTTACCGTTAAATATTCTTTAATCTACATTTTGATAGTTTAGTAGTCAGTCTTTATAGTGTAGTTCGTTATACTCTTATATAGATAGTTTAGTATTGATACGTTTCGATTTTTGGCTTTGTACAAATCGTATACGTAAAGCTACCTCTTCACGATACTCGTACAAGAGAAATTTCAGAGAATTTCAGAGAGAAAGTGTAGGGGAGCGCTTTATTCATGAAAAAAAAGAAATATGAAATGAGCATGTTACATCGTAGAATGAAGGGGATAAAATACAAGTTATGATCACGAGTAACATTTAATAACGCACAGTTAAAAAAATATTACTTCGATTCAAATTACGACCAAAATTGAGAAAATGAATTACTTCAGCGACAGCTTTAAACAAATGGTTTGATGGTTTCTTTTAATTTCATCAATATCATCATTACCATTACATCCCTTCACAATTCCACTGCTAAGACACCTAATTCCATCGAAGAATAATTTAATCTGAAAGAAATTTATGCAATATGTATTTCACTACTTATCACATCGGCGAACTGCAGGACAGACTATTGAAAAAATAAGACTAAGTGTATTACTACTAAATACCACCTTTTGTCACTGTCAAAGGATGTCCTTCAATTACAAAGATTTAACAGGAACTGTTAGCTAATCTTGATATCGTGATACCGAATTTCTTGCTAAGGATTTTCTCCTGCATATCGTAGAGGCAATTTATACACATAAATTTCACGAGGACATACATTTAGACCCAGAACAATTGTAGATTATACATGTACTTGTTCCGTGCGGGAATCGAACCCACGGCCGTCAGCGCTGCAACTAAATACGGTTGAAATTAAATTTAGTAACATAACAAAAACATCTTAAAAAAATTAAATGTAGTCTTCAAAATAATTAGGAGCATAAAACCGTTAAAAACCGTTGTAAAATAGCTTTGTTTTAGAAAATGGGTTCAAAACTAAAGTTTTTCTGTTAAATTATTACAAAGAGCGCAATTAAAGATTCCTAATAAATAACATTTATCACTTAAACACTTAAAGCGGTATGTATAATAACTTTAAGTACCTATCTAACGTTCAGCCGGCCTAGTTACCACGCCACAGGATTTAGTGCGCCCGGTTCTAAGTTCACATTCAAACTTGTATTTATTAGTGCACTCTCTCGACCTCAAAGCAGACGCGACTAACGAACCAGCAAGCAATGTGGCTAAAGGGCAATCGATTATAGGTAATAAATAGATGTAGTAAACAATTTCACTGTTTTTAAATTCCACATACAACAATAAAATCGCTTATGATTTGTAGGTAAATCCACAATCACAGAATACCAGCGTGAACTAGCAGCTTAATGCTGCTGTGTTTCATACGATGAATGTAAAGAACCGAAAACCAATTTTTACTGAAAATAAGGCATTCCATCTTGGTCCTCGCATTTTGATTTTTAATCAAAGAGAGACGAAGATATCCGTGGGCCACCACCATCAGATCTTTGTGCTCGTTTGTCACACATATTCTATTAAAAAAAATCAGTTTTGTAGCAGTAAGATTTTAAGCAACAGAAGCCTAACCTGGATAGTCACTAATCAGAAAAATATTCACGGGTTCTATCATTAATATCATAGTTAATAAAAATATAATATTCAATACGCAGCAGTGAAAGTATATGTTAGTTATAACAGTTAAATTGAATACATCCACTAATATTTGCAATGTCATGATGGCATAAGAAATCTATTACTCCACTTCTTCTCGTGGTTGCCGTAAATTGTTAATACCCAAAATAAATATATTTTATAGGTTTACTCTATGCATTAAACTTATAATTGATGTGGTTTAATTTAACATAAGCCTACTCAGCCATAATACTAATGCGTAAATACAGATTAAGTTTTGCTATTTACATGTTAAGTATATCAATTACATTGAGTACTTAACATGAAGTAGAAGGGTAAAAGTACTAGAATTAGGTAACTTCTAGTTACTGAACATGTTATTTTTCCTAATAATATGTTTTCCAAACCAAATTTCAATTACGGAAGCTAGTCTAAACAAACAAAAACATGTTATTTTTCCTAATAATATGTTTTCCTGACCAAATTTCAATTACGGAAGCTAGTCTAAAGTCTAAAGAACACGAGCATACAGTTGCACTCATTATTCCCT
Source organism: Parnassius apollo (assembly GCA_907164705.1). Classification (NCBI taxonomy): domain Eukaryota; kingdom Metazoa; phylum Arthropoda; class Insecta; order Lepidoptera; family Papilionidae; genus Parnassius; species Parnassius apollo. The sequence goes on from CAJQZP010000117.1 coordinate 7,634,829, forward strand.
TACTCTAATAGTCAGATGGAATGGCAATCCAATTCGACCGGAGAGAGTTCAACACTAAGCCCAACGGCTCTACGTGCTTTTCGTGGAACTTTCAAATTTCTGGCGCCGAGCTGTTACAAGAGAATTTTTAACAGAAAAACCCACATACTGATTTTTGCCCAACCCGAGATTCAACCCGAACCCGAAATTAGCACGAAGTCAGGAATTTGTCGAGACCTTATGATTAGTAGTCACGCTGACGGCTACTCGAGCAACAAGTCAGTAAAGTTACTTCAGTACAGTACAGTACCTTCTACAGCTAGTACAAGTCTTTACAAACGAGCACACAGTCCACCTGATGGTAAGTGGATGCAGTGGCCCATACACATTTACATTTATCCTCGATTAAGAATCAAAACGCAGATGCGTTGTCACCCCTGAGGACTAACATGGTCCATTCCCAGTAAAAAGGGGTCTCTGGATCTCTACGCTCACCATACGAGACACAGCAGTTTTAAGCTATTTTACGCTGGTATACTGTGAGAGCGTGGTCCTTCCCTGGTCGAACCGACCCATTCGTGCTACAACCATAATATAGCTGCAGTGTGGCTCTACTACGTATAGAAGCCCTGTCCTTATCATAAATCTACTTAATAATATCTCCTTATAAAAATGAAACTGATAAACATAGAGCGTCGCCAGGGAGTGTGGTTTTGAGCCAGCCATATCCATCGAAAGCATATATATGCTCCTAGGCAATGTTTCTTCTAGATATTTAATAGCTGGGTCATAGCTATTTCAAAGCGCAAAGCATTTGAGCTATGTCAATAATTCTTATTTCGCTGCGGATAGTCAACAATAAATAAAAAAAAAATTGCCGCTAACGAAACTGCGATCGCTAGCAAAAAGTAAATATAAGTCGCAATAGAAAACACAATGAATGGCATTTGGAACAACAAAGACTGTCGTTATGTCATTAAACAGATGCTCAGTTTAAAAAGCGTTAAGTGTAACAAAACAAGTCGTACTACTGAAAAAAAGCATGAATATTTGATCCCAAACCAAAATCATTAGTCAAGTTTTTTACGTACATTGCTAAGCGGCAGTGATTCGGTCGAAAAATGCACTGTCGCTAATTCTCGACTTTACTGCGTTGATATAAGTTATAACAACATCAAATGTAAGATATTTTGTTTTCGATTTAAATGTGATCTTTTTGTTAAAGACTTGCATTATAGTGACAATTGTCCTGCTTCCTTCGTTCATCGGTGATAGTTCACGAGCTACATCATTAATCACATAGAACACATGCGGATTACCTTTTATTTTGATTCGATCACACAAAACTAACTTATGATTGTGAACCTTAATACCATCCCATCTACTGACACTTACTTCCTGCTTAACTAATATCATCCTTATCCTTACGATACCAAGTCGAAAAACCGCTGAACCGATTAAATCATTAATTATTTTCTCTGGTCCTGTATTTATCTTTGGATTTTCACCTTCTTATGTGGGAATAAACAATTTGTTTGCGTCAACTGTTTTTGTGCAATTGACGTTTAAATGTTTTAAATGACTAATGATAAAGAGATTTCACAAAGGATGACTTCTCTGACTTTTTATTTAATAATATCAGTTATTTTTCATAAAAAGATCGTACCATATAATAAAAAATACAATTTTTATTTAAATATTTTTTTAAATTTCGCAAATGTTTTTAATCTATTTTAATAAGTATTTACTGTAAAAACTAAATATGAAACTTTGCACTATTAAACTGTTATTGATATACATAGGTGAATTTTAATCGTAAGCGGTATCTTTTTTATAAAATAAGAAGGAAACGTTGTTATTCTTTTCATTTGAAAAGCAATACTCGTAATGTGGATCTAATGTAAATCAGACACGAGAACTTCTTTCCCAATGACATATAACTCAATCTGTTCTATATCGAAGGGTATCATTTTCACTATAAGATTGAATCGAGACTAATTTATATTTATTTTATGATTATCGCTATTCTCATTTCGTAAGATTTCCCCGATGTGGGTTCGATCGGATTACTGTTGATCGGTTATTTTAACATATTATTGCTGATATGCGATTATCTATCTCTCTCTTTCTTAATTAATTTAAATCCCTAGAAATGATTTCGTTTCGTGCGTGAATAGGTTATTGCTAATTAGAAGATTATAATTAATAAATATTCTCAATACTTAAGTAAAGTAAAGTTACAGCCTATATACGTCCCACTGCTGGGCTCAGGCCTCCCCTCATTTCTGAGAGGGTTTAGGGCAAGGAAGTGTCCGCCGCGCTGCCCAAATGCGTGTTGACGAACTTCACATGTCTTCGAAATATTTTTTTTCTTATTCCTCAGATATGCAGGTTTCCTCACGATGTTTTCCTTCACCGCCGAGCACGTGGTAAATTAGCACTTAAAATTGCAGTTGACAATTTCATTGGTGCCGGCTGGGATCGAACCCGGGTTACTCGCGTTCTGTTATATTTACAGCGAGCGTTAACCACTGAGCTACCACGGCTTTTCAATACTTAATTCTGGATAATTATTTTATTCATTAACTAAATCGTATTTTTTCGTTTCGATAGCCTAATATTTTTACTGAAAGTGTTTTTTTAGAGTAGTAGTTAGTTAGAGTAGATAAGCGGATTGTTAACAATTCCTAAAACATTTCTATAATATTTTTATTGTACCTTATGAATATTTTAGATGTCACTCTATAAAAGACCGCAACTAATAAAACATATTTTTAACTTAATACTTTCTTGACATCGCTTCCCTTCTTGTTTCGTATTTTATACCGATTATATGTACACAAATTTCTGGTTTTGCTTGTTAGCACTGTAATAAGAGAAAGACGTTACAATGCTGTGATACTTTAATGCAAATACATTGAGAGAAATAACATATTTTCGATAACCGTATTTTATTTTGCGATACTCGAACAGCGAACAAGTCGAAACATATTTTTATTCAACAAAAGATATCGAGGCCATAGCGACTTCATCACAAAACCCACTTATAAAAGAAAAGGGAGCAGGAGACCCCGTACTTATAAAATTAATCACGCGTCACATTGTCAAGCTGTTTGTTGGTAAACTTCTGTTACAGCACAATGGCGTTGTGTGTCTATTGTTACATTGAATAAAAAATTGTAACATATTGTATTTGTCTCGGAGTTTCCCAAATATATTCTAGCTTCTCTAACTCAAAGAATTAATGATTACATCTTCTTTGAGAGTGCTCTGTCTTTTTTGCAATTGTTCAATATTGGTTAACCGCGACCTTATCAACATATGCATTTTTTCAATTTTACATTTAGAAAATTAAGAAAAATAAATCCATTTATTTAGTAAATTAAAATTTGATTTTTCGAATTAACAATTTAAATTATAAGCGTTAGGTTTCCAACCTGACATCATGATATATTGAATTGGTTTCTGTCTTTTGACATCAACCTGAGGCACTAGTTTTAAGAATATATATATATTTTTTTCTAATTTTAATTTGCTGTTTATTCGTTTTGGAATTTCTTTTTGTTTTTTTTGTTCATGTGTGTTGGTGCCTTGTGTGTGTCAAAAATAAAAAAAATTCTTTCTTCTTTCTTTCTTTAAATTATTGATCACCATATGAAAAACATTAGCATTAGGCTGCTACTTTTCGCTGGCAATCTGTGAGAGTAGTCCTCCCCGGTAGAGACGACACATTCGTGCTAAAACCACAATATGTATAGCCGTAGCATGGTTCTACCAAAGCCATACTACAAGTACAAGTATAAGTTTTTTTTTTTCTTACAAACTTAAATCTATTTAAACAAATAACTTATATTATTGTTTATTGAAGGCCAGTTCTTCGAAGAATTCTGCACCAATAAATGTATTTCGATCTTATTTAGTTTTAGAAATTACGAATACTTTCTACTCTGTGCTATCATTTGTATGTGGGTGGTCACGACTTATACGATGTTTATAAATAGAAAAATCTAAAAGTAAATTGACCAAAACACTGTATAAACGTTCACGAGACTAAAGTTGCAAAAATAGTCGTTCAGTGCCGCAATAGCGCACATCTACAAAGTATAACGTTACGATTATAGAGATCAGTCTAAAACGCTTTAAACTCATTAAGGGGCCATCATCACACGCCATTCACTATTATAACGCCATTACTGATCGAATCCGAGATAGGTTTATTTCACTTGTGTCTTAGAAAGTACTGCCTAATTTGAAAGTCATATTTCAATGCTTTAATAAATAATTTAGTTTTATTAGAAGAGGTCGTAAAAAATTCATATTTATCAAAATAATAGGTTAAACCTTAGTTTAATTAGATTAAATTTCATTCAGAGCAAATAAAAGTTTCTACGCGAATAAGCGACGATGCAGCTTGATTATGGTTGAAGCACGAATGGGTCGGCTCGACCGGGGTTGGACCACGTTATCACAGAAAACCGGGGTAAAATAGCAGGTTAATGCTGCTGTGTTTCGTATGGTAAGTGCAGAGAACCGAAAATCCTTTTTACTGGAAACGCGACATTCCATCTTAGTTCTCAGGGGTGTCAACACATCTCCATATCGATTCGTAATTGACGATAAATGGGCCTCAATATTCACTTATAACACGGAGAACTGTGTGCTCGTTTGTTATAATAATTCCTTAAATAGATGGTATTTGATTTGATGATGAATTGAAGGCATCCAAGCCTTTTGTATTAATTTACTGATTAAGCCTAACTTCAAAAATATCAAGCGTGAATCTGTTTTAATAACTAACAAAGCTATTTTTGTAAATTATTAGTTAAAAACATAGAAACCTATAGTTGAAAATTTTTGACGTTTAATGAATATGTTTTTTGTTAAAAGCATATTAAAATTTATATCAATTTTTTAATAGAACATAATGAAATTATTAAATCAGTATAATAAAGAAAACTAAGTAGAAAATTAATAGAACATAATAGAATAAACCTCCAACTCGTAAATTGGCTACTCACAACGCTAATATTCCATAATAACATTTTATACGTGAGAAATATCCGAGCAACTAGAGCAGGCTTGAGTCCCTAATTTTATAGCGTTTCGTAATTTTCTAACACATTCGCTTTCTAAAATCAGGTATGTTTACATTTTATATAGTCAAATGCGGATGTAAGCGTATGTTGGTGGGCGTTAATTCGTAAACTGGATCAAGTTATTCATTAAAAAAAACTTTAAACTGTTCTAGTGCCTATCTGTCTCCCTCTCTCAAGAATGAATAGCGGAAGGATACCATCATTGCAGTCCATCAGGACTCTCATTATTTACAGTTTCTGACGCTTTCCTCTTATCACAAAGCATGTATCATGGGTTGTGGGCCTTAGCCATTTACCAGGCTTCTATGTAATATACCTAAAATCAGACAAAATTTTAAAACATAATTTTATTTGTTCTTCATTAACGCTAGTTGAGTTTTGAACATACGCCGTCCCTATAGTTGGTCACAAAGCAATTACTTCCTTTCTTCATCATCATTAACTCGAATTAGTACTACTATTAGACTTAGGTGGGCTATTCTAATTGGTAGGGCTATTATTGAAACAATTCGCCATAAACATTACTGCATACCTTGAATGCAGGGCTCCAAAATATGTAATTAAATAGTTTTGTTTCTAAGCGAGTTTTACTAACCACTCAAATTTTTTTAATTGTTAATACGTTACTTTATAACGTATCTGTTGTAAATTATGATAGTATTCGATGTTATACGTATACTATTAAAGACACTGTTATTTATATCATCAATGAGCTCGAAGATTAACAAAATATAATAAATCAAATGACGAACGGATCAAGTGATGAAATATTCAATACAGGCTTGGCGGAGTCTAAAGACAGATCTCTTTCAATCACAAGTAAGTTTACACATTATGTTTACGTGATTGAGAGATGTTTATGTTGCACATATTATGTATGAATTTATGCAAACCATATCTAGTTTTATTTGTTATAATTTATTAAATTCATGTCCTACGTCGGTCGAATTACACACCCTGTGGTTATGTGCAACTTATAAAAATTAACAATGCGCCTGCCTTTACTTATATGATATTTGGTTTGTGCCTATTCAGGTGATGGGCTATATACCTATCATTATCTGATCACCATCACATTGACAATATTTCATCTCATATTTTTTATAAACATATATATGGACTCTGCCTACCCTCTCGGGAATTCTCGGGGACCCTCATTCACCACCTGCATTCATCGACTTTCTGCATCTTTTACGAGATCATCAATTCATCTAGTGGAGGTCTATTATTTATTAAGTAAAATAGTTTAGTAATTAATTAGTATTAAATTTCAATAATAGTGAAATGGCTTACTGAGATAAAAATAGTAATCTCATAACTAGATTGAAAGTTACTTCTTACATACAACAATAGGCAGAAAATAAGAATTAAAATTTAAATTCAAATATTAAAATGTAATGCTAAGACTCTAAAATGTCAAAAAAAATCCTTATTGCTAAAGTGATTTTTTTCAGACATTATGTCCAGATTGTGAATCGACAGAAAATAAAAGTGTTTTGGTTATTCACTGCACTATAACACTTCATTATTATTTTTTTCAATTATTTAATCTAATAACATAAATATTTTAGTTTCGCTTTGAATAACACTATCCAGCTGTTATAATGAATTCTACATAATGCCTAAAAAGAATTTTATAAAAAGCCGTTACAAAATAACGTCAAACGCTGATCATTGCGTCAATTGGTTACAATAACGCAACTTATTGTACGAATAGGAAATAGTGACAGAAGGTCGAGTACTGTGACACAGCTTGGACAATAATCTCTTGTATTTAGTCACGGGTAAATTGTATCTGAGCTTTCGGAAATCATATTTTGTGGTAACACTAAGTCATTGTACATTTCTTTATTATTTCGTGTTTTATTATGTTCTCAGTGTAGTTTATCATAGGTTGAACGACAAAAATATTTTGTCACATCGATTCCTACCAAGAATGATACGTGAGGCTATTGAAATTAAAAAACATCCTAATTTCAATAGAGAAGGAGGCTGGGTACTACCACCTGCTTGGGATCCTATAATTAATAAAATTAAAACTAAACCCAAGCATACCACTGCAAGACTTCAAAATACAGTTAGTTCATTTTGCGTAGATCGGACCAAAGACAATAATTAAAAAGCTGAAGGTACTCCGGGTTAACTTTGACATCGGGACGTCAGTCACCTCAGTCCCCCGTGACCATGGGTACTGGAAAGCACCCGAAACGTCGGGTATTAAAATTAATATAAATAAAACGCGATAAAATCCGTAAAAGTAGTTTTAATCAAATATTTTGCCATCTGAATATGTGTATGTGTGTAGTTTTAATATCATAAGATAATTAATTTTAACGTGATATAATTAAGTTTTTTTTTAAATAAAATAAGAGTGATAAAGGAACACACAGTCCACCTGTTAGTAGATCCTATGGCCCATAGACAATAAAGAATCTAACTGCAGATACGTTGCCACCCAAGAGGACTAAGACGAAATACATACCTTGTTTCCAGTAAAAAGGGTCATATTAATTATTTCAGTTGGGAATCTACGTATATCTGAATTCTAATTATATCGTCATATTATTTTAAAATATCATCAAAATACAGAAATATTCCCGTTTTCTTGCCATCCGTAATGAAGAATTGAGATCATATTTAGACTAAAGAAGAATGTTTTCCCTCTGCTTCGGTTTTCACTTTTCATCTGTAAACGAATTTAAGTTAGTTTCATTATTCCATTATTTCATTCAAAATAAGGATTCAGTTTCCTCAAAGATTTATAAGCTCTATATTGCCATAGCTCAATAAGCCTAAATTGTATTAAGGTCTTATAAAAAATTACCGAAGTTTTATTGTGTTGTCAATTGTTTAATCCCACATAGCCTTTTTAATATCTATAATAAATATAATGTTTTTTTATATAGCATTGATGGTCGGTCCTGTGGCCCGTAGACATCTACATCTATCCTAAATTAAGAATCAAAATGAAAATGCGTTGTCATCCCTGAGGTCTAAGATAGAATGCCTCGATTGCCGTAAAAAGGGCCTCCGGTTCTCTACACTCGTCGTACAGCAGCATTAGGCTGCTATTTTACGCTGGTATTTTGTGATAGCGTGGTCCTGCCCTGGTCAAACCGACCCATCTATGCTACAACTATAATATAGCTGCAACGTGGCTTTACCATGTTTAAATGTAATCAAAAGAAAATCAAAGAGAATCCTATCTAGAATTTTGAAAATTATAATTCTACTAAATCAAAGCAAAAAAAGAGATCATATTATGCTCCCGATTTTAATAATTATATCCGACAACGACACAAAGCGTTATATTCTAAAGGAAGTCATATTCGACCCTTAGCAAAGAAAATATACAAATAAAACCGGTCCAAACAAAACCCCTTTAGTGAAACATTCATTTAGTGCACTCTAGGGTTAAGTGCTCTCTTTACGTCGAGTCCATTATTTGAATATTACGCTACTTAAATCAACAATAAACTACAAACCAGAAGTCAATTTGAAGTGCCTTTTTTGTGTTCTATAATAAATTATTTACACGTAGACAATGCTTTTGATGTATGACATTTAATGTGGTATGTTTTTGTTTATGGGAACACAACTTCATTTGGTGACAAAAAATAACATATTAACATTTCTGTATGAGTTATAAAAAAACTATAAGGTTGATGGGTAAAGGCAATAATATAATGAGATTTTTTATACTGATCTCCACTGCAATGACCACCTAGAAGATATCACAAACTTCTGATAATCTAATCTTTTTACATACAAAATTTACGTTTCTCTAGCAATTTGATCACAAACATATTACGTATATGATGAGAACTCTTGTACATTGATTCCATTTCACGATAAATTGCTGCACATAACGTCGTAGGTCAAATATCGATCGTAAAAGCTCGTTCATTTCTCCAATGTGACACTGTCACGATAACTAATATGCATAGCATGCGCAGACGTGCCTTATAAATATCTGGACCGTAAATAGCGATAAAATTAACATGGAATTACAATTTACAAAAGTGTAACTGAGTTCGGACAGTCATAAGTGCGACGAAAATATCGTAGGCCGGAATTGGGACTACTAAAAATGATTTTGGTTTAGGTAATCTTAAAACTCATTTGTGTAATTTTGTTTTACGTGGGAGGAGTATAATGTTTTAGCTGGTTTTAGTATAATATTATTAAAAATTTAAAATTGTACAATTTAATAGATTCATCATTTAAGAAACAGTGTTAATATAGTTAATACATGTTCAAAACTGATTGTAACATTTTTATCTTGCTGATTCATTTATATTAAACTTATATGAGATATAGGTGTAAGTGCAAAGGTCTTTACTTCGGGGGCTAAGTGCTGGCCGTAAATTTCAAAGTACGCGAACAACCCGGGTTCAAAAAGACGACACCAAATACTTAACGATTTAGGGTAAAGTATCAATAGTTGTAGTTTTAAATGCTGTTATTCCACAAGTTCGACAATGAAAGAAAATATTGTGAAAAAACCTGCATGTAAGAGAAGAGATATGAAAAAAAAATGAATGGAAATTTTTGGGTGAAATTATATTTGTTAAATAATAAGAAAACGATTCTGTACTGTAGAATTTTGTGTCTTGTAAATAATTGCTCGACTATTTTGCCGCAAGTGCTCGCCTGATCTAGAAAACGATGACTCACCTTTCGAATACGAGCGGTGAGTCTGAAAGTTTAAATTCAAATTACGAACTGGTATGCCTTTAATCAGATTTATAGCAATCGCGACAAATCAAATCTGACTTATTTTTTAACGTTTGATAAACAATTTTGACCTTTGATGTTTTGATGTAAGACCTTATTCAATCTTTCATAAAAGCACCTACATTGCTTATTTAATTTCTATGCATTATTAACTATTTAAATGGACACGTCATCTTTCACACTCGGACCTATGAATTTTGATTTGAATTAAAGAACCTACCGCGGAGCGTAGGTTGAATGGAAGCAAACACTTGTGTCGTAGTGAATCGAGATTTATTCTAAATTTTGTCAGAGGTAATCATTTAACACGTCAATAGACATGTGGAAGAATAATGTCCCGTTAAATTTACGTTTCTGCGCTTTATGTATAAACAAAATTCTCGTATAATTCTCCGATGTATGTTTATTTTGTCTAAGCGAGCTTAATATTAACTGTTAAATAATTTATTAAGTAAACATTGCGCTTTTGGGCTTGAGAAGTGTTAGATACGGATTATAATTTACCGTTACCGTAACTGCCTACTAAAATCCGCTGCTAAACATAGGCCTCCCACATAGACTACCCTATAGGAGTGATATTTGCCATAGTTACCACGCTTGGCAAGCTAGTTGTTTTTTTATAGAGTAAGGGTAACAAACCAGCACACAGTCCACCTGATGGTAAGTGGATGCTGTGGCCCATAGACATCTACAATTAGCCTCGATTAAGAATCAAAACGCAGATGCGTTGTCACCATTGAGGACTAATATGGAATGTCTCGTTTCCAATAAAAGAAGGTTATCGGATTTCTACACTCACCATACGAAACGCAGTAGTATTAAGTTGCTGGTATTCTTTGAGAGCGTGGTCCTTCCCCGGTCGAGCCGACCCATTCGTGCTACAACCATAACATAGCTGCAGCGTGTCTTTACCACGTATAAATTAAAAAAAAAACACGTATAAAACGCATTTTTTTTAATTTTTGTATATCTCTTGATTTGTTTCCCGCTCTTACGACACCCACGTGATGATATGGAGCAGTGGATATTCTTACACAGCTGCTACATGGTAATTGATAATTTGCACACACAAAAAAGTTCGAGCTAAGTATTAAACGACGAAAGTCTTGTCAATGTGTCGGTTTAATCAACATAACCAGTTAATAAAACTATTATCATAAGTTATGATTTATGATTTGGCAATAACCAAGTATGATATTTATTATTTTTCTTAAATAATACTATTAGATGATTGTAAAATAAATTGACTTTCCTTTAGTAGGGGAGTCCAAGGAAAGGGTTAGTTACGAGCTGAAAGGAGTGCATTTAGAAAGTTGCAAAAAAAAAGACGTTGTCTTGACATTCTCGTGCGTGGTTGAATTTTTTTTTATTTTGAAGGTAATAATGCAAAAATTACAAAACAAGAACATAATCTGCTAAAGTAGCTACAATATCATAGTTTCTATATCGCATAATACGCAAAATAATAATAGGCAATCAGATCTCAAAATCTATATCTACGGATATATTTAATATTGCATTAGAGGTGTCTGCCATATTCAATTATCATAAAATGTTTAGGAATGTTCCTAATTTGAAAATATACTCGCTTATAAAACGAACACCGTTAAGCATAAACTTATTTATTGTCTAATCCCCGTATCGGCTGTCGACTGTACAATACAGTCTACTCAAAAACCGAGCAATAAATTGTGTCTATACGATCAATGTGTTGCTTTATATATATTACAAATTGCTATGAAATGCGCATTTTACTTTGATGCGAAGGCGCATCTTATTATACTGTAAATTAATTATCAATGCACCGATTCACTTAAGTTCACTTTATTTAAAAAGAGATTGATAATCAACATCTCTTTTAATATTATCGATTTCGTTTGTGATATCAAACTTCCGAATAATTTCAGAAACAAAAAAAAATCAGCCGCGAAGGATCCATTCTTTAAGTTTATGAAAAAAAAAACAATCAGAAAGAAAAAAAATTAACATGGGCCATATTTAGAGCAACCTTAATCGACAAGCATATATGAATTGGTATATGGCTGTAGATGAGGCGAGAGAGGTCTGTCAGGATCATGCGAAATGGAAGTTCTATAGAAGTAGCCTTTGTCAACCCCTTTGGATATATAAATATTTTATAAAAAATATACTAGTAGCCATGGCACTGAAATTTATACAAAAAATAAAACAAAAATTAATTATAATGAATAAATAATAATATAATTTTATTTTAACGATGATGGATCATATGGGTCAGTAATACAAAGAGCTTAAGCCTATTTGTTACTATAAAATATATAAATAACATTATTCGAAATATATCCACAAGCTTTCACATAAATTATAATAATATTATTTATAGTTCAATATGTTTCGTTCCTTTAACTAGTTTGAAAAAAATATTGTACAGATTTTGAAATTACTAAGGGATTGTAAATAATAGTTATTTTTAGAACCGCCACGCCATAAGGAATTGTAAAAGCCATTACTACGTGCGCCACTGGGTAACAGGTCGGCCAACATGCTAGTCTGTTGTCACACTGTTAAGGGGAAAGTCACTAAAATAATTAAATAACTGTATAATAAAATTAAGTGTGGTCCTGAGTATCAAATGAATAATGTATGATAATTCAGTGACTATAAGCATTATTGACATTACCTTCTTAAATCCTCGGAACGAGTTCAGGTAAGTAAACATTATTATTGTCCCAACAATTGCTGCTAAAGTGTAATCGTGAACCCAATATCATTTAAGTAAATATTAAGAAATGAACAACCATATTTTAGTTTGGTAACACAAGAAAGGACAGAGATACTAAATATATATATATATATATATAATATCTTACTTCTGGGCACAAGTTTCATTTCATTCTTGAGAGGGTTTTTGGAGAAATGAAATCTGATCGCGTGACCCATAGAAAATTAGGAGAGGATTACACATGTACCCATTTATTTATTTTTCAAATTTATTACCTATACAATTTGCCCAAGGATATTTTAAATACCCTTATATATATTTGTTACCAATTGTTTTTGTTGCTTTATGTTATATAGCTGTGATGTATTTGACATTTTTCATTAATTGTCTTACCAAAATGTTGTTTGACTATTGGGCACTTGCTTTTCTTTTTTTTTTTGTTATTTTTATTAGTTAAAATGTTTCAGTAATCACCCATTCCGTTGTGTGGTATACTCAGTGCTTCTTATTATTATTTTAATTTCTGCAGAAATAATAAAAGTGGAGTGCATCGCCTTAACTGGTTAGAAAGTACTGAGTAACCGAGGTCGGGTGGATCTTCATTAGGGCCGAGTACACTGGCTGCGCAGAATTATAGTAATTAGTAACAGGTTTACAAAACCCCGCCCCGGGAGCTATCAACGAATTTAATGTTACACTACATCGGTACTTATATATTACATCGAAAATCATTAGGCTTTTCTGTAGAGAAATTCTCAGTATCAACCCGAAGTCACGAAATTAGTGGTATGTCACCACCATCACATAAAGTCGTTATTCCTCCTCGGTCGTGTTGGATTGCCGTCCCATCGGACTGTGAAAGTGAGGAAACACAGAGTGCACCCGTGCATACACAAACTCTTTCACTATAACTACACTACACTACACTACTGTCTGTCCTGGCTAATCTCCGTTGTGACTCGCCACCGAGACTGGAATTCTAGGACTAGGACTAGGACTAGAACATTAAATAGTACAGCGATGACGACATTAGACACTATTACTAAAATAACAAAAAAGTTACAGCGAAAAATGTCATTAATACAAAAAGTATATTCTAGTACCCTATAATATATACCTATTTACATAGTTTTATATATGTGATTTTGAAATACTCTGTAATTTCTTCATATCTGTAAACATAATTCTATTCATTTATGCCCCTTTGGTGCGAGAGAACGAGCCACGTTAAGTTATATTGTCATTAATTCAGTAAGGTATACTCTATAGATTCTATTAAACCGTCATCATGCGATAAGCAGTAAATTTATTAATTAAAGGACATTAATTCATAGCGTATGAGCATCATAAATGAAGATGGATAAACGAAACATCTACCTAAAGACTGAGGTTGGGATCTAGTTATATGTTTGTGCAAAAATAGATACAATTGATGGTATGATCTGAAAATATTTTGTGATTTCCGTCTCACTGATTTTAAAACTGATAACTACCTTTCAATATTACCTTGTAAGGTTTAATTATAGTATGGGTATGACGAGTGAGTACTAATAAATTTGTGCTAATACAAAATAAACTACCTACGGCAATCTATTACGTAATACGTACTAAGCAACAGATCAGTTTGTTGAAGTGGCAGTGGACTGGCCGCAAAGCTTAGAGAACCGACAACCAATGGGGAAGAATAGTTCTCGAGTTAAAGGCCCCGCACTACATGGAATGATGAACTCGTAAGGCATGTAGGACGTGGATGAATATAATTGTACGGGTAACTAAAGTGTGGACGGCCCTGCACTAGGATACTGCGGGGTTTGGATGGATACAGTTCGCTCAGGATTGAGCATTATAGAATCTCTTGGAGAAGCTTTTATAATTATGCTGACGATCTCTTGTGTTATGTCTATTGTATTGCAGTTTTTAAACAGTTCTCAAATTAGACGACTCCAAAATATTTTAGAGTAATTCAACTACGTGTGACTTTCATAATTTTTTTTAAATGCAAGCATATCTAAGCATTCATAAAATGTGAACGTAGATACAAGATAATTACATTATTTACGATCGTACATTATAAGTGAGACAGTAAATTACCGCAGTGCGTTGTGTCGTACCATCTGTGAATTTCTTGAATATTTCATACCAGTATAACAACATTGCTAATTCTGACCCTCATTAGGATATGTCACTTGTAAGTACTCTCTCAGTGTAGTCTTGTTACCACAGACCTAAGTTAATTCATTTCGTTAGAAAGGAAACTGAAATAAAACTATATTCAATATATTTAATGTATGAAAGTACAAATTTAAAGTTATTTTGCTTTCCGTAATTTATCGATTTTATAGCATTTTGTTGTTACTTACAGGGAAGTAGAGCTCAAAAATCACTCTATGGAAATGCCAACTACGTCATAAAATTTAAAAATTTTATCACGAATAGCTATTTTTACTTGTTCTTGGCAAACAAATCACGGTATTACCCAGAAAGGCGTTGTAGTGGTGTAAGGCCACTACTCCATTCCATCCCGTGGGTGTCGTAAGAGTTAATAGAGAAACAGGAGATGGGAAGCAGTGTCTTACTGATCATTACAGCCCTTCACTCACAAGTCCACCACTAAACATAGGCCTTCCCCGAGGAATGCCAAAAAACACGGTCTTGAGCCACCATCCATCGACTTCCTGCATGTCTTATCAGGTCGTCACTCCATCTAGTGGCGAGACGCCCTTTACTTCGCCTGCTGGTATGAGGCTGTCACTCGAGAACCTTTTTCCCCTTTCGGTTAAGAGTTTTACTAATCCGTTGAGCTATGTTGCACTCTGGTTTTACTGTAGATATCCTCATTTCTTAGTTTATCACGCACAGAAATTCAAAGCATAGCCCTCTCCACAGCTCGTTGAGCGACTTTGAGCTTCCTCATACGGCCAGCAGTGAAGGACCACGTCTGAGATACATAGGTCACCACTGTCAACACACACTGATTGTAAAATATAGTTTTGATTAATATTCCCGGCTACGGCGGCCTTACTGATAACAACTCAAAATTACAACTATAGCAAAATCCTCCTTAAGAGGCAATCTGTGCGGAAGATCTATGGAGGCTGTAATGGAATCATAATGAATCCCCCAGAAAGTGGCACCGTAACCATCTCAAGATTTTATTTGCTTGAAGTGTCTCAACATACTGAGTTACCAAATATGTGAATGTTTTAGTCAGAAACCAAGCAGGCATTATTACACGTTGATAAATCACAGTTGTTGTGTTGTGGCGAAGAAAGAGAATTTACTGCTAGTTGTCATAAACGTCAAAAAAGATAGCAGATAGGAGATGAACAGCAGCATCTTCGTGGTAATAAATCAAAAATATTTAAAAAACTGCGGATCGCAACCCGTCTGCCAAACGTAACAACTATGGCAAATATGACGCAATTTCTGAGGGTAGTCTATGTTTAGCAATGGACTTTTGATAGGCTGTAATTAATTTATTAATTAATACGAGAAACACAAAATATATTTTTAAATAAGCTTTGTTATAGCTATCAAGACTTTTAAGTTTTCTTACATGGAGTTGCGGATGCTATTTTTCATGACTGCAGAGTGCAATCGTATCCCATTAAACCCTTAGTCTCCTCTAAACATTGCAGAAACTAATCAAGAGTTGCTTAATTATTTTTAACAAACAGAGCTCAGTTTGAGCTGATCTGCGTTTGGTTGGTCTATGGAACAAGTGATGAGAGACTGACTGAAATACTTTATATTAAAACCTGTTTAGTACTGTTCTTTGCGTATCAGTGGTAGAATCTGTTTTTAACGTAAAATTCCTTTACCAACATCGAGAAATAAATCGGTACTCAAAGTAATTGCAATTTACCACTTTTAGTGACGCAAGTGGCATTGGAACTCGAGTTACTCGTGTACTATGAAATTTACGAGGAGGTGGACAATAGGAGGGCTTCCTTTCACTAATGAAACTTTTGCCTAATGGTTAAGTGTATAGACTTTGAAACTCGTAAGTTGTGGGTTCGAAATCTCTGCTTCAATGGTTCGAATGTGATTATTAGTCTTTCTCTATTTAAAAAAAGGCGCAATATATTGTAAAATATTCTAAAATTATTTACAAAAAAATATTTCTAGGCAAGTTATTGGTCACATAAAATGATAATCTGGTAACTTAAGCCACATATGCGCCCATAACATGTTGGCACATGACCGACAGGTCAAATCGGTTCGTTTCTCCGACATCTTTCTCTACTTCAATTTAAGTTTAATCTATCGCTCAATAGCCCCTAACGCATAAGATAAACAAGGATCTATTAATAATAGGCTGCTTACGTTTTTCTCTGTTAAAGATTTGAGAAATCTATTTTCCATTACTGTGTTTGGCTATTGCTATGAATGGTTAATTGAAAACTTTAGTTGTAATTGATTTTATTGACATAATTAATATTTTTTGTAATTGTAATTACTTGATTCTGTTGTATTCCATATGGTGAATGTAGAGAACCGGTAACCTTTTTTAATGGTAGCATAATTTAGTCCTCAGGGGTGAAAATGCATCTACAGTTTCATTCTTAGGTAATAGGTGTCTTTAGATCACAGTATATATTTTGCGTATGGAGTTTGTGCACATATCTTATAAAAAGTATACGATTGCTTTATGCTTATCATAAACTTATTATCGATTATAACGACACATGTCCATGTCGCCACTACATGACAAGTACATAATACAAAACAAGTAGGAGAATTCAACAGTCCCTATCTTATCATAGTTATTTCATTCTTTCATATTCCTTTATTCATTATCCTTTAATCCATTCATATCTTGGTAGCCGTAAATACATTTTAAGCAGGTATGAATAAAATTAAAATTAATGATTTCAAAATAATTTTAAGCTCCAGATCAAGTATTATTTTCAGGTAAATAATTATTTATCCATTAGCGATAATTCCAGGAATAACCTTATCAATTTAGAAACACTTTAAATAACTAAATATATTATAAATTAGTTAATACTTGACGACCGCAAATCACGAAAATTTATTTTGTGAAACAAAAGAGTTAAACGAGCCACTCCGATCAGGCAGTCCCAGAACGAATATAAACTTTATTTATGACCGAATAACCGTAGGCGCTCACTTCTGTTGAAGCCTCTTAAGTGTGTCAAACTGAAAACTACGAATAAATTTTATTATCTGCGTATTGGAAGAGAAACACAAAAGTTCTGCAATTATTTTATTTTTAATAAATAATTGTTTATTAAGTTTTCGGAAGAAGAATATTCATGAGAGACTTTTAAGCAAGGTAGTAAATTGAACTCTTTTTGACCCGCATTTTCCAATTCTGAATATAAGCTTCATGGAAATCTTGCATAATTGCGCTTGCATAATTGAAATATTTTTTCCAAATTTTTTACACGGTAGAGCCGTGATGCAGATATATTATGGTTGCAGCATGAATAGGTCGGGCTCGACCGGGGTAGGACCGAAGAATACTAATGTAGTACAAAAAATAACAACATAACAGATGTGTTTCGTATGGTAAGTGTAGAGAACCGTAGACCCTTTTTAGTAGTAACAAGGCATTCTATCTTATTTCTCGATTGTGACAACTCTTCAACCTTTGATCTAAAGTGAGGATAGATGTAGTTGTCGGTGGGTCACAGTATCCACTTAATATCAGGAAACTGATATAAAGTGGATATAAGAAAATATCTTGTTGAACCTTTGGGTTCGTAGCGCCAGTCGACAGTTATGTTCGCCATCTGTATATTGCTTATTATTTATCAGTGCTTAAATACTATCAGACATGGTGGTAAGGAGCCTCTTGAAAGTTATGAAGACAGTCAATCGCACTAAATTGGTGTAAGAACCTATTCAATGGTTTTGAAGACATACAAATTATAATCAAACGGAAAGTGACGCAAATTATTTCACTACCTTTCTGTGTGCATTCCGAAAACGAAGCATCAGCATGTTCCAATGGGCAGAAAGAAATTAAGTATTAAAACTGCAATATTTAAAATATACAGTATTATAATGCCATTTACGAAAGCAGCCAAAACTGAATTATTTTATCTGCATACATGTGATTCTGGCGCTTAGGGACTTTTTTGTATTTTTTTTATTAGGGTGACAAACAAGCACGCAGTCCACCAGATGGTAAGTAGTTGCTGTGGCCCATAGATCTTCGATTACGAATCAAAATTCAGATGCGTTGTCTCTCTTGAGGACTAAGATGGAATGCCTCGCTTCCAGTATAAAGGATCTCCAGTTCTCTATACTAACCATACGAAAAACAGCAGCATTAAGCTAGTATTTTACGCTGGTATTCTGTGAGAGCGTGGTCCTTCCCCGGTCGAGCCGACCCATTCGTGCTACAACTATACTACTAATATAACTGCAGCATGGCTCTACCACGTATAAAACTTATAAGACTTATTTGCAACGATAAGGTTTTTTTTTTTGCAGAATTGAATTTAAATTCGCAATTTATTATAGGTAAGTTTATTTTCCGCGTTCGCTTTTACAATGTGATTACAACATCTTCTCACCACGATGGGTCGTTCGCTCAAACAAGTAGAGTTCGTCATAGACGAATGCCTGAGTTCACAGCTTTACGAGCTTTCGAGGAAAGTAACGCAGTGGTTTTGTATAGAAACAGCTTTACGACTATTCCTATTTCATTGTCGAGTTTCCCCGGCTTGTGCGAATTGCGGTGTTGTAAAACTCTTTGTGTTGCATTATTTTGTGTGAGTGAACGTAGGTGGGATGACTCGAAGGCATAAAGTGAAATTGTGGCAAAAAAAATTGTAAACCTCGTCCATTTTTTGAGGATTTTTGAGAGTTTTTTAAGGATTTTACCGCTTTTAATTTTAACCTTTTTTATTTATTTTTTAGTCCCACCGTTTCGGGCATTTTACAGCAGACAACAGTCATAGGTACTCAAACGGCTTAGCATGATCCTTCGTTATGCCGACAACACTGCAGTACCTATTCATTTTGAAATAAATAGATGAAGTTGAGGATTAATGTTAAGTACTGTGTTTGACGAAAACATGATTCCATAAAACTTTCTCTATAAAAAAATCCAAAGTTATTTCCAAACCGAAAAATAAACTGTTGGTATTCAAAAAAAAACTTAAAATTAAATCATGAAATTTTGCAAACTAACTGCAAACTATAAATTAGGTTCTACGTCTTTTTTTAATTACCATTATTTTCAACGTAAAAAAAAATTACCTAAACTAGGAGCGTCATGAAGTTTGTACCCTACCGCCCGACACCCCCGCTCATGCTCATTTTTGCTTCGGCATTTGAACGGGAGATTATTTTCGCTTGCGCTCTAATATGTGTTTTACATTACGTAACAGGACGAAGTAAAATTAAAATGGGAAATAACCGTAATAAAAATAGGACGCCACTGGGTGAGCGTAAAAATACATGCAAACATATGATAAACCTATTGAAGAAGTATCTAATCTTAACCTATCTACTTACAGTATTAGTGATTATAAACATGTAAGTAGATAGCATGCGACGCGCGGGGAGTGGGGGCGAAATTAGAATTTGAGCTGAGGTGGTATATCTACCTTTATGTATGTAATAATTATTCTTTTGTAACTTTGATGTAATAGTTTAGTTTATTATGTATTAATGTCTACAGTATCTTGTAGACTTGCAGTAGAATACTTCAATTTGGCCAGGTCATGCAGAAGTATAATTTTAATAATTATGGGATTCCAACAAGTTGGTAGGACTTCTTTTCTGCGTAGAAATCGGTATGTGATCGTAACACCTACTTACATAAAAGTTTAGAGCTACAGCTTTTATACGTCGCATTGCTTGGCACACGCCTCCTCTCATTCCTAAGAGGGTTGCAGGGAAGTGTCCACCGCGCTGCCCTAATTGGCGAAATTCACATGTGCTCGAAATATTTTTTTATTTCTCAGACATACAGGTTTCCTCACGATGTTTTCCTTCACCGCCTAGCACGTATAAATCAGCACTTAAAATTGGCAACTAAAAATTTCATTTGGTGCCGGCGGGGGATCTACCCCGGGTTGTTCGAGTAATGTGACTTTATAGCGAGTGCTAACCATCTGAGCTACCACGGCTCCTTCGGTTACCCTTTAACATACTGCCTAGCAATGGTTGGACCACTCTGTTTTGATCTGAAGCGCTTAGAGTCAGTATATTACAGGCTATGAGGTATTTCATATTTTATTTTAGAGGTAACAAGGCATCTGTAGCTTTATTTATTTGAAGTTGGCTGAAGTTGTCTATTGACTGAAGTAGCTTCTAAGCATAAGGAAATTTGTAAGTTCGTTTCTCGTTTCAGTTTAACTATAATTTGAGAACATACAATTTTTATTCTACGTCCTTGTCTTTGTTCATAGATCAAAGAAAATAATTTCACGCAACTTTCGTTATCGCAAAGCGAAATAGACTAATAACATTTTTAGATATATCATGAATAAGAGATTTTTAATTTATTATTGTTTCTTCTTCCTCCTTTTTTATAGTATAGGGTGACAAACGAGCACACAGTCCACCTGATGGTAAGTGGTTGCTGTGGCACGTAGACATCTACATCTATTCTCGATTACGAATCAAAATGCAGATGCGTTGTCACCCTGAGGACTAAGTTGGAATGCCTCGTTTCCAGTAAAAAGGGTCTCCGGTTCTCTACAATCACCATACGAAACACAGCAGCATTAAGCTACTATTTTACGCTGGTATTCTGTGAGATCGTGGTCCTTCCCCGGTCGAGCCGACCCATTCGTGCTACAACTATACTACTAATATAACTGCAGCATGGCTCTACCACGTATCATCAGTTAATATAAGTCTATCACTGGACATGAACCTCATGATGAACGATTTTTCTTAACTATCACGTGTGGAATTCGAATTGAAAATCGTAGTGATATGCATCTCGCAATTTGAACGGTGCCAGTCAGTCCTGGATGCGGTCAGTTGCCAGTTTGGATACTTTATATAATCTATAATGTTACGTCTAGCTAAAACATGATGGTACACCACTGCCAAAAGATTTTTCTGGCATTTCACATAGGACAACTTCCCCCAACGAACGAAGTAGGTAGTTGTCTACTAATTATGAAAGTTAATTTTTACTCAAAAGAATACCACCCTCTTACCTATCATGCAAGCTGAATACAAATGATCCCCTATTTTTTTCATTCTAAAGATGATGAAAAGTAATAAAATTACCACTTGTATTATATCTTGTAAAATTATAAATTTAAATGAATTTTGATATCATTTTAACAGAAAAGAAACAACATCGCACGAAATAAAGCAACTGATGATGTTTTATTTTTCTACTCTTATATGGTTTAACATTTTGTTCCATATTCAATTTAATTTGACCTCTCGTTTAATCTGTTGCTCGAAACCACTCTTGAACAAATCAAAGTCAAATTTAATGAAGTGACCATGCTTTAACAGCAAACATAATTACTTATTCTTTTATTTTAAAAACGTATTTTTTAATTGCTCCGAGTAAAAAAATAAATCAACTTTGGGTTAACACACACAAGCGTTCACTAATTATTCAATAATATTTATATGGAACTGGATATAGTTATAAAATTCGATTATCTATAATATATATAGTGATAGAGCCATGCTTCAGTTATATTATACTGTAGTAGAATGGGTCAACTGGACAGGGTAAGGACAACACTTCCACAAAATACCAGTCAAAAAGCAGCTGAATACAAAAAAAATAGATTAAAAAAATAAGTGTGACAAACTAGCACATAGTCCACCTGATAATAAGTGAATGCAGTATCCCATAGACATATTAACCTGAGTGCAATTAAGAATCATAATGCAGATGCATTATCACCCCTAATAACTAAGATGGAACGCCTCATTTCCAGTGAAAAGGGCCTCCAGTTCTCTACACTTACCATAAGAACCATATCAACATTATGCTGCTATTTCATGCTGGTATTCTGTGAGAGCGTGTTCTTACCCCAGTTGATATAACCCACTCGTGCTGCAACCATAATATAGCCGTACCGTCACTCTACCACGTGTTAATCACTGTTTCTTAAAAAAAATACCTCTCATTTCCTAGCTGCTTCATCCCAGGACAGAGGCATTTTTTGAGTCAGTAGTAAATAAAACGTAAGAATGACTTTTAATAAGTGTTATTCAATCTATACTGAATTGCAATTCAAGCTATTTATACTCCGTTATTGTCTGTTTTAATTATTGTTCTTTTTGGTTATCAAGAAATGTTACCAAACGATTAGATAGTAGATGAAAGGCAATATTTATATAATTGAAAAACTTATTACGGTATTGGCTACCGTAATAAGTTTTTCCCACATGACTAACAAGATGTTTATAGCTCATAGCAATTAATTCTAATCAGAGACGTATCTTGTGGCTTATTTGCAATAAAATTATTTGATCAGCAATGTTTATTTAATTAGCCTTATCATTATTTCTTGACATATAAATAAATTTATCAGTATCTCTATGTATTTATTTATTTAAGAAATTTATTGCTCTAATCATAAAGGTTAAAAAGTTAACTTAATGTCAGTCAGCATTCTCTGCCAGTCAACCCATGGCGTGGTGAAAACTTAGTGGCAGGTGACTTAAATGACTAAATATAATAGTTATATATAAATATAGCACATTAAAGTTAGGTTTATAAATAACAAAATTATCTATAAATCCAAACAAAAACATAATAATCCATATATTATATCAATTATCCTTAACATACAAAAATACATATATACATATAATATACACATAAATAAACATGTAATATATCTGGGTAAAGTTGGAATTCCTTTTTTAGGTTATATTAGACGAATTTATGTGAAATATTTTAATTATATTAACACATAAAAATATAAATACAGGACTTTTGATAAGATAGTGATGATATAGTCGCATTACTTAATCGCGAGTGTGTGTTGCTGTTGCGATCATGCTCATGTCAAGCGATGATCCGGGTCGTGCATACGTCACGATATCTGTCGACCTCTGACGGATCACGTCAGTGTCTCGACACGTCATGTCGTGCGTCCGTGTGAATGTTTTCAAAGCGAGAGCCTTTGGTGTGCTCATATTTTGCTTGAAATTAGATCAACATGACTACACGATTAGGAATATTGTGATTCGAGTACTTATTTTAATGTTACTGTACTATGTATTATAGCAGTAATATATAATAAAATGTTACTGTGCTATGTATAATAGCAGTATTATATAATAAAGTGTTACTGTACTACTTTGATTTTTTTACATTTATTACATGCCACACTCAGTCTTCAGCTTTGACAGTTGGCTCTTTCTGGCAGACAGATCTCTGGCAAAAACTTTGGAGCCCTGTTTCCGCTCGATTGCTTCTTTAATACGAGCAGTATTAAAGTTGCGTAAGTCTCGCCGCATGCGTTTGGAGATCTGTCTGTTCAGTTGCCTGTATGCTGTCAATCTGTTGACGATTGCAGCCTCATCTCCCGTCTAACAGCCATGAGATTAAGAGTGTGATCGGAGAGTTTTTTTGTGTTCTTCTGCGACGGGTCTTGCAGAACTTAGCTCCGACCGCATGGAAAGTTTCCACGAGCTTGTCATTCATATCGTCTACTGCATTGCAATCCTCTAGGAACTGAAGGCGGTTTTGTAACTCGAGCTGAAGGGTTTCGGGATTCTGGATTAGAGCATGAGGGGGACGGAGCGTTGACGGCATAAGACGAGACCTCTCCAACTTAACGTTTAAGTTCAGTGTGCCTCAAACCATTCGGTGATCGGTGCCAGTTTTCACTTTTGCTATCACTGAGACATCACTGAAGAGTTGGCGTCTGGTCATCATAATGAAGTCAATCTCATTTTTGTCGAACCGTCGGGGCTCGACCAGGTCCACTTCCTGTGGGGCCGCTTCTGGAAGAAAGAGTTCATCATAAAGAGTCCCTCTTTCTCCATAAAGTCGTCCAGCTGCTGGCCTCCTCGGTTCCGTTGCCCTACTCCAAATTTCCCTACCTTCAGCTCACCTCTTTCTCTTGTGCCTAGTTTTGCGTTGAAGTCTCACATCAACACCGTGTAGTAGGTTTTGGAGGATTGTATGGCTCTGGAAATATCCTCATACATTTCCTCCACCTCCTCATTAGGATGTGCCGAGTTTGGTGCGTAAACCTGTATTACCTTCACCGAATACCGTTTGGTGATTCTGAGTATCAGGTACGCGACCCTTGTCGACACACTCCCAATCTTTACAACGTTGTTGACGAGAGACTTGCGGACGATAAATCCGACACCTCCTTGGGACAGATGGTCGACCTCCCGGTGGTAGAACAAGTTGCCAGACTCGAGGATTGCCGTGTCCTCCCTCTCTCTTCGGACCTTGAATAATCCAATAATATGCCAGCGCAGCTTGTCTACCCCTTCTTCCAGCTCCAGTATCTTCTCGTCAGTCCTCAGGGTGCGTGCGTTATATGTTGCCAGGTCGAGTCGTCATAGAGAAACCAAACCTCCACCGGAGATTCTTAGCACCCCCTGCCCCGCCATTACCATGGTCGCGACCGTAGCCAGGAATAGCGGGGCCACCAGGGACTGGGGGCCGTTTTTTGCGTCGTTATTCATGGGGTGATAATTTCCATAGTTGCCACGCTTGGCGAGCGGGTTGGCAACCGCAGTTTTTTATTATATCACAGTTGTTATCAGAAAGATGCTGCTGCCCATCTCCTGCCTGTCTCCCTCTGTCGCCTCTTACGACACCCACGGGAAGATATGGGGCAGTGGATATTCTCAACCGCCACTACACGGCAGTACATCGTTTCCGGGACACCTGAGATTCTGAGTGAGATTGAGAGGTTCTATGGGCAGCTGTACACATCATCGTTAGAGCCACACGCAAGCGTGAGTAACGATCCAAGAGCAAGTCTTATCCAACATTATTCCGATGATATCCCGGACGTCAGTCTGAGCGAGATTAGAATGGCTCTTCACCACCTTAAAAATGGCAAGGCCCCGGGCGTGGATGGAATTACAGCGGAGCTTCTGAAAGCGGGTGGAACAACGGTACTTGAAGTCCTTCAGAAGCTTTCGATTCCGTCCTCCATAGTGGCACTACTCCGGAGGCGTGTAGCAGAAGCGCGGTGGTCTTGTTCTTTAAGAAAGGCAACAACGCTCTCTTGAAGAACTACAGATCGATTTCCCTTCTGAGCCGCGTCTACGTGCTGTTTTCGAGAGTCATTACGAATCGTCTCGCACGCAGACTCAAAGACTTCCAGCCTCCCGAATAAGCCGGTTTACGAAAAGACTTCAGTACCATAGACCACATACATACCCTGCGGCAGATTGTACAGAAGACCAAAAAGTACAATTTGCCACTTTGCCTGGCATATGTGGACTATGAGAAAGCCTTTGATTCCGTCGAAATTTGGGCGGTGCTACAGTCCCTTCAGCGGTGCCAAGTTGACCGTCGGTATATCGAAGTGCTGAAGTGTTTGTACAGTAGGGCTACGATGGCTATCCGAGTACAGAACCGGAGTTCGAAACCTATCCATCTGCAGAGAGGTGTAAGACAGGGTGATGTTATATCCCCGAAACTCTTCACCGCTGCATTGGAAGACGTTTTCAAGCTACTGGACTGGAAAGGATACGGTATTAACATCAATGGAGAGTACATCACTCACCTTCGATTTGCCGACGATATAGTCCTTATGGCAGAATCGCTGGAGGACCTTAGCACTATGCTCAATGACCTCAATGGTGTCTCCCAACGGATAGGTCTTAAGATGAACATGGACAAAACAAAGATCATGTTTATTGTAGTTGTTGGGAGCACTATGCTCGAGGTTGCTGACGAGTACGTTTATCTGGGACAAATAGTCCGACTAGGTAAGTCCAACTTCGACCGAGAGGTCAATCGACGGATTCAACTAGGCTGAGCAGCGTTCGGGAAATTACGACACATCTTCTCGTCAGGTACACCTCAATCTCTGAAAACAAAAGTGTATAACCAGTGCGTGTTGCCAGTGATGACTTACGAATCTGAGACGTGGTCCTTCACTGCTGGCCGTATGAGGACGCTCAAGGCCGCTCAGCAAGCTATGGAGAGGGCTATACTCGGAGTTTCTCTGCGTGATAGACTCAGAAATGAGGATATCCGCAGTAAAACCGGAGTGACCGACATAGCCCAACGGATTAGTAAGCTGAAGTGGCAATGGGCCGGCCATATAGCTCGAAGAACCGATAACCGATGGGGAAGAAAGGTTCTCGAGTGGCAGCCTCGTACCGGTAGGCGTAGTGTAGGGCGACCCCCCACTAGATAGAGTGACGACCTGGTAAGACATGCTGGAAGTCGATGGATGCAGGTGGCTCAGGACCGTGCTTTGTGGCATTACTTGGGGGAGGCCCTATGTTCAGCAGTGGACTTGTGAAGGGCTGTTTTTTTTTATAGAAGAAGGGGCAAACGAGCGTGCGGCTCACCTGATGTTAAGTGACTACCGCCGCCCATGATCAACCGCAACACCAGGAGAATTGCGGGTGCGTTGCCGGCCCTTTAGAAAGGAGTAAGCTCTTTTCTTGAAGGTCCCCAGGTCGTATCGGTCCGGAAAAATCGCCGGTAGTAAACTATTCCACAGAGAGGTTGTACGTGGAAGAAAACTCCTTGTGAAACGTACAGTGGTGGACCGCCAAGCATCCAGATGGTGTGGATGGTATCGGGACGTTTGACGTGTAGTGCGTTCACGAAATTTGGCGGCTGGGATTAATCCGAACAATTCCTCAGAGCACTCCCCGTGATAGATGCGATAAAATACGCAAAGAGATGCAACATCTCTTCGCAGCGCCAGTGAATCGAGCCGGTCGGAAAGCACTCGGTCGTCGACGATTCGAGCCGCTCTGTGCTGGATGCGGTCAAGTGGAAGAAGCTGGTACTGGGGAGCCCCAGCCCAGAGATGGGAACAGTATTCCATGTGCGGCCGAACCTGCGCCTTGTAAAGTTGCAGGCGGTGTGCCGGCATGAAATACTGTAATGATGATGATGATGATGATTACATGCCAGTGCTTGAATACAATCTTACTTGGTGGTAAGTGTTAATGAAGCCCTAGATCGTCGATCGATGTCGCACTGCTTAGCGCAATAGAAGCCTATTCCTAAAAACTAAAAGACATCCAAATTGTATTCGGATGGAAAAAACATAAGTCAGATCTTTTGTTGTAAGCATTACGGAAGACGCAGAAAAGCGCTTGGTTCGAATGTAAGGAATATTAACAACAAAGATGTATGTATGTTTTCCTCTAGATGACCACCATCATGTATATGCCAGACATAATTACCAGCGACGAGAACAGCGTTAAATACCAGCCGTGTGGTACTGCAACCACTAATCCTCCTGTGAGATGGACACAAAGCCTATCCTACAAAGACCTATTTTTTTAAATAGAATAAGGGTGACAAACGAGCACACAATACACCTAATTATAAGTGGATGCTGTGGCCCATAGAAATCTACATTTGTCCTCGATAAACAATCAACATAGAGATGTGTTGCCGCCACTGAGGACTGAGATGGAATGCCTTGCTTTCATAGAAAAGGGTCTCCTGCATTTTCAGCAGTAAAATTTAATGGGCTTATAGTTATGATGTAGGTGATGATTAAAAATTACTTACAAATAATATAATTTATCGTAATAAAATAAGTATTAAAAACAAATAATTAATATGGTAGTAAATTGTAAACTACGCTTTTCTGAAACTGAATTTTTAAAGAAATTTCTATAATTTAGTAATATAATATAAAGCAGCAGTATTTATCCAAAGATAATAACGGGAAAAAAACTGACTTTTCACTATAATGATATCTAAAAAAGTTACTATGAATCATTTAGTTGCAGAGAGCACCAAAAACAATTTTATTTGACGGTTAATATTACGCTTGTTCATTGTCGACTCCCGCGCCACCCACGTTTGATAATGTGACGACTTCCTATTCGCCGCCATTATTCTTCCATAACTTTTCATATGGTACATCAAAAAAAAAATTTCGAATAATTAATGAAACAAACATAAATGATTTCTATATTATTTCCTCGGAGATAACATAAAGACTCACAAACATAATATTATTTATCTGGATCTTAAGTGACCAAATAAGCATATGTTTTTTTTTTTGTTTAAACTCGTAAATTCTAAAAATCAAGCATGACTCACCATTGCGTGCACACGTGAAAAATTAGATCACCTTCTCAGAAAAATGTCGCAAGGATTTTTAAATTCAACGTAGATTGCAAAGAGTGATCACGATATTTTTCCTGGTTGCTTTATACATGTTATTTAATAACACACGTCTGTAAACAGTGTTGTATATCACTTTTAAATTAGTTTACGTGTTGCTATCGTAATATTGTAACGAGCTTTATTAAAAGTAGCTCGAATTTTTATCGATATTATTGAATTAGATAAGTAATTTTAAAGCAATTTTACCGCATCCGCCGTATTCACTTGATCTGGCATCATCAGACTTCTTTCTGTTCCCTAACCTAAAAAAGCACTTGGGAGGTCAAAGTGATTTTCGACAAACGACGAGGGCAAAGCAGCTGTAGACGCATATTTTTAGACTCTAAGTGAAGAATCATTTTTTTTGCCAACGGTCCGGTAAATCTTGGAAGGGGAGGTGGCAAAAGAAAACTGTATTGAACCCTTGATGGTGATGTATGTAGATAAAATAAAAATATAACTGATTACGTAGTATGTGTATTATTTTCTTGGAATTAGGCACGAGTACTTAGAATTAGAACAATCCACCCTCGAAATACACCAATTTCAGGTACCGTGATATGTTCATGTAGTTATTAACAAAGAACAAATAAATAAAATTTCTTAGAAAAAAGCTAATAAAATTAGGTACAAACAACAATTATTTACTGTAAAGTGACGGTGTAAGGTTATTAATTACCCTAAACAATCCTGTGGGTGACGTGAGAGGCAAGGAATAGGAGATAGGCGCCTGTCTTCAACGATGGTAAATTCCCCTTTATGAAGCAATCTATGTATATATATATATCTCTTATCTTATACGTGGTAGAGCCATGCTACAGTTATATTGCTAGTATAGTTGTAGTACGAATGGGTAGGTTCGACCGGGGAATGACTACGCTCTCACAGAATACCAGCGTAAAATAGTAGCTTAATGCTGTGTTTCGTATGGTGAGTGTAGAGAACCGGAGACGCTTTTTTATACGAAACGAGGCATTCCATCTTAGCCCTCACGTGTGACAACGCATCTGCATTCTGATTTGTAATCAAGGATAGATGTATATGTCTATGGGCCACAGCAACCGCTTACCATCAGGTGGACTGTGTGCTCGTTTATCACCCTATCCTATAAAAAAGGCCAATATGGATGACCAATTATTTGCGTTTTTTTCACATATGCATTTATATGTGCTTGAATTCCTGTGACGTAAACAGGTACTGTCTACGAGGTGACACTGATAACTTTCGAGACATTTTAGATCAATTAAGATAATTTAAACAGATGACTTTATGTAGCAAATAATTTTAACTAGTCATTTCCTTGTGATTCCCCACGCAGATTTGCTCGTAATAAGTTATAAATATTCAAATGATGTTTTTCCATAGATGAATCTATAATTTACATTACCTACGTTTGAGGAGTTTGAAAGAATGTTAACGATAATGTTGTAGGTATTTATATAAAAATAAACTTAATGTACTTATTGGGAGTGTATTTGAAGCATTTATATTTATTTTTTTGCAAATAAATAACTTTTTTTGTTATTTGTTACATGTTTACGATGCTTAATTCTTCCGTTTTGTTTGTTACCGTTACTGTTGCATCCTATTAAAGTCTAGTAAAGCTTCTTCCACCTCCATAGATTGCCTCATAGTTGCCACGCTTAGCAAGGAAGTTGGTACTTTCTGTACAATATCTGATCAATTTAATGGCTCCGTGGCGCAATGACTTAGCAATGAGTTGCAGCGATAAGGGCCGTGGGTTCGAATCCCACACGAGACAAGTGTTTGTATCACAAACATTATGAGCGCTACAAATACTTGTCTTGTCGATGTCGATGTTTGTCCTTGTGTAATTTATGTAAGTAAACTGCCCACACTATACAGGAGAAAATCTAAATGTCTTAACGTAACGTTTTTTTTTTTAATAAAATAATAATTAATAAAATAAAATCCTTCTCGTTCTATTTCATTGGGTATGGACCACAGCGTCTTCCTGGTTGTTACCAGAAAATAATGATTATTATTTGTGGCTCATAGATACCTACTTTTATCATCTAGTAAGAAAGAAAATGCAGATGCTTTGTCACCCAGAACTAAGATAGAATACCTCGTTTTTAGTAAAAAGGGTCTTCGGTTTTTTTTATTCACTATAAGAAACACAGCAGCATTACTCTACTATTTTGGGTTGGTATTCAGTTAGAGCTTGGTCCTACTCTGGTCGAGTTTACCCATTCTTACCGCAACTATAATGTAACTGCGGCATTGCTCTACCACTTATATACTATAGCAAATATCTCCTACATGTAGCAGTATATAGGGCAGGCTGTGTTCAGCAATATACTTTTATTATGGCCCACAGACAACTACATTTATCATCGGTTAAGAGCAGTTAGAAAGCCACCATCTCAACGGAGCAGTTAAGACTGATTATCGTAAACAGTCCGAAGCAAATGTATGCATGTGCGAGTTCGATTGAGATATATTTTAAATTGTGATATATATAGAGGACGAATATATTATATTTCTCGAAATAAAACTGACGTATGTGCAAAAACTATCTTAAGATATAGTATGCAAAATTTCAAAGAAACTTTAGTGGTAGCTTACAAAACGTTAGTGGTTGTATATTAATATCAAATAGTTGTGTTCATATCGTCTTACTATTCAGAACATAATTAAAATAGCCAAAAGCACAAGCAATTTGGTGTTTTTAACTTAAAATATAAGTTACAGACTATATACGAGTACGTCCCATTGCTGGGCACGGACGGAAATGGTCATTTCTGAGAGGGTTTTAGGGCAAGAAAATGTCCGCCGCGCTGTCCCGATTTGTGTTGGCGAACCTCTCATGTCTTCAAAATATTTTTTTCTTATTTCTCAGACATGCAGGTTTCTTCACGAAATTTTCCTTAATCGCCGAGTACGTGGTGAATCAGTACTTAAAATTGCAATTAATAATTGCCTTGGTGCTAGCGGGCGCTTAGCTCCTAAACTCACTCACCACGGCTCGTTTTGTAACTAAAACTTATTAAGTATTTGAAATTCGTTAGCACTTAGGAAGATATCGAATGATTATTTACATTATGATTAATATTTGTTTTCAGTTTTGAACTAGCTTTACTACGGCAAAATTCAATACTAATTTGGGTGACTTTGCTTTATTTACAGCCCTTAAAAAACAGAAACGTTGTCACCCCAGGGGTCTAAGATGTAAAATATTCTTCGGTTCTTATCATTCATCGTACGAAACACAACATTATGCTACTATTTTGTGTTTGCATTCTGTAAAAGTGTGGTTCTTTCCCGGTCGAGCCGTGCCACTCGTGTTTCAGCCATAAAACATTGCAGCGTGATTTTACCACGGAATGAACTTTGTTGTCACTTTGTGCAATCGTGATATGAAAGTAAGCGATTTTTTTTAAGTTCTTTGACGTATAAATAAATCGCATGTTTCCTATGAATTTTAAAGTTCTCTAATTTTGCACTTTACATTGTTTTTATAACTATTATTCACTAATTGATGTTATTTTAATCGACCACAGACACGGCGATAATATTCAGCTGGCATTGAAACTATAATAAAGCCTTAAGATACACCTCCAAAATTAGACGTAGTCCATCGAATAGGGTAGATCGCAAGTCATGCTTCATTCAATTGGATTGGATCTTCTATGAATTATATGAACCACGAAGCAAACAAAATGTTAGGTGAGGCTGGATTTCAAATCTAGATGCTAATTATTTCCAAATGCTTACGAAGTCATGAAATAAATGACATAGAAGTATTTACGACACTTATTAAATCTAATTTTAAAATCAGACTTGCGTTAGAACTCGCGTGACCTGAAAAAGACATCAACGTGTGTGTATAAGACTAGAAAAATTTATATTGTTCATATCATACCTCATAATAAAGTTACAATTCCATGAATCATTTTCTTTTAATTAATTTCCAGCAATAACTGTCGGCACTAAGCAATTTTGCGGTATGCTCTCAAACTAGTCCGGAATATGCACGCGGTTCCCCTTTATAGAAAAGGCGCCAGTAGACAGGTATGTGTGAAATGGAGTTCATCAAGTCCCTACTACGCGCCTTTGTAAGGTAATGTGCACAGTAAAAGGTGAATTCTCATTTGATTTTACCATATCTGTGCCTGTGCAGCAGCTAACACGTACATCGAACTGTGTAAAGATTAAGTAAGAAACCATTATTGAAGTTAAAAGAAAAATTTGATTAAAACTACTTTTACGGATTTTATCGCGTTTTTTTTATTTTAATTTTAATACCCACCGTTTCGGGTGCTTTCCAGCACCCATGGTCACGGGGGACTGAGGTGACTGACGTCCCGATATCAAAGTTAACCCGGAGTACCTTCAGCTTTTTAATTATTGTCTTTGGTCCGATCTACGCAGAATGAACTAACTGTATTTTGAAGTCTTGCAGTGGTATGCTTGGGTTTAGTTTTAATTTTATTAACTATAGGATCCCAAGCAGGTGGTAGTACCCAGCCTCCTTCTCTATTGAAATTAGGATATTTTTTAATTTCAATAGCCTCACGTATCATCCTTGGTAGGAATCGATGTTCTTTCGTCACAGTGACCGAGTGAAGCCGGCCACAGTCGAGTCGAGTCAAGTTAACCCAGAGAACTTTGACATCGGGACGTCAGTCACCTCAGTCCCCCGTGACCATGGGTGCTGGAAAGCACCCGAAACGTCGGATATTAAAATTAATATAAATAAAACGCGATAAAATCCGTAAAAGTAGTTTTAATCAATGTATAGTGTTCGCGTAAATATAAGAAATCATTATAGAAAAATTTGAAACAAATCCACTTCATGGTTCCATAATTTCCATTTCCATTGCTAAACTAAGACTTGTATAATAAAATGAATTTACCCGTAATTACAACTTATGACAGACGGCTTGATTTATAATAACCAGGGTATAGCATAATATGTAACAACGAAAGAAAAGAATTGAATGGAGCTCCTGTCCAGCTGTGGACTGCTTATAGAGTATTTTACAAACAAGAAGAAGAACGAGAAACAGAA
The DNA here is from genome assembly GCA_907164705.1 of Parnassius apollo. Lineage (NCBI taxonomy): Eukaryota > Metazoa > Arthropoda > Insecta > Lepidoptera > Papilionidae > Parnassius > Parnassius apollo. Next base: position 7,668,644 of record CAJQZP010000117.1, read on the forward strand.
TATGATGATGAAAATAACAGCTATTGTGGTGATTACAATTATAATAAGTAAATGGTATGATAACTTTTTCCGTTAATAATATTATAATTTCCTTATTTCCGAAATAATGCGATGTATATAAAATAGATTAAAATGAACATTACTAAGAAGGAAGTAAAAAATTAACTTTTGTTTGTTATATGCCGTTTTATAGTTAGGTTCATAAATACATAAAAGTAAAGTAAAGTTACAGCATATATACGTCCCACTGCTGGGCACAGGCCTCCGCTAATGTCTGAGAGGGTTTTAGGGCAAGGCATTGTTCGCCGCGCTGCCACAATGCGTGTTAGCGAACTTCCCATGTCTTCGAAATATTTTTTTCTTATTTCTCTGACATGCAGGTTTCCTCACAATGTTTTCCTACACCGCCGAGTGCGTGGTAAATCAGCACTTAAAATTGAAATTAACAATTTCATTGGTGCCGGCTGGGATCGAATCCGATGTGCTCGCGTACTGTGAGATTTACAGCGAGCGCTAACCATCTGAGCTACATTGGCTATTCATAAATACATGCATAGATTAAATTATTTTTTCATTCATTATAGCCCATTACAATCAGTTAATATGTCTCCCGCATATATTGACTCAGAGGGGGGATATTGAAACGCAGGCAAGCGGGTTATATATTCCTCACTGCTGGGCACACACCTCCTGTCATTTCTGAGAAGGTTTTGGGCAAAGAAATGTCCACCGTTGTAGTGTTATGCTTACATACATACTTACATATCATTTTACACTATTTTATTTTTATTTTTCCATTCTGTTTTTGATTTTCTACATTCACCTCAAAACTGGATATTTTGCATCACCTTTATTTCCATAGGATCCTGTAATATTTTTAATTCATAAGAACACAATAACAAATCATTTTCACTTCGTATTTTCACGTTATCAGCACTTTTTAAATCGGTGTCAATGGAGTCTACCTTTTTCGATCTTTTATTTAGTTCTCCGTAACTCTACAATTTCGGGTTTCGTGCGCGCTCTTGCGCTACCTTTTTTCCTATATAAATAATATCTCATTTTTCACTTAAATCTTGCCGTTTCTGTATTACGAGCTTAAAACCAAAATTTGACATGTTTTGACATCGTTGTTTATCTGGTTGTCGTGGCAATTTTTATTCAAATATTGTTACCGGCCTGATGTTTTTACTTCAAAAATACTCTTTTCTTCTTGGCCATTTACAAAAATTTGCTTTTAATTTAAATAATTTCAAATAATTTCTCGTTCTTATCCCAGATCCGTCAAAAAGTATAAAAGCCGAAGAATCGGCCGATAGAGGTCCTCACTTCAGCTTTGATACGAGAAGCACCTCTTAAAGGCTTTATCCGCACTGCCTCGGGATCTTGCAAGCCTTCTCCTGAAGTCGTCGCCTAGCCACGCCTACGCCTCCACCTATTAGTGCCCGCGCTATCTTCGGCCGCTGAGCGTGTTTGTCTCAAGCGCTGCGTGTTCCTACTCCAGACGCTGCGTGTCTACTCCGGACGCTGTGTGTGTCTACTCCGGACGTTGTGTTTGCCTACTTCAAGCGCCACGTGTACCTACTCCAGACGCTGCGTGTCTACTCCGGGTGCTGCGTGTATCTGCTCCGGGCGTTGCGTGGGCCTACTCCAAGCGCTGCGTGTACCTTCTCCAGACGCTGCATGTGCTTTCTCCAGATTCTGCGTGTACCTAGAGCAGGCGCTGCGCACCTATCATAGGCATAGCCTGTGCATACTTCGTTGCAGTATCTTTATTTTTGTTATTTTTTTTAATAATATTGTAAATCACTATCATCATTACAGCCCATCATCACCTTCATACCTTTTTTTATAAAAGAAACTGTAAATCTTTTCAAATTTTTAAATAATTTATTTTATTTTTGGTTGTTTTGTTGTAGTTAGGTTAGGTTATTTAGTTTTTAATTGTCGCTTCACGACAATTTGGCGCCCAACGTAAAAGTTCTTCTTTTCTTCACCTTAGCTACGCCTTATCCATTTCCTTTTGATTGAATTGCTTTCTCTTTCGTTCTTAACTCTTTATTTACTCATCCTTATCATATCTTCCAAATTCTAAAACAAAACTTCATCTAGTTTTTCAACTTATCTGGATTATATTTAGACCTACATATAACACTTACATTCATCACCTTAATATTTTTATTCTAGAGAACTTAAAGAGGTACTATCTTCCAAATTCTAAAACAAAACTTCATCTAGTTTTTCAACTTATCTGGATTACATTTAGACCTACATATAACACTTCACTTACATTCATCACTTTAATATTTTTATTCTAGAGGTACAATTTTTTATTAAATTTTTATTTCTTAAACTTAACACTTAATTATAACAATGAAACGGGTTATTAAGTACGAATTCCTTAACAAGGCCGAACTCGAATACGAAGTGAAGATTAGATGTGAGGAACCAGCTAATACTGTTTTGCTTCTAAAAAAACAGGTTTTGCGTTTAGTTGTGAATTCTCACCCTGAAGATATTCTGACTTCTCCAATTCCGATCGAGGATGACTTGTCTCAAATTGGTTCTACTTTGACTTACCTGGACTGTAAAATTGAAAAATTTTTACAAGGTGAAACCAAATACTTACGATTAATAGAAACTTTTATTAATCATGTTTTTTACAGATTGGAGCGAATAGATACTGACTTATATCCAGACTTTAAAGCTATTTTCGATACTTTGAAGATGAAATTTGACGCTATTACTAAACAATTCGAATCCTTGACTCCACCTCCAACTGAAAATGACTCTCCATCACTTGACCCTCCTGTTGACCCGATTGTCATGGAACCTCCTCTTGTTTCTCAAACATCTGTTACGATCCATACCCCGTATCCTTCACCACTACCTCAATCTTTTTCTCCAACTAACGTCTTCAAAGATCTGAAAAGACACACGTTCAATGGTAAAAGCTGTCCAAGATCCTTTCTTCAAAAACTTGAAGAATACTGCTTAGCTCGTGGCTTATCCAAAGACTTGTTGATCTCTCAAGCATTTGAAATTTTCACCGACAATGCTCTTCATTGGTTCAGATTTAAATATAATCAGAATCCAAACTTAACTTGGAACGAACTTTCCTCTTTATTAATCAAAGACTTTGGTGGTTTTGATTATGATTATAAACTTCTAGAAGCGATTAGGAACCGAACTCAAGGCCGTGATGAACCTATCGTCATCTATATTTCCATCATGTCTGGAATGTTCACTCGTCTTTCGAAGAAACTTTCTGAAACAGAACAATTGGAGATTATTTTGAGGAATATTCGCCCATGTTATTCAGTCTTCGTAGCTCTAAAAGACATTGACTCTATCGACTCTCTTCTGGCTACTTGCCAAAACTATGAAAAGTTCCTTGACAGAGACAAACAATTTAAAGAACCAAATGTACAACAAAGTCCTCTTATTTCTGAATTCAACTACAAGCATTCCACTTCAAGTTCAGTTGGCTCTTCAAATTCTTCTAATAACTCACAACCTTCTCCTCCCTTTATGAATAAATTCACTTCATCCTACAAATACCCTTCTAGACAAGTTAATAGTCTCTCTCAAACTAAAGCTCCTCAAGAAAGCTCTTTTTGTGTTCGCTGTCGTAAACAAGGTCATACTTTGAACACTTGTACTCAACCACGATTCGTGATTTGTTTCAAATGTGGTCTTAAAGGTTTTAAAACTGCAGATTGCCCTACTTGTTCTCCCAAACCACATACTAGTTCAAAAAACTAACTGCTGACTTGAAAAGTAACTTAAACTTTGATAATGACGATTGGGCTAGTTGGATTAAAACAATTCAAAACTTCTTTTCTTGTTACAAAATCTCTTCTACACTCTACTCCAAAGAACAAGATCTTAATCGTCCATTCGTTAATGTCAAAATTTATGACTTAACTTTATCTGGTCTACTAGATTCTGGCAGCTCAGTAACTATTCTGGGTAATAATTCTCATTTGGAAATTCTTAAACTGGGCTGTAAACTTTTCAAGTCAGATCTTATTACTGTCTCTACTGCTAATAATCAAAAAGTTAATTCCTTGGGTTATTTTGACTTACCTGTTCATTTCAATAATCAAACTCATTTGATTAAAGCTTATGTTTTTCCGGAAATATTTCCTTCGCTAATACTAGGTATTGACTTTTGGAGAAAATTTAATCTGTTACCTAGTGTTTTATCTTCTCTTAACTTTACAGAATCTAAATGCTCTGCTATCGAAATTAAAGATATTAAAGTTTTACCTTATGAGCATTTAACTCCTAACCAAAAGGACATCGCTAACGACATCATCCAACGCTTCAAGACAATTTCTTTTGAAGAAAAAGGTATCCTGGGAAGCACACACTTAATCACCCACAAGATTGATACTGGTAATTCTCTTCCAATCAAACAAAGATGTTACAGACTGTCTCCTGAAAAACAAAAGGCGTTAATTAATGAAGTTGACAAGATGCTGGGATGGAACGTCATTGAACAATGCGAAAGTCCTTGGCTATCTCCAGTTCTCATCACTCCGAAGAAGAATGGTGAATGGCGTTTCTGCGTAGACAGCAGGAAGCTTAACTCAGTTACACGTCGTGATGCTTATAGTCTGCCACTAATAAGCGAAATTTTGGACAACCTGAAGAATGCCAAATTCTTATCAAGCATCGACATTGCGAAAGCATTTTGGGAGATTCCCTTGAATCCTGCTGATAAAGATAAAACTGCATTTTATGTACCTGGAAGAGGCATGTTTAGATTCAAGGTAATGCCTTTTGGTCTCTCTAACTCACCTGCAACTCTACAAAGATTAATGGATATGCTTTTTACTCCTGAATTTGAGAACAAGGTATTTTGCTATCTGGATGACATCGTTATTATTAGCGAGACTTTTGATGAACACATATCGCTTCTCATGAAAGTTCATGAAAAACTTTCATATGCTAATCTGACTATTAACTTTGAGAAGAGTCAATTCTTCAAGAAAGAACTGAAATACCTTGGTTTTCTAGTGGACGAGTATGGTCTACGTGCTGATCCAGATAAAATAAAAGCTATTTTAGAATATCCTGTACCTACTTGCAGAAAAGAAGTACGAAGATTCATAGGCACCTGCAGCTGGTTCAGAAGATTCATTCCAAACTTTAGCACCATTGCCTCTCCACTCAACCAACTAACCTGTTCCGGGAAGAACGCTCCTAAATTTTTATGGAATTCACAAGCTGCAGCTGCTTTCCAGAAACTTAAAGAAGCTTTGGTAACTGCTCCTGTCCTTGCTTGCCCTAACTTCAAACTACCCTTCTCTGTACATTGTGATGCATCAAATTATGGCATAGGAGCAATGCTTACTCAACATCAAGATGACAAAGAAGTCGTGATTGCTTACATGAGTAAAGCACTAAACAAAAATCAACAGAACTACTCAACTACTGAAAGAGAAACATTGGCTGTAATAACTGCGTTAGAACATTGGCGATGTTACCTAGACAATGGTAAAGAATTTACAATATATACTGACCATGCTGCACTTAAATGGTTTCAGAACTTATCGAATCCATCAGGAAGACTTGCTCGCTGGACTTTACGCTTATCATGCTTTAACTTTGTCCTGAAACATAAAAAAGGAAAGGATAACGTTGTTCCAGATTTATTATCAAGACATAAGAATCAAGAACGTCCTGATACACGAGAAACTTCACCTCAAGGCGTACATCCTATTACGATTGAAGAACCACCTAATCGTGAACTTGAGCACTACAACAAGATTTTTCTCGGATGCTCCAACAACCCAGACGCATATCCCAACTACACTATCAGGGATAACAAACTTTACCGCTGCATCCATTCTCCCGATCGTCTAAACGATGACTTTATTTGGAAAGAAGTTCCACTACCTCGAGATAGGCATACACTTATTGAAGTTAACCATGGTTCCCCTTCAGAACTCCATCTTGGTATCTTCAAGACATTCAAGAAAATATCTTTAAAATACTATTGGCCTGGTATGTTTAAGGACATTGCCAAATTAATCTCGTCTTGTGAAACCTGCTTAACCTACAAACACCCTAATCATTCTCCCTATGGTCTTATGGGTAAACCCAAACTTTGCTCCAGACCTTTTCAAACTATATCCTTAGATCTTATGGGTCCATTACCTATGACTCGAAGACGAAACCAATATATTCTAGTAATTAACTGCAATTTTACTAAATATACTATGATTTTTCCCCTTAAACGTGCTACTTCAGCTAATATTATTAATGTTTTGGAAAATTCAGTTTTTCTAGTTCATGGCATTCCTCAAACTATTATAATGGACAACGCGGTTCAATTTCAGTCGCGAGAATTCCACTCATTCTTAAATTCTTATAACGTTCCTTGTATTTTTCACACAGCTTTATATTGTCCTCAGGTTAATCCTACGGAGAAGTTTAATAGTACAATTATTACAGCTCTAGCATCTCTAGTAGGAGACGATCATAGATCCTGGGACAACCATCTTGCTAAGATTCAGTACGCAATGAACAGCGCTACAAATGTAGCTACTGGCTTTACTCCAAACTTTTTAGTCTTTGGTAGGGAAACAATACCTTGTGGTTCCTTCTATACTCCAACTCATAGCCTCGAGGAATTGATATTTATGCCTCGTGATATTTACGCGTCTAATGCTGGTCTCCTCTCATCTATTTTTCACAAAGTTCAAACTAAACTTCACATAGCTCACGCTAAAAATAGCGCTCGCTATGATCTTCGCCGGTCTTTTAAAGAATTTAATGTGGGAGACACTGTTTGGCGTAAAAACCATGTTTTAAGCAATGCCGGCGCATACTTTAATGCTAAACTTGCCCCTAAGTTCATCAAGTGCAAAGTGATAGCTAAACTGTCACCACTAGTCTATGTGCTTGAAGACCCTAATGGAGTTAGAGGCAAGTGGCACATCAAAGATGTAAAATCATAATTTTTTTTTAACTTTTATTAACTGTATATATGTATAAATATCACCATCATTCTCACCTTATTATTTTTATTTCTTCGTTTGTTTGGTGATCCAGTGTTCTTCAACACATCTTGCTTTAGGACCTCGAATTTTCGTTGGTTAATCTTCACTTTTTATTTCAGACACATTTCGTTAGTGATGTTGCTGATCTCTGGCTTTGAGCCCTACCGCTCTGGCCGTTCTTAATCTTTACTTAAGTCATAGCGGCTAAAGCTTGCTTAAGATTAATTTCTTTAACTTTATCTTCACTCAGGAGCGGATGACAACTCCTTAAATAAGCCTGGATGTCCTTTCAAAATGTTTTTTTTTCCACGCAGGAGCGGATGACAACTCCTTAAATAAGCCTGAATGTCCTTTCGAAAACACACTTTTAGAGTGGTAGTCATTGAATGTGAACTCCACCCTTACCTGAATGCAGATGATGAATGTAAGAGATAGTATATCTGATATTGCCTGGTGATGTCTGTTACTGCAAAGCTGTGTTTTTATGGTTTATTTTGGAATGTACATCTCAAAATTTTTGCTGAGTCAAAAATTTTCCAGGGTCGGGGGGGAAAATGTAGTGTTATGCTTACATACATACTTACATATCATTTTACACTATTTTATTTTTATTTTTCCATTCTGTTTTTGATTTTCTACATTCACCTCAAAACTGGATATTTTGCATCACCTTTATTTCCATAGGATCCTGTAATATTTTTAATTCATAAGAACACAATAACAAATCATTTTCACTTCGTATTTTCACGTTATCAGCACTTTTTAAATCGGTGTCAATGGAGTCTACCTTTTTCGATCTTTTATTTAGTTCTCCGTAACTCTACAATTTCGGGTTTCGTGCGCGCTCTTGCGCTACCTTTTTTCCTATATAAATAATATCTCATTTTTCACTTAAATCTTGCCGTTTCTGTATTACGAGCTTAAAACCAAAATTTGACATGTTTTGACATCGTTGTTTATCTGGTTGTCGTGGCAATTTTTATTCAAATATTGTTACCGGCCTGATGTTTTTACTTCAAAAATACTCTTTTCTTCTTGGCCATTTACAAAAATTTGCTTTTAATTTAAATAATTTCAAATAATTTCTCGTTCTTATCCCAGATCCGTCAAAAAGTATAAAAGCCGAAGAATCGGCCGATAGAGGTCCTCACTTCAGCTTTGATACGAGAAGCACCTCTTAAAGGCTTTATCCGCACTGCCTCGGGATCTTGCAAGCCTTCTCCTGAAGTCGTCGCCTAGCCACGCCTACGCCTCCACCTATTAGTGCCCGCGCTATCTTCGGCCGCTGAGCGTGTTTGTCTCAAGCGCTGCGTGTTCCTACTCCAGACGCTGCGTGTCTACTCCGGACGCTGTGTGTGTCTACTCCGGACGTTGTGTTTGCCTACTTCAAGCGCCACGTGTACCTACTCCAGACGCTGCGTGTCTACTCCGGGTGCTGCGTGTATCTGCTCCGGGCGTTGCGTGGGCCTACTCCAAGCGCTGCGTGTACCTTCTCCAGACGCTGCATGTGCTTTCTCCAGATTCTGCGTGTACCTAGAGCAGGCGCTGCGCACCTATCATAGGCATAGCCTGTGCATACTTCGTTGCAGTATCTTTATTTTTGTTATTTTTTTTAATAATATTGTAAATCACTATCATCATTACAGCCCATCATCACCTTCATACCTTTTTTTATAAAAGAAACTGTAAATCTTTTCAAATTTTTAAATAATTTATTTTATTTTTGGTTGTTTTGTTGTAGTTAGGTTAGGTTATTTAGTTTTTAATTGTCGCTTCACGACACCGTGTTGCCCCAATAATGCCCGTATTGGCAAACTTCACAACATTAATTGAAAACTTATTTTTCTTATTTCTCAGACATGCAGGTTCCTTCACGATGTTTTTCGTTCACCGCACGTGGTAAATTAGCACTTTAAATAAAAAAGAATAACTTACATTTTATTGTGGGAGTATATTTAAGCTTTACGAGATCTAAAAACTTAAATTACAAAAGGTTCCATTGCTATTAATATTGTTGTATTTGCGCAATAATATTTTTATCATCCCAGTGACTAATACAGCAAATATATTAAGAAGCTCCTAATGTTTTAATAACATAATTTATTCAGCTACAGAACTCGAAGAACCGACAATCGAGTTGCAGCCTCGTCCTGGTAAGCGAAGTGTAGGGTAGCCACCACTAGATGGAGGGTTGACCATTTGACCATTTGATTGAGGTTTCACCATTTCCTGACACGATAAACTTTTTTCTCATCCGATTACTGATTCTACAAGCCGCTAGAGCGATCTGTTGCAGTTCAATCCTATGCTAGTAGCACTTACTGGATTTAACTAAACGGGATACAAAATTTAATCGAAGAACTCAAATTATAACACTTCTCATAACTGTCTGAGTGATACCGACTTAATAAGTTGGGATAGCAGTACATAGAAACGAAAGGGAATTGCCGATCTATAAAACTGAATTGTTGAACCATTAAAAGAGAAGAGGTGAAAACGCCATCACTTGTCTACACTGTTGACCGCAGACGCACCCCGTTGTTAAAACTTTAGACGCATTGACTTTCTACTTTGTTCTATTTGATTGGGTCCAATTGTAAAGCTTTAGCGAATCATAAAACACTTATTTCGTAAATCGTCTTTTAAGTTACAAAAGTAGTGGTCTTATAAGATTTGATACTTATATGAGGTGTAATTATTAATTATTTCCAAATATTTTGAATATTGTATAGTTCGTGGCCAGTGTTTGAAACACTTCATCCCAACATTCATTTTAATTGGTGATAGAGCGTGAAATAAATATGTATAATGTATAAAAAACAGTTAAATAAATAATTGTTCATACTTAAAAGACTTAAAAAAAAATAAGACAGTTGTATTTTCGGAAATCGCTGAACCAATTTAAAAGATTTGTTTTTTTATTACAGTAATTATTCATTTAAGGAAATATGTTTGTCTTTAAAGCACTGTATTATTTATTTATAGAAGAAATATTAAAAGTATTTTAATGTTTAGCAAAGCTTCGTAAGACTACATGTTTATTACTTTCAAAAACATTATACTAACCGCTATCGCTTATATCTTGGAATACAAGAAAATGTTATGTAATTACTGTGCGGTCGGTGAGGCCTCCATATGAGGATTATTTAAAATCACATTTACGGGTTTCGGTATTGTCTTTTCTATCATAAACTGTGCAATAAAATTATGCGATTGTAGTTTCCATTTAAATTTCAAAAGTTTGGTTATAACAATAATATTTAACGGTTACCTATTCGACTAAAAGAAATAAAATAGAAAATTAATTAACACAAAAAGTTTTTTATTACAGAATTTCCTATTATAAATTCAATACATATTTAAAAACAAATTCAATTAATGAATAGTTTGTTACTGGTAATATTTTATTTTACTAATAATCCTTAGCATCCCATCGTAATGCTTGCAGCGTCTAACTTTTTGATTCCTCTACTATTATTTATAAAATTTGTATCTGCGCTTTCTCTACCACTCAACCCTGTGATAGGAAGAAAATTATTGCTGGCAAGTAAACAGAATGTCCTCTCAGCTGTGAAATGAAAATGAAAACGAAGAACAAGGGTCCGCGAGTGCAAACGTTGTTTTAAGGTGGAAAAAAAAGGTTAATAAACAAAGGTAGGATTATTTTAGTAGACTTACTAATATAATTTACTAATTACTAACCAAATATTTTATATTTAAAAAATATAATTATTTACAATCAACAGCCGGCCCAAGTAAGTAAAAATTAACCAATATAAAGCTTTCGCTTAAAGAATAATAAGATAGTGTAGAATAGAGGGCTTAAAAAGTTAGCGATATAATAGAATGAAAACAGATTTTATTTATCATTGAATACAGTATGTGATTTATATGTTTGTTCGTAACAATTAGGAAACCATGGCGTCCAAGTTCACTTTGATGTAATAGTAAGTACTAATAGATAACATTAGAGTTTAAAAACAAAAACTTAATACCTTCTATATTAATCCATATGTGTTGCACATTGATTGATATAGAAGGTACGTACCCAAGATGATCATTGTGAAAATACTGGATTCACAGTTTATTACTTTTATTGTCACTGGTTCTTATCATATCCGCAAAATTTCAGATGGTTCAGATGTCTGGCAGTGAGTGAAAATTAATTTATGAAATTCAGTTTCATTCATACATAATGTCCTCCAGACCGAATTTCGGTCAAGGTGGTCAGGCTTAATGGGGACTAGCCATCTGCGTAGGACAGGATTATAGTGCCTGAGTGTATTCGCAAGTATAGGTGCATTCTCTATTCATTCACTCTCGGAGAGAGATCAGGTCGAAAGGCTTTACGTATTTTCATAGGCACGGGGTGTAAAAAACCGCCAACTTCCTGACTCCGACTGCTACTAAAATTTCTTGACAAAAAAAACACAAACTGATTTGACCTGACCCGGCATTCAAACCCAGGACTTTTTGATGAGGAACCGTAATTATGAACACTAGTCTAACAATGCAGTCAACATCATCATATACATACAGGTGAAGCTAAAAAATAAAACATCTAAAAATATAACAGTGTAAGGAAACTTAAAAACTTAAACAAAACCCCAAAACTCTTCATCACTGCATTGGAAGACGATGTCAATCTACTGGACCGGAAATGATACGGTACTAACGTCAATGACGAGTACATCACTCACCTTCGATTTGCCAACGGTATATTCCTTATGTTAGAATCGCTAGAGTACCGAAGCACTATGCTCAATGATCTCAATAGTGCTTCTCATTGGATAGATCTTAAGATGAACATGTACAAAACAAAGATCAAGTATAACATCTATGTAGTACCTGTGTCGGTAGTGCCGGAAGTTGTTGACGAGTATGTTTACCGGGGACAAATAGTCGATACTAGGTAACTCCAACTTCGACCGAGAGTTCAATCGACGGATTCAACTATTAAGCTTAGCAGTGTTAAGCTGCCATTTTAAGCTGGTATTCTGTGAGAGCGTGTTCCTTCCCCGAGATCGAGACACCATAATATAGCTGCAGCGTGGCTCTACCACATATAAAATACGTACGTATGCATTTATGTTACTTATAAGAATATATGAAATACTTCGAAAACATTACGAGGAAACCTTAAATAGGTTTCCAAAGAGGAAATCTATTTAACAAATAAATATAGTATAGGTATATTGAAAACATCTAAAGTTCTTAATTACGCAGGTACTTGAGCTCTCTGTTGCTGTACGGAGCATTTGCAAAGCGAGGATATCTTTATAGTCTGTTAAGTATATATTTACGATACACACTGATACAGGAGTGTGACATATTTACATCACTTAAAATTTTAACATCTGAGATTAAACTGTGCAGACTACAAATCAAGTGGTAAAATTGAAAAATATTGGACAACCGACTTTAATACGACCGAATCAATGTATTCAAAGTCAATTTTAAACGTTAACTCAAAAACTACTGACTAAATCTTGATAAAATTTTTACGGGACCACACGAAAAGCACAATCTTTCAAATAAAAAAAGAATCATCAAATCGGTTCAAAAGGAGAAAGTTCTGAGGTGACACACATAAAAAAACATTCGAATAGAATAACTCATCATTTCTGAAGTCGGTTAAAAAAGTGAGACACATAAATCAAATCTGCCAATTTTAATAAAAAAATCGGTGGCAAACGCACACATAGTGCATATCACGGTAAATTGATGCTGTAACCTAAACCGTACCAAAACCGTACCAAAATCGTATAAAAATGGTCTCCGGTTCTCTCTGAAAAACAGAAAAAATAAGCTCGTAATTTTTTATTTTATCATACAATACAAATTTTGTAACGGTCAATAAATGTTTGAATTGTCTTAAATCATAATTTTTATTGTTTTTGTTTAATTTAAGCAACTCTAATAAAATATTGTCTCTAATGCGAAATAAACTCAGCATGTGGTAGTTTAATTGTAAACATAGCATAGGTATATTATTAGTAACCAGGTAGTGGCGGTATCAGAATATCCTCTACCACATCTCGTCCTGAGGGTGTACAGAAGGGAAATGAAACCTGTTTCATCTCCTGAGATTAGCAGCAGTATCACCCTGATAACTATTTTTTTATAGGATAAGGGTGACAAAAAAGCACACAGTTCACCTGATGGTAAGTGGATGCTGTGGCCCATAGACATCTACATTTAACCTCGACCAAGAATCAAAATGCAGATGCGTTGTCACCCTTGAGGACTAAGAGGAATGCCTCGACTTCAATAAAACGGGTCTCCGGTTCCCTATACTCACCATAAGAAACACAGAAGTATAAATCTGCTATTTTACGCCGGTATTCTGTGAGAGCGTGGTCCTTCCCCGGTCAAGCTGACTCATTCATGCTACAACCACAGTATAGCTGCAGAATGGCTCTACAGCGTATAAAACAAATAATAGATAAAATAATAGCGGGTTGCCAACTAGCCAAGCGTGCAAACCATGGAAAAATCAGCAGCTGGCTTTGAAATGACGCAATCTATGTTAAGTACAAGTATTCTGGGCAATATATAGCATCATGAGGCCTATGCTCAGCAATGGACTTTTATAGGCTGCAATCATTGATACGGATGGATAATTATTTGCAATGTAATAAAGTTTAAGCTGCGTCTTCATTTATGTAACAGTACGCTTTCGTTTTGATGCCTTTTTGAATTAATTTGCATCCATTAAAGTTTATTAGTAAACAAACTAATATATTACATATTATGACAGATAAAAACATATCTAGACACTCATAACGCTAGCACAAAATATGTGTTACAGCCTATCAAAATTCCACTGTTGTATATAGGCCTTGTTATAAATTTCTGATCGGGGTATATTTGCTATAGTTTCCAAGCTTTGAAGACGTGTTGTTAACCGCAGCTTTTTTTATATTTTGGTTTTATTGGAAGATACTGCTGACCATCTCCTGGTTTGTTTCACTCTGTCGCGTCTCTCTATATCCACGGGACTAGTGGAACGACGGGGAAATGGGGTAGTGGATAGTCTTATACTGCCAATACACTGTCCATAAAATATAAGCCTGAAATTGCAACATAATGCAGCTATGTTTTATAAGAACAGTAATGAATAATAGACACTATTTTTACTTTATCTTTCTTTATTTTCTTTTTTTTAAACCGTTACCTCTACACTTGGGGATTTTCTCCTGTATCTTGGAGGCAGTTTACAAACTGCAAAAGTACAAACATCCAGGCCCGGAAGAATAATTTGTAGGACATACAAATACTTGTACCGTGCGAGATTCGTACCCGCAGCCCCCAGGGCCACAGCTCAGTGTTAAACCACTGCGCTACGAAGCTGTCTTACTGATAAGAAGGCACTCTATTTTAGTCTTCAGAGGTAACAACGCATTTACGTTGTGGTTTTAATCGAAGATAGATGTAGGTATCTATGGACAACAGCATCAACTTATTATCAGATGAACTGTATGCTATTTTGTCACGCTTTCTAGATTTATTTTGAATATATTAAATATAGTTAGTAAACAATCTAGTAAATTAATATGACAGTTAAAATATGAATAAGAGATTACATGTTCGCACAGAGTATCGGCGAGAAAATGCAGCTTTAGCTTGCTGTTTCATATGGGGAGTGAGGAGATCCAAATACCTTATTTTACTGGTAAACACGCAATCTGTTTTACTCTTCTTAGGTAACAACGCATTTACGTGTTAATTACTAATCAAAGATTGATGTAGGTATCTATGATTAACGGCATCCACTTACCATCAGGTAGACTGTTTGCTAATATTTCATTCTTATTCTATAAGCAGATTTCATTTTTGTTATATATTTGACTTGATTTTATTAAACTAAAATATATTAGTAAGTAATCAAATCAATTATTATGACATATAAATAATATCTATAATACATTATCTACACGCATAGAGTATCAGCGACAAATTGCAGCATTACGCTGCTTTTTTATAATATGAAGAGTGAGATGATATACCGGATACTTTTACTGGTAAAGAGACACTCTAGTTTAGTCGTCTGGTGCCAACAGTTTTGATTCACATAATTTTCAAATTCGAAGATAGATGTGGGATGTCTACGGGCAACAACCCTCAGATACCTTGAAAAAGTTGTGCTCGTATGTCAATTACATCTATTAAAAATATTTCAGACAGCGGCAATACAAACGAGTATAAATTTATACACTTTTTCAAACTGAAGTTAAAAATGTAACTTATTTTATTAAAATAACTCATTGCATTAAACAATTTTTTTATATATGTATTTAATATCACCTAATGGATTCTCTTAACCTAATATAACTACTTTTTGGCACACAGCGTTATTTACCATAAGGTAAATTTGACTTTGATCATTGATTAAAACTACTTTTTCGGATTTTATCGCGTTTTATTTATTTTATTTTTAATACCCGACGTGAAGCATCAACGTTCCGGAAAGTCTGCAGTTTGCGATCATATTCTAGATGGCCCCGACCATTACATCAGATTTGATAGACCACAAATCCTCGCGAAAGAACATCGATTCCTACCAAGGATGATACGTGAGGCTATTGAAATTAAAAAACATCCTAATTTCAATAGAGAAGGAGGCTGGGTACTACCACCTGCTTGGGACCCTATAATTAATAAAATTAAAACTAAAATCAAGCATATCACTGCAAGACTTCAAAACACAGTTAGTTCATTCTGCGTTGATCGGATCAAAGACAATAATTAAAAAGCTGAAGGTACTCCGGGTTAACTTTGACATCGGGACGTCAGTCGCCTCAGTCCCACGTGACCATGGGTGCTGGAAAGCATCCGAAACGTTGGGTATTAAAAATAAAATAAATAAAACGCTATAAAATCCGTAAAAGTAGTTTTAATTAATGTATAGTGTCTCGTAAATATAAGAAATCATTATTGACTTTGATCAATCTTTTTCCTTAAGTTACAATAAAATATTACAATTTTATATTGAACTTCAGGTTAAATAGTTGTAAAATTTTAAAGTTAAGTATAAGAAATATAATCTATATATAAAACATTTATGTATTTTCAAAGATAGTCTATGGTTGATTTGTATGTTATTTTTAAACGCACTTTATCATACGCAGTAGTGTTTTTACTTACGTCAATGATTCAGTAAGGAATGTAGCAGCACTTCCAAAAGACCACAGAAATCCGATTAAAAAAAAACTAAATTACAACACTAATAATGTTGCCATCGCACGTCTTCCAAACCTAATCAATCATGCACTTGATTGTGATATCTCCGACACATTATAGATCAACTGATAAATTCAACATTACATTCATCATTATAAGTCACGGAAACTCGGTTCTCAAAAAGCTTGAACTTAATGAGAATAGGGTCTTAATTTCATAATTTCTAAGCGTCGTGATACAACGTTCTTTTTTTACACTCTCTCGTGTGAAATGCTAAGACAACAGAAATTATAGATGCATGTGATCTATGACATTTATTTTGTTATTAATGAAACATTATGTGTGGTCACCACAACACGTTGATCGAGTCTACTTTGAAAATAAAATATTGTCTAATATTCTTGATTTAAATTTTGAATGATATCTGTACGAAATCAATTAACAATAAATATTATTTACATTTCTGTCACATTTCACAGTCAGTGGTTAATAAATTGTCTAATTATCGGAATATTTCGATATTTTATCCAATTTACAGAATTATAAATTTATCGCAGTACAAATCCTAAATATTTTTACAGAATCATAAATTTATCGCAGTAGAAATCCTAAATATTTTTGGACAGTGAGAATATATACCTTATTCATTTTTATGTGATATTAAGATTTGAATAATAACTGTAAAATGATAACTATAAGTGGAAGAAATTGTCTTATTTTATTAGAGAAAATCTTTTCGAACTTACTTTGGTAGTTTTAAGTCGGCTGTACTTTAAATTCCTTGCCTTTGGGATAAATTTTATTAATGTTTTCCACTTAACGGTTACGTACTTATATCCATGTTTTCACTATAGCACTATTAATAAAACACTATACTGGCACTATATTAAAAAAAATTGTTGAATTAAGTCTATCGAAATGTTCGCAAAAATGCAATGCGAATTCAAAAATAGAACGCGCGCGTCCGTGCGTACGCGCAACGCGAATCGCGCGGTTCGTTATCCAAACCGTCCCCGAGGCTCACTCGGATGTGGCCCGTGTGTGACTGTACACTCATCTTGCACCTCACGATCACCGAAGAAGACACGTCTCACATCTCACTCGCACGTTAGCGCCCCACCTATAACCGTCTCGTTTCCTCTTATTATCAGAGGTTAAGCCGTGCTCATCTGTCAGTCGGCATGCGGACATCGGGAGGGAAGGTCGCGTCCGATTTACCGTTACTTTCTCTATGCACTGTCCGACCATAAACCGTACTGTATGCCTGCGCTCGGCTAGTATGTCCTCTTGTCTTGGGTAATATTTTTGTTTGGGTATTGCGCAGGTGCTTGTCGATTATTTATAATAGTTTTGTTGATAACACTATAATTTTAACCACAACGCTTTCAAGTTACATAAAAATAAAAATTTATGATAATTTTTACAAAAAATGTTAATGTCTCAAAACTAGGTCAAATTTCGAATTCATTACGTGGAAACAGTCAGGTATATAAGGCGTTAAATGCTAATAAATCTTGAAATGTGTGGTCGAGTAAACTAGATCGCGGCACGCCGAAAATAAGCAACGGGCGAAATATTTTATCTTCAACCAATCCGGTGCTCGCGAAATGACACGAACGCTAGATCATTCGTTTAGATCATCGAGGTACGCGCGCGCAGCGTCTGTCGTGATTGGCGTGTCTTTTACAGGCCCCGCCTGTACCGTTATAGAGGGGCATTGACTGCCCTCCTAAAGTGGGGGTTTTGTAGATCAACCGCCACCAGTGGGGGACCTGTGACATATGCCATTTACTTGCTAATTAATACCGTTGCCGAGATTTTATTACGGATATCGGATAAATACGCAGTGGATGTTTGTTTCTTCATCACTTATCTAGTAATTGGTGAAGTGGCCTACAAATTATATTTACACCTTTATCTACATACGATTTTTCGTAATGAAAAACAAATTTTGTATAAAAATTTATAATTAAAAATTATACCACAACAGAAAATTATACTGTTTTTATGTTGTGCTAAATCAATTTGGGTTTGGTTTCACACAAATACAATGTACCTACAACTATTATAATTTTGTTGTAGTTAAAATAATTGTGACGTAAATCATACTCATAAAACTAGTTATTTTCTTTTCTTCATTTGTTTTTAATTACCCGTCTATAATATCTCCACCTGTCTCGTTCATATAGGTATCTACCTAATTCTAGCACACTACTTTTTCTAATACCTACAAACATAGTAGGTAGGTAGATACACACATCTAGCAAATATAATCAACAAATCTTATTATGATAATTTCTGATCAATCAATACACAAAGTAAATATTGAGATTAAGAAAATCAAATAAGATCCTTCAGTTTCATCCTATAATATTACATAAGTATATATGAGCCTCTATCTGACTATGTCTGACATATATATTTGTGGATAAAATAAATATTATGACCATACAAATCAATTATAAATAACAAAATTGAGTTCATAATTTCCTCAATTATTTAAGATAAAATATTATTATTAATGTTTTTTTTATTCAACTTATTAATTTACTTTTCAAATAAAAGTGAACAAACTGGCACCACAGAACCATAGACAGAGATAACAAAAAAATAAATAAATAAACACGAATCATATTTTATCATAATGCAATTAAATTCTTGTATTAAATTCTTGTATTAAATACACAAATTATGTTTTCATTTGTCTCGAGGCTATAAATTAAAATTTAATATATCACAATGAAATCGCAGTTAGCGTGACTATCTGTTTGAAAATCTACCAATGTACATTATAATCAACCAACCTTAATGTAATGCAACGTCTAACAAAGAATTAACCATATATAGAATGTAGGCGAATCAGGCGTGTTTAGCAAGGTGCATATTGCAGCAAGTATAAAGTTCACAGGTCACAAGAGGCACTTGAAGAGCACCAGGTTTTATGTTTACTGTACGACCGCTTTGCATAATAGTTGAGAGCAACTTCGCCAAACAGGTATATGCCTATAAAGTAAAATTATTATTTGAAAATAATGAATAATATTTAACGAAGCTGCATTGGTGGTTTTTATAAAAGTCAGTGTGATATTAGATATTCATCTGATCACGTAGTTAGCCTTCGAGTATAACGAAAATGTTTAGTAACTGATTAACTGACTGTAAAATGACTATTAAGCAGGTGATCTGAGCAGTCAGTCAAGAGAACATCATAGATACGGCATGCTAACTAACACAGCATATGCGTGCGGTCTCCAGTGTCTTTTAATATAATACCTTATTATTTAAAAAATAAAAAAACGATGCAATTCCTTCATCGCCTTTCAATTACAGGACATCCAAATACATGGCGAATTTCCATCCTTTTTCTGACAATATAGCTAGCTTTCGGATGAGGCATTTTGCTTCGACCAAATATAATTCAATCGTAATCATCATTACTATTGCAACCATTTCCAAGTCCCCTGCTTAACACAGACCTCCCCCAAAGAACGCTACAAAGCACGATCCTAAGTCAAACCACCTGCATCTATTTACTTCCTGCATATCTTACCAGGTTTTCACTCCATCTAGAAGGTGGTCGCCCTACACTTCATTTACCGGTACGAGGTTGATTCTCGAGAACGGTTCTTCCCCCATTGCAACTTCAGCTTACTAATAATATAGTTATTATTTATCGAAGATCATCACGTAATATTGCAAGATATGTATGAAATAAGAATTTTTAAATAAGTGTATACTTTTTCAAATATACAGTGACCCATATACTTTTACAATCCTCGGTTAAGAAAAAACATTACTAGTATATTTTGAAAGCGTGGCCAATTCTTTGGTCAAACCGACCCATTGGTACTAACGTTATATTATTACTGCTTTGCTACATTAATATCATGGTAGCTCAGGGGATTAGCACTCGCTGTAAATTTCACAGTTTCTCGAGCAACGCGGGTTTGATAACTGCCGGCATCAATAAAATTGTTAATTGCTATTTTATGTGCTGATTAACCACGTACCCTGCGGGTCAGGAAAACATCGCGAGGATACCTTTATATCTTAGAAATAAAAAAAATTAAAATTATTTCGAAGACATGTGACGTCCGCTAACACGCATTGGGGCAGCGCAGTGGACACTTCTTTGCCCTCAAACTCTTTCAAGTGGAGGCCAGCAGTGGGACGTGTATAGGCTGTAACTTTACGTTTACTATATTAATTTACTATAAGCCGGTTCATTACAGATTTTTTACAGCTTATAAAAGTCTACTTCTGAAGTGCTGAAGTGCTGAAAATAGGCCACACTCATAGTTTACCTCATGTAGAGGATTTTGCCACGGTTGCAACGCATGGCAAGCGGGTTAGCAGTTTAATTACTAAGGGTTGTTTTAAGAAAAGTACTGCTACTCATCTCATATTTTAGTTTAGCTCTGTCACAACAACCATTTTACGATATAGGGTAGCAGATATTCTTCCACCGCCACTACGCGGGTGGCAAGCGCTTGATTTTTTCATAGAATAAGGAAGACAAACTAGCACACAGTCCACCTGATGGTAAATGGATACTGTGGCCTATAGACATCTACATTTATCTTCAATTATGAATCAATCAGATGCGTTGCCAGCTCTGATGACTGAGATTGAATGCCTCGTTTCCAGTAAAAAGGGTCTCCGGTTCTCTACGCTCAGCATACGAAACATAGCAGCATCAAGCTGCTATTTTACGCTGGTATTCTGTGAGAGCATGGTTCTTCCCCGGCCGAGCCGACCCACTCGTGATGCAACTAAAATATGGCTGCAGCATGGCTCTACCACGTAAACAAATGATTATAATTGCACCTACTAAAATTTGTAAGTACCTACGTTCAAAATATTGGCATAAGCGAAACTGTTATGGCGTTAATAAAATTAACCATTATATTATGTCTTTTTAAGAATAATGTAGCAAAACATCACTATAAATCCCGATAAACACTTCAGCTCGACTGAAAGTGATTGGAGAGGTCAAAAACAAAATTAGAATAGCGAATTTGAACCCACCACTTCTAGCTTCGCAGTCGGTACGCTTAATCGTTTAGGTACTGTGGAATATTTATTCAAGAATATGTAAAAGAAATTTCAGTGAAAATAACAGAAATAATACAAATTTACGTATGGATTCATACTGGTATCTTAAATTACCTGGAAAAGACATCAAGGAGTGCACACTAAAAGGGAATGATATTTTTTGCATATTTAATGTTGGCTTTCTCTAAACTTCCATACGTTACGTATAATTTATAATGTACGTAATCGTCGTGCAATCATAGTATAAAACATTTCTACAAAAATTCGGACAATGTCAATAAACTAATATTGATTATTAACTAAACTAAATATTGATTAGTGAGCGATTGTAGAGCTGATACTTATGTATGGGTAATACGCCTTTGAGGATTAATATATGCCTCGCTCGTACAAGCTCACTGTACCCTTCAGATCGGAACACAGCTGTTGTTTGGAGGCTTATAATAGTAAGAGGATATCTACCCAGATGGTACTCTAAGCAGAAAAGAAGCCTATGACCTGTCCACCTGATGGTAAGTGGATGCTGTGGCCCATAGACATCACATTTATCCTCGATTAAGAATCAAAACGCAGACACACCCATGAGGACTAAGATAGAATGCCGTCATCGCCCAGTAAAAAAGGGTCTACCGATCCCTACACTCACCATACGAAACACGGCAGGATTAAGCTGATATATTACGCTGGTATTCTGTGAGAGCGTGGTCCTTTCCCGGTCGCGCCGATACATTCGTGCCACAACCATAATATAGCTGCAACGTGACTCTACCTCGTACAAAATACGAATTTTATTAGAAGAAATAATTTTTTTAGTATTAGTAATCTTATTACTATTAGTAATCTAACTAGACACGCTGCGTAGTTGCAGCGATAAAAAATCTATTACCCCATACAATACCGTGGATTTCGTAAGAGATGATAGAATGGAAACTGAAACAGAAGATGAGCAGCAACATTTTCGAGATGATAAATCAAAATAACGAAAAATGACGAAATTTTAGACGTAATAGGGCTATTCTGTAGCTACATTAGTAGTATAGTTGTAGCATAAATGGGTCGGCTCAACCGGGGAAGAACCACGCTCTCAGAGAACACTAGTGTAAAATAGCAGCTGAACATACGCTGTGTTTCGTATGGTGAGTGTAGAGAACCAGAGACCCTTTTTACTGGTAACGAAGCATGCCATCTTAATCCTCACGGGTGACAACGCATTTGCATTTTAATTCGTAATCAAGGATAGATGTAGGTATCTATGGGCCACGACAACATCATCCAGTGGACTGTGTGTTCGTTTATCACCGTTATTCTACAGAATAAAGTATAAAAAATAAATAAATGCGGTTTTCAATTAGCCTGACAAGTATTACAACTTTAGCAAAAATCCTACTTAGATGCAATATATCGCTAGGTCTGTGTTTTATGGTTAACTTTTACTATCTAATAAATGAATGCGTGGAAAATCCTATTATATAGATAGCATCCAACTTGATATACCCAATTATTATTCTTATAAGACTAGATCTAGAAGCGTATTCTATGATGTGATCCTTTATATTTGTTGGTTCTTCTACATTATTATAATTCTATCCTTCTGTTACTAATACTATGTTGAACATGTGTTTCCTATTATAGCAACGATTATTTTAAAGATTTTTCTGGTATTTCCTATAGCCATTTCTTAAGACACAATTACGTGGTAGATTCACGCTGCAACTATAGTATAGTTGTAGCCAGAATGGGTCGGCTCGACTGGGTTAGGACCACGCTCTCACAGAATACCAACGCAAAACAGCAGCCCCACGTTGCTTTGTTTCGTTTCGTGAGTGTAGAGAACCGGAGACCCTTTTTACTGAAAACGAGGTATTTCATCTCATTCCTCACGAGTGCCAATGCATTTTGCATTTTGATTCTTAATCGAGGATAAATGTAGATGTCTGTGGGCCACAGAATCCACTTACCATCAGGTGGGTTGTGTGCTCGTTTGTCACTCTATTACATAAAAATGGGCAAATTGAAATAATTATCTTATGAAATGGAATGTCATAATTTTTTATGTTAACCACACTTAAAAATCATACCTGTATGGTACCATAAGTTTTAATGATAAAAATAATGATACCTGTTCTCTAATTTAACCGTTTATTTTTGTATAATCGATCCTTTTTTTAATTCCTCAGTTTTTTTAAGCCCTAAGCTTTAAGATTCGTTGCTAAAACCCAGAATATCATTTATCTTTGTCTTTTTTATCCTGTACTGTGTCGTGACTACTAATAAATATTTTAATCAGAAAAATTGTTCGTAAAATAAAACATATTGTGTTAACAATGGAAATTATTATTATCTTCTTCAAAAACACTGGAGCTTTTCCTGTATTGTGGAGGCAGTTTACGTACATACATTTCATATAGACCAACATATAAACACGAAACAATAACTTGTAGAGTACACAAATATTTGTTCCATACGGGAATCGAACGCATGATACGTTCGGCATTGCAACTTGTTGCTAAGCTATGTCACGATGCCTTCATTAAAAAAGTAAATTTAGGAAAAAAGCAAAGAATGGAAAAGCACTTTTAATAGGCGTGAATTTTCATGAAGTACTGTATTCTACTATCTTTGGGCTTCACGAAGCAGAATATTTTTTTTTATAGAGATCTGTACAAAGACAAATCCAATAGGTTAAAATCCTTACCAACTGTGACTATAACCACTTCACGTCGGGTGTCTTGTTCAAATGTTGGTACAACTATTAAACAGGGCATAAACAAGTTCTTATTAGTAATAATTTATTGTATTTACGCAAATATTGCACATTGAATAAAACTAATTTTAGGGATTTTATCAAAATACAATTAAACGCGATAAAAATCATAAAGTTGATTTATCTGTATTAATCTAGGTCTAATTCCAGGCGGCACAAATGAAATTAATAGGTTCAACTTTACGTGCTGATTGTCAACGTACATGACGCTGAGAAAAAACAACGTTATGTGACTGAATAAAATAGTTTAAGGAGAGAGTACTTGAGAAGCCTGGTAGTCTTATTGCTCCATAACCTTAACAGATATGAAAGAAGATATGTACTCAGCCGAGGGATGTATATAGTCTGTATTTTTAGTTTTGTTTCACTCTATTATTGTAAAATATTATATAAAGCTAGTTATCATGTCCCATTCAAGTCTTCATTGTGGTTTCCCGTGTCTTCCCATAGTTTTCTTTGTGGAGTAACGAGACATGCTCATCCATAAATATAATGTAGAAAAAGTAAAAACCAATCCATTAAAACTTACAATATTATATTATTTTAGGTCTTATTTGTTCCAATAGGAATAACTGCGGTTGACTACCGACCTGACATGTGTGGCAACTATGCCAAGTATTCCCCTTATGAGATATAATATGGTGGAGGGTAGGGGGGTTTATGTTCAGCAGCGAGCTTTGATAAAGTTCAAATGTTTGGTAAAAAAGTACATTTCATGTTCAAATGTGTATTTTCTACATTATTTGATAACTGAAGTTATATTTCTTTGCAAACTTATAAAAAACTGCTGTAAATAATGAGAAACTATAAACTAACGTGTTAAATGCTTGAGTGATATTTATAATAGGACCAAGCTTTTTTCGGCTTTACATTGATGCATAAATTAAAGAGGTAACCTATAACAGCTTCGTTTAGATATCGCTGCCTTTAGAAACTCGTCTTTTCTTTCCTGGAGTACTCGTTAAAGTTTAAAAACTTAAAGAGATAATAAATCTATAAAATAAAGTTACAGCCTATAAGCAACATTGTATAGAGTAGATGTAATAATATCTAATGATTTCTTAAATTTACGCAAACACTACATCCATAGTCGCCGACATATTTATGGAGGACTTCGAGGAGAAAGCCCTTCTTACTGCTCCTGTAAATCCAAGATTCTACAAGCGGTACGTAGACGACACCTTCACAATTTTACCATCTGACAAAGTAACTGCATTTTTAAACCACCTTAACTCTATAAACTCTAAAATATAATTCAAATACAATGTTTTAGTCATTCGAAATCCTGATAACACAATTGGTCACAACGTGTATAGAAAAAAGACCCATACCAACCGATATTTAAACGGTGAATCTCACCATCATCCCTCACAGTTAGCTACCGTGGGTAAATCTTTGTTTCAGAGAACGCGAGGGATCTGTGACAGAAAACATTTGGCCGCCGAGCTGCAGCATGTCAAGCAAGCGTTGCAAGACAACAAGCTTCGGATCTCGGGCTTACGTCACAGTGACCGAGTGAAGCCGGCCACAGTCGAGCGTGTGCCTGCTGTACTACCATATGTCAGAGGAGTCACAGACAAGGTTGGCTACATCTTGAAGCGAGCTTCCATTAAAACATACTACAAGCCGCCGAAGAAGATTAGTCAATTTTTACCATCCGTCAAGTGTAATATCCCTCTACAAGATGCAGGAGTGTACAAGTTAGATTGTGAATGTGGTCTCTCTTACATAGGTCAAACAAAAAGATCCACAAAAACCCGCGTGAAAGAACATATAGCTGACGTGAAACACCGACGCTCCGGGAAGTCTGCAGTCTGTGAACATGTTCAAGATCGTCCCCACCATTACATCAGATTTGATAAACCACAAATCCTCGCAAAAGAACACCGATTCCTTCCAAGGATGATACGCGAGGCTATTGAAATTAAAAAACATCCTAATTTCAATAGAGAATATGGTTGGGTGCTGCCATCTGCTTGGGATCCTATAATTAACAAAATTAAACCCAAACCCAAGCATACTACTGCAAGACTTCAAGATACTGTAAGTTCGTTTTGCGTAAATCGAACCAAAAATTAATATTCAAAAACTGAAGGTAGCCGGGCTAACAATGACATTGGGACGTCAAACATCTCAGTCCCCCCCGTGACCATGGTTGCTGTAAAGCACCCGAAACGTCGGGAATTAAAAAAAAATAAGTAAAATCAGTTAAATAAACGCGATAGAATCCGTAAATTTAGTTTTATTCAATGTAATAATATCTATTATATTCTTAAAATGATACTAACGATCCCCGTGTCGTCCTGTGGGTGTCGTAAGAGGTGACAAACCAGAAGATGGGCAGCAGCGTTCCTATAAAAAAAAACAAAAATGAAATTTTCAATCTGCTGACCTAGCTTCGCATCTATGGCAAATATGCCCTAGCAAATATGAAGTATAAGTTCAGCAGTAGGCTTTTGATAGGCTATGAAGGTAACGATAACGGCCTTTATACATCTTTTCCTATAGCTGAGGTGATTTTAAGGCAAGGAAATTTCAACCGTGTTGCCCCGCTGATCTTAAAAATACTATTTCAAATCCTGGATTCCCACATAATAAATATTATATTGACCACTTAATTACGTGATACATAGGTATATTTAACATATACATGTATTCTTATATAAGTATTCTCCTCCATACCCTTCGAATAGAAACACGGCAATAAAACCACTGATGCTTGATCAGCTCAAACCGTTTGGGAAACGGATAAGGAATTGCAAGTCAGAAGGGAGTTCCTAGCGCCCAGTAAATAAGAAAAGATTTAAGTAAGATAGAGTAAAGATTTAAAGATTAGTATTTAGTAAAGCTTTAAATATTTGCGTACACAGATGTACTTAATTTTCACTTAAGCGAAAGCACTTTCTAAGTGATACAATGGGTATTATCAATGCCCCGTGGGGGGTAAAGATGTAAGGCGATTCAAAGTCAAAGTGAAAAATAATTTGTTCAGTTTAGAATTATTCAAAGCTTTCAAAGATATGAACTTCAAAATCTACCACAGTTTTAAAAAGTGAATATTACCCCTACCTTTGTAATGCTTAGGTTTTGTAATAAAAGTATTTGGGCCCTCCAGGGATGCTAGTATAGTACGGACCGTTGAGCCAAGCATTTGTTAATAATTAGAAACAATTTTAAAAAACGTATCAAATATCAGTAAGTTTAAAATGGTATTATCTAAAAATATATTTCTTCAAGTTTTTGAAGTAATTAGAATCTATTACCGCAATTATTAGAATAAATAAAATGTTCTTATTAGAATTAGTTGTGCCTTAAAATCAGTTTTTTCGTGTTTGCTATTTTTTATCATTAAATAAAAATAAAAGGATTTAAATTAACCAAATAAAAGTACTTTTAGTATCGTATTTTTTCATCACGAATATCATAAATATTTTTTAGTACCTAGTACACTTTATAAATATTAACCTTTTCAATGAACTAGGAATCGTGTACGAACATTCCTATTGTTTAACTATGGTGTCAGTGTCGCGGACAGGGAAACTGTTAAAAATTAATATTGATTGGATTCTTTTAAATAGTATTTTAAGTACATTAAATTACACGTAATTTTTCATTTTTCATTTGATATCATGCCCATTAAAGAAATTATAAACAGCAAATAAACTATGTTGCAATAACTCGCATGTCACACTCTATCGCTGTCGAAATGGTTTGATGTGTTACCGGCAGATGGCGTTAGCAGTATTGTTTTCAATTCTAAATTACGTAGAACTCGTGGTAAATTTTTAATACTAACAATTCTTAGAACGAACAATTCCTAGATCGTATTAAAATACCAAATAGATAAATACCATTGTTTAATAATTAATTTTGTTATTTCCACGATGTCACGTAAATTAAACGAAAAAATATTTTTTCCTTGAACTATCACCTATTTGTTCTGTGGTAGAACATAAAATATAGGAAAACAGTATAGTACTTCGAAATGACTTTTCAAATATCCACTATTTATCTATGTAAAAAGAAAGTTCCAAAAATACATTAAATTGTAAATTTAATTAGATACATTTAGGTAAGTGACAGGACCCTTAAGAAGATGATAATAAATATTTATACTTCGTTGAGTCATGCTGTTATACTACGTTATGGTTGTATTGTAGCACAAACGGGTCGGTTTGAATGGAGAAGAATCACTCTCTTACAGAATACCAGCATGAGCAGAGTGCTCATTACCCTTTTCCATAAAAATTATTATGTCAATTTTGTAATTATGCAATATTTTTAGATAGCTGGTTACGACCACTGTGCCCTAAAAACCTATATATATATATATATATATATAGTTTTTGTTTGTTCGTATTTTATACGCTGTCATACCGTTCAACAGACTGCGTTAAAACATTGTCAACATATTGCTTGCACTTATAGGCATAATTAGAACCGGCAGGTGGTGCTGTTCTAGAATTCAGATATCACCCGGGCGAAGCCGAAGCAGATCACTTGTATGATATAAAATTTACGATAAATAAGACACCGCGAGATAGCAAACTTGATTTTGAGATTCAATTTCTCAGCGAACAGAAGCTTGATATTCAAAAGAGGTAAGCGTTGATTAGATAATGTAACTAGTCAGTTATATTACTTGGAAATGACATTAACTTGATGTGAGTATGGTTATTTCAAAGCGACTATTTCCCTTTAAAAGCTTCATACAGTTAAACATACGTAATATATAGATTTGAACGTGTGAGTTGGTTTTATGACAGCTGCACGTTAAAATCTACCTACACAGCTCGTAAACTGCAAGCCCACTAACTAAGCTGTAATAAACAAACTGACATAACAACTGAGTGAGTGTTCTCCTTTGCGAGATGTGGTCCAAAGAACTAGATACAATGTTTTTGAGAATATGCGTGACAAGCAAGCGCACAGTCCACCTGATGGTAAGTGGATACTGAGGTCCATAAACAAGTACATCTATTCTCGATTAAAAATAAAAATGCAGATTGCATTGTCAACTCTTTGGACTTGGATGGAATGCTTCATCACACTCAACATACGATGCACAGCAGTATTGTTCTGATGCTCACGCTCGTATATTTTTTTAAAATTTGTTCTTTACCATTTTATTTTTATATTTAAGTGTAGCCCATAGACCCCACGGTCAGATCTAAGAAGAAATAAATCCTTGTGCGTCCAAGTGGAAGAAACTGATACACCCGGTCGAGATAATCCCCTGCCCTTTACTTGTTAAAACCAGGGCTTCGCACCTAAAGGTCATTTCTGGTGTAGCTCTTGATTGTAACAAGGGTTAGTTACACTATGCAGACGTTAAACAAAATATATACGATAACTGGATTAGTAAACGCAATTTAGGGAGGGCGGGAGGTGCATTTCAATCCCGGTAAGACACACATCATTGTATTTAAATAAGTTCGCACGATGGTTGCGAATTAATATCTTTATTATAATTGTTATGATGGATTTCCGCAAAGTAACTCCTGATTCTATCAAATATCTTTATTAAAGTATTATTTTTTTGCCTGGAAAGCCTGATGTTTCTTATTGTTCACCTGATCCATGACATCCGTAATTTTTTTTTTTGTATTTTTAATCTTCTAATTTTAGTAATAGATATTCTTTCGTCTTTCCTAATAGGTAGAGCAATAGAATATAATATCTTACCAGCTTATCTTACCATCCGATTACAGTGTTTTTGTAAAACTAAATCAGTAATCTAAAAAAAGTAATCTGTCATCTGCTACCGTACTCTACCACTTAGGTACCACCAGGTAAGTTATCCAAGCACTGGACCATAAGAGTTGAAAAGAAAATAGAGATAAAATACTTAGAAAAACCTAAAGTGCACACCTACTACGCTCATGTAATGTTTTGAAGAATCAATTCATTTTTATTTATTACCGAAACACGTATGTTGTTTAAAGTTATAAAAAATTGTTTATGTAATTTTTTTAACTGCTTGATACCAGCGATTGGTATTTTGTTACCGAAAAAAATTGTAGGATATTAATGAACGGGATGGTTTACAACAGTAAAATTCAAGAGACTATGATTAAAAACTAAAGCTAATAAAAACATCAAAGTGATAGTTCAGTTTTTTAAAGATATCTTGTTCACGTGCATACCGACCAACTGACATCCAAGTGAAATTATTTTCAAATATTTTTTTAATAATAATCGTAATAAATCCCATTCTAATTAATTATTACATCGTTGTTAAATTTTCTTATAAAATTATAATATAAAACTTATTTTTGTTGTTCGTAAAACTTATTTTTGTTACAACTACCATTAAAATAGGCAAATTATAAAGACTGCTATTGTTTTAGAATGATGTGTTCTCCTATTAATTGGTAGTACATCCTATACCTTTAAACGAGCAATTCTTGTGTATATATATATATATATATATATATATATATATATATATATACAATGTATAATCGGAATCTCGGAAACGGCTCCAACCATTTTCATAAAATTTAGTGTGCAGGGAGTTTCGGGGGCAATAAATCGATCTAGCTAGGATTTATTTTTAGAAAATGTCTTTTTGTCCGTGTTTTCGGGCAATGAAAAACTGCTACCATATAGAAGGTAAATTTTGACACCGTGTTAATGATCGAATAGCTCAAGTGGATGTCGATCGGTCACGAAGTCGTATTGCCTTGGGTCGCGTCCAGTCTTCGGTCCAATTTCTTTTTCCTTTTTGTAGGGTTCCGTAGTCAACTAGGAACCCTTATGGTTTCGCCATGTCTTTCTGTCAATGTATCAATCACGCCGACAAAGTAGTAAAATAAAAATTGGAAAAAAATGTTTTATTAGGGTAGCCCCCCTATATATAAAGTGGGAAGTGATTTTTTTTTAATTTCAACCCTAACGTGTGATATATTGTTGGAAAGGTAAAGTAAGGTAAAGGTAAGGTAAAAATGAATAGGAGTTTACTAAAATCATTTTTTGATAATGTCAATAATTTCGGAAATAATCGCTCCAAAAGTAAAAAACAATGTGTCCCCCCCCTCTAACTTTTGAACCATAAGTTTAGAAAATATGAAAAAAATCTGAAAAGTAGAACTTTATAAGGACTTTCTAAGAAAATCATTTTGAACTTGAATGGAAACAACAGTACCCACTACCGGGAGCAGTTGCAGGAGCGTGGAGAGCTGCTGGAGCGCGAACATAATGGATACCCACCTTTAAACTCATAAGTGGGAACACTTATTGCGACGGACGGGAAACTACGGAACCCTACACTGAGCGTGGCCCGACACGCACTTGGCCGGTTTTTTCAAGTTCCTTTCTTTTGTGAGAAAATCTATTATTTTGAGCCCTTTTTTGTATTTTTAAAAATACGAAAATTTTAATTAAACTAATTGCACTCATGATTTTTTATTCAAATAACCAGTTCAGTTTTTTCTATTATGTCAATAAAATCAAAAAATATTATTTATGTTTCATCAGTATGTCATTTGTATCTAAATGTAATTTCGGTCATCCGGGTACTAGTAATTTATAGATGTAAAGCATGTGTTAGAAGTAATTTAATATGTACAACTGTTGGAGATCCATACAAATAAATAAATAATAAAATGGAATAATTTAACTGAGGAAATATATATTTAATTGTAACTGTAATATTTGTAAACCTAAGGGATGAATGCAGCAAACATATTTAAAAAAAGATCTATTCTGTCTCATTACCTGTATTCACAAATAAAATAAATTTGAATTTGAATAAATAATCTTATTACTACGTCTGAAGTATTAATTCAAATCTCCTCTTGCTATTGGTGTACTTTTTTTTTATTTTATAACTGCAATATAAAACTTGTGGAAGTGATTTCAGTTGAGTGAATCGCGATTTTTTGATTTGATTACAATAGAGCAATACATCACCGCTTCGCTTTGGATGTATGCAATGGGGTAAATAAAAAATATTATACCTTAGAAACATTTGTTTGCTGAGCCTTAGCCTCCTTCTATTTTTTAGAGCGTTATGAAACAAAAAATAGCTTAGAGAACTTTACGCATTTTCAAAAATTTTGACTTGCTATTACTATAATCTATAAAAACAAAAATGTACTTCATCCGATCGTGATTTATTATATTAAAATATCGCAGTCATAACAATTTTATGCAGGTTTATTCACGATGTTATATTTCACTTTAATATTGACATTTTAGATTTTTCTATCTTAAAATGAAACACTAAGAAGAAAGCTATTCGAAATTCTAAAAATTTATTGGTAATCAACTGAGTTATAATAACTGTAATTTTTTTAGCCACAGCCTATATACGTTCCACTGCTGGGCAGACGCCTCTTTTCTGAGAGGGTTTAGAGCAAGTTAATATCCGCGCTGCCCCAATGCGTGTTGGTGCACTTCACATGTCTTCGAAAAAAAATTTTGTCAGACATGCAGGCTTCCTCATGTTGCTTATCTTCACCGACGAGCACGTGGTAAATGTTTTGTTTTACAAGTGTTTTTTTACCTCGACAAAGATAAATAAATCTACTGTAGGTTGAAAGATAATTTAATAGTTTGTCTTCCTATTGTGGCTCACACGGCTATTTATAAATGTCTGTAACTCTCTACACTTTATACCTTACACCACGCAACCGGCAATAACACAAGGTAAACTTTGTCATCGTTTTACGTTCAAACGCAACCATACTGTTAACGCACGTCCGCGGAAATCACCGGAGAGATCAGGAGAACCAGCAAGGGTTGGGAGATAATTTGCGTTTATCGCGCTCATAAAATTGTACTTGTAAAGGCACATGATATGTTTTTAATGTCAAAATGTACTATAAAGTGTTTTATGAAAAATTTGGATAAGTACAACTGATATGTATTTAACTTGGGGACACCTTTGTCTTATTCATTCCGGTTTTGGTTTATTGTTGCCCGCCAAAATAACTCGCTAGATTATGTGCAAAATATATATTAAATTATTAACAGAATCAGGCTTTGCGAAAATCCATTATATTAAACACTAGTGACTTGCCCCGGTTTCGCTTGGAATGTATTTATTACTCGTAATATGGCGTTATTCATATTAATTTGTATGGTTCTTAGATAATATAAGAACATTTATATTATCAATTTTTCGATCTCCCAAAAAAACCTCTTGACATTCATGATCTCCTAACATTGCTCTACATCTGTCCCCTAATTTTTTTTATAGAATAAGGGAAACAAATGAGCACACAGTCCACCTGATGATAAATGGATGCTGTGGCCCATAGACATCCACGTTTATTCTCGATTAACTAGCTAACTAGCAGCTAAATATTAGCCCGGATTAACAAACATACAGACAAAAATTTTTAATTGGTTATTCATGTCTTAATGGCGAACAAATAATTGCTCAATAAAAACAGTTATTTTGATATTATAAGCAGACAATTTAATTTAATTTATATTTATAGATATTTTATTATTTTGATGGTTATTACAATATTTATGACTTAAAGTGAAGACCAGCCGCTTTTGCCAAGTTGACTTTCTACAATCTTAACACTAATAGAAAACAATGCGACAGTCAAAATTAATGGGATCAACATATTTTAATTTTAAGTCACGAGATATTCATGTGGGTCATCGTTTATTTCATATATTTTTATAGCTTTCGTATAGAATATATAATAATAATATGCAGCAGGGCTAGACAACTTGTCTAGCCCTGCTGCAGTACGATTGTATGACTCGAGTGGAAATATTTTTTAACTTCGTTTGGATGTTTGACCACCTTTTTGTATTAAAATTACCTTTTTATACAGAATTTCTGCATTGTATAGTTTTTCACTCATAAATTGAACTTGTCAAATATCTAAACGCACTACAATTATTCAAAGGCAATACAATGTTTAGCAAATCGCAACCAATACACTTAGCCTCACCGCTTCCATGCCGATAATGTTTCATCATCACTATTACAGCCTATCACATGTCCACCGTTGAACATATGCCTCCCCAAAGGGGCCACCAGCATCTATTGAATCATCATCATTATCATCACAATCACCCTGCATCACCGGTATGTCACTTCATCTAACGGGGGCTTCACTTACCGGTAAGAGGCTGCCAATCGAGAACCTTTCTTCCTTTTTTAAATACAGTGCTTAGCTTAAATGCACTGTATTTTAATTTTATTATTATTATTTCTTATTTTTAGTAACATAAAAATCATGTTTGGCAACTGCTTGTGGATCTTTGAAAAATGACACCGGCAGAATATCACTCCATCTAGTGGGGCAGAATATCAGACCGGTGGTTATTACAGCGAGGTACAATGTTGATTCGGATGCCTCTTTTTACTGCATTAATGTTAATGTAATATAATATAATTATATGGTGAAATTATTTATAATGTAACTTAAAATAAATATGTTTCTTTCTTTCATTCATTATGAAAAAAACAATCCGTAGATGTGAACTGACTTCCACCGTGAACGATTTCTATAGTGACTTGGAGACTGAATGTCAGTTACGGTGGCCTGTCAGGACAGGATTATATGGCACGAGTATGTGCGAAATCATAGGTGCTCTCTGTATTCACTCCCTTTTATAGTCCGATGGGACGGCAATACGACTTGGCTGGAGAGAGATCAGGCGCAGGACCAACCTTCCGTGCTTTTCGAGGCATGGGGGTGAAACACAACCAAATTAGTGGCCCCGAGCTACTGAGAGTTTCTTGACAGAAAAAAAGTCCGATAACTGGGTTCGAACCTAGGACTACATGATCAGCAGTCGTGCTTTTGATCACTAAATTCAATAAGGCAACCCGAACGATTTTAACAGAGGTACACAATTGCACTGCTGCTTAGACGCATAGAAAGTTAATTCAGAAGTTGGTGTCACAAATTTTAAGATATATTATCGTCATCGTAAGTAAGCAACATCATCCCTTGTAAATAGCTTATTTTTTATTTCTTTATTATAGAATAAGGGTAACAAACGAGCACACAGTCCACCTTACGGTAACTGAAAGCTGTGGCCCATAGACATCTACATCTATCTTCCATTACAAATCGAAATGCAGATGCATTGTCACCCGTGAGGACTAAGATGGAATGCCTCATTTCAGTAAAAAAGGGTCTCCGGATCTCTATACTTACCATACGAACCACAGCAGTATAGCCGCATTACGCTGTACGTTGTGAGAGCATGGTCCTTCCCCGGTGGAGCCAACCTATTCGTGCTACAACCATAATATAGCTACAACGTGACTCTACCACGTAAAAAAACTTTTTAACAGGGTCCAGTGTTATATTCAGGTAGTCGCCATTCTTTCAACATTTGATAACACAAAACTTCCACAGGAGAACCTACATTTCTTACGGTGTCAGTTTTTTGAGCTCATTTAGTCGACTCGTCATGGTTATCGCATGATTTGGTCGGTGATTTCTTTTATACCGCCTCAACAAGCACTGCAATAGAATCCACTTCCCCATAATACCCCGTAGGTATATGGGTGTCGTAAGAGAAAACTTTGAAAACTGAAACAGACCATTGGGCAGTGGTTTTGCGATAACAACTCAAAATGCATTTTTACGTGGTAGAGCCATGCTGCAGTTATATTAGTAGTATAGTTGTAGCACGAATGGGTCGGCTCGACCGGGGAAGGACCACGCTCTCACAGAATACCAGCGTGAAATAGTAGCTTAATGCTGCTGTGTTTCGTATGGTGAGTGTAGAGAACCGGAGACCCTTTTTACTGGAAATGAGGCATTCCATCTCAGTCCTCACGGGTGACAACGCATCTGCATTTCGATTTGTAATAGAAGATAGATGTAGATGTCTACGGGCCGCAGCAACCACTTACCATCAGGTGGACTGTGTGCTCGTTTGTCACCCTATTCTATAAAAATAAAAATAAAAATTGGGGTTTCCAACCCGTTTCCAAAGTGTGGCGACTATTATTGCAAGAGCCCCCTATTAGGTAATCTAAGAGGCTGGCCATCTGTATCAGATTTTTTTAATAAATACAATGCCAAAATTAACATACAAGTTACGTGTCACCTAGTGTTAAGTGGCTACCATAGCCCGTGGGTACTCGCAACCAACTTCTAAAAAGAAAACTACACATGCGTTGGACTGAGATGGAAAATGGCCACTGGTAAATCTTTTTTTTTTCTTGCTCGATATAGACCGGAATACAGCAGTGCACACGGTACCTACGCAGATGGAAGAACTTAAAAGCTTCTATTAATCTGCTGTATTACTTTGAAATATCCTAACTTCCTAACTTACTATGTGGTGCGGTGATTAAGAGGTTACAAAACCAAATTTCGTCACGTGGATCTTATGGAGATTGTGGTTTAGGGCAAAAAGAGCTCATGATCGCCACCAGTGACTGTATACTAGACAATATATTTGTTATAGACGACGGTATGCAGTGTCGAAGGTACAAGACTGAAGACTTTCTAAATTAGAATAAGGTCATATGTCCAACAGAGTAATTTTAGGGGCTGATTAATATATTGATGATTTGTTTATCGAAATTGTAACAACGTTCGTGACGACCTAGGTCCTTTTGTAGTTTACTTTGTTATTTATTTAATATCTTATCACACTTTGTCATCTAAGTTCAAATAATCCAAAGAGAAAAAAAAAACAAATTCTAAACGCTAAATTATCCGAAATAAGTTTCTGCAGCTTTACAATAATATAATTTAGATTCAACCCAATGATTTGATTTGCATTTGTCGAATTCAGTTTTTGTTTCTCAATATTTATTGATTAAAAAATAAACCAAAACTAAGCGTAGATTTCAGGGAAGTAACAGAGACAAGATACCCAGAATAAAGGCCGCGAAGTCCAAAACGTATCATTAATTTTAGAATGGAATATCTCTCGCGCCGTATTTTATTGTTGTCTCAATAAATTCAATATGCGGGCAGTAAGCAAACGGAAGATAAAGGTCGAAAATTATTTCATAGCATTTTAGAGATCACTGTTTTATTTACAAAAACGATCTAGTAAGTCCTCAGTTAAGAATCAAAATACAGATGCGTTCTCACCCCTGAGGACTAAGATGGAACACCTGGTTTCTAGTGAGAGGGTCTCCGGTTCTCTAAACTCGCCATACGTAATACAGCAGTATAAGGCTGCTATTTTAAGCCGGTATTCTGTGAGAGAGTGGTCCTTCCCCGTTTGACCCATTCGACTACAACAAAGATATAGCTGCAGCATAGCTCTACCACGTATTTCATATTATGAGAAGCAAAAAAAGAATTCACAGCATGTTCTCAGAATTTTGTTTCAGATTTTACGCGTTGTCGATATTTTGAATAACTCTTAGAAGTTACCTCACTATGTTAACCGCACCAAATAGCAATAGTAAATTAGCCATAAAATTGTTATGAGCCATTTTGTTAATGCTTATTATATTCCTAATAATTATACTCGTAATATCAATTTGTAGAAGCTAATAAGTTCAGCGCTCGCGGTAAATTACAACCCTGTTTTGATCCCCGCTGACACCAATTAAATAATTAATTGCAATTTTTATTACTGATATACCGTACGGTGTCCTGTGGACATCGTAAGAGCTGACATAGGAAACCTGTTTCAGTTTCCCTGAAGGGAATCAGCGCCTTCCTTATAACAACTAAAAATAAAAAAAAACTGTGGCAGCCTTGTACCGGTAGGCGTAGTGTAGATGTAGGTGTAGTGTGTCACGAGTGCGCTGGTAAGACATGCAGGAAGTCGATAGATGCAGGTGGATCAGGACTGTGCTTTGTGGCATTCCTTGGGGGAGGCCTTTGTTCAGCAGTGGACTTGTAAAGGGCTGTAATGATGATGATGATGATGATGCCAACCCACCTGTTATGGCAAATATCCCTTTTGAATATTCAATTTCAAAATAGACTTTTCTGAAAGGCTGTATCGGTAAATTTTGATCTGTAATTGAAAGGAACGTGAAGAAACCTGCATAATGATTTCTTGTATTTACGCGAATACTACACATATAAAACTAGTTATTACAGTTTCAATCGCGTATATTAACTTTTTTATATTTCCGACGCTTGGAGCTCTTTACAGCACCAATGGTAACGGGGCGACTGAAGTGTTTGACGTCCCAATGTCATAGTTAACCACGTCTACCTCCAGATAAAATAAACTAATATGAGTGATAAAATCCGTTAAAACTAGTTTTATTTAGAAATTACAGCCATATCAAAGACAGACAAAAAACAGAAGACAGTTGCGTTGCGAATAAGAACCAGTTGCGACGCGGCCTCTATAACCAGACACTGGACACTAAGGAAGTGTCAGGTGCCTGGTTATAGAGGTGAGCGGGATCCAAAGCACGGTTGCACCGCTGGCCGACCGTAGATAGTTGGGGGCCCAACTAATGAGCTAGTCACTCATGAAAGGCTGCCCCACCATCTTACAAAAAATCTTGGGACGGCTCCACCATGCCGGTTGGCGGCCTGAGGAAAGAGCCTGCTGGCGATTTCCAAGGGCGTTCGAGCGTCCCTGCAAACTTCGTACTAGGCACCACTGATGCCGTGACTCTGTTTGCGTCCCTAGGTTATATGTGTGATGCCTCATCCAACTGCCATTCTCTCAACCTATTCACTCCACCAATAATGAAAAAAATACCATTATTGATGGAGTGAATAGGTTGAGAGAATGGCATCTCATCATGGCGGATCTTCACTCTTTTATTGTCAATATTCCACACATTAGAACCAAAGAGTTCACTTCGATTTTTTTAATGCGTACAGCAAAGAAGTGCGTCTATCTTGCATTTAATATGGGCGTCTTCAAAGCAAGAGTGAATAGGCATTTGTTACGCTGACAGTGCGATTTACCATCTAAGGCTGCATCAACACTTACCACTAGGTGGGGTTGTCGTGAAGCACTGGCTTATAATAAGTAAAAAACCTGCAATTTCTAGAAATAAAATATTTTAAGGATATGTGAAGTTTCCTAATACTTACTGAAGCAACGCGATGGAATGTTTACTTCATTACTCTGTAAAAAATGAGAGCAAGGTATAGTCCAACAGTGTGTAAGTTATGTCTCCCTGCCTCGCGGTTACTGATCATGTGGTACTGGGTTTGAATCCCGAGCTAAAATCAGTTATTGGTTTTTTTTTTGTCAAGACATTCTTAGTAGCAACTTGTAGGGAGGAAGTTGGCGTTGTTTCACTCCCGTACATCGGAAAGCACGTGAAGCCGTTGGTTCTGCATCGGATTTCTCTTCAGTCGTGTCGGACCACCGTCTCATCGATCTATGCCAATGAGGGTGTGCTTCTGTGCTCATGGCATACTCTTGGGCACTATAATCCTGTCCTGCGCATATGGTTAGCCTCTGTTGAGACTTGCCGAGCCGTCAATGTGGACCAAAGAAATATGTGAGAATGTAAGAAAACTTAAATATCACTTTATGAAAATATTTTTATTACTAAGTTACTAATTCACTTGTAGCGAAGAACCATATTATTTTACTAAAGAACAGACTTACCTATTCATATTTTTAATATTGGGAATGCTCGCCCACATGTTGAATTTTTTGCGATCTATATTTTGATTAATGCACGTCACGCTTTGTTGTCTTTTATCGTTTTTGGGTCATCCCTTTTCGATCGAGAGATATTTTTATTTATTTATTTTTTCAATCTAGGTTCGGTTCCAAATAAATGACATCGGTTTTTTGAACATCCGTTTTTGAACAGCAAAACTATTTGATATAAATGGGAAAATAATATACTGTGCGGGATTTGAAACTGGGTTTCAGTAGATTAGCCAGTGTAGATCCATGTCATCAAAATCATAACCTACCAGCCCAAAAGTAATCTGATGATCACGGTCACGTTATGATTTACTATAATCGCAACCCTTTTCAAGCAGATCACACGTATAGCAACTTTGACGGAGCTGGCCGTGGTCGGTATTGGTATAGTTTTATTTTTTACGTATGCAATATAATTATATAGTCAGAAGCCACGTGATCATTTTGGCCGACTTATAGTTGATACGAGCGAGAAGAAATGGGTTTCGCTTACGCTATCACCATATTTAAAAAAAAGTGATTTAATAAGAATGATTTATATTTAGTTGAGTAAATATGTTTTAAAATACAGCTTTCCCAACCGCATAAAAAATAGTTTGTAAGCAATTCTCCTAGGAATAATAAGTGTTATACATTATTGTCAATATAAAATAATTCACAATACTTTAAGTACCTTGACGAATGACTCTAAAGATATACATTCGCAATTTGTGAAATTCCAAGTAACTGCATTGAAAGTATGGACTTCAAATGTATTTAATGTATTTTCAATAATGTCACAATTTCTATCTTTATTGTATTTAGCACTAGATCTAAAATACCTTAAAGAATAACCTCATGACTACTCCACGCAATTGTCACACTCGATACACAAACAGTTGCATCGCACTGGAATACAATAAAGAAATAATGGAATCATTTGACACGATCTCTCAAAATATTGTAGTGGCGAATGCACAATTTTTGCATGCCCAAGTCAAAGGAGGAAGCGAGATTTGTTGCGAACGGCTTCCGTACAAAATTAGTTCTAAGAAAAAACGTGTGAAATCATTCGATGTTTAAAAATAACGTAAAATTAATAAGCATGTCCGTCATGCTTACAGAAGAGGAAGTAAATACTTTGCCGACGGTTAAATACTTTACTCCCTATTACAATGTATCTTCAGCGTTTTACCATTTTAGTTAGATCATCACTAACCATCAGGCAGAATAGTATTCGACATTTGGCTAATACTTGTTAAAAAAATGGGAATATCTTCCGAAATTGTTATTATTTTACTTTTTACTGTATTATAAAAAAAATTACTATACATAATAATATTATCATATTTATGGCTGAAACTTTAATTTTTTTTAAATATAGTTTAATAGCAAAGACAACACTTATATTCTTTTATTTTATTTTTTATTTTATTTTAAGTAGATATTAAAGCCCATAAACATCTGCAACCAACTATAAACCAAAAGACGTTATCATATCTCAGGATTACGATGCAATGCCTCATAGCCTCTATTATAAAGCCATGATATTGTTTTGCATTTAACTATTACAGCGTGTCAAAAGATCATACCAAGGACCATAAGCTTCACCACAGATGTCGCAGACCCATAGGGAAGGGAAGGTTTCGCAACAGTTGGCGCGTTTAGCAGGTGGGCTGGCAACAGCAGTTTATCAATATTTGGAAATGTTATCAGATGGAAGCCGCTGCCTCTCCTATTTAAATTCTCTCTTTCGCTTCTCACGACACCTCGAGATCACGTGGGATACTATATACTCGTACTATGCCACTGCACGGAATTTTTGCATAAGCTATACGGTTACCGTTACCGTTACTTCTATTAAAGTTCACTGCTGCACATAGGCCTCACTCATAGATCACCTCATATTTATTTACACATAGTTGTCACGCTTGACAAGCGGTTTGGCAACTATATTTTTTTATTTTTAGTCGTAATGTATAAAGACGCTGATGCTCATTTCTTTATTTGTTCCTCTCTGTCACTTCTTACGACACCCACGAGGTGCATAACGTTATGTCAATTTAAATGTAAAATGACTTCTCTCACGCTTTAAGTTTATTACTTGTGTCGAAATAGAATGTCATGTTGAAGAGACAATAAAACGTTAAGTGGGGTCCATCGGACCCCGAATCGCACATTGAACAAAAACGTGTCAATATTTTGAACAATGTTTTCGTTGGCTTTGTGGCCGGTGAAGATAAATTGCTATCGCCATTCTCTTATAATGTAGTATAATTTGTAGAAATTATTAATCTTAGTTGTAGTAGTTATATGGATAAGACGTTTATGTTTAAAAAAACTGCAATTTTACATATTATGCTCTAACCTTCAGACCGAACTTTAATCATAGTAGATAGTCTCAACGGAGATCAGCCAACGATTGTGCGCGCAGGCACAATTGTACTCTCATGTTTCCTCATTCTCATAGTCCTATGGGGCTATAACTCGACAACTTTACTTGCTTTCCGAGTCACGGTGCTAAATAACCGTCAATTTCAGGACTATGTGCTATTAATGATAATATTTTGATTGAAAAAACCCATTAACTTGTTATGGCCTGACCCGGGATTCAAACCTGAATCCCTCGAAATCCCGGAGGCAAAAGATGGAAATGAAACTATTGATAAACTGATTAAAACTATTTTCACGGATTTTATCGCGTTTATTTTACTATTATTTTTGATTCCCGACGTTTCGAGCGCTTTCCAGCACCCACGGTCACGGGGTACTGAGATGACTGACGTCCCGATGTCATTGTTAAACCCGGAGTACCTTCAGCTTTTTTTGATTATTGTTTATGGTCCGATCTATGCAAAATGAACTGACTATGTCCTGAGGTCTTGCAGTGGTATGCTTGGGTTTAGTTTTAATTTTATTGATTATAGGATCCCAAGCAGGTGGTAGTACCCAGCCTCCTACTTTATTGAAATTAGGATGTTTTTTAATTTTAATAGCCTCACGTATCATCCTTGGTAGGAATCGGTGTTCTTTCGCGAGGATTTGTGGTCTATCAAATCTGATGTAATGGTTGGGGCCGTCTAGGATATGATCGCAAACTGCAGACTTCCCGGAACGTTGATGCTGTAACAAAGATTTGCCCACGGTAGATAACTGTGAAGGATGATGTTGAGATTCACCGTTTAAATATCTGTTAAAAGACCCATACAAACCGATATTTAAACGATGAATCTCACCATCATCCTTCACAGTTAGCTACCGTGGGCAAATCTTTGTTACAGAGAGCACGAGGGATCTGTGACAGCAAACACCTGGCCGCCGAGTTTCAGCTCGTCAAGCAAGTTCTGCACGACAACAAGCTTCGGGTCCCGCGCCTACGTCGCAGTGACCTAGTGAAGCCGGCTACAGTCGAGCGTGTGCCTGCTGTACTGCCATATGTCAGAGGTGTCACAGACAAGATTGGCTACATCTTGAAGCGAGCTTCTATTAGAACATTCTACAAGCCGCCGAAGAAGATTTGTCAGTTCCTACC
This sequence comes from Parnassius apollo, assembly GCA_907164705.1. Lineage (NCBI taxonomy): Eukaryota > Metazoa > Arthropoda > Insecta > Lepidoptera > Papilionidae > Parnassius > Parnassius apollo. The sequence goes on from CAJQZP010000117.1 coordinate 7,711,716, forward strand.
ATCAGTCAAGTGTCATATTCTTCTACAAGATGCAGGAGTGTACAAGGTTGATTGTGAATGTGGTCTCTCTTATATAGGACAAACAAAAAGATCAATTAGAACCCGCGTAAAAGAACATATAGCTGATGTGAAGCATCAACGTTCCGGAAGTCTGCAGTTTGCGATCATATCCTAGACGGCCCCAACCATTACATCAGATTTGATAGACCACAAATCCTCGCGAAAGAACACCGATTCCTACCAAGGATGATACGTGAGGCTATTGAAATTAAAAAACATCCTAATTTCAATAGAGAAGGAGGCCGGGTACTACCACCTGCTTGGGATCCTATAATCAATAAAATTAAACCTAAACCCAAGCATACCACTGCAAGACCTCAGGACATAGTCAGTTCATTTTGCATAGATCGGACCATAAACAATAATTAAAAAAAGGTGAAGGTACTTCGGGTTTAACAATGACGTCGGGACGTCAGTCATCTCAGTCCCCCGTGACCATGGGTGCTGGAAAGCGCCCGAAACGTCGGGAATTAAAAATAATAGTAAAATAAACGCGATAAAATCCGTAAAAATAGTTTTAATCAATGTGTAGTGTTCGCGTAAATATAAGAAATCATTATATTGATAAACTTTCAACGTCTATGGTAACTTTTATTTCGACATATTTTTAGGTACAGCTCCTTATTTAACTATCAAATTCGGCTGCCAACTTATGACAAAGACCTATGTTTAGCAGTAGACTTTGATAGATTGTAATGATGATGATGATGATAATAATATTTCTTTTGATCTTAAAAACGATCCACTAGGCAAGCTTTTCTCGCTTAGAGTATTAACCACATAGACTATGAAAGGTAAATATTTTACGATATAATTGATAGAATCAGGCGTTACTTTGCGGAAATCCATTATAATAAAAAATAAAAATATAAATTTCTTTGCAACTTTCCGCTAAACATATAAAATGATGTGTCTTACCTGGATTGAAGCGCACCTCCCGCCCTCCCTCAATTGCATACACTAACTCCGTCACCACTAGACCTAGCACCACTACTCTCAACACCACTATTCCAGGCAAGATATCCTTAGCGGTCAGCCGCCGTAGAGTCTATATTACCTGATGATGCCTCGTGTAGAGGCGAAACACGTGTCGTATTATCTTCGATGGTGTGTCTTACCTGGAATAGTGGTGTTGAGAGTAGTGGTGCTAGGTCTAGTGGTGACGGAGTTAGTGTATGCAATTGAGGGAGGGCGGGAGGTGCGCTTCAATCCAGGTAAGACACATCATTTTATATGTTTAGCGGAAAGTTGCAAAGAAATTTATATTTTTATTTTTTATTTTACGATATAACGCTTAGGGCATGATATAAGGTAAAACTCTGTATGGATACGTCACTACTTCATGGAAAACGATATTTTAATATTAATAATACATAACAAAAAAAATATAGTAATCTTAATGTTGTAATTCATGTCATTAAAAAACAATTAAAATCAAATTTCTTTAACTGGTTTTAATAATTCCAGTCGTATTATTAAAGTTGTGTCGCAGATTTATAAAAAAGTAAAAGAATATATAGGAATCCACACTATTCTCACGCTATCGCTACTGTCTAATAACCGCATTCGAAACATAGTTTACCCGTCACCGCCTACCGAATATCCAGTCTATTGTTGCTAAGCATCTGTTTATAACAAATCGTGTGGGTACTAACGACCCGCGATCTAACAAAATGTGTTGGTTCAAACGACCCAGAGTCGACCAGGTGCTGATTGTTATCATTTTCGTTTATGTTTGATTTTTTATGATTCTTTTTATATTGAAGTCATAAACTCAAAATGTAAATGTATTAACTCCTGTTGAAATAGCTATTCAATATAGTTAAATAAATTTAGTACCTAATTCCTCTATAAGTATATTTAGAAAGATTTCTGTACATAATATGTGGTAGCACACTACAGCTGTATTACTACAGGACATAGAATATCATAATAATATGTGTCATGTGGTTAGTGATCAGAACCAGAGACCCTGATACTGATAACGCTATTAGTACACTGAGGTCACAACGAATCTGGGTTTTGTTTTTAATGGTCCCATCATCCGCTTACCGTTGAATATACTGAGCTCGTTTGTCACCTAAAAACTCGTACAAAAAACTGAATATGTAACATGACATTCGTGTATTTTAGAACGTTTATATGTTCGTGGACTTTGAAAATATTTAAAATCTCGAGAACAAACTAATAACACCATTTGTTATCGATATTTTGACTTTTCGTCGCCAAACTTATTTAATTCGACGCTTAATTGCAAATTTATCACTTGATTATATTTTTAAATTAAATGAATTCACCCATTTTAGTGCAACAAAACCTTTAATGTACAATAAACTTTTTTAGATTTTTTTTTTTTTTGTAAAAAGGGCCAACTACGAAATAGATCAATATATTGCGAATAATTTCAATGGCTACTGGCATTATATTATTACTAAAGTTGACATTTAAAAGTATGTACATATAAATAAATATCTGACATTGCATTATTTATTTTTAAATAAATTAAACAGAATAACTCAAAGGGCGTTTGTTCTATATGAAAGAAACTTTCGCTTTGACTAATTATTTACTAACATTTTACACAGCAACGTCATTTTTAAAGAAACGTAAAAACGTACGTACCTACGTAACGTAAACATACATAAACAAACAAGTTGCCCACAATATTTATATTTCTTGTTACGTTAACCTTTCCTTCGTATACAACAAAAAGTGTATTGTATTGTAATTGAATTCAACTTTATGCAACAATTATCTGCCGAACGATGAGATTATTGGAGTGAAAAGTTGTTTGAAGAAAAGATGCTTGTTGAGTTTGTTCTAATACCAACGTACAAAACAGCTATATAATTTACGCATCAGTTTTAATATTTCCAAAACTATGTCTGCTTATACAACAATGGTCGAGGTGATAAAGTTCTGACAATCACTTGTCATTCAGACGCGACCTGGAAACCATAAACGTGTTAATGTTGTGGAGCGGTACAGTTAATAGGTTGCGGTAAAATAGATATGGATGGTTTTACATAGGGTTGTTTCAATATCCTGTGATGAATTCGGAAGGAATTTTAAATAAACACAACGGTTTTATTTTTAAATTTGATATTTAAGCAAATGATTATTCACCGTTTGTGTTTTAACATGTAAAAGAGATTTACCACGTTCTCGACGGTGAAGGAAACCTGCATGTCTGAAAAATAAGAAACAAAATATTTCGAATACGTGTGAAGGTCGCCATTAAGCATTGGAGCAGCGCGGTGGATATTTCCTTGTCGTAAAAACCCTCTCGAAAATAAGTAAAGGCCTGTGCCCAGCAGTGAGACGTATATAAGCTGTAACTTTAACTTTTAATTTTCACATTGTGAAAGAGGCAAGTCGCTTTATAATTAAAACTCTAACCACAGATTTATTAAACAACTTAAGTACATTTAAGATACTAATTAAATGAGATGTAAAATACTTCAAAAGTAACATTTATTCAAAATATAGGAACCAAATTGTTTACTTTATATTAACGAATGAAACTTGAGCAAAACTTAAACCCATAATACCTTCCCTATACATTTCAAATAGAGTTTGCCCTAACCGCTACGCTGGGCTAGTTGATGCGATCACAGCACTTTGGCCACCTCTGTACAGCTCGAGACACATACAAAGACACGTATAATTCTGCATGATTCAAAAAATCTCATTTTATTATTTTAAATATGTGGGGTTGAGCTATGCTGCAGCTAAATTAAGTTGTAGCCCGAGTAAATCTCTAAATAGGTAAGGACAATGCTCTCACAGACTACCAGCGTAAAATAGCAGCTTAATGCTGCTGCGTTTAGATTAGTTAAGATACAACAAACATACTTAGTTGCTCACAGATGATGAGATTTTATAATTAAATTTATTTTTATAAATTAAAAGTGACAAACGAGTATACCTCATAGTAAGAGGATTATGTGGTCCTTAGACATCTACATCTATTCTCAATGAAGAATCAGAATGCACGGTGCATTCTGATTCTTCATTGACATTACATTACCGAGGACTAAGGTTAATTGCCTCGTTTTCTGTATTCACTTTACAAAGCACATGATCTTTAAGCTTCTATTTTACGCTAGTATTCTGTGAGAGTATGTTTCTTCCCCGGTCGAGCTGACCTATTCGTGCTACAGTCATAATACAGCTCCAAAATGCCTCTACTAAGCTATCTATAAGCGTATTTTCTGTGACGTTACTCTTATTGAAATTACTGTAAAAATATTTCTCAATTCCTGTAGAATAATGTTGCGACTTCAATTTCACTATATTTATGTAGCTAAAAATAACGGTTTAAATAATAGAGTTGACACAAAAAACCGAAAATTTATTTTAATTTTGATTCTCTTTTGTATTGATTTGGCTATTATGTATTGTTATTTAAAACTTATACCAAATGAAGCACAGCAATAAGTTCTAACAAGCGAAACCCTTTACCATCCGGCATGGCAACATGCTGTAGGCAGGGCGTAGCCTTTCAACAATTTAGACACAGTGTATGGATGTGTACGGTTCGTGCGAGAAACAGTAGGTGATAAATTCCCCGTTTCTTACTCTCGCTATTGTCAATTTTGTATTGAGGACGGACCATTGTTGGACGGCAGTTCGATTTTGCTCGGATTTGTTTGCGCATGGTGTAAGCTACAAGTTATTTAAAGTTCATCTATAACTTGTGTGGCGGTATAAATTTGTTTAAGATCAAATGAACAATATTCTAGAAAACATAATACGTTTTAACTCTCTCTTAAACCTAATTAAATACCATATCACTTGCACATAATTGAGCTATATACTCTATCTTTCTTTTTCCTACACACGATATTTCCATATTTCTATATTCATTCAGATAAATACCGCTTCCATTTAACGTTTATCTTTACATTCACACCATTTAATCCGTTGGGTGTCGTAAGATGTGACTATGGGCCGATACCGTGGTCTATGAAAGATTACTCTATATAATTTCGTATATGTTGAATCTTATATTGCATTCATTGAGGAGACCTATATTCAGCAATGGATTTGTAAACGGCTCTAATGATGATAATAAATCAAAACAGTGGACCCCCGGTAATCCGACAAATATTTTGCAGGGCAGTGTCGAACTATCGAATTTGTCCGATGATGATGTCGGAGTACTGCCTAAGACCCCTATAGTTCAGATTTTTTTTTACAAAAGAGTACTTTGTAATCCGACAAATTACAGATCCAATGATAAGGTTCTATATGTTATATATATGTAATATGAAGTAAAAATCATTGTTCATTACGTCAAATTCAAACTAAGCAATCAAAATCATAACAATATGCGTCGAGCACAATAGTGGAGTAGTGATGTATGTAAATAAAAGTCACCACATATAACACACAAAACGTCTATTGTCCACAAGCACAAAAAGAGTTTATAAAGGCGAATCGCATATACAGTGAAAGCAAAAGAAAGGAAGAGTTAGCACAGAACAAAAGATAGCATTTAAACAGAACTTGATATACACATTGAAGCGCGGCGCGTTGAAGATGCCAGGTTCGGTATGCCTCCACAGTGGTGGTGCGTACAAGTTATAATTTGTTCAATCATGCATTATCAAAGATTGTCAAAAAATATTCAATAATAAATAATAGACCATGTCTAACTTTACTTATTGAATATATGCATTTACAGCGGCGGGACGAAACCAACGCATAGAATAACTCCGAACTGCCGCTCCTTGCACCCCTCTTTCTGCTAAGGGGGGTCGCGTTTGATAAGACTTAGAAATCTCTAGTTAGACCGTTAATCCAGTCCCAAAAAGGTGGAGTTTAGTGGGTAAAAGTCTCCACATAACCACGCAGCCGGCTGCGTGGTATGCTATGAGCATTCTCCACCTCCCTCCCCCATAACCGGAGGGTTGCCATTATTTCCTTCGGGCGCAAAAAAAAAACTGCCGCTCCCCGGGATACCTTGCTCGGCGGAAAATCTCCTCTTTTCCTTCCACCGCCAAACATTCCATCATAGTCTTTATAGGTGACAACGAATCTGTAGCCTTCTTTGTCTGAAGTTGGCTTCTTACGTGGTAGAGCCATGCTGCAGCTATATTAGTAGTATAGTTGTAGCACGAATGGATCGGCTCGACCGGGGAAGGACCACGCTCTCACAGAATAACAGCGTAAAATAGCACCTTAACGCTGCTGTGTTTGGTATGGTGAGTGTAGAGAGCCGGAGACCCTTTTTAATCGAAAATGGCATTCCATCTTAGTCCTCACGGATTGCAATTCATCTGCATTTTGATTCGTGACCGAGGACTGATGTAGATGTCTATAGGCCGCAGCAACTACTTACCATCAGGTGGACTATGTGCTCGTTTGTCACCCTTATCCTATAAAAAAATTGACTGTTGTAGGCACTTGTTATCAGGTGAACTGTTAGTTTGTTTGTCACTTAATTTTTATAAAAGAAAGCATCTTATACACATTTCTACCTACGGCCTGAAGTTTTGATTATTTATGACTAAAATCGCTAAACGCTCTCGTTTATGACTTCTTTACGCGTCAATACATTGAGTGTTCGACTTTACTCGAGTTCTATACCGCGTCCAACAATGCGGCTTCGTTAGCTGAGCATCGCCTCACATAGGTTTTTGTACTACACGTTACGCCTAGAGATAATCTTTAACGCCCGACATTTATGTACCATTAATCAATATCATTATGACCTTATATTGGTTTTACAAAAACCACTCAGTTCGAGCCATTTATGTTAGCCTTTCCTTATACTTAAAGTTTTATTACTCTTCCTAGATTCAAGTTAGAACTTATATATTTCTTTGGAATGAGTAAAGTTATTGCAAATGTTATTACTTTGGTCGCTATGTAGAGTGAATAGAATTTGCTTGATAGTGATTAGCAATAATATGGCGAACAGTTAGAAATCCGATCTAACTTTCTTGGAATTAGGTAGAAGTGACAAACCTTAATATATACCTTTAAGGACTAATATCGAATACCTCAATATCATTAAAATGGGCCTATTATTTTCGTTACTTGCCATACGAAATACGGTAACATTAAGCCAATATTTCACCCCGCTATTCACTGTTAGCGTATTCCTCGGTACGGCTGACACATTCCTGCAGTAGCCATAAAACGTGACTTTACCAGGTATAATACGATAACTTTAGTAATGAAATGACTTTATATATAATTTGAGTAAAAACGGTTACAAAGATTGGGATCGAAAAGTTCTCATATAGCCGCCTTGTAAAACGAATTGTAGGGCTTATCCCACTAGATTGTATGGCCACCTGGTAAGAAATGCAGGAAAACGATTAATGCGGTGATTTCGTCTTTGGTAGCATTCCTTAGTTGAGGCTTATGTGCAGCATTGTAACGACTGTGATGATGATGAGAAGAGAATAACCAAATTAACAGCCCCCGAGATGGTAATATTTACTGCAGGACTATGATACCAGTGCCTTAAATAAAGAAGGTCGCAGGTGCGTTTGTCATCCCTGACGGGAGGTGTGTTTGTGACCCCTGTAGAAGTAGTCTCACAGACTGTTATGATATTGACTCTTTTATCCTTTATAATATAACACGGAAATGGTGCACTGCATCTTGACAGCAGGAATAAATTAAGGGGGAGGTACCTACCACGGCATTAAAGTAAAAAAGAAGTCTAGTAACCTAGTAAGTCAAATAATTAGGTATATTAAACAAATAAAATACTTTTTTACAGTTTTTATGAATTATTATATTTTGTTTTATTTTATTAATAACAATGTCCTCCAGAACGAATTCCGGTCTCGGTGGCCAGTCCCAACGGAGACTAGCAATCTAAGCAGGACAGGATGAAAGCGCCTAAGTGTATGCGTAAGCACAAGCACTCTCTATTCCTTCACTCTCATAGTCTAATGGGGACGGTAATCCGACACGAACCCGAGAGAGATCAGGCGCAGGGCCTACGGCTTTACTTGCTTTCCGAAGCAAGGTGGTGAAACGCCGTCAACTTCCTGATTCTCATGCTCTGCAATCGCGATTACGTCCACTAGACCAACGAGGCAGTTTTGATGATAGAAATAGAAGAAGAGATTGTATTGAAACTCAACGCGAGCAAGTAATAAAATATAATATTTTATATAAATTCTTATATATAGCGTCCCGCCCCGGCTTTGTCTGAATAGGATCTATTTATAAAGCATTTTATATATACATATATATATTCATACAATGACAATCTGGCGCTCTTTTTATAGGATACGGGTGAACTGTGACACACGAACTAATGACTAATGACATACGAACACACAGTCCATCTGATCATAAGTGAATGCTGCGGCCTATAGAAATCTACATCTACTCTCAATTAAGAATCAAAATCCGAAGACGTTGTCACCCCTGAGGACTAAAATGGAATGTCTTGTTTCCAGTAAAAAGCCTACTTTCCGGTTCACTACACTTACCATACGCAACTAATGAGCATTAAGCTGTTATTATGTTCTGGTATTCTGTGAGAGCGTGGTCCTTCCCCGGTTATGCCGACCCATGTGTGCTACAACTATTATAGTTGCAGCTTGGCTTTGCCACGCATAAAATTAGAATATTTTTGAGAATTAAAATAATATTTTTAAGCCATAAGTAGTCCGCCAACACGCACTGACGAACACTTTGTGTCCTAAAACTGTTATGTTTTAGCTATAGAAGAGGCCTGCGTAAATTTACTTCACTTTTTAGACTGCTACCAGTATCTCAGCTGTTACAACTTTTAGAGTATGATATCTTGAACCACTTGTAGATGTTATAATGCAATGTATCTTAAGTTACCTTTTATAAATACCAATGAACAGTGAACGTGAATACCGATTCGAATGCTTCATGTTTTCATAGAAGTGTAAACACGCTTACGCGTGGGCAGAACACTTAAATCGCTGGCTACGGTATTACGGGACTGAGCTTATACAACTGATATAAATAACAACTGATGCCCTAAAAAGCTTAGGATGCTTAGAAGATCTATTAATGATTAAAATGCTATAACTTTTAAAGTAAATTTGTTAGATTATTATAAAAAAGTACAGGAATTTTAATTCAAAATGTCACATATGACAATTTACCATAATTATAAATAATGATTTCTTATAATGACACGAAAGCTATAATTTGAATAGTACTGATTTTATGATTTATTCCTTGTATTTACGTGAATATTATATATCAACACTCTCAGCTCACACCCAGAGGGGTAGGCAGAGACTATGGACTTTCATTTGGCACGACCCTGACTTGAATACTACATATTAAACAAAACTAATTTTACAGATTTAACGCGATTAATTTTATCTTTTTTAGTTACCGACGTTTCGGGTGTTTCACAGCACCCATGGTCACGAGAGGGAATGGAGGTGTTGAGGTCCCGATGTCATAGTTAGCCCGGTTACTTTTGAATTTTAATTTTATGTCCGATTTACCCAAAACGAGTCTACAGTACTTTGAAGTATTGCAGTCGTATGCTTGGGCTTAGATTTAATCAAAGGATACAAGCAGATGGCAGCACCCAACCATCTAATCTGTTGAAACTAAGAAGTTTTCAAATTTCAATAGTCTCGTGTATCACCTTTGGTAGGAATCGGTGTTCTTTTGCAAAGATTTGTGGTTTATCAAATCTGATGGAAACGTCGGTAATCATAAAAGTTAAACTAGCGAGAAAATCCGCAAAATTTGTTTAATTTAATCTAATTTTCATCATCGATCCTTCATCATCGATCCTTCAACATCGCGCCTTTACAGCACCCATGGTTACTTAGACTACTGAGTTATTTGACCAAGAGTGCTGTAAATTTAATCTATTTTATTCTGTTTCCCGTGCGAAAATTGGTGAATCGGACAAGTTATGGAATCAGTTCGACTTTCGACAATCCATCTGGGATAGACGACCAAAATCTTTTAAAATATGTATTTCAATTGTTACTAATGTATTTTCGGATAGCCCAAACCCAGTTAATAAAATACACAAAAAGTAATGTGAAGACTTTTTTTTTAAAAATGTTAAGCTAGTCCTTTTTTATAGAATAAGGGTGACAAAGAAGCACACAGTTTACCAGATGGTAAGTGGATGCTATGACCCATAGACATCTACATTTATCCTCTATTAACAATCAAAATGCAGATATTGTCACCCCTGAGGACTAAGATGGAATGCCTCGTTTCCAGTAAAAAAGGGTCTCCGTATCTCTACAGTCACCATACGAAACACAGCAGTATTATGCTGCTATTTTACGCTGGTGTTCTGTGAGAGCGTGTTCCTTCCCTGGTCAATGTGACCCATTCGTGCTACAATCCTAATATAGCTGCAGCGTGGCTCTACCCCTCACAAAGTGCTTGATTACGATTCCCGCCTTTGTCTGAGTAATCCAAAAATAATTACTAGCTAACAGATCAAAATATCATAAAAATATTTTCAAGGAGTTTTATTAACATAATAAACAGCTACAGTACAAAAACAAGAATAAAGGTAGCTTGTTAGCAGAGCGTGGTTTCGATCCACGGACCTCTGGGTTATGGGCCCAGCACGCTTCCACTGCGCCACTCTGCTGATACTGTCGTGTAATAAAATTAGGAATCACTTTGAGTATTTCGGGGGTGTGAAAACCTATACATTTCTACTGTTACATACCTCTTCTACGTTCAGTTAACCTTGCTTATCAATTATATAGGTTCTCATGACAGAAAAAATGTATTTAAACTTTAAAAAATCTATGCTCGCACTGATCACTTTAAATTTTAAAGAGATCTGTGCGAACGTAGGTTTTTTTGATTTAGTTGACCTATCCGTGCGGCAGTCACTACCACTTACAAAAGATAGATAAAAGTTAAACGACTAAGATGTTTTAAGGTAATATGGAAAGAATACTATGTGAAAGTCAAATGCTTACATAAACTTTCAGTATTTAAATAAAATTTTTCGTTGTCAACGTTCCGTAACTTGAAAAACAATAATTATGTTAAATATTCAGCCAGTATAATATAAAAATACGCTTCCACTTTTTTAATTTAATTTTTAATTATGTTCCCCTACCCATATATATATATATATATATATATATATATATATATATATATATATATATATATATATATATATATATATATATATATATATACTACAAAATCCTTGCTGCTTTTACTCTTAAGTTAAATATAAGTAGTCTATTTAAATATTTTAAAATGTGTATGACAAAACGATCACTATTATATAATATTATTAATAACAGTATTACTTTTTTTTAAATCACATACTGTGATTTCTATCAAACTTTCTTGACTTTCTTCATATAGGCTTAACATTTTGATCATATTTATGTCTACCTTAAGTGAAATCTAATATATTGAAATATTTTTGCGATTTTCAGAAGGATATAAAAGTCATATTTATCAATTAGTTTGTAATTTAAGGGGCGGAACAAATGACAGAAAAGATTTGTTATGCCATGCGCTACAATAAAGGCTCTTTGAAACTCTCGATTGTTACAATTCTGTTCCACACTTTATTTATGGACTGCGAAAGAAGTACATTAACAAATTTTAATTTGTACTTGTCAAAGCGAAACTTAATTCTAATTCAATGACATAAAGATCATGTTGGAGGTTGTAGTAGGTATGTAAGGAAACAGTTGCTAAAATGTACTGAATTCATTCCTTTGGTTTTGCTTACGCTTCATAAATAAAATTATTGCACAAACGCTCTTCAAAATGCTCCCTACTCCACTTAACCCATAAACGGTGAGGGGTGAAAATATTTTGACATTCATTCGGTTTAAATTTAAAGATCATTTTCAACTAGAAGTGAAACAGATAATATTAAAGATCTTCAACTTTTTAAAGTGGTGTTGCGAATAGTGGTGCTGGTATTAGTGGTGCCGGGAATAGTGTACGTTGTGCTTTTTAAACTAGGTAATTCACGGTTACGGACCTTAGAAAATAATTTTTTATGATCTTTAATATAATGGATTTTCGCAAAGTAACGTCTTATTCTCTTCATTATATTGGACAGATAATAATTAAATTTAAATAGGTCTTGTATCAGTATATGTAACCTATATTTAAAACAAAGAAAAATGTTTATGTTGTTTATTTCATTCATCACTAATTTCATCCCATTAAAAGACATTTACTAAACAGCAAGCGGATTAGAAATTATATTTTTTATTATTTTCAGTTGTAATCAGGAAGATACTGTTGCCAATTTTCTGTTTAGTTTCCACCTGTCACCTCTTACAACACCCACGAGATTATATGGGGAATTGGACTCTTAGAGAGAGAGAATATATCCAAAAATATATACGACTTTGCTATCAAAACGATCTTTATCTACCTAAAATAAAAAAAAATAACTTATTTGACAAAAGTATATACATAACAGCAATCAAAGGATTCAAACACTTACCAAATAGTATTAAAACAATAAAGGGGCGCCAATTCAAACGTAAACTAAAAAACTGGCTTGTGGAACATACCTTTTATAAATTAAACTGGTTTCATAATTTAAAGAGTTAATACCGTGTTCTTCATTCTTATAAGCATTTTTTTAATTTTTTTTTTATAAGTTAATTGTAAATCTGTTTAATGTAAATTGTAATCTAATTATTGTAATCTAAATAATGTAATCTAAATGAAATCTGTTAAATGTAAATGTAAATTGTATATCTGTTATATTTAAGTAAATTGTAAATGGCCTGTTAAGGCAAATGTTGATACCTTTTATAATGTGTCACCTTCAACTATTGTACGCAATAACGCAATATATAAATTAGTATTATTATAAAACACGTAAGTACGTGATAGCTCTAGTAATCATAATTCAAACGTGGTAGAATAACAGTACGGCTAATTTATGGTTGTGACACTAATGAATCGGCTCGACCGGGGTAGGACCACGCTCTCACAGAATAATAACCTAAGCTGCTGTGTCGTTGTGCTTGTGCTTTTTGCGGGAAATTAGGAATTCCATCTTAGCCCCTTAGGACTAAGGTGGTAACAACGCATCTGCATTTTGATTCTTAATCAAGAATAAATGTAGATGTCTGTAAGACACCCTTATTCTATATAAAAAATTACGCGAGTAATGAATAATGGAATGAATCATAACACAACGTACAAATAATCTAAAACTCAGCACGATGCAGTAGCAGTGTTGCCTCATATTTATCAGAGTTGTCATGTATGTAAGCATCCAAGCTCAAAGTTGTAATTTAATAAATTAATTAACATACATTTTTTTCTAAAAAAAAGAAAAAGATATAGATGGTCTTTGCTCAAATGGTATCGGACATTCATGTGGAAACAAATTATTTGTTTTTTAAACTTTATATTTTATAGAACATAATAACAAGAGTTTTAAAAATAACGCATAGCATCAATATCTTAAACATAGCTTGAATTTCTATATACCCACGCTCCCAAATTATTCTCAAAGATAGAATTGAAAGCCACATCTAGAAACCAACACAAATTTTATAAGCTTTGTGCTCATCGGCATAAATCTTATCACTTCGTCGACTTTAAATACAATATTTAGTATGAAAGTCATACACAAAAGCAATGATTTGTTGGTGACCAGCCCTATAAATAATGGTAGAATGTATAGATCGTTATTAGTTGAAAAAAATATTTATTACGGCTTGCTTACTGGGAACCAGTGATAACATGTTGAGATTAAAATGAAAAGCGTCATTGTCACCGCGTTCCAATGGTTACAAATTGATTAATAGAAAGGTTAGTTTACTGGTATTTGTGGGCGATGTGTGGAAAGTAAAAAATGAAGTTAAAGACCTCTTTATATTCTATTTATCAGACTTTTCTTAACGCTACTTACCCTCACCGCCGAGCACGTAGTAAACAGCAATTAGAATTAAAATTAACAACTACATTGTGGCCAGAGGGGATCGTTCGGAATATTTACACTAAACACTAAGCCCTTGCATTTATTCCAATATTTCAATTAACTACACTACAATCATACTGAAAACGCTTGAGGTAACAGTGGTTTGAAGAGACATTATTAACAAATTCTTAGGGGTGCTGTCTGTCGTCCTATGCGTAAAACCTCGAAGTAGCTCGTTCGGAATTTTCTTAATATAGGGGCGATATGAAAAATGGGTAGAGAAATCCAGTTCTAATCTCTAAAAATTAACGATCCTATATGAACTACCGCCCCCGCTTAAAAAAATTTACCCACATTCAAAAACAAAGGAGTGGCTTAAAGAAATATATGTTCCCTTGTTTCCTTCAGTTTTACATGTGGTGGAGCCATGCTGCAGCTATGTTTTGGTTGTAGCATGAATGGATTAGCTCAACCGGGAGGAACTACCCTCTCACAGAATATCAGCATAAAACAGCTCAATGCTGCTGTGTTTCGTATGGTAAGTGTAGAGAAACGAAGACCAGTTATAGGACACGAGACATTCCATCTTAGTCCTCATGGACTAAAATGGAATGTCTCGTGTAAAAGCATAAACGACATTCAGTTAGTATTACTTGTAATCAATATTGAAAAAATATTACTATATGTATTTATATTTTTATCATCATCATCCCTTCACAAGTCTACTGCTGAACACAGGCCTCCCCCAAGGAATGTCTCAAAGCACGGTCTTGACCCACCTCCGTCCGTTTACTACTGTCTACTACTGCGTATTATCTTACCAGGTTGACACTCTTCACTTTGAATGCCCATACGAGGTTGCAACTCGAGAAACTTTCTTCCCCATCGGTTGTCGGTTCTTCAAGCTATGTATATGTATGGTCGATCCATTGCCACTTCAGTTTACGAATTCGTTAAGCTATGTTGGTTACTCTTATTCTACGGCGGATATCCTCATTTTTAATTCTATCACGAAGAGAAATCCCGAGCATAGTCCTCTTTATAGCTCGCCGTCCAACCTTGGGCTTCATCATTGCAGCCAGCATGTTATTCTATCAATAGCCTTAAACATCCTAACCCTTAACAATGAAACTACTGTCGCTTTATTTAAAAAATATATGATATGTAATAAATATATTGTCTGTTAAATCCACTTCAAACTGTCCAGTCATAAGCACACAAAGCCACAATACATCAATAATTCCTCTTATATTATCATTGACCCAAATCTAATTTCAGTAGCTTGTAACGTCGCGTTTCTAATACGATTTCAACCAGTGCTACCATTCAGAGCCTATATTATTCAAGTATTGGAGCATTACTCGTGTCAAATTATGCAAATAGTCGACTGGGGCCGATAGTACAAGATATACGTACTATGTGATACGGTGACGTGGGGCCATTGTCATGCAATGACTCACAATATTTTACAGCCAACCGAAATGGTTAGAGACTTGGCCTAGAGACTGTGAAAAGACTAATGAGAGGCTAAAAGAATTGGTGTAGAGAACTTCTCGCGTGCGTAGAAATTTTACTTATTTCATTTATTAATTTATAGAAGACCGACAAACGAGATCATAGTCCAGTTGATGGTAAGTGGATACAATAGCCAACTTATCTATATACGTCCTCTATCAAGTATTAAAATGAAAATTCGTCGTCGCTTCTGAAGAGTAAGGTAGAAAGCATTGTTAGCATTAAGAAGGGTCTCAAGTTATAATTAAGCACATTTTATGTTTCCGCTGCTATTTCAAAATGGTATTCTGTGCAAGCGTAGTTCTACCACGGATAATTTTTAATTTCAGGATTAATAAAATCCAGTTTTTATTTACGTGAACATATCTTATCTTTAATATTTTATGATATTAAAGTTATATAATAATAAAAAAAATTCTAACCTAGGAAAAACTTATTATTTTTAAATATGGCAAAAATTATTATTCCTTACCAATATTTCATGAATGATATAATAAACTTATAGTAAATAACTAACTAAAAGCATAAGTAAAAGTGCCGTCCACTCTCCATCGTATCGTAAAAGTTAAATTAATCCCCAACAACAGTGTGCCCACACAAACGTTTTGCGTTTGAAATAGTTTACTTTTTTAAATAAAGGTAACAAATTAGCACATAGTTCACCTGATGACATGTAGATGCTGTGGTACGTAGATGTCTACATTTATCCTCTGAGGACTAAGATAGGATTTCTCATTTCCAGGAAAAAGGATCTCCGGTTCTCAATACTATACGAAACACAGTTGCATTAAGTTGCTATTTTACGCTGTATTATTTAAAAGCATGGTCCCCGGTCGAGTCGACTCTTATTGTTGTTATTTGTGCGACAACTATAATATAACTGCAACATAGTTCTATCACGTTTTAAAAAGATGATGAAGATGCTATTATACCAGACAGACTTTAAGGCTAGTAGATAAAACGCAAGACAGGACTAATAGTGATGAATTCGTGCACTTTTCTAGCACGCTACACTCTTGGTGATTAGTATAAATATGAACTCGCTCTATACTGGTATTAATCTACGTTTATTACAAATTCACTATTAATAATTTATCTAGAGCCAGCGTGGGCGACACTTACTAGACAATGCAAGCCTAGCGCCATTACTGATTTTTATTAAAGTACCACGGTGTGGTAACTTGCATTCATGAACCTTGTTACCGTATTTGACGATTGCCTGATATCTTTATGAGCTGCCAAAACAGACTGTTTGAGTGGGAAATATTACACTAAGTTATTAGAGGTGTTTCAATAACAAAACGTCTTTTGTTTACCGAAGCACAGAGTAGTCAGAAAGGCTTTATGAAAAAAGGCAGAAGCGATTAATGTGGATCCTTATGTTTTTCATATTTAGGTTGCGCCGTAAAGAAATGACGTAAGAGTATCCACTACGGAATAGAGTGAAATGAAATAGTAGATGTGCAAAAGTGCCTTTCTTTTAGGATAAGTGGGCAAACGAACACATAGGCTACCCGATGGTAAGTGGATGTTGTGGCCCATGGACATCTACATTTATCCTCGATTAGGAATCAAAATGCTGCT
The DNA here is from genome assembly GCA_907164705.1 of Parnassius apollo. Classification (NCBI taxonomy): domain Eukaryota; kingdom Metazoa; phylum Arthropoda; class Insecta; order Lepidoptera; family Papilionidae; genus Parnassius; species Parnassius apollo. The sequence goes on from CAJQZP010000117.1 coordinate 7,728,757, forward strand.
GGGTTATCACCTCAGGGGTGATATTTGCCTTAGTTGCCACGCTTGGCAGGCAGATCGGCAACCGCAGATTTTTATTATGTATTTTGATATATATTATAGTATTAGTAGTAAGTAGCAGGAATGAGTCGGCTCATCCGTGGAAGGATCAAGCCCGCACAGATCAGCAGCCTAAAATAGCAGCTTAACGCTTAACGCTTTAAGCTTAACTTTTAACATAGTATAGCCACGTTGCAGCTACATTATGGTTGTAGCACGAATAGGTCGGCTCGACCGGGGAAGGCCCACGCTCTCACAGAATACCATCGTAAAATAGCAGCTTAATGCTGCTATGTTTCGTATGGTGAGTGTAGAGATCCGGAGACCTCTTTTTACTGGAAACGAGGCATTCCATCTTAATCTTTAGGGGTGACAACGCATCTGCATTTTGATGCTTAATCGAGGATAAATGTAGATGTCTATGGGCCTCAGCATCCACTTACCATCAGGTGGACTGTGTGCTCGTTTGTCACCCTTATTGTGTAAAAATATTACTATGTTGTTAATCATTATAAATGTAATAATGCATTTTTACTGTTACCGTATTCAGTTCAGTATGATTGAGGTCTTGCAAGATCATTAGGAATGAACCCATTTCTTCGCCTTCCGACGTTTTAAAGACTCCGTAAATCACAGACAGATAATTGATAGGGAATTATTCATAAGTGGGCTTCGAGGCGATTGTTTCGCACCGAATCGAATCAGTCTAATCGAGAAATGAATCGAATTGTATCAAACGGGTGAATCGATTGATTAATTGTCGTCACTGTCGGTGATTTATAAGTTCGCTTTGATCGAATGATGGATATCAACGGCTGGCGTGTATAATTTATGCGATTTCAGGTTGGAATCCGCTTACGCAACTAAGTTGAATGTACGAGTTATATTATTTTAAGTAATGCATGTGCTTTGTGAGACGTACGAGTATGTATTTTACATTTCTTTATTTATTAATGTAGCAAGTTATTTTTTCTCAAGTTTTGTATGATTTCGATGGTAGGTTTATGCTTTTAGTAAACAGAATTAGGTGTTGCTAACCTAAATCATAGAAAAATTAAACTGTTGACATCTTTGTGCAAAAAGGTATAGGTTTGTATATTACTTAGCACAACCGACCCATTCTGGCTTCGCACGGGTACGTATCTTCGGCCGGATAACCTGTGACGATCTAGGGGTCGTAGTGATGATTTTAACATCTTACTGCTTTGAGGTCCTAGACACAATTTATATATAAAACTTTTTGACAATTGTTCTCCACTGACGACAAAAAGAAAGTTTAATGTAGTATGTTATGCGGAAGATACGTATGAGAAATACTTATATGAAAGTACCTGTGCGTATTCGGCATCACCTACCCAATCTACTTCACACTCCCAAGACAGTACTTCAAATAATTTTTTGTACCACCTTCTTTCGACAAATATTATACCTAAGTATGTAACTTAACCTGTTTCGTTTTAATATAGATGCATACTTCAAACAAATAGCTAATATTTCTTCCGGCCATATAGCTTTTCGATTATTAGTATTTATTTCAGTGATATCCTTGGCAATAAAAGTTTAAGTTAAAGTCTATATACATACGTCCCACTCCTGAGACCTCCGCTAATTTCTGAGAGGTTTTTAGGTAAAGGAAGTGTCCGCCGCGCTGCTCCAATGCATGTTGGCGAACTTCACATATCTTGCATGCAGGTTTCCTCAAGATGTTAACCTTCAGGACACATGGTAAATCAGTACTTAAAATTGCTATTAACAATTTCATTGGTGTCGGCGGAGTTCGAACCCGGTTTGTTCGCGTACTATTAAATTTACAGCAAGTGCTAACCGTCTGAGCTACCACGGCTCATCATCTTTGATAATAATTGTTAATAACTCATGAAATTGTTCTCTGGATACACGATAATACATCTTAAAGTTTTCATCGTCTACTTTGTTAAACATAGTGTTAAATTCCCCGCTTATTTACCAATATTGAATGTGCATGCTTATCCAGCGTCTGTATTTGCGTTTTTTCTTTATGAAATGAACAAAAATCAATCTTATTTTTCTATGACGAATGTTATCCTCCTCTGAACTCTTTCATACTCTTCTCTCTCGTCTTAGCTCTTTTCTTGCTCTTCCATCACGTCCCATTAACTCAACACACCAGTACAAACTGGCTATCAGTAACATAGATTGCGCTTGTTTTTCGGTAGACTTGCAATGATTTTCCAGGTTAGTTTAGTTCGTGGTACACGTTCGGCTTAAAGATTTTAAAAATTTTTAGAGTATATACAATACAAAATTATTTGCCACACTGTACGCTTTTTAACCTCCGCAGCTACATATTATGTGTACATACGTAGGAAGTTCTCCCCTTAACACCAGATATATTATATATGAACACGATATAATGCATATAATTTGCTTCTTTTTTCTGTAAGGTTTCGAAGCTTGAAATCGAAGATTAAGATGAAGTATATGTATACGTAAAAATTTCTCCCGTCAACACGAAATATACTAAATATGTACATACAACACGACATGATATCGATTTCTTAGAATCAATTACATCGATTATTAATGATCAATTCGCCTATTTCATACTTTCATGGGCATACAATAAAAATCGTTGATTAGGGGTTATTACAACTGGGCCACGGATCCCGTTCGAGTTTGAACCCGAACTCATGACGCGGCTCACAAATTACAGATCGCTCGGTAATGCGATTGAAGCGTCCGCTTACCAAAACACTTAATACCTACAATCAAGGAGCTATCGGCGGCTCGATCTGTGCTTAATAGTCAAATTTATGCGTCGCGACCGATTTTAGCGCGGTGTGTTCGTGGAAGATGTGATTGATAGTGACGAAATCTTTGCGAGCTTTGTATTGAATATTTCAATGGGTGGAACTTTTTATCATTTTCATCTTGTCACTTTTCATTGACCTACTGTCATTTGTTTGTAAAAAAGAAACACGCATACTTGCAGCAGCAGGTGGTTTTGCGAGAGTAGAGCCGGTAATCTCTGGTAATCCCAACATATAATTTGTTTTTGATTTAAGTTGAGCATATATGGTTGAATTTTTCCATTATACTTTACAGCCTATCAAAAATCCATTGCTAAGCATAGGCCTCCTTTATTAGATGAAATATTTCCCATAGGTGCCAAGCTTGGCAGGTGAATAGGCAACCTTAGCTTTAGCATAGTTAGCTGATAAAGTAATTTTGAGAAAAGGTTCACATATTTATTAAATTAAAGTGACAAAAAAACTTACAGTCCATCTGATGATAAATAGCTATAGTCTACGAACACATGTTACCAAGCTCAAACCAATAAGGTTTCAGGTGTTTTGTCTCTTCTCAATAAAAAGTACGGCAGCTGTCGTAGTTACGATCACTACTACAAGGCGGTCAATATACTGATTGTTACCAATTTGCATTCTAATTCAAAAAAGCATGTAAATTAACGAAACTTTTATTATACTTAATATTTACTTTATTAGGAAGACGGACAGTATAGTAGGACCACTTTTATATATACATTTTTTCAATTTACGTGGTATGGCCATGCTACAGCTATATTACTGGTGTAGATATAGCACTAATGGGCTCAATTGGGGAAGGACCACGCTTTCACAGAATCCAAGCGTAAAATAGCAACTTAACGCTACTGTGTTTCATATAGTAAATGTAGGGAATCAGAGACACTTTTTACTGGAAACGAGCGATTCAATCTTAGTCCTCACGGGTGACAACGCATCTGCATTTTGATTCGTAATCGAGGATAGATGTAGATGTCTATGGAACACAGAAAGCACTAAATATGAGATAGACTGTGTGTTCTTTTGTCACTTTTATCTCATAAAAAATCTATTCTACTCGCGTATGCCAAGTGAACGTGTAGTGGAGGTGTAATAATATCCCGTTGGTATCGTAAGAGGCGACAGAGAAATACAAATCAAAAAATGGACGGCGGCGTCTTCCCAATAAAAACTAAAAAATACGAACTGAGGTTGCCTAGCCGTCCGCCAAGCGTGACAATCAAGGTATCTACTGCTACCCTCTCTGTGAGAAATATGTGGGTGGGTCTATGTTCAGCAGTGTATTTTTGACAGCCTGTAGCGGAAACGGTAACGACTTATGTTTAAGCATCAGAGTCAGAGCTCTTAAGCTACATTCCTGAAATTAAAACAACTAACAAAATTCAGGACATTTGAATTGTAAGCATAATTTCGTATGGTATTTTGCTCTGGGAACACGCGATACTGAAATTATATTTGTTTTACAGAAGAGGGCCGTTAAAGCTTTGATTAAAACCTACAGAGTCGCTTAGGCAAAATTTTTGAGGAAACTAATATAATAATTTTGACCTCTCAATACATTTATGAACATGTAATGTACGTGCACAAATATAAAAGTAGTTTCACAAAAATAAGTGATATTCATTCTGTAAATACCAGGAACAGACACAAGCTAGTAGTACCAGTTATTCGATTCCACCGAGTCACAAAATCCCGGAAAATGTACACAATTTGACCTGCACAAAGTTTAAAAATTTTATTAAACTACGTTTGTATAAAAAGGGTTATTATAATATTAAGGAATTTATTGATGATAATAATCCCTGGGAAGGGTGATCGCTACCAAGCTATTTCTAATTAGTTTTGTGTTGTTAACTGTAACATACATGATCGTAAGCTGTTATTTTTTTTAAATAATCCCGCTGGGTTTCTTGCTAGTTCTTTTCAGGACAGAGGTTTTTTTTCGAACTAGTAGTATATTAAAAAAGTGACTTTCAATAAGTACTATTAATAACCTATTTTGAATAAAAAAGGTTCTGTATCTGCTTCTGAATTTCTGCACTATAATATATCTAGTACGAGTAATTGTATATTAATTTAAAAGGCGTGAATCCCGAGAATTGCTTTCACAAATGAGATCAGTATGACTTCATTTGAGTGTTTTAGACGTTTTCAAATGTGATTTATACAAGAGATATTGTTTAAAGCTGTGGTGAGGGTGTTACCACCGATTGATCGATCGTCGATCGATGGCATCGAACGATGGTGAAAGGAATTAGTCGATGTCGATCGATAAATTCTACCACACCGATCGATTGACCGTATCGATCGATGATAGAATTAATTAGTCAACGTCAAAGGAGCTGTTTGAATATTCAATAATCTGCCCCGCTCCACCGACCGCTACTCAAAATGTTGTCTAGATGAATTTAAGCTATCTCTGGCCTTAAAATCGGTCGCATCCATAGTTTTATGCATTTCCATAATAATAACACGAGCAAAAGCGCACCGGCCAACAATAGCCCGTCTTCTACTGAATACATTTTGAAAGATACTCATGATGAGAACACAACCACGTCGATTAATTGTCGATCGACGATTGAATAATGTTTTATCGACCAGTATTCGTCGATCAACTAAAGCTATCACACCGATCGATCAACATCGATTGACGTCAATCAATGGCATAAATTGACGATCGATCGGTTGGTGTGATAATACCCTAAATTGTTTATAATGCGCTGGTAGTTGAACGAGCTTGGTGTGATCGCGTACTATAAAACTTTTACTCTTATCACCTAAGATACTAAGACTCAATGATTTCATTTTTATATCCTTTTATAGAATAATGGTGACAAATTAGCACATTGTCCACCTAGTGGCCCGACATCTAACTATATCCTCACTCAAGAATGAAAATGCAGATGCGTTGTCACCCCGGATGACTAAGGTAGAATGCCTCGTTTCGACTAAAATGGGTGTTCTGTTCTCTACACTTACCATACGCCACATGGCAGCATTAAGCAGATATTTTACACTGATATTCCGTGAGAGCGTGATCCTTTCCCGGTCGAGCCGACCCATTCGTGCTACAACAATAATATAGCTGCAGCGTGGTTTTACCATGTATATTTATTAACTGCTATATTTCTTGAAAATAAATTGTAATATTTTCCTTCAACAAAGCTACAAAATTGTTATACAAAAAATAATATAGTTTTACGGCATTACTATTGGTAGCAATTAAAATAATATCCATAACGAAAGTAAGAGACGATTAAATGATATATTAACGGAACTCTTTTAGCGCTAACATAACTTAGTCGGTGATCTATAGACCTTAAAATTTTTACAGATAATTAACTCATAATATCGATATCTAATAATAATATTCTTCAACCTGATTTGTTACTTTATGACAGTGTTCGCTAAAACGAACTAAACAGTCATAAATAAAATTTTGTTCTTTCTTTGCTTTTAATTCCATGATAAAAATCAAAATGCATATATTTGATAAAAGCACAAAATGTGTTTACAATAAAATTATTGCCTATATACGTCCCACAAGCTAGATAACTGTTGCGAAAATCCCCCCTTATGAAGAAATCTATGTGGGTAGTGTAATGTTAAGATATCGCACAGCTATACATAGGATTTCCCATTCCCCCATTTCTGGGAGAGTTATGGCTGTTCCATAATTCCTGAGCCCTAAGCCACTCTTAACCTTGGCTGTTCCATAATTACTAAGCCCTAAGCCCCTCATAACCTTGGCTGTTCCATAATTCCTAAGCCCTAACCCCCTCTTAACCTTGGCTGTTCCATAATTCCTAAGCCCTAAGCCCCGCTTAACCTTGGCTGTTCCATAATTCCTAAGCCCTAAGCGCCTCTTAACCTTGGCTGTTCTATAATTCCTAAGCCCTAGGCCCCTCTTAACCTTGGCTGTTCCATAATTCCTAAGCCCTTACCCCCTCTTAACCTTGGCTGTTCCATAATTCCTAAGCCCTAAGCCCCGCTTAACCCCTGCATGTTCACAGACATCACATGTCCATGAAATATATTTTTTATAATTTAACTATCTAAATCTAGACTAAATCTATCGCATTACCACAATCACTAACGAAGAAATAAACAGGGTTGTGAAAGTAAAGCACGGTACGACTGTGCTTTACTTTCACAACATCTCAACACAAAGCGCTTAGTTTAATCTTATTTCCATTATAACAATGCATTAAATTCTTCATACAGTTCGTGTTGCTATCGGGATGAAATATTGGATCACATTACATCTTATTAGCACACAGACAAACAAACAAACAAAAACGTTAAGAACAATGGGCGGCTGCAGAAAACAATGACGGAAAGAAATCGTTTAATCCAATTACAATGATATACATGGATGCTGACGAAAGGTTTGGATGGATATGACCATTTTTTAAGTCACATTGATACTCGTAAATATTTTCGGACATGTTGAACGTTAAGACACTGTATTAATCAATATTCATAAGCATATACATTTTTGTGTGGTCTAAGCTGATTCAAACACAGTATAACATGAATAATATAACACATCCATATCCATCACACCATGTCACACCTATGCCGGTAATTACTATGTCGTGTCGGTAGTAACAAGTACCTGATGTAAGTGATACTACTGGCCGCATGAAGAAGCTCAAAGTCGCTCAGCAAGCTATGGAGAGAGCTATCATCGGATTTTCTATGCGTAACAGCATTCTAAATAAAGATTTTTACAGTAGAACCAGTTACCGACATAACCAGTAAGCTGAAGTGACACAACTGATGGGGAAGAATAACTTCTAGGTAGAATAGAAGTTTTGTCGTCTAGCAGGATTTCCTACCATTTTCCTTTAGTCACCTATTAAGACACCACTGGATGAGATAGTCACTCTTACGGCGCTGCTAATAATGTGTAAGGATTATTTTTTGTAGTATGCATCATACGTAAAGAAGATGAATTTATCGTTACAGTTGCATCATACTGACAGCTACGGGACTAATTTGGGCAATGGATTCTCTTCCGCCGCTACTACAAGGCTAACACTATATTTTGTAAGTACAGCAAATTAAAAAAACGTGAATGTGGTTTTACTATGTTCCGCTCAATAAGAACATATATTTTTTTTCTTTAATTAATTACAATAATATGAAATAACGTAAACACTGACGCCCGTTACCAATAGGCAGAGACTACGGAGTTTCAGATCCTGACCACCACTCTTACTTTTTCACTTACTTCATTTTATCATACATGTTCGTCGGTTAACAGTACTTTTAATTAGGCTATCTTCAATATATTACCGATTTGGTCAACAAATTTCCATCTAGAGCTTACCTTGCCGACTCTGCTATTCACTTCTGCAGCATAAATTTGCTTTGTCACACTTTCTTAATTCATTCTTTCTCCTTGTCCAAACCACCTATTAGTTTCTTTCTTAATCCTAATGAATCTTGCAAACCGCACTTTTCTCATAGCATAAAATTTCTCACACTCTCATTCAGAGTCAACTCTAATATAATTCTTAATGACCGCATTTCTATAGCATTTATTTCACTTTCATGCTTCTTCTGCCACACCCGAATTTCACTACCATACATTAAGGATAGGCTAGCACAGCGTTGTGAATTGTCAATAGTGGCTTTTGTGACACATTTTGACTTCCTACAAAAGAATAATAATATATTTAAACGAAATTAAAGTAGACATAAATAATAAAATTTTACACATTATCAATTAGTATTTTAGATAGATTTTATTCATACACATAATATTTTTCCAAAGTCTTATCAATGTTAACTTAGCTTATCAGTTCGGTATAACTTATGTGCCTAGAGCGTGGTCCAGCAAATGGGTGGTCCGTGTTACCGTTTTATCATCACGACCGGATGGATAGGGGCCGCGTAAAGTAGAAATATCGACTAGCTTCTAACAAATGGGAGCATAAAAGTTATACGACAACAGTGTAATACTTTATGACTGTACGATTGCATGTTGACATTTGTTGACAAGAAATACTGATGCAGGTTTGTTAATTCTATTTCTTAAATAATACTTATTAAAATTGGATATGTCAAACATTTTTATCAATTTTTAAGATATTTAGGTTCTAAATCAGCCCACTATTCGGGCATTTGATAACCTGGCCTACGGTGGTGCGATTTAAAGACGTTTTTCGACCAACAATATCTTCAAATTTGTCAACAAATTATATTAAAAACTGAAGGTAGCCGGGCTAACTATGACATTGGGTCATCAAACATCTCAGTCTCCCGTGACCATGGGTGTTGTAAAGCACCCGAAACATCGGGAATTAAAAATAAGTAAAAGTAGTTAATTACGCGATAAAATCCGTAAATTTAGTTTTATTCAACAAATTATAGGTTACAAACTATTTGTTATCTGGTTTTGCCTTTCCAAAAATATAAACACAATAAGTAACAGGAAAGACAGTAAATTAATTTAAACGAAATAGATGCCTGCGACGGGAGTGTGACAATGCCTGTGCTTCTTAAGCAAATTTGACGTTTTGGTCAATTTACTTTTAAAGCCAATTTTTTGACATTTCAGTGGATAGCAGTCGTAAACGCTGGTTTTGTTCGTAAGCGCCTCGTATGCTGAGCAGATGGACGATCAACATGCATTTTTTAATAAACTTCTAGTAACAGACTTTTTTTCAAGTGAAACAAACAAATTATCTACTACAATAAAATCAAAAGAAATGGAAAAACGACATTAAATTTCAAATATACTTTTTTAGAATTTAAAAAATATTTATAAGTCAAACTTGTTTTATGAATGAAATAGCGAAAAAGTCAAATTTTTCTACCAGAACGTACTATGAAAGTTCCAGCAACAACAAACGTAGGCGTGTGATATTAATGACAACTATCTCATTTGTTTTATCTAAAGTGGACCATTCACTACCTTTTATGTGAGCTTCATTTGACCCCTAGGACTTTGCCGCTCACAAATTCAATGTCGTACCGTCACCTGTCAAAATAGACCAACGGTTATCGGTATACACAGCTCATTACAACGTTAAATCCTAGTTTTTTGTTAGAGGTTTGACAGCATTTGCATATAAATTGGGATGAATACGTTGAGCATCGTAAGCTAAATGACAGTAATGGCGTTAACATTCTAATAGGTCGTGTTTTTTATCTCGGTACGTTGTTGAAAGGTCATAATTTTAATATTGAAAACTACATTAAAGTGATAAAATATTGTTTTACATTGCTTTTTGGGTTAAAGCAATATTTTCCATAGAACTAGACATGTGTCATTCATTCATTTCTAGTGACCCGATCATTCAAGTATTTGTCTTACGAACAAGGTCATTTAAATGGATCATTTCGAGTTTCAATACTCTATATGATCTATGAGACCCGCTCGATAACGGTCGTCGGACCTCTCCTCTTTGGTCGTAGATCCTGCCTATAGTTTGACCCGGAACGTTTAAAATACTTAATTGCAGTCATCAATACTTTGATGGAACCTGGGTCAAATGAACGAAGAATTTACGACTGACACAAGACACATAGAACATTATCTTCATTATGGCCCATCACAAGTCCACTGCTGGAAATATATCCCCCAAAGCTCGGTCCTCGGTCACCTACCACAATTAACTAACTGCAACTCTGAACATGTCGTCACTCCATCTAATATGAGTCAAACCCACACTTCACTCCCCATCGGATGTCCGTTCTTCGAGCTATATCGTCGGACAATTGCCATCTTAGCTTGCTGATCTACTGAGATATATCAGTAACTCATTTTCTTCTGCAAAGATCCTCGTTATGGACTTTATCCTGCAGAGAAATTCCAGGCAAGGCCCTTTCTAACGCACGCTCAGTGGCTTCATACGGCCAGTAGCGAAGAAACAACACATTTTAGTTTCGTAAGCCATCACTGGCAATTCAACTTTTTTCAACTTTCAAGATTTTGAGTAATATCAGACAAGAAGATTACTAGCCGCCCAGTTTTAGTTAAGCTTGAATGGTGCTCCTGTTTGGTAACCTCACAACGTGGCGGCAGCATAGTTATTGATACTGCGTTGAATAAAATATTTATATATTTTTTACTATACTAAGCTAGCGATTGACTACAATCCCACTTAATGGTAAGTGATGACGTAGATGATGGTGAAGCGCACTGACTTAATAAAAGCCTATTCACTCTTGCCTTGAAGACACCTACATCATAATCGGATGTACATATTTTCTTTTGTAGAATACGTATATAACCATTAATTGCCTAAAGTACTTAAATGGCTCATCAAAGACGTTTACGAATTACGATTTACCATAGTCATAAATTTTGGCAGGTAGCAGGTTGGTTACCATTACTGCACCAAGGCTCTCACTCCGTAGAAGATGCTCAACGCCACGTGTTTAGGAATACCCATATTAGGAAGTTAATAATATTCTAACATATATGTGAAGTTTAGAGTAGCTTATTTTTAAGAGAGAGCATATGTACGTATGTTCCCTTCTCTCACATTAAGCCGCGAAACCAAGCAGCCCTATATTTTTGCTCCGTAAACAAATATCTGTACTTGGTAGAGCCATGCTGCAGCTATTTTGAGTCTAAATTGAGTATAGATGTATATGTCTATGAGCTATAGCATCCACATACCATCAGGTGGACTGTGCGCTCGTTCATCACCTTCAATATAAATAAAATGGTAACATTATCCATGTATTTGAAGTCAATTAATAAGGCTTTATTAAGGATAACTCAAAAACTAGTGCTCAAATCTTGATTAAATTTATATGGGACCACACCAAAAAGTTCTCTGGTAAGACACGTAAAAAATTCAGTCAAATTGAGTCCCTCCTGCTCTTTAAAATTGGTTAAACACATATTATATGTATAGTGGTGGTCGTGTCCCCGGTCGACACTATATAGAAAAATGCTTTCGGACTACTGACGGAAGTGCTACTGATCCTTTCTTTGGCTGCTACAATAACAATTTTTGCATTACATTACAACAAACGATAAACTGCAGTAAACGCATCCAAACTGATTGCTTATTAATCATCAGGTTGACTGACGTTAACATAAACTTTTTGGATCTCTGAATGCAAATTCTTTTTGTGACCTCTTTTAACCTTCGCGTGACCCTTACTTCATACGTTGAGTCGAATTCTAAAGTGAATTGTTCAAACGTTACTCAATTTATTCACACTTGTGAATTTTTGGAAATGTTTTGTGTATTTTTTATCATGTTTTGAAAGTAAGAAAAAAATAAGAAGAATAAGGAGGAAACTTTATTTTGACACTGACTATTGACGCACATAATAAACTTAAAATACGTATTTAATAAATTTACGTATTGTAAATACGTATTGTAAAATAACTTTATTTTCAGATTTAACTTAAAAACTCTCTTGAAATTTCTTTCCTTCAGAAGTAAGTTCTACTCTCATTCTTTTACAGTGCATGCAGTTAAGTTATGGAGTTCTCTTCCTGCTTTAATTCGTGAGGCTCAAACAGTGTCAATGTTTAAAAGACGAACTAAAGAACACTATTCGTCTTTTTCGTCACAATTATTTATTTACTTATTTTATAGGAGAGGATTTAAACGAGCATGCGGCTCACTTGATGGTAAGTGATTACCGCCGCCCATGAACAACTGCAGCACCAGGGGAATTGCGGATGCGTTGCCGGCTTTTTAAAAAGGAAGTATACTCTTTTCTTGATGGTCTCTAAGTCCCTAATTTAATACATGACGAGTGTTTGTGTATCTATATGTTTCTTTGTATATATTAATATTATAATAATTATAATAGTATTGAGTGCATTCAGCACACTCAATCTGCTCTCTTTTAATCTGTCCAGTACCAGGCCTACTGGGAGAAATTTCAATATGAAATAAACAGTAAACAGTACTTTTGTACAAAAGATCTGTTTATTTTTAAATTGTAACATTAGCTTGTGTATATATAATTTTTTTAATAAATAAATTTGGCTTTGTACGCCAAATAAATGCCAAAAAGGATATCACTTAGTATTGTGTTGTAGTCAAACCGCAACTCTGATTTTTAGATATAAATAATGATTGTGAAGACAGACAACATAGAAAATATATAAATATGCAAATTTATTCCTCAATCAGTGTTGACGTACATAATATTATGTATCTTTAACTACAGTGGAATGAGGTCAAGTAATAATAAATTTACAAAATATAATACATAAAATATACAGCATGCAATTCTAAAGCATTGCGCATCACGGAGTAATAATGCGACTTAATGATGGCTAGATGCGGTATTATGTCAAATTATTTCATACCGATCGGGAAAAGTCAAGGTGACCGACTGTGAACGCGGTTTACGTATAATGACACAATAAAATAAGAAGTGAGAATTATGGATGTGCTGTTTAATATAAAAGTAACGTTACATCTGGGCTCAGTTTGGTATCATCTCGCGAGTGCACTGAAAGAAAACATCATGCAATCATCACCTATTTTGGCACTTGGGTGGAATTTTTTATTCAGATTTATATGTGACAACCCCTAAAGTATATAGTGAAAGAACTTTTTTACCGTCTGGAAAAATATATAATATATATGTGTGAACGGAATAGCAGTCTATGGTATTGATATTTAAAAAAAATAAAGACAAAATTTTTGAATTAAACGCCTGAAAGTTGTTTCTTGAACAATTTTTTTATAGGTTAGGGTGACAAACGAGCACCCAGTCCACCATATGGTAAGTGGTTGCTGTGGCCCAGAGACACCTACATGTATCCTCGATTACGAATCAAAATGCAGATGCGTTGTCACCCGTGAGGAACTAAGATGGAATTCCTCGTTTCCAGTAAAAAAAGAATCTCCGGATCTCTTCACTCACCGTACGAAACACGGCGTATTAAGCTGCTATTTTACGCTGGTATTCTGTGAGAGCGTGGTCCTTCCCCGGTCGAACTGACCCATTCGTGCAAATATATATATATATATATATATATATATATATATATATATATATATATATATATATATATATATATAAGCAATAAGGTAGCTACAGCGTGGCTCTACTACGTATGGTAACAGGTTAATTTATAACGAGCGCTCAGTCCTTGAGCTACCCCGGCTCTTCATGTTTACCTAATTATTTTTACTTTTTCTTCTATTAATTTTAACATAACATATACAATTTAATTATAGTAACAGTAAAATAACTTAAACTAAAAGTATCATTTATACAACAAAAAATTCAAGAACGCTGACTGCGTTTCCAAACTTCCGTTTTCTCGCTGGACCGAAAAAAGAACCAGCCCTCTTAGCTCCAGTAGCGACAACAAGTCGCAGACACTGTTCCTTTAGAAAATTAATCGCTCTTGGACACCACGCACCGATAATCAGTACACCAAATGTTACAAATATGTATTCATCAATTATATTTAAGTTTAAGAACGTAAGGCGAATTTGTTGTCGTAATTTTTAACTTACTTTACATTTACATACATTTGTAAATTTACTGAGATAATACGGAAAAGCAAAATCATAATATTATTAAATATGAACAAACTTAAAATTGCTGTGTAAAAACAAAAATCAGAGTCATATTAATTGGCTAGATAAAAATAAACGTGTACCTTGCAAAGATACCATAATAAAAAATATATCAAATGAAAAGACTTATTATTTAGGTTATGTTAAAAAAACATTTCATAAAATCGTTTTATTTTTATGCAATGAAAATAATAAAACCAACAGTTTAGGCGCTTTAATGCTTTTTGCCGAACAATTGCGGAGAGTGAAGTCATGATTTCATACCTACACACTGGACTAATAACTTAAATTGATAATTTTAAAAACCCCTGAAACAAAAAGAGCCGATGATCTTTAAACGATAAAACAGATTTTTGAAACAAAGGTAAGTACACCAAAAACTAGAACACCTTTCAAACAAAAAAAATTAATCAAATTCAATTATTCTTCACTTCATGAGCTACGATTCACAGACAGACAAACAAATACACAGATTCTCAAAACAAAATTTTATCACCCCTCTGTTTTCGTCGAGTGTTTAAAAACGGCCTAAATGTAAAGCTTCTTAATAATACATAAACACTGACGCCTGTCACCCTGACATACCTCTCCAGCCTCCTCCACATCCATATACCTACGCATACATGCTCATCGGTTAAGGGTACTCTTAATTTGGCCCATTTTCAATATATCGCCAATTTGGTCGATAAAATTTCGCCTAGGACATCCCTTTCCGACTCTTCCGTTCACTTCTGCAACATAAATTTGGTTTGTCACTCTTTCCTCATTCATTCTTTCCACATGACCAAACCACCAAAGCATTCCTTTTTTAATCCCGGTCACATCATCTTGCAAACCACAATCTTCTTTTATCACACAATTTCTCACCTTGTCACTCAGATTCAACTCTAACACACGACAGCAACCGCATTTCTATTTTCTACTGCGTTTATTCTACTCTCGTACTTCTTCTGCCACACCCAACTTTCACTACCATAAGTTAAAGTAGGGACTAACACAGCATTGTGAATTGCTTCTAATTAAATCACTTTATATTATGCCTTTTGTTCATTCATTTTTTATTTGAAAGAAAGTATTCAAGGAATATAAATTTTTCATTTTACAGATAAAACTTAAAAATATTTTAGTATGTTTTCTTTTTACTTTACAGCTCCTCACAAGACTGCTGCCAAAACAAGCTTCACCCTAAGAAACCTGCCATGCATCCATCGACATCCTGCATCTAGTATATTAATATAGTATATTCTATACTAAATTGAATATATTATATAAATACTAAAGTTCATCTACTTTTAATGTTTTTGTAACATACAGTAGAAAACATTAAAAATGAATGAATTCAACCTTCCAAATATTTGTATATTATAATATTTTAGAGTCATTTAAAGCCGCTAATCAGTATTGGATTGGCGAAATCAAAACTTACTAAAGTAAATTTTCTTTAGGTCTGTAAAAGATGAGGTCCATGTCAAACATATTACTCTTTGTAACGGCTAATAATATTCCAATTTGATATAGTTACTTCTCTTTGAAAATTAAACTTTTTACTCTACATGTACAATGTATAGAGAATCTCCTGAAAAGAGGAAACATCACACCTCTTGATTTTAATACAAGACCGTATTTGGCCTTACCTAATATATTTTATAAACCATGAGACAAAAGAAATAAATTCTGACCTTAGTTATCGATTTTAAAATATCAGAAAAACGCTTTCAACGCAAAAAATCTGCTCAAAATTTACAATCAAAATTTCTACTGAACTTGACATTCGAATCTAAAACCTAAGCAGTCTATATATAACAGTTAAAGCCCGAATCTTGAACCTACACGGACTATACAAGTTACATAAAACTAATTATAGCATAATTATATACTACTAGTAATCCGCCCCGGCTTCGGAGCGGGATTTCTGGATCTCGATCACATCGCCACCAAACGGGTCCGATTGTAAATCGCTCAAGTCATTTTCGAGTTTTTGCGAGACTAACGCACAGCAACTTTATATTTACAGAATATTACTTAAATTATAATTATAAGAAATAGTTTCATGAGTTTTATTATATATGTATAAAGTCCTAAGTATCCTTACATGATTTAACGAATATATTTGTAAACCATATCCAAATTTGTCCAGTAGACCCTTCGCACTCCAGTTGCAATCATTGAAAATATAATACCAGTGTAAAAAACACGATCTCTGGTAAAGCAACTAGATGTGTCCTTAATCTTAATGTCCCAACATTAGTGCTCTTGATGTCTTCGACTACGTTGACCATGATTTTATTTTAAGTCATTTTTTTGATTATTGGGAAAAAATAACCACTTAATGAGATAATGGTCAAAAATATGATATTTAAATTCATGAGCTTATTTCACGTTTTTTTATAGGATAAGGGTGGTACAAACGAGCACACAGTCCACCTGATGGTAAGTGGTTACCTTGGCCCATAGACATCTATCCTCGATTACGAATTAAAATTGAGATGCGTTGTTAGCCGTGATAACTAAGATGGAATGCATCGTTTCCAGTAAAAGGGCTTTAAAGTGTCCTAAAGAAGGGAAAATCATAGCGTTCTGTATGGCAAAAATATGGCATTAGTTTCACACAAACTTCGTGACAAAAAGGGGATAATTATAATGAGATAAATTTGTGATAAGACCGTGTAGTGACGTGACGTGTCTTAAGAGGCGACACTGAGAAACAAACCAGTGCTTTTCTAATATTAACTAAAAATAAAAAACTGTGTTTGACAACCCGCCCTCTAAGCATCGTAACTAAGCTATGGTATATAATCCCCTAAAGAGGCAATCTATGGGTAGGTATACGTTGAGCAGTGAACTATTAATAGGTTGTAATGGCAACATTAAGTTTGTTAGAGATGTATTGTGTAGGATTGACACAGAAGTACGTGTGAACGAGATAGAAAAAACTAGGAAGTATGACAATTAATGTAACCGTAGGTTTTCTTATATTTACGCGAACACTTCACATTTAAATAATACAAGTTTTTACGGATTTTATCGCGTATATTAACTTTTTTATAAACCTGAAGTTAAGAGTACTTTATAGCACCCATGGTCACGGGAGACAGATGTTCAACGTTCAGATGTCATAGTTAAGCGCGGTTCGCGGTTAACTACATATTAACTACAGGTTACCATAGATTAAAATTTTAATCTGTGATAACGTGGTTCACTATGTCATTTGGACGTTGAACATCTCAGTCCCCCGTGAACATGGGTGCTGCAAAGTAGTCGAAACGTCGGGTATATAAAAAACTTAATATGTACGCGATAAAATCCGTAAAAACTTGTATTATTTAACCGTAGGTCTCTAATTAGTTTAGTTTTTGTAAAATGAAATTAAATGTCATTATTATAGTGAAATAAATTTATATAAATAAAAAAAACTGCGAGTACTGATTCTGATATAATGCCAAAAATGTAATTTTATTTATATCATCCAATGTCTGTAGCTGAAAAGATTGAATTTTCAGCATTCCTTTAAAAACTCAAAAATTGGCCAAAAATATATCACAAGCAAACGCAAATTTCCTTTTCTATCTTTAATAATAGTTAAATTAGAATCGCGTTTAAGCTCCACGTTATGGGAAAGCAACATAATTAATATTTGTCCCGTTTTTTTACTACTCAATCATTGTCAACGTATTTAGACTGATTGACGTTTGCTTCTGACGTGATCTACGCCGCTCTGTGTACACTGGCGACGGAGTTATCTCACCACCATCTAGAGCTAGCACCAGTTATAATTTTCAAACACGCTTCTTGTTCCACCTGGCCGTGACTTCTTGGCTTTGATGCTATCGAAATGGATTTATGATTGGTTATCATTATATACAGTGTGTTTAATAATATTTATATCTGTTTTCTACGCTTATAATGGGTAGTTGCAATGGACTATTTGTTTGCTGTGTTTAAGGAGTTCTTGTCAATAGTTTTTTTTTACTGACTGATCAGTGGTTGACTACAATCCCCCCAGATCGTAAATGGTAATGAGGTCTTAATAAGTAAATTGCCAAGTCTTAGCGTAGTATTAAAAACATGGAAATACTTTTATTTATTTAAAACAAAACTGAATGCAGTTGGATCAGAATCGCGTTTTGTGACTTTTTCTATGAGAGTCCTAAGATGGCAACAGGGGACTTGTGAAGGGCTCTAAATATGATGATGATGATGAAAGTAAAAAATCTTAATTAGTTTCACAATATACCATTAATGCTATACCCGTAGAATGTATTTGCAGTAGAACCATAAACAACGACGTTGCCACTGCATAAGTGATTTGAACGAGCCGGCCATAAAGCTTGAAAAATCGATAATCAATGGGGATCAGAAGTTCTCGAGTTGGAAATATTGATGATGATGTTTGCTGTGTTTAAGGAGTTCTTGCCAATAGTTTTTCTTTTACTGACTTATCAGTGGTTGACTACAATCCCCCCAGATCGTAAGTGGTAATGAGGTCTTAATAAGTAAATTGCCAAGTCTTAGCGTAGTATTAAAAATATGGAAATACTTATATTTATTTAAAACAAAACTGAATGCAGTTGGATCAGAATCGTGTTTTGTGACTTTTTCTATGAGAGTTCTAAGTTCAACAGGGGACTTGTGAAGGGCTCTAAATATGATGATGATGATGAAAATAAAAAATGTTAATATAGTTTCACAATATACCATTAATGCTATCCCCGTAGAATATATCTGCAGTAGAGCCATAAAAAACGACGTTGCCACTGCATAAGTAATTTGAACAAGCCGGCCATAAATCCATCAATAATCGATGAGGATCAGAATTTCTCGAGTTGGAGATATTGATGATGATGTTAAAGTATAGTTTTAATTTCAACCAGCCCTAGTAGCTCGGGAGAGTCGTGTTTGTGTTTTGAAATAATACTAGTTTTTACGGAATTTATCGCGTATATTTAATTTTTTAAATACCCGACGTTTCGAACGCTTTACAGCACTCATGGTCACGGGCGGGACGGAGATGTTCAACGTCCATATGTCATAGTTAACCGCGGTTACCATAGATTAAAATTTAACTTTTGTTCCGATCTATACATTATGAACTTATGGTATCTTGAAGTCTTGCAGTTGTATGCTTGGGTTGGGATTTAATTTTATTTATTATCGGATCCCAAGCAGATGGTAGCACCCAGCCATCTTCTCTATTGAAATTAGGATGTTTTTTGATTTCAATAGCCTCGCGAATCATCCTTGGAAGGAATCGGTGTTCTTTAGCGAGGATTTGTGGTCTATCAAATCTGATGTAGTGACGGGGGCGATCCTGTACGTGTTCACAGACTGCAGACTTCCCGGAGCGTCGATTCTTCACATCAGCTATATGTTCTTTAACGCGGGTTTTTATTGATCTTTTAGTTTGTCCTATGTAGGTGAGACCACATTCACAATCAAGCTTGTACATTCCTGCATCTTACTCCTCCTTCCACAATAGGTAGCCAGATGTAAGGCAGTGTCTGAGTAAAACTACATATTCTACGGGCATGTTGTTTTCTTCCAGCCTTCTAGTTACAATTGAGATGCAGTCTTCAACAGGTAAGCATGTAAACAATGACTGCACATCAAAACTGACTATAGTTTCATTGTCTGCCAGATGTAGGTCTTTAATCTCGCTGACAAAATGGTAGGAATCCTTTATGTGTGCTCTTGTATGTCCCCTGAGCGGTGAGAGTATTTTCGGTAAGTGTTGAGCCAATCTGTAAGTTGGTGAATCGATTTGGCTCACTATGGGACGTAATAAGTGAAGCCGGCCACAGTCGAGCGTGTACCTGCTGTACTACCATATGTTAGAGGAGTCACTGACAAGATTGGCTACATCTTGAAGTGTGCTTCCATCAAAACATACTTCAAGCCGCTGAAGAAGATTGGTCAGTTTTTACCATCAGTCAAGTGTAATGTCCCTCTGCAAGATGCAGGAGTGTACAAGCTTGATTGTGAATGTGGTCTCTCCTACATAGGACAAACTAAAAGATCAATAAAACCCGCGTTAAAGAACATATAGCTGATGTGAAGAATCGACGCTCCGGGAAGTCTGCAGTCTGTGAACACGTACAGGATCGCCCCAGTCACTACATCAGATTTGATAGACCACAAATCCTCGCTAAAGAACACCGATTCCTTCCAAGGATGATTCGCGAGGCTATTGAAATCAAAAAAACATCCTAATTTCAATAGAGAAGATGGCTGGGTGCTACCATCTGCTTGGGATCCGATAATAAATAAAATTAAATCCCAACCCAAGCATACAACTGCAAGACTTCAAGATACCATAAGTTCATACTGTATAGATCGGAACAAAATTTAAATTTTAATCTATGGTAACCGCGGTTAACTATGACATATGGACGTTCAACATCTCAGTCCCGCCCGTGACCATGAGTGCTGTAAAGCGTTCGAAACCTCGGGTATTTAAAAAGTTAAATATACGCGATAAATTCCGTAAAAACTAGTATTATTTCAATGTGTAGTGTTCGCGTAAATATAAGAAATCATCGTGTTTGTGTTTGCTGAGAACTTACCGTTGATTTGACTGTACGTGAATAACCCGGGTTCGATTCCAGCGAGCGCCAATGGATTTTTTGATTGTAATTTTAAGAGTTGATTTTACATGGTAGAGCCATGCTACAGCCATATCGTGGTTGCAGCACGAACGGGTTGGCTCGACCGGGGTAGGACCACGGCCTCACAGAATACCAGCGTAAAATAGTAGCTTAATGCTGTTGTATTTCGTGTGGTGAGTGTAGAGAACCGGAGACCCTTTTTACAGGAAACGAGGCATTCCATCGTCGTCACGGGTTAAAACGCTTCTGAATTTTGATTCGTAATCAAATAAATAGATGTAGATGTCTATGGGCCACAGCAATCACTTACCATCTGGTGGACTGTCTGCTTGTTTGTCACCCTATTCTATTAAAAAGAACGTTAAAATCCCGGGTTCGATTTCTGCGAGAGCCAATGAAATTGTTAATTGTAATTTTAAAAGCTGATTTACCATTTGCCCGTTAGTGAAGAAAAATGTCGTGAGGAGAAATACATATCTGAGAAATTAAAAAAAGTTGATGACATATGAATTCCGCAAACATGCTTTGGAACACCGCGGCGGTCACTTCTTTTTTACCATTCAAAGCCAGGGTTTGGCTACTGCCATGACTGGTGGTAAGTGATAACACAGCAAAAGATGGAAAAGCGCCATGTGTAATTTATCATTGACTTTTAGTCACCTACACTGTTATCTAATGAAAAGACAAATTAAATTGCTGATAAATTATTCCATTCCTTTGCTATACGCACGACGGACGACAGCAAAAACTTCCTTGCTCTAAAACCTGAGAGGATAAGGAGGAATGAGAGGAGGGCAAGTGCCCAGCAGTAGGGAATATACAGTCAGTAACTTTAATTTTTAGCTTCAATACAGGATGCTC
Organism: Parnassius apollo; assembly: GCA_907164705.1. Taxonomy (NCBI): domain Eukaryota; kingdom Metazoa; phylum Arthropoda; class Insecta; order Lepidoptera; family Papilionidae; genus Parnassius; species Parnassius apollo. Next base: position 7,750,588 of record CAJQZP010000117.1, read on the forward strand.
TGTGTTGTATGCTTCCTCTTATGCTTAAGAAAAGTATTAAACACTTAGTTTGCCGCACTACTCCAGTGTGTATTAGTGGAATTCACATGTCCCAGAAATGTTTTCCGGTCATGTGGCCTCACTATGTGGACTCCGCATACAACCAAGAACGCATTAATTTGGTAACAGCCAGCGGTCAGCGTAAACCCGTCCGTGGAGAGAGGGAGATGGAGTTGAAGCTAGGCAACACGATCTACCTGCATAATGCCATCGTGGCTTATATAATGGGCGACTGCATCCTGGGCCTAGACTTTATGAGGAATAATTGTTGTGAGGTCGACGTTAAGCAAGGTGTTTTGAAATGTGGGGAGGAGGAACTTTTTTATGGAAGGTGCGTTACCAGGGAACGTGTACAGCATTAAGAAGATTGTTCTTCCGCCGAGATCGGAAACGATTGTGATAGTTAGTCTTCCTAGAAACCCTGGACAAGCTCACCGTTGTGTACTTGTTAAAAGGGTAAACAATGACCTTCCATGGAAAGTAGCTCGAACGAAAAGTACTGACATCTCAGGAGTACGTGTGCTGAACCTTTGTGATCAGGAACAGATAATACAAAAAGGCATACTGGTTGTTACTTGTGAGGAAGTGGATTGGTTACGTTGGTGCCAATATCTATCGAGTGGGATACCCCCCCCCCCAGCAAGGGTGCACAAACGAGAGTGACCACACTTTTAGAAGACTGTCGCAGCGTTCTCTCCCCGAATGAAATGGTCAAGGCGAAGAAGTTGTTACTCAAGTACGCCGATGTATTGTCGTCAAACGATGCTGACATGCCAGGCTTAGTTCAACACAAAATAAACACAGAAGAAGAATTGCCTATCCGTCAGCGGCCAAGAAGATTGCCGGTAGCACGTGAAAAGAAAGTGGAAACCATGATTGAGGGAATGGTGACGGATGGTGTTATTGAACCTTCATCTACTCCATGGTGTTCACCCGTGGTGCTGGTAAAGAAGAAGGACGTCAGCATGCGGTTTTGTGTTGACTACCGCCGTCTGAACGACGTTACGAAGAATGACAGCTATCTTTTGCCAAGAATTGATGACACGCTGGACATGCTTACAGGAGTTAAGTGGTTTAGCACGCTGGGTCTTAAAAGTGGCTACTGGCAAGTTGAAATTGACACCAAGGACAAGGAGAAAACTGCGTTCTCAACGGGAAAGGGTCTATGGCAATTTAAAGTAATGCCGTTAGGGTTGTGCAATGCTCCAGCAACGTTTGAAAGGTTGATGGAACTTGTACTTACCGGGCTAATTGGCGATGCCTGTCTGGTCTACTTGGACGACATCATCATCGTAGGCCGTATGTTTGAGGAACACCTTCAAAACCTGGAACGTGTGCTCATGAAGATTCCGAGTGCCAACCTCAAGCTGAGTCCGAAGAAATATTTACTATTCAAACGCCAATTTATTTTTTGGGGTATGTAGTATCGGAAGAAGGTATTCGCACGGATCCAGAGAAAATCGCAGCTGTCGAGGATTGGCCGGTCCCAAAAGACAAGACGCAGTATTGAATTTGGCGAGACAAGCGAAGCTTCGGAGCGAAATAAAGTGAATCAGTGTGATTAATTATTAGTGTTTTAGGTTTTAAATTGGTGTTCGGTTATAAAAGTGTAAATTTTGGTAATTCAATCGGCAGTTTTTATTGTCACGAACCTCAAGCTCGAATTTCACTGCCAAGCACATAAAATTACAGCCTATATACGTCCCAACTCTGGGCACAGGCCTCCTCTCATTTCTGAAAGTGTTTTAGGGCAGGGAACTGTCCGCCGCGCTGCTGAAATGGGTTTTCATCACATTTCTTCGAAATATATATTTTTTTCTTATTTCTCAAACATGCTGGTTTCCTCACGATGTTTTTCTTCACCGCCGAGTAGGTGGTAAATTATCACTTAAAGTTATAGTTAACAATTTTATTGGTGCCAGCGGGGATCGAACCTGGGTTGCACGCATACTGTAAAGTTTACAGCGAGCGCTTACCATCTGAGCTACCACAGCCAAGTCAGTTAGTACTAAAACTTATACTAATGATTATTTACCTATTATATATTAGGTCTGCAGCACGAATAGGCTTTAACGGGGAAGGACCACGCTCTAACAGAACACCATCGTAAAATGGTACAAAACCGGAGACTATTTTTACTGGTGACGTGGCGTTTCATTTTAGTTCTCAGGGGTCGCACGCATCTGGCGGGCAGGGGGCGAACGCATCTGAATTTTGATTTTGATCGATGGTAGTAATTCATGGGTCATATAATCCTTTTACAGTTAGGTGGTCTATGTGCTCGTTTGTCACATTTTCACTTCTAAAGGAGACGGTCCATTTCAGGCTCAGTGTATAGTACACTTTACCGTAAAAAAGCGAAAAATTCAGGCATTTCATTAAAAATAAAAATGCAATCCCAATTTTGATGATTCCAGTTATATATTATAGTCAAATGTCATGTCTGATAAGTGACTAAGTCATGAAATTATGTAGGTAGAGTGATATTTTTTGTTTATTCCGAGCTCCTGGATTGCTTTGATATTGATATGCAAATATCAACAAGAACGTTACTTGTTCTAAGACCAAAATAGCACATCACGAAGTTTCGAGACATTTTAGCTATTGTACGTAATAAATCTATCTGATTGGCTGTCAATGATAAGAACAACACAGCATTTCAGAATTCAAATATCTATCAATAAATTGATCAATAACCTCATGAGAGTTGACAGCTAACGTCAAAAAATTATCAATTCGCCAATAGTGTTGCAGTTTTTGGTAAAAATAAAGTATCAATACCACTGAAATAAAGGTAAATTCGTGGATATGAATGACCAAAAATGGTATATTATATTATTTTAATTAATTTCCCTACTTGTATAAAACCAGGTCTACGCTTCATACAATTTCGGACTGTCTCCTTTATATACAATATTTTAAAATACTTTATATAAAGTTGTCTTTATTTATAAAAGATCAACACCATAGTTTATTGTGAATGATGGAAAAGTATCTCAATGGCTAAGCATTTAGATAGGGCTCTGCGGGTCACAGGTTCAAGCCCTGTACTGGTATTTTTGGTATAGCCTACACATACCTGTTCCAGTTCTGGAGTTTTGTATTATATTTATCTAAAACACCACCATGATACAGGAGTAAAACTAACGTGAGTCATGATTTCAAATAAAAAATCAAAAAATGATTTTTTATCATATCTTCATCCAAAGTGTGTATTTGGAACCAAGTTTTAGGGACGCCTGCCAATCAAATACAATGCCTGTTTAATTTAGTTCGCATCAAAACCGCTCAAACTATTGTCAAATTTCTAGCTCTATTGTTTTAAATCGTCAAAAGTGCATGTCATGATACATTTTGAGGTATGACATAATAGTATACGTACAACGTATAATGCAGCCCGCATGTGCATAAGGACGCGGATAAAAACGCGGGTTGCGATGTCATACTTTCCTTCCTAGTGGCGTAATATACTATTTCTCTATATGTTAAAATACAACAAGTTATGCGCATCTCATCGCATAATGTTTTTCTAATCAAATTTGAATGCGGTGACAACTTTCGATTATAATTGAAAGTCGTAAACTACGTTTGATGTACAGTGGCGTAATAGTACGCGCATTATCCAATGTTTATGAAAGCGATGCCCAATGGTCGTCTGCTTCCATTAATCTTTATTAGCCTTTACAACCCATTCTGAAATACTATAAGATTCTATTTGTAAATCAATACTACTGTAGGACTTTTATACCATAGGGAATTAGTTGAAATAGAAACTTAATTTGACTTCCTACATATTTATATGGTTATAATTCTGGTAATGTTTTTGTTATGTCAAACAAAGTTGTTATTTTCTCTCTTTTATCCCATGCCTTTAAACGAGCAATTCTATATATATATACGATTTTCATAAAACGATTTTCATAAAATTTTGTGTCCAGGAGTTTTCGGGGGCAATAAATCGATATAGCTACATTTTTTTTTAAATGTCGTTTTATCTGTGTTTTCAGACAATGAAAAACTGCTACAATATAAGAAGGTAAATTTTGACACTTTATTAACGATCGTAATAGCTCAAGTGGATATCGGGCCGTCGTGAAATCGTAGTGCCCCGGTTTGCGTCCTGTGTGCGGTCTGACTTTTTTGCCTTTTTTTTCAAGTTCCCTTCTTTTGTCAGAAAATCTATTATTTTGAGCCCTTTTAGTAGGTTTTTTTTCAAATACGACAATTTAAATTAAACTAATTGCACTCATGATTTTTTATTCAAATAACCAGTTCAGTTTTTTCTATTATGTCGATAAGATCAAAACATATTATTCATGTTTAGTCAGTCGATAATTTGTATCTAAATATAATTTGCAAAACACACGATTTCCAAAAAAAAACGAGCAAAGATCGGTCAACCAGGTACTAGACATTTATTTGTAAGGTTTGTGATCGGCAAATTAGTATAAATTTTCTATTGGATATTGGGTGCTAGATTTCCTTTTAATGATAGAGAGTACCATGTGTAGTTATCCTTTATACCGGAATAATATTTATGTTACAATATACACAATAGATATTTTAATGAAAAAACATATTTATTAAGTTTTTTTTAAATTTAGACGAGTTGATGAGAGAGGGATGATACCTTAGCACTGATAATACTTCACCCCGTCACCAGTCAGTGAAATGTGGGTACTAACACATTTTTTATAGATTTCCCCCATAATGATTTCTTAAATTTACACAAACAGTACACATTGAATAAAACTATTTATACGGATTTTATCGCGCTTAATTACCTTTTTTTTAATTTCTGAAATGTCTGATGCTAAGACGTTAGACGTACCAATGTCATAGTTAGCCTGGCTACCTTCAGTTTTTGGACCATAAATTAATATTAAAAATTTGAAAACAGTATTGTTCGTAATCATCAGGAGACGCAGATAAGGTTTTGGAAAATATATTGATTTATTCCACGTAACATTCCAATTCCTATGGCGGCTTAAGAGAGTATATCACTCCATTACGTACCACGGGTATTGCAAGAGGCGTCAATGAACTACTATATGTCAAAAAGGTCAGATTTTTTTAATATAGTAAGGGCGATAAATGAGCACACAGTCCACCTGATGTTAAGGGTATGCTGTGGCCTATAGACATCTGCACCTATCATCGATTAAGAATCAGAATGCAGATGCGTTGTCATCCCTGAGAACTAAGACGGAATGCCGTATTTCCAGTAAAGGGGAGGAGGATGAAACATAGCGGTCTAGTCTAGGCTAGTCTAAGGCGGTATTCTGTGAGAGCGTGGCTCTACCTCAGTTGAGCTGACCCATTCATACTACAACTATTAAAGCTGCAACGTAGCTCTACCGTGTATAAAACTTTGAACTTTACAGCACCACTCATTTTGTCGAATGTATTTAAAGAGTTTTTTATATACATAATATTGTCCAAAAATTAGTTGCGATGGAACATTTATGACTTGTTTGTTTCTTTTAAAGGTCTCTGAGTGAATCCTTAGGTTTAATATTGTAAATAGCACGTAAAATTCTTTTTTTGTAGTATTAATATATATCCAATATCGGTTGCGACTCCTTGTAATAATAAATTTAACACTGTGGAAATTACTGAAATAAACCAATCTTGCTATATTCACAGCCTTTTATTTTACGCTGGTATTCTGTGAGAGCGAGCAAAAAAATCTTCCATTAATGGAATACAATCTCTTTTAAGCCGCATAGACGCTCATGTTTGTTAATGCGATCGTCAATCCGTTTGCCAATTAAAAAGAAAGACAATTAAAGAGGTACAAATAAAACAATATCAATATTTACTAGAGGCTATTATCTGGAATATACGATACCATTACCGTTACCGTTTTCGTTACCGTTACAGCCTATCAAATGTTCACTGTAGTACATAAGCTTCCCTCATAAATTTTCTTATAAGGGGGATAGTTACCAAGCTAGGCAGCCGGGATCAAAACTGCAGATTTGTCTTTAGTTGTTATTAAGAAGTCACTTTTAAACTTAACTAGTTTTTACGGATTTTATCGCGTATTTACAGCGTTGCAAGCACTTTACAGCACCCATGGTTATGGGAGGAACTGAGGTATTCGTCGTCCCGATGTCATACTTACGGATTAAATTTATTAATTTTTATTTCGATGTACACGGTATAAATTTATAGTATCTTGAAATCTTGCAGTTCTATGTTTGGGTTGGAATTTAATTTAATAATTATAGGATCCCAAGCAGATGATAGCACCCAGCCATCTTCTCTATTGAAATGAGGATATTTTTTGATTTCAATAGCCTCGCGAATCATGTTCACAGACTGCAGACTTCCCTGAGCGTCGATTTTTCACATCAGCTATATGTTCTTTAACGCGGGTTTTAATTGATCTCTTAGTTTGTCCTCTGTAAGAAAGACCAGATTCACAATCAAGCTTGTACACTCCTTCATCTTGCAGAGAGACATTATATTTGAAGAAGACGCTGCTACCCATCTCCTGTTTTTCTCTGTCGCCTTTTACGATACCCACGGGCGATATGGTTAGTGAATATTGCCCTCATGCTCTACTTTTATAACCCATGGGCCGAAATAAGGTAATGGGTCGTCTTACGTCACCACGCAGATTTTTTTATTATTTAAGAGATTTTATTTAAACATTTATAAATCGATCAACGTTAAGCAGGTAAATAGTCCTAGCATAAATCGTTATAATAAAATGCATACCTAATCGAAAACATTAAAACATCCGTACGAAGGTCACAACAGAAACTTTGTCGCCCAGTGTATCTGACCTGTGTGACCCTAATTCATGTTACTTGCAAGTCACCAAGTTTTTGTTCACTGCGCAATATCCGTTTACCAAAGAATCAAGAACACGGATTTTTTTCATCTCTGTGCCATACAGACTCGTGTCTCGTCAACGAATTGATATAAAAGTTATTTTGATATTAATTAAAAGGATAAAAATATATTGTTTCAAGTATGTATATATATATATATATATATATCTATCTATAGATTAGCACAAGTAAATCAATTATGAAAGGAGAAGCGTGAAATATTGTAATATATGATAATAATAAATATTATTTATTATTATAATAATTTTGTATTTCATATTATATTCAAAATTAATTAGCCAGAAAATGGCTTGTTAGTTTTTTCGATACTAACTCAAAGGTTTTTCGCTTGTTGCTCAAAGGTAAAAAAATATCTATACCTTTTACATCTAAAACTCAAATGTTTGTGATTGTCAAAAACTCCTTTAGTTAATATAAAGCTTCTTCTTACATGGTAGAGCCATTTTGCCTCTGTTTTATAGTTGTAGCACGAATGGGTCGGCTCGATCGGGAAAGGACGGACTACGCTGTCACAGAATACCAGCAATAAATAAATACGTAAAATACGTAAAATAGCAATTCAATGTTGCTGTATTTCGTATAATGAATATAGAGAACCTGTGACCCTTTTAACTATTAACGGGGTAATTCATCTTAGTTCTTAGTGGTGGCAACGCATCTGTATTTGGATTTTTAATCGATGAAAGATGTCTATGAGCCACAGCATCCACTTACTATCAGTGCTGTGTGCTCACTTGTCAATTTTGTTTTTTAAAAAAGTTTGACATTATGTCATGTATAAAATTATATTTTGTGTGCTCAGTGCTCATTTTCAACATCTTACAGCTTTCCATGATCCAGAAGTCTTAGTCTCGCACGACTACTTTCTTTAATCAGCTATCACCAGGTTTTTCCGTACTGATAGGATGAAAATAACCCAAGTCTCCACTAGTATTGCACTTATTTTTATTTTATTTAACAAGTACACTTACAATACACATATATAACAATCACCGAGACACACATTTCTATACTCTCTGATATGTATATCAATAACAAGTGTACATAACATTCACAGACTGAGTCGTGCAATTTTGGGTTAATTATTGAATTAAATTAATTATTGAACTATTGAAATAAATTATGTACCTAAATAAGAAAAATCTGAACATAATAAAACAAGTTTAATTATTAAAAGGGAATATGGTAGATATTATACTCTCTTCAGGAGTATGTATATTTTTAATTTAAGTATAAGATATATTACATTGAAAATGTAATTTATATCAGGAACTCGACGATAATTGATTTGTAAATTTAATTTTGAATGCAATATAAGAGTCGTTAAATATGTCAATGCCGTGTATGGTTTCGTTATATTTGCCACATATACACACGATAGAAACGTGATTCCCGAGATGAGTTAGTCCACCTGTTCATGAGGGGCGGAGACTATTTGCTATACCGTGACAGCCTATCAACTCCACTCAACTCCACTGCTGATCATAGACCAACTTACACCTAGCCACGCTTGGCAGAGGGGTTAGCCACCACAGTTTTTTGTTTTTTAGTTTTAGGTTGGTTTTATGTTAGTTTTATGTTTGTTGCCAAACCTGTTGGTAAGGCGAATGCTCGTTTGCCTGTTCTTCTATATAAAAACAACCTTGTTTAATGATTTCTTTTTTTCTTTCTTGTATTATCTCTGAACAGGGAAATCTTTGTTGGTAACTTTTCTTTTCTTTCTTTATTAATGAACTCGTAAGATTGTACTTTTATCAGTACTTATTAAGTAATAAAAAATTATTCTTTATAATACAAAACTCCTTTACAATGTTATGTATATGACGCATCAACACAAAATGGTAAAGGAGTTTTTTTTGTAGTACAAAGTTTTCGGGAGATTTTGACAAAAGCTTCTGCCAGCAGACAGATGATGGTGATAGCATCTCAAACCACCTAAGAAAACAATATATTGAGGTTCATATCACGGTGAAGCACTTGTCTTATCGTTTCAAACACAACAAATACACACAGCCTTGTCATACAAGCACAGTCAACCTTTATTTAAATTGCCAATATTACTACTATTATTTAGACTTAATAACCACTATCACAACCATTATTTAAACACTAATACAGGAGTAGCTGCAATACGCCGACAAATCAAATTCTACACAAAACTCTCTTTTATAGCCCATATTATTTAGAAAAAGAGCATTATGTACAAGTATACGAGTAATGTAAAACTCAATTAATTATCAGCTTTGCGATTAAAATAAAATAAAATAATTTAAAAAAATCAACGTCAGATACATGTAAGCTTAACGCGAAAGAAACTATTACAAAATAAAGCAAAAAAAAAATAATTTGACATTGCGTTTGGAATGTTGGCTAATCTTATATTAACCTAACGAACAATCTGCACTTCAATGATATTATGCAAGCGAAGCCACAGGTAAAAGTCAGTTTGACACAGCCCATAGACAACACATATGATGGTGATTGTTGCATGATTGATACGCCTGATTTCATTTGCCCACGTGAACTGTAGCCCCGGAGGTCGCGGGACCGTGGGAGCAGATCGTTGGTGCACCAACAATGTTCGACCTTCGCAACACCGACCAGCTTATAGTGATCTGTAATTGTGAATAGGTATTGTAATGTAATGATTATTATTTCGTCTCATTTATTGTCGACAGACGCGGTAGATATTGTTTTAGGTGTGTTTAAGCATTTCCGTGTTACAAATATAGTCGATCTAAATCTACCAAAGTATATCATTTTCGTAGATTCGATTATAGTAATTGCTTGTTAAATTAACTTCGAATAATAATTATTGTAAACAGGCCTTATATGGCGGAAATCAATTTAGGTATCATTATGATCGTTTGTGAAGTTAGATAAACATAAATTAAACTTTATTTCTTGATTCATTTCCACACCTTCGACGCCTGAGCTCTTATATTGGTATACTATTAGAACCGCATTTGTATCGTTAATGAAAATATTCTTTCTCCCTTTCAATCTCTGATCGTTAATGTCAGCTTACGGATGTGGTAACATAGCATATCCCTCTACTAGAAGCGCTTGTTATATAGCGTAGCCTACGCTTATAATTAAATATAAAAGTATTTATATTAATTCAACAGCCATTATATTTACTAAAATTTAAAAAAAAAACGTGCACATCAAACACAGTTGAAGTGAAAGCTTCAAATAAAATGATTTTTTTTATAGGACAGGGTGACAAACGAGCGAACAGTCCACCTGATTGTAAGTGGTTGCTGTGGCCGATAGACATCTACATCTATCCTCGATTACGATTTAAAATGCAGATGCGTTGTCACCCGTGCGGACTAAGATGGAATGCCTCGTTTCCAGTAAAAAGGGTCTCCGGTTCTCTACACTCACCATACGAAACACAGCAGCATTAAGCTACTATTTGACGCTGGTATTTTGTGAGAGCGTGGTCCTTCCCCGGTCGAGCCGATCCATTCGTGCTACAACTATACTACTAATATAACTACAGCATGGCTCTACCACGTATAATATGCATAATATAAACTTCACGACAAATGATTTATTCAATTTTATTTGTACAAAGATAATAATTATCTACCACAAGTGCGGCATGTCATGCACTAAACACATAAGATAAAAGTTTAATTTTATATCAAATAATTGTTACAAACCTTATTATTGAACATGGAAATAACATGTTATGTGTTTTAGTAGCTTAATGCTACTGTGTTTCGTATAGTTAGTGTAGAGAACCGGAGACCCTTTTTACTGGAAAGGGCATTCCATCTTAGTCCTCGTGGGTGACAACGAATCTGAATTTTGATTCGTAATCGAGGATAGATGTAGATGTCTATGGGCCACAGCAACCACCTACCATCAGGTGGACTGTGTGCTCCGGGTCTCTACACTCACCATACGAATCATAGCAACTTTGAGCTACTATTTTACGCTTGTATTCTGTGAGAGCGTGGTTCTTCCCGGGTCGAGCCGACCCATTCGTGCTACAACTATACTACTAATATAACTGCAGCATAGTTCTACCACTTTAATATAATATTCTATCTCATTCTTATGAAGGCTCAACTACAAAGCAGTATATGTTTGTCTCTTTTCAGTTTTCGGTCCGTCGATTTCTAAACCATAAAGGTTCTAAAGAAGATTTTACTTCAAAAAATATATCATTCCGTGGGTGTCAGAGTGTGACAGAGGGAAACTGAGACAGGATACAAATTAATGTAAAATGTCGTTGCGAACCCGTCTGCCAAGCATAAGAACTATGGCAAAACTCCCCTCGAGACCCAAGCTATGGGTAAGGCCTTTGTTTAGCAAAAGACTGATAGGCTAAAATGATTATAATAAGCCATAAAATGACTATTGGTTCCAGTTAATTCGAAATAAATTCGTACTCATATTTGTAAAAAATACATATTTTTTGGTTTTAGTTATTATCTTCGTATCGTCTCCTTGTCGCTTACTGCTTAAGGACCTTATCGATCGGTCGGCACAATAGAGTTTGAACATTATCGTAACAATATCGTTGTTAAGAGAGACGAGTCTGCGATATTTGCCCACTATATTTGCGATTGCAGGCATAGATGAAATTCATAGCTAAAAGTCATAACGGACAGCGTACGATAAACAATTATAATACATCCTCCAGGCTGAATTTAGGTCACAGCGGATAGTTACAACGTAGACTAGCAATCTGCGCAGTAAATGAATATGGTGCCGAAATGTACACGCAAACACTGTTTGCGTTTACATTTCCGCACCATAGTCCATGATAATCACACGACATCGGCCATCCATACGCACGTGCTTTCCGAGGCACGAGTTGAAAAACAACCAACTTCCTGACTCCGGTCTACTACTGAGGATTTCTTGACAGTAAAACGCAATAACTGAGATTTTGGCCCGACGATGTATGTTTAGAGATAGCATTTAAAATTTTGTGGTATAAACGCTTTAAAATTTATTTTTATTAAATAAATTGTCTTAGCGCTTATTGTCTAACTCGCAAAAAAGAGAAGGTTAGCAATTCTATGTGGTTTTTTTATTGAATAAGTTATATATATATATATATATATATATATATATATATATATATATATATATATATATATATAAAAATATATATATATATATATATATATATATATATATATATACTGAATAATTTTTTTACCGTCTGGAAAAAATAGAGGAAAAATAGTGAAAGGAGTAACTAAGCCTACTCCTTTCACATGTATTTCACTGCTATTTTATAAAAAACAAAAATTTAAAATTAAATAAATAAATTAATTAAAATCTATATAAATTCAAATCATATTCAGCCGACTTTACGAATGGTAACAAAACATAAAATTTAGTAGGTATCTTTGACCTTGTCACTTTGCAGGGTAACCGACTCAAGGGCAAAGTAATTAAATAAAAGGCAATTTTTTAATCTTTATACGTACATGCTGCAGTTATATTAGTAGTGCAGTTGTAGCGCCAATGGGTCGGCTCGACCGGGGAAGGACCCCGCTCTTACAGAATACCAACGTGAAATAGTTGCTTAATGCTGTTGTGTTTCGTATAGTGAGTGTAGAGAACCGGATACCCTTTTTACTGGAGATGAGGCATTCCATCTTAAGTCCTCACGGGTGACAACGCATTTGCATTTTGATTCGTAATCGAGGATACATGTAGGTGTCTATGGCCCACAGCAACCACTTACCATCAGGTGGACTGAGTGCTCGTTTGTCACCCTTCCTATAAAACAAATTGGTCAAGAAACAACTTTCAAACGTTTAATTCAAAAATGTTGTCTTTATTTTTTATAAAATATCAATGCTGCTACTTCGTTCACATGTTACACCATGTATTTTTCCAGACGGAAAAAAAGTTCTTTCAGTATATACTTTAGGGGCTGTCACATATAAATCTGAATAAAAAATTCCACCTAAGTGCCAAAATAGGTGATGATCGCATGATGACTTCTTTCAGTGCACTCACGAGATGATATGAAGTAGTGGGTTCTTTTACGATACATCTGCACAACTTATTGTACGCATCATTATGAAAAAAATTCGACGGCTCTGTGGCACACTGGCTTAGCGACGAGTTACAGCGCTGAGGGCCGCGGGTTCCAATCCCGCACGGAACAAGTATTTGTATGGCCTATAAGTAATTGTTGCGGGTTCCAATCCCGCACGGAACAAGTATTTGTATGGCCTATAAGTAATTGTTCCAGGTCTGGATGTTTGTCCTTGTGAAATTTATGTTCGTAAACTGATACAAAAGAAAACCCTTGTGTGGAGATAACGTTTTAAAAAAATGCGAAGCGTTTGAAGTAGTACTTCACTCCAGACACGTCTAGGTCTTAAAATGCTTTATCATAACCATATTGCATTTATACGATAATATGAATAGCCGTATATCAAACAAACACTCTACTGAATCCACCTTGGTAATAAAATGTTTTAAAAAAATATTCTTACGTTTGCCAAATTCAATACGAGCTGGACTATACATTTTATATTTTGTGGAATCGATTTTTACTGATAATTTATTTATTTCATGAAAATTAAATGAAACGCTCATGAGCTGTGCACTTTTGTATTTTAAATTTTTTTTAAATACTAACATTTCTACGAGTTATTTGATAGGACTATGACGTCATTACACTATATTTTCAAAAAATTTCTAAATGAATGTTTATTTTGACTGGTTCTTAAGAAGTATGTACTCCCATTGCAAAAAAGCGACTTTCAATGAGTATTATTTTTAATATATATTTAATAAAAAAGTTTCTGTTTCTGTTTATATTGTGACTAGTAGGGAAAATATCACTCTTGTGAGGAAAATTGTGGGATGTATTTTTGATAGGTTATAATGAATAAATGAAATATGTTTCAATTTCAAATATCAAAAATTTATATTACTAGAGTATCACACACCCAGCCCTGAACACCATAAATAACTGGTGTAAGGATAACAGTTTATCAGTTAATGCTGATAAAACTGTTATAATACCCTTTACCAAAAAGAGAAGGTTGGACAAATTAGTACAACCAAAACTTAATGGCAAAGAAGTACCATTTTCCACGGAAGTTAAGTACTTGGGCGTAATAATCGACCAAAAACTAACGTGGAACTCTCACCTTAACAACGTATGCCATAAGGTAAAAATTGCTTTAGGTACGTGCAGTCGTTTGGTCGGGAACAACTGGGGCTTGCGTCCCAGTACGGTCGTATGGCTGTACAGCAGCATAGTGAGGCCGATTCTCACCTACGCCTCTATTGTCTGGTATAACAAGGCCAACCAAAAGACGACTGCGGACAGACTAAATAGTCTACAAAGGACTGCCTGTATAGGATTAACGCCCAGGGCGGTCTGAGCTTGCTCTCCTACAGATTGAGATCCATGCTCGACTCAATTAAGGAATCACCGGTCTTATGCATGATCTCAGATATTATGCGTCCACTACACACTTTTGATAAAAAGTATATAGTGGAATTACCCTCCAGAGAAGACTGGCTGAATGGCCAGGCTATCTGTGAGGTCGGTAGCCTCATATGGTATACCGATGGGTCTAAAATGGACCTCGACGTAGGCTTTGGAATTTACGGGGAACGCCCCAAATTCAAACTTAGTACGAATTTGGGTAGATACACCTCTATCTTCCAGGCAGAAATTTTCGCCATACTTCGGTGTGTGGAAATCAATGTGCAAAATCACTACGTCAACCATAAAATTTACATAAACTCTGATGATCAAGCAGCACTGCTAGCGCTGAGATCAAACTTAGTGAACTCGAAGCTAGTTGGAGACTGCGTGAACCGTTTAAACGCCCTGGGATGTAACAACAGGGTCTTTTTAAGATGGATTCCGGGTCACGAGGGTATTGTAGACAACGAATTTGCCGACAAACTTGCACGGGAGGGCTCAAAGTGCACACAATTTGGACCTGAGCCATTTTGTGGAATCTCAAGAAGCCCAGACCGATTGACCCTTGAAATTCTTTATCACAATAAATCACTTAAGATCTGGTCTGACACACCAGGCTTAAAACATTCTAAAACCTTAATCCGGGCTTTTGATCGTAAATTCGCTTCAGAAGCCCGGGAATTAAGTAAAAATAAATTGCGCATTCTGGCAAGTAGAGCAAGAGACCTAACAGGAAACTGTTGTCTTAAAAAGCACATGTCCATCCTGGGACTAAGCAACTCAAGGATGTGTCGGTTCTGTTCCATAACGGAAGAAACGCCTCTACACATCCTAACTGATTGCGGACCCTTAATGCGCAAACGTAA
Source organism: Parnassius apollo (assembly GCA_907164705.1). NCBI lineage: Eukaryota > Metazoa > Arthropoda > Insecta > Lepidoptera > Papilionidae > Parnassius > Parnassius apollo. The sequence goes on from CAJQZP010000117.1 coordinate 7,765,788, forward strand.
CACTCATCTGGGAAACTATCTACTCCGCCCAGAAGAAGAGAAATTGCTCACGGCTAATCAACTCCTTCTATTCATTGAAGACATAGGGCTTAGCCGTGAACTATAGCCATAGCAGCGATCAATATAGATCGCATAAATTATGTGTCGCAGTGATACTGGTCTCTTTCCCTAGACCTGCATAGCTGCTCGCATATAATAAACAAAATCACACACCCAAGTACAATTTTTATTATAATAATTTATTTAAAGTTGTAGCATACACTAGTCGGTACAAAGCAATCCGCGATTAATGATAGTCTTACCCGTGAGCTTCAAATCCTTACTCGAACGATTTTACTAGCTCCGATACAAATGGACGTGAACTTGAAATAGTAGGAGTGCAGATAGTTCAGTTTACATCAACTAAATTGTTTAATATGTTCGAGATAGTGCTATATAGCGCGTATATTTTATTAGATATGTAGATAGACGATAACCAAGCCCTTACACACAACTCTCATTAAAACTATGAATATTAATTACATCGATATCGTTTAAACTTTAACATTCGTATTTAAATTTATAGAAATTATTTTTAATGTTGGTTTTTCTCGTGTTATCAACATATATTTACATGTGCTAATGGGAAATGAACTTAATTATTGTTTTTATTTTATGAGTTAATTAATTTTTGCATTTAAATTTATATAGAAACATTAAGTTTGATTAGCTTTTTTATATTCTGTCAGTCCATTTCTAACAAATTGATGAATGTAATACTGGTAACACGCTAATATTATAAAGAAAGTTAACATTCCTCACTATGGGTGCTCAGGGGCGCTGTGAATTTCACTGTAGGTACTGGGGTTCGATCCCGATGTCTACAACAATCAAATTGTTACTTGCACGCATTGCGATGTTGTACATGGTAAATCAGCACGATGCTCCGTGAGGAATACTATAGTAAAAATAATCGAATACACCCGCCCTTTGAATCCTTTTGTATCAGATAAAACTATAAAGAAAATTAAACAAACAGATATGTATATCATCACAAAAGTACTCCTATATTATCATATACTAGCTGGATCAGATATTGTAAAAATTGTATTCATATATTTACACCACATTTAAATGTATATAATACTAAAAAAACTATAATAGCTACAATAAAACTATAACCTGAAATTATCATTTAGTCCTACTCCCCGCAGTAGTAACACTGTCTGCGTTTTCTCGCTCAATGGCTATACTTATATATAATGGCCTTTGAACGAGAAAAGAACCAGGACATCTTATCACTAGCAGCAACGACCAGTCGCGGATAAAGTTTCTTTAGGAATTTACATTGTATGTGTACTCCACGGACTGATAGTACACAGCAAATGACAGAATAGGTGATCATATCTGACACTCATATTTGCGCCACTTACTTAGTTCAGCTGCTTCTAATGCTGCGCTAGCTCTAAACAAGTACTTTTTTATAGCATAGGGTGACAAACGAGCACACAGTCCACATGATGGTAAGTGGTTGCTGTAGCCTACATGTATCCACGATTACGAATCAAAATGCAGATGCATTGTCACCCGTGAGGACTAAGATGGAATGCCTCATTTCCAGTAAAAAGAGTTTCCGGTTTTCTACACTCACTATACGAAATACAGCATTCCTTTGAGATGAGAGGCTGCCAAAATGTCTAAGCAAGAAGCATCCTACACTAAGGCTTTACTTCCATGACAAGGCATAAATTCATACCGTCTGGTCTCTTGCCATCGTCTCTAAATATCCCAAAAGGCTCTGAAACCTGAACCTGAAAAAAGGGAACATTTAGAGTCGAAATGATACGTTTAGTTAAAGCCACGATATTTTCACCACGATGGTAATTAGAAAAGATCATTATTTTATTTTTATACGTTCTATGCCATTTCATGACAATGTCAGTGATAGATATGACATAATATTATTTTTATTTCAATAAAATGTACAAATAATTCAAACACATAATGTCTTAATTTAAAAATAGTCTACAATAACAGGCACCTGCACTAGGATAAACGTGTATCTCAGGTGTATGTGATAAAAGATACATTAAAAATTATTTTCTGTTTCTTATATAAAATGAAAACCATACTAACTAATTAAGGTTATTTCGGTAAAATATATTATCATTAATTTACTAATGATATTTATTGTGTATGTGAAATATATTTATAATGATAACATTTAATAAGGCATTAAGTGCCTTTTTTTTCACAAGAATGAGGTTAAATAGGCGAGGCACACTTTTAATATATCACTTTCGTAGTTAGCGTAGATTCAATCACGTGTCTCGTCGCCACTATTGTGTATGTGAAATATATTTATAATGATTACACTTAATAAGGCACTTAATTATTTATTTAAACTTAATTTTCTTATTAATATGAAAAACAAGGTTAGTACGTAATGGGAGTAAAAATGGAATCACAGAGTACTTTCTAAAATGGAATATATGGCATAGATGAGCATAGATAACAAAACATGAGTCTTCCTTTTGTCGCGTCATAGACATACGCTTTATGTTTACTATTTATGGAATTTTGCTCGATGTCTAACAGCCTCTCCCACCTTATTATTTTCTTCCTTTCACGGGTTTAACCGATCCGGCTTCTTTCTAATTCTTTGTTATCGGCGTTGTCTAATTTCTGGTGTGTTATTGCTAGTTGTAGAATTTTCAGGTAATGTAGGTTGCGCCGGTTCTTGTTCCTGTTGTTCTTGCATCGGCAGATACTTCATCTTTACAGTACTAGATTGTGGAGTTTCCTCTATTTTAGGGTTGTTTTCTGTAGGTATGGCTTCTTGCAGATATCTAGAATTTAGCTGATAGGTAAATGGTATGTAAGGGTTCTCACTAGTACAAAAGGTTTTGATGATTTGGTCCAGATGTGTGGTGTATCTTTCCAATCTACCTCTAACTCATAATGTAGTTTTCCTCTTCTGTTTATAATCTTTCCGAATTTCCATTTATTGCTGTCATACATTCTGATCTGTACTCTGTCTCCTCTGTTAAATTCTTTAGTTACTTTTATATTATTATTCTTGCATTACTTTTCTGTATCTTCTCTAATTTCTTGTAGGGTAACTGGCTTTTCTAAGATTTGATTTAAGTAAAATACAACATCATCTGCTAGTTTGTCATTTTCTGCCTCCGTAGACTTATTTAATCTTGAAAAGTAGTCTGCATTTGCATGTTCTGTTGTCTTCCTGAGTTTTATATCATAGACAAATTCTGCTAAGAAGTTTGCATAGTGTACAAGCCTAATTGCTGTGGTAGGTGGTGTAGCTTTTTCTGGATGTAAAAATTCTAGACAAGGGTTGATTGTCAATAATCAATGTAATTTTTCTTCCATAGCAGCATTTGAAGAACTTCTAATCCCCATATTAACGCTGCTGCTTCTTTATCAAGTTGGCTGTAGCCTTTCTCAGCTTTAGTTAGGGATTTTGATGCAAATGCTATGGGTCGTTCAGTCTTGTCTGGCATAATGTGTGATAACACAGCTCCAAATCCAGTAGGTGATGCGTCAGCAAGGGTAACAGGCAAGCTCTCATGAAGTGGTATTAACACTTTTTCTCCACAAATTTCATCTTTTAATTCTTGGAAAATTTTCTCACATTCTTTGGTCCATATAAACTCTGTCTTTCTGTAATATGTAGTAAAGTGGTTTTAACTTTGATGCTAGAGTTGGATGAACTGTCATTTGCTCAATGTCTAACAATATTAATTAAATTAAAACCACCACAAGCAACTTCTCCGTATCATCGTATGACGAATTTTGTAAACATGTTCGAATGTCATTTTTAGCAATCTACCACTTTTAGTATTAAAGTAACTTAGCTCAGCAAAAGCCTTTTTTTACAGTCTGCCATTTTTAATGCATATACAAAATTGCATTGATTTGATTATACAGAAAAGGGCCAACGAATAACAGGCGCACTGAAAGGATATTATAGGATTTACATTGTTATTAATAAACATTAGTAACAATGTTCGATGAAATAAATAACAATAAATTTAATGGAACAGTGCTCGCACTGCTATGTTCCAGTCTGAAGAATATATAGAGTCAGTATAATTACAAGCTGTTAGGCATTCCATCTTGGTCACAGAGATAACAACGCATTTGTAGCCTTCTTTGTGTGATTTCGGCTGCAGGTGTCCAGGATCGCAGTAACCACTTACTCTTAAAATTCACTTTTGCTGAACCATATTATAGTTGTAGGACGAATGGGTCGGCTCGACTGGGGCAGGAATACGCTCTCACAGAATACCTGCGTAAAATAGCAGCTTAATACTGCTGCGTTGAGTATGGTAAGTTTAGAGAACCGGTGGCCCTTTTTACTGGAATCGGGGCATTCCATCTTTGCCTTGAGGGGTTACAATGTATCTGCATTTTGATTCTTAATTCAGGATAAATGTGGATGTCTATGGACCACATCATTTACTTACTTTCAGGTCGATTGTTTGCTCGCTTTTCACCCGATTCTATAAAAAAGTATATTTAAAAAAAACAAGATATCCTGAAACCACCGAATCTTACTTTTCTATAAGGCTATAACAGTTTTTTTATTTTATTATACTCACTACACCCCTTTCACGTTTACCTTCAATCAGTACCTTATCTTACATGTTGTGACTGATCACAAATCAATTTGATAAATAATAAGAGACTCATTTACCTCACGCGCATTACATTTGTTCCCTCTCTTAAACGTGCCCATTCTAAATTGTCCTTACAAACATATGTGACTGAAAATTGATGGGGTATTACTTCGACCAGTACTTGCACTTTATTGTTCACTCTAAAGCTCGTGTAGGTCCGTTGGATATAAATAGCGAAGTCTGTGACCGGATGGCGTGCGATATGTCGCGGAGGCTGACGATAAGGCGAGATACCGTCGTGCATCGGCGGTGGTCGGTCTTTTAATTTTTATCTTAGCCATTTGATATAACACCCAGTTTTGTAAATTTATTCTAAAGTGGATAGCGTAGGTATCTGGCGGTTGAAATGCATTTTTTCATAACTTTTAATTAGTAACATGATATATGATTTATTGCATGTATATTAATTGGTAATTAAGTTTTTGTGTTTAATTCACATTGATACTAACTAAACTACATCGTAGTACTGTGTAGTGGAGGTGGAAGAATATATACTACCCCATATCATCACGTGAGTAACGTAAGAGGCGGTGGGAAACAAATTAGCGAGATGGGCAGCAGCGTCTTCTTAATAACGACTAAAAAAACAGCGGTTGCCAACCCATTTGCCAAACGTGGTAACTATGGTACATGTCCCCTCCCCCTGAGGTAATCTATACGGGAGGCTTTTGTTCTGCGGTGCACTTTAATAGGCTGTAACGCTAAACTACATCATAATCCAGGTTCGATGTTATTTTTAAACTTCCGTGCATCGTTTAAATTGTTATTTTTATTAAAAACTGTATAATGGTTAGGATATCCACTAAGATGTGACAGAGATCGGTTTGACCGGGAAGGACCACGCTCTCACAGAATACCAGTGGAAAATGGCAGCTCAATGCTGCTGTGTATCGTATGGTGAGTGTAGAGATAAGGAGACTCATTTTACTGGGAACGGGGTATTTCATCTTAGTCCTCACGGGTGATACCCATCTGTATTTTGATTTCTAATCGAAGATGGATTTGGATGTCTATGAACCACAACATCCACCTACCATTAAGTGAACTGTATTTTCGTTTGTCACCCTTATTCTATAAAAGAGATAAATACTTCATTACTTGAATATGATCTCAAGCAGTCAATTCGTTCAAATTACTTGCACGATCTACTAGTACTGATTACTGATCAGACACACCAACTATTATAGTAAATATAAAGATAAAAATTAAGTATTCGTTTAATAAATAGTTTATGATAGGTTGGAAAATATAAAAATTCAAATTCTAACTTATTTATTTGTGAATTTAGGTACTGGAGACAGAATAGATCTTAAAAAATAAGTGATGTTCGCTGCGTTCAAGGTATATAAATATTGTAGTTACACATTGATTAAAACTACTTTTATGTATTTAATCGCGTTTTATTTTAATTATTTTTAATTCCCGACATTTTGAGTGCACCCATGGTCACGGGAGACTGAGATGACTGACGTCCCGATGTCATTGTTAAACCCGGAGTACCTTCAGTTTTTTTTAATTATTGTTTATGGTCCAATCTATGCAAAATGAACTGACTGTGTCTTGAAGTCTTGCAGTGGTATGTTTGGGTTTAGTTTTAATTTTATTGATTATGGGGTCCCAAACAGGTGGTAGTACCCAGCCTCCTTCTCTATTAAAATTAGGATGTTTTTTTTTTAATTTCAATAGCCTCACGTATCATCCCTGGTAGAAATCGGTGTTTTTTCACAAGGATTTGTGGTCTATCAAATCTGATGTAATGGTTGGGGCCGTCTAGAATATGATCACAAACTACAGATTTCCCGGAACGTTAATGCTTCACATCAGCTATATGTCTTATAACGACATTTGGGCAAATAATTGTTTATGGCGTCAGGCGATGAAATTAAATAAATAAATTGAAATCGGTTTTTCATATTAAACAGTTAAATTGATTTGTAGAGCGATTATAAATTAACCACATTATTATTTTTAGTCCGACAGAGGTCTTCAAAATTTATCATAACCAAAACAAAAAATCAAGATATTAAAAGTTGATCACCATATTCGTTAGGGACAGCACAGGTGATGGACTTCAGAATGGTCGAACTGATTGTAATGAAACTAATACGAAATATCTATGAAAAATCAAGTACATTGAAGGTGATATCTTCCTTTAAAATGTATGTATGAAAATATAAAAGTGTTATTCAATGCCTCTTCTGATGATATGAGATGAATGGATCTGAGACATAGTCCTTCACTGTTGGCCGTATGAGAAAACCCAAGGTATATACATGGTAGAATCATGCTGCGACTACATTATTTGTAGCACAAATGGGTCGGCTCGACTGAGGAAAGATTACGCTCTCACTGAATACCAGCGTAAAGCAGTAGCTTAATGCTGATGTGTTATTTGTGGTGAGTGTAGAAAACCGTAGACCCCTTTTACTGGGAACAAGGCAGTCAGATGAACTGCCTTGTTTCCAGTAAGTCCTCACAGGTGACAACGTATCTGCATTTTGATTCGTGCTCGAGGATAGATTTAGATGTCTATGGGCCACAACAACTACTTACCATCAGGTAGACTGCTCGTTTGTCTCTCTTATCCTATTAAAGGATTAGGATATCCACAGCAAAGCCAGAATAACCCACATAGCTAAAGGGATTAATAATCTGAACAGCAATAGCCTAACCATATAGCTCAAACAAACGTCGACCGACGGGGGAGAAAAGTTCTCGCGGGGCATTCTCGTACCACGTAGACGAAGTATAGGACGTCCCCCCTTAGATGGAGTGACGACCGGGTAAAACATGCAGGAAGTCGATGGACGCCGGACATCAGGACACATCAGGACCGTGCTTTGTGGAATTTCTTGTGGTAGGAGGGTGTAAATACAAAACATAAAAGGCTGTGCACGCTGCATTATTGCTTTTTATTATTGAAGTCGGAAAATGTTTACAAATATAATTAAAAAAAAGATATTTATGTAATCACCATTATTATATCTAATTACCATTATTAAAGGACTCTTTTATAGACCAATGAAAGTATATTTAAGTACAAAAATATCCTTGCGATACTAAGAATCAACAAATTTTATATTACACCCGAATGTTTAGATATGAACTTTAATGCTTTGGTTTTATGCTAATGTTTTGCTTGTTGACTAAATGTTAATGTGGTTGTAGGCTTTATCAAATTTATTAATAGGGTTATATTTACTTTCAAATATAATTCCAGATGTGTGCAGAACAACCTGTGACACACAGTTGTGGTGTTTAGACATCACAAGAGATTATAATATACTATTTATAAATTAGATTTAATTACCTGATATAACTACCTTTTGATTAATTCAGCCGCGCTAATAAACGCACTTCTACGTCTAATATTTTTCGAGTCACCTGAGCAACTCGAGAAATCTTAGGGAGTTCTTTACATCACCAATTATCTCGGGGAGCGACCTCAGCGATTCGAGTTACTTAGCTAACATATTATATAGAAATATTAGTGTCATAGGAGTTTGGTAATGGGATTTGCTAAAGAGGAACACCCACGGGATGTTATGGTTTAATGGTTCATTTTACACTACTCGACGATATACGGTGATGGATTTTTGCCACATAACAGGGAAAAAGTTTGTTTTCATTGCCATAATGGTTACTTAGCATGACGCTTACAACACAGCTTTATTTTGAAAAGGTAATTCCTATAAAATGCAACTCGATAAAAGAGTATTTAAGAGATAATTAATTAACAAACTACTATCATCTCATCTCATCCCGCGGTTTGTCCTCCAGGTCTACTCAGGAAAATACCCAAAAAATCCTTTTGAATCATAACGATCTTAAACAAATGAGTATGTACTGGACGTATACAAACCAAAAAAATTAAGCAAAAGTAGAAAATTAGTGGAACTTTAAAAAATATTTTAGTACGACAAAGAATTCTTATATGAGATCTTACTTTATTCAATAATTGAATTTCAAATGCTGATTTAGCATTTCTGTTCGCTGTTCATGTTGAACCAATGTCGTAGAATGTTAACTGCAAAAATAATAGCCACTGCGTAGTACTAATACGTTTGGAAATGTTTTAAATGCACATCCAGATAACGTATCGTAGATTTGCGAGTCGTTAGTGGACGTAAAATCGATTTTATTAAAGCTATAATGAGAGCATGGCGACGTTGAAGTGTCGTTGAAATTAATCGTGTAGGGTTTTTTTTTACTTTGTATGTTGTAAAACTTGTTTCAAGCTTCACATGAACTTGAGTTTAGTAGCAATAATCAATGAATATTTTATTTTACTAACGAGAACATTTGATTATTTAGATTCCTCTCATGCACCATCATTATATTCCTTTACAAGTCCACTGCTGAAATTAGGCCACCCCCAAAAAATGCTACAAAACACGGCCCTGAGCCACCTGCATCATCGAATTCTCGCATATCTTACCAGGTCACTCACTCGATGTAGTAGGGGACCGCCCTACATTATTCATAATGATACGAGGCTGCCATTTGAGAACCTTTCTTATCAATCAGTTGTCGGTTCTTCGACCTATATGGCCGGTTCATTACTACTTACTACTGACCTACGGTTACACTGGTTCCTTCTGCGGATATACTCAATTTCTAAGTTTCTCGTGCAGAGAAACTCTCCACACCATGTGGTAGGTGCGATAGAAAATGCAAATGGATGCAACATCTCAGGCACACAAGATGTCCTTGAACAATTTAAGAGGCCAACTTGGCCTTCTCTCTCAAAATTTTGTTCGGAATTAATTTTATTATGCTCTTGGATTTATGTATTTTCTTCAATTTATTTCATAAAAATTAGACGTAATTGGTTCTATATACGAGTACATACTTCAGATATTTTGTTCTTAGTTAACTGAGCCGTGGTAGCTCATATGGTTAGCGCACGCTGTAAATTTCACAATACGCGAACAAAACGGGTTTGATCCCCGCCGGCACTATAATATTATTATTATTAATACTATTAATTGCAATTTTAAGTGTTGATTTACCAGGTGGTCGGCGGTGAAGGAAAACATCGTGAGGAAACCTGCATGTCTGAAAAATATTTCGAAGACATGTGAAGTTCGCCAACACGCATTGGGGCAGCGTGGCGGACTATTCCTTGCCCTAAAACCCTCTCAGAAATGAGAGGAGGCCTGTGCCCAGCAGTGGGACGTATAAAGGCTGTAACTTTATTTTACTTTTTAACTGTTATACTGTTTTTCTATCTTAAATTCTAATGACTCAAATTTTCCCACTGCAATCAAGTTTAGCTTATCATGCACTAACAAGACATTACATTTTTATATAAAGTATTGAGGTTTATAATAAAGTTTTCTTTTGTATGATTGTCGACAAAAAGTTTAAAGAACCTAGTTTTAAAGTTTAACATTTAATCAAAATTGCTACGAAAAGAACAAACTCATGTGCTCAAGTTATAGCTGAATGCCGCCTATGCCAGTGCATGGTACAGCATATTCGAGTTTTTTTGAATAAATATATACGTAATATCTGTTTTATTCACGACTGCTCGTCTAATCTAAGTTTTTAGGTGCAGCCGACTGATAGTTGCTTTTGCTTTCAGTTTAATTTTAAATTTTTATAGTATATTGGAACATATATTACCAATTTTTCAAATTCATCATCAGAAATATAATTCATTGGAAGGATGTTAAAAATTTAATTATATAACATCCGCGTAATGAAATAAAATGATATGTCTTACCTACTTTGAAGAGCACGAATTATGTGCATTATCCTCATCACCACTAATCCTAACACCACTACAGTAGGAAAGACATACCACTGTTGATAATACGGCACATATTTTGCCTCTAAACAAGGCATACCAGCTGAAGTAGACTATCTGGTGGCTTAACGCTAACGCTAGTCTCAGGCTACAATTTGTCTGTGTTCAAGGCAAGGTATGTTTAAACTAAGCCAGTTGATACGCTTAATCATCTTTCATACAATTGAAATAGTAATCAATACTGTAGCTTAATAAGTAAAACATCCTTAACCTAAAAAAATACGATTTAGAATAACAACCGTTATAAATACCTCAGCACTTTTTAACGTTTTTCAAAACGAGCGCCTTTGAAACTTTTAAGTCGATCAGTTCCCGTGACCGTGGTTCCGCAAATATGTTTTTCAAAACAGATGTTTAGAAAATCGTAGTGGCCCGTTACCGACCTCTTTCCGCCACTTCCCTTCTTTCCCACCACAAACAAGGTGTTGATGAGCTTATAATGCCTCTAACGAATCATCACGGCCCGATTCTTCGGACACACTGTCATTACGATCGTATTAAATCGATCGTAGTTTTGAGAGCTCGATTGTTTAAATTTTTATTTCGGATATCATTATACGTGCAGTGATATATAATTCATGATTGTTGTAAGTTCAAGAGCCTTACATTACTCTTGCAAGAAGAAGTAATTTCCCTTTTTTTCTTATTTTTGCTTCGTAATTATCAATTTATTTTTGATAAACATCAAACTGGACGGATCGTTTAGTTGATACGGATATTACACGAATTATTTACTTTAAGCTAGATTTCACTTGGCCAGTGTTCCTTAACACATTTATGGTAAAATTTGAAATTGAAAAATTAAATATCAACCTCAATAAACTAAAAGAAATGAAATAGTTTTTGCATTTTTCAATAGTTTCCGAAGTCAGTACTAAGGTATAGCATATAGATCTGTTGATTTTGTGCATATCAATGGTTGACATTTACCCTCGATTAAGATTCAAAAAGCAGGCGCCGAAACACAGGTATTCTGTGAGAGCGTGATCTTTCCCCATCCCATTCGTGCTACAACCATAATATACAAGTATCTACAGCATAGCTCTATCACCTATACAACATACTATATTGTAGCTATTTATAATATTGCAGTGACAAATAAATTACCAGTCCATTTAGTGTCCACTTCTGTTTTTTTTTTCTTCTTTGTCTTAAAAAACGCTACCCCCACATAAGCATTTTCTCCTTTATTGTGATGACAGTTTACATACACAAATTACACGGGAACAAACATCCAAATCCAAAACAATTAGTTGTAGCCTAAACAAGTACTTGTTTCGTGCAAGGTTCGAATTGTCCGCCTCTCAATAATAGGCCACTGCACTATAGTGCAGTCACATTAGCCCGTGGACACCTTCATTTTCGTCATTTTGATCAAAGAAGACCTCAAATGCATTATCACTTCTTATGAATAACTTGGAATATCTCAAAGACTAATTATACTTGATCTGTTATCCGTTAAATCTTAATGGCAGAAATAGATAAGGGTGTGACGCGTGCTAGTCTCCTAGGTAGAAAAAAAACTTTCACAAATCATCAATTATTCATTCTGAATTATATATATAATTATTAATTACACAAATTGAAAGTAGGACATTAATGCAGTGCCATATAACTCTCAACTTTAGCCATAATATACATTCTATGATTTTGATATTTTGTATATTATTCGGTACTAGCTATGCCTGCGACTTCGCTCGCGTGGAATAAGTACTTTTATTACGATATATGAGGACTTTTTTGTAGGTGAGTTCTTTCATCATGTTGTACATAATGTTTGTGCATTGTCAATAGTTTTCTCACCGCACGCCAAATAATGAATTTTATTTGCGAAATTTTGTTATTTTGGAATACATAATTGCAATTTTTTAAGCATCAATTTTTTTTTTGAAAATAATTTATAGCCTATGTTACTTTTTACTATATACATGCTAATTTAACTTTCTATCGGGGAAAAAGTGGCTAAAATCTGTTGAGTAGCTTCGCAGCTTATTCGATACAAGCAAATAAACAGAAAATCTTTCCTCTTTATAATATTATAAGTATAGATGAAATAAGTATTTTATGAAGTATTCAACAACAAGGTACAGCTACATATAGACGGTACTACGATAGACATTTCTATAGTATCGTTAAGGCGATTTTATCATAAATTAATCTAGAAAAAACCTTTAAAGCCGTTATTTTAGGTTAAAAGGTTAAATAGACATATACAAGTGCTCAGCACATCCGCAACCGATCCTTCAAATACTTTGTCGCATTAATATTGAGTTTCAGGAAATAATGCTTAGAAACTCAATATTAATATTGAGTTTCTAAGCATTATTTTCAGTTATTGAACTGGACAACTAAATGACTAATAGTCAAACATCTGCAAATAAACGTTAAATAGGAAAATATCATTAAATCAGACTTTTGCTATAAGAAAATTACCGGATATGGTGCAGCGTTCCCATGACAATACTATCAGTCCGAGGCCAATGGGAGCTGAGCGGGTCGTGCGCAGATGTGCTAACGTTCGCGTATCGACACCCACGCAATAAAACTCGTAGGAATAACATGGATGCGCATAAAAAACATCATAGTTTACTTTTTATTATGCCTTTTTTAACACGATAGAACCGTGCTGCAGATATGTTAGTTGTATAGTTGAAGCACGAATGGGTCGGCTCGACCGGGATAGGAACACACTTTCGTAGAATACCAGCGTAAAATAGCAGGTCAACGCTGCTGTGGTTTGTATGGTATATGTAGAGAACTCGAGACCTTTTTAACTAGAAACAAGGCATTCTATCTTATTCTTAAACACATCTATATTTTAATTCGTAATCGAGGATAGACGCGAGATGTAGATGTCTATGGGCCATAGTAAACATTCACCATCGGTTGGACTGTGTGCCCGCTTGTCACCCTTTTCCGATAAAAAAGCCATCGTGATCAGACTGCAGCACACTGCTGGACACAAAAACCGTCATTTTTGTCTTTTTGTCGTAAATACAAATATCCAAATTAAATAGGACGTGGAAGAATATCCAATAGCCAATATCGTCGTGTATGTGTCGTAAGAGGAGATAATAACAAAAAAATAAAAAGTGCTGTTGCCAAGCCCAAAAAGCAAAGCGTGTCAACTATTGCAAATATCCAACTATGAGGCAACCTGTTAACAGCAGTGAGCTTTTGATAGGCTGTAATGATAATGGTTATTATTTTCTTAACAGGTGGCCTTAGTCGCAAAAACGTCGCACCGTAAAGGCTTGTTTTTATCACTGAGTTAAAATGGGTCTAGAAGTTTTTAGAGGATCATTTTATTGCACAATTATTATATATTAAACGAAATTAATAACGGATTAATAATTAATTGAGGATTTAATTTTATTATATTAATCTAAATTAATCTAAATATGCACCGACCGTAGCCAGGGATATGTGTAAGATGACATATGGATCTGAGACGTTGTCTTTCACTGTTGGCCGTATGAGGACGCTCAAGGTCGCTCAGCAAGCTATGTATAGGGCTATGCTCGGGATTTTTCTGCGTGATAAACTTATAAATGAGGATATTCGCAGCAGAACCAGAGTGACCAACATAGCCCAACAGATTAGTAAGCTGAAGTGAATTGCACACCAACCGGGGGAAAAGGATGGGGGAGAACGATCAAGTAGCTGCCTCGTTCCGGTAAGCGAAGTGTAGGGTGAAACCCCACTAGATGGAGTAACAACCTGGTAAGACATGCAGCAGGTCGATGAATGCGGGTGGATCAGACCGTGCATTCCTCGGAGGAGGCGAATTTAGCAGTGACTTGAGCACCGACCTATGTTCTGAATAGAAATTGTGACCTTTTCTTATATTCAATTGACGTATATAAAAGTATATAAATATATTAATATATATAGTATATATATATATATATATATATATATATATATATATATATATATATATATATATATATATATATGTGTGTGTGTGTCTGGTGTGTGTGTGTGTGTGTGTGTATTAAAATAATATTTGGTTAAAACTAAATGTTAGGCTGATTCCATACAACTCTTTAGTAGATCGTGAGTATGGATAGAGATCTATCTGAGCCCGTTTGTGCATGCGCGTCTCTTGGAGACATTTTATTATGACTCTACTAAAATTTTGCGCCCCGCCATGCGCTCGCTGACTTTAAGTGGTGCTTGTTTTTCGCTGGGAATCTTCGTTTCAAAAGCTTTTACATCATTTCAAAACTGTATCTGATAAATTTTAAGAGGATGAATAAAATTTTATAATGCTGAGGTTACAAAAAAACTTACAGTCCTGAAGGTAAGTGGCCCCTGAAGCCAATTTCAAACAAAGTAGGCTACAGATTCGTCATCACGTTTGAGGACTAGAGTGGAATACCTCACGGCCGGTGATTATAATAGTTATCTATATCCATCTTACTGGAACACAGCAGTTCAAGCACTACTAATTTTCGACATAAATATTTAAGAAAATGGAATCAACCCAATCTTTAAAAAAAGAGTCTGACAAAAAACCCGCCACTTGCTTTTTGGTTAAAAGAACTATCCTTCCGTAAACCGCATGAATATTTCAATGAAATGTGAAGTCTGCAAATATATAATGGAGCAGTGTCATAACCCTGTCACAACTTTTTTCGGCAATTGTGCCCAATAGTAAGACATACTCGTACATGAGCCATAACTGCTAAGTATATGAGCTGTAACCGTAAGTAAGGGCTAACATTATCGTAAGTGTTTAAATAGCAGTCAGCAATCTTAAGTAGATTAGTATATATTTCCAATATAGCAAAGCGAGAGAGGAGCCCCGGTTGCGTTTCGAACGGAGATTCTGGGATCCCTCATATATACGCTGATGGTGACCACCGTGGGGTTTTGGCCGGTAAGAGTGAGGCATATTCTTTCTGTTGCCCCCTCAGCAGAAGGTATCTATGAGGATTTCCCCACGATAAAAAAGATTAGTAAGTAACGATGTATAAGCTGTTACTTACTAATCAAATTGAGTTTTTCTCAAAAACTCAATTTACTTTACAAATTACTACTTTAAAATTTAAAATACAAATATTTATATTTGTATTTTTTTTTTGCGGTTGCTTATAAATACCCAGAGTTTTCATTTAATTTGTAAACGCCTTGATATTTGTTAATGTTGTTTTTGATCACGTATTTGATGTATTGAACGATACCATGTGAGAAATCCCATTTATTTTATATCATAACCTTTACTCTCCCTAATTTATCACATAATTCATAATATTACGTTTTTTAACATCGAAATTTGGATTATATTTTTTATAATAAAAAGAAAGATAAAACACATAATCAAAAGGTACTGTGCCACAGATGTTTATAAAAACTGACGTTTTACATGGTGGGACCACACTGCAGCTATACATAGCACAAATCTTCGGCTCCACAGGGGTATGACCATGGTCTCACAGAATACCAGTGTGAAAGAGCAGAATAACTTTGTGTGGTGTGTGTTTTTTGTGTGTGTGCTGTCTCTTTGTGATTGTAGGGGGTTGGGGGGGGGGGTGTTGTGTGTGTGTGTGTGTGTGTGTGTGTGTGTGTGTGTGTTTCTTATGGTAGGTACAGAGGCGGAGATCCTTTTTACTGGTTCACATTCCATCTTGGTTGTCAGGGGTAACAACGCATTTACATTTTGATTCATAATCGATGATATATGTAGATGTATATGTAGGGTCACAGCATTCATTTGCCATCATTGGAATTTGTACTTGTTTGTCACCTTCATGTAATAAAAAAGATAGTCATTACTGCTGTTACATTTATCTTCGATTAAAAATTAAAATGCAGAAGCGATGTCATCTCTGAAACTGAGAACTGAGATGAAATGCCTCATTTCCAGTCTAAAGGGACTCTGGTCCCCTACATTCAGCATACGAAAATCAACATCATTAAGCTGCTATTTTACGCTGGTACTGGTGGTGCTATTTTAGGGGATAAGCTGCTCGCATGGAATTACTTCAATCCTGACTTCCTACACGTATCCCCAGGGTAGTGCTAAACGAGCCACACCACATACTTGTAGTGGGTTGGTCCTCTACTAGTGAGAGGCCCGGCTCAGGTTACCAACCACCTGACAAAAACATTTAACCAAATGACACAAGTCGTATTCCTGTATGATGTTAGGAGAAACCCATTTCTTTGGAAGAACCGATCAGAATAGTTACGTTGCGCATAAGAACTGGTTGTGGCGCGGCCGTATCTTAGTGTCTGGTGCCTGGTTATGTGGGTTAGCGAGATCCGAAATACGGTTTTACTGCTGGCCGACCGTAGATAATTAAGGGCCTGACGAAAAATCCTCGATAGCTTCACTATGCTGATTGACGACCAAAGGAGATGTTTTGTGGGCAATTTCCAGGTCAAATTCCAATCTGCCATTCTGTCAATCTATTCACCCCACCATCAATGAAAATAGGAAAAAGAAGATTAATAAGTCATTACAGCGGTAGCACTCCCTCTCCCTCAAAGTTCACTTCACAAACATCTTTTGACCACTATCTGGTCAAATCTGTGTCGTTAAATTCCCCAACTAACTACGATTTATAATGTATATGGTGAATATGGCGATACAAGTCAGCAGATTGGGATCAGATGCGGCATTTATTTTCATATTATCCGTGGCTGCAGGTCTGCTCTTCGTCTGAAGATCCGTTGAGCTGCGCGTATGCCATTACTAATATCTGATATGTAAAGCTATGAAGTTTTTCATCCCCTTTGCTGACGTGGATGGTGGTAAAGCTCACCCATGGTTCAACGCTAAATACGGCATGGTTGGCAAGCAAGCAAGCATGGCAAGCACAAGCATATGGCGTACTTATCTTGGGTCGATGATCTCTTTGAATCGTTATCGATGGCCGCTCATCTAGTCCTATCACGAAAAACGCCGAAGTTCCTCAGGGATTCTTTCTTTCCATAACTCTCTTACCGTTGCATATTAATGATCTGCTTATTCCCTATATCTGTATGGGTACGCAGATGACAGCACAGTTGAAGAGAGTTGCTAGCCAAATGCTCGTGCCATTCGAGATCAAATCCATTCCGAAAAAGAAGCTATAGTTTAGCATGCTAATACTTCACTTCAGGCAGTTTCCGAGTGTTTTGAAGGCAATCTCGTGAGATTCAACGCCTCCAAAATACAAGCGTGTTTTTCACCGTTAAAAGGAGCCCGTTGGCTCCTACTTTTCGGAATGTATCTATATAATGTATGTATATTCTTAATGTAACGTATGAAACTAGGTGCCCTTGCAAGGGTGCAGAATACTTCACGCCGGGGCAGCGTCTTAACTTATACAAAGCGCAAGTCTGTCACATTTGAGCAGGTGCTGCAAAATGCCATGTAGCACATCGAGCACAGGTGCAAAGTAGCAAGCCTATCAGTATTCTATAAGATGCATTTCGGTGAGTGTGCGCAGAAATTACTTACCACCGTCGAACAATCAGATTTTCGGCGGGTCTTCACCCCTTTGTTGTCGATATTCCACGCATTAGAAAGTTTTCGTCTTCTTTTGTAATGCGTATAGCAAAGGAGTGAAATAACTTTCCGGCGTCTCTTTTTCCGTCCGAATGCAATCTGGGCGTCTTCAAAGAATAGGCTTTTGTTACGCTAAGACAGAGCGATTTATCATCTAGAGCTGCATCACCACTTACCACCAGCTGAGATTGTGGTCAAGCACTGGCTTATAATAAGAAAGAAAAGGTATTCAGTGAGAGCATGGTCCTTCCCCGGTCGAGCCTATCCATTCGTGCTACAACCATATAGTTGCACCGTGGCTCTACCACTTAAAATAAAGTGAACGAACATACAAGATTTTTTCATACTAACGTTCATGGCTGTATGAGCTATGATTCCTTTGAATTTCATTCATGAAAAAATATTACATTTACATGTAACGCAAACAAATTGAATTTCGACCAAAGACGATACATCTATAAAAATATGAAATACACAATTACATAAGACTACTAGACAGTACAGATATATAGGTCTATTTGTACGTGTTTATAGAATCTGGTAGGATCAAACTCTCATAGCATATCGGCGTAAAATTGCAGCATACCTTTATTCAGTTGAGTGACGAGAATTGGAAATATTGTATTAGGAAGAAGGAATTCTGTCTTAGCCTTCATTGGTTACAAAGCATCTGTATCATCATCATCATCATTACAGTCTTTCACAAGTCCACTGCTGAACATAAGCCTTACCCAAAGAATGCCACAATGCGTGGTCCTGAGCCGCCTGCATCCATTGACTTCCTACATGTCTTACCAGTTCGTCACTCCGTCTAGTGGGGGGCCGGCCTACACTTCACCTACCGGTACGAGTATGCAACTCGAGAACCTTTCTTCCCCATCGATTGTCGGGCCTTCGATCTCAGTTTTCTAATCCGTTGCGTAATGTTGATTACTCTGGTTCTATTCCTCATTTCTAAGTTTATCATGCAGAATATCCCCGAGATTAATCCTCTTCATAGCTCTGTGACCGACCTTTGAGCTTATTCAAACGGCCAGCAATAAAAGACTACGTCTCCAATCCTTAAGTCATCACTGGCATCACGCACTTTTTTAAGTTTTAAGGTAAAAGGTCTTTTAGTCATAGCATATTGTCATCAGATGGATTTTGTGCTCTTTTGTTACCCTTACTCGCTTATCCCCTCAAGTGTCATGGCACCCGGATAGCTGACCCTGTGTACTCAATTGGCAAGAAGTCACGATTCGCTAATTGAAAAGAAAATGCTGTTTGTTTTTTATTTTAATCTTTGAACAACATCTAATAAAGATATTTTTTTGTTTTGCCGCGGAAAAGGAGGTAGGTATTAAAAAGTTTTTGTGTGAAAGAAATGTATTGAGGGAATTAAGTTTTTAATTTCTTTTGATATAATGTTGTATTTTTATACAAATAAAATAAATACTTTTTCATATAATGGTTTAGTTTCATAATCCTTAACTTTTATGTACAAGAAACTGGCTAAATTTTGAAATGAATTTGATAATATTATAAAAATAGAATTTAGTATTTATATCGTATTAAATATCCTATTAATAAACTTTTAAATATCCTAATTCATAACAATGCGAAGCGTATAAGTTTTATATATAGCTGATATAGAAAATTAAAAAGATATAATTGTTTACATTAGCGCCTGACGGTATCGTGTGACCTCCCGTACGGTCCCTGACACTTGACGCGTAAAAAAATTAAATTGCCGGGCTCATGAAATATTTTTAACTATCTTAAGAAAAAATAACTATTAAAACATTTTGAAGCGCGTAAGTCGATAAAGGTCAAACCATTAATTCATAATCGCTACAAGTGAGGAAGATAAGCGATCTAGAAGGAATCGCGTGAACCGCGCCCGAGATGGAATCGCACGCCAACGCACTAGCTGCTGCAGATGTTTAAGACTAGTTATTCGTTTAGGATTACTGCAGTCTATTGTTTAGTCATTGGATATTTTTATTAGAGTTTATAGCTTGTCTGGATGGGAAGATGTCAACAGTAAATGTTACAAATAATTGTTTAAAGGAATGCAAAAGTAAGTATTCGTTTTCTTTAGATAGTCTTAGTATTATGTTACATTAAGACAGTGTGATTTGCAATCTAGGAATTCATCACCATTTACCAGCAGGATGGACTGTAAAAGAGCACCAGCTTATAACAAGTTAAAACAATTGTTCTATTGGCACATGAGCAGTAATTCACAGTACTAGTAACACTACAGTAAATTGCTACTGTGATTACATTGTGGGTGTCCTCAAGCCAAGAGTGATTAAGCTTTTGTTAAGTCAGTGCGCTTCACCATCTTAGCCTACATCAACACTTACCATCAGGTGAGATTGTATGTTTTAGAATAATTAAAAAACCCACTAACATCTTTACGACAATTTTCTGATATGTCTGCAATGACTTAAATTTACGCAAATATTAAAAAACTATCTATTTACGGATTTTAGCGTTTAATTACTTTAATTCATTTTCATTATTACCCGAGTTAAGCCCAACGGGGAGAGACTCCCAATTTCTATATTTAGCCGGCCTTCAGTTTTTTCATATTGAATTTTTGGCGAAACAGCTTAAGACACGAAGTCTTGCATTAAGCTTGGGTTTGGGTTTAATTTTGTTAATTAACAAGCAGAGTACACCATCTTCTCTATTGAAATTTGGATGTTTTTTAATTTCAATACGTATCATCCTTGTAGGAATCGTTTCTTTTGCGAGAATTTCGAAATTCGGGATAATAATAAAAATAAATTAAAGTAATTAAACGATAAAATCGAATAATAGTTTTATCATGTCTGAATCAATTAAAGCTTTAAAAAAACTATACCATATCATTTTAGGAGTTTAATATATTTTTCATTTTCAACCGAGTTCCAAAAAGGAGGAATTTCTATATTTAACGCATTTGTTTTATTCATATTGAATTTTTAAGAAACAGCTGAAATGATTGATAAGATTATAAAAAATATATATAGTTATTGAAAACGTATATAGTATTTGAAAAGGGAAAAGGGAGTTTCGATTGTCGATCCACTTTGTCTTAGCTCTTAGTTTAGAAGCTATTATGTGGACATTATTTTATTCTTTTAAGTTTTTCGAATCATCTTTTATTTTTCTGTATTAATCGCCACATAAAGCTCCTTTTCCTTTAAGTTGTTTTTACACTAAGTAACAATTAAAATTTATGTAACTTAGAAAATATATACTTACGTATAAGTGATATGAAGAATTTACAATCGTGAGATTGAACCTAAGTTTACTAAAGCATGACTCACTCATTCGATCATCACGAATCACAAGTATTATTTCATTAAATGGAATGTAGGTACACAAATATATTATATTTAAAATTTTATCAACCTATAAATAAACCTCAATCTGTAATGAAATAATAAATTTGGAAATTAAAATAATTTAAAAAATGACAATGACTTTCTGATTCATTTAGTTTTACAAAACTTTATTAATTTTGTTTAATTATTTGAGATAGAATGCTTCGTTTCCAGTAAAAAGTGTCTCTCTGGCTGATACTCTCTGAGAAGTGGTCCTACCCGTCGAGCCAAACATTTCATGCTACAATCATAATATAGCTGCAGCATGGCTTTATCACGTTAAAAATATTTTGTAACATAAAGATTAATGCTAAAATTTATTACGCAAACTAACCAAAGATACACCCATACAACATTTTGTAAGATATAGATAATCAGATGGCAAATTACAGGGCCTAACTTTCCAAACCAGGGTCTATTGTACCCACAATACCATTCAGGTCTGACAGACTTACTTTGATGAAATAACACCCACGTCCAATCAAAAGGTTGGCAGCGGTAAATATTTTAATGAAACGTTTTATGTTCTATATTAAGATAAGGCCATATCCAATATGAGGCAGTAATGAAGTGTAGAATTTTTAACAATAATATGTAATGGGTACGATAATAATAATAATATAGCCTCTTTATTTCCATAATGAATGACCTAGAAAAAAAAACAAATATGTCTTAAAATTACGATTACATAATTACGCATGCATAAAACAAAATAATACAATTCACAATGAACAATTTACAATCGAATAATTTCTAAATTTTATATAAAATTCAAAATATTTAATAAATTAAATTTTCAGATCAGTTTACGTACAAAATTCATAACATAATTCATTACGGACCCCTCAACGGGTGAAGGCCTCCTAATGGGTACGATATTATAATATAAATCGGGGAGCAGTGCCAAAAGTTCGGGATGTCTGGTTCTGCGATAGCTAATCCATTTCCCAAGCTTGGTGATTAAGAAAATCCTGTCTACAACAAGGGAAGCTTATTGATGGACCCCAAATTTAAATTGGTGAGCTGGTGAAGAAGTGAAAGATAACATTCACATTAACATCATTATTAGTAATTAAATTCTGAAATGGAGGTTTATCTGGATGAAGAACCCTTTTTAAAAATAATATTTTGAATTCATAAACACAAATACATCTGTATCTACATAAACAATAATATTAACTAGTTGCAAGAAAGCACTGTCTACCAAAAGAGTTCAACGGGTTCATTAATTACAATACGTTTAAGTTTGTTAAATTAATACTTTTATTAAATATGTATGTATAATCAACTAAATTATATTAATAGAGTTAAATTTTATTTATTATTTCATTTATTTACACTCAATTATTTACAACCAATTGAAGTTCCACTGCTGAACACAGGCCAGGGTCCTTTACTTCATCATAACAGGTACCACATCTCATTGATAATCCACTGTGGCGACGAGCTGTCATTATTTTGATATCCAATGAAACTAACTTAAAAAAAAACCTTTACCTAAACATTTCGCTCATGATAATGGAAAGTTCCGAAACAATCTACACCGAGCAGCATCGTGGATGGTTCTGTTTTTGAATACATCGTCTTCGAAACCTACGATTTTTGTTCTGGAAACGTGACTGCAGTATTTGTTTTATGTAAATTAGCGATTTGTCCGTACCTCGCCTGCGAATCTCAAGCTTCTATTGAAAAGCATTTCTTTATTTTTTATAACTTCTAGACTACTGTTGGTGAGTTTAAGTATGTACACTATTAAGTTTCATTTGCTTTCATTCATATTTTTATGTTTATTTCTCTATTTACGTTGATGTATTAAATATCTCAAAAAACACAATAGTTTAATTTTGGACTGTACATGTTTTGTATACATGTTATGGTATATTTGTCTTCTTCTTCTTGAGCTGTATTGGGTCGCAGCTGGATATGAAGCTCTCACTTACATTAGCTGGTGGTAGCAATGAAAAGCATTTTTGTCGTAATATACCCGAACCGATGGGGAAGAAAGGTTCTCGAGTGGCAGCCTCGTACCGGTAGGCGTAGTGTAGGGCGACCCCCTACTAGATGGAGTGACGATCTGGTAAGACATGCAGGAAGTCGACGGATGCAGGTGGCTCAGGACCGTGCTTTGTGGCATTACTTGGGGGCCTTTGTTCAGCAGTGGACTTGTGAAGGGCTGTAATGATGATGATGATGATGATACCCGAACCAGCGACGAGAAGTATCTGGTTGCCGTTCTGACTATTTAAATTCTAGCGTTAATAATTCTATAGTAAGCTCTATAATTAAAATACCCAGAAACCATATCACCCCGTGGATGTCGTAAGAGGTAACAATGGGAAACTGACCAGGAGATGAGCAGTTACGCTATCCTAATAACAACAACAAAAAAAAATTGTGGTTGCAAGCCCACCAGTCAAACATGGCAAGTATGACAAATATATGATCTCCTTATGAAACATATGCCTCCCCTATAGATTGCCCTAAGAGGCAATCTATAGGGGAGGCATATGTTCAAAAGTGGACCTTTTACTGGCTGTTACAGTAATGTTAACACCTATATGATTTTACTGCCACATCCGTAGGAAGCCATTATATTTTTCTGGCGAATCTCTTTGTCACCTCGTAAAAGAACGAAACATGGTGATGGTATCTCACGTGCTACCACCACACGGCACATTTATGTGACATGAGAATTACGTTGTGTTAAATTTAGCCTTCTTATATATTAAGATCGCTAACCGACCTTGAGTTTCTTCATATGGTCAGCAATGAAGGACCACGTGTTAGAGTCTCAGTTATACAATCTCGTTTTCAAGTTTTAAGGTATACCTGAGGTAATCTCTCGAATGCTGCCCAGCCGAGTTGAATCCGTCGATTAACCTCTCGATCGAAGTTGGATATACCTAGTTGCACTATTTGTCCCACGTAAACATACTAATCAACGACTTCGTAGTATTCCCAACAACTACCGGCATAGGTGTGACATGAACGTTACACATGATTTACTCGGAAGGTTATACCGCCATCTGTTGATATCCATAAAAGTACAAATTGAAATAACGGTAACTATTACTGATTCTAAGCATAAATTTAAAAACTACTAATTTATATTTTTTTTATTATTACGTTTAAACGCGAATGATTAACTTAAACGAATCAATAACTGGTTAACTCCTAAAGTTAGTTAATTTCCATCTTCGTGATTAATTCTTGAACGTCGGTAAATTATATGAAGTCGAAATTGGGTAATTATGATTATTTTGAATATTATGTTTGCGTAAGTATTCATTCGGGAATGAAAAAACGAATGATATACGTTATTAATAAACGTGTTATTTATGTTACCTTTGAAACATCGTGAGGAAACCTGCATGTCCAGGTAATTAAAAAAGAATAATTTCGAACACATGTGAAGTCTATCAGCAGTCTGGTGATACTTTTTTATCCTATAAAACCTTGTCGTAATTTGTGGGGAGGCCTGTGCATAAGAGATAAAAGCTCTCACTTTATTTTCATGTTAAAATTAAATAGTTGAAAACCTATGACGCACGAATCCATGACCATGTTATTTTTAAGCTCCATATCCTCCCTCTAATTTTTTTTAAATTACTATGTGGTAGCACTTCTCTATACTATACGTTTTTACAATGACCAGCTTTTTCAGTGTACTTCAAATGTACACAGTATTCTTAATTTACGGTGCGTATCAATACTAACTAATACTATTATAAACACTATACACTTTTTACGTGGTGGAGAAATGCAGCTATATTAGTGGTATAGTTGTAGCACAAATTGGGTCGACTCGACCGGGGAAGGACCACGCTTCCATTTATCAATACCAGGGTAAAATAGCAGCTTAATTTTGATGTGTTTCGTATGATGAGTGTAAAAAACCGGCTACCCTTTTTACTGGAAACGAGGAACAACTCATCTGGATTTTTATTCGTAATCGAGGATAGATTTAGATGTCTATGGGCCACAGCAACAACTTACCATCAGGTGGACTGTGTGCTCGTTTGTCACCCTATCCTAAAAAAATCCATTGCTCTATTCTTCATGTCTATACTTATTTATTCTTAATTACCTGGAACTGTATTATTATATATTATATATAATATTTGTTGTAGTCGCCATGCTTGGCAGAAAGAGATTGGCCTCTACAGTTTTTAAGTTTTAGTTGTAATTAGGAGGCCACTACTTCCCATTTCCTGATTTGATTCTCTTTGTTGCCTATAACTAGGCACACAGGACGATATGTAGTCGTGGATATTCTTACACCGCCTCGACACAGTTAATAGTGTCTTAAAAGTGAATATTTTTCTCTATAAATAGTTAAAATATGTTTATAATGTAAATTTAAACATTTGTTGTATGTGTGCACTCGAAGCATGCTATGTTACATTTCATGTTCTTAAAATTCTATCCATAAATGCGTCGTAAATATTATCTTAGGGGTTTGTCATAGTTGCCACGCAAAGCAACCACATTATTTCATTATTTTTACATGTTTTCGGGAAGATTTACGTGGTAGAGCCATGCTGCAGTTATATTAGTAGTATAGTTGTAGCACGAATGGGTCGGCTCGACCGGGGAAGAACCACGCTCTCACAGAATACCAGCGTGAAATAGTAGCATAATGCTGCTGTATTTCGTGTGGTGAGTGTAGAGAACTGGTGACCCATTTTACTGAAAACGAGGCATTCTATCTCAGTCCTCACGGGTGACAACGCATCTGCATTTTGATTTCTAATTGAGGATATATGTAGATGTCTATGAGCCGCGGCAACCATTAACCATCAGGTGGACTCTGTGCTCGTTTTTTACCCTATCCTATAAAAAAAGATACTGCTGCCACCTTCTGGTTTTTTTTCCTCTGTTACCTGTTACATACCCACGGAATGATTTATTGTAGTGAAAAACACATCACTTCATAAAATCGAAATTTCATATTCAAATAATAAAATCAAATTTGTGCAAAAATCAAAACTTGTCTATATTTTGTTTTCTTTTAATTGAATTAATATCAGCTTCAATTTTTTTTCTACTTTCGTATGTCCAACGTGACTCGCGAAAGTACCAAATATATTATTTAAATTTGTTGTAAGTTCGTGCCGCCCAGTGGTTGTTAAAATAACGAAACACGGAACGTATCCGTGGGGAAAGTTCCGTTTTCAAATTTAAATATTTGACTGTTCGAAATACGAATAATTATCTTGTTTGTAAATACAGGGCTGTCGATTTGTTTTGCACAATGTTTATATCTTATTCATATTATCATAAGGTTTGATTTCATAGTTGGTTAGTGTCAAATAATTTTGCCACAATTTTCGCAATTGGTTTGAGTGAATTGGCGCCAGATTTTCGTGCCTTGAGTAACTGTATCATTGGTTTGACGAAATTTCGTTGATTGGTTAATTGTTACTTAAACATTATTTTTACAGTGGGTGGGCGTATTTTTTATGGAATTCTGACACGCAAGACCTGACTATGTGGTAACAAGTTCTTATTTATTTTATTTTTAATAATGATCTTTCTTTCGTTAAGTAATAATCATATGAATTCGTAAAATAATAAAAAAAACATACATTTTATAATAAAGCTACAGCCTATATACGTCCCACAGATGGGCACATCCGTGATGTTTTCATACCTGTAAGACTGCTCTCTGTTTTCAGTCCGGGCATTGAAAATCTGGTAAAGACTCCGATTCACTCTTGTGTAATGACTTACTATGGAGTGGACTCTTGGTACTATTCGTGGTAACTAATTTCTTAACAAAAGGGATACATTTAAAATCTAATTTTAATCATCAGTGGAATCTTAATAGGCTATATATAACAAATACTTCATGTATACAAAGTTAAAAAGTTTAAAGTTACAGCCTACATACGTCCGACTGCTGGGCACAGACCTACTCTTATTTCTGAGAAGGTTTTAGGGCAAGAAAATGTCCACTGTGCTGCCCTAATGCATGTTGGCTATCTTCGCATGTCTTCGAAATATTATTTATTTTTGGTATTTATTAAACATGTAGGTTTCCTTATAATGTTTTACTTCATCACCAAGCGCTTGTTAAATAAGTACTTAAAATTGCAACTACCGATTTTAATGGTGCCGGCGGGGATCAAATCCAGGTTGAACGCGTACTGTGGAATTTGGAGCGAGTGCTTAGCCTCGAAGCTACCATTAATATACCATTTTACGTATTTTGAAATAATTACAAAAGTCGCAGTCATGTCTTAAATACGTTTTTAATAACTTCGAAATTTAGGGGGTCTGACTGTTTTTAATATATAAAACGATATAAGTGACGATTCTATATAGTCCTATAATCATATAAGCTATAAATTCACTTTTTTAATTAAGGATACAAGTAGCACTAAGCATCAAGCTTAAAATGCTTGTTCTTCATCACAGTAGTCGAATGTGTGATTTGAAACAAACCTCCATATACCTAAGTGAGTATTATATGACAGACAAAAGTTCGCCAGGCTGCCTCATTTCTTGTTGGCGGACCAAAATTATCTCAGAAATATATTATAGAGTGGGACCTAATTATGAAGGTAGATAAAGCAAGCATATAGGTCTACCTAATAGTAAGTGAATGCTGGGGGTCATAGTCATCTTCATCTATCATAAAAGCCAAAATTTACACGCATTGTCACCTCTGATGATTTATAAACATAGTATACATGGCAGAGTTATGCTGCAGCTACACTCGTATTATGAATGTAGCATGAATGGGTCAGCTCGACCAAGGAAGGACCACGCTCCATCAGAATACCAGCGTGAAGCATATTATAGGTTCAACTCAATTGAATTGCAAAAATTCAGTTTAAAAATGACACGTGAAAGAACCGCTTAGAAATGGCGGAATCGAACGGTTCGAACATAAATATCAAAATTAGAACATCGTTTAAAATCATACGGCCATGTTCAATCACAGCACGATCAAACGCCCATTTCTTGTAAATCGGGGCCGCAAAAGATTCAATACATTTTGAATCTATATTTATTAATACTTTTTCGTGGGAGAAGACTCTATAATTATCGGTATCGAATGATATTTTTAATTGAATGTGGTGTAGAAATCAGTCGTTATGATACTAACACATTTTATAGTATCAAATAATAAACGTAATTTAAAAGTTTGATTAACTAATCCTTTAGGTAACTTTCGGCCTAAGAGTCCATTGGTAAATGGATGCAGTGGCCCATAGACATCTAAATCTATACTTGATTAAGAATCAAAATTCAGGTGAGTTATCACCCCTGAGGACTAAGATGAAATGCCCCTTTTCCAGTAAAAAGAGTCTCCGGTTTTCACTAATCGTACTAATCTGATTTAAACTGCGTACCCCGGTTGAGCAGACCCAAGCGTGCTATAATTAATAGCTTAGCGTAGCTCTTCCTCGTAATAAAAAGGCTACCAATAAAATAAAATAAAATAAATAATAAATTTATCCACAAGAAATACGGTACAAAGATGTTCCTATAAAATAATAATGTATCACATATTTCACCAATTTTGGTATATGAAAACTTATTTACTAATCAACTTATTGTGACAATATACAAAATTTAAGTAAAATTAAACGTGCATCACTTTACAATTTTAATATTAATCCTTTAAAACACAATAAAATAAGAAACAGCGTTTAACAGTCAATAGAAACGTTTTTTTTTATTTTTAGCAGTTTATTTACCGAGTAAAATTGTTTTTCTAAAAGCCACTTTAATAAATTACGTCTAAATCGATTATAATCTAGTTGCCTTATTTCATTTGAGATTTTATTAAACACTTGAATAGCCTTCACATAGCAATTTTTTGAGTACAGGCTAGTTTTTAATGAAGGTAAAATAATTTTATCCGGATATCTGGAATATGTTACTGTATCTTTTAACCTAGTAAAAAAATGAGGATATTTTTTTACGAATATTGAAAGTTTAAAAATGTACATGGATGGTAGCGTAAGAACATCCAATTCTTTAAATAGTTGTTTGCAAGAAACTAGTGGCCCGACACCACAAATTGCTCGTATACAGCGTTTTTGGCTCATAAAATATGATATAATGTAGGTACTACAAGATAACTGTCATTTTCTCATCAAGTTAGCGAATTGGCCTGCTGCTCTAAAAATTAAAAGTTAGATTATTTATTATTTAGGTGACTATTCTCGATTACTAAGCAGAAATGGCAATGGGCTGGATATATCGCTCGAGGAACCGACAAACGATGGGAAAGATAGGTTCTCCAGTAGTAGGCTATTATTTCAATATTTTAGCAAACCGCCCATTGGAATAGTGTATACATATGTATATAAAAGTTTGAAGTACAAAAGAGTCAATATTAACGATAGACTGTGAGACACTGCATCTTAGTTAAAAATCAGTCCGTTTCTTTCTTTTTTTGGAATTCATCTTCTTCTCGAGTTCTTAGAATTTAACTGCTGGGGTTTTTCTCGTTGTAGGAAAAAATCACCTTAAGCGCCACCATTGACAGACGGTTTTATGATCGCAAGTCCGTCTAACCGTCGCGGATCTTAACATTTTACGTCTGGCGTAAACAAGATGGTTGCAGCACCATCTAGCGTTAGCTACGAAAACTTTTTGGTCTACTTTTTGTCGTCTCTGACGACACTCACGGGACAAAATGGGGTGATAGACTTTTATATAGAATAAGTGAAAAAAGTAACACACATTCGACCTAATGATAAATGTACGATGTTACCGTTGGACCTATGTAATATATCTGGTTGCGCGGAAAACCATGCGTATTTTTACTTTATTCGAGGGTATGCTTACCAAGGTTGTCCTTCCTTCGACCTTTCCTTCACCTATCGTCTTTCCGTACACACCGGGGTCGTGGGGTGAGAGGGGAAAGAAGATAATTTTAGAATGTCGCGTGACTCTCGCAAACCAATGAAGCGCGCACCCCCGAGACGTCTTGAGAGAAGGACCGAAGTAATATAAGCGCGCGCACGGCCCTCGTGCGCCCTCTCCTCTTGCCCTTGCGCCGCTGGTTGGAATCACACCGCCTGGGACAGTCGCGTCTTAGAGGGCTCTTGCCCACGCGCACCGCTAGTCTTCCACCGCACCACTTGGAGCAGTCGAGCTCCAGAAGTGACCGCCTCACCTAGTGAGATATCGTCGCGCACCGCTCTCTTCCACCGCACCACCGACCAGGCCCGCATCCCTGGGGCCCCAGGAGATCCGCCAGAAGTAGCACCGCAGCGTCCAAGCCGCATCGAAGTAACACCCCGGTAAGTGTTCTTCTTCCTTATGACTCCTGCTTGAATATTTGTGTTTTTAGTTAATCCGCCCAATTTCATTTCTCCTAATGTGATCAAGCAGGGTTCCTTCATAAACCTAGGCAAGCAATAGGTTTTTTTTGGAAGAGCGAGTGCCGCATGCTACAGCCGCCATTTTGTTGAAGCAGAAGAAGCCACCCGCGTATACAGTCCATCTAGTAAAACATCTCGCGTAGTAGGGTCAAGGTTCGACCGGGGAATTGTGACTCGGCAACCTTAAGGCCCGCCGCTCAACCATTTTCTGATCCTTCGGCCAGATTCGGACTGGCGCTTTGTAGCATCACCATCCATTTTCTGATCCTTCGGCCGGATTTGGACTGGTGCTTTATAGCCTCACCAACTATTCAATCATCGAAATGCTAGATTAATTCCTTAGACAATGCGCTCTAATTTAAAATTGAATAGATTTAAATAGTGTTCGTTTAGTTTAAATTTAAAATTTGGTTAGTTTTATTCGCAAATAGAATTATTCATTTAAATAGCGTTTGTTTGGTTTGCCTTTGGAATTTATTGGTACTCGCATAAGTGAATCGACTTATTTATTTAAAATAGTTTAGTTCCGCACGGATTATTCGGCCTACCCGACATTTGTAAAAAAGTCAAGTCAGAGTGAGTTTAGCTTACCTATCGACGCGCGTCGCCTCGTTTCGTTGCAAAGGCGTTCAATTTAACGACGTTACACGACGCGATAAGACAATAGTGTTGTGAGATATAGTTGTATTACATTGTGTCCATCCTCCAGCGTTGTGCGATTAATTGTGATTAATCTAACGTTAATTATAGTAATTTAAAATGGTAGTTAGTGGAAATTAAATTAAACTTAAAACACTTTACGCCAAGAGGGACGTACTCTTTTCACCTATACAATATATAAGTGATCACATAAAGAATATTAACGTAGAAGCAGTGCGGGAGACGTTTTTGTGTGAAATCGAAACGGTGGACTCTTTGCGGACGGATTACGAAAAGGTATTAGACCAAATTAATAATTTGGAATTACAAATCGACCCTAAGTATACAGTAAATTACCAGCCGCTGCTATCATTTGAAGATATGTTGTGTCGCGTGAAAAGAACGGCGAAGCTCTTGCAGTCCCCATCTCAAAGCGAAGCAAAGCCGGAAACCCAGGTACGCCCACGTGATCCACTCAGATTGCTCCCCATAGATATTCCGGTATTCAATGACAATATTAAAACATGGCCGTTTTTCTTTAGTAGTTTTCAAAACAACATACATAAAAAATACGTGTGGCACTCGGTGACTGCCGCGGTAAAGCTATTGCATAGCATTTTTTATCAACTTGTGCAATTATAATTATTTATTTATTTTATTTATGCAGTTAAGTCTTTGATATTAAATCAAGTTACACTTTTTGAGCGCGGTGACCGATAAGAAAACAAATTTTTTTTCTCTTATTGAATAAATGAGAAGTTAATATTGTTTAAAATATTTTTAATATCTTACAATACATGTAGGTTATTCAGGAATTTTTATCATTGAGTTAGCAGCTAGTGTACACGCACACAAACACCGTGCCGAAGTCTGCCGAGTGCCGAAGTCTGCCGAACTAAAACGACGTTAGACGATGCACGGCTTTCAACGCCACACCTCAGTGCCCGTCGGAGTGGGGAGCGTGAGGTTTTTTTTCGTTACGGAATTTCTGGATTCGGTCCCCGCGCTCAAGGCCCGCGATAGAAGCTATGCAATAGCTTAATAATCCATCATTAACGGACGCTGAAAAATTATATTACTTAATTAGTAAATTATGTGGTAAGGCACAGTCCATTTATTCGGGCCTCACACCAACAGCAAACAATTATTCGTAAATATTTGAAACACTTAAGGACAAATATGAAGATAAGCGAATGTTAGCCTCTTTATATTTAGACCAAATATTCGATCTTAAAGCCACTTCAAGAGCAGTTTTTGGATAAATTTGTAGCATCGGTGGCTGCACTTAGGAACCTTAAATTTAATGACCTTACGGACGTGGTGTTTCTCCATATTGCCTTAAAGTAATTAGATTCAAACACCGTGCGTGCGTTTGAAATGGAGCATCGTACTTCCGAGTTACCGTCATTCGATTTATTAGCATCCTTTGTGCGAGATCAAATTAAAGTGATACAGCGCTCCTCCAATGTTAAATAAGAAGTAAAGAAATATGTCGACCGCAGACAGACTTCATCATCTAGACCCGCAGGGCCTCTAACGTACGTAACCGCTGCGCCTGCATCGCTTCATAACGCCTGTTTTCTGTGTAAAAATAAACAATCCTCCCTAATGACCCCGTGATGTGGTATGAAATACGACCGTGTGTCTTCGTAGTTATCTAATTTCGAGGCCACAAGTGATATGTAACCTTCCCTTATATATTCGTTAATGACGCCGTCATAAGCTTCTTTTAACTGGGGTGATTCCACTATTTGACGCG
The DNA here is from genome assembly GCA_907164705.1 of Parnassius apollo. NCBI lineage: Eukaryota > Metazoa > Arthropoda > Insecta > Lepidoptera > Papilionidae > Parnassius > Parnassius apollo. Next base: position 7,798,884 of record CAJQZP010000117.1, read on the forward strand.
AATCGCCGAGAGATAAAACATCTCCTTTAAAGGGTAGCGCTACACTGTATCGACCGTCGCGATCACGAACGGTCGTGCGGACGTAAATTCCCTCGCACACTCTATCATCTGGGCTAACTATAGGTGGAACGTTCACCTCTTCCATCTCCCAAAATTTACGGACTAACGACTCGAGCGGTTCGACAGCCGTATAACAATAAGAGGTTGCCGAGATACTATACATGATGGGGGCGGAGCCAGCGATGACATAGCCCAAGACGGTTTCCAATGCGTAAGGCGCGGTATGCGAGGAGTTGCCCCTGACCTTATTGTTTAACAAAAGATGAGGGAAAAGCGCTGCTCCAATGAGCATGTCTATGTTTCCTGGAACGGCGTAAGTGTCGTCTGCCAGAGTCAAATTTTTAAATTCAATCATTGCCGAGGTGTCAACCGAAACGGTTGGCAGACGTTCAGTGACTTTATCTACTACTAGTGCATTTATATCAAAGTTAACATTACGATCTATCCGAGAATAAAATTTTAAATTTATATATCCCTGGGTAACTTTACTAGTACCTCCGATGCCCTTGACTACGGGACACGAAGGTCCCCTATTTATTGACAATCCTAAGCGCTGACAACATTGTCGCGTTATAAAGCTATTTTGGGATCCGCTGTCCAGCAATATACGGACGCTTTGTTCGTTTCCACGCGAATCCCTAACTACAATACGGACTGTACCCAGCAACACGGTTGAAGGAGGCTGTGCTCCCATATTTTCCAATGAGCACAGAGCGACATCACCAGATCGACCGCTAGAATCGTCGACATTAGTAGGGGTGAATTCTTTGTCCGCTTTACTTGACGCAGATATGTTGATATTTTTGAAATGTAACAACGTGTGATGTTTTCTGGCGCACTTGTTACACGCGGAACTAGAATTGCATTTTGCAACTAAATGCTTATGGCTTAAACAATTCAAACATAAGTTGTTCGTCTTTACTATTCTATAACGTTCGCTGGGTGAATGTCTACGAAAGGCCGCTGTACCTTATGTTTGAATTGTCTAAGCGATAGACATTTAGTTGCTAAATGCAATTCTAGCTCCGTGTGTAACAAGTGCGCCAGCAGACATCACACGTTATTACATTTCGAAAATGGCGACATACCCGCTTCAAGTAAATCGAATAAGGAAATCACACCCACTAAAGTCGACGATTCTAGCGGTCGACCTGGTGACGTCGCTCTGTGCTCATTGTCGAATGTGGGAACACAGTCTATTTCAACCGTGTTACTGGGTACAGCCCGTATCGTAGTTAGGGATTCGCGTGGAAACGAACAAAGTGTCCGTACATTGCTAGACAGCGGGTCTCAAAGTAGCCTTATAACGCGGCAATGTTGTCAGCGTTTAGGGCTGCCAATAAATAGGACACCTTCATGTCCCGTAGTCAAAGGCGTCGGAGGTACTAATAAGTTACCCAGGGATATATAAATTTGAAATTTTATTCTTGGCTAGATCGTAATGTTAATTTTGATATAAATGCTTTAGTAGTAGATAAAGTCACTGAACGTCTGCCAACCGTTTCGGTTGACACCTCAGCAATGACTGATTTTCAAAATTTGACACTGGCAGACGATACCTACGCCGTCCCCGGAAACATAGACATGCTCATTGGAACATCGCTTTTTCCTCATCTTTTGTTACACAATAAGGTCAGGGGCAACTCCTCGCATACCGCGCCTTACGCACCGGAAACCATCTTGGGCTATGTCATCGTTGACTCCGCCCCTATTATGGATAATATTTCGGCAACCTCTTATTGTTGTATGGCTGTCGAACCGCTCGAGTCGTTAGCCCGCAAATTTTGGGAGATGGAGGAGGTGAACGTTCCACTTATAGTTATCGCAGATGATAGATTATGCGAGGAAATTTACGTCCCGTTCCCGTCACGTTCGTAATCGCGACGGTCGATATAGTGTAGCGCTACCCTTTAAAGGAGACGTTTTATCTCTCGGCGATTCATGTCAAATGGCGGAAAAACGTTTTTACAGTTTGAAGCGTAGGATGCTCGCCTCACCCCGATTAAAGGAAGCTTATGGCGGTGACATTAATGAAAATATAAGGGAGGGTTACATATCACTTGTGGCTCCAAAATTAGATAACTACGAAGACACACCGTCGTATTTCATACCACATCACGGGGTCATTAGGGAAGACAAACTTACGTCTAAATTACATGTAGTGCTCGACACTAGTGCTAAAACTAGCACTCACCTTTCTCTTAACGATATCCTCTACAGTGGGCAAAATTTACAGGGCAGTTTATTCAACATAATAATAAATTTTCGTTTGTTCAGTATAGCACTATCCACCGATATTCGCCAAATGTTTCTTTGCATAGTGGTCCGTGAATGTGACCGTCGATTCTAACGCATTTTATATCTTTTCGACCCAAAAGAACCTCTAATGGTGTTTGAATTTAACCGCGTTTGCTTTGGTTTAAAGTCAAGCCCATTTCATGCGTTACGCACGGTGAGACAGCTCGCCTACGGTGAAGGTCCCTCTTATCCTAAAGCTAAGAGGGCAATTGAAAGTGAATTATTTATGAATGATTTTGTGTATTCGGTTGATAGCGTGGAGGAGGCCACCTTAATCACCGCCGAGGTTATAAAGCTCATGAAAGCGGGTCAATTCGATCTCGTCAAGTGGACTAGTAATTCGCGTACGATTTTAGATACAATGCCCACTATCACACCGTCTTTCGGCGATAAAAGAATTCGAAGATTCTGATACGCACAAGGTGCTCGGTTTGTGTTGGTCACCAGAGTCCGACGTGCTTAGCCTTAAGGTAAACCCGCCCGCAGAAACGTGCACAAAACGCACAATGCTGTCATGCGTTGCTAGATTATGGGATGTCATGGGTTTCGTAGCCCCGGTGGTACTATACGCTAAGCTTTTGATTAAACAACTTTGGTTATGTGAATGAGATTGGGATGACCCGCCGCCTGATAGCATTGTTCGGTCGTGGCAGCGTTTTAGGGAGGAACTTCCATTACTAAGCGAAATTAAAGTACCGCGTCACATAAATCGAAATTTAGGTTTAATCTTAGTGTTAGTTATGTGGTTAGTTTAATCTTAGCGTTAGTTGTTTTAGTTATTTTTGAAGGGGACCCTTCAAGCCGGGGGGGGATGGTTGCGCAGAAAACCATTCGTATTTTTATTTTATTCGAGGGTATGCTTGCCAAGGTTGTCCTTCCTTCGACCTTGCCTTCACCTATCGTCTTTCCGTACACACCGGGGTGGTGGAGTGAGAGGGGAAGGAAGATAATTCTAGAATGTCGCGTGACTCTCGCAAACCAATGAGAAGCGCGCACTCCCGAGACTCCTTGAGAGAAGGACCGAAGTAATATAAGCGCGCGCACGGCCCTCGTGCGCCCTCTCCTCTTGCCCTTGCGCCGCTGGTTGGAATCACAGCGCCTGGGACAGTCGCGTCCTAGAGGGCTCTTGCCCACGCGCACCACTAGTCTTCCACCGCACCACTTGGAGCAGTCGAGCTCCAGAAGTAACCGCCTCGCCTAGTGAGATATCGTCGCGCACCGCTCTCTTCCACCGCACCACCGACCAGGACCGCATCCCTGGGGCCCTAGGAGATCCACCAGAAGTAGCACCGCAGCGTCCAAGCCGCATCGAAGTAACACCCCGGTAAGTGTTCTTCTTCCTTATGACTCCTGCTTGAATATTTGTGTTTTATTAGTTAATCCGCCCAATTTCATTTCTCCTAATGTGATCAAGCAGGGTTCCTTCATAAACCTTGGCAAGCAATAGGTTTTTTTTTTTGGAAAAGCGAGTGCATTGTCAAGGAACCGAATGCTACAGCCGCCATTTTGTTGAAGCAGAAGAAGCCAACCGCGTATACAGTCCATCTAGTAAAACATCTCGCGTAGTAGGGTCAAGGCTCGACCGGGGAATTGTGACTCAGCAACCTTAATGCCCGCCGCCCAACTAATATATTTGATAATTAAGCCCGAATGAAGATGCGTTATCTCTATAGAAAGGAATACTTCGGCGTGAAAGGATAAGTGGTAGAGTCGGCAAGGTATGTATGCCCTGGACACAGGTTTTTACATTAATATTTCGGAGGTTTATATGCTTTAATATAATATTTTGAAGAAATTATGTAACAAATTAGGAGTAACCTTAACCGACAATGTAGAGTTATATGGATGTGAAAGAAGCGACAGAAGTGTGTCAAAATTGTGCCATTAGTGTATTTCCTTAAAGTTTATACATGTTTAAAGAATAAAACAAAATAATATTAATAAAATTTTTGTTTTGTTATTAGGTAATAAAATAAATAATATCAAATAGGATTAGTTATAAAACATTATTTTTAATAGCTTCTATCGCGGGCCTTGAGCGCGGGGACCGAATACAGAAATTCCGTAACGAAAAAAACCTCACGCTCCCCACTCCGACGGGCACGGAGGTGTGGCGTTGAAAGCCGTGCATCGTCTAACGTCGTTTCAGTTCGGCAGATTTCGGCACTCGGCAGACTTCGGCACGGTGTTTGTGTGCGTGCGACTAGACGTATGCGTGTACACTAGCTGCTAACTCAATGATAAAAATTCCTGAATAACCTACATGTATTGTAAGATTTTAAAAATATTTTAAACAATATTAACTTCTCATTTATTCAATAAGAGAAAAAAAATTGTTTTCTTATCGGTCACTACGCTCAAAAAGTGTAACTTGATTTAATATCAAAGACTTAACTGCATAAATAAAATAAATAAATAATTATAATTGCATCAGTTGATAAAAATGCTATGCAATAGCATCACCGCGGCAGTCACCGAGTGCCACACGTATTTTTTTTATTGAGTGAGAAAATGTGGAAATAGAAGAGGAAGACATGATAAGAAGACAAATAAGAAGAGAAAATAAACTTTTAATTTTAACACAGAAATAAGTTATTACGTTGTCTATATATGAAACTTTGCACAAGTGATGAGTTCTTATATTTACGCAAATACTAAACAGAAAGCAAAACTAATTTTGCGGATATTATTGCTTTTAATTTGAGCTTTTTTAATTCATGACGTTTCGGGCACTTTTCACCACCCGTGGTCACAAGGGAGTTGACTGAGGTGTTTGACGTCATGTTGTCGTAGTTAACGAAGGCTACCTTCAACTTTTAATTAATAATTTTTGATCCGATCTGCAATGCATTCATATAGTATCTTACAGTCTCGGAGTAGTATGCTTGGGTTTGGATTTAATTTTATTAATTATAGGATCCCAAACAGATTTAGATGGTAGCACCCAGCCACCCTCTCTATTGAAGTTAGGATTTTTTTTAGTTTCAATAGCCTCTCGAATCATTCTTGCTAGGAATCAGTATTACTTTCCAAGGAATTGTGGTTTATCAAATCTGAAATAATGGAACGATACTAAGCATATTGACATACTGCAAACTTCCCGGAGCATAACTTTCAATAGCATTAGCGATATGTTCTTTTACGCGGGTTTAATTAATGTTTATGTTTGTGCTATGTAAGAGAAACGTCATTCATAATCAAGTTTGTGCACTTTTGCATATTGTAGACGTATATTACACTTTACGGATGGTAAGAACTGTTTAATCTTACTCGGCGGCTTGTAGTATGTAGTTACGGAAGCCCGTTTCAAGATGTAGTCAATTTTGTCTGTGACTCGTAGTACAGCAGGCAAACGGTCGACTGAGGCTGGTTTCCTCACTGTGATGTAGACGTGGGACCAGGGGTGATTTTTAAAGATATGATAATTTGTTACCTAGGTTTGTAAGCATTGTGACTACGCTCATTTCTGTGTACAGTGTGTGTATTTAGTCGAAAATCGTCCAGCAGAGATACTAGTATGTATTATTTAAAAAATATAATTTGCCGAGATCTATTTATTTATTCAGGACGCATTGTAAACTCAATAATACACGTGTCAGCGTAAATGCGTTTTAGTTATTACGGCACATTACCTGCGGTCGCAGCCGCCTTCGGATGCATCATTTCGAACGCGAGTTATTTTCCTCTAAAGTGATTATTTAGAACCACTTTGACATTAAATTGTACCAGTATTATTGTTCTGTTATTTACTTTCTCCTTGAACCTGAAAGTTCGTTATATACCATAGTCTAAACGTTATAAAATAATAATTTATTCAATATAATTTATGGATAATTATAAACTACGAGTATTTTTTTTGTTTATTAAATACAGGAATGTTTGAAATTTCATATTACAATTACATAGATAGTTCACCAACTCGCATCGGAGTAGGGTCAAAAAATATTGAAGAAAGGAGAAAAGCTACTGCTAAACTTAACTAGCGGTTCAACCAGTTGCTTTGCAGACTGGTTGGAAACTGCAGTTTTTTATGTATAGTTATTTAAGTAATTAGTTATAGAAGATGCGTCTTTCCATCTCTCAAATTAAACCTTCAAGAAAAGACTACTTACTCCTTTCTAAAGGGCCGGCAACGCACCTGTTATTCCCCTGCTGTTGCGGTTGATCACGGGCGGCGGTAGTCACTTAAATTCAGGTGAGCCGTATGCACGTTTACCCCTCTTCTATATAAAAAAAAAAACAAATTTCTCTATGTCAACTCTTATGACTCATGGGATGTTGTTAGTAAATGAGAACGCAATCAGTCACATTTTGTTGGCATTACTGCTAATTTAAGGGCATTATGTTGGCAATATTATTTTTCTCTATTCTCATCCCCATAGATTAGTATATTTTTTCTTGTACTATGTAATTGAAATATCATCAGATATGTTAACATAATAGTACATTAGTTGACTACAGCTTTACTTTTATATATTTAGTTTTACATTCCGATTTTCAACCCACTAAGTTACTAGCACAAAAAGAGTTATAAGCACTATTGTCACATAATTGCTTGATTGTCCCGCAAAACGTTTTCAAACGTCGATTGACTGCTCCTCAGTATTGATTTGACTATAAACTATATGTAACTTTTTGTGAATATCTATTTCTTCCTATTAAAAATGTTATTACAAGCAATTTGTTCTACATATGCTGAAACTACTACCTACACCTTGTAGACTATATAAAGATATTATCATATCTCATAAGAAAATCACAGATCATATCTCATAAGCCAATCACAGAAATTTAACAGGTGGCCCTCGGCGCTGTGCACCAAGACTAGGTGACTTTGTGATACAGCCCTCAAAATACGAGATTTCTCTATGAGAAATATAAGTATAAGAAACATTTAATACTGTAGGTTTCTGTACAACTTGTTCAATCAATATACTCGTATCTACACACAAGAGTTTAAAAGCCAAGTTCGGACTAGAAACGGTCGATAAACTTATAATATGTATGTACATATGTACATATTTACAAGAACTATCTCAAGCACTCTTGTTATGTACCTAATACGAAACCCTAGAATATCCATTCCATCTCAAATTTCATGAATCTTAAATCAAATTAATTTCATAATGAAGTAAACAGTACGCACCGGCAATTCCCCTGGTGTTGCAGTTGATCTTGGGTGGCGGTAGTCACTTAACATCAGGTGAGCCGCATGCTCGTTTGCCCCCTCTTCTATAAAAAAAGTACGGTCTTCTCAGCACGTCCGCTGCTGTCAAGATACCGTTCAAAAACGGAAAGTTCTAAAGAAAAATAGTTGAACGTGAGCGAAAGTATAAAAAGAAAAAATCTACTTGTTTACTTAACTTATACTTTAAGTTATAAACTTGCATTTCGTAACTCCCAGTCCCGTTTCACCGTGTCTTTTTGTTCGAACAGTATCTGTGAAATATAAAGATCGCTCGCGGCGCGGCAAAGTGACGGATATATGCTCGGTTTGTTTTTGTCTATCGCACTACGCCGCCTCTCATGTTTACATGTATGGACCAATGGAGCAAAAACGTTATTGAATTTGCTGAATTAGCTTTTTGTTTGATCGTGTTAGATATTGCAAGGAATTATGTTGGTTATGGAAACATGTTTGTAATTTAGAAAACGATTTTCACATTTACGTGTATATATATGTGCTATGTTTGTATTGCCTAGTTGGTCTAGTAGTTGTAGTAGTGCGACTGCTGATCGTGAGGTCCTGGGTTCGAATCCCGGGTAGGGCCAAAAGAACAACTATTGAGTTTTTTTGTAAAGAAATAATCAGTAGCTGCCCGGAGTCAGGCAGTTTGCGGTGTCTCACCCCCGTGCCCCAGAAAGCACGTGAAGCCGTTGTTCTTGCGCCTGATCTCTCACCGATCGTGTCAGTTTACCGTCTCATCAAATCATGAGAGTAAGAGAATAGAGAGTGCACCTGGGCTTGCACATACACTTGAGCACTCTAATCCTGTCCTGCGCCGATGGCTAATCTCCATTGAGGCAGGCCATCGAGACTTACATTCGGTCTGGAGGACATTATGATTATGTTTGTAGCGAGGTTTTACTGTCGCGCTTAATTTTAACATGGACTCGTTCAATACGAAACAAAAAGTAAACGCGATAAAATTCATAAAATTAGTTTTATCTAAACGACATACTAGGCAATTAACAGAGTTGGTACATTTTTTTTGTTATGCGTCCCATATAAGCATTGGAAATGAGGCCAAATTTTTTCTTATTAAATTTCAATCTCTAAAATATTTACATATTTTTAACATTTATAAGTACTAAATTTCTTAGATATGCTATAAACTTGACAAATAGAATATTACATTTCATTATATACCCTAAGTCTACCACAAAGAATTTAATGGTAAAGTTTCTTTATTGGACGCATCTTTTATTAATTTTCAAGCCTAAAAAATACTCAAAGTCGTTTCAGCATTTTAAGCGATGGACGTGAAATATCACTATAATAATTATTATATAACTATGTAAATAAAATTTGGATTTAAGGCACTCAATTTTATTAGAACCCGAACTGTTAAAATTAATAATTGCGAGCTTAGTTAACTTTCTCGATAGGAAAATATACACAGTAAAATATATGACTGCTAGTTTTAAAATATGCGAAATTCACATTTTCTTCTCATTAAAATAATGCCACAGATATTTCCTGGAAATGTAAGAAATCAAGTAATCCCCTTTCAAATATAATTTTGTTTTCGTAAAGAACACAAACCTTGAAAGATTTTCTTGATACAATAATAAACTTTTTGACTTGTATACTGGAAACCAAATTTTTACTAGTAGTATTGTGAATCAGTATGGTATTATATAAATGTATTACCATTTCCTCATCACTTCGCCTTTAATATCCATTTCGTATAAACCAAAAGGACTTAAGAGGTCATACTCATATTGCCTATTAATAACATTGCACACTGCTGGTGCTGTGCAAATGGGGCCAAAAGGTTGAATTGCCCATAAACCTTATGAAACTGAAGAGTTATTATGTTCAATAATAGTCATATGTCTCTAATACGTTCCATATGTAAGTCCTTGTATTGAAGGAATTCAATTTTGAATTCAACTCGTTAATATTAATGCTTAAATTAGCTTGAAGAATTTCGGAACTTACTTACATCGTACATTCGAATACACCATGCATGATTTTTAAAAATATATATATATATATATATATATATATATATATATATATATATATATATATATATATATATATTAAAGAAGAGTGGGTGTACGAACATGCGCCTCAGCTCGACTGCCGCCCATTAATAACTGCAACACAAGCGAAATTGCACGAGTGTTGGCGACTTTTTTAAAAGGAGTTAGTTCGTTTCTTGCCCCTAAATCGTATCAGTTTGGAAAAATCATCGACGATAAACTATTATACAAATAACTTGTACGAGGAAAAATACCCTTTATAAATCGCAAAGTAGTGGACGGCCAAGCATCCAAATGACATAGATAATATCGTGAGATTAGTCGCTATGTGCGGTGGTGGAATTTAGCGGCTGGAATTAATTCGAACAATTCCTTAGAGCATTCCCCTTAGTAAATTCGATAGAAATTCAAAGGGATGCAATATATCTACGCAACGCTATTGAATCGAGCCGATCACTAAAGAACTCAGCCGTCATCGATTCAAGCCGCTCTTCGCTGGATGCGATCAAGTGGAGGAAGCTAACACCAGGGTGCAGGGATGCGTACAGTATTTCATGTGAGGCTAAACCTACGAGAATTTATAAACCAACCCCAGAAATAAAAAGTTCCTTTCTTTTTCTAGTAAACTAAGAGACAAACGAACTAATACTCCACTAGATCGTAAGTGACTAACTTTAACCAAAAAGGTGTTGACGCATCTAAGGGGATGCCTTGCGTCTTCTAATAATATTGACTCTCTACAGCCTTAAGACTGGAACATGAGTGCAAGCACTGCTATTGGGCAGCAGAGTTAAGGAAGATGGTGTTTTTTTTTAATAGGATGGGGCGACAAACGTGCACACAGCCCACCTCATGATAAGTGATTGCTGTGGCCAATAGACATGTACATCCAAACTCGATTACGAATCAAAATGCAGATGTGCTATCACCCGTGAGGACTAAGATGGAATGCCTCGTTTCCAGTAAAAAGGGACTTCGGTTCTCTACACTCACCATACGAAACACAGCAGCATTAAGCTACTATGTTACACTGGTATTCAGTGAGAGCGTGGTCCTACTCGGTCGAGCCGGTCCATTCGTGCTACAACTATACTACTAATATGACTGCAGCATGATTTTAACTGAAAAACTACTCTCTCCATACGAAACACTCTACACTCACCATACGAAACACAGCAGCATTACGCTTCTATTTTACGCTTAATGCGTAAGGGTAGTGATTGTGGGGTTAAATTCTTCTCGTTTACAAGGTGGAACACGTACCTTTTTACCTATATATAACTCGGCAATACAAAACAGGATGGTACCTACCCAAACTTCTAAGTAAAAGAGAGTCCTATTCCCTAGGTTCTTCTTAAACGCGCCGTAAAATTTCACTGCTAGAGATTGACTTCTTCTACTAGGGTCGGTTTGTCGGTCACAACTCTAGATGTGTTGCACCTTAACGCAGCTCACATCAGCAACTCCCCATCACCGGTCGGGTAATGTACATCTGTCTTACATTAGATGCTAATACTATCTCTCTCATCATCATCATTACAGCCCATCCATCATAATTTGACAGATGAACATAGGCCCTTTCTAAGGTCCAGAGCCACCTGCACCCGTCAACCTCCTGCATCTATTACCAGTTCATCACTCCATTTGGGCCTCTTTTTATGCAAGCAACCCATCGGTTGTCGGCTCTAAGAGCTACATAGTCAACCTATTGGCACTTTGACTAGTAAATCAATCCTTGTGTCTATGCCACATACTCCGGTTCTTCTACGGGTATCTCACTTGAGTATATCACGCAGAGAAGTACATAGCTCTCTGAACAATCTTGATGTTCCTCGTAAGGACAGCAGTGAATCATCTCTCATACAGCATACCATTTCTATGACATTTTCTTGTGCTGACTCTAACAAAACCCACGGGACGTGACAGGGCTGTTGAATGGAAAAATACAACATTTTTTTAAATAAATCATTGAAAAATCGGTTCTATGAAATTGTACAGAATTTTCACGCGACTGTACTTAAAAGCCTCCAATAAATCGTAACTATCAACAAAACGTATGTCTCCAATAACGAGTGCACATCGGGTGGTCCTATTAACATTAAGAAAAAAAGCGATCGAGGCATAAAATCGATTATGTCCGTAACAATTATAACGCGAATGAGCACAGACAATAAATAATTGGTTGTCATAAATCAATATGTAATTGCTTGTCTATTGACAGGCGATTGTGTGCTCCGAATTCTAATTGTACTTAATAATTTGTAGTGACTGAAGATGGGAATGTTACGTAACATATAAATTTTTTTACACAATATCCAACATTACGTCTAAGTCCAATATATGTCATTTCTAAGAATTTGTAGCTAACTTGCATTATTCTTTATACTCTTTCACCAGTCGCTGGTCCATCAATTTGCTTAAAATTACATATACTTACTATATTTTAAAGAATTATAAACAAGCACACAGTCCGCCTGATAGTAACTGGATACTGTGGCTCATATGCATCTAAAGTTTTCCTCAACTAAGAATCAAAATGTGGATGTGTTAACACACTATTAAATGGGGAGGAACTGAGTCTTGTTGATACCACCATTTTTCTTGGAATCACACTGGACGCAAAGCTTCAATGGCTCCCCCATATATCAAAACTAGCTAGCAGACTTATTTCTGCAGCATATGCTGTAAAAAAAGATTAGAACTCTTACCAATGTTGAAACAGCTAGAATAGTTTACTTTAGTTATTTCCATAGCATTATGTCGTATGGTATTTTGCTATGGGGACACACGACTGACACTGAAATTATATTTATTTTACAGAAGAGGGCCATTAGAGCAATATATAATTTAAAACCAAAAGAGTCACTGAGACAAAAATTTAAGGAAATTAATATCTTAACTCTGGCCTCTCAATACATTTATGAAAATGTAATGTACGTACACAAAAATAAAAGTAGTTTTGCGAAAGTAAGCTATATTCATTCTGTAAATACTAGGAACAGACACAAGCTGGTAGTACCAGTTACTCGACTAAACCGAGTCAGTAATTCATTCTTGGGGCGATGTATACGCTTTTACAACAAAATCCCAGAAAATATAGAAATTTATCATACTCCTGACGACTAAGATGGAATGCCTCGTTTTCAGTACAAAGGTTCTCCGAACCTCTACACTCATCATACGAAACACAGTAATATTAGGCTTTTATTTCACTTTCATTCTGGGAGAGAGTGCCCCTTCCCCGGTCAAGTCGACCCAGTCGTGCTACAACCATACTACTACTACTACTTCATCATGGCTCTACCACGTACAAAAATGCATTGAAATATTTTCGTCCATCCATTTATTAATTTTAATTTTGTCGATTTATTTTACTCAATTATTTTAGGCTATAGCTTTAATTTTTATGGCGAAAATATATTAAAGCAAAATAAACTCAAAAATTTAGATGCTCACTTCCTTCACAAAAAAGTGACAAGAATTGGTCGGATATGGGAGATGTAACAAAAGACGCACCGAAAATACCCGGAAATTACGTTTTAAGATTTTTAATCTTGAATGAGGATCCACTTATCATCAGGGGCATTATGTGCTTTTGTGTCAAACTTACTTCTGTAAAAAAATACGATCATACACACTCAAACATACCCGTGGGTATGTATGTGTGTGTATGGTCGTATTTTTGTCCATCCTTATAAAACAATATAGTTTCGAAAACTCATGAACCTCAAAGTGTATATTTATATTCATCATCATCATCGTCATCATTACCGCCCTTCACAAGTCCACTGCTGTACATAGGCCTCCCCCAAGTAATGCCACAAAGCACGGTCCTGAGCCACCTGCATCCATCGACTTCCTGCATGTCTTACGAGGTTGTCACTCCATCTAGTGGGGGGTTGCCCTACACTACGCCTACCGGTACGAGCTTGCCACTCGAGAACCTTTCTTCCCCATCGGTTACTGGTTCTTTGAGCTATATGGCCGGCCCATTGCCACTTCAGCTTACTAATCAGTTGGGCTATGTCGGTCACTCTGGTTTTACTGCGGATATCCTCATTTCTGAGTCTATCACGCAGAGAAACTCCGAGCATAACCCAGATTTGACAGCATACACGCAACTGAACAGACAGATCTCCAAATGCATGTGGCGAGACTTACGCAATCTTAATACTGCTCGTATTAAAGAAGCGATCGAGCGGGACCAGGGCTCCAAAGTCTTTACCAGAGATCTGTCTGCCAGAAGGAGCCAACTGTCAAAGCTGAAGGCTGAGTATGGCAGCATCGTTTCCGGGACACCTGAGATTTTGAGTGATATTAAGAGGTTCTATGGGAAGCTGTACACATCATCGTTGGAGCCACACGCAAGTGTGAGTAACGATCCAAGAGCAAATCGTATCCGACACTATTCCAACGATATCCCGGACGTCAGTCTAAGCGAGATTAGAAGGGCTCTCCAGCACCTTAAAAACGGCAAGGCCCAGGTGAAGATGGAATTACAGTGAAATCAAAGAAAGCGGGTGGAACACCGGTACTTAAAGTCCAGAAGCTCTTTAATTCCGTCTTCCATGGTGACACTACGCCGGAGGCGTGGAACAGAAGTGGGGTGGTCTTGTTCTTTAAGAAAGGCGACAACGCTCTCTTGAAGAACTACGGACCCATTTCCCTTCTGAGCCGCGTCTACGTGCTGTTTTCGAAAGTCATTACGAATCGTCTCGTACTCAGACTCGACGACTTCCAGCCTCCCGCACAAGCCGGTTTCCGAAAAGGCTTCAGTACCATAGACCACATACAGCAGATACTGCGGCAGATTGTACAGAAGACCGAAGAGTACAATATAGGTAAGTCGGTATATCGAAGTGCTGAAGTGTTTGTACAGTAGAGCTACAATGGCTATCCGAGTACAGTACCAGACTTCAAAACCTATCCAACTGCAGAGAGGTGTAAGACAGGGTGATGTTATATCCCCGAAACTCTTCACCGCTACGTTGGAAGACGTTTTCAAGCTACTGGGCTTCAAAGGATACTGTATTAACATCAATGGCGAGTACATCACTCACCTTCGATTTGCCTACGATATAGTACTTATGGCAGAATCGCTGGAGGACCTAAGCACTATGCTCAATGAGCTCAATGACCTCAATGGTGTCTCCCAACGGATAGGTCTTAAGATGAACATGGACAAAACAAAGATCATGTTTAATGTCCATGTCACACCTATGCCGGTAGTTGTTGGGAGCACTATGCTCGAAGTTGTTGACGTGTACGTTTACCTGGGACAAATAGTCCGACTAGGTAAGTCCAACTTCGACCGAGAGGTCAATCGACGGATTCAAGTGGGCAGCGTTCGGGAAATTACGACACATCTTCTCGTCAGGTATAACTCAATCTCTGAAAACTAAAGTGTACAACCAGTGCGTTTTGCAAGTGATGACTCACGGATCTGAGACGTGGTCCTTCACTGCTGGCCGTATGAGGACGCTCAAGGTCACTCAGCGAACTATATTCATATTAAAATTTTCAAATATCAGACCTATTATAATAACTACTAAATAGGAAGTTAATAAATAAAATAAGGTTGCAAAGTAAGTAATTCTATGTTACAATGATATACAAACATAAAATTCATTGATATAACAACGCTAATTGTTCCGAAGACACTGTAATATCCATTTTAATGTATTTTTATAATAGAAATATTTTTCCTTATGAGTTGTAGAGATGTTTTACAAACATTACTTGCAAATAAAAGACATCTATGCCCGGGATAATTGGAAGCCATAAAATATATCAACAATAATGCAGGCTCTTAAATCATAGAAATGATTTTCGATTAATTATATTTATCTATATTATTAAGAAAACTATTCTATTCTATTTTATGGGATTCAAACCCATGGTATTGTAAAGTGAAAAAAAAACCCGTAAAAGTTTGAACACTATGTTTTATGTAACATATTATATCGCATTATTTTTTCTACAATTTCAATTCTTCAAGAGGTCCAATAACTTTCAAAACTGCGCCCTCTCTGTATATATCACTCTGTATATAGCACTCTATATTTTTGCCAACGTCACTATGATTAAATGAGGCATTCTATGAAATTACAATCATTTAAGGCAAAATTTAACCGGGAGCATCTTACGATATATTAATATCGACCTTGTCATAAAATTATAGGGTTAATACGTCTTATATTAAATTTATCACCTTGTTTACTCACCGTTTCTTGGCATTTAAAACGCCAAAAGTCACTTCAATTAACTGCTTGATTGACGCAATTTAGTAAGTAGTAATATATTATATTATGTGACCTATAGACATCATCAGCATCAATACAGCCCTTCACAAGTTCACTGCAGAACATAGACCTCCTCCATGTAATGCCACAACGCACGGTCCTGAGCCACCTGCATCCATCTACTTCCTGCATGTTTTACCATGTCGTCACTCCATCTGGTGGGAGATCGCCCTACACTACGTCTACCGGTACGAGGCTGCCACTCGAGAACCTTTCTTTGCCATCGGTTATCGGTTCTTCGAGCTATATGGCCGGCCCATTGCCACTTCAGCTTAGTAATCCGTTGAGCTATGTCGATCACTCTGGTTCTACTGCGGATATGCTCATTTATAAGTTTATAACGCAAAGAAAGTCCGAGCATAGCCCTCTTCATAGCTCGCTGAGCGACCTTGAGCGTCCTAAGGCCAGGGCTGTGCTTAATATATATAATATGAGATAGGCTTTGTAATGAGGATATCCGCACTGTAACCATAGTTACCATCATATCCTAACGGATCAGTAAACTGAGGTGGCAATGGGCTGGCCATATAGCTCGAAGAACCGACCACCAATTGATTAGAAAGAGTTAATCTTATAAAGTAGCTGGAAATTGATGGATGCAGGTTCCTCAAATGCGTTCATAGTTGAATTTATTAAAGGAGCTCGATATTCAGCATGGCGTAGGACAGCAGTAAAACTAGGCGTAGGATGTTAATCATGATATAATAGATTAAATAATCTTGTAGTTTAGAACACTCCAATAACGCGTTGATCTTGAGAATACTAGGCTATATTCATAAAAATATTGAATTTTCATTGATTCTTTATAAGCCTCCAAATTTTCAGATTGTTCAGAGGCCCGGAAGTGTGTGGAAACTGAATTATAAAATTCGACAACATTCCTACATATAGAGACAAAACATGGTAAATGTACAATTAAATACGGGTATGCTGCGCTAATGACTACGTTGAAATTTTTATCAACGCTTTGTACGTGGTAGAACCACGTTGCAGCTATTTTATAATGTAGTATGAATGGTTCAGCTCAACCCGGGCAGGACCACGCTCTTACAGAATACCAGCGTAAAATTGCAGCGTAATGCTGCTGTGTTTCGTATGGTGAGTGTAGGGAACCGGAGACTCTTTTTACTGGAATTGAGGCACTCCATCTCAGTCCTTAGGGTGACAATGCATTTGCATTATCATTTTTAATTGAGGATAAAGGTGGATGTATATGGGCCACGGTATCCACTTACCATCAGATGGACTGTGTACTCGTTTGTCACCCAATGTTATAAAAATAGCTTAAAACCTATAAAGCACATAAACATATGACATGTTCTCAGATCTGGTGAAGTAAAACAGTGTGACAAAAGCAAATTATGTTTGCTTTTTGTTTTAGTATTGCGACTTTTTCAAAGATTTGCTCTATTTCGTCTTTCTTCCCTTCTTATTTCAAAAGAGAAGAGATACGTCCTGTATGATAGAAATTGTTTATCTTAGACGGATTTGTCATATTAGAACTTTTCTTTATGGATAAAAGAGGTTTTCTTTATGGATAAAATTTGACATAAGAAACGAAATATTCCTACGATAAATCACTTAATATTATTTTTATGGTAATCATTAGATTCAATGTTTACTGTTATTGCCTCTTTATCTTTTTAACCATTATTAATATTTAGTTTTAAAAATGAACGGCATTACGCATAATCAAATTTGAACAAAATTATTAATTGTTTATTGTATTTGATTGAATTATTATAATTTATATGGATACATATTGTTTCAAAACTGACTGTGACAAGCTGATGATGATAATTCTGATGATTAAACATATTCTAAATTTACATTCTTTTTTTTAAAGAATAGACAAAAACGCAGACAGCCCCCGGGGCAAACCCCAACCATTCGTATCTGTTTATTAAATTAAATGAGAAAAATATCCAGTATTATTTCATCTTAAATGTAAACAAAAATATGCATACGAGTACAGACAATATCAGTACAGAAGCTGACTGCAACCGGTCTTCAATTATTTCCACCATGATTAAATAATAATCAGAATAATATAATTCAGTTTAGTCAAGTAGACAAATGACTACTTTGTGCAAATTGTTGTATGATTCAGTGATGTCAATTTCTAAGGAATAACATTGATAAAATTTGAATAAAATTATTAAGTAAGCATATTACCTAGCAAACAATATAAATATGGGTATTAACAGACTATGTATTATTATTTCGTGTTTACATATCAAACTTCATATAAATTATCGAAAATTCTTAATTAATAATGCGGTTTAAGCTATATCGTATATATGGCAAAATAATATAGTCAATTTAACAAGTTAAATCCATTATTTCAACGCTGATCATCTTCTGACGGCAAGTTAAATGTAAGTGGAAGATTAAGCACCGTCCAAAAATTAAAACAAACCATTATTAGACAAATAATACTCATATTATTAATTGTTCAAATAAACGCATAGAACAATAATAATTAAAATGAATATAAACAGTTAAACACCACTTAATTTTAACATAATATCTATCGAAATATCGATATTTTAGATCAGAGCACAACACTATCACCATGGCGCCGACTGTAATCTGTACTTGTTTTATTTTCGCAAATCAAAGTTGCGGTTAAAGTAAGATTGTATGGAGACCCACGGTAGCCATATTAGTGAGTTATAAGTTCGTGGGGGGTTCCCAAGCTTATTCATGATTAGATATTACTCCGATTGCAATAGTGATGAACGCAATTTATGTATGCTGCTTTGTCAGGTTCGATCAACTTGTAGAAATTTATGACATGGCTTTGCCATGATTATTTCAGTAACAAAGAAGTATAAGCTATTTTTACAATACACAACATTTTTCACGACGAGCACATAGTGTTAAATGGATGCTGTGGCCCATATACATACATATACATAATATACGTGGTAGAGCCATGCTACAGCTGTATTTATATTATAGTTGTAGCACTAACGGGTCGGCTCGATCGGGGAAGAACGACGCTCTCACAGAATGCCAGCGCAAAATAATAGCTTAACGCTGCTGTATTTCGTATGTTGAGGGTAGAGAACCGGGGACCCCTTTTACTGGAAAATAGGCATTCCATCTTCGTCGTCACAACTGACAGCGCATCTGCATTTTGATTCGCAAACGAGGATAGATGTAGATGTCTATGTACCACATCCCTAAGGACTAAGATGGAATGCCTCGTTTTCAGTAAAAAGGGTCTATGGTTCTCTACACACACTATACGGAACATACAGCATTAGGCTGCTGCTTTATGCCAGTATTCAGTGAGAGCGTAGTCCTAACCCAGTCGAGCCAAACCATTCAATAACCTTTTTATGACCTGCAAAATTTGATATGGAAATAGCGGATGCCATGATTCAATCAATGGGGGAGACATTTTTATCGGTGGACTTTGATAGATTGTAATAAATTAATGAAAAGATCTTGTAAAAGTAACATAAAACTATATGTTATGATACGAAACGCATAACTCGCCGTTAGAGGCAGACGTTACACCTGAGGTTCAGGTTTTTATTGTATGAATTAACTGGTCATTAGATTGTATTTAATTGAAACTACGAAGGTTTCTTAATTAGTTATGAGCAAGGAATACGTGTGTTAATACTATTAAGACTAGGAAAGCAAAACAGTTAATAATTTGATCTTGATCAAAAAAAATTGCAAATAATTTTATGAAATCTTTCTATAGTATATTTTGATATTAAGTGTTTTGTGTCAAAGTTATTATTGATTAATTAAATATTATGATATACATAAACATAATAAATAGTACTAAATTTTATTTACCGTATATTTTTATGGCTCTCCAGCACCTTAAAAACGGCCAGTCCCCAGGCGAGGAAGGAATTACAACGGAGCTTCTGAAAGCGGGTGGAAAACCGATACTTAAAGTCCTTCAGAAGCTATTCAATTCCATTCTCCATAGTGCACTACCCCGAAGGCATGGAGCACAAGTGCGGTGGTATTATTCATCAAGAAAGGCGACCTATCCGTCTAAATAAAGGCCTACCGCCATCAGCTCCTTGATTCCAAAATAATGGAATTCATTATAATCTGCCAGCTCATGCGGTATCTTGAGGATCACGAGCTGATTAGTGACCGCCAATACGGTTTTTGTCAGGTTCGATCAGCTGGTAATCTTCTGGTCTACCTGACTCACAGATGGGCGTAGGCACTAGAGTCCAAGTTGGAAGGAGGAGGTAAATGCCTCCCTCATTGGCCGGCATTCAATTGAAAAAAATTACCGTATTGAATTATGTTAGACTTCCCGTTTCACGAATATAACACAGTATCTACGTCATCATAATCAATAATGTTGAACAAAGGCCTTCATAATTATCAAACATAGAGCATAGTCCTTGTTCCCCTACATCAGTCGACTATTTTTCACTTGATCATACGAGGCCATCATTGAGAATATTTTCTTCGCTTTTGGTTGTATTACCGTTACGCTCTATTAAAGTCCACTGTTGAACAAAGGTCTCTACAAAGATAGCCACGTAGGAAGGATCTTTGTCATAGATACCACGCCCAACAGGCGGGTAGCTATGAAAAACGCAGTTTGTACGTATCCATTTGCCGCTTCTTACAACATACACGGTACGACATGGGTTAGTGAAATTTCTTACACCGCCACTACAAGGTATATTTAATTATTTTAAGTTTTTTTTAATATAGGATAAGGGTAAGAAACAAGCACAAGGTCCATCTGATGGTAAATACATGATGCGGCCCATGGATATCTACATCAATCCTCGATCACGAATCAAAATTCAGATGCATTGTCACCCGTGAGAACTAAGACGGAATGTCTCTTTTTCACCAAAAAGGATCTCCGGTTCTCTAAACTCACCATACGAAACACCACCATTCCACTACCACTATACTATTAATATAACTGCAGCATGTCTCTACCACGTAAATATTCTTAATATAATATTATGTAACCAGCGCATGTGATATTCATTTGAGGAATTGATAATCTTAAAAAAGTAATATGATATCCAGCTATCTAATGATCAATTATTAATCAATTATTAGCACAATCACAATCTATTTACGTATCTTATAACGATTTGTTTACATCGAATTAATTTATGGTATAATCAATCTGTAGCTTCTATTTAACAATTCAGTATTCTAGAGCACGCAACGCCGCAGGTGGTATCTAGTTACTGTTCGACACAGTTCACAGAGACTGGAATTAATTAATTAAATGAGAACATAATGACGATAACTATTAGCTGATTTCAAAACAAGGAGGTGGTTTACAATTCCACTGTATATTTTTGCATGTATACTTATGATCTACTTCAAGGATTGTCTTATAAAAATTAGCAGGAAAATTACGAAAAGGTGGCAACATTTGTGATAAAAAATTTAATTTAACTATTCAGAAGGTATTGAGATACGATATTCCTTATTCAAACTCAAAAGGGTTAAAAATAACTTTAATTAAATATTCTTTTTAGTTCTTTGGCTTAGTTTTTCATTGTTATTGAAAGTCCTTTTTATTAAGAGATCATACATGATAATTTCATTTAGATGTGAATCTGACGATAACCTTAACAATAAATATACCTAGTTTCGTTAGCGCTCTTCTTTCTTTACAAAATCTCATACCTTGAATAGCAAAAAAATTTAGTATTTCACACTACGTTTACCGTAGTGTCAGAGTTATTTATTTCAAATGAGAACGTCAACCTATTGGAAAATCTCAAGCTAGAACAGCTTTGTGGAAAACTACCAGGGTCATATTAAGCTATGTAAAGTCCCTTAAACAGATTAAAAGCTAATGTCTCATATGTCCAAAAAATTATAAGATCTATATAAATTAACATTATGTTGTGTTAACAAATCTTTAATATTAAAGAAACGAGTTAAAATGAGTAATTTCTCTAATATAAGAGTACGATTCGTAGTACCATTAACCCCATAACCTTATTATCAGCTTCTATATCGTCATAATATGAATATTTTCTCACAATGAAAAATATATAAAGTGAATTTCACTAGTAATTCAATCAAAAGCAGTCGATACCATAACTGGTTCCGTCGAGGGTCGCAGGTTGGTATCCGCGCTAGATGTGGGCGTGTATTAATTACGCCGGTTCCACCCCGATCTGCACGTGAATCGAACCTTGGCGCATAAGTTGCTTGCCGTCAACATTAAAATGAAAATTTAAACTTTATGGTACTGCGACTGCGGATAATTACAAGCAACTGTACAAAACGAACCATGTACCTATAAAAATTGATAATAATTAGTATGAACGATAATTTTTCATACAATATCAAGGCTCAGGGGAATGACGCTAAAATTTCATAATAAGCGAGCAACCCGAATCTGTCATATCAAAACCACTACTTGCCATTTGATTCAATACATTCTCTATTAAATGTTTTATTTAATAGAGAATGTACATTACAAAAATATTAAGACAACAAAATTCGGCTTACACAGCGATGTTTTTTATAGGATAAAGGTGACAAGCGAGCACACAGTCCACCTGATGTTAAGTGGTTGTTGTGACCCATAGACATCTACATTTATCCTCGATTATGAATCAAAATACAGATGCGTTGTCGCCCGTGAGGACTAATATGGAATGCTTCGTTTTCAATAAAGAGAATATCCGGTTCTCTACACTTACAATACGAAAAATAGTAGCGTTAATCTGCTATTTCACGCTGGTATTCTGTAAGAACGTGTTCTTCCCGGTAAATCCGACCTATTGATGCTACAACTATACCAGTAATATAACTGCAGCAAGGCTTTACCACGTAAAATCCAGATAACCAAAAGAAATGTTGGATATAACATTATACAGACTAACAAGAATACCATTGTTTAAGAAGGGCATTTTAATACAATATTTATATCGTATTGTTCGTATCTTATTAAAATTTAATCATAAATATTTTTAAATGTTCTCGTTATGACCTTTCGTTTAATAAAAATTGTAACCGTGCACTAGCTTTATCAAATTATGCACTAAAAGGACAATAGATTTTTTACAGACAGTGACCATAAATAAAATGGTCCTTAACCTGTTTTAAAGCCTACTTCTAAGAATTCTAATTTCAAACTAATTTAATTTTAAAAACATAGAATTATTTTTTCAAAATTAGTCATTTGTTTATTGATTAGCGACCTGAACCTAGCAAAAAGTTAATAATGTGAGTAAAGGCAGGTAGTACATACTCTAGTATATTGACTAACAAAGGGGAAGATTAACAATTAGACTGTATTTTCTTGTATGAATGTTACCCAATATCGTCGATTATTGTAAACAGATTTAAATGATTCAAATGTTTAGACAATATTGAGATTGTTATAAGACTGTAATCACATCTTTGGTACATTTAGCAACAGCGGCCTTTTAAGTTCAAAAAGAAGGTAAGATAAGTTGATAAGTTTTTAGCGTTCACTCTTAGTGTTACTTCATCAGGCTGTAAGCAATCGGTTTGAGTGTCTTCATCATATTCCAATCGCAAAACAACCGAACGCATATTAGTTAATTAAAATAAATACAAGAACCCAAACAACGTTTGTACAACCTACGGTTCAGTTTTTGCAAGTCTATGCAAAGTATATAAGCAGTAAAATTCATTACAGCCCATCCGAATTCCACACCTTAGCATAGACCTCTCTTATAGATTAACTCATAGTATTTGACATGGTAGGCACGCTTGGCAGCCACGGTTTTTTATTTCAAATAAACTCGCTATGATAATTAATAGAATCCGGCGTTACTTTGCCGAAAAACGTGTCGTATTGTCGTCGGCGGTGTGTCTTTCCTAGTGTAGTGGTGTTGGGAGTAGTGGTGCTGGGATTAGTGGTGACGGGATTGGTGCACGGAATTGAGGGAGTGCGGGACGTGTTCTTCAAACTATGTAAGACATATTATTTTATTTTATTGAGCGGATGTGTGCGAAGTAATTCTTACTAACTTTAAACATACTATGGCTCAATTTATGGGGATAATAATTTATGGGGAAATTTTGGTTCATCAGTTTACTTTTTGCGGCTGTTATTAATGCAAAATCTAGTTTTCGAGTGATTAAATATTTATTGCGAACATTTTTTTATTTTTGTAGCCACCTCATAGATAAAATATGCTGTGTTGTTTTTCATTAATCTATGAACTGGACTGTGGGAAATTTAAAAATAGGCACGAAAATAAATACAAAAGTTTATTTTAATTTAAACCATACGTAGAGTTTTATAAGAGCTATAGTTGTATAAAATATATAATGGAATACAAAAATACATCGACACGATATGGGTACTTAGAAATGATTCTATTGAGCGCCGAATTTCATATCTGTGTTCTCTCGTAAGTTTAATTAAATATTTATTCGTGTTGGGCGGAGCAACGCCGCCTTCCCATCTATATTGATATTGTTTTCAAGATTTAAGATAAATTGTTGAGCTAGTCCGATAGCGGAAACCCTGAGAACTATACTTTTTTATAGAATAAAGATGATAAACGTGCACACCGTCCACGTTGTGGCCTATAGACATCTAAATTTATCCTCAATTAGGAATCAAAATGCATATATGCTGTCACCCCTGAAGACAAAGATGGGTTACCCTGTTTCCAATAAAAAGGTTTTCCGGTTCGATACATTCACCACAAGAAACACTACAGTATTAAGCTGTTATTTTACGCTGGGATTCTGCGGGAGCGTGGCTCTACCCCGGTAGAGCCGACCGATTCGTGCTACAACCATAATATAACTGCAGGGTTGCTCTACCACGCAATAATTTTATAACAAAAGAAAATTTTTATACATAAAATTTATTTGTATAGTCACACTCCCCAAAAACTTGGCAAATTATAAGAGTCTATACTAAGATGATGGACTCTTTTCTCTGCTTACAACGTGGTAGGAATTCTTTTTATTCTACTTCGTGTTAGGACACTCATTTCTACCTGGAAGTCGATTGGTTATGTACCATCTTCTTATATATTTCTATCAGTATTCAGGTTCCGGTAATATGGTTCAAAGTGTGAGTCAGTTTGATTACAGGCAAGTAGCAATTCCATCTTAATACTCAAAAGAGAAAACGCAAATGCAGATGCAGATTGCAGATGTCCCTGAGCTGCAATATACCTTATTATTATTTTTTAATGTTAGCGCTATTAGCCAGTATACTGCTACATCTTTATTAGACTTAAGTTAGCTGTAGAAGACATATACCATCAGGTGGTCTGTGAGTTCAAATGTCAATACAGATGTATAAATTATAAATTTATAAATTTTGCCTATATTAGGTGAAGGTTATTTAAAATCATCATTCATTTATATAATAAATGCGGGTACTTCTTCCTCGGTAATTACAAAGCATGTAAAGCGACCCAAGTGTGCATTATTAGTTTTCCTTTATGAATGAGAATCAGGGCAGGGAAATGAGCACCACTTGATCCAGGTCGAGGGAAAAGTTTCTTCGTTATTTTTATAGGAGTGGGGGCAAACGAGCAAACCGCTCACCTGATGCTAAGTGATTACCGCTGCCTATGAAGTACTGCAACACCAGAGGAATTGCAGATGCGTTGCCGGCCTATTAATAAGTAGGCTCTTTTCTTGAAAGTCCCTAAGTCTTGGTCCGGAAATATCGCTGGTGGTAGTTGATTCCACAACAAAGTTGAGCGAGGAAGAAAACTTCTTTTAAATCGCACAGTGACGGACCGCCAGTTATCCAGATGGTATGGATGGTATCACGAGTTTTATTATTATATGTGCGATGGAAAAATTGTGTGGCTGGAATTAGTCCAAACAATTCCTCTTCGCAGTGCCAATGAGTCAAGCCGATCGGAAAGAGCTCAGTTGTCACGATTCGAACAGCTCTGCGCTAGATGCGATTAAAATGGAAGGAGCTGGCATTGGCGATCCACAGCCCAGAGATGAGAACAGTATTTCATGTGCGGCCGAACCTGCGCCTTGTAAAGTTGCAGGCGGTGAGCCGGCATTAAATACTGTCCCGCTCTGCTGAGCACGCCAAGATTTTTAGAGGCCAATTTGACCTTCCCTTCCAAGTGACCACGAAACTGCACGGCACTCAATATGTCGACGCCGAGGATTCCGATACTGGCTAAGGCAACAAGGTGAGTTTGTATTTTGTTTGTATAAAATTGAAGTAAAACATTTATGTATGATATAGGACATTAAGAAAAAGAAAAATAGAAAGTAAAAAGACTTTCCCGCCATTTTTCAATTTTTTTCTGTCCACAAAAATGAGTTAATCTAACGACGAAATTCGATACATTTTGAAGATTTATTACAAAAAAGAGAAAAATGCGAATGAAACCGCGATAATAATTTGTGACGTTTTGGACATAATGCAGTGACAGCAAAAATAGCACATAGTTGGTTCAAGCGTATTCAGTGCGGGAATTTTCAAAGACGGGGCTCGCTCCGGTCGCTCTCATACGGATAAAGTCGATGCCATTTTTGAAAAATTGGACGAATATCGTCATATTAGAAATTACGACATAGCCGAGGAATAGAGAGATCACAAAACAGTTTTAATTAAATCGGTAAATACAAGAGCTCGTAGTGATAGTTTTGAGGGTGGACGTACATGGTTGTTTTTTTATATTCTCCCCGCTTTAGTACTGATTTGCTCGTCAATACGGGGAGCAAAGTATCATTTTCATAATACCTTATTACTGCACTGGAGAGTGAATAAATGAATTCATTAGTGCTCGTAAACTAAATAAAAAGAATAAATCTATTCCAGCTCTCGCTCCCTCTGTATTATCGCTATTTTCGTGGCCCTACTCCAGACCGACCTCAGCATCCGCTACGTTTTATCATGCTAAAGGTCAGGCATTCAATATTTATCGACGGTCTTATGATGCTAGTGAAATTAAAAGTGACTCGTTTTCTATTAATATCCATGCTTTTATATTTATTAGAATGATACCAACAGTTTAGATTTACTTACACTTTTGTCCTTTTACGAGTTATAACCCAGAAAAAAGGCGGTTTTTGATTAAACTCAATTTGGTAAGGAAACCTGCACATAAAATAAGAAAAAAATATTTCGAAGACGAGAGTGAAGAAGAAGAAGTGAAGTTTGCCAACACGCATCGGGGCAACACGGCAGACATTTCCTTTACCGCAAAACCCCTCAAAAACAGGAGGAGTCCATATACAATATACCACTACACCTATGTACCACACACTTTAACTTTAAAGCTACATTCTAAAATATACAACCAATTTGGTTACTATTTTATGAAAATAAAAATAATTATATAATCACAACGCATATCGTTAAACCTTCGATTAGTACACAATTGTTGAACAGACAAGCTGGTTTTTACTCGAAGTTCAACGATCAAATAAAATACCTACGCCATTTTGTCAAAGGCGTATAAAATCAATTTCATTCTATTTCGTGTTGTTCATTAAGTTATTCTTAAATATATCAAAATATAAACATCAAGAATATCATAGGATTCACACGTGTTACAACCACGATGCAGCTATATTATGGTT
Source organism: Parnassius apollo (assembly GCA_907164705.1). Taxonomy (NCBI): domain Eukaryota; kingdom Metazoa; phylum Arthropoda; class Insecta; order Lepidoptera; family Papilionidae; genus Parnassius; species Parnassius apollo. The sequence goes on from CAJQZP010000117.1 coordinate 7,826,300, forward strand.
GTAACACGAATGGGTTGGCTCGACACGGGAAGGACCACGCTCTTACAGTATACCAGCGTGAAATAGCAGCTTAACGTGTTTCGTGAGTGTAGAGATACGGAGTCTCTTTTTTACTGAAAACGAGGCTTCCATCTCAGGGGTGACAATTCATCTGTGTTTTGATTCTTAATCGAGGATAAATTAATGTAGATGTTTTTTTTTTAAATCTTTATTAATATAAAATACACAGATTTAAAATAATAATAAAAATCGCCAAAATGTGAAACAGTTTGTTGGCGATAATGGCGCTCTTTTGTTAAATATTAATATGTATTTTTTGTTACATACATACTTATCTTAGGTATATTTATTACAATAAATATCTCTATCTTTAATTAATACTTATTATAGGTAGTGCATTATACTTTTCATAGGAATGTATTTTTCAGTCTTTTTTTTAATGTTACTGTGCTTATGTCTTTGGACGTATCTCTTATAAAATCTATTCTATTATATATTAGCGGAGTTAAATATTGCCTAGTTCTCTTACCATAATAGTTTCTTGTATATGTCCTATAGCATCCATTTACCATCAGGTGGACTGTGTACTCGTTTGTTACCCTATATTGTCGCTTTTAAGACATAAGAGGCAAGAGAGGGAACCAAACCAGGTGATAGGCGGCAGGGTGTTCACAATAACAACAAAAAAAAATAAAAATCTGCATTTGCTGACCCGCTTGCTAAACGTAGCAACTATAAAAAATATCTCACTTATGCGGCAATCTAAAGGGGAGCCTGGGCTCAGCAGTGGAATTTGGAAAGGCTGTTTGGATAACGTTCTAATTTTTATGGTGCTTTGTTCTCGTAGGTAAAGGTAGTTGTCAGATGGCATTCGTTACTAGACCTATACATATTTATGTAAAGAATCACTAGACCAACGACTGCCTCGTTGATCAAAAAAATCTAAAAAAAATTCTCAGTAGCTGCCCGGAGTCAGGAAGTTGGCTGTGTCTCACCCCCGTGCCTCGAACAGCACTTAAAGCCGTTGGTCCTGCGCCTGATCTCGCTCAAGTGATGTCGGTTTACCGTCCCACCGTATTTCTAGACTGAGATAATAGAGAATGCACCTGTCACGACTAGTCGCCGTTCAGGCTGGCCGCCGTGACCGAAATTCCGATTTTTCCGAAAACATTCCATAATTCGTACATCTTCTTGCAACAATTAGCTCGAATTACGGAGATTGCACTGTAATTATAATCATCATCATCATCATCATTACAGCCCTTCACAAGTCCACTGCTGAACATAGGCCTCCCCCAAGTAATGCCACAAACCACGGTCCTGAGCCACCTGCATCCATCGACTTCCTGCATATCTTACCAGGTCGTCACTCCATCTAGTGGGGGGTCGCCCTACACTACGCCTACCGGTACGAGGCTGCCACTCGAGAACCTTTCTTCCCCATCGGTTATCGGTTCTTCGAGCTATATGGCCGGCCCATTGCCACTTCAGCTTACTAATCCGTTGGGCTATGTCGGTCACTCTGGTTTTACTGCGGATATCCTCATTTCTGAGTCTATCACGCAGAGAAACTCCGAGCATAGCCCTCTCCATAGCTCGCTGAGCGACCTTGAGCGTCGTCATACGGCCAGCAGTGAAGGACCACGTCTCAGATCCGTAAGTCATCACTGGCAACACGCACTGGTTGTACAATTTAGTTTTTAGAGATTGAGGTATACCTGACGAGAAGATATGTCGTAATTTCCCGAACGCTGCCCAGCCGAGTTGAATCCGTCGATTGACCTCTCGGTCGAAGTTGGACTTACCTAGTCGGATTATTTGTCCCAGTAATTATAATTATAATACCGAATATAGTAGTAATTATAATACCGATTGCTAAAACTTTCAAAAAGAAACTATTGAGGAGTACTCATGTAATTTTGCATGATTGAATATTAAACTACTAATAACTAAAGTCATGATTGGCGTAATTTATCTATCTTTGCTAACTACGAGTACAAAACTAAAATTTAATAAAAAATAATGTACTTACTTTTCTCCAGCACTCTCAAAAAAAATAACACTGACTCATTATAATTTGTGTGATATACTATCTGTTTATATGTTTTAAAATATTTTCTTAGCACTTTCCTTTCAAGATTCAGAAAACGAATAAACGTATTTGTACCACATTCGTATTTATAGAGTGACGAATTGAACAAGTCAGTGCAAGGTAGCGAAGCTCTGAGACTGCGACTCTCAGGTTTTTACGAGTTCAAAATGTATTGCGACCAAAAAGCGAATACCAACATCCTACAACTTACACAATTTTATAAACATATATAATAAATTTTTACTTCATAGGTACTTTTATAAATAATGTATATGTTTTGATATTATAAGATAGTATGATGTAATTAAATAGGTACTATCAGTGTATGTGTTGAGATCCACTATCGTGGACCCCCACTTTCATTTCATGGACCAACAAATTTTTTTTCGCTGATGTAGATCCCTTGCAGGTTGTCATAGACCCCTAGGGGTCGATATAGACCACTTTGGGAATCACTGCTCTAATGGATGTATGCCGGAGATGCATAATATCGGAAATCGATAGGATCGCTCGTATACTATTAAATTATAGTGTTCTATCTCAGCATAAACATCTCTTCAAATATTAGTATTTAAAAATAATAATAAAAATAAATTAATATTATTCTATTAATATTAGGTCTCTACCTATGAAATTTGTAAAATAAGTTAAAGCAATTTTTTTTCTATATTTTTTATATCTATTGTTACGAGCTTGAGGTTCGTGACAATAAAAATTGCCGATAGAATTACCTAAATTAACACTTTAATTTTCTTTACACAAATTAAAACTTAAAACACCAATAATTAAGCACACTAATTCACTTTATTCCGCTCCGAAGCTTCGCTTGTCTCGCCAAATTAGTACTCCGCAAAATACACATTAGTACCGAATCATCCAGAATATTCAAGTAAATAAGCGCACCAATCGACAAAGCGCCGAAAGTTCGAGAGTCAGCTTCCATAAGCTTAGTTCTTCGTTTCGACAACAGATGGCGCTGTCGGTTGAAAAATTATTGATGTCATTTTCTGGAAAGCTCTCCCCTCGCTCCGTTACCCGACACTAGATGGCGCTAGTGCCAGATGTCAACTTAGCCGCGTAACACTGCCCCCTCCTACGACATGCTCGTCCCGAGCATTATCGGCCCCATAATAACGTGCCAGGCGATCCACATGGACGATCTTAGGAGTCCCCCTTGCGCCCTTCTGTATCCGATAGGTTACATCGTTGATCCTGGTCACAATCCGGTACGGGCCGTCCCATTTAGCTTGAAGCTTAGGAGATTTCCCTTTGCTGCGGACCGGATTGTGCAACCACACTAGTGAACCTTCGTCGAACCCTTTGTTGTTCATTTTGCGGTCATACCGGGTTTTCATCTTTTCAGACATTTGCTGGCCCGATTGTCTGACATGCTCATAAATGTCATTCATTTTGTTCCGCAAGTCATATGCATAATCGGTTATGCTGCGTGGGGTATCAGGTGGTATCCCGGTGATCAGGTCAGCAGGCAGTCGTAATTCTCTTCCAAAGTGTGTGAAAGCTGGTGTCACTGATGTACTTTCGTGAACAGCGCTTCGATATGACAGCAAAAACGGTTGTATGTGCTTATCCCAATCTCGTTGCCGGTTGTCTACAACTTTTGCTAGGTACCTCTCCAATGTCTGATTAAATCGTTCTACCATTCCTTCAGATTGCGGATGATGAGAAGTCGTTCTTGTTTTATGAGTACCCATAACTCGGCAAGTTTCCTGGAATATTTGAGACTCAAAATTCCTTCCTTGATCGCTGTGAATCTCTAAAGGTACTCCAAAACGACATAAGACTTCATGAACTAGTTTATCTGCAACTGTTGAAGCTTCTTGATTAGGAATGGCGAATACTTCTGGCCACTTAGTGAAGTAATCCATCACAACCATGAAATACTTGTTACCGCTTTCACTCTCCGGAAACGGCCCCGCCACGTCAATGGCTATTCTCTCCCATGGTGGCACGCCCACACAACCAACACCACCATCGTTTCGACAGTGGACCCAATAAAACCGTTCTCGGATCTTCAGTAGAGTTCGTTTAACTCCCAGATGGCCTCCTGAATAATCATTATGGTACAGCTGTAGAACATCCGGTACTTTATCTTTAGGGACAACCATTTGCAAATGACAGCTGTCTCCCCGAACACTTTCCCATTTACGGCAGAGAACTCCATCCTGAAGCAACAAGCTGTTCCACTGGGCCCAATAGCTTTTAGTGGTCGAACTCATCGCTGAGACGTCGCTCCACTTCTGGGAGCACTGGCCTTCATCCATTCCAGAATCGGCTTGATGTCCGGATCTTCCTGCTGTGCACGTTTTAAGCTGACCTTCCACTCGTTGCTAAGGTGGTCTGCCCTGAGCATCCTCACGGATACCACTTCCTTACTCTCTTGCCTAGTACAATATTTGCAATCTTCAGGACAAGGTCTTCTTGACAATGCATCTGCGTTGCCATGAGATTTCCCACTGCGATGTTCGATCTCAAAGTCATATTCCTGCAGTAGTTCAATTCACCTCGCAACTTGTCCTTCTGGATTATTAAACTGCAATAGCCATTTTAGTGCAGCATGGTCAGTTCGTAAGTGAAATTTCCGCCCTAGAAGATATTTGCTAAAATGCTGCAACGACTTTACCACAGCTAGCATTTCACGTCTTGTGACACAATAGTTCCTTTCCGGTTTTGACAGTGACTTGCTGAAGTACGCTATCATGACCTCTTGGTCACCATTCCGTTGAGACAACACACCGCCAAGGCCTATATCACTTGCGTCTGTGTCAACTATAAATTTTTTTGCTTGCATCAGGGTATCCCAAAATAGGTGTTTTGCACAGACGGTTCTTGAGCTCCTGGAATGCGATATTGCAACTTTCATCCCAGCAGAAATGTCGCTTCTCCTCGGTTAGCTTATGCAGAGGTTTGGCTATATTTGCAAAGTTCTTCACAAATCGCCTATAATAGGAACACAAACCCAAAAATGCTCACACCTGCGTCTAGTCTTTTGGAACCGGCCAATTCTTGACAGCGGCGATTTTCTCCGGATCCGTACGGATACCTTCTTCCGACACTACATACCCCAAAAAGTTGACTTGCCGTTTGAATAGTGAACATTTCTTCGGACTCAACTTGAGGTTGGCACTCTGAATCTTCATGAGCACGCGTTCCAGGTTCTGAAGATGTTCCTCAAACGTACGGCCCACGATGATAATGTCATCCAAGTAGACCAGACAGGCATCGCCAATTAGCCCGGTAAGTACAAGCTCCATCAGCCTTTCAAACGTTGCTGGAGCATTGGACAACCCAAACGGCATTACTTTAAATTGCCACAGACCCTTTCCCGTCGAGAACGCAGTTTTCTCCTTGTCCTTAGGGTCAATTTCAACTTGCCAGTAGCCACTTTTTAGATCCAGCGTGCTAAACTACTTTATTCCTGTAAGCATGTCCAGCGTATCATCAATTCTTGGCAAGGGATAGTTGATCGAGCAAGTAGACGAGTTTGTATATTTGGGCTGCGTATTTAGCAGGGATGGGAGATATGATAAGGATATAGAACGACGAGTGAATGCGGGAAATAGAGTAAATGGGGCCCTGCACTCTATTGTGAAGAGTCAAAATGTGTCGAAAAAGGCACGTATGGCAATTCACAATGCTGTGTTGGTCCCTACTTTAACATATGGTAGTGAAAGTTGGGTGTGGCAGAAGAAGCACGAGAGTAGAATGAACGCAGTAGAAATGCGGTCGTTAAGGAGTATGTTAGGGCTGAATCTTAATGACAGGGTAAGAAATTGTGTAATAAGAGAAGAGTGTGGTTTGCAAGATGATGTTGTGACCAGGATTAAGAAAGGAATGCTTCGGTGGTTTGGTCATGTGGAAAGAATGAATGAGGAAAGAGTGACAAAGAAAATTTATGTTGCAGAAGTGAATGGCAGAGTCGGAAAGGGACGTCCTAGGCGAAAATTTATCGACCAAATTGGCGATTTATTGAAAACGGGCCAAATTAGGAGTACCCTTAACCGACGAGCATGTATGCGGAGGTGTATGGATGTGAAGGAGGCGAGAGAGGTGTGTCAGGATCGTGCCAAATGGAAGTCTGTAGTCTCTGCCTACCCCTCTGGGTGACAGGCGTGAGTGTTTATGTATGTATGTATGTATGTATGGATAGCTGTCCTTCTTCGTAACGTCGTTCAGACGGCGGTAGTCAACACAAAACCGCATGTTGCCATCCTTCTTCTTCACCAGCACCACTGATGAACACCATGGACTTGAGGAAGGTTCAATAACACCATCCTTCACCATTCCTTCAATCATGGTTTCCACTTCCTTTTCACGTGCTACCGGCAATCTTCTTGGCCGCTGACGGATAGGCAATTCTTCTCCTGTGTTTATTTTTTTTGTTGAACTAAGCCAATCTTTCCTATGTCAGCATCGTTTGATGAGAATACATTGACGTACTTGAGTAACAACTTCTTTGCCTTGCCCAATTCGTTCGCGGAGTGAACACTGCGACAGTCTTTCAAAAGTGTGGTCACTCTCGTTTCTGAATCCTTGCTGGGGGTCCAACTCGATATATATTGGCACCGACGTAACCAATCCACTTCCTCACAGGTACCAACCAGTGTGCCTTTTTCTATAATCTGTTCCCGGTTGCAAGGGTTCAGCACACGTGCTCCTGAGATGTCAGTGGTCCTGACCAAGGTTCGAGCTACTTTCCATGGAAGGTCATTGTTTACCCTTTCCACAAGTACACAACGGTGGGCTTGCCCAGCGTTTCGAGGAAGACTAACCGGAACAATCGTTTCCGATCTCGGCGGAAGAACAATCTTCTTAATGCTGTACACGTTCCCTGATAACGCACCTTCCATAAAAAGTTCCTCCTGTCCACATTTCAAAACACCTTGCTTAACGTCGATCTCACAACAATTATTCCTCATAAAGTCTAGGCCTAGGATGCAGTCGTCCATTATGTCAGCCACGATGACATTATGCAGGTAGATCACGTTGCCTAGCTTCAACTCCATCTCCTTATCTCCACGGACGGGTATACGCTGACCGGTGGCTGTTACCAAATTAATGCATTCTCGGTTGTATGCGGAGTCCCCAAGGAACTGACTTATAAGTTGGGAACTAACAACCGTACGAGAGGCTCCAGTGTCTATGGTCAGTTTACACGGCATTCCGTTGACCTCGCCCTTGATGATTAGACTGTTCCCATCATGGGTTTGTGAGATCGAGATCCTTGGGGGTCTTTTAATATCAGCCAGCACCCGCCCCGCAGTTCTGGCTTTTACTCGTTTCCCTGCTGCTGCTGGGCGGAGCTGGTAGCCGCACCACCATCCTGATATCGTTCACCTTCCCTTTCTACGGTTCGCTTAGGGCAGCTGGATCGAAGATAGCCCCTTTCCCCACAGCCATAGCACCTAGGGCTGTATCCTTTATTGCGGTCGCGTACCGTAGCTGCTGCAATCTCCCTGACGTGATGGGAGCGAAGATCCTGCCGCACGGCTTCCACCTCCAATGAATGGGCCAAGGCGTTCTTAAGCGTCTCGTGGTGCCCCAGCTTCACAGCAGCTTTAACTTCAAGGTCGCGGATGCCGTCGATGAATGTCTGCACCAGGTTCCCTTCAATGAGCGCAGGTACAGACCGGTATGCTTTTCGAACCATCTTCTCCACCTCAAGGGCCCACTGGTGCAGATTTTCGTTTCTGTGTTGCACGCGATCTTTAAGCTGCGCGCGAAAGACGTGTTACAGGTGAGCGTCACCATATCTCGCCTCCAGTGCCTCAAGGAGCTGCTCGTAGGACACTTTCTTACCGAGAGCTTCCAACACGGTTAAGGCTTAGTCGCGCAGGCATAAGGTGAGTGCAGTCATGGCCTGGCTTTTATTCCAGCCGTTTGCCTCCATGACGGCCTCGAATTGGATTTTGTGGGCCGACCAGGAAGAAGTCCCGTCGAACGGCGGCACTTTGAATCCACGTAGCGAAGGTGCTGTAGCTACTACGGGAGCTGTAGTTCCATCCCCAAGTTTGAGATCGTTCAGCGTTTTCTTCACGTCAGCCATCACGTTGTCAACCCGATTGTTCACATGGTTGATTCGGGTTTCATGTTCTTCGATTCGGGTTTCAGCTTCCGACAGGCGGTTGTCATGTTGAGCAACCCTATCCTTCACCTTCCTTATCTCTTTCCCAAAGGAAGCGTGAAGGTCCTTCATGAGGAGCATCTGTTCCTCCTGTCGGCGAGCCTGTTCCTCTTATCCGCTCTGCAGCTGCTCTTTTAGCTGACGGACCTGTTCCTCCTGTCGGCGGGCCTGTTCATCCTGTCCGCTCTGCAGCTGCTCTTTCAACTGACGGACCTATTCCTCCTGTCGGTGAGCCTGCTCCTCCTGTCGGTGAGCCTGTTCCTCCTGTCGGCGAGCCTGTTCCTGCAGCATCACCATCAGAGCACCTAAATCAGGTGCTGCAGATGTAGGAGCTACTGACGGCCTGCAGCCGGCGGCTGGCCCTCCGACGTCTGCGGCGTTGCACCACCAAGTCTTCTATGGTCCGTCTCCTGCTGGCGTTGACTTCGGGTACGGACACCCTCCGTTTCCTCCTTAGGTAAATCGGCATGATTTTATCCCACTTCTGACACCAATTGTTACGAGCTTTAGGTTCGTGACAATAAAAATTGCCGATAGAATTACCTAAATTAACACTTTAATTTTCTTTACACAAATTAAAACTTAAAACACCAATAATTAAGCACACTAATTCACTTTATTCCGCTCCGAAGCCTCGCTTGTCTCGCCAAATTCAATACTTACCCGATCGCCCTTGCAGCGCCAACCGAATCATCCAGAACATTCAAGTAAATACGCGCACCAATCGACAAAGCGCCGAAAGTTCAAGAGTCAGCTTCCAGAAGCTTAGTTCTTCGTTTCGACAACAGATGGCGCTGTCGGTTGAAAAATTAGCTCCGTTCTCCGTCCTCGCTCCGTTACCCGACACTAGATGGCGCTAGTGCCAGATGACAACTTAGCCGCGTAACACTATTAAGCAAAGTAATCAGCCATGTAATCAATGCATTTTTGAAAACGCAGTGGCAATTTATTGATGCCTTTCTTGAAGAAATCAGCTGGACTACAATGAACTACAATGCCTTTGAAAATATTTTCATAGACTTTTTGTACTGGCTCTTGGGGATTTAAGTTTTTCCAAAAAGCCAAAAATTAACAAATTTCTGGAAAAGTAAAATGTCTGTAGGCGTAATTTCTGGTGAGTAGGGCGGATGACGGATGGTTTCCAACTCCAGCTCTTGTAACTTGGAGATCGTCTATTGTGCAGTATGAGGTTGTGCGTTATCGTGGTTGTAGATATGCAAGCTTCTTCATTATTTTGTTCAGCTCTTTAACATATCTGCAGTAATGCTCATCCTTTGATAAAAATCTGTGATGAATCACACCGGCGCTAGCCACCATATAGTGACCATCACTTTTCTGTTGGTAAGTTTTCGTTTACAGCATTGTTTAGGTGTTGACTCAAGATCCATCCAACTTACTGAGCGCTTGCGATTGTCGAACTGAATTCATTTTCGTAGCAGGAAACAATGTAGTTCAAAGTTCCTTCGTTTGCTAGTTGAGCTATCGAAGCGAGACGTTCTCGACGCGTACTTGCGCTGGCGATCTTTGAGCTCGTGGGGCATCGATTTGGCAAGCTCTTTACCTTGCCAATTTGAAGAAAATGGACCAATATTATTTTAATGCCTGCCAATGTCAAAAGCTAATGCTAGTTCAGCCGTAGATTAGGTCAACTTCAACAATCGCCTTTAATTCGTCATTGTCGATCAAAGCTTTCGGACGACTACGGGTTCGTTTTTCAGGTGTTAAGTATCCAGAACGGAAGTCGGCAAACCAATAACTGGTGGTGCGTTCATTTGTTATATTCGCTTCGTAAACGTCGTTGACGTTGCGATGCTGTGTTGCTGCCACTATGGTCCTCATATTCTATAATTATTAAATTTTTTTTAAGGATACGTTATGAAATAAGAGTACGGATACGCATAAGTTAAACATTTGAGTAATTAACGATGACGATGATGATGTGAGTGATGACGAAAGAGATTCAAATGCGATGAAAATACAGCGCTAACCAATAAACAAATGAATATTGTTGTGAAAATAATTCCATGTTTTCAAAATAAAATAAAATTGAAATTAAAATTTTTAGCCAAACAAAAATTATTTCGACTTGAAATGGCCAGAACTGCAGAACATAGGCAAATACCTATTATTATAATTATTATTATATTCTTTTTACTATTTATTTTTATAGTATTACCCAAAAATTACATAAATTGGTGGGAATGTCGTCAAAGTATGATGATTCTAGAAATTCACTTAATATGGATTTAAAATACTCGTTATGTTTTAGTTTAATAGAGATTAAAAGATATTATTGGTCAATTTTTTATACAATAAACGTGACAAACGAATACACAGTCCACCTGACGGTTTGTGGCTACTGTGGCCCGTAGACATTCCCGGTTAGGAATCAAAATGTACATGGGTTGTCACCCCAGAAGACAAAACTGGAATTGCCTTATTACCTGTAAAAAAAGTCTTCGGTTCTCTACACTCACCAAACAAAACACAGCAGCATTAAGCGATCTTTCCTCTTCTTTATTTCTTTTTTGAGAGTGCGCTCTTTCCTCGGTCGAGCTGAATGGTTCGTGCTACAACCATAATATACGAGTGGCTGTAGCATGGCTCCACCACATTGCAATCATTGCACACGCATTCGAGTCGTGGTATTTCAGGGGCTAAAGGCTCGCTGTAAATTACACAGTACTCGAGCAACCCACCGACTCCACTGCTGTTGTTAATTACAATTGACAGTTCTGATTTATCGTGTGCTCGGCGGTGAGGGAAAAGATCTTAAGTAAACCTGCATATCTGAGAATAAAACATTTCGGAGACAAGGTGAAGACTGCTAATATAGATTAGAGTATCACGTTACTTCGTAACGCTCTCAGAAATGAAAGGATGACTGTACCTGGCAGATAGATATTTATAGGCTGTAACTTTAAACAACCACTGCTTCTTACATATCCGGAAAATGTCACAGCAACAATTAATCATTAGGACAATATAACATTGGTAAGGGCAGGGCAAGTATTTTTATTTGATAAAATTTTACACCGTTAAGATTAGAAATAAAGGTCTGGCTCTTATCTCATCGCTCCGACTAGTCAAGGCGTGGCTCTAACAATGAAAAAAATCGGGAATAGGTCAAGAGTCGCCGTTATTATCTCGTTCGTAATTCAAACAGTTGCGTAAACTGGCAACATTAATTATTCACAGGTTTGCTCAGCTCTCGAGACTATTAGTTGACGACTATACTCAATTGTGATGTTAATGAGAGAAATCCGACATCGGGAATTTGTCGACTATCGACTTATTGTTACAACATCACTAGTGTCTGATTAGGTGACAATGCGTTATTTGAAAGCGTATGTGTGTTTTTTTAATTAAAATATATTTCGTAAGCATAGCGGAAGCGTGTAGTGGCGGTGTAGGAATTCCATATCATATCGTGGCTGTCGTAAGAGGCGACATAGACCAATCAGGAGATAGGCAGCAGCAGCTTCCTGATGACGACTAAAAATAATAAACTGCGGTTGCCAACCCGCTTGCCAGACGTCGCAATTATGGCAATTATCACCACTATGGGGAAATCTATGAGGGAGGCCTACATGTAAAATAAAACATAAAGCCTTAGTAACGAGCCCACCGTTGATTTCGCAGTGGGTGAGATACTCGTTTTCGATCCCCGTCGGAACCAATGAAACTGTTAATTGCAATTTTAACTGATGATTTTCCACGTGGTCTACGATGAAAAAATAACATCGCGAGGAAACAACGCGAATTTTTTTAGAAACTCTACTACTCCTTGTCATTAGCACGTAATAGCTCACAGCTGAACATGGGTAAAGGAAGGAATTGCCCTAATCATTTTTTTTTAATATAGAATAAGGGTGACAAACGAGCACACAGTCCACCTAATGGTAAGTGGATACTGTGGTCCATGGACATCTACATTTATTCTCGATAAAGGATCAAAACGCAGATGCGTTGTCACTCCTGAGGACTAAGATGGAATGCCTTGTTTCCAGAAAAAAGTGGTCTCATGATCTCTACACTCACCATACGAAACACAGCAATATTAAGCTGCTATTTTACGCTGGTATTCTGTGAGAGCGTGGTCCTTCCCCGTTGAGCCGACCCATCCCTGCTACAACTGTAACTTAGTTACAGCCTGGCTCAACCAACGTCACGTGTGTTTCCTATTTATGATCGCTTTAATGTTGATCGCAAACCTAAAATACTCGTACTTTTGACACTAGTCCAGCGGTTGGCTTGGGAATCAACGTCTGGCGTAAATGAGATGGTTATACCATCTACTGAAAGCTACAAGAACTTTCTAGCATATCGCACGACATTTTTTTTATAGAAGAAGGGGCAAACGAGCATGTGGCTCACCTGATGTTAAGTGACTACCGCCGCCCATGATCAACCGCAACACCAGGAGAATTGCGGATGCGTTGCCGGCCCTTTAGAAAGGAGTAAGCTCTTTTCTTGAAGGTCCCCAGGTCGTATCGGTCCGGAAAAATCGCCGGTGGTAAACTATTCCACAGAGAGGTTGTACGTGGAAAAAAACTCCTTGTGAAACGTACAGTGGTGGACCGCCAAGCATCCAGATGGTGTGGATGGTATCGGGACGTTTGACGTGTAGTGTGTTCACGAAATTTGGCGGCTGGGATTAATCCGAACAATTCCTCAGAGCACTCCCCGTGATAGATGCGATAAAATACGCAAAGAGATGCAACATCTCTTCGCAGCGCCAGTGAATCGAGCCGATCGGAAAGCACTCGGTCGTCGACGATTCGAGCCGCTCTAAGCTGGATGCGGTCAAGTGGAAGAAGCTGGTACTGGGGAGCCCCAGCCCAGAGATGGGAACAGTATTCCATGTGCGGCCGAACCTGCGCCTTGTAAAGTTGCAGGTGGTGTGCCGGCATGAAATACTGTCCCGCTCTGCTGAGCACGCCAAGCTTTTTAGAGGCCAATTTGGCCTTCCCTTCCAAGTAACCACGAAACTGCACGTCACTCGATATGTCGACGCCGAGGATTCCGATACTGGCTGAGGCAACAAGGGGAGTGCCTTGAAACTGAGGGGATACGACAAAGGGGTTCTTTTTAGCGGTTAACGCGCAAACTTGTGTCTTCTGGGGGTTAAACTGGACTAGATTTAGTCGCCCCCAATCCGAGACTCTGTCCAGCAGAGACTCGACTTCAGACACAAGTTTGTCCCGGCACTCGGAGACGTTTTCCCGAGAAATATTGGCTCGGCCGGTGTAAAGAGCATCACCAGTGCTGTCATCTGCATAGCAATGAATGTTACGGGTACGCAACATGTCATTGATATGCAGAAGAAACAGCGTTGGCGATAGCACACAGCCCTGTGGAACACCAGCATTAATAGGCTTGCAATCGGAGCTTGCACCGTCTACAACGACCTTGATGCTCCGATCTGCAAGAAAGCTGGTGATCCAATCGCACAATTTCTCGGGAAGCCCATAGGAAGGGAGCTTCGAAAGAAGCGCTTTGTGCCAAACCCGATCGAAGGCCTTCGCAATGTCCAAACTAACGGCCAATGCCTCCCCCTTGAACTCTACTGCCTCCGCCCATCTGTGAGTTAGGTAGACCAGAAGATCACCAGCTGACCGACCACGGCGAAAACCGTATTGGCGGTCACTAATCAGCTGGTGATCCTCAAGGTACCTCATGAGCTGGCAGTTTACAATGGACTCCATTGTTTTGGAGAACAAGGAGGTGATGGCGATTGGCCGGTAGTTGGACGGGTCAGAGCGGTCGCCTTCTTTAGGGATCGGGTGGACGTAAGCCGTCTTCCATGATTTTGTGACTACGCCTAGGGAGTAGGAGTACCGGAAAAGACGCGTTAAAACCGGTGCCAACTCTGGAGCACACGTCCTCAGCACAATTGGGGGGATTCCGTCAGGCCCACTCGACTTGTGGATGTCCAGGGAGAGGAGTGCTTTGCGAACCGAGCGCTGTGTGAAGTGCACTTCCGGCATGGAGCACTCACACCGCGGGATGGTCGGCGGAGTACTCCCCCCGTCATCGAGTGTCGAGTTAGACGCAAAGAAAGAGCCTAGAAGATCGGCTTTCTCCTTTGCGGTATGGGCCAGTGAGTCGTCCTCCCTGTGCAGAGATGGAAGAGATGGCTGACAGAAATTCCCCTGGACAGCCTTGGCGAGAGACCAGAATGCACGGGTTCCAGAAGGAAGGCGAACTAGTTTCTCGCCAATTCTGCCTATGTGCTCTGACTTTGCCTTGGCAATGACTCTTTTGAAGGACCTAGAGACATTCGAATACGACTCTTACTTATTTAAAACCGCTCTCACGACAACATTGCAAAACCCCCTTCATCATTTGTGTTGGTTGTGAGTGCAAGTGCTCATCGTAAGGTCCTAGGTTCGAATCCCGGATCGGGCCAAAAAAAGCAGTTATTGGTTTTTTTTTCAAGCAATTCTCAATAAAAATAGCCCAATGTCAGGAATTGGCCGGTGTTACGCCCCCGTGTCTCTGTGATTTGCCCTGCGCTTGGTCTCTCTCTGGACGTGTCGGAGCGAATGCGCCTTGCGCATACACTTGGGCATTATGATCCTGTTCTGCGCAGATGGCTAGTCTCCGTTGAGAATGGCAGCGTTGACCGAAATTCGGTCTGAAGGGTCAAGTAATGAACTTCGATATAAATAATATCTAAACAAGCTTGTCATTCTAAAATATGAATAAAGGAGTTTTAAAAGATAATAAATTTTGTAAATTATTTCAAAATGATTTTGTTCGCTTAAAACCAAACTAAGCAATGCGTAGTTGACTAGGTAATACTAATGAGTCGAGATGCGCTCGCGGAGGTCGCTCGCTGTGACCCGATGTTCACGATATATTGCGAGCCGACACTTCCAATACTGACCTTACCACATGCATGTTACCCGTACAGCAGATTGTTTTGAGCTTCTCTTATATACTTTGATATCTACCTAATAATAATCAATGTAAGGTTACGTATATTCAGAGCATTAATGTTTGGTAACTTTATTTTATTTATTTATAAAAATATCACTAAACTTATACAATACAATAGTTGATAACAAATTTCAATGAAAAATAAAAGTGATAAAAACTATGTATATCAGATTTAAAAGAAATTACTTTTTTATAGAATAAGGGTGACAGCCTAGCCTACGTAGTTTACTTGATGCTAAGATAGTTGTATGTAGATGGCCACAATCACTTCCATACAACTATCCTCGACTAAGGATCAAAACGCAGATGCGTTGTCACCCCTAGGGAATAAGATAGAATGCTTCGTTTCCAGTTAAATAGTCTCGAATTTCTACACTTATAAAAAAACAAACCACGGCAGCGTTGAGCTGCTACTTTACACAGGTATTCTGTGAAAACGTAGTCCTTCCCCGGTCGAATCGATCCAACAACGTAAAAAAACTATACCTATTCCCAAGTCGCCATCATCAATACAGCCTTTTAAAGCTCATATCTGCTACGCTTCGCAGGCGCTAGAAACTGCCTTTTTGAATTCTTTGTTATGTTATACGAAATATGCTGCAGACCATCTCCTGTCTCAGTTTCCTGCAGTCTTACGACACCCACGGAAGGATATTATGAGGTAGCGTATTACACAGTCAGCGGACTCCATGAGTCCTCGAAATATTTTCTTTTTCAAACATATAGGCCACCTTTCAAAATTGTTTTTTTTAAGTATTTTAAGGCAGTGCTTAACTATTAACCCACCTCATGGTAAGTGGTGATAAGATGATTAGCGTCCGCTGTAAATTTCACAGTACGCGAGCAAACCGTGTTTGATCCGCGCAGGCGCCAATAAAATTGTTAATTGAAATTATTAATTACTGATTTATCATGTGCTGGGTGGTAAAGGAAAAACATCGCGACGAAACCTCCAAGTATGAGAAATAAAAAAAACCGAAGACATATGAAGTTCACCAACACGCATTGAGGTAGTGCGGTGGACACTTATACTAATACCAATACCCTCTCAGAAATAAGGGGAGGCCTGTGCCCAGTAGTGGGACGTATGTAGGCTGTAACCTTAATTTTTTTTAACTATGGTAAGTGGTGATGCCGAAGACGCTAAAGCACGCTGACTTAAATTAACAAAAGCCTTTTACTCTTGCCTTGAAGACAATTAACAACAATTTTTTTTATTTCAGGCATTAGGGTTTTAAAAATTTTGAACGTTGACCCATGGCAATATATACTTTAACCTCAAAATATTAATAAAAAAACATAAAAATAACGGAACACTATTTACGGGTGTCGTTCTGGAACGTCCCTGTTTCAGCAAAACACCACCACTAGGGCCAGAAATACGGAACGAGGAATGTCTCTTTGTATTTCGAGTACAAATTTAATTGTTCATTCACCGTTGAACACGTGGAAAATCCGCATATAAATTAACTTTAAATTTCAGCGTTACTGGCGAGAACCAACCTCAAGACACTCTTGCACTATAACGCAGTGATCGTGCGCCGTACTTTACGATACTTAAATTCATACCAATATTCTCAAGCGATTTAATTCGCTATAGAACTGTTGGATGGCCTTCCCATTCCACACGTGTCCATTTTCCGAGAGTGCAGGAGGTCGTAACACCTCTCTGTACCGCTAGACGGGTTCATGCAATGCCTCCGCGAACAAATGTAAGGACGTGTTCACGTCAGTACACAACTATAGATGATAATAAACTGACACAGAAATTTAAAAAGAATTTTTTTCGTTTACGTTCTTTTTCGTAAACCTTACGTACCTACACCATGAATTACTTAATAAGTCGAAATCATTTTATATATACTAAAATTTAAATTAACAGGAAATGTATTTACAAACACATTTGTTTAACTATTCTTAGCCAGGTGAATATTATCGCACCTGATCGTAAGTGATGATGCAGCAGATTTTAAAACGCACTAACTTATCAACGCCTATTCACTCTTGCCTTAAAGATACCTACATTGTAAGTGGATGGAAAGAACTCTGGCCACTTATTCCATTCCTTTTCTGTACGCATGACGAACGATGAAACAAACCGTTGGGAAACCATTGGGTTTGTATACGTGGTAAATCGATGATGAAAGTATGGGACTCTAGTTGTCTAATGGTGGAAGGAGGAGTAAACACAATTGGCAACAAGGAATGGGTTAAAGTAAGATAGTAGTACGATAGCATACTAGGTGGTACGACTCCCTGTATGCCTAGGTGTCTACTGGGTAGGTTTCACCAGGTATACCACTATTTACCACCGTTACTGTCCCTAAATGGCAGTGCTCACAAGATATGAGGCTTTACGTCTTATTCCTTAGGGGTGACAAAGCATTTTTTTATAGGTCAAGGGTTACAAAATTGCACACAGTCCACCTGATGGTAAGTGGTTGCTGTGGCCCATAGACATCTATATTCGTCCTCGACTACAAATGAAAATGTAGATGTAGATGCGTTGTCATTCGTGAGGACTAAAATAGAATGCCTAATTTCCAGTAAGAGAGGTCTCCGGTTCTCTACACTTATCGTACGAAACACAGCAGATTAATTTAAGCTACTATTTTACGCTGATATTTTTTGAGAGCGTGGTACTTCCCCAGTCGAGCCGACTCATTCGTGCTACAGCATACAAGTAATATAGCCGCAACATTGCTCAACCGATTTATATCTTTCTTTTCTTTTTTTTTTTAAATAGAATAAGGTCACAAACGAGCACACATTTATCATCGATTAAGAATCCAAATGTAAATGCGTTGTCACCCTTAAGAACTAAACCCCTAAACCCCTAAAACCCCGTTTGCAGTAAAAAGTGTCTTCAGTTCGCTATACTCACCATACAAAACACAGCAGCATTAAGCTACTATTTTACGCTGGTATTTTGTAAGAGTGTGGGTCTTACCCTGTAGAGCCGACCCGTTCGTGGTACAAAAATAATTTAGTTGTAATTTGGCTCTACCACGTACAGTATGTTTTTGTTTAAGTTACTTGGAGGTGTCCGTGGACAACAGTAACTACTTACTATCAGGTAGACTGTGGGTTCGTTTGCCACTTCGGATTTAAATATTGAATAGTCCAACTTTCTTAGTCATCCATTATAGTCCTCAAAGGTGAAAACAAATCCTCATTTTGATTCCTAACCGAGAATGAATAATAATAGCGTTAGTGAGCGAGTACCCGGTTACTATCAGGAAAACTTTGCCCTCAGTTATCACAAAAAAATAAAAGTCACAAATATAAGTGTGCCGGAATTCGAAGTGAATAAATGAATGGATATACTTTTATTGCTTACCTCAAAATTAAAAGACACAGAAAACATTGAAAAGTAAAGTAGGTATACAATTTGATAGCGGCGTAGTAGAAGAGTAAACCTCATCCTGTCCCATTATTGCCATTAGAAACGTAATTAAGGAAAGCTCAAATAAACTTGTGGTCTCCGATAGATGACAGAATAGCCACCGTTTACTTAAAGAATAAGGATGAAAAACGAAAATACAGTCCATCTTGTATCTGTCACATATCCGCAATAAAGAATCATAATTCGAATGCGTTGCTACCCCTGAAGAAGATGGAATGCATCAGTTCTAATAAAAGGTCTTCGGTATTCCGCTCTCACCAACCGTAAAAGGGCACCATTAAGCTGCTATTTCACTCCAGTATTCTGTGAGAGCGTGGTCCTGCTCCACCACAATCAATCGCTACAACCACAATATAGATACAGAATGACGCTATCAAGTGAAGCTACGTAAGTCTTGTGTTATTTTTTGTAGAATAAGGGTGACAAATGAGCACACAGTCCACCTGATGGTAAGTGGATGCTGTGACCTATAGACATCTACATTTTCCGCGATTATGAATCAAAACGCAAATGCGTTGTCACTCCTATGCACTGAGATGGAATGCCTCATTTCCAGTTCAAAAAAGAATCTCCGGATCACAGCAGTATGAAGCTGCTATTTTACGCTGGTATTCTGTGAGAGCGTGGTTCTTCCACGGTTGAGCCGACCCATTCGTGCTACATCCATACTATCCATACTAATATTATAAATGCGAAAGTGTGTATGTCCTTCTTTCACGTCGCAACAGAGCGTCGGCATTGCATGATTTTTTGTATGGGGATAGTTCGGTGGATGTAGAGTGACATAGGTTACATTTTCCGCGGAAAAACATCTCATTCCCGTGGGAAAATAGAATATGTTGCAAAAGTTTGTCCTTCTTTCACGTCGCAACGGAGCGTCGGCATGGCATGAATTTTGGTATGGGGACAGTTCGGTGGCTGTAGAGTGACATAGGCTACTTTTTTTCAGCAGAAAAACATATCATTCCCGTGGGAAAATCGAATATGTTGCAAAATTAAATTCAGCTAGGTGGCGCCACCGTGATTCTACAAGACGGACGACGGTACGATGGACGAATACAGAAGGTCAGAATATCTGGAATATTATGTCTTTTTACCAAAATTAAGATAAAAATATATGGATCTGTATTTATACACGCAGGACCGGGAAGAGAGCGATAAAAAACATAAAATTCACCAGCTTATTTTCTTCAAACGTTTTGGTGCATTGTAATTCACAGAATAGGTGATAACCTCGCAGATGATATTAAGTAATCCGTTGATGTTCTGCCTACCCCGCAAGGGTTACAGGCGTGATTATAAGTATGGATCAGAAATACTATCACCACCTGTCACGCTTTCACCCTTAACTATTACTTAACTGTGGTAGAAACAGTTCTTAGTAAGCCTTATTAATAAGCCTTAGTAATATTTATTGAACGGAAATTAATACAGTTCTTATATATGGTTATGAATGAATCGGTATTACAATAAGAAAAATTGTGCAAAATTATAAGAAAAATATTTTTTGAGATATCTTATTAACTAACGTATATATACTTTAAATTGATTCCGCTAGATGTCGTTACTAGGTTTTTAAAACGCGGTAACGAAATGTTTCCTGACATGTACAACGCGGCTCAAAGGCGAGAGTTAACTCCCGCCGTTGAGCCGCGCATCAACTTATACTGCATACGGTACCTATACGCTTAAATTGTTTCTATTTCGTAGCTTATTCGACTACCTGCTTTTGATTTCAGTTGTTTGTTATTTGCTTCGTGATTTGGTTAAGGTTGAATGTATTTATATTGGCTTTCATTTTCGGCTTTATGTATTTTCTTGGATCGGTTTTGTTTTTTGTTTTGGTTGGTATTCCTTTATACATATTTAGACTCTGGATTTGATTTTGGATTTATTATTGGTTTTCGTTTTTTTAGGTTCTTTAACAATATTTCAAAGGAATATTAATAGTATAGATAATGTGTACGGTACCTATACTCTTACTTCTTTTTTGTTTGTTATATTTATATTGACTACTGCTTTCGATTTCGGTTTTCTGCGATTTGTTTTTTGATTTAGTTCAAGTTGATTCGATTTATTTGGCTATCGTTTTCGGATTCGTGTTGTGTCTTGAATTGGTTTTATTGTTTTGATTTTTAAAAATATTTAAAATGAACATTTATTCCTTTTAGATATTTTGGATTTGCTTTAAAAAATTAAAACAGCATTCAATTATGATCCGTTGATTGATTATAAAAATCACAGGTTAGTTGTTATCGGACTGATGGATAAGTCGTGTCGATTTTGCAGCGCTTTAAAATGGAAAGATGAGACCGCAGTCATGTGCTGTTCCAATGGCAAAGTATCTCTTCCGTTACTTGGAGAACCAGAAGAACCTTTGAAAACTCTCTTTTTATATGATGCTAATAAGTCACGGCGCTTTTTAAACAGGATTCGGAAATATAACTCATGCTTTCAAATGACGTCCTTCGGAGTTGACCTGGTAATAATAATGCAGGGATTTTCGTCTACATTTACGCTGCAAGGGCAAATTTATCATAGAATAGTTTAACATTTTCTAGCTGAAAACGAACAGTATAAATTTTTGCAATTATATTTTATAGGTGACGAAGAAATTGTGGTAGATCGTCGCTGCCAATTTATCCAAGGAGTTGAGAGAGACACAGTGTTCAAAGTTCAAAGATTCTTGCATGAACGTAACATTTTAGTCAAAACATTTAAAACTGCTTAAGAAAACCTACCTGAAGAGGATTATAAATTCTTCATTCACGCAGATTGGACCCCTCGAGAAGAGCATGAAAGGCGCTACAATGCACCTTTGATAAACGAAATAGCAGCCGTAATTAGTGGTGATCAATTTTCTTCACGAGACAGTGTCTTGCGAGCACGTGATGATACGTTGCAACGGGTAGCTGATACACACAAGTTTTATGACGCTCTGCAATACCCATTGATTTATTGCAAAGGACAAGAGGGTTATCATTTTCAAATTCCACTTATTAACCCGGTCACAAAGGAGCCTACTCCGAACAAAAAAATATCATGTATGGATTTTATTGCGTATCATATGATGTTGCGAGAAAATGATTTTAACCTCTTAGCCCGGTGTAGACTATTATTTCATCAATTTTTGATAGACATGTATGTGAAGGTACAAAGTGAACGTCTCCGTTATATATCTTTAAATCAAAAAAAGCTGCGCGTTGAGAATTATATACATTTACAAGATGCAGTTTCTAGCGACGCCAATGTAAACCCCAGAGATTTAGGTAAAATGGTAATTCTGCCCTCATCATTCGTTAACAGTTCCCGCTACCTACATGAGTACACACAAGACGCATTCGCCTATGTACGAACTTACGGACGATCTGATCTTTTTTGTTACTTTTACTTGCAATCCCACATGGAAAGAAATAACCGAGGAGCTAATGCCGGGCCAAAAAAGTACTGACAGACACGATTTATTTGCTAGAGTATTTAGATTACAAGTACAAAAATTAATGTCGATGAGGAAGGAAAAGGGGAGATCTCCCGCCGGGCAAGGTGTTCTGCCCGGGGAGCGGCCGACACTCCGTGTGATAATTCGGAAATGTTCTATATATACTGTTTATGATTCGGAATGTTGATAGCGCGATTTACGCTTACGGCTTCGGTGTGTTTTCGCTTGTGGCGGCGACGACAACGCCGCTACATCACCCCCTGCTCAGACCGGAGGTCGTTAGTGCAGCCTTGTTGCCGACGAATGTGCAAGTGCCAGTGGATTGCCTTGTAGTCTGCGGTGAGTCGAGAAGAAGGCAAGTAATCTGCGAGAGTGCCGTGAAGCAGAGGCGAGCAGTAAGGCTCAGAACCGTGCCGAACACTGTAGCGCAGAGAGTAGCTTGAAGGAACAGGAAGCATTATTATTCCAATGCTGCGATGAACCTTGTGAAGCTAGATGGCTTGCAGGATATGAAGACTGCAGACGATATCTACTCGGGAGCGAATGCGTGGGGTACTCTATGACGATGATGAAGCTTGAAGTTTCCGAAGGTTGTTGGTTGCGTGTTCAAATCACGTCGGATGGTCACCACTGTGGTCGTGGTAGGAAAAGGGGAGATCTCCCGCCGGGCAAGGTGTTATGCCCGGGGAGCGGCCAACGCTCCGTGTGATAATTCGGAAATGTTCTATATATACTGTTTATGATTCGGAATGTTGATAGCGCGATTTACGCTTACGGCTTCGGTGTGTTTTCGCTTGTGGCGGCGACGACAGCGCCGCTACATCACCCCTGCTCAGACCGGAGGTCGTTAGTGTAGCCTTGTTGCCGACGAATGTGCAAGTGCCAGTGGATTGCCTTGTAGTCTGCGGTGAGTCGAGAAGAAGGCAAGTAATCTGCGAGAGTGCCGTGAAGCAGAGGCGAGCAGTAAGGCTCAGAACCGTGCCGAACACTGTAGCGCAGAGAGTAGCTTGAAGGAACAGGAAGCATTATTATTCCAGTGCTGCGATGAACCTTGTGAAGCTAGATGGCTTGCAGGATATGAAGACTGCAGACGATATCTACTCGGGAGCGAATGCGTGGGGTACTCTATGACGATGATGAAGCTTGAAGTTTCCGAAGGTTGTTGGTTGCGTGTTCAAATCACGTCGGGGTCACCACTGTGGCCGATGAGGAAGGAAAAGGGGAGATCTCCCGCCGGGCAAGGTGTTCTGCCCGGGGAGCGGCCGACACTCCGTGTGATAATTCGGAAATGTTCTATATATACTGTTTATGTTTCGGAATGTTGATAGCGCGATTTACGCTTACGGCTTCGGTGTGTTTTCGCTTGTGGCGGCGACGACAGCGCCGCTACATATGTAATTAACAAAGGGAAAATTTTCGGAGAGGTGCAGTGCTTCATGTATTCAATTGAATGACAAAAAAAGAGGATTACCGCATACCCACATTCTAATATGGCTTAAAGAGAAGTTGCGGCCCAGCCAAATAGACGACATAATAAGCGCCGAGATTCCGGATCCTGAGCAAGATCAAGATACAGATATTATATTCGGATACCGTCGTCCGAAATATGATTCACGGTCCATGTGGAGCACGAAATTCAATATCGCCATGTATGATTTATATGATGTAAATGTATATCGAAAATGTACGAAAAATCCCTAAACAGCTATTAAAAGAAACAGTGCACAATGACAATGGCTACCCTTTATACAGAAGCAGAGCTCCCGAAGATGGTGGCAGGAAAGTTACAATCAAATCACGCTCTGGAGCATTCGAAACCTTAGATAACAGCTGGATTGTCCCGTATTCGCCCATTCTATGTAAAATGTTTAATGCCCACGTTAATGTAGAAGCATGTAGCTCTGTCCGCACAATCAAGTATATCTGTAAATACATAAATAAAGGAAGCGACCAAGCAATATTTAATCACAGGAGTGGAGGTGAGGCAAATCCCGTTAATGAAGTACAGACCTTTCAAACAGGGCGTTATGTCAGCAGTAACGAGGCAGCGTGGCGTCTCCTTGGCTTCCTTTTACACGAAAGGTACCCAACAGTTACTCACCTTGCTGTGCACTTAGAAAATGGAGAGCATGTATATTTCACCGAAAGAAATTTTCAAGAAAGAATTGCATCACTGCCAAAAACTACACTAACAGCCTTCTTTCAACTTTGTCAAACCGACCCCTTTGCAAAAACGTTGTTATATTCTGAAGTCCCCCGCTATTATACTTGGAACACATCTAGGAAGGAGTGGAAACGCCGTATTCAAGGCGCGCCTGTTTAAAATTGGTCCGGTGTAAAGTAATCAGATGCCCTTGGTCGTGTGTATACCGTCCATGTAACTATCTTTGAATGTTTCTGTTTACGATTGCTGCTGCACCATGTTCGGGGTCCTATAGGATATAAAGACATTATAACTGTCAACGGTCAGGAATACGCAACCTATAGAGAAGCATGTGAAGCTCTGCATCTTTTAGAAAACGATAATCACTGGGATGAAACCATGGAGGAAGCTGTGCAGTGCCAGTCACCAGCCAAAATTAGGGATCTTTATGCAACTCTCATATCATTTTGCGGGCTATCTAATGCACATGAATTGTGGGACAAATATAAAGAGTACATGGCGGAAGATATTTTGCGAAGGTTACAGCAAACACACGCGAACATGACATATAATGAACACATTTATAATGAAGCACTTGGAAAAATTGAAGATAAAGTAATGGCAATGGTAGGCAAAAAATTAGGCGACTTTGGAATGATAAGCCCTCAGAGAACAACCGAAAATGAACTAAGTGATGAAATTATACGTAAAACAAACTACGATCTACCAGCTTTGCAGCAGCAAGTAGCCGAATTTGTACCCCGCTTGCTTTCCGAACAAAAACGAGTTTTTGGCAAAGTATTAGGACAAATTGAATCTGGAAATGGTGCATTTTTCTGTTTAGATGCCCCTGGAGGAACTGGGCAGACATTTTTGTTAAAATATATTATTAGCGCAAGTACGGAAAGATAAAAACATTACTGTGGCCGTAGCTTCTTCCGGTATAGCCGCCACGCTGCTAATTGGGAGCCACACTACACATTCTGTTTTAAAACTCCCTCTAAATCTAGCCCAGGATGAATCGCTGATCTGCAACTTTAGCAAAAATAGTGCACGAGGTATAATGCTAAGACAATGCAAACTTTTAGTGTGGGACGAAAGTACAATGTCGCATAAAAAAGCTGTAGAAGCACTAGATCGAACGCTCCAGGATTTGCGCAGCAATACCAATGTAATGGGAGGAATGGCGGTTTTACTGGCTGGTGACTTTCGCCAAACTTTACCTGTCATTCAAAAGGGCACACCCGCAGATGAAATTAAAGCATGCCTCAAGTCGTCTATTTTATGGAACAAGGTGGCAAAATTCAGTTTAACTACGAATATGAGAGTGCATTTGTACAATGATATCAATGCTGGAAACTATGCTGTCACACTATTAAAAATTGGCGATGGGTGGTTGGAAACGGATGCTGAGGGCTGCGTTTAATTGACGAAAGATTTTTGTAATTTAGTACAGAGTCATTCCTAATTAATTGCGAGCGTTTATTCAGATTTAAAGAACAACATGAATGAAGACAAATGGTTATGTGAAAGGGCGGTTCTTTTACCAAAAAATGAGAGCGTTAACAAAATAAATTCAGATATTAAGCGAAGTAGCAGGAGAAATAACAGAGTATTTGTCAGAAGACACAGTTATGGATACAGAACAGAGCGCTACATATCCCGTAGAGTTTCTAAATCCTATAGAGTTGTCAAGTGTGCCCTCACATAAGCTTCAATTAAAATTAGGCGTCCCAGTCATGCTAATGCGAAATTTAGATGCTCCTCGGTTATGTAACGGGACAAGGCTGCGTGTGACACATCTTGGACGGAACATAATCGGTGCTACAATTTTAACAGGCGTAGGAAAAGGTGAAAATGTTATTATACCACGGATCCCTATAATTCCCACAGATCTTCCTTTTCAATTCAAAAGGTTGCAGTTCCCTATTAAGCTCAGTTTTGCAATGACAATTAATAAAGCGCAAGGGCAAACGTTACAGGTAGCGGGGGTTAACTTAAAAAAACCGTGCTTCTCTCATGGTTAGCTGTATGTAGCATGTTCGCGTGGGTCAAATTCCCAGAATCTCCACATTCTTTCTCCGAATGGAAAAACATATAACATTGTGTACAGCAGCGTCTTAAAATATTGTTGAGTTAGTTTTTTTTTCCAAAATTCCCACAATCAATTAATCAGAATTCCGACAGATCTTCCCTTTCAATTCAAAATTTCCTATTTAGCTCAGTTTCTTTTCAATCCCAAATGCTGCACCTCTGATGGTCCTATTAAGCTCAATTTCCTTTCAACTCAAAAGACTGCATCGCTGACGGATCTTTTACTTGGCTCCGTGTCATTTCGAAAGTCTGCCTGACGGATAATTATGCTCAGTTAAAGGAATAATTAAAAAAAATATCCCATTTCCATTTGGAGTAAACAGACTATTTTCATGCTTTCCTATACGCTGCGTTTCAAAACATTTAAATAGGCTGACGAATCAATTTTGCTCAGTTTCTTTTTAATGGCTGCATCTCTGACAAATCTATAAAACTCAGTTTTCTTTCAATTCAAAAAGCAATGGATAGTTCATTTCCCAGTGACCATGTGGGCGAAGCCGCGGGTAGCGGCTAGTCCATAATATAGCTGCAGCGTGGCTCTAAAACGTATAACAGGCCATAACATGACCAAAACAGCGACGGTGACCTATATAAGACTACGCTTTTAAAACAAAAATTACATCAGATTTCACACAATTTGGAATTTATAATAATATTGTATTAAGAGGCGCCATACGGAAATCAAAAAGAAAATGGATTGACCTCGTCCTTGTAACAACGCAAAGTAATAAAAAGATTTGAGCTGCCGCAGGACTGTAAAAACTACCGTGGCATCAGCCTTCTTAGCATTGTGGGAAAACTGTACGCTAAGGTACTGATTGAAAGGGTCATGAAAGAAACTGATGGAAAAATTTGGGATGTGCAATCGGGATTTAGAAAGGGAATGGGATGTACAGATCAAGTCTTTTCCATGCGCATGATCGCGGAGAAACCGCCAACCCCCCCCCCCCCCCCCCCACCCCCAAGAAAAAAAAAAAAAAAAAACTTTGTTTCTGGCCAAAAACCAAAAGGTTTTTTGTGCGTTCATGGACTTGGAAAAGGCCTATGACAGAGTGGATAGGGATTTGCTATGGCAAACACTGAACTCATTTGGGTTGAGCGCTGGCTTGATACAGGCATTGGAGTCTCTTTATAGGGACTCTAGTGCTTGTGTTAGGATCAACGGGGTCTACTCGGACTGGTTTGACATCCATAAAGGTGTCAGACAGGGCTGTGTGGCTTCCCCGTGGCTGTTCAACCTATTTATGGACAGTTGTTTGCAAAATTTGAAAGTTGAAGAATGCGGATTAAGAATGGGTGAGTTAACCGTCAAATGCCTTTTGTACGCCCATGATCAAGTCATTCTTGCATTGTCGGCGGCCGAGTTGCAAATGATGGTTACATTAATGAACGGATCATTAAAAGAAAGGGGTATGAAAGTGAACGCAAGTAAGACGAAGGTTATGGTTTTTGAAAGAGAAGAAAGTAAAACGATTTGTGAAATAAGAATAGAAGGGGAGTTGATGAGCAAGTAGATGAGTTTGTATATTTGGGCTGCGTATTTAGCAGGGATGGGAGATATGATAAGGATATAGAACGACGAGTGAATGCGGGAAATAGAGTAAATGGGGCCTTGCACTCTATTGTGAAGAGTCAAAATGTGTCGAAAAAGGCACGTATGGCAATTCACAATACTGTGTTGGTTCCTACTTTAACGTATGGTAGTGAAAGTTGGGTGTGGCAGAAGAAGCACGAGAGTAGAATCAACGCAGTAGAAATGCGGTTGTTAAGGAGTATGTTAGGGCTGAATCTGAATGACAGGGTAAGAAATTATGTAATAAGAGAAGAGTGTGGTTTGTAAGATGATGTTGTGACCAGGATTAAGAAAGGAATGCTTCGGTGGTTTGGTCATGTGGAAAGAATGAAATGAGGAAAGAGTGACAAAGAAAATTTGTGTTGCAGAAGTGAATGGCAGAGTCGGAAAGGGACGTCCTAGGCGAAAATTTATCGACCAAATTGGCGATTTATTGGAAACGGGCCAAATTAGGAGTACCCTTAACCGACGAGCATGTATGCGTAGGTGTATGGATGTGAAGGAGGCGAGAGAGGTGTGTCAGGATCGTGCCAAACGGAAATCTGTAGTCTCTGCCTACCCCTCTGGGTGACAGGCGTGAGTGTTTATGTATGTATGTATGTATATTGTTGCGCGCCTAAGTTGACGTCTGGCACTAGCGCCATCTAGTGTCGGGTAACAAAGCGAGGAGATCTTTCCAGAAAATGACATGAATTTTTGACCAACAGCGTCATCTAGTATCGAACAGAAGAATTAAGCTTTCTGGAAGGCCCACACTCGAACTTTCTGCGCCTGGTCGGTTGGCGTGCGTATTTACTTGAATATTCTGGACGTTTCGGTTTAAAATGTGTATTTAAAGGCGCTGCAAGACGCGGTCGGGGAAGTATTGAATTTGGCGAGACAAGCGAAGCTTCGGAGCGAAATAAAGTGAATCAGTTTGATTAATTATTAGTGTTTTAAGTTTAATTAGTGTGAAGTGAATTTTGGTAATTCTATCGGCAATTTTTATTGTCACAAACCCTAAAGCTCATACATACCAAATAACAATCGATTGCCAAGAAAAGTATTCTAGTGCCAACTTTGTACTGGTCAGGAAAGTGTAGGGCTGGCCACTTTACTCCTGAGGACTTAAATTGAATGCGTCGTTTGTAGTAAAAAGATTCTCCGGTTCTCTACACCTACAATACGAAACACATCAGCATTAAGCTGCTATTTTACGCTTGTATACTGTGAGAGCGTGATTGTTTCCCTGTCGAGATGGGTCACGAATGGGTCGGCCATTCGTGACCCATGGCTCTACATGCTGCAGAGCTCTGCGTGGCTCTACATAACGTCGAAATATACAGATTTATATAATATTAATATAACTTGCCGTGTAATTTATTTTACATATTTATCTTATACTTTTACCTTTTTTAACAATTGTAAGCCAGTGATTGACGACTACACCACCTATAAGTGGTGATATATGGTAATTAGATGCAGTTCAGCTCATTTAAAATTGCACCTCCATTGAGTGTAAGAATAATAATCATAAAAGATCAATTTCACAAACATAGATTGCACTACAAACCGGACCTACGGGCAGGGTCACAGGGTACAATTAATAAATTAAGACTACACACTAACACGGTGCGTTAACACAGGAATATTCATTGCCGGAATAATGCATGATAAATGTAGCGAGGAATATGCATAGTCACAGGCCTGAATAGTGAACACAATGCACTGGAGTGGTCAGAGTTGCGCGAGACTTTTCGCCGAGACACTAATATAATATTTTTGCTTGTATTTCTTTTTAATATAGCTTATAATATATTTAATTTATAAATACTCTATTGTTATACATATTATATCATAATCAATTAAAAGTCTTAATAAACATATTAAAAATTCTCTAAATTGTAAGGTACAGGCCCACATTATATATGTACATAGACGTATATAATGTGGGTAAATTTAACATAAAGTCGGTTAGTGCTTCGTAGCCGTTTCATTGTTATTTCCTCCCGTATAAAAAGTATTTTAGTTGTCTTAGCCGGCAGGAATATATACATATTGAAAGTATTATATCCCTTATAAAAATATTTTACAAAAATGGCGACGTAGCAGTGGTAGAGGTGTTCACGGTTGAAGCACTGCGATCACCATTCTGTCGGCCAAACGTAACAATTAAGGCAAATCCTCCATTAGGATGGAGAGCTCCGTATCCAGCATTGGAATTAGACTGTTCGAAACACATTTCTCATCACGCCTGTCACCCAGAGGGCATTAGATGCAGAGAATACGGACTTCCTTGACACACCTCTCTCATAACCCTTCAATTCCATATACTTACACAGATATGTTCGTTAGTTAAGGGTACTCTTCAATCTGGCTCATCAACGTATCGCCAACTTTTTCGATAACCTTTCGTCTAGGGCGACCCTACCTGACTCTGCCGTTCCTCTATCTGTTAACGTAGTAAATATTTTCGGGAATATGTTCTTATTATATTTGACATAACAAAATTCTAACATCCCTATATATAAGAGGCTTACCTAATTTTAATTGAAGCTAATTTATGATTGGAAAATTGATTGCTGATGCACTATATCGGCACTTTTGATTATATACCTGTCACCTGACCGGTATATAATAAAAGATCGGCACTCTTGTCCCAGTGTACTTTGTTGTATAATTAAGGGAAAGAGTTGTTCTCTCCTAAAGAGGAGCCACTTAGGGACAGCAGGCGGTGGTAGCTTGCTGTTGCAAAACCTGCTAAAGTTGAACTCTATATAAATCTGTTCAATATCAGTCTGTAGTCTCAGACGTTTCTCCAAAAATATCTACTATAAAAAGGTTTCATATTTTATAAAACAAAGTTAATTTTTAGTAATTTAAAACGTCGAACAAAATGTGCAAAAAAAATTAAAAATATTATGTTTATTAAATGAAAATTGAAACATAATTATATCAAAAATATTTAATTTAATATATTCAATCCTATCTAAAGCTCTATAAGTTGTTACATAAGCTGGGACATAATTTAACAGCGGAACCCTTATATCGGTGAACAATGAATAAGCAAGTATTTCAACTATCGGATGGAGGGCCAACCGCAATTGCGGCCAGGGCCCAGCGGCGGTCAGTGCGCTCATCTGCCCTAT
This sequence comes from Parnassius apollo, assembly GCA_907164705.1. NCBI lineage: Eukaryota > Metazoa > Arthropoda > Insecta > Lepidoptera > Papilionidae > Parnassius > Parnassius apollo. Next base: position 7,857,262 of record CAJQZP010000117.1, read on the forward strand.
TGTCTACATTTTTACCTGGCATGCCACTAGAACAATAAGGATCATTCGACGAAGGCTTAGATACATTCTGCGATACGATGTGAACGTTAAAATGCTGAGAAACATCTAAATATCAGCAATTTGAAATCTATGTGCGTACAATCAATTTAAGAAATTTTTATTTATATATCATAAAATTTACTGTAACTATTTTGTATTAATTTACGTGAATATTATATGTTAAACTTATACTCTACTACTTCTTATACCCTCGGTTCCAATTTAATTTATGGAACCCATATAGATAACGTATGTAAAAAGTTTTCCAGTTCAAATTACGCCTTATTTATGCTTAAGCCCATTATTGACAGGAAAACTTTAATATCCGTTTAATTTATAGTACCCGGTTGAGAGCTTTCGATATTTTTCGCTCGGTTTTTTTTAATTCGTGACTTTTGGAAATTATACTTAGATACAAATTACATATTGATGAAATACGAATAGTATTTTTTGATCTTAGCGACATAATAGAAAAAACTGAACTGATTATTTGAATAAAAAATCATTAGTGCAATAATTTAAATTTTCGTGTTTTTAAAAATACTAAAAAAAGGGCTCGAAAAATAGATTTTCTCAAAAAAAGAAAGGAACTTGAAAAAAAAATTAAAAAAAGTCGGGCGGTCGGTCTAGGCTCGAACCATGGTATTACGATTTTGTACCGCCCAATATACCAATTAAGCTATTTGTAATCACTAATAAATTGTCAAAATTTACCTTCTTATTCTAACGATATTGTAGCAGTTTTTCATTGCCTAAAAACACGGACAAAAAGACATTTTCTAAAAATAAATCCTAGCTAGATCGATTTATTGCCCCCGAAACGCCCCGCACACAAAATTGTATGAAAATCTTTGGAGCCGTTTCCGAGATTCCGATTATATATATATACAAGAATTGCTCGTTTAAAGGTTTGGATATTGTCACTCATTTATTAGCTACGCGATTACGATATGGGGAAATGCTTCACAAATCGAAAGAGTACTGACTTGTCGTCAAAAAAGGTCGATTAGAATTATACGTGGATTTCAAAGCTTGGCATCAGCTAGAGCCTATTTGCAAAAAGCGAAAATCATGACTGTCATGTCATTATATATTTATAATTCACTTTCAGAAGTGCACCAGCAAAAAAGTAAACTGCCAATGAAGATGCACGTACACAACTACAATTCAAAAATAGCGAAAGATTAGTTGTTCCAAGAAACAGATTAGTCAAAGCGTTCAAACAAGGTTTTACAATAAAAACACAATTATGGTGTACAATAAATTGCCTTAAGAAATAACAAGATTTCCTTTAAATGCGTTTCGACAAGTAACATAAACATTATTTTTTAATCACGCTTTTTATAATATGGATAAATATATGAATAGAATAGAATAGAATAGAATAGAATATAGAATAGAATATTGATTTATTTGCATAGAATGTAGGTAATTTACAAAAAGGGTGTTGACAGAGTACATAAAAGATCCGTACATTCTACCATTTTGGCATGCAAATATTAAATTAAAATTTATTTCTATACTACACTAGTAAATAATTATTAATAGATTTAATATGATAATTATGATTATAAATGGTTATTTCATTATTATTATTAAAAGAATTGCGTTATACTATTACTACTATACTATATACTATTACATTATATCGATTTTTGAATTAATATTGCAGGTAGCTTATTATATTATAAATTATTAATACTAACAGATTATACAAAACAATTAATTTACTGAACGTTATTTTATATAGGTATCATCTAAAAAGTCCGATACTGAGTAATAGCACCTTTCCAATAACAAAGAAGTAAGACTCATTTTAAATATTCTTATCGGTTGATTTTTTTACAAAATTAAGAATTTTATTATAAATGACTGGTGCCATCCCCATAACACTTTTTTTTTAATAAAGCTGTTTGAATTCTTCCTGTTTACAACAAGTCTTTATATTTATTGCGTTCTCGTAGGTACAGTTCGTACTCGAGTTTCATTTAAGGTGGGAAATAAATGATGATTAATTTTGACAAATAACGCTATTTCAAGAATATATAGACACGGAAAAGTTAATAATTTATGAGCTTTAAAAATGGGGACACAACTATCGGTAGTCTTTAAATTAAAGATTGCTCTTATACAGCGCTTTTGGGCTTTGAAAATGATTTCTCTATCGCCACAGTTGCCCCAAAATATTATACCATATCTTAAAATGGAAACCACCAGACCATGGTAAGCGACTAATACCGTTTTGATACTGACCTTTTTTGTCAGGTTATAGAGTGCATAAGCAGACACACTTAGTTTCTTACAGACATCATCTGCTTGGGCCTTCCATGTCAATTGGCTATCTATTAAAATACCTAAAAATTTTGCGACATCTACTCTTTCTATTGTTTGACTATTATAATTTACATTTAGATCTTCAGTGCGAAGTTTCTGGTAAAAGTGCATTATTTTAGTTTTTTGAATATTTATAAGTAAATTATTATAATTCAGCCAGTTAATTATAGTTTCAATCGTAGTGTTTATATCATTTTCATAAAAATCTTTATTTAGACAATTTATTAGAGCTGTACTGTCGTCGGCAAATAATACCATTGGATGATGAATTTGACATGGGAGGTCGTTTATATAAAGTAAAAATAACAATGGCCCAAGGACGCTTCCCTGCGGTACGCCGAATTTTATTTCTCTATAGGAAGACACATATTTGCATTCACGTTTAGATTTAATGCATGTTTTAGAAAACTGTTAATAAATTTTTATTAAACTCATTGTTATGCAGCAATAAAAATTTATTATTATATTATTATTATAATCTCTGTACATTGTTTACGGCCAATCAGATATGTTTTTATTAAGTTGAGAATATTACCTCGAATGCCGTATGCGTTAAGTTTCTGTAATAGTATTTCATGGTTTACATAATCAAAGGCTTTCGACATATCTGTATATATAGCACATATGGGGGTTCGGGTATCTAAATTAGTAATTACCATCTTTAATAAGAATGAAATATTCATTTTCTCTTCTTCTTGAGGTTCTTGAGGAAAAAGACCCATACAAACCGATATTTAAATGGTGAATCTTACCATCGTCCTTCACAGTTAGCTACCGTGGGAAATCTTTGTTACAGAGAGCACGAGGGATCTGTGACAACAAACACCTGGCCGCCGAGCTTCAGCACGTCAAGCAGGTTCTGCACGACAACAAGCTTCGGGGCACGCGCCTACGTCACAGTGACCGAGTGAAGCCGGCCACAGTCGAGCGTGTGCTTGCTGTACTACCATATGTCAGAGGTGTCACAGACAAGATTGGCTACATCTTGAAGCGAGCTTCTATTAGAACATTCTACAAGCCGCCGAAGAAGATTAGTCAGTTCTTACCATCCGTCAAGTGTCATATTCCTCTACAAGATGCAGGAGTGTACAAGCTTGATTGTGAATGTGGTCTCTCATACATAGGACAAACAAAAAGATCAATTAGAACCCGCGTAAAAGAACATGTAGCTGACGTGAAACATCAACTTTTCGGCAAGTCTGCAGTTTGCGATCATATCGTAGATGGCCCCAACCATTACATTAGATTTGATAGACCACAAATCCTCGCGAAAGAACGTCGATTCCTACCAAGGATGATACGTGAGGCTATTGAAATTAAAAAACATCCTAATTTCAATAGAGAAGGAGGCTGGGTACTACCACCTGCTTGGGACCCTATAATTAATAAAATTAAAGCTAAACCCAAGCATACCACTGCAAGACTTCAAAACACGGTTAGTTCATTCTGCGTAGATCTAACCAAAGACAATAATTTAAAAGCTAAAGGTACTCCGGGTTAACTTTGACATCGGGACGTCAGTCACCTCAGTCCTCCGTGACCATGGGTGCTGCAAAGTACCCGAAACGTCGGGTATTAAAAATAAAATAAAAGTTTTAATCAATGTATAAAGTTTGCGTAAATATAAGAAATAATTATGATCATTTTCTGACTTGCTTGACATATAAAATAATGTAAATGTAAATGAGATGAATGTTATTATAATAATCTAACGAAATCTTATACAATTTTAATTGTAATTTTGACGTACCAATGTTATGTAATGTAACAAAATGGTTAATAAATAAATAAATGAAACTAATTTTAGGGATTAATATTGAAGTTAGTTTCAACTTTTTAATTCCCAACGTTTCATAAAATATATTGCAGGAAATAAAACAAATAGGTACTATAAACCTAACGTGTAATGGCGCGTTGTAAGAATATCCATTACCCTATATCATCCCTGGGTATCGTAAGAGGTGACAGCGGGAAATAAAGCAGGAGATGGGCAGCAGCACGTTCTTAATGACACCTAAAAGAAGCTGTGAATACGAACTTGCCTGCCAAGTGTGGCAACTATGGCAAATATCCCCATTATTTGATATTTTGAGTGGATGCTTATGTTTTTCTATAGAATAAGGGCGGCAAACGAGCACACAGTCCCCCTGATGCTAAGTGGATGCTGTGGCCCGTAAACATCTACATCTATCCTCAATTCAGAATCAAAATGCAGATGCATTGCCAAACCTGAGGACTGCATTGAACTGCTATTTTAGCCTGGTATTCTGTGAGAGCGTGGTCCTTCCGCGGTCGAACCGACCCTATTATGCTGCAACCATAATATAGCTGCAGCATGGCTCTACCACGTTGAAACATGTTCAGTTTATACGTCTAGCACTAAAAATTAAAAAGCTATTACAGATTAGGATAATTTCGTGTCGTGTGTGTTAATATTGGGAACTGAAAATGCTATGGCCGATAGATGGCAGTATAATATATCGTTTACTGTATACGTGATACGTACAATGGGCAGCAGCTTCGAATTCTCATTACAAATAAACATATCTCAATTCTCCACAACAGAAGCGGTCCAGGAATTGGACTTTTTAAATACGTAATAATCACATTGATTAAAACTACTTTTATGGATTTTATCGCGTTTATTTTACTTTTAATACCTTTAATTTTTAATTCTCGACGTTTCGGATGCTTTCCAGCACCCATGGTCACGGGGGTCTGAGATGACTGACGTCCCGATGTCATTGTTAAACCCGGAGTACCTTCAGCTTTTTTAATTATTGTTTATAGTCCGATCTATGCAAAATGTGAAGCCCGCCACAGTCGACATACATACGACATAAATACAGTTTTAATCAATGTGTAGTGTTCGCGTAAATATGAGAAATCATTACGTAATAATCACTTTCCCTAAACCCCACTACCATCAATGAAATTATATTTTTTGTGCCGATTCAATTTAATCATTAGGACAAAAATGGCACAATAATAATAATGTATTCCGGACCAAATTTTAGTCACGACGGCCAGTCTAAACTAGCCATCGGTGCAGGACGGGATTACAGTGCGCGAGTATGCGTGTAAACACAGGTTTAATCCGTATGCTTTCATTCTCCGGATGAGCTGATTGGAGTCCAATGGTACGGCAAGCCAACACAACCTAGAGAGATAGAGAGAGAAAGAGAGATCAGGTGCAGGACCAACGGGTTAACGTGTTTTCCGAAGCACGGGAGTATATCGCCGCCACCTTCATAACTCCGGGCTGCTAATGAGAATTTGACCGAAAAATCAAATAAATTATTTTTTTGCACTAATTATCCGAATTTCGAACTCTGGAATCGTCGCGCCTACAAGCGCTAGCAGTGTAATACTGATTTAGAATGTGTTCAGATGTGAAGGAAAGTTTCGCAATTACAAATAACGCGTTTTCAGTTATGAGACAGCTTACATACATATATCTGCAGCAGAACAAGTCTGTTATTTTGGACTTAGCATAACAAAAGGGTATTCGCTTTTGCCTTGAAGATACCCACATTGTAATTCGATGGAAAGGCAGAAGATAGCAACATATCCGAAACCTTTGCTGTACCAAATAAGGAAACATTTCCACTCCCTTCTACAATAACAGAACCGTATAACAGAAGGGGTAAGTCTATAAGTTCTTTTTCGATTTGAGAGATTAGAAGGAATAAAATACCCATTATAAACGGAAACATATTCCACTCCCTTGCTACACGTTTAATTAAATCTGAAGCAAACCGTTTGGTTTGAATGTGTGATACGTCATCAATGAAGGGGTGAAGTCTAGTCAAGTGTCTGGTTTTTCGATTATGAAAGACATTAGAAGGAATTAAGTTAGGTAATATATGGTTTTAACGCGTATCTCTCTAAAACCTTCCTACTACTATAGTATTCCCATCGGACATCGCGTTACCAACCATACCATCGATTTGATTGGCGGTAAAGCGCTGTACGATTTATAGAGACGTGTTTTTCCTCGCAGAACTTTCTTATGGAATCGACTACCAGCAACGATTTTTCCGGACCGATACGACTTAGGGACCTTCAAGAAAAGAGCCTACTCTTTTTTTAAAAGGCCGGCAACGCATCAGCAATACCCTGGGTTTTAAAGTTGTTCGTAGGCGGTTCTAGTCACTTACCGTCAGGTAAGCCGCGTGCTCGTTTGCTCTCTCTTACATAAAAATCATATACATCATATACACACTATATATTATATATAAACTCTTACTCCTACCATACTAGTAAGTACTCACTTCTGACTCATAAATTTGCTTTGTCACTATTCCAACATTAATTTTTTCTACATGTCCAAATCGTACTTTATACATACAACATGTTATTCGCTAAACAAATATCATAAGCATTAAAATAATAACTAGCCATGATAGTTCTAACGCACTCTTGACGTAATCTCTTCTCAATATAACACTTTCAGGACAACTTGAGGCTAGATGAGCTCTCAAAAACTTTCAATTGATGTCGAGACGTGTTTAACATCTTATTCTGACAAATATGAAGCTTGCGAATTTAAATTCTGTTATTTTTATTTCATATTTATAATATTTTATTTTCATTTTATATGCTTATTACTAAAACGACTATGAAACTACATAGTCGTTTTTGTAATAAGAATATAAGGTATGAATAATATGTTAGTTTTTTTTTTTTCAGAATCGAATCATGATTTATTTCAAAAAAATACTTATAGGCATATGTCACCTCTTTTTTCTTCACCTGCATGCGGTGTCTTAGTGCTTGACCCCCTTCTTTTCGGGATAGCATTCTATTAGACAATACTTAGGTTCATAACTAATAACGGAAAGAAGCACTAATAGTGAGGGTTCAGATTTGCGCTCACCAACCTGCCTTAAACTTTTAATAAAATGTAGCTTCTTTTTCTTTTTTATGAAAAGTATAACTTTTCTCCCTAATTAAATTTACACAGTTACAGCTCATTAAAGTCCACTGCTGAACCTAGACCCCACCCATAGTTGCGATGCTTCGCAAGCTTCGCAATCGCAGTTTTTTATTTTTGTCGTTATGAAGAAGATGTGGCTGTCCATCTCCTGATCTTTTCCTTCTGTCGCCTCTTATGACATCCACGGAATGGTGTGGGTTAGTGGATGTTATTACAATGCCACTACATGGTAAGGTTTTAAATTTTTTATGTATGCAAATAAATAAGCAAAATACAGGCACCATATTTGGTAAGTGACGACCTATTGAATGTTTCATTAGATGGTCACTTCGTCATATACTGTGCTTTCGTCTCTGGACTGTATTTTGTAGCAACTTTTTAGGGAGACCGGTGTATAGATGTGACCTCGTAATGGGCTGCTAAATTTCATTATTATTTTCAATATCATAACTGAATTGTCGTAGAAGAGAATTGGCATTGACTAGTAAAATAGACTACCGTAAAATTACACAACAATCATGTTCTCCCGCAATGAATTCGGTGACAAAACAATAAGTCAAGATTGAAACTGATCTTGAGATCTCAAATGCTAATATTAACATTAGGCTTAGATGAAAATGTCTCCAACCAAATAAACACTCACCGTATAATTGCAGTCGAGAGAGTGCTGTCGTCTAAAGACAACAACAAAGCGCGAGATACCCGAAAACGAACCCGAACGTAATTCGATGTTTACTATTCGGATTCCGGTATTACACATCGCATTCCAATCTGCTTTCTACGATAACAGAGATGCCCACGCGCGTTTGCACCGAATTTATTGAGAAAATAAGGTACGATGTTTTTTTTATTCAATGGATGAGGTATCCATTAAAATGAAGTTAAATATTTGACGGCTCCGCATTGCAGTGGCTTAGTGTTTGGTTGCCGTGCTGAAGAGTTCAAATTTAATTTGGAACATGTGTTTTTGTGATTGTTTCGGGTCTTTCTCTTCTGGTTCTAGACTAATTTAGCTATGGATTTATTATAACATTGGTTGACAAACGAGCACGTAGTTCGCCTTTTGGTAAGTTTATGCTGTGAAAAATAGACATCCAAATTTATTCTCAACTAAGAATCCAAATGCAGATGCATCGTCACCCCTGAGGACTAAAATGTAATGCTCGGGGCATCGATCCAGTAAAAAGAGTCTCCGGTTCTTTACACTTATCATACGTGACACAGAAGCATCAAGCTGCTATTTTACGCTGGTATTCTGTGAAAGCGTAGTCTTGACCAGTCGAGCGGCGCAGCATGAAGCTCGGTGTATTAAATAGACTTAAGTTAAAATTATTATCACCTAATTTTTGCTATAAATATGAGAAACCAATGTGCAAATATAATATATATAAATATAAAATATATGTTAAAAAACTAGCAAAAAACAGTGTATATAACATGCGTTAAAATGTCTAGGAAGGGGAAACCACTTCGCAGTATCAAATATCAGCAATGTGCTACTCCTTCCATTGCGTTATAAAATTAATAATGTTGTGACAAAAATTACTTTCTTAACTGTAAAATGAGACATCGAAAAAACCCCTTTGAAGGTTAGGATAAGGGAAATTTCAAAGGATGAAGTCAGCTAAAAATAAAGTTTCTTAATTACCCAAATAAAGCATATCATACCTTATCCATTTGTAATTACGGAAGTCTATGCACAATCCTAAAACTGTCTATATTGATTCAAGGAAATGTATTTGGTATGTTCAAGACTCGACTCAAGTGGTCATCTGAGGGCACTTTAACGCTGTCCGAACTGGACCGAATGCTTCATTTTCAAAAATACCCTGAAGAGTCTCTTCAACGTTAAGCGATTGTCCATCCGACACTGATTTCATTGTTGAGGTTGTTGTGAGAGCGATGCTTGTTTTGACCGTGGGTGTCAAATTTTGAGAATTAAATCTCTATAAATATTGCCATATGACTTGTGTAAACGCGCGTAGATTAAAATATTGTAATACTTCATAAAGCAAACCAAGTTCTCTCAAGTTTAACTCAAGTACTCCTTAGTTTCGCGGTCCTTACCTTTTCCGTACACATTAGGCTATTGCTGCTATTCTGGTTTCATGCATTAAAAGTGCGGTACTTCAGGTTCTAAGATTATCGATTGGCCTACCAAGCTAGCTATATTCTGAAATGTTGGTGCTGTTAGCCCTTTGGCTTTTACAGGTACGTCTACTTTATGGTCAGAAATTATGATAATGATGATTTGGTTCGTGACCAATCGTCAGTTCACCGTTATAGTGGTTGGAAGTTATCTAACCGCCATCTAAGCAGAAGTATTCGAAGAGTGATTTTCCTGTGCGACTGCTTAACGTGTCAGTCGATAAAAATTGGTCCGCCTGCCAAGCTTTATGATTAAGAATAATTCTTCTTACTGCAGGAGGAGGCCAAGGTCAGCATTGGAATTTTACACTTCCACAAAAAAGATAAAGATTATTTACGTGATAGAGCCATGCTGCAGTTTTATTAGTAGTATAGTTGTAGCACGAATGGGTTGGCTCGACCGGGGAAAGACCACGCTCTCATAGAATATCGACGTAAAATAGTAGTATAATGCTTTCGTATGGTGAGTGTAGAGAACCGGAGAACTTTTTAACTGGAATCGAGGCATTCCATCTTAGTCCTCGCGGTGACAATGCATCTGGATTTTGATTCGTAATCGAGGATTGATATAGATGTCTATGGGTCACAGCAGCCACTTACCATTAGGGGGACTGTGTGCTCGTATGTTACCCTATATATAAAGAATTCTCTCGTCATTAACTAGCATTGGAACGCAAAAAGTTTGGACTCCAAATGAAGGTTTGTCTGACCTCACGGGCCATCTATTTTTTTGTCGGATATTCATGTTAATTCAGACCTTAGAAGCTAAGTGCTCAACCTAACTTTCACATTAAGCGAGCGACCCAAGATCGATTCCCGCCGGCATCAATGAAATTGTCAATTACAGTTTTATTTTTAATGGTTAACAATAGAAATTTTGCATGAGCTTAGTAGTGTAGGAATACATTTGAAAAAATCTATTAGGATGAAGAATAAAATATTTCAAAGACACATGAAGTTCGGCTACTACCGGAAATAATCTGCCGCCAGCGGGTCAGCAGTCTCTGCCAGCGGGGCAGATTAGTTTTTTTATGGAATAAGGGTGACAAACGAGCACATCGTCCACATGACGGCAGGTCGATGCTGTGCATTTACATCTATCCTCGATGAAGGATCAAAATGCAGACGCGTTGCCACCCCTGGGGACTAAGATGAATGCCTTGTTTCCAGTAAAAAGGGTCTCCGGTTCTCTACACTCACCTACGAAACACAGCAGCATTGAGCTGCTCTTAGAATACCAGCGTAAAGTATTACACTGCACAGAATAGCAGCGTAAAGTATTACGCTGGCATTGCTTGATTGCTGAGCTTGGTCCTTCCCTGGTCAAACCGACCCTTTTGTGTTGCAATTACAACATAGTTGCACCATGGCTTATACCACGTAATAGGCTGTCAGAAGAATCGATTGTAGGCAATGTCAGCAACATCTGGCACCGATGATACGACCACCTCGGTGGTGTCTGATGTATTACTTATTGTACACACACCGGCAAATGGGAATTTTGTACCACTGTACCACCTGGTACTCCAAGTATCAGTCCGCCTTCCAAAAATGCTGATTAAAGCAAATCCTTACTGCGGTTGAAATTACCAATGCTCAGCAGTAGACTATAACTGGATGATGAAGCACATAAAAATTGATACAGCACCGGAACTGATTTCAGGTAGCATGTATGCTACTTATTATTAAGGTGAACGCATTACCCTTGAATTACCACGTCTCTGATATAGTTTAGTAAAAAACTATAAAACAAAAAATGTAAGATAAAAAAACCACTTTATGCTTCGTTAACAGTAATATTAAGAATTTTATGTTCGTAATGATCTTAATTTATTTAGTACGTGACCTAACGTGTCAGTCGTGCAACTCTCAGCGGATATAGAACCTCTAAATTGATTTATTATTTCTTAATTTTTAGTAACAAACTTCAAAACAATAAATAAAATCAATCCTCATCAACATAACAATCATCAACAAAACAACATAACAATATAACAGATGCTTTTATAAAAATATTTAATAATAACTCTTTTAACATATCCAAAGGTCCTTCAGCAAATGATACAAATAAATACTCTAGCCCACAAGTATATTAGGTCTTGGAGTTGTGATAGATTGTATGTAATGATAATGACATTGGTTAAAGATACCAAAGAGCCACCTGCGTCCATTGACTTCCTACATCCTTCATTAGACCTTCTCCTCATCTAGCGAGGGTTGGACGCTGATGCTAGGAGCTACCTTCTATACTATAAATCCTGGACCATTGACTCATCTGCCTGCTAATGTGTTGGATTATATTAAAAATTTTTAAGCCTTCAAATCTGAGAGAGAGTAATTAAGAAAAATAGTTTGTTTTTTAATTATCATTATATTCCTGTCAAAAGTTCAGTGTTGAATACAAGCCTCTTCAAAGAATGCCTCATGAAGGAATTTGCTCTATTGTTGCCACGCTTGGAGTTGGCAAAGTTTTTTTATCATTGTTTCATTTTCCTCTGTCGTCTCTTACGAGACCCACGGGATGATATGGTATCGTGGATATTCTTATGGCATCTCTACACAGCAAAGTATGAATTGCTTGGTAAAAATTCTAACTCGGAGAAAAATTCTAGCAGTAACGATACTGTGCCATATAAAGACAGACTAGAGTTACCTCAAACTATAAACGTAATGATATATTGATACGGGTGAAGTAAGCGGGTGGAACACCGGTACTTGAAGTCCTTCAGAAGCTCTTCAATTCCGTCCTCCATGGTGGCACTACTCCAGAGGCGTGGAGCAGAAGTGCGGTGGTCTTGTTCTTTAAGAAAGGCGACAACGCTCTCTTAAAGAACTACAGACCGATTTCCCTTCTGAGCCGCGTCTACGTGCTGTTTTCGAGAGTCATTACGAATCGTCTCGCACGCAGACTTGACGACTTCCAGCCTCCCGAACAAGCCGGTTTCCGAAAAGGCTTCAGTACCATAGACCACATACATACCCTGCGGCAGATTGTACAGAAGACTGAAGAGTACAATCTGCCACTTTGCCTGGCGTATGTGGACTATGAGAAAGCCTTTGATTCCGTCGAAATTTGGGCGGTGCTACAGTCCCTTCAGCGGTGCCAAGTTGACTGTCGGTATATCGAAGTGCTGAAGTGTTTGTACAGTAGGGCTACGATGGCTATCCGAGTACAGAACCAGAGCTCGAAACCTATCCAACTGCAGAGAGGTGTAAGACAGGGTGACGTTATATCCCCGAAACTCTTCACCGCTGCATTGGAAGACGTTTTCAAGCTACTGGACTGGAAAGGATACGGTATTGACATCAATGGCGAGTACATCACTCACCTTCGATTTGCCGACGATATAGTCCTTATGGCAGAATCGCTGGAGGACTTAAGCACTATGCTCAATGACCTCAATAGTGCCTCCCAACGGATAGGTCTTAAGATGAACATGGACAAAACAAAGATCATGTTCAATGTCCATGTCACACCTATGCCGGTAGTTGTTGGGAGCACTATGCTCGAAGTTGTTGACGAATACGTTTACCTGGGACAAATAGTCCGACTAGGTAAGTCCAACTTCGACCGAGAGGTCAATCGACGGATTCAACTCGGCTGGGCAGCGTTCGGGAAATTACGGCATATCTTTTCGTCAGGTATACCTCAATCTCTAAAAACTAGATTGTACAACCAGTGCGTGTTGCCAGTGATGACTTACGGATCTGAGACGTGGTCCTTCACTGCTGGCCGTATGAGGACGCTTAAGGTCGCTCAGCGAGCTATGGAGAGGGCTATGCTCGGAGTTTCTCTGCGTGATAGACTCAGAAATGAGGATATCCGCAGTAAAACCAAAGTGACCGACATAGCCCAACGGATTAGTAAGCTGAAGTGGCAATGGGCCGGCCATATAGCTCGAAGAACCGATAACCGATGGGGAAGAAAGGTTCTCGAGTGGCAGCCTCGTACCGGTAGGCGTAGTGTAGGGCGACCCCCCACTAGATGGAGTGACGACCTGGTAAGACATGCAGGAAGTCGATGGATGCAGGTGGCTCAGGACCGTGCTTTGTGGCATTACTTGGGGGAGGCCTATGTTCAGCGGTGGACTTGTGAAGGGCTGTAATGATGATGATGATGATGATATTGATACGCCAAATGTTCAGTCTTAAACCATAACAGGTCATGACTATTTAAGTCATCGTATGTATACACACAGTCTTATTTTGTGGTTTATATATGAATACTGCAAGTGTAGTTTAATAGTCATCTATAAAATATGAGGAAGAAAACACTTTGTAATTGAAGAATCAAATGACGCAATGATTGTATATCCGCGTATTGGCCTATTTCTCACAGTGAACTTCTTAAAGGTACTCCACAGGACTACTATGTTTTAGACATGTCGAATTTAAAGAGCAAATATATTAAAATCCTTACTGCGACCCACGCATGCAGCCCTATATATTTCAACAAAAGATTTAACTTTTTTTTAATTTATCATTACAAGTTTTAAAGGACGAGCATGTGGTAATTTTTCAAAAGAATACAAGTAACGGTATTATAATTTATTATACTCCCATTAACCAATTTCAGTAAGCTTAAAAATGCTTGTGTGAAGTGAAAAGACTGGTTCACCAGAGTAGATTCGCTCTCTGAGTTTACAGTCCGCATTCTACCATTAGGCTTGTCACTGTCATTTCAAATAAATGCAACAGTTTTCTTTTCCGCTCATTTCTGGGAGGGGTTTAGGGCAAGGAATTATCCGCCGTGCTGCCCCAATGCATGTTGGCGAACTTCTCATGTCTTCGAAATATATTTTTTTTTCTTATTTCTCAGACACGCAGGTTTCCTCACGATGTTTTCCTTCACCGCCGAGCACGTGGTAAGTCAGTACTTAAAATTTCAATCAACCAATTCATTAGTGCCGGCAGGGTCGAACCCGGTTTTCTCGCGTACTATGAAATTTACAGCGAGCACTAATCGTCTGAGCTACAATACACACATCTGAGCTACTATAAAGTTTTAAAATTTGTGCGGTCTAAAACTTTTCAAGTCTTTAATATCCGTCATGCCTGTTGTGAAAATTAGATCATCTTTACACGAGTTTCATTCAACAAACAAATAGATCCCTTCATCGGATCGATTCTTAATTTAATAGGATGGGATTGTGCTCCGTACCGACCTCAAGACGCTGGGTTCGTCACGAACTCAGCGCTCACGGTCACGACTTTGCAAGTTGCCGAGATTTTTATTTGTTTGTTTATCGAGTTGTTAGGTTTAGAGGTCAAATATTACATCTGTTTCATTTGGCACCTTATCAATCTATCATTTTTGTTATATTTAACTGTAATAGATTAATTGGTAATTTATAAATACATGGCAAGGCGTTGTGTTGTGGTATTTCAGGGAATTTAATTAATAAAATATTTGTAACACAGTTAAAATACACATACAAAAATTATAATATCACAATCACATACACTTTGCAAACCTTTCCAATTTTAGATTAGGGCTATGACACGTTTTGTGCTGAGTAAAAGATGAGCGAAATAAAATGCTGACAATGCTACTACATTTAATAAGACTAGTTTTTGTACCGAAATTTTCACAGCTTTGACATTGTAAACTTATAAGTAAATTAAGAAATATTGTAACTGACATTGTATAATTTTAAACATTTTAATTACTATTTTAATGATGTGTAATATTTTGTTTGACTATTTTGGCCTTTTTTGTTTCATTAATTTGACTATTTTCGTTTTATATTTTTTTATTTGTTCTGCAATTTTTTTAACTTAATTTTTTATTTTTATTTTTATTTAATACGATTTATTTGGTAATTTAATGTTATGTGTTTTAATTGAATAGGATTATGACGTAAAATAGATAATTTTAACCTAATGTATCTAATGTTACAAGCGTATTGGATGCTACCATCTGTTAGTTTGTAAGCATGTATCTTATAAATCTAAATATTTTTTTCAATATTATAAAATAAGGGTGACTAACGAGCACACAGTCTATTTGAATGTAAGCGGACGCTCGAATGCGTTGTCACGCCTAAGAACTAAGATTAAATGCATCATTTTCAGTAAAATGTGTATCCGATTCTATACACTTAGATAGCTTAAGAAACACAGCAGCATTAAGCATCACAGTTGTATTTTGTGAAAGCGTGGTCCCTCCCAAGTCGAGTCAAGCCATTCGTGCTACAACCATAATACAAGTGCAGCATGCCTAACAGGTGTTTTAAACGCAGCATATTATTCAATAATTCTATCGTCTGTCACGAGATAAAAATGTATTTCCTGTACTTTCTTTCCTTCTTTGACTCTTACGGCACCTAAGGTATTAAGGATTAAATGAAATTCCACGTTGTTAATAAAATACGGTAGAATAATCGGCTATTTTGCGATAGAAGTCTGTACGATCGTGGTTCTATACAGATCGAGCCGACAAATTCGTGCCTGCAGCGTGACTTTACCAGAGTACAGGTAATTATTTCAAAAATGTATAAGTTTAATAAAATAAAAAGTATTATAAAAATACGAGTAGTGTTATACAAGCAAATGTTTTATCTTCTATATCATCGTTAATCCTAAATTTGTGCGAACAAAAATCAGCTTATATCGTTCCAATTTCTCCACAGGCTCATCCCACTTCCTATAAATAAAGCATGAGATCAATGATAAGCCCAACACTAATGATGTATGCGCACTAATCGACTTAAATCAACCGTCACCCTACATACATAATTACGCAAGCTCGTACTATACTAATTCTATGATACAAATCGATTACGATCAATACGAATGCGTAGTCACGCCTCAATGGCGCCCACGCGCATCGTACAGATGATCCATAATACAATTATAGATCAATTAGTCCTTTGACGCTTTAATGGATGAGTGGAACTTTTTATACCCTTGTCTCTCAGAGGCTAAATATATAATCTTCATTTTTGTGATTTGGATAAATATTTTTACTAGTCTCACAATGTTTATTTTAAGTTAGTAATAATTATAAAACCGAAAAGTTTCGCCTCACGGTATCATCACGGAAGAGGGAAGTGTTTACACAAATCACAAAAATGAAGCTGGAGTTTCATCAAGTGACAACAAATCACAAGTATAAATTATAAGTGTGTAATGCGTTGGTTAATAATTGTGTAAATTTAAATTATAAAAAAATTATAAACTAACTGACCAATTAATTCCATAAACAAATTTTATATCTGCTTTGTCGAAACGATGGTTCAGAGCTTTACTAAGAATCTGATAGGTTGTTGTCAAGGTATTAATGAATTCTATATTTGTGGACCAAAATTGCTCATAATCACAATAGCTTTCTGGCTTTAATGCTTTAGTACCAAAAAAGAATATAACAAAATCTAGACTCGATAGGTGGAGCTTTAGTCGAGTTATTAATTAATTTATATTTAGTGTTAGTTTACACTGTAAAAGGTCTGGAGTCAATTGGGAGTAAACTCATCGCATCACCTTCCGGAAAAGGCATCGAACAACGTCTCCCACACCAGGTAGTTGACTCTATTTTGAGAACGTTGTATTCGATATCACAAAAGTTGGAATTTTTTACAAATGTTTAGCTGATCTTTTATGTAATGCTTATTGTCGTGCGTATTCTTGGAAAGGCTTTTGACTTAAAAATTATGTTGGTGTGATGTGATTTCAGCTCAAACAAATAAAAATTTATCTGCTCTATAATGATTTTGTCATTGTCTCTATTTTCCATATTATCAATTAGAATAGAATAGAATAGAATACTATTTACTTAATATAGATTACAAGTAATTCTTATCAAATAATTATTACTGGTTTAATTTAGTTTAACAGCAATATCAGGGCCCCTCCCTCGATATGCGATCACAAGGGCCCCCTCCCTTGTGATCCGAAATTATAGGGTAACCTTGTTTGGGTCTCCCACATAAATCTTCCTGTATATATATATATATATATATATATATATATATATATATATATATATAATTATTATTATATAATTGATTCATCCAAGTTGCATACTTCTTCAGTTGAATATGCAAAATCAGCAAAAAACTTTAAAAAATCTCTCAGTGATGCCATCAATTTTCCTCCACAATCCAAGTCAGTTGTGTAAAGAAAATTATTTTGCATCTATCACTGTACAAAAAGGTCAATCAAACAAAAGCGGATAAAATAAATTTAGAAAGAATTATTTTAAAATTTAGATAGATCTTCTAAAACATAAAAATTGTACTTCAAGTTGTTATAGAAAGAAATATTCCTAATTGTCAGATAATAATTTCGCAAAACTTTAACGAGTGTGTCCTACAAGAGGCGTCTCGAATAAAAAACTGACTGCATTACTGAGGTGGGAAAAACGTCTGCCATTCCAGGGGTATTATTGGAAAAATAAACATTCTACTACTAAAATACTCTTTGACACCGTATACAACACTCATTGTTTAAGCTATGACTCCATGACACGTTTCCTAGAATAGACCGAGCCGATCCAAATCAAATGCGCATGAACCTCACTTTACTTTTAGATTACAGACACGAAGAGACTGAAGGGTAATACTAAACAGTCTAGTTAGACCTCATGTTTAGAGTTGTAAAGTAAAATTAAGACCTGACACCAGATCATCCATAAGCTTTTAGATTGTAGAATAAAAGCAGGCTTTACTAAGCATTTAACGCAGCTCATTAACGGATTAGAGTAGCGGTGAATATCTCTGATTACTAATGGAATCGACAGTAACCCATTAAGAGTACGAACTTCTATTACTAAATCGTCGTAGATTCGAATCCGTCACTCGACTACAGTCATAAAGCACTCCTAGCAGGTTAT
This sequence comes from Parnassius apollo, assembly GCA_907164705.1. NCBI lineage: Eukaryota > Metazoa > Arthropoda > Insecta > Lepidoptera > Papilionidae > Parnassius > Parnassius apollo. The sequence goes on from CAJQZP010000117.1 coordinate 7,875,555, forward strand.
TCGAAGTGGTTATATTACTAAATACTAGTACAATTATAAAAATATTATACTCTATTTATATAATATTATACTAGTATACTGTATTTATATAGTATTCTCATCTGATTGGGATTAATAATAATAATAATGATTTTGCATCTAAGACAGTGAATCATAGAAGTATTATATACACTTACAAAAATACAAATTAAACTCTATTTTAAGTCAAAATATCATTCTTAAAATAATTGTTTATAACATATAGCGCCCGATGCATCCCCTGCCAGTATTTATAAAATATATTGTCAGGAGACACCTGAGCTACGACTTTAACTAATTCATTTGTTGAGTTACATACAGTTTCTCAGAAACTGGCCATTCTACAACGTAACACTGCGTAAATTCTGGAACAGCAGAACATTGAGGACGCGCTGCAATGCCGTGGATATTTCAAAAAAATACGCAAAGCATCATTATACTGTACTCCGAGGATGTTGTAGGATTTTTTGATGTAATTTATCCAAAGGTACCCGGTGTCAAAGCTGATACAATAGGCTTTAAACAGATTAATTTTAACATCCTCAGAGCACAAAGCAAAGCGACGAGCCAACGTGTTGCAAAGTATAGCCCTGCATTCACGTTCAATATTCAAGTCGTCACTCAGGCTTTCATATATATATATATATATATATATATATATATATATATATATATATATAGTTAAATAAATAAATAGTAAATAACCCTACCAGATGGAAGCATAACAGAATATAACTGTTTTCGCCAGACAATAGTAAAACTATCTGGCGACGGGTTGGAGCACCGAAGTTACGAGTCCTCTGTTACTGCTATTGTGAATCCGCCTGCCAAGCTGGAAAATTAAGCAAACAGAAGAAACCCTCCAATAGGACCAACTTTCCTACAAAAAAGGGATATAGTTTATGAAGTGTTAATTGTGTATTTAACCAGTTGTATACGACAACAAAGCAAGCCAACGAAGAGAGGCCCCCCCCCCCGGGGAACCCGCCTTTTTTAAAGAAACAACCCCCAAAAAAAAAAAAGTTCTGACCAGTAGTTTTTCAGTTAGAATCATGCTGCAGTCATATTAGTAGTATAGTTGTAGCACGAATGGGCTGGCTCGACCGGGTAGGACCACGCTCTCACTGAATACCAGTGTAACATAGTAGCTTAATGCTGCTGTGGTTCTTGCTTTATGGTGAGTATAGAGAACCGGAGATCCGTTTTACTGGAATTGAGGTTCTTCATCTTAGTCCTCAGGGGTGACAACGCATCTGCATTCTGATTCTTTATCGAGATTAAATGTAGATGTCTATGGGCCACAGCAACTACGTACCATCGGGTGGACTATGTGCTCGTTTGTCATCCTATCCTACAAAAAAATATTAATTGACTTCAAATACATTGATGATGTTCTCATTTTATTTATATTGAAGTCGGTTGTACAAAATTTGTAAAAAAACACTTGTTAATGGTTAAAAAGAATAATGAATAAGTTTTTAACGTTTAATTCAAGAAAAGTTATGGTCCTCTCTTTATCAACAAGCGTAACCTTACACTTCTCATATACGTTCTTCGATTAGACTCTATAGAATAAAAACAATTTATAATTTAATTTTATGTTTACTGTTCCACTTACACCTTCTAAAATCATGTTTTGGATATAATAATTATAAATATCTTATAATAATTTATAAAATCATATATTATTACAACTCCTTACAAGTTCACTCCTAAGCAAAAGCACGGCCCAGAGTCCAGAGTTACCTGTATTCAACATCGCCTTTCATAGGCCGTCACACATCTAGTCCATATTTTCCGTGTTAGAAGTAAAACACCGCGAACCTTCTCACTCCGGGCAGCTACTGAGAATTTAAAGTACTGGCATTTGCGGCTACTAGAACGATGCAGTCAAATAATAGGTTTTGGTACGTGGTAGAGCCACGCTGCAGCTATATTAGTAGTATAGTTGTAGCACGAATAGGTCAGCTCGACCGGGGAAGGACTACGCTCTCACAGAATAGTTGCGTAAAATAGCTGCTTAACGCCGCTTTGTTTCGTATGGTGAGTTTAGAGAACTGGAGCCCCATTTTACTGAGAACGAGGCATTTCATCGTAGTCCTCACGGGTGAAAACGCATCTGCTTTTAGATTTGTAATCGAGGATAGATGTAGATGTCTATGGGCCCCAGCAACCACTTATCATCAGTTGAACTGTGTGCTCGTTTGTCACCCTAATTCTATAAAAGAAGAAATTAGATAGTCAGAGTCAGTATCAGATACTAGACATACGCAGTTTCACAGACATATAAAGTTCTTGTCATCATCATTACAGCTCATCACAGGTCCACTACTGAACACAAGCCTCCCGTAGAGAGTTCCAAAAAGCACTATCATGAACCACTCACTCGATACACTTTATATTATTATCACTAAATAGAAGTCTTAAAATTTTTTGATTAAACCATCATTTAAATTCATCACCCTTTCATCACCCAATAAAGAATACTGAATAATCAAATTTCATTTACATTCGGTACTTTAAATTAGAATGTAAACGACCCTTTTTTTTAAAAAATATCAATCGAACATGCCATAACAACAATGTCGTGATTTAGGGTTCCGTGGAAATTGCGACAAATTTATAGGAGGAGACGGCAGACACCGGAAATCCCGTATATAAAGATACTATCTCTACAAGTTGTGATGCTACATTTGAATAAAAGTTTTAGAATTTATTGGCAAAGAGTAATAAAACAGATATGAAACCCTACTAGTTTGCGCATTAAAATAAATTGAATGAACACTTAAAATTATTTCATGTACATAAATTATTAATTAAAAAATAATGTTTTTCATGCTTATCACTATGGGGGGAATTTTCTATAGTTACCAGGCGTATTGGAAACTGCAGTTTTCTGTCATTTTGAGTTTTTTCAGGAGTATTCTACTGCCCATCTACTGTTTCAGTTTCCCTCTCTTGTCGTCTGTCACTCCACCCTCGATACGGTATAGAGTAGATATTCTTAGACCGCCACTACACATTGGATTAAGTTAAAATGTTCATTTGTTAAAGTTAAAGATTTAATTTTCATTCACCATTAGCAATCTGTCCCAGCTTCACACGGGTGATATCTGAATTCTACAATAGCGCCACCTACTGAGTTCAACTTTACCTATAACCTCCAGGGACGTGCAAGCATTAAGTTGACAAAGTGATTCAAAGAAACAAGTATATTAGATTATGAACCATTTCTTGACGATTTTCACACCTTAATTGAAGGTGATGTAGCTGAAGATGATAAAGCTAATGTCGTAATCTTAGTCTTCTTCAATATCCAAAAAAATGTTACGATTTTTCTTATAACCACAATTTCATTTAAATAAATCATTATGATACCATATGATTACCATAATTTCAATTTCTTTAAAAAATATTTTCTTTAAAGACTTATCTTCACGAAAAATGAATAATAATTATTCAACCCACCCATTTATTCGCATACTCTATGACAGCACACACGATACTGTTTAAATATTCAATAGGCGACGAGGAGCTCGTGTACGCCTCGTATATAGATCATTATATTGTTCTGTATTTAAAGTGCGCCCTCTGTCGTCAGCGCCCGGCGTGTGAGTCGCATAAAGACAAGACGGCTATCGGGAATTAGAATTAGATTGTTGAACGTTATTACGTCCCTTAATAGGACATGTATTTAGTTCAGTTTTGTAATCGTAACTTGATTGTATAGTCTTAGTATATGGTCTCAAAGTTGTTTAATTCAGGATGGTAACAACTACTTCCACATTGTTACTTAAATTACACACATACACACACACTTACAATTCTTTTTTTGAATAATTTAAACTTTTTTTTTTTTTTTTGGTTATTACAATATGTAATCTTATTCTTGTTTCTAAAACGTTTTGTATGGCTATGGAAGAGCGGGAGTCTCTGACACAAGTGCTTCTAGTTACTTACAAGACGCTCCCTAACTTATGCAAATTGTTTAATGATTAATGAAATAAAAAATATTATTACTAACACATATTTACCGTGTAGTTGCGATGATAAAATATCCACTACGCCATATCGCCCCGTGAGTGCGGTAAGAGGCGACAAAGGGAAACAAAGTAGGAGGCAGCAGATTTTTCCTAATAACAACTTCCCACCCACCTGCCATGGCAATGCATGGCAACTATGGCAAAGTTCCCCTTCCCCCACTATGAGGCTATTTATGCGGGAGGCCTATGTTCAGCTGTGGACTTTAAGAAGCTGTAAACTAATGATTTCTTAAATTTACGCGAACAGTACACATTGAATAAAACTATATATACGGATTTTATCGCTTTTAATTAACTTATTTTAACTTTTAATTTTTTTTTTGAAATTAGGGTGTTTTTTGGTTTCAATAGCCTCGCGTACCATTCTTGTTATGAATCGGTGTTCTTTTGCCAGGATTTGTGGTTTATCAAATCTGATGTAATGGTGGGGACGATTTTGAACATGTTCACAGACTTCAGACTTCCCGGAGCGTCGGTGCTTCACGTCAGCTATATGTTCTTTCACGCGGGATTTTATAGACCTTTTTGTTTAACCTATGTAAGAGAGACCACATTCACAATCTAGCTTATACACTCTTGCATTTTGTAGAGGAATATTACACTTGATGGATGGTAAGAATTGGCTAATCTTCTACGGCGGCTTGTAGTATGTTTTAATGGAGGCTCGCTTGAAGATGTAGCCAACCTTGTCCGTGACTCCTCTGACATACGGTAGTACAGCAGGCACACGTTCGACTGTGGCCGGCTTGCGGTGGTGTACCACTGGTTCTAGATTGTAAGCTACACGAACTTGGATTCTATTTTTAAAGAAAACAAAGTTTTGAAGTAAACTATGGCCTTTTAAATGTAGTAAATTCTTTTCCCGACAACCACGGCAATGAAGTTACGCAATCAATATAAGTGTAAGTATTACTATCGCATAAAAGAGAAAAAGGGGTCCAAAATTGGACTGTTAAAATTATATATTTCCAGTAAAACTCCAATTTGAGACCCAGAGCTCATTAAGTTTTCTTACTGATTATTATATTCTTTATTGATGCATTTTAAGCAGAAAGTTTTAAAATACTTTAAAAGACCTCTTTAACTGCAGACAGAGCATTCCATTTAAGTCCTTAAGGGTGACAGCACATCAAGTACATTTTAATTCAAATACCCGCATACCATCAGGTGGACTGTGCAAAAGTTTATCACAATAATTCTAATAAAAAAATATTTTCGTAAGAGAAAATATAATTAAACTATTTCAATTTGTAAACACCATCTACATACATTTTCATTCAAATTCAAGAAATATAAATAGCAAGTCAAATTTAAATACCCACGTAATGATTTTGCGAATGTGTGTTTATACGCTGTAGTGTGCAACGCCCTCTACTGGCGCGTACCAAGCAATGAAGTCATCAGTCAACGACCAATCAAGAACGTGATACATATTAATAAGCTAGGTGATAGAAAAGTACTAGAAGCGGCATGAATATTTATATAAGTAAATATTTTTTTATGTATTTCTGTAACCCTTTACCGGTGGAGGACCGTGTTTTACTTCACTCCTCGAGGGAGGCATGGTGAGGTGATGATGTTGACGATTATTACCGAAACATAGACTTCAGATTTTTAACGTGGAAAGGCAATGCTGCAACTGTAGGGTTTAACTGGTAGCGAGGTATCTCATTTAACCCTCTTATCCTAATGATTTTTGATTGAGAATGGATTTAACTGTCTATGAGCTACAGTATCCATAAACAATTAGTTGGGTACGTATTTGTTTATCTCTCTGCACTCGTATAAAATAATCGGTCAATTGCATGTAGCACAAATAGAGTACCGTACCACCCTCTTCACAACACCGTCCTATAGATTGCTACAAGGTATGGTCCTGAGCCACCTGGATTCATGTATTACCTACGTGTTTCATCAAATTGTCACTACGTCTAATGGAGGGGTTTGACAAACACTAAACTTTTTAGTAAAAGGTATAAATCCCTCTTAAATATCTAAAATTGCCGCAGCTAAAATTAAACATAGAATAAAATAATTATATTTTTAACCTTCGCTTGTATTGGGGATCCTATTTTTATATAGATATTATTAATCCTATTTTTACAACGTAATTTAAAGTTTTAAGTTCACGTTTGTATTTGGGTAACGTCGTTTTCTAATTACAGCGTTTCTAAGAGGACGTCTATGTAAAGCAATGAACCTGTGAAGGGTTGTAATGACGATAAATGATAACATCATCCGATTTTTTAACTAAGCTAAATTTATATTTATAGTGACAGTTTTCCAAGAGTTTTTATGAATATTTTCAAATTTTCAAAACCGCTCTGAGGTGGCCAGTACTTTGAGGTGAATGTATTACGTAAAATATTACTATCACCAACATAAAACCAAAATAAACCTGAGTTATATTTTCAATTCATATTTAATTTAGAATAACAAAATATTTAAAAATATTATTACTCATAAATTTCTTCAAGTAAAAAGTTTGCTGATACCTACGTTATATTTACATAACGGGCCATTATAAAGAACTCTACACCTAAAAAAACACCTAACGTCAAAAGATCAATCGCGAGCAGAACCAAAATGGCCGGCATGCGCCAAGAATACAAGCGACTAATTTATCAACAAAACCCTATGAGATCAGACTCAGTAATGGTACCTTCGCCAGGCTATCTCAGTGCCATCAATCAAAACAACAGGATACATTCACTCGGCTTCAAGAGAGAGAGAAAAAAAACCAGAAAAAGGACGTAGAATGTAAAAGTGTGCGCGATTAGGGATTCGTAGTGCGCATGCGCAGAGCGGAAACGGCACGTAGAGGAAACGTCAGGACGCGATACGATTTCGAATTTCGAATTTGGAATGGGATTCGAACACGGGATGTTTGAATGGTTAACGTGGCGTCTAGTTCGTTTTTTATGTAGAAACTTAAATGTTGTTGTTAATACTAATAGACATGTTTGGTGAGTCGTTTTATTAGTCGCTTCCTTTGTCCGCTAAAATACAGCATCTGAATTACTAATTAAGAAGGTTAACAAAACATTGTAACGTAATAAGAGCGCATGGTTAATAAATTTTATCGTTGGGTTGGTAAGTCACTATAAAAAATGTAAAGACGAAAATATCAAAGACATTATTAGTAGACAAGGGAGATGACATTGATTTGTAGTTTAATAAACTTTTCCATTCGCACGAAACAGTTATTAAAACATTTATTCCACTCCAAGTGGGGGTGTTCAATATGGCTGTTTAGAAAGCCTCGACTGCTTCTTCACTGGGCTGGAACCTCTGACCACAAAGATTTTTCTTAACTTTAGGAAGTGTAAAGAAATCGTTTGAGCTTAAGTCAGGACTGTATGGACGATGGTCAAGAATTTATACGTTTTCCTGCATCAAATACTCAATCGTTTGATCAGGGCTGTGTGAGCTTGTATTGTCATAGTGTAGGATGACGCGTCGCTTTGGGTTAGATTTCCGAAGTTCGGCGATGACTTGTGGTAAACAAACTGTGATATACCACTCTGCATTAACCGTTCTACGATCTTCAAGTGCACTCGTCGCAACATGATATGTTTTCGCAAAGAACGTGGCCACCGTTTTCTTTGAATTTTTACTTATACAGTAGTACCATTTTAATTATCACCAGATAACGTGCTGTGTAACGGTGGCGTAAGAATATTCACTGCCACATGGGTATCTATCGCCCCGTGGCTGTCATGAGAAGTGCCAGAAGAAAGCAAACCAGGTGATGGACAGTATCTTCTTTCTAACAACAACTAAATATTAAAACTGTACCTTTCAAATCGCCTCCAAAATATGGCAACTGAACCACCCTTGATGAGGAAGAGAGACTCTCGAGTGGTAGGCAGTAAGCTAGCTAAGTGGCTGAAGAACGTGTTTCGTGTTTTTTGGGGAGGTATATTAAATTCAGGGCACTTGTGAAAAGTTGTAATGATAATGATGATGATGATGATGATGATGATGAAATAATAAAAAGTAAAACACCACCAACAGAAAACTCATATTTTTGATTTAGCGATGAACCGATGAAGTAGAAAGGTTCGCGAGTGGCAGCCTCGTACTGATAGGTGAAGTATATGTTGGGCCTATACTATATGGAGTGACAACCTGGTAAGATATACAAGAAGTCAATGGGTGCGGGTGGCAGGAGTTGTGAAGGGCTATTATGATGATGATGACACAACCCTTTAGACATTTTTATATTTTTTAATAAATTATTGATTTTTGTTCCATGTTTAATATTTTAAGGTTTAATATTTCTGGAAAACGTCAGAAACAGAAACAGAAACTTTTTTATTCATTAGATATTATAAATAATAGTTATTGACAGTCATTTTTTTAATTTACTACGGGTTCGGAAAAAAACCTCTGTCCTGGGAGAAACCAGCAGGAAACCAAACGGGACCTTTCAAAAAAATTACAGCTTACAATCATGTATGTTATAAATAACAACAAGGACGAATTAGAAATAGCTTGGTAGCGATCACCATTCCGAGAGGTTATTAACATCCATCCTTAATATTATAATAACCATTTTTATACAAACTCAGTTTAATAATTTTTTTGAACTTTGAGCAGGTAAAATTTTGTATATTTTCTAGGATTTTGTTTTAAAAGCGTATACATCGCCACAAGAATGAATTACTGCTTTTGTCTGTTCTTAGTATTTACAGAATGAATATCACTTATTTTTGTAAAACTACTTTTATTTTTGTGTACGTACATTACATTTTCATAGGCATTGAGAGGCCAAATTTAATATACTAATTTCTTTAATTTTTTTGTCTGAGCGACTCTTTAGGTTTTAAATCATAGATTGGCCTAATGACCCAAATCTGTAAAACAAATATAATTTCAGCGTCAGTCGCGTGTCCCCATAGCAAAATACCATACGACGTTATGAAGAAATAGATAAAGTTAACTAGCTGTTTCAATACTGGTAGGACTTTGAATAAAACTAAATTTACGGATTTTATCGCGTTTATTTAACTACTTTTACTTATTTTTAATTTCCGACGCTTCGGGTGCTTTACACCAACCATGGTCACGGGGGGGACTGAGATTTTTTGACGTCCCAATGTCATAGTTAGTCCGGCTACCTTCAGTTTTTGAATATTAGTTTTTGTAATGATTTCTTAAATTTACGCGAACACTACACATTGAATAAAACTATTATTTACGGATTTTATCGCGTTTAATTACTTTAATTTATTTTTATTATTATCCCGACGTTTCGGGTGCTTTACAGCGCCCATGGTCACGGGGGGACTGAGATGTTTGACGTCCCAATGTCATAGTTAGTCCGGCTACCTTTAGTTTTTTAATATTAATTTTTGGTCCGATTTACGCAAAACGAGCTTATAGTATCATGAAGTCTTGCAGTGGTATGCTTGGGTTTGGGTTTAATTTTGTGGATTATAGGATCCCAAGCAGATGGTAGCACCCAACCATCTTCTCTATTTAAATTTGGATGTTTTTTAATTTCAATAGCCTCGCGTATCATCCTTGGTAGAAATCGGTGTTCTTTTGCGAGAATTTGTGGTTTATCAAATCTAATGTAATGGTGGGGACGATCTTGAACATGTTCGCAGACTGCAGACTTCCCGGAGCGTCGGTGCTTCACATCAGCTATATGTTCCTTCACGCGGGTTTTTATGGATCTCTTTAATATTTCTCACATCTTCTTTCTTTACATAGGTCAAACAAAGAGATCCATTAGTTTTTGGTCTGATTTACGCAAAACGAGCTTATAGTATCACGAAGTCTTGCAGTGGTATGCTTAGGTTTGGGTTTAATTTTGTTAATTATAGGATCCCAAGCAGGTGGCAGCACCCATCCATCTTCTCTATTGAAATTTGGATGTTTTTTTAATTTCAATAGCCTCGCGTATCATCCTTGGTAGGAATCGGTGTTCTTTTGCGAGAATTTGTGGTTTATCAAAACGAATGTAATGGTGGGGACGATCTTGAACATGTTCGCAGACTGCAGACTTCCATGAGCGTCGGTGCTTCACGTCAGCTATATGTTCTTTCACGCGGGTTTTTATGGATCTTTTCGTTTGACCTATGTAAGAGAGACCACATTCACAATCTAACTTGTACACTCCTGCATCTTGTAGAGGGATATTACACTTGACGGATGGTAAAAATTGACTAATCTTCTTCGGCGGCTTGTAGTATGTTTTAATAGAAGCTCGCTTCAAAATGTAGCCAACCTTGTCTGTGACTCCTCTGACATATGGTAGTACAGCAGGTACACGCTCGACTGTGGCTGGCTTCACTCGGTCACTGTGACGTAGGCGCGGGACCCGAAGCTTGTTGTCTTGCAATATTTGCTTGACATGCCGAAGTTCGGCGGCCAGATGTTTTCTGTCACAGGTCCCTCGTGCTCTCTGAAACAAAGATTTACCCACGGTAGCTAACTGTGAAGGATGATGGTGAGATTCACCATTTAAATATCGGTTGGTATGGGTCTTTTTTCTATACACAGTGTGACCAATTGTGTTATTAGGATTTCGAATGACTAAAACATCTAAGCAAGTTTTGAAGAACATCTAAAGACAGTTTTAACGACATTTGATTTTAATAAATGCATCGAAACTTTAAACAAACGAGAAACAGCAAAATACAATGAATGCAAAAATAAACAAATAGAAAAATACCAAAAATTAACGATCAAATCAAATGCCAACCATCTAAGTCAACGTCAGAACGAAACACAACCGTTGACCACAGACGCAAACAATAAACAACGCACGGTCTATAATCTGTCAAAACATACACTGGACGTACCAACAATAAAGGTGTTAGCGAAGGGAATGAATTTCGCATTAACACCGCGAAAAATCCCGTACGAAGAAATTATCTGCAGCGTTGAGGATTGTCTGTTTAAAAATAATATTGGTAAGGAAGATTTGGAGGCTATACGTCAAGATATTTCGTCCTTGTTACGTCGTAGTTCAGTGCCGAAACCAAACCTTCCTAAAGACGAATTTACAGCGTTGATTAACTTACGGAACATACCAGATCTAACGATTCTCCGCGCGGATAAAGGAAATGCTACGGTAATAATGGACACGTCAGAGTATAATTTTAAAATGCTACAGCTTTTATCGGACGAAAGTACATACAAAAAGGTCAAAACAGACCCCACAACTAACACGCTTAAAGCAACTAGCGATTTAATAAAGAAACACTCCGAAAAATTAAATCTCGACGTGAATTCGCTAATACCATCATGTACCAAACCACCGAGGTTGTATGGGTTACCAAAGATACACAAACCAAACGCTCCACTACGTCCTATAGTGAGCCAGATTGATTCACCAACTTATAAGCTAGCACAACACTTGGCAAAAGTACTGTCACCACTGAGAGGACATACCAGAGCACACACAAAGGATTCATACCATTTTGTTAGTGAGATAAAAGACCTACATCTCGCTGACAATGAAACTATGGTCAGTTTTGATGTTCAGTCACTATTCACATGCCTACCTATTGAAGACTGCATATCAATTGTAACTAGGAAGCTAGAATATAATAACATGCCTGCTGAATATGCAGTATTACTCAAACACTGCCTCACATCTGGCTATCTATTGTGGAAGGAGGAGTTCTACAAGCAAGTAGATGGTGTGGCGATGGGCTCACCTGTATCTCCCATAGTCGCTGACATATTCATGGAGGACTTCGAGGGAGAAAGCCCTTCTTACTGCTCCTGTAAATCCAAGCCAAATTCTACAAGCGGTACGTAGACGACACTTTCACAATTTTACCATCTGACAAAGTAACTGCATTTTTAAACCACCTTAACTCTATAAACTCTAAAATACTAAGTAATAATATTCACAATGGAGTTAGAGGCAAATAATTCTTTAGCTTTCTTAGATGTTTTAGTCATTCGAAATCCTAATAACACAATTGGTCACACTGTGTATAGAAAAAAGACCCATACCAACCGATATTTAAATGGTGAATCTCACCATCATCCTTCACAGTTAGCTACCGTGGGTAAATCTTTGTTTCAGAGAGCACGAGGGATCTGTGACAGAAAACATCTGGCCGCCGAACATCAGCATGTCAAGCAAGTATTGCAAGACAACAAGCTTCGGGTCCCGCGCCTACGTCACAGTGACCGAGTGAAGCCAGCCACAGTCGAGCGTGTACCTGCTGTACTACCATATGTCAGAGGAGTCACAGACAAGGTTGGCTACATCTTGAAGCGAGCTTCTATTAAAACATACTACAAGCCGCCGAAGAAGATTAGTCAATTTTTACCATCCGTCAAGTGTAATATCCCTCTACAAGATGCAGGAGTGTACAAGTTAGATTGTGAATGTGGTCTCTCTTACATAGGTCAAACGAAAAGATCCATAAAAACCCGCGTGAAAGAACATATAGCTGACGTGAAGCACCGACGCTCAGGGAAGTCTGCAGTCTGCGAACATGTTCAAGATCGTCCCCACCATTACATTCGTTTTGATAAACCACAAATTCTCGCAAAAGAACACCGATTCCTACCAAGGATGATACGCGAGGCTATTGAAATTAAAAAACATCCAAATTTCAATAGAGAAGATGTATGGGTGCTGCCACCTGCTTGGGATCCTATAATTAACAAAATTAAACCCAAACCTAAGCATACCACTGCAAGACTTCATGATACTATAATATTCAAAAACTGAAGGTAGCCGGACTAACTATGACATTGGGACGTCAAACATCTCAGTCCCCCCCCCCCCCCCGTGACCATGGTTGCTGTAAAGCACCCGAAACGTCGGGAATTAAAAATAAGTAAAAGTAGTTAAATAAACGCGATAAAATCCGTAAATTTAGTTTTATTCAATGTGTAGTGTTCGCGTAAATTTAAGAAATCATTACTGGTAGGACTTCTAATCTTTTTTACAGCATATGCTGCAGAACTAAGTTTTCTTGCTAGTTTTGATATATTATATGAGTCCCCAATGTAGTATCGACAAGACTCAGCACCTCTCCATTTAAAATTCCATACACATAAACATGTTTGACATTCGGAGTTACGAATTTCATACATTTATTTTTTATGCCATTATTACCAATTTACTAATTTAGATATAACATTATTTACTTCGTCATAATTTATTAACTGTCGTTTTAATTTGAAAATGAATAAAGTGTCATCAGCAGTTAACACTATACGATGGTTATACCCTACTATTTAAGGTAAGTCATTAATATATACAAGAAATAAAAAGGGGCTGAGAATTAAGCATTTGTACTATCAACAAATTTAAGGACATCACTTCTTACACCGTAGTGTTGAAGTTTCCTGATTAATGTTTCATGGTGAACACAATTGAAGGCCTTGGATAGGTCAAAGAATATACCCAAAGCATACTGTGGATTCTCCTATGCATTGAAGATATATTTAGTCACCGCACGCTCGACACCAGCATTAGTTGTCGAGCGACTCCTTGTAAAACCGAATTGATTTTTATGTAGTAAATTGATTTATATGTTCGTAATATGGAGGCTATTATAGTAGAAATATAACTATGAGTGCACACCACGTAAAACCGACACAACTATGTGAGTTTACGGGATGTAATAACATGCACACACAAACACACACTCCCAAATTTGGTATACTTATTAGTGTTTATTTACAAATGTTGGTTTAATCATGAGATTCAATACGGTAGTCAAGAACTCATTTACAACGATCCAACTTTTAAAAGTCGCTATCTAATACCTTATACCGTAAAATAACACCATCGGATGTGTCGATTTGCTCATTAAAAAATTTAACATTTGATCAAGAATATATAATTTTTTCAAAAATTTTGTGTGTATTGGCAGTACAGAATTAAGTTTAAAATTGGAGGGCTCTACTACCAGATTTTTTTAATACCAGATTATTACTATCAGATTTAAATAAAGGAATTACTTTACTATGCTTCATTAAATCACGAAACACATTAGATTCGACACTAGTGTTAAAAATAATAGATAGTTGAGGTGTGATTTTTATCTATTACGTCACTGGTATAATATCATCCAGGCAGAGTTCCGATCTGAGATTTGGACCCGGGAGCTCATGATCTTCAATCGTAATTACGACGACCAGAACAATGAAGCAATCAAACATAGGAAGCACATCACTAGTTAGTATAGAGCATAGATGTTATAATTATGTATTAGTTACAAGTTATAATTGTGTCCATTTTGTTTTGTTATGGGTCTTTATTGCCTAAAGTGAATAAATGAATAAATAAAATAAATGCAAAAGCACTGGAGTTTTATAAATGATCAAAGAGAACCTGACTATTCAAAATATTGAGGGAAAGTTCGGACCTTGATGAGGTAAGACCGGACTACTTTGTAAAACCATCACTATAACAATAAGAGTAAGCTCTATAACAAGAAAACATTCGATCTTATCCAAGTAAAAACATATTGAAGGGTTATCTAAATATTCCTTCAAAATTGAGAACTAGTAAAGGTTTTAAAATGTATATTTACGTCCGATCTTACCCTGCAAAGGCAAATTCACAGGTTTTATGTGTCTCAAACTTTTACGTGCTTAAGTGCTCATTAAATTCTAGCTCTAAAAATTCTATTTTATGTAAGGTATAATTTAACTTCCTGCTCAATTTCTCATTTACCTAATTCTACTAATTTAACTTCGTACTTATTTGTTATTATATACTCGTACTTACGAATCAATTATTAATATATTTTTAATATTTAGATGGAAGTCAGTTATTAATTTCAAATAAGATAAGCATTAAAGTAGGTATTGACGTACCTATCTTCTATACACTCATAACTAAATATTATCCAAATTATTGATGCAGTCTTTTGATGCTAGTCATGTTAACAGGTTGAAAAAAATTAATAAGTTTCATCTTAATGAAACTTGCAATTTAACTAAACTTTAACTATAAAAAA
Organism: Parnassius apollo; assembly: GCA_907164705.1. Lineage (NCBI taxonomy): Eukaryota > Metazoa > Arthropoda > Insecta > Lepidoptera > Papilionidae > Parnassius > Parnassius apollo. Next base: position 7,890,571 of record CAJQZP010000117.1, read on the forward strand.
TAATACTAATACCGTTTATGGTACGTTTTAGGGTGGCTCACACAATTCAATTTTCATGGTTTGATTAAAATGTGATTCGAGGGTAAAATTGTACCTCATTTAGGTATTTATTTAAGTTACAGCCTATTTACGCCCCACTGCTGAGCACAGACCTCCTCTCATTTCTGAGAGGGTTTTAGTGCAAGGAAATGTTGCGCCTTTAGATATTTATTTACTCATTAAGAATCATGAAAATAATCGAAATGGCTGAAATGGTTGCTAAAGTGTTGAAAGCCAAAAGTCCTTTTTTATTGAACCAGTCATATTTGTAACCAATCAAAACTTATAGAGCCACATTGATTGTACGATTAAAAACATTGCTGCCATACTCGCGTATTTTTATCAACACGAACTAATTGAGCTGAAATTTGCAAAAAAAATGCTTAAGAAAATTTGAATTTCGTGGGTGACCCTGGAACATTTACAAAAATATAAAACAATCAAATATACTATGAAAACATACAGAACAAAAACATAGCATCACTTCTTTATAATTGATATCGAGTATGTAACGTTCGTAAATAAACTTACATTTTTAAACATTTGTATTTTTAATAAAGTTATTATAAAATCAATATATTTAATGTTTCTCTATAAGTAAATTATTTTAAGCAATAAATATTCATTACATTGCGACAAGGGTTATAATGAACGTGAATGAAGGCACTAGCAGTAATACACATTCACAACAAATTGAGTTTCAACCTTTCCCAACACAGCTTTGTTTTTTCGACGCTACAGTGCGTGAAATATTTTAGAAATAAATCTTGTTACTGTCATTCATTAGCACATACTCATCGGGTTCTTCATTTATCTGAAGCAGTTCAATTTCGTTAACGATTGAAACTTCAGGTACACAGTCTTGATCTTTTCGTTTAGGAACAACAAATGTAACATTTCCTTTTTTGCCGATAGTTTTGTAATAATTTATAGTGTATTTTCTTGTAGCCAAATATGTATTTTCAATCACACCAACATAGTATTTCCAAGATTTAGTATAATAACGCGTTAAGACTGTATCTCCAGTTTTGTACTCAATTTTCTTTACTTTTTTATCTATCTATCTATCTATCTATCTATCTATCATCATCATCATTACAGCCCTTCACAAGTCCACTGCTGAACATAGGCCTTCCCCCAAGCAATGCCACAAAGCACGGTCCTGAGCCAACTGCATCCATCGACTTCCTGTATGTCTTACCAGGTCGTCACTCCATCTAGTGGGGGGTCGCCCTACACTACACCTATCGGTACGCTAGGATGCCACTCGAGAACCTTTCTTCCCCATCGGTTATCGGTTCCTCGAGCTATATGGCCGGCCCATTTCCACTTCGGCTTACTAACCCGTATTTTACTGCGGATATCCTAATTTCTGAGTCTATCACGCAGAGAAACTCCGAGCATAGACCTCTCCATAGCTCGCTGAGCGACCTTGAGCGTCCTCATACGGCCAGCAGTGAAGGACTACGTCTCTGATCCGTAAGTCATCACTGGCAACTCGCACTGGTTGTACACTTTAGTTTTCAGAGATTGAGGTATACCTGACGAGAAGATGTGTCGTAATTTCCCGAACGCTGCCCAGCCAAGTTGAATCCGTCGATTGACCTCTATTTCTATTATTTTCATCTATAGAATAAAACAATTTCATATTGTAAAGTCGAAACAATAATTCTTCTATATATTATATCTTAATATCGACTTCAGACTCTAAATATTACTTTATTCTCTTTCGTTTCTTGACTTTGACGTTTTTTGGCGTTTACTTTTTGCTAAATGTTAATTTAATAATTAAACCTTTTTTGTATGATAGGGTGACAAACGAGCACACAGTTCACCTGACGGTAAGTGGTTGCTGCGGCCCATAGACATCTACATCTATCCTCGAATGAAAATGCAGATGCGTTGTCACCCGTGTGGACTAAGGTAGAATGTCTTACTTACAGTAAAAGGGTCTCCGGTTCTCTCCATTCACCACACGAAACACAGCAGCATTAAGCTACTATTTTACGCTTGTATTATGTGAGAGCGTGGTCCTTCCCTGGTTGAGCCGTGTCATTCGTGCTACAACTATAATACGAATATAACTGCAGCATGGCTCTACCACGTTGCAGCATGCAGATAAGGCAGTAGTATTTCTAGTAGTAGGATTTAATTAATGGCATCATCGTCTTATTTATTTCTGCCATCAAATACACAGTTCTTGCATTGCTGTGTTTCAGTCTGAAGGGTACAGAGCGTCAGAGTATAAGTGTACATAAGTGATAGATATCATCTTTCTCCTCAGTGGTGCTAACGCATTTGTTGCCTTCTTCGTTTGAAAGTGGCTAAAGGTGTTTATGGAATACGGTAGTCACTTAGCACTAAGTGGACTGTAAGTTCGTTTATCACTTGAATTTTAAAAGAAAGCTTCTAAGTTAAGCAAGAATATACCTAAAACCAAAAAAAAATCCTACCATGAAATTATTCTTTGTGAGGAATTCTATCGCTTTTTTACTTAACTACAATATCTCAAAACGGATAACAATGTGTTACAAGAGTGTTGTTCAGTGTAAACATTAGTAAAGCGAGCCTGCATGTTGTACATGAACGCACGGGGCTAACAAATCTACGCATCGCTGACCACCCGTATTCTACAATCAATATCACATTATTTAGAATGCTGATTTACTTTGTTGATATTTAAATATATTGCTCTGGTGGGGGTCTTTACAAATATTTTTTCTGACGTAAGAATGTCAGCATAGTCAACTATTTTGGTATTTAGTGATAATTTATATGACCCCTTTTTACTGGAATTGAGGCGTTCCTCTTATCCTCAGGCGCAATAAACCATCTGCATTTTGATTCATAATAGAAGATAGATGTAGATATAAAAAAATGTTCAAAAAAATACACAGAAAATTTTTTTTTTATTTTTTAAAAAAATCCCCTTTTCTATTATGGCTAAATCAAAACGAACATACTAATTTCTATACGTGATAGAGCCACCCGGCAGCTATATTATGCTTGTAATACGAATGGGTCAGCTCGACCGGGGAAGCACCACGCTATCACAGAATACCAGGATAAAATAGCAGCTTAATACTGCTGTGTTTCGTATGGTGAGTGTAGAAATCTGGAAACCCTCTTTTATTGGAAAAAATTCTTAAAGACAGGATGCCTTTGACTCGACTTCTTTATTAAAGCTTTTACAATACTATAACTCGGGGGCTAAGCAATTAACTGAGTCGCTGCATGGAAAAAGTTATTACTCACGATTAGGTACTCCGGGTCTATTTGTTTGTTCATGCGCAATATACGATTGTAAAACACTTCCATGTCACAGAGAAAATTCATTCGCTTATATAAAAAAAAGTTTGATATGCCTTTACATATTAAGTGCAAATATAGCTGTGAAAAGTGCATTTCATTGAACGTTGTATGGTTTGAATTCTGCAAAAAGTCTATATAACGTAATGGATATTCTGAATGTTTGCTATACCGCTTAAAATATGAAATCCTCTCCACAGCGGATATCTATTTGTAAAATGAAAAACTGGGAAATGAAAAAGTAACGTCTATTCGTCGATGTTCTGAAAATAACTACGAGAAGAAGAATTACTACAGAATAATGCTTTTTAAGCAATTATAAATTTTCATATTAAAAATGATTATTTTTTACATAATAATCACGGCATCTCTTCGTAAGCCCACTGCTGAATATAGGTATCCCTCAAATAAAGCTACAAACCACGGTCACGTGCCACCTGCACACATCTTCATCCTGAATTTCTTACAAGGTGTCACTACAAAATGAACTTATAGGCTTATTGAAAAGAAGCTGCCACTTTTCTTACTTCCTATCCTCCTAAACAAAACCACTACATCAAATACTTCTCCATCACCAACTAATCAAACCTTCCAATATTTTGTCTGCAATAAATTAATGAAGAATTTAATACCTTTTTTTCTCTTTTTTTTTTCAATAATTCCTACCATTTTTATCGATCGCGCAACTTCATTGATTGATGTCAAGGAAAGAATTAGCTTTACTTATACCCAGATGGAATTCTAGACAGAAAAAAGTCCGATACTACCTTGTAAATAATAATTTAATATTTTATTTAAAAAGAAAACAGTCAAATAAGTCTTATTCAACTTAATTTATTATTCATTCCAACTAATTAATAATAATTAATTTAATTTTTATTTGTCTTATATCTAAGCAAAAGCCTTGACATATTGAGAGTAGATATTTCATGAACAAATATAAATTCGAATTAAAATGAGGCAAATATATTATTTATTGAAATTAAAATCAAAAAATTCTACATTCGTTTGTACATATTACTTTCAAAATATTTTACTAAGTGGTAGTAGCGCTATGCATGATTGTGCTATAGTATGATTGTGGCACGAATGGGTAAGCTCAACCGTGGAAGGACCAAACTCTCACAAAATACCAACGTAAAATACCAGCTCAATGCGGCTGCGTTTTGTATATGAGTGAAGGGAACCGCACACACTTTTGACTGGTGACGCATTCCATCTTAAATGGTCCTCAAGGGTGACAACGCATCTGCAGTTTCATTCTTAATCACAAATATTGGGCCATAGGAGCTATTTATCATCACGTGGACTAAGTACCCATTTGGCATCCTTATACTACAAAAAAAACGTCAGGATTCAAACCACTACATCACAAAGTCGTTCAATCTTTAATTTTAAGGTATTCACAGAAATTATTATATAGGTATATCACGTATGGTGAACAAACCCCTTCAAAGAATTAAATAAAAGTATTTTCGTTGCTTAACTTTTATTTTTATATCTTTCGTGGTAGCACCATACTGCAGCTATATTATGGTTGTAGCACAAATGGGCCGGCTCCACCGCGAAAGGACCACGCTCTCACAGAATGCCAGCACAAAATGGTAGCTCAAAGCTACTGTGTATCGTACTGTGAGTAAAAAGAACCGAAGGCCCTTTTTATTAGATGCATGTCATCTTAGTCCTCATGGGTGATAACGCATCTACATTTTGATCCTTAATCGAGGATAAACGTAAATGCCTATATATCATACCACTTATTTATCATCAGGTGGACTGTGCTCGCTTATCAATTTTATTCTATAAAAAAATACGAGAAAATCGTGTAGTTGATTGGTTAAATGTATCAAAGTGTTTTAATTATTGTGAATATGATATAACCAGATTTTGTCCCCGCGAGTCGGTAAGCATTTTCCCCTAAAAAGGGGGCCTTTCTAGAAATACGTTAAATGTAATGTATGACTTAGACGATTTGAATAAATTCCCGAATCCCATTACCCAGAAATTGAATTTAAGTTCAAGGGGTTTTGGTTTGCTTTTATGCTATCAAACCGTCGAAAGACATCAACTAGGTACCTTAATCTAGAGGGTTCGTATGACATTGACATTTGAAGGTTATGTTTTAATTTTGTAAACTAATTTTATTGCGTAATTTATATTCTAATATGCACGAATAATCCGACAGTAGCCTAGAAAATAACAGTTATTAAAGGTGAGGTAAACCATAATTAGTGGTGTATTTTGTTATAACTAGTTTTCAACTCCTTAATGCGCGATAATTTTGCGCCGCCGAAATTGCTATCCGTCGATCAAATCCAAAGGATGAAAAACATAATGATCCAACAACCGGTAGCTGACTCAAGAAGTCACTAATGACTAAAAATTACATACGACTTTTGATATTAGTCGCGGTCAAAATGTATCAAGTTGTTATAATTTTGGGTACGGTAATGGTTGGCTTAATTTTGTTTATTGTATTACATTTGCTATTATAGCTAAACGCATAAAACCCTCAGCTATGTAACAGAAGAAGTGAATGTACTTCCGCTGTTCCACATTGCACTGTACTGTGTCAGTTTCAAAACAATTACATAAACTTACTTGCATTAAATGTGATTGCTCATCATGTGGTTCTGAATTGAAATCCTGAATCGAGTCAAAAAGCAGTTATTGAGATTTCCTATCAAAAAATTGTCTATAGCAACCCGAGTCTGAAGTTGGCAGTGTTTTACCCGCGTGCCTTGGAAAACATATAAATCTAAAGCTGTTGTTCCTGTGCCTGATCTCTCCGGTCGTGTCGGGTTGCTTCGCCATCGGTCTATAAAAGTGAGGTTGAAGAGTGCACCTGAGATTGCTTACATACTCCTAGACTATCAGCTTGAAATCATGACGATTAATGTCAGAAGCTCGTGCTCAGTAGTTGACTTAGAAAGGCTGATAAATAAGAACAATAAGGTATAATATATAAAACAACGTATTTATTATATACTTTTTTAGTACAATAAGGGTGACAATTGAGCACACAGTTCACCTGATGGTAAGTGGATGCAGTAGCCCATAAACATCTACATCTATTCTCGATTAAGAATCAAAATGCAGATGCTTTGCCACCTCTGAGGACTAAGATGGAATGCCTCGTTTCCAGTAATAAGGGTTCCGGTTCTCTTCACTTACCATACGAAACACAGCAGTAATGCGCTGCTATTTTGCGCAGGTATTCTATGAGAGCATGGTCGTTCCTTTCATGGTTAAGGCATGCTACTAAGGTGCACTCTCTTTTCCCTCACTCTCATAGTCCGATGGTGACGGTAAACCGATACGACCGGAGAGAAATCAGGCGCAGGAACAACGGCTTTACGTGCCAACTTCCTGACTCCGGCAGGTACTGAGAATTTCTTGACAGAAAAACTCAATAATTTATTTTTTGCCCCGACCCGGGATTCGAACCTAGGACCTCATGATCAGCAGTCGCACTACTACAACCATTAGACCAATGAGGCGGTCGTAATATAGCTACAGCATTTCTCTACCGCGAAAAATGTGAACAATGTGTCAAAACACAATTTTTTTTTTTTAATTTTTATAAAAACTACCATAAATAATAGGTCTTTCCTATGAAATAGCTGTTCTGAAGTACTGATCATTTTCTCTATCAAAATAAGAATTCAAATTTCGAATTGATTTTGCTTTAAACACATAAATTATTTTTTTTTCTAATGCTGCTGTGTTTCGTATGGTGAGTGTAGAGAACCGGAGACCCGTTTTACTGGAATCGAGGCATTCTATCTTAGTCCTCAGAGGTGACAACGCATCTGCATTTTTGATTTTTAATCGAGGTTAAATGTAGATGTCTGTGGGTCACAGCACTCACTTACCGTCAGGTGGACTACGTGCTCATTTTTCACCTATATCCTATAAAAAAGAAAGAAACTTAAACAGGAGAATCATCTTTCTGATAACAGCTCAATATTGCAGTGGCCAACCCGCTTGCCAAGCAATGCACATACAGAAAAATCACCACTACGAATCTGTGGGGGAGGTCTATACTCTAGAATACAGTTTTTTCTATACTCTAAAAAATCAATAAAACAATACAGAACCCAATTAACAACACGTAATTCAAACTTGTCCACATTTTTCATTAATTTTTCGAAATAAAAAACCAGCAACCTGATTGAAATAGCACGAGTCAAGAAAAATTGATTTTTTCGCTCAATCAGGTTGCATCCAGCAAAAAAGTTATTGCGTTTGGCCCCTCGACTGTTTAGGTTCTCCACTTTTTTTGCAATTAGACCATACGGTCCGTCGGTCGTGTGCTGAGTCCCAATCGTTTTCTCGGTAAATTAACCGTGATTGGATGATGTCAGTCCAGATGAGAAATAGGTTAGCATATAATTGACAGGTTTTTAGATATGCATTTGTTTCTTTTTCTTATAAAGGCCAAGCAAGGTCGAATGACGTCAATCTTATGACGGAGATATAATTAATTCCAACGTGCTGAGTTAGATTAATCCTAAAGTTGGCTTATGACCATGCTTTGTGGCATTCCATGGAGAAGACCAGCCTATAGCTGTAGACTAGTGAAAGGCTAAAATAAATAAAGAAATCCTAAAATATGCGTCATCAATATTATGACTAATCGTAAGAAAAAAATGTGTGGGTGCGATTCCATCAGGTCACTAATTTTAAAATCGTTTTTTACTTTTTTTAATGTACAGAATCCATTGTAATTAAAACTTAATAAAGTATTCGTTACGTCGTCGAATGAAATTGGTATGTAGACAATTTCACCGTTTCTCGTTAAAATGAAAATGTGAAATGTAAAATGCAAAAAATCACTCATAAAATTTTACAATCAAGAAAGAGTATTTACTTTATATATTTAAAAAAAAACAGCTGATCTAAAATAAGAGCAGTTCAGCTGATGGAAAAGAAAGTACCGACAAGCGCAGTATAGTGTGTGGTGCATCCTAAAATCATACATACATCGTACATACAATATTATAAACCCCCCCATACGACCTTCAAAGGAGGGCGAACAATAACTAGACAAATCATTTTTATAATGATACATGGATTATAATGATTTCTTATAATTACGCGAACACTACACATTAAATAAAACAATTATTTACGGATTTTATCGCGTTTAATTCAACTTTTTAATTACCGACGTTTCGGGTGCTTTACAGCACCCATGGTCACGGGAGAAACTGAGATATTTAACATCCCCATGTCATACTTAGCCCGGCTACCTACAGTTTTTGATATAAATTTTTGGTCCGATCTACGCATAATGAGCTTACAGTATCGTGAAGTCTTGCAGTGGTAGTCAGTAGGTAGTCAGCTTGGGTTTGGATTTAATTCTACTAATTATAGGATTCCAAGCGGATGGCGGTACCCATCCATCTTCTTTAAGTAAATTAAGTTTCTTTTTTTAATTTCAATAGCCCCGCGAACCATCCTATGTATGAATCAGTGTTCTTTTGTATCTGTATCTCGGTGCTGTAAAGCACCCGAAATGAAATTAAAAGCGATAAATCCGTAAAATCATTTAATACAGAAGTACCCGAAAAGTCGGGATTAAATTAAACGCTATGAAATCCGTAAAAATTAGTTTCATTTAATACATGGATTATGTTATTTAAATTACTAGATTATAACGACTTCATTTATATGACATATGTCTGCGTTGGCACCAGCTTTTTATGTATTTCTGTTACTGGAGGCGGATTAAAATCTGATAGCACCCTAAGCTAGCACCTTATTCCGCCTTCCATTTATTACAAGTTATAACTACGTTTTACTAAACTATAATACAGTTAAGTCACATAATATTAGAACACGTCACAGGTTATCATTAATGAAAAATGTGATGAGAGAGTGAGGGCGATGCAATATCAAGTTCAATTGTCAAAGATTCAATATCAAGTTGCAATATCAAGTCGTAATCAAGTTGATGGAACGCGCTTCGAAGCTCTGCATCTCTATAGAAAGTCAAATTTTCTATTTTATGTACGCTGGTACTTTCTAATTCCTTTTTACTTTAAAACTTCTGTGCACACCCATCTTATGTCGTAGATACATGCTGCAACTATATCACTGGTATAGTTGTAGCACGAATGGGTCGGATCAAACGGGTAAAGACCACGCTCTCACAGAATACTAGCTTAACGTTACTGTGTTTCGTATATTAAGTATAGAGAACCGGTAAGCCTTTTACTGGAAATGAGGCAGTGCATCTTAGTCCTCACGGATGACAACGCATCTGAATTTCTTTTTTTGAATTTCAGTTTGCACATAAAAACCTTAACGGCAACTTAGCAGCTATCAAGGATTGGTCTACTCGTTATGGAGTTTTGGTCAATCCTTTGAAATGCCAAGCTATACTGGTGGGTAGCTCAAGGATGCTGGCTAAGATTAATCTGACAGACTTACCTCCTATTTACTATGATAATACTACAATTCTACTAAGTAATTCTGTTAGAAATCTTGGCCTTCACATCGACAGCACGCTGAATTGGAGAACTCAGGTTTCAGATGTAAGTCGTAAAGTCGCTGCCACGTTATGCTCTCTGTATCGTTTAAAACATTTTCTTCCCACAAAATCTAAGATCATGCTTGTCCATTCACTTATATTACCCATAATTGATTATGCAGATGTGTGTTACCCAGACCTGTCCCAAGATCTTCTGAACAAGCTGGAACGCCTCCTCAATAACTGTATAAGATTTATCTCTGGGCTTCGTAAGTATGATCATATTTCGCAATACAGATCTAAGCTAAATGGGCTTACAATCCGGCAGAGGTGCAACTCCAGAATATTACTTGTACTTTTTTCCATATTAAATGATCCATCTTCGCCTTCTTATCTTAAGAGTAAATTTCATTATCTTTCCTCATCTCATGATAGGGTCCTACGCTCTTCTTCTAACAACAAAATCTGTACTCCAGTTCACTTCACCGAGTTCTATGGTAAGTCCTTCACAGTTCAGGCTACACGCCTTTGGAACTCCTTGCCCGATGACATCAGAAAAGCTCCCAATAATACACTTTTAAAAAGTTGGTCCGTGATCATTTATTAAATACAACGCATTCAACATGACTCATCTATTTAATATGTATTGCCAAACAGACGTATATATTCATATTCATTTGTATACACTAATTATGTATGTATTTAAATATGTTTACTTGTATGTATATCCATTTATTTATATATTTGTATATATGTAAGGATAGATCATATGTATAGTTTATTTATTAGTAGTTTGTATATATTATGTAGTTAATTATCATTTGTATTGTGTTCTCTTATTCTATATTGCCACACCTACGTCAAATTCTCACCACTCTATGGGTTGACTGGTAGAGAATGCCTCAAGGCATTAAGTCCGCCATTTGTATTCTTTTTTTAAGGGTGCAATAAAGAATAAAATAAATAAATAAATAAAATTTCGATTCGTAATCGAGGGTAGATGTAGATGTCTATGGGCCACAGCAACCACTTACTATCAGGTGGACTGTGTGCTCGTTTGTCACATTTATCCTATTAAAAAATGACCCTTTTTAACCTTGCGAACACTATCTGTCACCCATTGTTTTGTTGCAGTATAAAGATTTTAAGAGCAAATATAGTTATATGCTACTGCCTCACTGCCTTCTTGGACTATTGGTCGAAAACTCGGCTGCTGAGCATGATGTCCTTAGTTCTTATCCCGGGTCGAGTCAATATGAGTAATTGGGTTTTGTAGAAATTCTCAGAACTAGCCCGGTCTCAGGAAGATGATGATGTATTACCCCTGTGTCTCGTAAAACATGTAAAACCGTGAGTTCTGTACCTGATTTCTCTCCCGTTGAGTGGGATTACCGTTTCATCGGAATATTAGAGCGTGCACTTGTGTATGGGCATACAATCGGGCACTATAATCCCATCCTCTGCTAATAGCTATTCTACGTTGATACTGGCCGCCGTGGCCGAAACTCGATCTAGAGGACATTATTATAATTATATGCTATAAGGAATTTTTATTCTCAGGAATGACAACTCTTCTGTGGTCTTCTTTGCTTGAAGTTCTATGTATATAATAAATAAGAATTGTCATTTAAATTAAATATAAAATTAAAAAGTGAAATTTTAATTTAATTAAAATTTATATTAATTTTATGATTTATTAAACTTTATAAAAAACTAGGATTGGATACCTTATTATTAAAAATTAAATTTACAAAACTACTCATCATTAGTGGGACCGTTAGCTAGTTTGTCACACCAATATAAAAAATTCAAAGTTATTATAGCATTTAATATAACCAATCTTTCTATTCAGTAGAATCCTAATATACCAAAATAGCTTCACACGGGAAATCTATAGTGTTAACCACATTAATGACAGATACAACTTGTGTTAGCACCGTTTATTGGCCAGTGGTCTTAGCCCATCTATCCCCGAAACTTCAAAGTAGAGGCCGTATAAAATAAAAATGTGTATACATGTCTAGAGGTCATGTTTAAGTGGTGGATATTTATGTGGGTTGAGGAAAGCCTGCTGTAAAGTCTTTAGCGTACGTGGAACCGTGGGAAGAGTGATATTGTATTTTAATTTGATTAAGTCGTCTGCGTCTTCTAAAATATTTGATACATTGTTACTATCGACATTTTTGTTGCTGCATTATATAAAAGCGCAAACGATCTTAAAATGTTAATTAGGCCGGTATTCGTAAACAGATTCAAATAGAAAACTCTAACTTTATGCGTATGGTTACAGCACTAATGCGTTGGCTCGACAGGGAAAGAACTACGCTCTCACAGATGACCAGCGTGAAACAGGAGCTCAAGGCTGTTATGTATCGCATGGTTAGGTTAAAAAATCAGAGACCATTTTAACAGGAATCAGGGTGTTCCATGTTAGTCGTCACAGGCTTTTTTATTGAATAAGGGTGACAAACTAGCACACAGTCCACCTGATGGTAAGTGGATGCTGTGGCCCATAGACATCTAAATTTATACTCGATTAAGAATCAAAAAGCAGATGTTTCGGTAAAAAGAAAAGTCTCCGGATCTCTACACTTATCACGCGAAACACAGCAATATCAAGCTGCTATTTTACGCTGGTATTCTGTGAGAGCGTGGTCCGTGCACGAAGTCGACTCGACCATTGAGACCTACACATAATGTAGCTGCAGCGTGGGTCTACCACGTATTAGACATCGCATTTTTCAAAGTCAACGTCAAAGTCAAAGTCAAAATCTTTATTTGCAGAATAAAATGTTTAGGTAATACAGGTATTTAGTATAAGAGTAAGTCTCAATAATATTCTACCGGGAGTTGTACCGGTGTGCAAATATATCTTAAAATAATCAAATTTAATTGTACATATATGTCAAAAGATTAAATAAATTATATAACACATTAAATAATATTGCAATTAATTAAAATATTCCTAAACATTATGATAACACTTGTCAAGAAGCCATTTATTAATCTCAATTTTGAATTTATTCAAAGGCATTTCTTTTAAGTTATTGGGAAATTTATTATATATTTTAATAGCCATTATAGGAGCACTGTTTGCATAAAATCCAGAGCTGTATTTGGGATGAAATAATCTATTTTTATGCCTTGTTTGCCTTTCGAGAGATTCAGCGTAGGTTTTGAAGTAGTTCGGGTGTCGCTTTACAAAAATACATATTTCTCGAATATACATGCATGGCAACGGCAATATACGTATCTTTTTGAACAATTTATCAAATGCATCTACATTCTGATTTCCAATGGGGTATATTTGGTAAATTTCCATGGGTCACAGCATTTATTTATCATCTGGTGAACTGTGTGCTCGTTTGTTACTGATATTATTATATTAAAAAATCTTCCCAATGTCAAAATTTACTTTGAACTTTATTGACCTTAAATACCACGACCTAGACTCCTTGTGGAGGTGAGTAAGTAAAGTTCTGTATATAATATGAATTTTATTTTACCTATTTTATCCTTCGATTGTTCACTGCTTCATTAGTCTAGTAGTTGTAAGCGCAACTGCTGACCTTCTGACCCTGGACCGTACAAGTTTCAAATCCCAGCACAAAATTTAAAAATGACAGTTTGTTTTGCTAGAATAAAGGTAAAAAAGTTCAGTTGCAACTCAAAGTCAAGAAGTTGGCGTTTTTTTACTCTCTACCTCGGAGAGCAAGTAAACCCGTTAGAAAGCCATTGGTCTTGCGTCTGATCTCTCTCCACGCGAGTCGGATTGTGAGTGAACAATCCGATATCGGACTATGGGAGTAAGGGAATTGAGATTGCAAAGCTTGCGCACTCACTCGTACGCTTTAATCCTGTCCTGGGTTGGAGGCTAGTTTCCGTTGAGTCTGACCTCCGTGATACGTTGCTGTCACCTGTTAGGACTGAGATGGAATGTTTTATTTGGTTACGTGGGACTCACTGAGAACACCTAAGTGCCTACCCACTAAACACTACCTGGAACTGGCTTTGGCCTGAAGGTCCTTTCTGCCGTATCGGTAGCGACCCCCTTGGGGAAAAGGAGGTGCAGGGAAAAGCGCGCGCAGGCGGAGATGGAATGCCTCGCAGCCTGCATTTATACCGGTAGCAGGTTTAGGTAGGAGAGTTTAATACCCTCTGACCAAGTACCGGTGTAAACCCGACGAACTCTCAGGCTGAAAAGAAGACCTACCAATTAGTTCATTCATAAACTTTAAAAATTGTTAACACAACGTCTCTGAAAGAAACGCTGTTTTAAAAAGATAAATAAGTTATTATAACCTTTCGCTTAGATCTGTATTTGTCAAGAACAATATAAATCAATTATTAACAAATAATGCACCAAAACCCGCAGGAAGTTAAGATCATATTTCAAAACTGTGTACTAAAAACTCACTAACCGTATAATATAACTCATTCACAAATATAATCCTTTACTAGACAAATAAACCGTTCTAGTTTCAAAATTTTTTACTACAATCTTGTTGCGTTGGAATAAGGTTGAAATTCAAGCACTTTCCACGGAGTATTCCAGGTATTATTCTCATGAGACATCTCAATGACAAGTATAAGCTACTCTTTCTTATGACAGATTACGGGATATTTACGACTCATTATGTTTCTTTTACTAGATCAGCATGGGGTGCGGGTGCAAAGCGTTTGGGACTTCAATTTGAATAATTTCGACGAATATACAGAATGTCCTTTAAGTGATGAAATTATTTTATGATATATATTAGAGAGAATCACGTATAAAAGTTAAAGTTACAGACTATTTACTTCCCACTGCTGGGCACAGGCCTCCTCTCATTCCTGAGAGGGTTTTAGGGCAAGGAAATGTCGCGCTGCTCCAATGCATGTTGGCGAATTTCACATGTCGTCGAAATATTTTTTTTGTTTCTCAGACATGCAAATTTCTAACCTGTTGATTTCCTTCACCGAAACTAAAAGCTGGCGCTTCTCGTGTTCCAGTTCCATTTAAATATAATCAAGACCCGGACAGTAGTTTTAGAGTTATCTTTAATAATGCGTCTTTAATTGACTTTGAAATTTGCAGAAAATGTTCAGAATAAGTAATATGGGCAAATGGTAAATAAAAATTAATTAAAAATCATCTCACACATTCTGTCCTTTTGATCTTTTAAATTCAAAACGCGTAGTAATGCATTATTTTAACCGATTTTAATGCGCACGCACACATTCGTAAGGGTCGATTGATAGGCAAAAACGTTGTTGCCCATAAATCACATTCAATTTGGATAGTTTTAAATAAAAGTAGAAGCCTTAAAAATCTGCAATGGCGGCATATCATTATTTATATATTTGAACTTAAGTATAAAATTTGGCTACCCTTTGAAAAATAACGCTCTATATAAAAATCAATTGATGTCCGTGAGTCTTACTAAAACTCTAAACTGGCTCGAGCGATTCTGATGAATTCTTTTCTGTGTATGAATGGGTCTCTGGATGGTTTACATTCAAAATTGGACCTGTAGGTGACGCTGTTGACGAGATCAAGAAATCACCCGTGCGAAGCCGGGGCGGATCTCTAGTATTAGAAATGCCTATATCAAATAAAATAAAATAAATTTAAAATGAGCTCATTCATGTCTTCTATACGATCATCGGTATTTATCTTTTCCTTAGTTTTTTTTAGATTGCAAGTTGCTTAGTTTATCATATCAAATTTATGTTGACGTCATTTGTCCAAGTTATCTGCACAAATATGTAAAATAATTGGAGATATAAAATTTGTGAAATCTAACGATTAATTTAAATGTCACAGACGGACATAATACAATAAGTATAACCCTTGTTTTAGCTTTACCCCAGTCGCATAAAAATACGTAAATAAATTATAAAATTTATGATATCAATTTTGTGTATATGATTTGTGATATGATAACATCGTAATAGGTATTTCTGACTTTAAAAAACGAAACGGGGTTTCGATTTTTTTATTAACAGCCTGTACATATAGAACGGATCTAAAAATTAAAATTCGCCAGAGACAATACCCGTTGAGCTTCTTAGAAACAAAATGTTTTGACTTTTCAGACCACAATTTTTTTTCTCCATTCTTGTCTCTAGCCGGTTCTTATCCTTTGTTCCGGTGATTATGACTGCGTATAGAACTGCGGGGCGCGTGATGGTTAGGCATTTGTTTGTATTACTTTTGTTTGTTCTGGTGTGAAATATGAATTGAAGAGTTTTCTTCGGAATACATTTGCATTTTTGGATTTAGTTCAGTGATTAGTCCGCCTTGCTTAATAAGACTGGCTGAACTTCATCATAATCGACAAAAACTAATATAATAACAAATATTGTTGTTTTTTAAAGAAACACCTTCTCCAAAAAAATTCAAACGTATTTTATTTGTGGGGTTTTCTAAAATAATTCTTTCTATACGTTTGAATAGTGATTCTGATAACGCACTTAACGGAAACTGTTGGGTTTTTGTTATATGTTGTATAACCAAGAAAGGAGTATAGTACTTGCAAATATGGTTCTTATTACTCCTCCTTTATTATTTTGCGATTATATACAGGTATATACCTCCCCCTTCCATCGATCTCGTCTCGCGCTTGTCCCAGCTTAAGCCTAATTGACTTTATATAACCATTAATGCTATTAGAAAACTATAAAAATAAATAATGACATATCCCAATGTTAAATATTAGCACAGTATAATAATGACATATAGACTGCGGTATTGGTCTAATTCTCTAAGACTTAACGTAGATATCTTTAATATCTTTTAGCGTGCGATATATCCATCCACTATAGCCTATAAAATTTCAGTGCTAAACATGAGGCCTATGCTATTGATTCCTCACAAAGGGTATATTTGCTTTAGTTGTCACGCTTGATATGCTGCGCCCTCCTTTCTGCCAAGGAGGGTCGCGTTCGTATACGGCTTAGAGATCTCTAATCGTTAAGCCAATTCCTAAAAGGTTGAGTTTAGTGGGTAAAAGTCTCCACATAACCACGCAGCCGGCTGCGTGGTATGCTATGAGCATTCTCAACCTCCCTCCCCCCGCTTTCCGGAGTGTTGCCCATACTTGCTTCGGGCGCAAAAAAAAAAAAAAAAAGAAAAAAAAAAAAACTTGATATGCGCGTCGACAGCTGCAGGTTTTTAATTTTCTAGATGTTTTTAATACAAAGCTGCTACCCTTTTCCTTGTTTGTTTCTATCGCCTTTTACGACACCCACGGGACGTTGTGGGTTGTGGGTTGTGGGTTATACACGGCCACTACTATGTTTTACGCACATACAAATCCGTATGAAAATATTTTAATAGAATAAGGGTGACTAACGAGCACACAGTCCACTTGATGGTAAGTGGATGCTGTAGCCCATAGACGTCTACATTTGTCCTCGATTAAGAATCAAAACGCATATACGTGGTAGAGCCACGCTGCAGCTATATTATGGCTATAACGTGAATGGGTAGGGTCGGCTTGACTGGGGAAGGAAGGAGAAGAAGCTTAAAATGGCAGCCTAATGCTTCTGTGTTTCGTGTGGTGAGTGTAGAGATCCGGAGACGCTTTTTATTGGAAACGAGGCATTTCATCTTAGTCCTCAGGGGTTTGATTCTTAATCGAGGATAGATGTAGATGTCTATGGGCCACACCATTCACTTACCATAAAGTGGACTGTGTGCTCGTTTGTCACCCTTATTCTATAAAAAACCTTGTCATCCCCGAGGACTAAGATACAATGCCTCGTTTTCAATAAAAAAAGGGTCACCTTTTAATATGAAAAAATCAAGTAGTAACTGCCTTTAGGTAAAGCTTTCGAAGCATGCTGTATAAGCTTAAGAAAATCCACTACCTCATATCATCCCGTGGCTGACTTAAGAGACGACACAGGGAGATAAAATGGGAGATAGCAGCAGCATCTTTCAGATAACAACAGAAAATCAAGAAATGCAATTACCAAGCCGCATGCTGGGCGTGGCAGCCACATCAAATATCCCCGCTGTGAGGCAATTTGTGATGGAGGCCCATGTTCAGTAGTGGACTTTCGATAGACCGTAATAGTAAAAGCTGTCGAAGAACTACTTTAGAGGAACTTTTAATTGCTAAATGATGGAACGTAGCCTACAGCTGCATTATTGAGATTATTAGGGACAGCATTCCAATGGTGTTGGCAGGAACTGTAAGAGATGATATGAAAGCTTGAATACTCTGCAATATTTTTATTTCAATAGTTTTTTCTCTTAACTCTTTAGGTTAGAATAATCATAGCTCTATACTTCCATATTTATAATCCAATGAATTACGGATCGCAAAACTCTTATTCTTATGGTAATTAATCATTTTATAGAAGCGTAATTCATTACTTATCCTAGATATAATGAGTCTTCACATATTAGGAGTTAGATTTAAGTATAAAATGATCGTACATTAAAACGTGAGAAGTGTGCTAAATTGGGCATCATTTAACTTTTATTATCGGTCTCTAATGAGCATCGAATCGATTACAGAAAGGAGCAGAGGTCGCGTAAGTCAAACGCTGTGGGATGTAATGTACATATTACACATGAGCAACCATTTCGAAGAACATCTTGATGTCTGTGACGTATCCGCAAACGTATCTTCAATAAATGGTTTTCAAATATTTACCATACTCTACGTAAGATTTAAGTGCAACAGTTTGAAATATAAAACTCTTTGTCAATACAAATTTATTGAAATAGGTCTTAACCCTTTATGGAGCCATGTTGCACTTCTGCGACACAGTATTCAAATTGACGTAATAATATAGCAAATCCCGATAGATCGACTATTCTTGGTATTGTACATCGGCAACAAAACATTCTATTCATATCATTCACAATTTGCCCACCGTGTGTTTTTCACACTTTTACATTCACCATTTTATCAATGCAACTAATGAATTAAGTTATATAACAAATCCAAATGACCATAGCTTATTAAAATATATTCATAAAGATTATATAATAATAGCTTAATATGATCGTATTATTAAGTTATTCAAACATAACGCTAATCAATAAATAAACGACTAATTTTGAAAAAAGAATTAATGTTTTTAAATTAGAAAAATAATTGTTAGTCAAAAAGATTTTCATTTGAAATGGCCAGTAATGCAGAACAGCAATTTCATAAGAAGGACCTAGTACATATGGGATTTTAGAAATGTCAATACATTTTCATTAAGTATTTTTATAATTAATCAATAAGTATTTTTACGTAGTAGAGAAATGCTGTAGTTATATTACCATTGTAGCACGGCTTACCCGGGAAGGACCTCCTTCACGTACCAGCGTAAAATAGTAACTTAATGCTGCTGTGTTTCATATGGTGAGTGTAGAGAACCGGAGACCCTTTACTGGAAACGAGGCATTCCATATTAGTCCTCAACGGTAACAATGCATTTGCATTTTGAATTTTTATCGAGGACTGTGTGCTCAATTGTCGCCCCTATTCTATATAAAAAATATAATCTCATGCATATTATATAAGAATGAGCACTTTGGGCAGTATTATAAATAAATATTATTAGTAGTAAGTTAATCAAATATAATTTACTATGTTCAATTTTCCTTCGAAATTCGCATGTCTAAATTTAGTTTTAAACTAGCGATCGGCCCCGGCTTTACACGGGTAACTTCTGGATCTTGACAGCAGCGCTAACTACTGTGACCAATTGTGAATCGTTTAGATCATCCAGGGATCCACTCAAACCCACACAAAAATTTTCATCGAAATCCATCAAGCCATTTTTGAGTTTTAGTGAGACTAATGAACACCAATAGATTTTATAGATGTCACAGGATAATTAGATAAACCGATTTTTTGGTAAAAATCTACGGCTTTTGCGAAAACACAGTTAATTAGATGATTGGTCGAATCTGTTCTAAAACTGAATCAGCACGCCCCGACTCCACGTAGTCTTGTCTGCCCTACCCCTGGAGAATTTTTGTAAAGCCGTAGGCGCGGAGGGAGAACAGCCCCCGCTGCTGTAACAGAACAAGCTGTTACAGAAGTAACTTTGGGTCAATATTCCTGTGTAAAAAGTAAGGTTATGATTTTACAAAAAAAAACATTACTCATAAACTTCGTTTCTCATTACCTATAAACCAAAATGAAGGCAATTAGAGTTAAGTATATTCAAAGTTGCAAAACCGGTTCGGTTTATCTAATTATCCCTATATTTATGTAAGATTATATATATATATATATATATATATATATATATATATATATATATATATATAAAAAAAAAAAAAAAAAAAAAAAATAGACACTTTTCAAGTTTGTTCATACGTAGTCTAAAAGTAAAGAAGAAAACGTTACTGTATTTAACATTAATATATTGAATCATAGACATTTTGAAATTATCGCTTTGAAATCCACACCGTAGTTAATCCGTGTAATTGGCTTGAAAACGATACTAGTTCAAGAAAGTAAAATAGTTACAATGATGTTGCGAAAAAGGTTACGTTAAGGAGATTTCTTACAACATTTTCGTATTTTAAGACCACTGCAACTACCCATTCATTTTTTATAGAATAATGGTGACAAGCGAGCACACAGTCCACCTAAAGTTAAAAGGATGCAGTGTCCATAGAAATCTACATCTATCCTCTAATAATGCGTTGTCACTCCTGGCGACTACGATGGAGCACCTCGTATCTAGTAATATGGGTCGCCGGTTCTCTACACTCAACATACGAAACGCAGCAGTATTAAACAGCTATTTTACACTGATATTCTGTGAGAGCGTGATCATACCCTGGTTGAACTGACCTATTCGTGCACAAACAATAATATAGCTGCAGCGTAGATCTTCTACGTAAAATATTCCATTGGCAATATCATTACAGGCTATCAAATACCATTGCTGTATGTTGTTGCTCAATGAGAATATAAGCAAAAATATAAGCCATATTCTTACGATCACCAGATATCGCTAGTCAGTCGCTAGTCATCATCATTAAGATTTTCAGTTTCTATTGTATTTGTGTACACGAAACAATACCTCAGTGCTGTATTCTTGAATGTTTATACATTTTTTATTTGTATTAATTCTTAGACTAAGGAATATACGTAGTTTGGTATATCTATTTCTAATCAAACTTAAATCAAATATTTTAGAAAGAAATACTTATCTCATAATAATTTCTTATATTTACGCTAACACTACACATTGAAATAATTTGTAATAAAAAAAATTCCTAATTGAAATAAGGAAGGAATCGGTATTCTTTAGCGAGGATTTGTGGTCTATCGAATCTGATGTAGTGACGGGGGGCGATCCTGTACGTGTTCACAGACTGCAGACTTCCCGGAGCGTCGATTCTTCACATCAGCTATATGTTCTTTGACGCGGGTTTTAATTGATCTTTTAGTTTGTCCTATGTAGGAGAGACCACATTCACAATCAAGCTTGTACACTCCTGCATCTTGCAGAGGGACGTTACACTTGACTGATGGTAAAAACTGACCAATCTTCTTCGGCGGCTTGAAGTATGTTTTGATGGAAGCGCGCTTCAAGATGTAGCCAATCTTGTCAGTGACTCCTCTAACATATGGCAGTACAGCAGGTACACGCTCGACTGTGGCCGGCTTCACTCGTTCTCTGTGACGTAGGCGCGGGACCCGAAGCTTGTTGTCATGCAAAACTTGCTTGACATGTTGGAGCTCGGCAGCCAGGTGTTTACTGTCACGGATCCCTCGTGCTCTCTGAAACAAAGATTTACCCACGGTAGCTAACTGTGAAGGATGGTGGTGAGAATCACCGTTTAAATATCTATCTGTATGGGTCTTTTTCTATACACAGTATGGCTCAAGGTGTTATCAGGATTCCGAATTACTAACACATCTAGAAAAGCTAAGGAATTGTTTGCCTCTAACTCCATTGTGAACTGAATTTTAGAATTTATAGAGTTAAGATGGTCTAAAAATGCAGTTACTTTATCTAAAGGTAGATAAAGTAACTGCATTTTTATACAATACTTATCTCTACACGTTGCTAACAAATTAACTTGTCTCGCTATGAAATCTGTCAAAGTGGCAGAAAAAATTGTGGATCATTTATTCATTCTCTCTGTCGCCTCGTACAAAACCCACAGGATCATATGGGGTAATGGATATCCTTAGGCCGCAACTACAAGTCTGTCATATACATTTTAATTTTATTGCATTATTTATTACATCTACATGTAATAACCATCAATATAATCCAGTTTGAAGCACCGAATCATGATCCCTCTAAAGCGTTCGCATACGACCTACTAACAAAATAGACTCGTTATATGCTACGTCAATCATGTCCACGTCTCTGTGATGTTCAATTGGATTAATATAAACGTTACAAATAGTAATCAAATGTGCTCTCTGTTACATCGCCAATCGATTTTTTTTTAGATTGACCTCATGTACTTTGATTATGCAAGAGCTACATTTGTAATAGACATGTCACTCCGAATAGTTTGAAATATATGATATAAAAGGGTAATGAATTTAAATTCCGCGATCGTGTTTGTGCAACCGTAATCATGTGTTTTGAAAACGAAACGAAGGAGCTAGGTTTCATAATGATAAGGTGATGTAAAGATTAAATTTATGATACAACATTGTTGGGACCGTAAGATATACTTATACATAAACTTTTCAAAACTCAACCGATAATAAGTTTGAGAAATGTATTGGATAGCTACTCTGTTTTTGCATACGTATATATCCGATTAAAGCAACTTAAAAGGTGTAGGTTAGAATGAAGTTTTAAATTGATAACTTCCCTTTAGTTTCCTCTCTATGAATATAACTATTAAGAAAAAAAATTAATATACTTACCACATATTAGACTTAGGGAAGGCACTGTTTCCTGAGATTCAAGCTATGCACCTATATACTATATTACTGTACTATACTTATGTACTATACTATACGTAGCTGTATACCTATAACAGGACACAAAGTTATTTGCATTTAGACATATTTGTTTGCTAATAAATGCAATTGAGTTTACTAATTTATTTATTTGTCGGAACTTCATCACAACATCCCACTTCTGATGTCTGAAATACACCAGGAAAGACCAATTGTTCAAAATAGTAAAGTGTGAGAACGGATGTTCAACTTGCTCTCTTGCTTACGCAATTAAACATTATCAGTAATAAGATAGCTTAACGCACTATACATCCAGTATAGACTGTACTGAATTTATAGTGCCCATTATCTTATATATTACTAGCATAAGGACCGCACCGACTGAACAACTAAAGCGGACCAGTGCGCAGACCCTAAAATTACTGTTTAGGGCCAACGCAACGCGAATCAGTCGCCCTTTGTGCGCGCGCAGGACAGATTTGCCTGTCATAAATATGCCTATTTGCGTGGTAAAAGGATGCAAAAATTACGATACAAAAGGAACGTGAGATATCGTATCATCGGTAAATAACCTTATATTAATTTTTTTACAATAAAATTATTAAATAAACGCATTTTTAAAGTTTTATTTTACTGTTAATCAGTTTAGTTACATTACCAAGATTAGGCCAGGGTTGGATTCAGACTCTCAAAAATATTGTACATAGAAAATAAAATTACACTATTTGTCAAAAATTATATCAAGTTCAATGTTTCATGTTTCTTTTTTCCCATGCGGCGGGATTTTGGCGTCACGGGTCTAGTTTACCTATACCGAAACGTATAGATAAACTATACTTTTTTGACGGTTTTTTTATTTATGTTTTATTTTTGTCTGAAAAAACTTAGTGTAAGCGAAATTTTGAATATAGGTAATCAATATATTTTATATTCAATAAGGGTAAAACGAAAAGAGTACAGAAGAAACTATACCTACCTAATTGAAACTGAAAATGTGATTCATAAAATATTTTGAAATTCCGTTATCAAACCAATTGCATCTGGAGCATAAAGTTTTTATCGTGGTAGCCCCACATTATAGTTGTATCAAGGATACAACATAAATGCATCGATTGAGCACTGATGGACCAGAAAGGGAGCTACTCCTAATTTTATTTTAAAAAACTCGGTATTCATGTTCAATACAAACATTCTCGACATCGTAGGGTTTATATTTAAAACTAAAAGAACGCAATAATAACAAAAGTCGTTCGAGCGCTACTTTTTTGTATGAAGAAGTTAGGAGTAAAATACTTAGATGGGCGTATTTAGCGAGCAATCACAGTTCGACCACACCGTAACAATTCCCCGCGACAATTATATACATGTGTAACATGAGGGACATAATTACACAATAACACCAAAATATGCAAACCGATAGCAACACTACACAGCTCAGTGTAGCACAGAGAAGCCTCTCAGCAACATCATCTTCCTCGTTTGCACCAGAAAAACCACCACAACGGACAGAACCTTGATACTATCTTAGCACTACTACTGCGTAGAATGACTTAGATAGACTCTGGACTCTTTTGCGATTAGCACCTACACTGAAATTTATACTGCACAAACGAATGGAGTTTTCCCGATCTACCCTCAATTATACCTCACTACCGATTTCTCGCTCAGTGTGTTATCACGCCAATCGATCGATCGTCGATCGATGGCATCGATGTCCATCCATAGGTACCGCTTGGATAAAACGTTGTTCAATCATCGATTGACGTCGATCGACAATTAATCGATTTGCTCGTTGGCTGTTCATCAGTATCTTTCAAAATGCGGTCGTTAGAGCGGGGCGGATTTTCGAATAATCAAGCAGCTCGATCGACGTTGACCAATCCATTCTACCATCGATCGATGCTATAGATCGATCGGTGAGTTAGAAATTATTGATCGACGTCGACTAATCAATTTCACCATCGATCGATGCCATCGATCGACGATCGATCGATTGATTTGATAACACCCTAACTCTTGATCTATTCTATATTTCACAGATGCGCTGACATATTTTTATTATAATGTTTATGGATATCAAATACATATTTATTTTATCTTATATTGTCTAGCGATTATGTAGTCTATGGTATCAAAACACTGTCCGCCTGTCAATATTCAAAGCATGGGTGATGTATGGAATATTTGGCATTTTTCCGACGGGGGCCCGATCATTGATCATTATTAGAATGATGTGAGCGCGCGCCAACGATCCAACTAGCACGATTGCAATCGCTTCATTCACGTTAATGTCAGTGAGAATATATACTAATTTATTTGTCTCGTTTTTTTTTTTAAAGAATATTAAAAATGCTATAAACATTAATAATATTCCCCTTAACCACTAGTGGTAAACTTAAATTGCTTGGGTTACAGGTTCACGCCAGTAGTCGAATGGCGGATTTGAACCCACGACCTTTTTGAGTTCGCGGTCCGCGTCCCGCCATTAGGCTACTGTCGCTTCATATTCTTTCTTTTAATATAACATTTTTTTAATAAAATAAGGGTGACATACGAGCATATAGTCCACATAGTGTTAAGTGGATATTGTGGCTCAAAGACATCTATATTTATCCTCGATTAAGAATCAATATGCGTTGTCACCCCTGAAGACTAAGATCGAATGTCTTGTGTCAGTACTGAAGGGTCTCCAGTTTTCTACACTCACCATACGAAACACTGCATCATAAGTTCCTATTTCACTCTGAGAGAGCACAGTACCTTCCTCGGTTGAGCCGATCTATTCGTGCTACAACCATGATACAGCTGCAGCTTGGATCTAACACCTTCTAAAGTAAAGATAGATATTTCAATTTCATACACGAACAAGGCAATTACTTTGCAAAATAAAAATCTAGAGAGAAAACAAAATGCTAATTTCTTCCTACATGGACCATGAAGCTTCCTACAAGAAGGAAATACAAATGGGGAAAAGAAATTGGAGAACTGCACTATAAATAATACTATTATATATAAACAATGCAATATAAACATCTTACTTAAAATTACAGACCAGTGACGACAAAATGATAGAAAAAAAGGGAGAAATTACAGGGAAATATCATCAGGAAGGGAGAGATCAGCTGTAGCAAAGGCTTAGCTACATGCTTTCCGAGGTACGGAGGTGAAACACTGCCAACTTCTCTACTCACGGCTACTACTTGGAAGTTCTTGAGAAACCCAATAACTCTCATTTTAGTTTGACTGGGATTCCAAGCCCAAGAACGTATGATTAGCAATCGGCACCAGACTAACGAGGCAGTCAAATCATCTCATTATATCGATGCATGTACAACAACAAATTGTACTTTAACAAATATAGGGGGTGCTAAGAATCTCCGGTGGTGGTTCGGTTGTCACCTACGACGACTCGACCTGGCAACATTTAACGCACGTACCCTGAGGACTGACGAGAAGATCCTGGAGCTGGAAGAGGAGATAGACAAGTTGCGCTGGAATATTATAGGATTATCCGAGGTCCGAAGAGAGATGGAGGACACGGTGATTCTCGAATCCAGCAACTTGTTCTATCACCGGGAGGGCGACCATCTGTCCCAAGGAGGTGTTGGATTTACCGTCCACAAGTCTGTTGTTAACAACGTTTTAAAGATTGGGAGTGGATCGACGAGGGTTGCGTACCTTGTACTCAGAATCACAAAACGGTATTCGCTGAAGGTCATACAGGTTTACGCGCCAACGTCGAAACATCCCGATGAGGAGGTGGAGGAAATGTATGAGGACATTTCTAAAGCCATGTATTCCTCCAAAACTCACTATACGGTGTTAATGGGAGACTTAAACGTAAAACTGGGCACAAGAAAGAACGGTGAACCGAAGGTAGGGCAATTTAGGATAGGGCAACGGAACCCAAGGGGCCAGCAGCTAGACGACTACATGGAGAAAGAGTGACTTTTTATGATGAATTCTTTCTTCCAGAAGCGGCCCTAAAGAAAGTGGACCTGGTCGAGCCCCGACGGTTCGACAAAAAACGAGATTGACTTCATTATGACGACCAGATGCCAACTGTTCAGTGATGTCTCAGTGATCGCAAGGGTGAAAACTGGCAGCGATCACCGAATGGTTAGAGGCACACTGAACCTAAACCTTAAGTTGGAGAGGTCTCGTCTAATGAAGTCAATGCTCCGTCCCCCTCGTACTCTAATCCAGAATCCCAAAACCTTTCAGCTCGAGTTACGTAACCGCTTTCATTACCTAGAGGATTGCAATGCAGTGGACGATATGAATGACAAGCTCGTGGAAACTGTCCATGCGGTCGGAGCTAAGTTCTGCAAGACCCACCGCAGAAGAACACAAAAACTCTCCGATCACACTCTTAATCTCATGGCTGTTATACGAGAAATGAGGCTGCAATCGTCAACAGAGTTGACAGCATACAGACAACTGAATAGACAGATCTCAAAATGTATGCGGCGAGACTTACGCAACTTTAATACTGCTCGTATTAAAGAAGCGATCGAGCGGAACCAGGGCTCCAAAGTCTTTGCCAGAAATCTGTCTGCCAGAAAGAGCCAACTGTCAAAGCTGAAGACTGAGTGTGGCCGCATCGTTTCCGGGACACCTGAGATTTTGAGTGAGATTGAGAGGTTCTATGGGCAGCTGTACATATCATCGTTGGAGCCACACACAAGTGTGAGTAACGATCCAAGAGCAAGTCTTATCCGACACTATTCCGATGATATCCCGGACGTCAGTCTGAGCGAGATTAGAATGGCTCTCCAGCACCTTAAAAACGGCAGGCCCCTATGTGAGGATGGAATTACAGCGGAGCTTCTGAAAGCGGGTGGAACACCGGTACTTTAAGTCCTTCAGAAGCTTTTCAATTTCGTCATCCATGGTGGCACTACTCCGGAGGCGTGGAGCAGATTGGCGGTGGTCTTGTTCTTCAAGAAAGGTGACAACGCCGCGAGCAAGAGCCGCGTCTACGTGCTGTTTTCGAGAGTTATCGTCTCGCACGCAGACTCGACGACTTCCAGCCTCCCGAACAAGCCGGTTTCCGAAAAGGCTTCAGTACCATAGACCACATACATACCCTGCGGCAGATTGTACAGAAGTCTGAAGAGTACAATCTGCCACTTTACTTTGCCTGGCGTATGTGGACTATGAGAAAGCATTAGATTCCGTCGAAATTTGGGCGGTGCTACAGTCCCTTCAGCGGTGCCAAGTTGACTATCGGTATATCGAAGTGCTGAAGTGTTTGTACAGTAGGGCTACGATGGCTATCCGAGTACAGAACCAGAGTTCGAAACCTATTCAACTGCAGAGAGGTGTAAGACAGGGTGATGTTATATCCCCGAAACTCTTCACCGCTGCGTTGGAAGACGTTTTCAAGCTACTGGACTGGAAAGGATTCGGTATTAACATCAATGGCGAGTACATCACTCACCTTCGATTTGCCGACGATATAGTACTTATGGCGGAATCGCTGGAGGACCTTAGCACTATGCAATACCTCAATTTCTCCCAAATAGTCTTAAGATGAACGTGGACAAAACAAAGATCATGTTTAATGTCCATGTCACACCTATGCCGGTAGTTGTTGGGAGCACTATGCTCGAAGTTGTTGACGAGTACGTTTACCTGGGACAAATAGTCCGACTAGGTAAGTCTAACTTCGACCGAGAAGTCAAGCGACGGATTCAACTCGGCTGGGCAGCGTTCGGGAAATTACGACACATCTTCTCGTCAGGTATACCTCAATCTCTGAAAACTAGATTGTACAACTAGTGCGTGTTGCCAGTGATGACTTACGGATCTGAGACGTGGTCCTTCACTGCTGGCTGTATGAGGACGCTTAAGGTCGCTCGGCGAGCTATGGAGAGGGGTATGCTCGGAGTTTCTCTGCGTGATAGACTCAGAAACGAGGATATCCGCAGTAAAACCAGAGTGAATGACATAGCCCAACGGATTAGTAAGCTGAAGTGGCAATGGGCCGGCCATATAGCTCGAAGAACCGATAACCGATAGAAGAAAGGTTCCCGAGTGGCGGCCTCGTACCGGTAGGCGTAGTGTAGGGCGACCCCCCACTAGATGGAGTGACGACCTGCTAAGATATGCAGGAAGTCGATGGATGCAGGTGGCTCAGGACCGTGCTATGTGGGATTACTTGGGGGAGGCCTATGTTCAGCAGTGGACTTGTGAAGGGCTGTAATGCTGATGATGATGATGATGATAACAAATATCAAGCCTGGGGACCATTATTCTTTAGTCATACAAATAAAAGATGCAAACTTGCGGCTCGTATCGCCGGCGGCGCTGTTAGATGTTTTGCCACTGCACTAAGAGCCGATAACCTTAACGAGTTTTTGATAATGTTTACACCCAAAAACATAAGTACGAGCACATTATACGTACATTAAGTATAAATAAGAATCATGGCCTTATAATGCTGTCATATTGAAATATAATTCTAAGCGCAACTCAACATGTTGCTACACACAGGCCAGGGAGTAACAGATAGCATTGAGACACGTAAATAATTATCGAAGATTCACTTGGCTAGAGAGACGACTGTCTCTTTACATTCCTGTGTTAAAGTTCACATAGTCAAGAATAGAAAGTGTTCTAGAAAGAAAATATAATGCTTATAATAATTTATGTTCTTATATTTATTATCGCTAAAGAATATATGCCTTTTATTTGAAATGAAATAATTTATCTTTCTCATTACGAATTGCGGAGAGAACATTAGTACAAGTCTTAATAACCAGATAAGGCGTAATGTAGACTATGAAAAATGCAAGCAAAATTTCATGGATTTCAAAAGACGTCACCATAACCATTTCGTTTGCGTCAGCCATAAAATACCTAGACCGGTGACGGGCAATAATAATAAAATGATTAAAAACGCTAGATTTTGCATTCGGCAATCGATCAGTCAAGCGTGGCAGATCTTCTAAACAATTTACCCTTTTTACTGAAAACGAGGCATTCCATCTTAGACCTCAGGGTAACAATGCATTTTGATACTTAATCTAGGATAGATGTGTATGTCTCCATAGACATACACATCTATACTGGATTAAAGCGCACACAGTCCACCTATGGTCTATGTCACAGGTGGACTGTGTGCTCCCTTGTCATCCTTATACTATAAAAAAGAACAACAGAGATGCCCGTGCGCAACGGAGACGGCCAATAAAAAGGTACGCTTCTCACATGGAATGCTGTTCCCATCTCTGGGCGGGGCTCCTCAGTGCCAGCTCCTTACACTTGACCACATCCAGCATAGAGCGGCTCAAATAGTCGACGACTGAGTTCTTTCCGATCGACTGGATTCACTGGCATTTCAAAGAGATTTTGCATATCTTTGCATTTGCTTTCGCATCTACCACGGAGAGTGCTCTCAGGAATTGTTCAGATTAATTCCAGCCATCAAATTTCACGGTCGGCAACACCATCTTGATGCTTGACGGTTCAACACAAACGTTTTATTAGTTTTCTTCCTCGTATGACCTCCCTGTGGAATAGTTTACTACCGGTTATTTCCGAGACCGATACAACTTAGGCACCATCAAGAAAAGAGCTTACTCCTTTCTAAAAGGCATGCAGCACACTTGCATTTCTATTTCGGCGACAGTCATTTAATATCATGTGAGCCGTATACTGGTTTGCTTCCGTTTCTATAAAAAAAAAAACATAAAATAATTTGTATTCCTCTAAGCCTATGCTAAATTATTGTAAATTGAATTAATTTAAAAAAATATCATAGTAACAATATTAGTCGGAATAATGCAGCCCATATTTGGGCTCAAGCATCATTCTCCTTGTAAGGATTTTGAATCAGGGAAGAGTAACACTCCGTGCCAATGCTTTTTGAGACGCTATCGAAAATTATTCCTGCATATGTAGATTTCCTGAAAATCTTTTCCTTCGTTTCAAGCATTTGATAAACCAAGACTTAAATTAATTTATAACCTAGTAAATAAACGATTATATGTACCGTTAGACATGATTTTAAAATATTCCAAGTATTTTAATAGGCTGGTTGAAATGCGAGATTCGCCGACAGATGACTGGCTCACGCATGCCGTTGCGCACGGAAGCCCGACGGAAGACAAGCGCGCAGGCAAATCGACACGCCTCTCATTAGAAGCGTTACATGTTCAATAGGTCTTACTTCTTGCTTTGTAACTTACACTGCATACAGTATATACGCTATGTAGAAATTGAGAAATTATAAAGAAAAGAAGTGAGAAATTCGACTTAGAAATACTTTTTTTCAAATAAAATTAAATAAACTGGAAAAAGATATCAATGTAGTATGTGCGACGTATCTGGAGACAATCCTTCTGCTATGCATGGTGATCACGGCAAATTTTGCATATAATATGACGAAACAACTTTGACTTTCTTACGTGGTAGAACCACGCTGCTGTTACGGTTGTAGCATGAATAAGTCGGCTTGACCGATATAGGACTATGCTCACTCAGAATACCAGCGTAAAATAGCAGCTTGATGCTGCTGTGTTTCGTATGGTGAGTGTAGAGAACCGGAGATCATTTTTATTGAAAACAAGGCAGTCTATCTTAATTCTCAGAGGTGACAACGCATCTAAGTCTTGGTTGAGGATAAATGTAAATGTCTATGGGGCCACAGCATCCGCTTACTATCAGATGGACTGTGTGCTCATTTGTTACCCATATTCTGTATATTAAAGCGATTTAATATTTTTTTATAAAATCCTCGATGCAGATGCGTTGTCAGTTGTCACCCCTGAGGACTACGATGAAATGCCTCATTTCCAGTAGAAAGGGTTTTCGGTTCTCTACACTCACCATGCGAAACATAGCGGCATTAATCTGCTATTTTATGTTGGTATTCCGTGAGAGTGTGGTCCTTCCCCGGTCGAGCCAACCCATTCATGCTGCAACCGTAATATAATATATAGTAAATATTTCATATAGCACTGTATATATCAAATGTTACAAAATGCTAAAAATAAGTAAGTAAAAGTTCATATTTTACAATAGGCAAAATGACACACAAATATACTTTGACCTCTTGTCACTTGCTTGTTTCTGTATGCAACAATCGAAGCTTGGCTTAATGATCATTAAGTTCCTACGAGCAATACAATATTTTGTATCTTCAGATTAAATCTTTGTTTAGGTAACATCCAAACAGTTAATAAACGGGGTCGCAATAAATCAGAAATCTAGGCACATCTGACATCTATTTCCTAACAAAATTTATACCGCATTCATCATTAGATCGTCTAATGTAGGCAGAGTTACAATGTACTTTTGATATTCTGTACATATATTGGTTTCCCTTTGACTGACAATTAGCACGAAGATGTAAAATTTGTATTAACATGTTATATGTTCGCAATAACGTTCAATACGCAACGCTGTGAGGTTTGGGTAGATAATATTATTTTGATATGATGGATACTTATTACCCTAAAGTACCGTGAAGTGGTGATGTAAGAATATCCACTAACCCATGTCGCTCGTGGGTATCGTAAGAAGCCTAACGAGGAAACTGAACTAGGAGAAGGACAGCAGCAAGAAGAGGGGGCAAACGAGCATGCGGCTCACCTGATGTTAAATGACTACCGCCGCCCATGATCAACCGCAACACCAGGGGAATTGCAGGTGCGTTGCTGGCCCTTTAGAAAGGAGTAAGCTCTTTTCTTGAAGGTCCCCAGGTCGTATCGGTCCGGAAAAATCGCGGGTGGTAAACTATTCCACAGAGAGGTTGTACGCGGAAGATAACTCCTTTTGAAACGTACAGAGGTGGAACGCCAAGCATCCAGATGGTGTGGATGGTATAGGTTTGCCGCGTAGTGCGTTCACGAAATTTGGCGGCTGGGATTAATCAGAACAATTCCTCAGAGCATTCCCCGTGTTGTCCCGGTACTCAAAACCTAAACTTAAAAAACCTTCTCCTCCCTCCTCGGCCAAGTGTCGCAACTATGAGTCAATCTATGGGGGAGGCCTATGTTTAGCAGAAGACTTTTATAGCCTGTGATTGATGGATGATTTCTTAAAAAACAAACCACAAAAATATTATACTCTAATGGGCAATTTTGACCACGGTCATAATTTCTTATCAAAAGTACATAAGACTCATGACGTATGTATTTGGAAAAAAAATAATCTTAATTAAATCGTATATATAATGCACCCCAGACCGAATTTTGGTCACGGCTGCCAGCAGCACCGGAGACACGCCACGCGCGCGGGACTGGATTATAGTGCCCAAGTGTACACAAGCACAGGTGCACTCTATTCCCTCTCTCTCAAAGTCCGGTGGGAGGACTAACGGCTTTACGTGCTTTCCGAGGCACGGTGGTGAGACACCGCCGATTTCCTGACTCAGAGCAGCTACTGAGAATTTCTTTTTTTTTATGGAAAAACTCAATAACTGAATTTTTGGCCCGATCTGGGATTCGAACCCGGGACCTCATGATCCACAGTGGCGTTTGCAACAACTAGACTAATGAGGCAGTCATATCATAACGTTGCAATGAAATAACAAGTGACTTTGAATATAATATTAGAGGCTCTTAACCAGCAACCAGTCTCTAAAATTTACTTTTTTATAGAAAAGGTCACAAACGAGAAAATAGTCCACCTGGTGGTACCTAAATGAATTCGGTGACCCATAGACACCTACATTTAATTAAAATCTCAATACATACATATGCTTTGTATATGCTGTGGATTATTATAATTTATCTTATCGTTATTATATTCTTTTAATATTTTTGTGCACACAATCAACCCGATTGAAAATTAATGCGTATCTATTCCAACCAAAAAACATAACGTAACGTTTGTAAAATTGCAAGGTAAATAACAATATTTGTGTCCTCGACACATTTTGCATCTGATGATCTACGAATATATAGCGTGTTTAAAAATCAAAGATTTATATATTTTTTACGGTCCGCGAAATCAATAATTTATACTACAGTGAAATAAAATCGTTTCAAGAATACATACTCGTTTCAATAGTACTGTATTGTATGTTATCGATATAAATAATATATATTCTTTGATATATATTTAATTATCGTTATATTTGATTGATTGCATTTGTCGTTATTTAATTTTGTTAAAAGTGGGATAAAGCAAGCAAGAAGTATAAATTAATGTTTTAGACGTTAAACATTTTAAGCAGTAAGCATTTTTTTACATTTATCTTTATGCTTTTAGTATTATATGTATATTAATTAAATTTTTCGATTATTTTATTATTATTTTTCTAATTTGTATTTATATTTTTTTCATTTCTCTATGTAACTAGCAAATTAAGTTAAGTGCAAATAATGATTTTTCGTGATATTAACTGAAACTAATTTTAATTTTGGCACCAGTTTAACGCAATATAAGTAAATTTAAATTTACAAGGCATTCAATAACTACGAGTA
Organism: Parnassius apollo; assembly: GCA_907164705.1. Classification (NCBI taxonomy): domain Eukaryota; kingdom Metazoa; phylum Arthropoda; class Insecta; order Lepidoptera; family Papilionidae; genus Parnassius; species Parnassius apollo. The sequence goes on from CAJQZP010000117.1 coordinate 7,924,719, forward strand.
TTTCATTAATAGGTTAATAAAGATCCAGTTTGTGATATTACCGGACGGTTTCAAATTTCAATAGAAAACCAACGCACGATGCTTACAACCAGCATATTATTTTGGGTTGCGACCGATTTATCGCTGGCTATATACATTTATATGTAAAATATTTTCATTATAGACAAACATGAATTTCCGTATTTTCTTTATTTCTGTTTTCTTTTTCTAACCCAAATTTTAATTATGATATAAACGTATGTTATTACTTATTTTTAGTTTCCCCTAATTATTTTTTCACCAAAATATAAAATGTAAAGACTGCTGACGTTTACAATTTTGTTTATGTATAGACAAAAAAACGAATACAATTAATTAGAATAATATTAGCCTCGTCAGCCATTTTTTCTTATTTAAAACTCTTATGGTAGTCATTAAACAAAATGTAAGAGCGAGCTTAGTGGGTCTCTTTCATTTTGAAAGGATTTTGTGGAATCTCTACGTTGGGCAGACAGACTGGCACGATTGGCACAACATTGCAGTCTTTTTTATAGCATTGGGTAACAATCGAGCACACAGTCTACCTGATGGTAAGTGGATGCTGTGGCCCATAGACATCCACATTTATCCTCAATAATAGAATATAAATAATAGAATCAAAATGCAAACGCGGTGTCACCCCTGAGGACTATGATGGAACGCCTCGATTCCAGTAAAAAAGGTCTACGGATCTCTACACTCACCATACGAAACATCATTAAGCTGCTATTTTACACTGGTATTCCGTGAGCGTATGGTCCTGCCCCGGTCGAGCAGACCCATTCGTGCTACAGCTATAATATAGCTGCAGTGTGGCTTTACCATGTAAGTCAACGTACAAATTTAATCACGCCGAGCTAAGCTTTAAATTCTTCTTTTGTTAAAATTCTTGTTAATGTACGAATAGTGATCCGAACTTACGACGTTTCGTATTCACAATCTTAACCCATATTATGCTACTGGTTGCATACATTTGTCATCATCCTTATCATCACTTCCATACAGTTCTAAAGGAGACGACGGACCAATATCATAGGTAACCATTGCTACCTTCAGATTTAATCTAACTATGACATTGGGATGTCAAACACCACAGTGGGGGGGGAGTTTACCGTGACTATGGGTGCTCGAAATATCGTGAATGTAAAATAAGTTAATATACGCGATAACATCCGTAAAAACTAGTTTTATTTAAATTTTGTAGGTGTTTACGTAAATATGAGAAATCATTATTATGTACTACCGCTATGAGAAAAAACTAACAGTAGGGTGAAATTTAAAAAAAGCTGTTTTTAAACTAATTTTTAATCAGTTGTATTTAATTGTATGTACCGTTTAATCATATATAATGTTGCCATAAAAAAATAAACGGCCACTGGTTTTATGCAGGTTCTCCCCAGGAACTTCTTCTGAACCAGCGCAGCGGTAAAAATAAAAATACTTTTAAAATTGTTACTAATGATTGTGTATTTAATTCATTTAAAATTAAAATAAGTTCTATTTTATTATTAACCTGACAAATTCGAGGTATAACACCACCCCCTAGTAACAAAAGACCACCCCTTAGTAAAAAAAGGATGTTTTGAGTTATTATTTTCCGTTTGTCTACTATTGAGCTAATTTATGCTGCTATTTAGTGAGAGCGTCGTCCTTTCCAGTTCGAGTCTTTTCAATCGTAGTACAACCTGCTGCTGCAGCATGGATATTCCACGAGTCTTCCTCTATGGGTCTCCACAAAGTAAAATTCTGAGCCACCTGCATCCATTGATGACCTGCGTGTTTCATCGGGTAATCACTCTATAATTTATTGTATTAACTTAGTAGGTACTTAACTATACTCAACACCGAAAATAACTATCTATCATTGAGTGTATCATATCATAGCAACTTTATACTATAAAACATTATGACATACTAGCTTGCTAGGCAGACGTTTTTCAGCCCTTTTCGACGACAATTTGTCATGTCCTATTAAAAATCCTTAAATTCACAAAAAAATTTTGGGCAAAATAACTATCCTATCTCTCAAGTTGGACCAAACTGCACACGGTGTGCAACTTTGATTAAAATCGATTAAGTAGCTTAGGAGTCCATCGCGGAAAAAGTGTATATTAAGATAATGTATGAAAGTTCGTAAAGGTATTTTTTGTTTGTTACTCCCTCACGCATAGCAGCTAAAGAAATTGAGATGAAATGATGAAAAAACAAATATTCGACAGTGTAAATGTTCAGAAGTTAGTTCTATAAATTAATTATTTGAATTTGTTAATTTAGTAATCTGTAATGCATTTTAATTATTAAAATTTTTATTAGACTGATACGTCTACGACCACTGAGGTATCCTTGATATTAAAGTAACTATCAATCACGGAACTCCGCTACGATTTCAGCCTTAATATTCGTTAATTTCAAAATATCGTTTATTTATTTTTTAAATTACAAATGATGCACTCTATGACTTTTGATATCACGATTTTACCCTTGATATTAAAAGAATTTGCTAGCTCTAATCACGAATCTCTGCCTCAATTAATATTTATTTTACTTCTCTAACAAATTGCCTTATTGATTTCCTCTAAAAGTGAATCATCCTTTACAAAGCGCATGGCAATCCGCTCACCCGTCAACAAACTAAAGAAATACTTTGATATCTCAATTCGTCACACATTTAGCGCTTTTGACTTAATTTGGTCGCATTATTAGGACATCAAAGAGCGCCGATAGCGTTCGACATCAAACGCGCCGACACTTTAAGTTTTTCATTGGGTGAATAGATTTTATTGATTTTATAGCTTCGATTGAGCGTGATTTCGATTCGTTTTGCTCTCTCTGCAACGCTTAATATTCTCGTAATTAGTTTAGGGTTTTGTTTGAGGCCGATTGTTGATACGAGTTCCTTTTTGTACGTCCAGTTTGTTGTGTTAAATTTAGATAAGGTCGCATTTTACGTCTCCGGTCGAATTGTTCTTATTAACCTTTTTTCATCATCACAGTTTTATTATGTTGTTATTTTATTTAAAAATTTAAGTAACGAAGGTACGTAAAGTCAACCTGATGGTAAGTGACTACTGCAGCCAATGAAAACGTTATACCTACTTTAAACTACTACTCTTTTTTAAAGTTTAATTAAAGTAACAAAATACTTCTACTAACGTAAATTTAACGTATTTTTATGCAAATACTTTATTTACCAACATTACAACTAATAATGCGAAATGTAACAATGACATTTTATTTCATATTACTTTGAAGTAGTGTTGCAACGAATACGAATGCGAATATTCGTATTCGCCGAATAGGAGACATTTACCGAATATTCGTATTCGGCAAAGACTAATTAGTAATTACGAATATTTAAAAAGTAATATTTTTGTACGCAACTCTAATTACTGGCAGACTTTGAAAACACGCTTCGTCGACGCGTAAAAAATACGACGTGCAGGGGAGTTAACACTCCTTTTAACACTCAAATAACTGAAAGATTCTCAACAAGCTAACAATATACCAAAACACGTGTTGTTTTAAGGTGTTGAAACTAGATGATACTCAATATATCAGATCTTGAAGACATTACAAGAAAAACGCATAGCGATTCAAGATGTTTTACCATCTCCACCAAATTGTCGTCCTGAAATCACAGCAAGGCAATGGGCTCTTATGAGCCAAATTATTTATATTCTGGCCAATTTCGAGGAAGTTGCTAAAGATTTAAGCAAACAATCAACGACATTATCTCAAGCAATTCCAATAACACGAAGTTTTAAATCTTGCCTCTGATCCATTGGACTTTTATTTGGCGAGAAGATTTCCATTTTCCAATGCTGAAAAAACTGGCCCAAAAATATTTTTCACTGAAACCATGTACAATCACCTCGGAAAAGCTTTTTTCGATGGCTGGGAACATCCAGACTAAAAAAGAAATCGCCTAAAATTAAAAATCTACCTTTATGTTTTTTTTTTTTTAATAAAAATTTGCCTGTTGTAAATTTTAATTATTAGAACAATAGAAAATCATCAAATGAATTAGCTTTTTATTACCATGGCGAGATATTCGTATTGGTATTCGTAAAAGTATTATTCGTTGCATCACTACTTTAAAGCTATACGAAATATTGATGTTTATGTATGTAAAATAAATCTTGACGCCTCCGTAGCGCAGTGGCTTAGCACTGAGTTGTAAAGCTTGGGGTTGCGGGTTCAAATCGCTCACGAAACAAATATTTGTATGGCCTAAAAATAATTGATCAAGTCTGGATGTTTGTCCTTGTGCAATTTATGTTTGTAAACTGCCTCACGAGACAGGAGAAAATCCTAGTGTGGGGTTAACGTGTTTTTTTTTTTTATAGTAAAATCTCCCACGATTAGTTCTAGACCGCCTCCGTCGCCATGTTAAGTTTAACTAAATTTAATTTAAAAAACGTAAAAATCTACTTTAAGAACTAAAAAAAAATAGTTTCCATTTTTAAAGTGAAATCTTTACTTACTTTACCCAAGTTGGGGTCATTGCCTTAGACCTAGGTTCTACTCGATTATTCACTTTGCCTTTATTAGCTTGCGTATTTAAATCTCGTAGCCGTTAAAGGTGAGGGCGCTAGTGTCGCGGACACGCGCCCGACGCCACTCGTGCGCTGATCGTGGCAGATAGGTTCATATCAGATGAGATGGTGCCGATAAGACCGCGCCGCTCGACATTCCCACGCTAGCCAAATTGCTCACTCCGAGATGCCTAGATAAATAATGGAGCCTTAAGTGAACTGAGGAATCGATCTTAAAATTTTGGGGAACAATCGATTATTTTATTTAGTGACTAATGTTGACTATCGAAATTGTATTTATTAGAAAGTGCGTATAATATTTATTATCGTTAAGTTTTCAAGATTGTAAAACAACGAAGAATAAACTTCCTTAACATCTTAATAATAACGTATTTAGTTGCTTAAAAGATAATCGAGGAAGACAAATGCATCTGAACGAATATTGTAATTATTAATAGGTTATTATCTTCTAATCAATTTTTTTCACAAAGTAAGTCATAGTAATCAATTGCTCCCGAAACTTAATTACACTAATTAATTACATATTAATACACATAATAAGTCTTCCAGTAACCAAAGGTCTAAATTATATACTTTTCTTTTCTGTCGTAGATAATGTAGTGCAAATCCTAAATGCAAATGAAGCGACAGTAGCCTAATGACAGGGTGCGGACCGCGAACTCAAAAAGGTCGTGGGTTCGAATCCACCATTCGACTACTGGTGTGAACCACTCGTAACACAATCAATTTAAGCTTACCACGAGTGGTTAAGGAGAATATTAATAATGTTTATAGCATTTTTAATATTCTTTTTATTTAAAAAAATCCTTATAAAAGGCATCGAAAGTATCTCAATGTTTTTTTCTTAATCATCCTCAACACCTTTGGTAATCGGATGATTACTATCTTCCTCCATAAAAGGATAGAGTAAATAACCTAATACATAAATAATTTGAAAGTCAAATAAATCAAAAATCGACGCCTTGATGGCTAATCAGAAGGTTGGAATCCCGGGTTCAAATCCCGTACTAAAGAAGTATTGTATAAATAATTGTTCCGAGTCTGTATGTTTGTTCATTTGCAAGTTTTCTATTAAAACGATGATAGAGAAGAAACTCCTAATCCTAATAAAATCTTAACGTTTTCCAACTCAAAATAAAATACAAAGTTTAAATGAGATTATATCTGATTCTTTTTGTATGTGTGGTTAACTGTTTCCAGTAGTACAGTTCGAATATTTTGGTTATTTCTGATGGTTCCTTTTTGAAGTTTTTTTGTCTAGTTACGTACTGCTTTCCTACCTACTTTTGCCACCCAGCATACTTTAAGTAACAGGTTGGCGAGCCATTATAATACCAGGCTATGAGCCATTTCATAAAGTGAAAACAACTGCGGCCTTGCATGGCTCTCAGTGCTCACTTATCATCAGACTAGGGCCTCATTTATCAATCTAATTTCAACAATAGTATTAACCTGTATCATATATTCAAATAATATACAATTTTAATATACTAGATGACCCTTTTTCCGTCTGGAAAGAATAGTGTGTAACATGTGAACGGAGTAGTGGATGTATTACAAAAAAAATTAAAAGATTTTTTTTAATTAAATTAAGTATTTAAAATCTATCAGAAATTCAAATCATATCTACCATAGCCTGTGACCCTGCCAAGTGACAAGGTCAAAGATGACTACTAAATTTATTGTTTTATTGCCGTTCGGATAGTAGGGTAGATGTGATTTGAATTTTGATAGATTTTAATTTATTTATTTTAATTTAAAATTTTTGTTTTTATTTTTTATAACATATAGTGCCATAGGTCCGCCTTCTACTCCGTTCATATGTTACACACTATTTTTTTCCAGACGGTTAAGAAGGTCATCCAGTATATTCTTTAACTACAGTTTTTTTACGTCACTGTGATAAGCACGGGTATGTCTTGTTTCTGAGAGGGTTATGAAACAATAATTGCGCTGAGCTGCTCCAATTAGTGTGGGCTTACTTCACATGGGTGTCTTCAAGGCAAGAGTAAAGTAAAGTAAAGTAGGCTTTTGTTAAGTCAGTGCACTTTACCATTTTGATATGCAGGTGGTATAATAAATAAGCCGTTACCGTAACAGTCTAAAGTCCACTGCCTCATGTTTATTTTCCATAGTTGCCACGCTTGGCAAGCGGTTAGCAATCGCAGATTTTAATCGTCATTACGAAGACGCTGCTGTCAATCTTTTGATTTTGTCCCTCTGTCGCATCCTACGACACCCACGGGATGATGTGGGTAAAGTAGTCAGGCGCTGGTTTATAATAGAAAGAAAAATATGTCCTCAAAATATTTTATTCCTCAAACAGACAGATTTTGTCATGATGTTTTCCTTCACCACCGAGCATGTGGTAAAACAGCACTTAAAATTAATTACAATTAACATATAATATAACATATGTTACTTTTGCAAGCTACTGTGCAGGTCTAATAAGATCAGTATGACTGCGACCAGTAAGATATATTGTGATAGCTGCTATGTCTTTAGTTCACCGCTAAACCCCATATCTTCAATACATAGAAGGAGTTGCTTAGCTGTGAGCTTCTTGTGAGCACTTCTTATAGGCTAAGCACGTTGTTTCCCAGATGAATGTTACGTTTGCGCATTAATGGTCCACAATCAGTTAAGATGTACAGAGGTGATTCTTTCGCTAAGGCATAGAATTATATCTATCCTATCTATACATCCTTGAGTTGCTAGTCCCTAGATGGACATGTGATTTTTTGACAATATTCAGGGCACTTGTCAGAATACGCAGTTTATTCTTGGTTAATCGGGCTTTTGCAGTTAATTTATGATTATAAGCCCGAATGTTTTGGAATGCTTTAAGTCTGGTGTATCAGACCAGATCATGAGTGATATATTGTGATAAAGAGTTTCAAGGGTCAGTCGAGCCAGGCTTCTTGAAGTTCCACAAAAATGTTAAGATCCAAATTGTGTAATTCAAATTCAAACTCTTTTAACCATCCCGTGTAAACTTGTCAGCTAGTTCAGCCAGTATGTTACGAGTATTTTTTTTACAGAGTGACAAACAAGCACATAGTCCACCTAATGGTAAGTGGATGCTGTGGCCCATAGACACCTATATTTATCCTCAAAATGCAGATGCGTTGTCACCACTGAGGACGTAATATAGCAGCACGAAGCTGCTATGTCGCGCTGGTATTTTGTGACAGCGTAATTCTTCCCCGGTTGAGCCGACACATTCATGCTACAAAAATTATATAGTTACAGCGTGGCTCAATATACCGTATATAAAATTTAGCAACTATTAATTGAATAATCAATGTTCTCAAGGTAATCTAATGATGTTATATTTAAATGTTAATCACAGCAATATTCTGTATAGAAAAATATTTAATACGAACATTTTGCCTACTCATGAATCAATAAAACACAACTGTACTTCAGACACCGTTATAAGATAAAAAGTTCATAATTAACATTATTAGATACGTTTTAAACAACCGTTTGATATAATGAAACGAATTTTTATTATTGCTTAGCTATTCAATCAAATTAGAGATTTGATCATTATACTTAATGTTTTCTATTATAGATCCGATTAGAAACGAAGATACGCATTATAATTATTAATTATTTTGTAACTATCTTTAAATAATTTAGCATATTTTGGATTATCATTATAACGTTCGTTGTTAAATATTGTGTATTTAAAACCTGTAATTATATGATAATAGACGCTTTGAATTCATTCTTAATAATACCTTTTTTCTTTTTGGGTAATATTATGTTAAAGTTACAACCGATATAGGTACGTTACACTGCTCGGCAGAGGCTTCTTCCCATTTCTGAGACTTCATGACTGATTCTCTCAGACATGCAGTTTTCCTGACGATGTTTACCTTCACCGCCAAGCACGTGGTGAGTCAACGCTTATAATTGCAATTAACAATTTAATTGGTGCCGGCTGCCAATAAATCATCATCATCAATCATAATAAATTCTTTATGGTTAGCCGAAATAGGAAGCACAAGGTCGCTCAGCGAGCTATGCAAGGGGCTATGCTCAGATTTTCTCTGTATGATAAAAGTTCATTCCATCCATTCTATTATAACCTTAAAAGTCAATTGATCATCAAAGGCCTCGCCCACATATTGTTCCATTAGTTAAGGCAACCCTATATATGTCCCACTGCTGGGCACAGGCCACCTCCCATTTCTGATATGGTTTTAGGGCAAGGAAATATCCGCCGCGCTGGTGTATTATATGATAAGGGTGACAAACGAGCACACAGTCCACTTGATGGTAAGCGGTTGCCATGGCCCATAGAAATCCTTTTTCCTTCGAATCAAAATGCAGATGCGTTGTTACCTATAAGGACTTAGATGTAATGCCTCGTTTCCAGCAGAAATGGACTTCGGGTACTCAGTGAGCGCGTGGTCCTTCCCCGGTCGAGCCGACTCATTCATACTACAACTATACTACTAATATAGCTGCAGCATGGCTCTACCACTTACAAAAAGTTGTTCTTATAACACCCATGAAATGATATGGAAGTTGCGATATAATATAATACGTATTAGACAATATTATTTACCAAATATTTTAGATATCAATAATTATGAATTGTGCCTGTGATCTTGAAAGAGATTCTACACAGATAAATGTACAGCTCTGATTGATACACTGTTTCATTTATATACAGAGCACGCTAGAAATTTCTAGATCACGGAAGAGACACAAAGACACCTGTCAATAGTATCGATATGGATCACCGCCAAGTGATAAATTCATTTAATCGACAAACACAACTTAGATAGTAAATTTAAACGGATCGTGCACACTCATGAGCTGGTCATGTTATCGATCGACATTCCTTGCACCCGCGTACATAGCTGTCACACGGGTAGCACGTGCCCGATTGATTTGTCGACTGTCAGTCTGTCTGTTATGGGATATGGTTTAAGTCACGAGTGTAATGCGAGCTGTATTGAGCAGAAAATTGTCTACTGCACACCTTGAACATTTGCAGCTAAAAAGAAAGATATAAGTTGCATTTGCACTCCTGTTTGTCTTTTTATATAGAAGCAAGAGTAAGTTATAGGATAAGTTATAGTATACGTAGTTCATATCATGTATACAGCCGTAGTAGAACCAACACTCTGCATACAAAACGAGCTACTGGACACATACTACGACAGAAAGATATACTGATCGGTTTATAAACAGACCGACAAGACTCTTCATTATAACCTGCAAAAGTTGAAAGTAACTCTTAGAACCAGTGAAACTACTATTATTTACGAAATAAATATTTCTAATCTGGGAACAATAATAGAACTATTTTACTTAACACACCCCTTTAAAAGAAAGTTTTGGATACATAAATTCCCAACAAGAAATTGATAAAAACACCAACAACTGGATAAAAGTTTATAGTGACGGATAAAGTGGCAATAGAGATTACCTACAAATATGCAACTACGTACGAGTCTCTTTGCCTTACGCAAAGTGAAAAATAGACAAAACATCCTATGAAGTAACGTAGATTTTGTTCCCCGGCATTATAAAGCCCTATAAAGCTTGAAAAAATATCAAATCAACTAATATGTTAACTCAATTTTTCACTGGTCTGTAGTGTAGTACTCGCACGTTAATATACTTTAGTGTTAAGGTAGAATAATGAGGCAGTCTAACTAAAGTTTTAGTACCAACCACACGTCTCCTTCATTGACACCTCTCCTATATTACATGGCGACCCTGCCAGGCGGTGCGCTGCAACAATGCATGCGCACCGCCGGGCCAAGTTAATAGGTGAAAAAAAATACTTAATTAAATAATGAAGAAAAAGAATTATATACGGAATGGATGCAATACCGGATTTGACAATAATAAATAAGCCGCCGTGACTGAAATTCGGTCTGGAGGACATTACATACATTATTACGTCAAGGCACTCGGACCACGCTTAGCCCAAAAATATAGGTATAAATGGAAATTTGTGAAACAAGTGATAGGTGGAAAGCCCATTGTACACGCAATCACAAACCAAATATCAATAACATGCAGATATTCGTTCCACGATTGAAAAGGGAAAGAAGTAGTTGTATTCTAGCGGGCATCACCCAGAAGGATGTGAAAATTGAGCCGAAAAGAATAAAGAAGAAATTTGAGAGGTAAATTCGCACCTGTGTGATTTTTAATTCCATTTAAAACTTTAATAATTTGAGATTTTTTAATGTTGTTTTTGCTTTAAAAATAAGTTATGCATAAAATTTTCTGAACTTAAAATATGATTAAATTGAAAGTATTTATCAGATAATTCACGATTTAATTATTTTTTTAAATATTTATATTACTGAAAAAATAAGCACAATGCAATAATTATAAATTAATCAATAATCTAGCACTTGATTTTATATTCGATTTTATTCAGTTATAGTTTTATATTATTTTATTACTGTGTCCTGCAAAACATGAATGAAATAATATGAAGATTACATTTTTACGTATTTATATTTACAATTGTTTATCATTCATTAATTTTTCTTATTTTGTAGTTAACATATCACTGATGATACATTTCATGTGTGTTTTTTATGTAGTAAATTTTATTTAAATGTATATAATTTTGAAAAGAGTTATAACCGATTTGCTATTATTGTTTTTTTTCTTTTCTAAAGGCATTAAATCATTAATTTATATAACAACCTACCTAAAATATTAAAAATTGTTCTTTATAATGTTTAAATAAATTAATCTATCATTGTGTGTAGTTTATAGTTGTTATAGTGATTTTTTTAAAAAAAGCATTTTTATAGCAAAAGTATTTTTTTAAAAAAAGCTAATGCATTTTGTGATGTATGTAAAAGTAACATAAATATTAACAATGTAACTATTTCTAAACTTCTGTGTAAATTACGGAAATGTTTAAAACTATCCTTTTAAGGTACATTTACTATATAGTATCATCACTGATGATACATTTCGTGTGTGTCTTTTATGTAGTAAATTTTATTTAAATGTACATAATTTTGAAAAGAGTTATAACCGATTTGCTATTATTGTTTTTTTTTTCTTTTCTAAAGGTATTAAATCATTAATTTATATAATAACCTACCTAAAATGTTAAAAATTGTTCTTTATAATGTTTAAATAAATTAATCTATCATTGTGTGTAGTTTATAGCTGTTATAGTGATTTTTTTTAAAAAGCATTTTTATAGCAAAAGTATTTTTTTTAAAAAAAGCTAATGAATTTTGTGATGTATGTAAAAGTAACATAAATATTAACAATGTAACTATTTCTAAACTTCTGTGTAAATTACGGAAATGTTTAAAACTATCCTTTTAAGGTACATTTACTTGCATTCATATTATAAAATATTGTAAAAGTTATCTTAAAATTAGACGTGAATCACACCGTGTCATCCTAGTCCGATGTAATTAACACAAACGATGCCTTATACGTAATTTGGAATTTAAAACAAACTTGTCTCCAAATATTTGCGGTGTTAGGATTACAATTTGTATTTTGATCTGTGTGTTTCTATATTAATTATAATGATTACGTTGCTTAACATTGACTTCTTTGTTCTGTTTATCTTAATGTGAAATGTAATAATGTATTTTCGGTTTTATATTGTTTGAATATTTAAATCATAAGCTTTTAACTATTATAATTTATTATTTTCTTGGAAAACAGTACTTATTTGAGTAGATTATGAAAGTATTTTCTTTGGATAATACAATTTTGAAACTCACTACATATATAATGTTTTACACAACTGATTGATTTAAAGTTTGTTATTCCCATATTGTGAACCTCAATCCCTGACTGACACTTTAACTAAATATTATACGAGATTATTTTATGATATAAATTAAAAGATGTGATTAAATGTATGTTTAAGTTACGGAATACATAATTATAAATGAAAAGATTGATAATGTATAGTTGCGAGAGTAAGATAAAGAAAATTATCTGAGGTTAGTATATCCACATACAATCAGCCTGATCAGCTGAGAGTTTGGAAAACCTAATAGCCGATTAATTTTTTAAGGTTGTTCGGACACGATTAAATGCGGAATAAGTTTCAGGGAAATGATAATTTATTATGAATTTTATAGGAATATTGTCCACTATCTTGATCATATGTACGCGAGCTGTGTACGTGAAAGTTATGGTACAATTAAATAATGAATTACATGAGCTGAATTTTCTTGATCATGTATATACGCGAGCCGTGTACGTGAAATATCATTTCTTTACATATTCATACATGCGTAATAAATAGCTAAAGTATACGAATAAATAACGGATACGAATAAATGATATTGTAAATTTTCGTGAAAATCAAAACATAATTTTATGTTATACATAATTATGCCTGATTATGTTAATTATACTACTATGACTATGCATTTTTGCGTGCTATATATGTCTTAGATTATAGTTTTAATAATGATATTAACCTTTTTTAGAATAATCTTAAGGATCTATTTTAAGAATTCATAAAAAAATATAGATAGCATATTTTTTTCTTTTGTCGGTGGGAGGTGTAGTGTAGTGCTCCCACGTTAATATACTTTAGTGTTAAGGTAGAATAATGAGGAAATCTAATTAAAGTTTTAGTACCAACCACACGTCTCCTTCATTGACACCTCTCCTATATTACAGGTCAAAATGTAAATTAAATACATCTATGTAGATATGCGTGTCTTACCAAGTCATCAATCCATCTAGTGGGGAGACGCCCTACACTTTCCCTGCTAGTACGATGCTGCCACTCGAGAACCTTTGAGTGACGACCTGGTAAAACATGCAGGAAGTGGATGGATGCAGGTGGCTCAGGACCGTGCTTTGTGGCATTCCTTGGGGGAGGCCTGTGTTCAGATATGCTAAATCTATATAGATTTTAACTATCTCCATACTTCACCCGCGATGAATGATCGCGAACGATGATGAATATTTCAATTAAATATCTACGATTTGCAAGATTAAATGCGAGAATATAAATCACATCACATCGTTTATTACTAAGAACGAGAATTGCAGACAACCAGCTGTATTTGTCTGCAACTAGTTTTAACTGACAAAATCTAGATATATCCACTCTTCGGCTTTTAGCCTGATTATATTAAATAAAATATGTTCATTAAATATATTAATTCAAAATTAACCCGCGTTTCGCTTCTGATTAGGACAGCGTCGCAGTACGAAACGTGAATTTAAAGATTCCACTCAAATTCTTGAAATCATAATGCTCATACCTAAGGTACAAACTTTAGCATTTAGATACACTTTTTAGTTTCTAAACTACCATTATAGTAGGTACAGTTCACGTGATGGGACTACAATAAAAATGGAATTCGCCGTGGTTGCTCTACGCATACATATACAAACAACGTTTGTACAATATTATGAAATGTCACCGGGACATACGTAACATTCAATTAAATATTCCTTACACAGTTTAATTACTAACATATTATACGTTGTAAGCCGTGTAGTGACGGTGTAAGAATATCCACTGCACCATATGGGTGATGTAAAGTACCCGAAACGTCGGGATAATAAAAATAAGTTAAAGTAGTAATTAAACGCGATAAAATCCGTAATTAATAGTTTTATTCAATGTATAGGGTTCGCGCAAATTTATTATATTTATATATATATATATATATTTTAAAAATATTATTGTTTAATATTTGTGATAGTTGTCCCTTTTCTAAATTCTACAAAAATAGTCAGCTTAAACCTTTAATTTTATATAAAAAGATAATTTAACCATAAACACTTTCACAAGGATTTCGTGACTAATCGCGAAATTTCTCGAAACCTTCAATTTCAGTGCTTAGATATAATCTTATGTTTATTATGTCTAATTCTAAACCCACACAAATGTTAGCGCCAAATAGATCCGTTCTAAGCCGTTCATTACAGTGCGAGTGGGTTAAGTCCTTTAGTAAAAGGACTTAACACTAACTAGCAGGGTATTACATCAAGTATTACACCTGCGAATAGTTTAAATGTTTGCTATGTGCTTTATGGTTTTAGTAATGACTAGATTATAAACGAAATAAAGTCATAGAATCATAGTAACTCAGAGAATAAGAGCCCGCTTGAACATTTTATAGTACAAGTTCGGACCATAGTTTGATTCCCGTTAGTGATCCCGATGAGACAGGTACTGGCAACTTCAATTTCTTTACCAAGTGATCGATGGCGAAGGGGAACATCAAGAAAAAACTTGCAAATTAAAAAATACCTTGGAGACATGTTTAGCCTGCTAATGCACTAAGGGTTGAAGCAGCGCTTCTTTTACTTCCTTACATCAAGACTTTTTCAGTGTGGGATGCCTCTGAATACACATAGACTACAGGTTAAATATAAAAAAGGCAAAGGACCAATTTAATAGAGTTCACATCCATACTAATATTATAAATTCGAAAGTGTGTCTGTTTGTTTGTTGCAAAAGTTTGTCCTTCTTTCACGTCGCAACAGAGCGTCGGCATGGCATGAATTTTGGTATGGGGATAGTTCGGTGGCTGTAGAGTGAGAGTACTTTTTTCTGCGGAAAAACATATCATTCCCGTGGGAAAATAGAATATGTTACAAAATTAAATTCGTCGTCTTGAACAGGCGACGTCACCAAGGGCTACTAAACACCTGCTCAAACAAAAGGCGTCTTGAACAGGCAGAGCGTCAAGCTACTTTAAGAGCTACTGAAACACCTGATCAAAGTCAGCAAAGGCGTCTTGAACAGGCAGAGTGTCAATCTACTTTAAGAGCTACTGAAACACCTGCTCAAAGTCAGCAAAGGCTATTCGAACAAGCGGAACGTCAGGCCGCCTTAAGAGCCGCGGAAACACCTGATGAAACTCAACACAGACTCATTGAGCAAGCTGAACGTACGTTCTACTATAAGGGCATCTGAAACACCAGAACAGACACAGGCGCGAAAAGATGCAAATGCACAGCTCCAAGCTGAACGTCGACAAAATTTTCAAAGAAACAATTGGTCGGTTTTTAATGACGCAGCATTCAATAACGATCCGTTGATTGATTATAAAAATCACAGGTTAGTTGTTATGGGACTGGGATGGACAAGGCGTGTCGATTTTGCAGCGCTTTAAAATGGAAAGATGAGACCGCAGGCTGGAAAGACAGAAGAACCTTTGAAAACTCTCTTTTTATAGTCTCTTTTTCAGTGGTAGAGCCACGCGGCAGCTTTGCTGTTGCATGTATGGGCCGGCTCAAACCGGGGTGGTACCACGACATCACAGAATACCGGCGTGAAGTGGAAGCTCTGTTTCCGCGTTTCGTCTGGGGAGTGCAGGTGGCCGGAGGCCCAAATCCCCCCCCCCATCAACATGGTAGCGGAATTAAATGATGATAGACTACCCCAGGAGGGTACCAGCACCCCTGGAGAATCCCTCGCTGAGCATCTACGACCATTATTCTCCACTTCTGAGCGTGGGTGCTCAGACTGCCCCGCGTATTCTGGGGGGGGGGGGGGGGACAAAATTCCGCTCAAGGCTACAACTGCTCGTGGCAAACGAAGCAACAATAACAAGGCGACCCCTGCCACCCTGCCCGTGAATTTCTGCAATATCAGGGGACTTCACTCTAACCTAAACGCCGTCCACTACCATCTCGAGACGGCGAGGCCGGCTCTGCTCTTTCTGACCGAGACGCAGGTGTCCTCTCCGGCTGATGTCTCGTATCTCTCCTACCCGGGGTACAAACTGGAACACTCCTTTGTGCCTCGGGCTGGAGTTTGCGTTTACGTCAGAGAGGACATCTGTTCTCGACGCCTCGGCAGACTTGAAGGTTCGGACCTGTCCATCCTTTGGCTAAGCATAGACAGCGACGACCATCCGCGCCTCTACGGGTGCCTCTATAGGTCCCATAGCGGTAATGCCGAAACAGACCGACTCTTCGACCACGTCCAAATGGCTACAGATTCGTTTCTACAGCAGATCCCCTCCGCAGAGATCGTGATCCTCGGAGACTTTAACGCCCATCACGCCGAATGGCTTGGTTCACGTTTAACCGATCATGCGAGGAGATCTGTTCATGATTTTGCCTTGGCATATGGTCTGACACAACTGGTTACTTCGTCTACGCTGATTACAGATGTGGAGGATCATGCCCCTTCCCTTTTGGACCTTCTTCTGACCTCTTACTCGGACGGATATCAGATTTCCGTCGACGCCCCTTTAGGCTCCTCGGACCATTGTCTTGTTCGGAGTGTGGTACCACTCACGCTGAAATCGCAGTTGCATTCTGCAGGCTGCCGCCGTGTTTGGCACTATAGGTCAGCCGATTGGGATGGGATGCGGTCTTTCTTTGCATCCTACCCTTGGGGGCGGGTTTGCTTCTCGCCGAACGATCCCAACGTTGTTGCGGACTCTGTTGCTGATGTGGTACTTCAGGGTATGGAACTTTTTATTCCTTCCTCTGTGGTGCCCATTGGAGGCAAATCTCAGCCATGGTTTGGTCGCTCCTGTAAAATAGCATCATGCTACCAAGCCTGGGCTGACGCATCAACGTCCCGGGATGTAAACACCAGCGCTCTAAAAAAGAAGTATAATTCCGCCTCTAGGTCCTTCAAAAGAGTCATTGCCAAGGCAAAGTCAGAGCACATAGGCAGAATTGGCGAGAAACTAGTTCACCTTCCTTCTGGAACCCGTGCATTCTGGTCTCTCGCCAAGGCTGTCCAGGGGAATTTCTGTCAGCCATCTCTTCCATCTCTGCACAGGTAGGACGACTCACTGGCCCATACCGCAAAGGAGAAAGCCGATCTTCTAGGCTCTTTCTTTGCGTCCAACTCGACTCTCGATGACGAGGAGAGTATGCCGCCGACCATCCCGCGATGTGAGTGCTCCATGCTGAAAGTGCAGTTCACACAGCGCTCGGTTCGCAAAGCACTCCTCTCCCTGGATATCCACCAGTCGAGTGGGCCTGACGGAATCCCCCAATTGTGCAGAGGACGTGTGCTCCAGAGTTGGCACCGGTTTTATCGCGTCTTTTCCGGTACTCCTACTCCCTAGGCGTAATCCCAAAATCATGGAAGACGGCTTTCATCCACCCGATACCTAAAAAAGGCGACCGCTCAAACCCGTCCAACTACCGGCCTATCGCCATCACCTCCTTGTTCTCCAAAACAATGGAGTCCATTGTAAACTGCCAGCTCATGAGGTACCTTAAGGATCACCAGCTGATTAGTGACGGCCAATACGGTTTTCGCCGTGGTCGGTCAGCTGGTGATCTTCTGGTCTACCTAACTCACAGATGGGCGGAGTTAGTAGAGTCCAAGGGGGAGGCATTGGCCGTTAGTTTGGACATTGCGAAGACCTTCAATAGGGTTTGGCACAAAGCGCTTCTTTCGAAGCTCCCTTCCTATGGGCTTCCACAGAAATTGTGCGATTGTATCACCAGCTTTCTTGCAGATAGGAGCATCAAGGTCTTTGTAGACGGTGCAAGCTCCAATTGCAAGTCTATTAATGCTGGTGTTCCACAAGGCTGCGTGCTATCGCCAACGCTGTTTCTTCTGCATATCAATGATATGTTGCAAAACCGTAACATTCATTACTATGCAGATGACAGCACTCGTGATGCTCTTTACACCGGCCGAGTCAATATTTCTCGGGAAAACGTCTCCGAGTGCCGGGACAAACTTGTGGCTGAAGTCAAGTCTTTGCTGAACAGAGTCTCGGATTGGGGGCGACTAAATCTAGTCCAGTTTAATCCCCAGAAGATACAAATTTGCGCGTTAACCGCTAAAAAGAACCCCTTTGTCGTATCTCCTCAGTTTCAAGGCTTTCCCCTTGTTGGCTCAGCCAGTATCGGAATCCTCGGCGTCGACATATCGAGTGACGTGCAGTTTCGTGGTCACTTGGAAGAGAAGGCCAAATTGGCCTCTAAAAAGCTTGGCGTGCTCAGCAGAGCGGGACAGTATTTCATGCCGGCACACCGCCTGCAACTTTACAAGGCGCAGGTTCGGCCGCACATGGAATACTATTCCCATCTCTGGGCTGGGGCTCCCCAGTACCAGCTCCTTCCACTTGACCGCATCCAGCGCAGAGCGGCTCGAATCGTCGACGACCGAGTGCTTTCCGATCGGCTCGATTCACTAGCACTGCGAAGAGATGTTGCATCTCTTTGCATTTTCTTTCGCATATAACATGGAGAGTGCTCTGAGGAATTGTTCGGATTAATCCCGGCCGCCAAATTTCGTGAATGCACTACGCGGCAAACGTCCCGATGCCATCCACACCATCTGGATGCTTGGCGGTCCACCACTGTACGTTTTAAGAGGAGTTTTCTTCCGCGTACAACCTCTCTGTGGAATAGTTTACCACCAGCGATTTTTCGGGACCGATACGACCTGGGGACCTTCAAGAAAAGAGCGTACTCCTTTCTATAGGGCCAGCAACGCACCTGAAATTCCCCTGGTGTTGCGGTTGATCATGGGCGGCGGTAGTTCACATAACATCATGTGAGCCGCATGCTCGTTGGCCCCCTCTTCTATAAAAAAAATATGATGCTAATGAGTCACGGCGCTTTTTAAACAGCATCCAGAAATATAACTCATGCTTTCAAATAACGCCCTTCGGGGTTGACTGGGAAATAATAATACCGGGATTTTCGCCTACATTTACGGTACAAGGGCAAATTTATCATAGAATAGGTTCACTTTTTCCAGCTGAAAACGAGCAGCATAAATTTTTACAAGTATATTTTATGGGTGACGAAGAAATTGAGGTAGACCGTCGCTGCCAATTTATCCAGGGAGTTGAGAGAGACACAGTGTTCAAAATTCAAAGATCCTTGCATGAACGTAAAATTTAATCAAAACATTTAAAACTGCTTTAGAAAACCTACCTGAAAAAGATTGTAAAGTCGTCATTCACGCAGATCGGACCCCTCAAGGAGAGCATGAAAGGCGCTATAATGCACCTTTGATAAACGAAATAGCAGCCGTAATTAGTGGTGATCAATTTTCTTCACGAAATAAAGTCTTACGAGCACGTGATGATACATTGCAACGGGTAGCCGATACACACAAGTTTTATGACGCTCTGCAATACCCATTGATTTATTGCAAAGGACAAGAGGGTTATCATTTTCAAATTCCACTCATTAACCCGGTCACAAAGGAGCCTACTCCGAACAAAAAAGTGTCATGTATGGATTTTTATGCGTATCATATAATGTTGCGAGAAAATTATTTTAACCTCTAAGAGGTTATTAGTGTGTAGACAATTATTTCATCAATTTTTGGTAGACATGTATGTGAAGGTAGATAGTGAACGTCTCCATTATATATCTTTAAATAAAAAAAATGCGCGTTGAGAATTATATACATTTACAAGATGCAGTTTCTAGCGATGCCAATGTAAACCCCAGAGATTTAGGTAAAATTGTAATTCTGCCCTCATCATTCGTTAATAATCCCCGCTACCTACATAAGTACACACAAGACTCATTCGCCTATGTACGAACTTACGGAAGACCTGATCTTTTTTTACTTTTACTTGCAATCCCACATGGAAAGAAATAACCAAGGAGCTAATGCCGGGCCAAAAAATACTGACAGACACGATTTAGTTGCTAGAGTATTTAGATTAAAAGTACAAAAATGTATGTAATTAACAAAGGGAAAATTTTCGGAGAATGCAGTGCTTCATGTATTCAATTGAATTGCAAAAAAAGAGGATTACCGCATGCCCACATTCTAATATGGCTTAAAGAGAAGTTTTGGCCTAGCCAAATAGACGACATAATAAGTGCCGAGATTCCGGATCCTGAGCAAGATAAAGAATTGTATGACACCATCGTCCGAAATATGATTCACGGTCCATATGGAGACGGTGTATGAAAGAAGGAAAATATACAAAGAAATTCCCTAAACAGCTATTAAAAGAAGCAGTGCACAATGACAATGGCTACCCTTTATACAGACGCAGAGCCCCCGAAGATGGTGGCAGAAAAGTTACAATCAAATCGCGCTCTGGAGCGTTCGAAACCTTAGATAACAGCTGGATTGTCCCGTATTCGCCCATTCTATGTAAAATGTTTAATGCCCACATTAATGTAGAAGCATGTAGCTCTGTCCGCGCATTCAAGTATATCTGTAAGTACATAAATAAAGGAAGCGACCAAGCAATATTTAAGCTCAGGAGTGAAGGTGAGGCAAATCCCGTTAAGGAAGTACAGACCTTTCAAGCAGGGCGTTATGTCAGCAGTAACGAGGCAGCGTGGCGTCTCCTTGGCTTCCCTTTACACGAAAGGCACCCAACAGTTACTCATCTTTCTGTGCACTTAGAAAATGGAGAGCGTGTATATTTCACCGAAAGGTATTTCCAAGAAAGAATTGCATCACCGCCAAAAACTACACTAACAGCCTACTTTCAACTTTGTCAAACCGACCCCTTTGCAAAAATGTTGTTATATTCTGAAGTCCCCCGCTATTATACTTTGAACACATCTAGTAAGGAGTGGAAACGCCGTATTCACGGCACGCTTGTTTCAAATTGGCCCGGTGTAAAGTCATCAGATGCCCTTGGTCGTGTGTATACAGTCCATGTAACTAATTTTGAATGTTTCTGTTTACGATTGCTGCTGCACCATGTTTGGGGTCCTACAGGATATAAAGACCTTTAAACTGTCAACGGTCAGGAATGCGCAACTTATAGAGAAGCATGTGAAGATCATTTAGAAAACGATAATCACTGGGATGAAACCATGGAGGAAGGAGGACTGGAGTGCAGTGCCAGTCACCAGCCGAAATTAGGGATCTTTATGCAACTCTCATATCATCTTGCGTGCTATCTAATGCACATAAATTGTGGGACAAATATAAAGAGTACATGACGGAAGATATTTTGCGATGGTTATAGCAGACACACGCGAACATGACATACAATGAACACATTTATCATGAAGCACTTGGAAAAATTGAAGATAAAGTAAAGGCAATTGTAGGCAAAAAATTAAGCGACTTTGGATTGATAAGCCCTCAGCGAACCACCGAAAATGAACTAAGTGATGAAATTATACGTAAAACAAACTACGATCTACCAGCTTTGCAGCAGCAAGTAGCCGAATTTGTACCCCGCTTGCTTTCCGAACAAAAACGAGTTTTTGGCAAAGTATTAGGACAAATTGAATATGAAAATGGTGCATCTTTCTTTTTAGTTGCCCCTGGATGAACTGGGAAGACATTTTTGTAAATTTATTATTAGCGCAAGTACGGAAAGATAAAAACATTGCTGTGGCCGTAGCTTCCTCCGGTATAGCCGCCACGCTGCTAAGCGGGGGCCGCACTGCACATTCTGTTTTAAAACTCTCTCTAAATCTAGCCCAGGAAGAATCGCCGATCTGCAACTTTAGCAAAAATAGTGCACGAGGTATAATGCTACGACAATGCAAACTTTTAGTGTGGGACGAAAGTTCAACGTCGCATAAAAAAGCTGTAGAAGCACTAAATCGAACGCTCCAGGATTTGCGCAGCAATACCGATGTAATGGGAGGAAAGGTGGTTTTACTGGCGGGTGACTTTCGCCAAACTTTACCTGTCATTCAAAAGGGCACACCCGCAGATGAAATTAAAGCAACAAATTCATTTAACTACATATGAGAGTGCATTTTAAAATGATATCTATGCTGAACCTATTAAAAATTGGCAATGGGCGGTTGGAAAGGGATGCTGAGAGTTGCGTTAAATTGACGAGAGATTTTCATAATTTAGTACAGAGTCATTCCGAATTAATTGCGAGCATTTATTCAGATTTAATGAACAACATGCATTAAGACAAGTGGTTATGTGAAAGGGCGATTCTTGCACCAAAAAATGAGAGCATTAACAAAATAAATTCAGATATATTAAGCGAAGCAGCAGGAGAAATAACAGAGTATTTGTCAGTAGACACAGTTATGGACACAGAACAGAGCACTTCATATCCCGTAGAGTTTCTAAATTCTCTAGAGTTGTCAGGTGTGCCCTCACTATAAGCTTCAATTAAAATTAGGCGTCCCAGTCCCGCAGTAATGCGAAATTTAGATGCTCCTCGGTTATGTAACGGGACAAGGCTGCGTGTGACACATCTTGGACGGAACATAATCGGTACTACAATTTTAACAGGCGTAGGAAAAGGTTAAAATGTTATTATACCACGGATTTATTTTATATTATATTTTATTACGTTCAGTTTTGCAATGATAATTAATAAAGCGCAAGGGCAAACGTTACAGGTAGCGGGGGTCTACTTGGAAAAACCGTGCTTCTCTCATTGTCAGCTGTATGTAGCATGTTCGCGTGTGTCAAATGCCCAGAATCTCCACGTTCTTTCCCCGGATGGAAAAACAATAATATGGATTTTCATAAATTTATTTATATGCTTACTTTTTACGTGGTAGACCCATGCTGCAGTTATATTGATTGCAGCACGAATGGGACGGCGCAACCGAGTACCAAGCACTCACAGAATACCAGCGTAAAATATTGTTTCATATAGTGAGTGTAGAGACCCAGAGACCTTTTTTTACTGGAAACGAGGCATTTCATCTAAGTCCTCAGTGGTGACGATGCGTCTGCATTTTGATACTTAATCGAGGACAAATGTGGATTTCTATGGATCACAGCTTCCACTTACCATCCGTTGGACTGTGTACTCTATATTATTATAGTACTGATTCTATAAAAAAGAAAACCCTTAAAATAAAATTATCAGACTTGCTATAGCCATAAGATGCCTTCTGTTTTTACCCTTAGTGTTTGTTTATTTTTGTTATATTAACCTTTGCTTGGTCTACAACAAAGAATATTGTATGGTATTGTGTAATATTTATTCTTTTATTTTATTTAATAAAATTCCAATAATAAAATAACTCAAATCCCACCTACATGACTGCTACAACCTTCAACCGAATTCAAACAATGAACGTTACACATGCGTTATCAACTCTGACTCTTATATAATGCTGGCTTTATACACCCATCAGACAGAAACATCGGTACAGGCACTGCTACTCGGCGTAGGAAATAGATTAGGGGCCTTCCACTGAGAAGGTTTATTTTAAATAAAGCCTAGTTTTATCTAGTTTTACCTTTTAAACCTTAGGAGAGGAGAGGCTCTCTTTCAACAATGGACAGCTGGACACAAGTCTTTCCCAAGTCTGTTAAAAGGCAACTTTACGGGTTTTAAAATCAAAAGTTATCCTATTACATATTTGAAAAAATATAGCTCTTAAAATGATAGTGAAATATCCTTAATTATATTTGTTTTCAGTTTTGAACTTGATTTACTAATAATATAATTCAATTCTATTTTGCGTGCGTTTGCTTTGTGAACAAATGAATACAGCGAAATGAAACGAACGCGGTTTTAATAAGTACTTACAAAATGAAGGGAGTAATTTAAAATGAATTTAAAGTTCGTATCAAAAAATAACTGACATTGATGTAAGTACCCTGGAAAAATGACTCAATCGGAAAGTAACGTATACACGGTTTAACAATAAACGATATATTTTATTGTAATTCTTTAAACGGTGAGGGAATCATAAAAGTCACTTCAAATCAATTCCTCGCTTCACAGCAAATACGAAAAAACAATCCAATTCAAATTTCGAAGAGTATATAACTGTCGGAACGCGACAGTAAACTTATTAGCCACGATAACCGACGCCATATTAAATCACCAATAAAAACGTAATACAGTGAACCGTGAAACAATTCAGTCTAATCAAAAATTTACACAACAACCTCCTGTATTCCACGCTTGTAGGGAATGGAATAGCGTGAGTTTTTCCTACTGAAAGTGTTGACTTTGTGGAGGACTGTACAGTATAGTTAATCCGATTTAAATTCATATCGGTATCGCTGTAGCTCGTGCGCGGTAGGTAGTTGCGGGTTAGCATTCGTCGCACGCGCCACTCGGACATTGATCGGTTGACCGCACGTTCCGGTTGAAGGGAGACGTGGGCACACTAGCCAATTGCAACTGATTACTAAATTACAATGTATGAAAAATATTTTAAATATTTAATACTCTATTAGCATTACTAATGATCCTGTAATCAGCTCCAAATTACCTTAAAATGCTTGTATTTGGATTGGTTCACGACTATTTTTACAAAATTTAGTACAACTAAAAAAAACTTAAACTTTACAGACTACAAACTTAAACTTTTTAAGTTTGTAGTCTGTACCCCTTTACAAATAGGCTACTGTTGCTTTCAAAAACAAAATATAATTTTAAATTAAATTTGTATACGGTTTAAAGAGTACTGTACCAGCAGATAAAAGTGGTTACGTTAAAATCCCAAATATTTTAAACATAAAACACAAAGAAATAGTTGTTTCGATTTGGATTAATTGCGATTGGCTGAAGGTATTATTTACTTTGATTTTATTACATAATATTAATTAACTATTTCTAGAAGACTGATGAATACCTCTATCTAAACATCTTAATTGACTAATTTGTAATCAACCAAATTGTATAATTATTTTTTCGTTGTCGAAACAGGCCAGGATACATTCTAAATATTTTTCGCCTTCTTCTTCTTCGTATTTAGTACACAATAGTGCTAGGTTTGGTCACTATTTCTAAAGTGGGTATAAAAGAGGTATAGAAAATTCCCCAAAGATTGTATACCTTCCGAAAGATGTCGGTAAAACCATATAGTCTAAGCTAAGCACCTCTTTCAATGCATTAAAGATATTGAGCTCAGCGGTGAACTATAGCCATAGCAGTAATCACAATAGATCGTCCTGGTTTTTTTTTATAGAATAAGTGTTTACAAACGATCACACAGTCCATCTGATAGTAAGTGAATACTGTGTCCCATAAACGGAGATGTTTGTGGGCAACATCTATCGTCGTTTCCAGTAAAAAGGGTCTCCATTTCTTTACACTCACCATAGAAAACACAGCAGTGAACTGCTATATTACACTAATATGCTAGTTGATGTGCTATTTGATATGTTTACAGTGATACTGGTTATATCAGACCTGCATAGTTGTTTACACAAAAAAAGTATATCGTCTACGCCCGATGTAAAATACTTGCCATAAATATTATATCTATCTTAATTAACTATCACAATAATATATATTAGACCATCGTTTACCATCGACTTATAAAGAGCTATCTGAGCATAGTAATTATTTATAAATTACTCTTCTTTTTCTTCACGTTCAGAACATTGTCTCAACCTCTAACATGGTGTCATTATAAGCGGCGCATACCGAATATGTCAAGCTTACTTTATTCGAGATCACGTACAGCGCCCGCGACGGTTACTCGTCCAATGTTTTGTCGCTTATACTTTTGTTTTGTGCTATCTGGATAGTTGGAAGAACATCGCGACCTGATTGGTCTAAAAGTAAAAAGGTGCAGCCTAAATACGTCTCATTTCTAGACACTGCTCCCCCAATTCAAAGGGTTTAGGGCAATAAAATATTCGCTGCGCAGCCCCAATTCGTGTGAGCAGTCTTCACGTGTCTAAGATTTTTTTTTTATTTCTTAAATATGCAGGTTCTTCATGATATAAATTAACGCTTAAAATTCAATTTTGAAAAGAGTCAACCGCCGCCTACAAACAACGGCAACATCACGGGAATTGGAGCTGCGTTGCCGGCCTTTTAAAGGGGATTAAACTTGTATTTTGAATTTCTCTTGCACTGTGAAATTTACAGAAATGCTTAGCCCTTGAACTATTATTAGTCCCAATGAGTCTACTCAAGTCTAAAGAAAATATTAAAGATCGTAACGTAGCGATTAAATTTTTGTCCTTTTTTTAATACAAGAGGATGACAAACGAACAAAGATTCCACCTGATGGTTAGTGAATGTTGTGGCATAGAAACCCTCTATCCCATTTGATAATGAGAATGATGGTGATTTGTTCCCTTTCTCGTTACCAAAGTAAGGTTATCCGATTCTCATTGCCTATCATACGAAACAAAACAACATCATGTCGTCATTAAATAACATTGCTGATATTGAGAGAGCGTCGTTCTTCCCCGGATTAGTGAACCCATTATTCAAGCTTATACCATAATACATACATACATAATGTTTCAACTGCTTGAAATGCGACTAAGATAATAGAAATATGTATTTAAATAAGTTTGTCACTTTAATTAAAAATTGGCTAATTCAATCATTGACTTATATATTACTAGCGTAAGGACCGGGCCGACCAAACAACTAGAACGGAAAAAGACCAGTGCGCTGGCCCTAAAATTACAGTTTAGGGCCATCGACAGTGGTGCGCGCGCAGGACAGATTTGTTTGTTACAAATATGTCTAGTTGCGTGGTAAAAGAATGCAAAAATTACGATACAAAGATTTTAAAAAAAGTGGTATATCGTATCATCGGTGAATAACCTTATATTAATTTTGTTACAATAAAATTATTATATAAGTGCATTTTTAAAGTTTTATTTTACATTTAGTTTAGTTACGTTACCAAGATTAGGCCAGGGTTGGAATCAGACCCTCAAAATATTGTACATGGAATATAAAATTACACTATTTAAAAAAATTGTATTATGTTTGACGTTTCATGTTTCTTTTTTCCCATGTGCCGGGATTTTGGCGTCACGCGTCTAATTTATCTACACGTTTCGTTTTTTGACGGTTTTATTTTTATTTCTGCTTAATTTTTGTGTAAAGAACTTAGTGTAAGTTAAATTTTGAATATTGGTACCTAATATATTTTATATTCAATAAGGGTAAAACGAAAAGAGGTACAAAATAAACCATATCTGCTTAAGTGAATCGGAAAATCTGATTCATAAAATATTTTGAAATTCGGTTTTCAAACCAATTGCTTCTGGAGCATAGAGTTTTTATCGTGGTACCCCTCATCATACTTATATCAAGGATGCAACATAAATGCATCGATCGAGCATCGATGGACCAGAAAGGGAGCTAATTCTAATTTTATTAAAAAAACGCGGTACACTACAAAAATTATCGATATCGTAGGGGTAGTTAAAATGTAAAAGGACCCAATAAAAATACAAGTCGACCTTTAGGTAAAATTATGATATTTTCGCTTAGTATTATTACGATACTATGTACTACAAACTATGAAATAATGGTACAATTAGGATAATTATACTACGAAATCCGACACTGGTTACGCCGTGTTTTGATATGACGTTTGTATTATGACAAATGCGCTACTTATTCTTGTACGAAAAAGTTATGAGTAAACTATTTAGATGGGCCTATCCTTCGTTTTGAAATCATTAAATTCAATGCATCTAATAGCTACCATAAGTGCCACCTCGGGCGTTCTACTACGGCTCTTGAAGAGGTCTAAAGGTTATACTCGCGTCCATGACCGCCAGTATGTCCAGAATCCTCGTATAATCCTAGGGCTATGCCTTATCGAAAAAATTATGCGGTATACCCTCGCTCAATCCGTATTGTCATAGTCCGCTAGACACTGTACAAGGATCCCATTTTCTTACCAACATAGTACATTTTGCTATTAACTGGACTGTTATCAATTATTTATTATCTATTATCAATGAATGAAAAATAAGTGTTACTTAAGATGTTAAACCGTACATATTAGACAATCCACACCATAGCAACGCCCAAAACACGGTCTTTCTATTATGAGACTCATACATACTACGTTACTTGCATACAATGCATTCAAATTTAGTTCTATTCGGTTCACCAAAAACAATTTACGTTTTGCGCTTGAGAATAACAAAAATGAACCCTAAGTCTATTTACAAAGTAAGTACAATACTTTTTAGTATGTAGTTACAGTATAATTAACAATTGTAGATATGTAAATTAAAATTGAACTTTATAAAAATAGATTTAAGGACACAAGGTGCGAATATGATTTGTTTGTGAGTAAGAAACAAATGGTTGTAACTTTGCCAAAGGAGAGACAATGAGTGATATTATTGAACTCGAACGTGAAAATGAAATTGGATACGTTAAAGTTACAAACATAATTTTTTTTTAATTAACGAACGCAGTAGAACTACGCTGCAGCTTTATTTATTATGGCTTTAACACGAGTGAGTCGGCTTGACCGGGAGAGGACCACGCTGTCACAAAGTACTAGTGCAAAATAGCAGCTAATGCTGCTATGTTATGCCGGATGTAGATGTTTATGGGTCAGAGCATCTACTTACCACCAGGTGAACTGTCTGTTCTTTTGCCACCTTTATTGTATAAAAAATTGTTTAAATTATATTTGAATTAACAGGAATACTTAAAAGTCTAAAGATGGCAACCGTCATTTTTTTATTATTTTGAACCGTTATTATAAAGATATGTCCTGTTTTATTTTCCCTCTATTGCCTTTTTTGATGCCCACGTGATGCTACGAATATCATCATCATCATTACAGCCTTTCACAAGTTCACCGCTGAACATCGGCCTCACCCAAGAAATGCAACAAAGCACCCTCAGATATCACCCAAATGAAACTAATATTTCGCCCTCCAGCTTGCATTGTCTCTCAGATAATTTCAGATATCTTGTCAAACCACGGTTTTATACTTAATTATCAACATATAAAAATAGTTACTTTTAGCACGGGGTGATAAACGAGCACACAGTCCACCAGATGGTAAGTGGTTGCTGTGGGCTATAGACATCTACATCTATCTTCGATTACCATTCAAAATGCAGATGCGTTGTTACCAGTGAGGAGTAAGATGGAATGCCTCGTTTCCAGTAAAAAGGGTCTCCGGTTCTCTACACTCCACAGCAGCATTAAGCTACTATTTTACGCTAGTATTCTGTGAGAGTGTGGTCCTTCCCCGGTCGAGCCGACCCATTCGTGCTACAACTATACTATAACTGAAACTACAACTAACTAATATAACTGCAGCATAGCTCTACCACTTATAATAAAACTTAATGTGTGCCTCCTCTACTTTAACGTTATTCCTTGTATAAAGCACGACCCACATTTACGCAACTGGTCCGATACCGGAATGATAATTAGCCTTTTGACATGTTCCAACAAGGTGCACGGTAGCTGCCCGACCTGCCCACTCATAGAATATAATTAGATACAAAAAAGTGATCCTTTGGTGTTTACGTCAATATAACCTGTTCATATTTTTTACAACCCCAATCTAATTTAGTAATCATAGTTTTAAATTAAGAATGCATTTTTAGAGAATACATTAAAGCGCAAATTGTTCGTAATTTGAGAAACCTTGAAAAAAAATGTTGTAAAAACATTTAACATTTTTGTGCTCATCAGAACTTGTATTCAAAGGTATTTTTGTGTTCACTACAATCCTACTACGAGTATATTATGTACTAAGTCGACTGCCTGGTGTGTCTAGTGATCGTAAACACGATTGCGGTTTATGAAGTACCGGATTCGAACCCGGGGTCGAGTAAAAATATCGCTATTGAGCTTTTTAGTAGAAAAATTCTCAGTAGTAGCCCGGAGTCAGAAACTGTGCGGTATTTTATAACCGAGCATCCTCCAAGTGTTAACCTTATAGCAGGTTGCAGACCGCGAACTTCAAAATATATAATATTATAAATACCTGTATTAAAACAGAGATGTACCCCGATGAACTTAAGATGGGCTGTGTTAGACCAGTCCATAAAAAAGGTAGGTTTGATGACATAAATAACTATTGACCAATTACTTTAACATCATCAATAGATAAAATAGTGGAAAAATATATCTGTAATCAAATACATGACTTCTGTCAAAAAAGTAATATTTTAAGCTCTAGCCAATTCAGTTTCAGGCCCGGTAAGAACACTGCAATGCTATTATCGGAATTCACAGATCAAGTTAATTCATGGATGAATCGGAAATTACATGTTCTAGCCATATTTATTGATTTTTCTCTTGCCTTTGATACATGAGATCATAATAAACTGATTAGGAAGTTAGATAACACAGGTGTTCGTGGACCTCTTTTTAATTGGTGTAAAAACTATCTGACTAATAGAAGCTACCGTGTATCTGTGATATACAAACAAAAGTAATCAAAAAAAAGAGGCACAGCTCAAGATTCCGTACTTGGACCTTGGCACTTTATAGCCTATGTCAATGGCATGAATAAGATTTTAAACATTGTACTTACTATCAATACGCCAATGATACGTGTATGCTTGTGGCTGCTAAGGATGTAAATGATGCCCTTCTTCTATTACAGGATGATTTTGATATATTAAATAAATGGTGCCACAACAGCGGTTCGATATTAAATTCTCAAAAGACCAAATTAGTCCATATACACTCACCAAACTTAAAGTCTCATAGCATATTAAAATATAAAATCATCGCACATGATCATAATTGCCTCCACCAACCTCAACTTAATTGTAAGTGTTCCACGATTGAATTGGTTACTTCGCATAAATATTTAGCTTAGTAATGGATCATAAGTTTAATTGGACGTACATATAAATCATGTATGTGATAAGCTTAGAGCATTTTGGCAAACATGTTTATAATTAGAAAGCGATTAAACTTTCGAGTCAAAATGATGCTTTATAACGCTCTTGCTGATTCAGTCATAACTTATGAGCTAAGCAGCTATGGACGAACAGACAAATCACACCTACAGTATATTAATAAACTACAACTTAGGATTTTAAATGCGATTGAATCTATAAAAATTAAACTTCAGGCAAAAACAAATGAAAATTTTATATTTAAATGCTGTAAGGTACTCAATATCCATGATAAAGTCCAATATCAATTGTTAAAGGAACAATTCTTTAATTTAGGTATACAGCATACAGTTTCAAATAAAATTCAGACCCGCAAAGTAACTCAAAAAAAATTAATAACAATACCATCCAAAAATAAATATGGTGAGCGCATCAGCGCATACATAATACCTCGCCTAATAAATGGTCTGGATAATAAATTTAGAAGTGACGTTACTAAAGATAACATAATGTATAAATTGAAATGTTTTTACCTTAACAAATATTAGCTGTTATCCCCACTTTTGTAATAAATAGTATTATATAAATACGGCACACAACACAAACCTGCGTGGTTTTTCGCTGTGCCGCATAGCAAATTTTTATAAATTTTTATTTGATAATAAATTTAAAAAAAAGGTTGTGGGTTGCGAATTTTAACTCATCACTATAAATCTAGAAATGACAGAGAGGAGAAAGAAAGAAAGAACCTTTGAATATGATCGAATACTACCTTTGAATTAAATTGTTGCTCCATGCGTTTTAGTTAGCGGAATTTATATAAACATTTCATCTTATGATTTTTTTGCATTTTGTGTTTCGGTAAACTTTTATTTATGATATTTTGTGACTAGTTGTAATACTATGGACTATCCCTAAATAAAAAATTTAATAGGGAGCAATAAGTACAAGAAACACTAAAATCATATTAAACACCATATAGTATACAGTATGGATACGTGAATTTTCTAAATAGGTTTGCTGGATCACATACAAGTGGTTCTCAATAAAACTGGCAGGATTACTATCGTAAATAAGATTGGCAAGGACCCAGCGGGTGAGTCATCAGCGATAGGAAAGCTTGTTCAGCATGCAGTGTTTACTGCAACTTAAGTGATGATAATGGTGACAGATAGCTGGCATCTTCTTCTATATTGTCCAACAGGCTATTAAAATCTTCTTAGGACTTCAACTTTGTTTAAAAATATAGTCTTACTGAAAATACCGAGTTAGACATTCCGCACTAAAAAGGTTTTTTTTTTTTAATAAAATTTAAGTGACAAATTGTATTTACTGGAAATGAGACAATCCATCTGCATCCTCAGGGGTTACAACACATCAGCATTCTGATTCTCAACCAAAGATAAATGAAGATGTTTATAGGCCACAGCATCCACTTACCATTAAGTCGACTGCGTGCTCGTTTGTCACCTAAATGAGACACATACACCTTTGTTATTCTAAAAAAAGTACGGCCCATCTGATTGTTAGTGGCTGCTGCAGTCAAATACTTTGTTACCTGAGAACAAGATTAAATGCCTCACAGTCTACAATAACATTAGCTCTCTATTACCCTTGATTCTGTAACAGCTTTTTCAGCATTTCGGCTTTCTTGATTTCATGGCAGAAATATGTATTAGAGTAGCATCTATCTGACGAACTTCAATGAGTAAATTGTAATTAGGATATCTGGGCACCTTATAATTTTAAAGACATAGTCGGCTGCGTTTTTTGACAACCCGAGGTGTTAAGCGGAATAACGTCTACGATGAAAACAGTTTTAATACTATGTTTATTTTTTATAGATTTTACTAATAGCAATCAAGTCAGGTAAACTTTATTGAGTTTTTTATTTGTCTGTTACCTAGTATAATGTAATGTCCTCCAGATCGAATTTCGGTCAGGGCGGCCCGTCTCTACGGAGACTAGCCATCTGCGCTCAGGATTATGGTATCCGAGTGTTTGCACAGGTGGACTCTCTATTCCGTCACTCTCGTAGTCCAATAGGCCAGTAATCCAATACGTCCGGAGATCAAAAGTGAGAAATCAGACACAGAACCAATGCCTTTACTCGCTTTCCGAGGCACGGAAGTGAAACACCAGCAACTTTCTGGCTCCGGACTGCTACTTAGAATTTCTTGACATTCGGGTGCAGAGTTTTTTTTTATAGAATAAGGGTGACAACGAGCCGCAGTCCACCTGATGATAAGTCGACGTTGAGGCACATAGACATTTTCGTTGATTAAGAATCAGAATGCAGATACGTTGTCATCGCTGTCTCCGGTTCTCTTCACTCACCATGCGAATTACAGCACCTTTAAGCTGCTACTTATGCTGGTATTCTGTCAGAGTGTAACTTTTCCCAGCCAACCCTTTCGCGCTATAACCATAATATAGCTGCAACGTAGCTCTACCTCGTGTAGGCATTGAAGCCCATACACCCCACTATGAGGTAGAGGAGGAGGAATCGAATTAATAGGAAGCCTATAAAATATAATAACACCTTCGTAGAATATCAATATTTTAATTACATCCTATTTCGAGAATATGTATCTGACAGCACACACTGATAGAGTGTGACGTACCAACTGCTCATAACAGCCTCATAAATGCCTTTGGCCAACGTGCATCATATTAAGGCTATAACTTTACTTTCATAAGCAACAAAGACCATCAATATGATTTATTCTTAATTTTATTGCTTATGTTTTTTTATCCTATTGCGCCTACCATGAGATTACCACAGTATAATATATGGATTTATAGACTGTGATATTACTACATCGAAACTTGAAAACAAAAGTATAGAAGTATAGAACGGTGATGACTTATGGATCTGACACGTCTTCCTTCTTTGGCCAAATGAGGAAGCTCTAGATCGCTAAGCGAGCTATGGAAAGAGCTATTTTCGGAGTTTCTCTGCGTGATACAATTAGAAATGAAGATATTCGCAGTGGAAACAAAGTAACCGATGAAGCTCAACGGATTAGTACTGTGAAGCAGGTAAATATATACATAAGTAGGAATGGGCCGGCCACATAGCTCGAAGAACTGACATCCGAAAGGAAGAAGAAAAAAGAAAGTAAGGAAGGTTCTCGAATGGCAACTTCGTACCGGTAAGCGAAGTGTAGGACGCCCCCCCCCCCCCCAATAAATTGAATTGACGACCTGGTAATATACACAGGAAGTCGATAGATGCAAGTGGCTCAGGACTGTGCGTTGTATCGTTCCTTGGGGAAGGCCTATGTTCAGCTGTGGACTTGTGAAGGGCTGTAATGATGACTGTAAATAATAATATCACTAGTTGATTGGGAGAGAATGGTAAAAGGTATTTAGATCGACCTCTGTAACCCTTTTATTGAGGGTGAAAGCAATAAAGCATAATAAATAAATAAATAAAGACGACAAAGTAATTTCATTATGGTAGTATAATTATATGTGGTAGAGCCACGCTGCAGCTATATTATGCTTGTAGCATGAATGGGTTGGCTTGACCGGGGAAGGACCACGCTCTCACAGAATACCAGCGTAAAATAGCAGCTTAATGCTGCTGTGTTTCTATGGTGAGTGTAGAGAACCGGATACAGTTTTACTAGGAATTTCATCTTAGTCCTCAGGAGTGACAAAGTATCTGCATTTTGATTCTTAATCGAGGTTAAATGTATATATCTATGGGCCATAGCATCCACTTACCATCAGATGGAATGTGTGCTCGTTTGTCACCCTTATTCTATAAAAAAAAACAACAGTAAAATAATATTATTAAAATAACAATTTTGTCCCAGTCGTTGACACTTCCATATCTGTATTCAATGTATACAATCGTCAGTATTCATCGTATTTAAACTCATCGTAACCACGCGTTGCGGTAACCATACTTTTTTCACCTCGTACAAATCTTTGAGTTTTGCTGGAACGTGACACGCAAACGAAATTAATCGATATGTTTATAACATAACACTAGTGTTACGACCCGTCGACGGTCTAATAAAAACTTCCATTGCTATACTGAGCTGATTTTATCAAGCAGGCTTAAAGAGTATTTCCGTAACAGAATAAGAATTAT
Source organism: Parnassius apollo (assembly GCA_907164705.1). NCBI lineage: Eukaryota > Metazoa > Arthropoda > Insecta > Lepidoptera > Papilionidae > Parnassius > Parnassius apollo. Next base: position 7,959,815 of record CAJQZP010000117.1, read on the forward strand.
TAAAGTAATTAAAAAATACCAGTAAGATGAAGAGAGTATATGAGCTGATAATTTAGTTAAAGAGACCGATAACCCAGGAAAAAATAGTATCTAAATTTTCTTTAATTAATTATTTATAGAACGTGATCCTTCCTCGGTCGAGCCGCCCCGTTCAATGCTACAATTAATTATATAGCTGCAACATGGCTCTACCACGTAAGTTCGTTTTTCACTTTAATTATTTTTTTAAATCTTGACAAACATCACTTACTACACATATCGACCCGACACGATATGGTCGGCCATATACGCCGACAGTGTTAACAAACCCGACAGTAATCGCCGGACGATCTCATCTACATATTATTATTGGCCCATACTATCTTTTGTATGATAAAATTCCACTTGTTTTGCTCGTATCAAATTTGTTGTGACGCATAATCAGAACATTAACGGAGTTTATGGGGTTTTTGATGCCTTTAATGTGTTTTATTTTGTTTTTAAGGATAAATAGATTTCTTTTTGAGTACTAACGATCCGCCATGGCGTCGTCTGGGTGGGGTCTATTAATGCGACGTAATTTAGATTTGAGATAGTCATAAAAAAACAATTAATTTATCAAATTATTAATTTATCGAGAAAAAATACATTATATTATACGTGGTAAAGCCCCACTGCAGCTATATTATAGTTGTAGCATGAATGGGTGGGCTCGACCGGGGATGGACCACGCTCTCACAGAATACTAGCGTAAAATAGCAGTTTGATGCTCGTATGGCGAGTGTAGAGATCTGGAGACGCTTTTTTGCTAGAAAGTGGCGTCACTGATAAGCCGCGTACGGCGGAGTGACAACAGCACCCTGAGGATGGTGGCAGATGATCCACACGTGCGGACAATGTCCGAATACTTATAATCCTAAAATTGAATTATTATAGTACTGCTAACCCTCTTACTATTACAATTAATTACTAACCCTTTTGGATCTATGTTGTTCGAAAATAAAGTGAAAAAAATTTGGAAACGAGGCATTCCATGTTAGTCCTCAGGGGTGACAACGCATCTGCATTTTGATTCTTAATCGAGGATAAATGTAGATGTCTATGGCTACAGCATCCACTTACCATCAGGTGGACTGTGTGCTCGTTTGTCATCCTTATAAAATTCTCTAATTTTTTTTTGGATAAAACATAGACCAGATCACTCCTGGTGTTGCTCTTCATCTGTTCCAGAAGGTACATAACAATTCACCTGTACGACATTTCGAGGATTAGCACCCGCAAACTGGCAGACAGACAGACAGACAAAAATTACGAAAACGATTGTTCGTGTCTTCTTGGTAAGCAAATAAACCCCTTAGCAAAATAAATGGCGGTCATTTCGATACCACAGACAGATACCTCAATATATGACTATAGATCAATAAGAAAGTGTAAGGACAATAAAGTAATAAGAAAGTTAAATCTGCATGTGCTGCATCATACTTAATAGCGGATAGGGATTTCACTACTAGCTGATGGCAGTATCACCTTTTTTAATCACTATTACATCCCTTAACAGTCTACGGCTGAACTTGAAACTTGAACGGAACGGCCTCTCCCAAGAAATGCCACAAAATCTTCCTGTACGACATATCATGTCTCACCGCATCTAGTAGTGGGCCGCCTTACACTTGATATAAGAGGCTGCCACTCATACCACCACCACCACTACCACTCAACCTTTCTTCACGGCGGTTTTCGGATTTTTTGAACTATATATCCGGCCCATTGCCACTACAGTTTTCTAATCCTTTAATCTATATCGGTTTTTCTTGTTCTAATTCTCAATATTAAGTTTATTCCGTAGAATAACCCCAAACATAGCCTCTTCAAATTTCGCTGAGTGATCTTGAGCTTTCATATCCAAACAAACACAAATCCAAATAAACAAACGGTCAAGAATTATATCGATTCACATGTAAAGGTACACGAGTAAGGCTGATTCAATCCAATATGAATTAAACTGTAATTATATAACATAGCCTTGATGTACCACGTGATTGTAGTTGAAGGAAAATATCGTAAGGTATATATCTGGGAAACTACTTCTTTCACCAAGCAGCCCTAATGTTTTCCTATCTGAAGAATAATTACAAGCTGTGAGGCATTCTATTTTATTCCTCAGACCAAACTAAGACGACCATCTTATTTTCCAGTAGTCATTTAGCATCTAGATCAGAATATCAGTTCATGTGTCACTACACTGTGATAAAAAACTAATTTCTGAAGAATGAGATAGATCGGTCAAATCCTGTAACTGGCTCAGGCTCTTTCACATTCGTTTAAAAAAAAAGCAATAAGCTAATAAGTTGGTTATATTCCCGTTTATCACTCTAAGCTGAAAATTCTTATACTTAGATGGAACCCACGACCTTATTTTTGATCTATCTTTAAAGCTAATGCTATTTGTGAACGAAAAAAGGATGCTAAAATATTATGTCTGCTAATTGTTATAAAATTACATTTATTTAATCATACTTTTTTATTAAATATTACTCTATGGAATTATCTCTCTACTTTTATTAGTAGAAATGGTTTGATATCTAAATAAGTTCCAGGTAATCTCGTATCGTTCTGAATCATTTGCGTTAAGTAACATTTAGATAATGTGTCGTGTAGGTTTTACGTCTGTGAGATTATGGTGTGCCTGATAATTGGAATAAATATTAATCACTACGCCTCCACTGTTACATCTCGCTGTAGGCTGAAGTAAGTGCTCAATATGAGGTCAACAATAATTCATTCACGTGTTGTTTGCTTAGAGGCGTTCTTTTATTATAAAGTTAAATAGTGTAGATTTTTAATATATAACTCGGAATAAAAAATGACACTTAAGATCTGAAAATTGTGACAAATAAGATATAATCTTATACTTGTAAAATATATTTGTGTTAAGGATTTTTTAAATGTAGCGAATAGCCAATATGCTGAACAGAAGATTTTGTGACTATCAAGTCGAGATTACGTCAAACTAGTGATGCTGAGGGCAGAGGGACACCAGACAGCTTGATTTGGGTACTTACCTATTAAACTATTTTTGGATGCTTTCTTGCTATCGTTTGGACATTCTCATTAACTGCTAAAATAAAAGAGAGATTTCCCGCCGAGTAGTTTTCAATCCGGGGAGTGGTAAAAAGGATCTCCGGTTTTCTACATTCAGCACTTTAACCTCCCCCTCCCCATTCGTGCTGCATCCATAGCCAATACAGCTGGGCAGTGTGCTGTGCCGCGTGTTGCTATTTGTTCCTTCACTTACAATCAGTTGTACTGTATGCTCGTTTATTCTTCATTGTCGTCATCTACCTGCAGCAGTTCAGCAGCACAGGCTGTTTTTTCGGCACGCCACTTAGCTCGATCTTCAACTTTACCCTTACTTTTATAAGAGTAAATAAAATTATAGAACTTAACCTTATATCACTTTTTGGCACTTACTTCAGAAAGATTGCAGTCAAATAAAAGTATTTTAAGAATAAGGAATGATAACGTCATTAAGTAAACAGTATCTAAAGTTCTTTGTTAAAATTGAATATCAATACACAATATTTAAAGGCAAGAGCCTTTTACCTTAAAAAATTCTTCGCGGTTACAATAATATTTGTTGATCCATTACCATATGCTCTCGAATCGATCGTGCACCGCGACGTAAACAAGTGATACTCGATATACGTGAATAAACTGATCTTAATATGAGAAGTTTGCTTTGGAATAATTAAGGTCGGTTGCTCTCTCGCTGTAATTGGATTGTCGGTGCTCGATCACTTATAACTGCTTTTGTCGCTATGGAAAACAAATAATGACTTTAAGCCTGATTTCTTTAGTAAATTAAACAATATTGGCACTACTTCAATTTTAATTTTTTGAGAAAAAGGAAAAGGTATTACGAAACCATTTATACGTGGTACGGAGATTTTATACGTGGTAGAGCCATGCTGCAGTTATATTAGTAGTATAGTTGTAGCATAAATAAGTCGCCTCGACCGGGGAAGCACCATGCTCTTACAGAATAGAAGGGTAAAATAGTAGCTTAATGTTGTTGTGTTTCGTATGGTGAGTGTAGAGAACCGGAAACCCTTTTTACCGGAAACGAGGCATTCCAGCTTAATCCTCATGGGTGAAAACGCATCTGCATTTTGATTCGTAAGTAGATGTCTATGGATTACAGCAACCACTTACCTTCAGGTGGCCTATATGTTTGTTTGTAACCCTATCCTATAAAAAAACCAACGACTCGCTCTTTATTCGCACTTTTGCCATTTACAGTTAATGTGGTGCTAATAAAGGCAGGCGGCAGAGTTACCAACCTAAGCACGAATAGGCCGACGAGGTAGGGCCGCTCGTCTTTGAGGTGGTCCAGCAGCGCGTGCTGCAGGCAGCAGGTGGCAGGCGACAGACAGTTGGGCTACCAACATGAGCACGAGTAGTCCGGCGGGGTAGGGCCGCTCGTTGTCGAGGCGGTACAGCAGCATATGCAGCAGGTGGCAAGGCTACCAACTTGAGCACGAACAGGCCGCCCATAAGTGCGCAACGCATTCTAATGATTTGGATGATTTTTGAGTCGGTAATCTGACATGACCAGAGAGAAATCAAGCGCAGGACTACCAGGACTAGACTTATTATTGCTGCTTGATTGATGCTTTCCGAGGCACGGGGTGGAACACCGCCAGCTTTCTGACTACGGGCTGCTACTGAAAATTTCTTTGCTGAAAAACTTAATAAGTATTAGATTTTGGCCCAACCCAGGTGCTAAATATAGGTAATCCTATAGATGGCCTTATAGGAAGTGTGGATATTTGATATAGTGACCTCGCTTAGCAAGCAGGTTGAGGGTGGGTAAACGCAGTTCTTAATTTTTATTTGTAAAAACACTGCTGTTCATAAACTGGTTTCTTTTCCTCTAACGCCTTCTACGATATCCACGGGACGATATAGGGTAGTAGATAATTGTGCTGTTATATTTTTTAATAATTAATAAATCCATTAATTAATTATTAAAAAAATTAGGTTTAATACAGTAACAAGGCATACATGTGAGCTTCAATGTGACTACATAATGACGTCAGTGCGGTGCATGTGAACTTAACCTTTATTCGAAAACAAAAGCGAATGATTATCAGGCCGTACGTTCACTAATTCATTCATTAGCTGCAACCTTGACTCGATTGAGATGAACGTGTAATAAAACAAAAGCGCAATTAAATCTCTACACCCCCGGAATCGAGCCCACTAACCATCATGTATCAGGTCACAGTGAATACAATGTATTTAAACTTGTTAATAGATACGTCTTAATTAATGATGTCTTTTTTCACGCTAGACTGTGCATGTGTGCAAAATTACTTTCAATATCTATTAAGTAATAAGCCTAAAGTGACACTAGTCTTATGGTTAACGAACATGACTGTTAACTCAAAAAAAACATGGGTTCGAATTATTGAAGCGTGCGCGGCGCGGTGCCTCTAATAGTATGTTTTACATACTATTAGAGGCACCGCGAAGAAAATCTATGTGACAATGCAGGACGCGTGGAAGAATGCAACCCTGGATCCTTCACTGCTGGTCGTATGAGGATGCTCAAGGTCGCTCAGCGAGCTATGGAGAGCCCTATGCTCAGGGGTTCTCTGCGTGATAAACTTAGAATTGAGGCTACCCGCAGTAGAACCAGAGTGATTGACGTAGCCCAACGGATTAGTAAGCTGAAGTGGCAATGGGCCGGTCATATAGTTCTAAGAATCGACAACCGATGGGGAACAAAGGTTCTCGGATGACAGCCTCGTACCCTGTAGGCGTACCCCCACTAGATCAAGTGGTGACCTTGTAAAACGTCATCATCATCATCATCATTACAGACCTTCAGAAGTCCACTGCTGACTCGTGATCCCCCAAGGAATGCCACAAAGTGCGATCCTGAGCCGTATGCATCCGTCGACTTCCTGCATGTCTTTCCAGAGGAGATTGATAGAAACAATCGATTGAAGAGATGGGGAGCAGTCCTGATAACGACTCATCATAATCATTTCCCCTCCCCTTCCCCTTACATGTCCTATACTGAAAATAGGTCGCACCCACCGATTTGCTCATAGTAATATTTTACCATAGTTGCCATATAATATTGTCGTGTCACCTACATTCATTGACTTCCTGCATCTCTGACCTGGTCGACACTCCATTGAGTGGGTGTTTGCCCTACACTCCGCTTACTGGTACGAAACATCGATTGTAGTTTTTATACGTGGTAGAGCCACTATGCAGCTATATTATGGTTCTATCACGAATGGGTCGGCTCGATCGGGGCAGGATAACGCTCTCACAGAATACCAGCGTAAAACAGGAGCTTAATGCTGCTGTGTTTCGTATGATGAGTGTAGAGAACCGGAGACTCTTTTTTACTGGAGATGAGGCATTACATTTTAGTCCTTAGGGGTGACAACTGACAACGGATCTGATTCTTAATTGAGGATAAATTTAGATCTCTATGGGCCACAGCATCCACTTATCATTATGTGGACTATGTACTCATTTGTCACCCTCATTCTATAAAAAAAGTTTCGTCGAGTTATATGGTCGGCCGATTTATTACAGAGCTATACCGTCAACCGTAACCAGCCCATCAAAAGTCCACAGCCATACATAGGACTCCCTCATAAATTGCCTCTTAAGGGAATTTTTGCCAAAGTCATCACGCTTGGCAAGTGGAATGCCCATGAGCTGCAGCAAATCCCTTACGATAAAGGTACCATAAGTTCGTTTTTCTCTCCTTAATTTTATTTAGAAAAAAAACTATAATGCAGAAAGGCCAGATCCAGCAGTGGACTTTTTGCAAACTGATGAGAGGTGGAGAAAAGCAATGAAGTAACTAAAATGTTAAATTTAGGTATAGGGCCAAAATTCTAATTAGACCTGTCGAAATGAAAATTGGTATATATATATATATATATATATATATATATATATATATATATATATATATATATATATATATATATATAGAATAAGGGTGACAAAGCAGTAGATCCACTAGATGGTAAAAGGTTGCTGTGGCCCATAGACACATACATCTAACATTGATTAAGAATAGAAATGCAGATGCGTTGCCACCCCTAAAGACTGATTTAGAGTGCCTCATTTCCAGTAAAAGTGGTCTTCGGTTCTTTACACCAACCACATGGAACTCAACAGCATTAAGCTGCTAATTTACTTAACGCTATGCTGTAAGGGCGTGGTCCATCTACGGTCGAGCCGACCATCAGCTGTAACCAGCTGTAACCATGTTGCTAGCTGCAGCGTAGCCTACTACATACATATTTATGATGGAGTAAACATACTAGTGTGAAGCTATCGAACGGATTTGAATATCATCCAAAAGACTATAAATCACCAAAAGCACTTTTCGAAGGGTCTGGCTGGATTTAAAAAGGCTAATGATGTTGATGACGACATTTAGTAAATAAAGTAGGTATTACATAAACTACGGAAGCTTTTGTAAACTGTGTAAAAGCTTAAGTATTTATAATAGTGTTTATCGACATTTTGTTGGTTAATTACTGTTCTTAATCGTCTACTTGTAGGTTATCGATATATATTAACACAACAATTAATAAACATAACATAACCCGTGAATCATCGCAGCAGCTTGGGTCGAATTTCGTAAGTTAACCTCGCGCCCACGCGACGCGGGCGAACCCTAGTTATTGTTGCCTGAATGAGATTAGAGTAGTACCAGCCTCGACGTAACAAAAGTAAATTAATCAAAACGCGCTCTGACTCACCGGCAATGAATCGGTGACTGATAATGCCTGGATATGGAAATGGAGTGATTTTATGATATTATTCTAAGCAATCTCTACGGAGTAATAGCTAACTTACGTACTCATGCGAAGTTCTCAATTGTTGTGTCAAGATAATATAATTTTGGAATAATTATTATTACTGGTACGTAAAGTACTCTGCATGATACTAATTTAATATTACTCTGTGAATGACGGTGCTGGTTACATAATTACTCATGTTATTTATAAATATATTATATTCTTGAATTTATTATGTGTTAAATAGTATAACATGAAAATTAAATGTAAATAAAATACAACTTATAAACAAATAAAATTAAAGCATAAATATATCTAATTATCATAATAAATAAATTAAAGGAAAAAGTGTTTTACAAAATTATACGGTACGAAAAGCTTAACTTAGTTAAAAGTACTTGCTAAGTGTCCGGTGTCTGCTGGTAGCGTGCCCAGAAGACTGGCTGAGTTGCCTCGCTGTATTGCGAGGCTAATCCGCTGAACAAAATATCTTCCAACTTTTGGGTCACCATAGACATTGACAAGGAATGATTTTTTTACAAACGTCTTGCTTCAGGACCCCATGGCCCCAGCGTTTCTACACCAAACGGCAAAAACATGTATCCCCATCTGAGGGCTGCATATTTGCTCCAGCTTGTTAGACTTGGTATCAACAGCAGCCGCGCCTACTTTCTGTGCAGTCGTCACAAGATGTGAAAAAAATAAAATAAAATAGTAAATTAAATTCTGCAATATGATGTTGTGACCAGGATGAAGAAAGGAATGCTTCGGTGGTTTGGTCATGAGGAAAGAATGAACTAGGAAAGAGTAACAAAGCAAATTTATGTTGCAGAAATGAACGGCAGAGTCGGAAAAGGACGTCCTAGGCGAAAGTTTATCGACCAAATTGGCGGTATATTGAAAATGGGCCAAATTAGGAGTACCCTATATCTGTAGACATAGGTATGTGGAGGAGGCGACAGAGATATGTCAGGATCGTGCCAAATGGAAGTCTCTGCCTACCCCTGTGTGTGACAGGCATGAGTGCTTATGTTGTTATGTATATGTAAAATAAAATAGTTTAAGTCATAGTAGTATTTTTGTTGTCCTATATAAAAAAAAGTTAAAGAACCTTATTTCCTTTTTGTAATTTCGATAGACACGTGTTCTCATTACGCCTCAAGGTCATATGCTGATGAAACCGGTCAATTTTTATAGTTTATAAATTAAAGTAAATATTAATGAAAGAAGTACACGTGTCTATCGAAATCACAAAAATGGGAATATACGTGGTAGTGCCACGCCGCAGTTATATTACGAGTATGAATGTGGCACAAATAGGTTGGCTCGACCGAGGTAGGACTATCTAAAGAATTCCAGCGTAAAATAGCAGCTTAATACTGCTGTGTTTCGTATGGCGAGTTTAGAATACCGGTGACCCATTTCACTCAAAAATTAAAACCAATTTTAAAAAAGAATGCCGCATTATTTTCTGAAGTCGCTGTTAAGGCAAAGTGTATTGAAGAATCAAAACCTCGACTTAAACCGTGGTAGCTTGGAGGATAAGCTCATGCCGCAAATTTTACACTACATGAGAAACCTTAGTTTGATTCTCGCAAGCTACAGAGAAATTAGTAATTGCAATGTTAAGTGATGATTTACCACATGCTCGGTGGTGAAGGAAACTTGCATATCTGAAGAATAAATTTTTTTGAGAACGGTTATTTTGCATTAAGTGTGTATGTATGTATTATAATGACGTCTTAATAGTTACATTGATGTATTCGTCCTGTTTTTTTTCACCCTTAGGGATAGAATATTTTCTTCAAACAAAAGACACAAACGCGTCGAATATAAAACTGACTTGGTTCTAAAACTCGGTTAAAAATAAATTTAAAAACGATTGACTCATGCACTGCAATCCCAGTAGTAAGTGCATATTGCCTGATCAGATATCGTTTGTTTGCTAACGTGCTGTTGAACCTGTGTTGAACCTTGGTCGGGTTTGGAACGCGCCAGCCTCGGTCGCGCTCCGTTCAAAGTACAAACAAAGCGCCGGACGCTTGCCACTGAGCGCCACCACTCGTAATTTTAAAAAAATATTGAGGGCTGTCGGCCAAGTTGTATCACTATTATTATGTAAATTAACGTCTATCATATATTCTATATTTTAATCAAATTGTGATCCCTTAATTACGATTATATTTGTTTACATTTAATACTTTTACTTCAACTGTTCCAAAAGTTTGGACAAAAAATAGAGTTTAACAAGAAGTTGAAGTAGAAAATACACACACACACACACACACACACACACACACACACACACACACACACACACACACACACACACACACACACACTCACACACACACACACACACACGCACGCACGCACGCACGCACACACGCACGCTAGCACGCACCACACGCACGCACGCACGCACGCACGCAAGCACGCTCGCACTACGCACGCACGCACGCACGCACGAACGCACGCACGCACGCACGCACGCACGCATGCACGCACGCACGCACGCACGCACGCACGCACGCACGCACGCACGCACTCACGCACGCACGCACGCACTCACGCACGCACGCAAGCACGCTCGCTCGCACGCACGCACGCACGCACGCACGCACCACCCACACACACGGGGCGATATATATATATATATATATATATATATATATATACATTACTTCTTTTATATTCAACTTTCAACATGCACGCCCCCAGGAGACCCATCGCACAGGCTCCTGTTTCCCATAACAACTAAATATGCTTCGTATACTTTACTATATACTTTACACAGGATAAAAATTCATGTAACAATTACTACAGTGTGTGGGAGAAATAAATGTTTATTATTATTATTCAAAATAGAACTCTCCTCAACTCATCAGAATATTTTTTAAATATGTTATGTTCAGTGATAATTCTGTATCACGTTATCCAATTTAACTAATAGTGCGTTATACCGGAAGAAAGTTACAGCAAGATTTAACATAAAAGTTTTAAATATGTGAAATAGTAGGCGGTTGGCTGAATGTAATTTCATTAACAGTTCTAAAAAGGACCAAATTATTTTAAAATATCGCAAAAATTTATTTTAAATGTGGAATTTGCAATACCGGTAATGTTTACTTGGTAAACCGAGAAGCCAGTGCACTCCATGACGTAAAAGAGATGACAAATAAACAAGCAACGCAAATGTTGTTTGGAATGTTTAAAATTCAGTTTACCCGAGCATTCTTCTTTCTTAAGTCGATTAGCCTGAAGTGATTGAGGTCGGTGTCTCTAATTTATGCCAACAAATGTTTTTGTGCGTTTGCAGAGTCGATTTTTCTCTTTGAAAGCAATGAACTTACCGTCCACAGAGTATATACATTCATTTCGTAAAATATAGAGATATTGTCTTTAATTTATAATACAGCCACTTCCAATTTCAATAATATAAATATTATTTCAATGATAAAAAAGATGAGGAGCCCATAATATTATTTTTAATTTATTAGGATCAACAAACAGTTTACACAATATTTATTAATCTAAAATACATTCACTACAAAAAATGTATTAATAGTGCAACCAACGCCGTCGACCACCAATTACTATTAACAAATGTTGAGATTGAGAATAGCGTACAATTTTTTTCATCTAATACAATGATTGTGTTTTCAAATAACACAATAATAAAGAAAAATAATAATTATTGTAATAACCAATTACACAAACTCATTCTCCTCTGAGTACTGAAAGTAATTCTTTTTTTATAAATACCCACCTTGTGAGCAAAAATGTCAGTATTATTGAAAGTATTATTATAACAATTTAACAACATATGTATAGGGGATCTTTTACCTACGTTGGTTCGACACTTATTAGTAAAAAATGTCACGAACTCTGCGACACAATGGCCTATATGGTACTCTGTATTGTATCATCTTATCTAGTTCTATACTATCGTACCTATTATGACGGATATTATATAGTAATATAGTTTGAATCTGTTGACGTCTGGATTCTAATTTTAGTAAGTTATATTCGACCAGCAGTTGATAGTAGGGTAATTTCGTCGTCTGCACTTGTAATTTACACTACGCAAAAACTTTTTCTGAATGGATTCTATTTTATCTATATATTTACTGTAATACGAACACCAAACAGCTACCGCATATTCGAGTTGTGATCTTATTAAAGATTTATAAAGATGCAAATAAGTCAGAGGTTTCTTAAAGAGGTTCCTGTGGCATAATAAATACAATATCAAAGTAACAAGTTACAGCTTTATACTTGAACAGGCTTTTTATTATTCTAAAAAGCTTTGGAGCAGATAATTAATTCATAATATTTTTGTCTATCGCTGACCACTTAATAAATCAGCACTTAAAATTACAATTAACAATTTCATTTGTATCGGCTGGCATCAAGCCCGGTTGCTTGCGTTCTGTGAAACTTACAGCGAGTGCTTAGACCCTGTGCTACCAAAGTTCACTATAATTTTGAAAAATTAAATAATAATACTATTAATACAATCCTAATTTCATACTGTACATCCATAGCTGTGTAAGTCACGACTTAATTATGTTAGTTACTAACCTAAGAAATTTGAACGATAAGTTAAAAAATACGTATATTACGAGTACATTATTTGGCATATACCAGTACCAAGTTTTAAAAAATATTAGGCAATCCAAATAAAAAAATTGGAGGACTTTGGCTGCCACTACCTGTCAGCATCAGTTGCGTGCAATGCCACCAAATGTTCACTCTGATGCCACTCAATTTAGTTTAGAAAGAAATTTTACTTTTTTTTAAAGTATTGTCGCGAGTAACTTAGTTTTATCATCATTTTAGTGTTTGTTTTTAGATTTTAGAAACGAAATAGCAATTCTGCACATAATATACACAGTTGCATGAATGCAGTTACGTAATATACAAGGCAAGTCTTAGCCACCACAACAAAAACCACTTATGATGTCACTACAGTGCGAATTCAATCTAATTCTATTTTCTTTAACGCGCAAAAAATAAGAAGCAAATTTGGACTCAAAGTATCTATAATATACTGTGAAACATATCTAACACAAAAAATGGAATATGCGTACACTCGCACAGCTCATCGTCTCACAGTCAAGAACATAAGGCAAGCAGACCTCACCCCGGTCGCGCCCTCCATCACATTAACATGTGACACATTGTACTGTCAATCACTGCGAAACACGCGCTGCTGTACCACCGGTAATCTACATACAGATGACTTGAGTGCGAAAATGGAAAACCCTACGACTTTGGCAATAAACTTGGCTGACAAAGAATGACAAAGGTTATTCAAAATGAGCTAAAATTATACAATTACGTAGTAGTAGTAGGTACCTGTAGGTACTTTAGCATTACAATTGCGGATTTTGCATTTTTTATCATAATCGTCATCACCATCACCGTCGTCATTGTTCATCTTCATCGTCATAGTAGGCATCATCGCCATCATCATCATCATAATTATCATCATCATCATCACAGCACATCGAATGTCCGCCGCTAAACGTAGCCTCCCCCCTATAGAATGTCTAGTTGCGGGATAAATTGCCAACCTTGGCAGGCGCGTGATAACAGATTTTTAGTTAGTCGTTATCAGAAAGATGTTTTACCTTTCTTAAAACCCCGAGTTGACATGAGCTTTTTAAAGAGAAGTAAAAATGGTAAATAAACATACGATCCATCTTATGATTAGAGAACGCGATTAGTGAATCAAAATGCAGATGCGTTTCTACCTTTGAACTTACTTAAATTACACGACACTTTATCTATAAAAAGATTTGGTGATCCTTTTTAAGGATAACTTGTCATATAGTTTAAGTATTACCTACCGTTATTATAGTTTGATAACGAAACACAACAGTATTATACTGCTTTTTTACGCTGGTATTCAATTCAAATGTGTGAGACATCCATCGGTCGAGCACACTCACTGATGATGCAGCCAAATTTTATTAATTACAGCATATACCCGTAATAATATAAAAGTCCACATCTGAACATAAGTGTTGACTGCAGATTTGTAATAGCTGCCTTGGTTGTAGGTGTACGTAGTATAGGTGGTAGAGCCACGCTGCAGCTATATTGTGGTAGTAGCACGAATAAGTCGGCTCGACCAGGGAATGACCACGTTCTCACAGAATACCAGCGTAAAATAGCAGCTTAATACTGCTGTGTCGTATGGTGAGACCTTTTTTTTCTGAAACCGAGGCATTCCATCTTAGGCCTCAGGGGTGACAACGCATCTGCGTTTGGATTCTTAATTGAGGATAAATGTCTCTATGGCAGGAAACTCAGGATAATCTCTATGGACCACGCCATCCACTTACCATCGGGTGGATTGTGTGCTCTTTTGTCACCCTAATTTTATAAAAAAGGTAGACGGCAACCGCTATCTTTTTACAAAATAGGGTAGACGAATGAGGACACAGTCAAATAATCCACGTGAAAATAGTCCACGTGATGCTGTGGCCCATATGCAACTATCGTCGATTGAGAATCAAACGTCAGTTGCGTTTGTTACCCCTGAAGACTAAGAGGAAATGCCTAGTTTCCAGTAAATATGGTGCACCATAAGAAACACAGCATCATTAAGCTGTTATTTTAGGCAGGTGTTCTGTGAAATCGTGATCCTACCCCGGTCAAGGCAACCCATTCGTGCTGCAAGCATAATATAGCTATAGCATGGCTCTACCACGTAGAAAAGTATAACGTATTTTGAGTTCTTATTACGAAGCTGATGCTGCCCATCTTCTGCTTAACTTCCTTTTGATTAATGTAAAAATGTATGTTATATTAATTTGCAGGCTAATGGAATTAAAGTTTTATTAGCTTCCATCTTCATGCATTGTTTCTACTTGTACCAAATGATCAACAGAGTATAAATAAAAAAATATCACGAAGTAATATTTTAATTTCAAATTACATGACCACCGTTTTGTTATACCGGTCGCCTGTGATTTAATATTTGACTAATCAAAAGTGGGCTGCGCGATCATTAAAATAACGCGTTCAAACCCGAAAAAATGATTTATATTTCTTATTAATTACAATTGCGCACAAACGTATTGTGTGCAATCAATAAAACAATCGACCTTTTGCTATACTGGGAATCACAATTGCAAAGCGTTACACAAAACGATTACGACACGACTACGATTTGCTTCGAAATAACAGTTTTAAATGACGTAATGCTTACGTTATAATAGTTTTTCACCAAGCCCCAATCAAAAGTCTAGCGTTTTCCATAACATACGCTTGTATATATCAAGAATTCCAAAGTTATAACAATTTCTGTACATATACCTAACAATTTATATACATATTCGAAAAAAAGTAAGAGATAAAACACCGTGATTGTGAGTGACATAAAAAAAACCCCATTCACTGCCCTTGTTTGTTACTTTGTTACAATTGTTTTTTTTTTTTTTAATGGCAAAGAAAGAAACAACACTTATTTACCATTTGTGCGGTAATATCAAAATCAATAATTTAGCTAAAGTTTCTTCAAAAGTAAAAGTTACACTATGATTTAAACTTCTCTCTATGGCACAGGGCTTCTTATTTCTGAAAAGGTTGTAAATCGATTCCGTCCCGCTTCTTAGTTCCGTTCCATAATTTCGTAATTTAACCAAATTTTGAATTTTAGAACAATTTCAAAAAACTTATCGTATCGCTGTCGTCCCATCTAAACAAACTGTATAATATTGATATACTAAAGCACAGAATAAAGCCAGCGACCTCGAGATATCGCACCGACTCATCTTAGATAGGCCACGTTTCAAAACGCAATCGCAACGAAACTCATTTGCCACATCAATCTAAGCCTACACAGGATTAAATATTTACTAGAATATTTGTATCGCACTAGCATTACACATAGCTTTATGATGAAACGTTTAAATGAATTCGAAATATTTGCATTCGTACTGTAACTAAATAAAATTCAATTTTTCGATGTAAGAATTACAAAATTTGTTCCCAACAATATTTTTGGTTTAGTGATCCACGCCTAAATTAGCAAATCAGAACACTTCGACACCAACCGTCCACACATAATGCCCATCACAGACAATTTTATCAAAAACTGTTTATCATAATCACTTAAAATTTGGCACAGATATGTAGTATGGTAGAGTATATAAACAAAGTTGAAATACAGGCAGCGCGGCGAGCGCTTCCTTGACACAAAACCTTCTCAGAAATGAGACCACGAATTGGTCTCGTTTCTAGTAGCAGTAGTACCTAGCTAACCTGCACCTTCTTGGTAAGTTACAATGGAAACAATACTCTTCGTGTCACTTATACATATTAAGTTTGAGTGCAAGAAAAAATGTAAATTAACCGTTAAACGTAAACTATCAGGGACTCACTGCTGAACTATATCTTTACATTTATCTTTGACATTAATATTGTCATTCAGGCTGAATTTCGTTCACGTTGGCCAATCTCTAGACTAGCCATCTGCACAAGACGGACATATAGTGCACGAGTGTGTGTGCAAGCACGGATGCACTCTCTATTCTCTTACTGTAGTAGTCCAACGGGACGGTAATTCGACACGACCGGTGAGATCTACTACGGCAAACATGCTTTCCGAGGGAAATTAAAAGATCGCCACTACCTGATTCCGGACTACTGCCGAGAATTTCTTGAAAGAAAAGCCCGTTTCATCCTGCGTACACTCTTTCTATTCTTCTTTATCATTAATTATTTTTTATTTTATAGAATAAGGGTGACAAACGAGCATACGGTCCATCTGATGGTAAGTGGATGCTGTGGCCCATAGACATCTACATTTATCCTCGAATTACGAATCAAAATGCAGATGCAATGTCACCCGTGAGGACTAAGATGGAATGCCTCGTTATTATTAAAAAATGGTGTCCAAATTTCTACACTCACCATACGAAACAGTATTCAGCTGCTAGTTTATATTATGATAAAATTTTGATAAAAATGTATATTTAAATAAGAATTTTTTTTACATTCTTTGGGGGAGGCCTATGTGCCTATGTGCCATATATATGACACGCTATGGGGAGGCTATGACAGCAGTGTAAAAGGATTTAATGATGAATCATCACGATTTCGATATTAGCAAATTTGATAAAACATAAGTTTAAATTTATATCGTGACGTCTTCTATTACCCGCATTTATCGTAAACCATGTTTTTAAACCGATTACTAGCATTTCCCAAGGTTGTCTCATACGACACCCTTTGGGCAAAATGTGGCGAAGAGCTCTTTTCACCCGCTGTCATACGGTTAAATTTGTTTGACAGATAATCCATTCCGATAAACATATGAGTATTAAAGCATTAACATAAGCAGGTGAAGGGCATATTATTCGTTAGCATTGTCCTCACTCAGATCGTGAGTGTTTAATTCAATTTTCAAAATGGTATGCAAATTTTTGTATTGAGAAAATGATATGTTAATATCGGAACTTATTTGGGACTGTACGTTGCTGATTACCTGCCCATTATTCAGTATTTTTTAAACTATATTTTCCCTACACTATAATTTTTTTTAATTGATTAAAACTAATTTTACGGATTTTATCGCGTTTATTTTACTTTTAATTACTTTTATTTTTAATTCCCGACGTTTCGGGCGCTTTCAATAATCAATGTGTAGTGTTCGCGTAAATATAAGAAATCATTATGTAAACCATTTTTTTAATATTTAAGTAGGATTATACTATAAGGCAAAGTAACACATTTATAAAATAAAGTAAAAAATCTGCCATTGACTTTTTGAATTACAATACTGATCCAATAATGGAACATTGGGAACATATGCTGATGTATTTTCTTTGTAGAGAGAAGTAAAGGAGACAAAATAAAAGCTCGATAAGTATTAGTTTAGATAAATTTATTAAAAAATATTTAAACTATATTAAATGTTGTAATATTACGGCGTTGTATGAAATTCTTCTGAGCATTTAGCATGCAAAGCAACCGCACATTTGTCACATTTTTTTCGTAGTATTTTTATGACACAAACCACATCGACTCTGCTTACCGTTATTCATTATATCCTGAACAAGTGGTCCTTTCGATCTAATCGAATGCTTAAATTGACCCGTTTTATGACAGCTAATAAAGATTTGGGTACATGCTTCGCTTTTGTTGTCGTGCCCTTGGATAATGTGCTGTCATTCGTCAGGGATTTTGTCATAAAGTACGACTGCACCACTTACCTCGTGATGGACAAATAGGTCATGGGCATATTTTACCTTAGTACTCGATGATAACCTGTACAGCATTATTTATACTTACGTTAAGAGGAAGCATGAGTAGTTGCCAGTACCATCTTTTCAAGCTTATGTCGATTCTATAACAGTCAACATTTTGATCTTATCAATCGACACCTCCCATATATTTGTTATAATTTATGAAGCAGCGTAGCTAGTCCACTTCTTTCTTTTGTTTATCGCAACATCTTTTTACTTTCCCTACTGGTCCCACTCCACACTCAGTTGACGCTATTGTTACGATATTATTATCGTTGTATCTTACCAACGTAATATCTTTTAACACATTTATTTTGCGCCCGAAGCAAATATGGGCAACCCCCCGGAAAGAGGGGGAGGGAGGTGGGGAATACACGTAGCCGGCTGCGTGATTATGTGAAGACATTTACCCACAAAATTTTATGGATTGGCTTACCGATCTGACGAGATATCTTTAAGCCGTACACGGACGCGACCCTCTTTGGCAGAAAGGAGGGCGCAATGGCAGAAAGGAGGGCGCAAGATCTTTTTTAACACATCTGTGGTATGATTGTATTAGCCTCTTTTCATTTTATTCATGTCTTTTGAATCTGTTAGCTGTGCATTTTCGACTCTATTTCCCGAATGGTTCCAGTGGCATTGTGACCTTAAGATTCAATTTCCGCCAACAAAGGTAACGAGGTAAAAAAATTGTCCATGTAGAATCTGTAACGACCAGGTGGAAGTTTTGATATAAAATCAAGAACTATATTCCGTTCGCGTTAAGAAAATAGTGAGTCATCGTAGGCCGCCAGCCTGGCCACGCCCCCAGCCAATTAAAATGCAAAAAATCAGAAAGTCGAATTCACAGTGACCAGTTGAAGTCAGGCCTTCGAACAAAACGGCTGTGTATTTAGCGTGTTACTTCAACATTAAATTTTGAAAACGAATACCTTACCTATTCGAAAAAATAAAAGTGGATCAATAATCCATAGCGATGAGAGATGAGTAATTTACAATGTTTATAAGTACTTTAAACTGATTTAAATGCGACTGTGGAGAGCACAGTAATAAAAACAGCAAGTGCATATGGTGTGTCCGAAAATACTTTTTATAAAATTATTAAAGAACAAAAGGATACTAACACATTAAAATCACCCGTGAAAAAAAGAGCTTGACTATCGACGGTCGATAAAATAGAACTAGACAAATGTGCAATAAGGAGAAAAGTTCACTCAATATATTTAAATAACGACTACCCGAAATTGGACAAAATTATGACACTTTGCGAAGCTGAGGAAGATATTCCTGTTTACAAACGTATCACACTTCATAAAATAATGCACGAGCTTGGTTTCGATTTCAATAAACAGGATAGCAGAACATTGTTAGTCAAAAGAGAAGATATTGTTTTATGGAAGGGTAAATATCTGAGGCAAGAAATACAGAGATATTAAACTGCTATTTAGGCTGATATTCTGGAGGCCGTGGTCCTTCCCTGGTCAAGCTGACCCATTCGTGCAATAGCTGCAGCATGGCTCTACCACGTTCATACACTGCTTTATGGCTTTATCCAGATCCTATATTCCCTCTCTTTAAATATATCGCTATTCTGGAAACGGAATCTATTTATTTATTTATTCATATGACACAAGCATTAAAAACATTAATACATTTTTATTGAAAGTAGGTTCAAGCTAGGGACTGACGTTTGCACGTTTTGAGAAATATGTAGCAAAACTAAATACCTAAATACCTAAAATATATAACTAAGACAACAAAAACATACATATAACCAGGTAGCAGCTGTTAAGGGACATGGATGTTAAATTAGACATTTTATAACAGTGATATATTAAAATTTCCTTTATTAAGGGAAAGTATCGTGAAATATACCGACAGTAGGCGACAAACCACAAAGTGTATTATAAAATCTACATACACAAAATCCACCCTAGCGACCGCACGCGTCGCTTCATTCGAAGTCCGCGCAGGTGTCGGCCAAGCTATCGCGCGGTCATTTTTAACAGCTATCCGCGACCTCTGACACCGCATCGCCTCGTATCAGGACTGTTACCTTAATGCATTATGATTTCACTTCGAGATAAATTTTATTATAGAATATAATAAAAGCTGCATCCTGGTTATACGAGTATTGCATTCTGTTTTGTAAAAATAGCAAATATATATTAGGTAACAAATGAAAGATTGAGTTAAAAAATTAGATCTTAGGAATTATTTATATTTTAGTTTTTAATAGATATTAAAAATTTGATATGGACTTATTTTCACAAAAACTTCGAAACTTAGAAATCAAAGTATCTACGGTGAGTGCAGAGAACTACGTGTAGAGATCCTTTTTACTGGATCGAGGCATTTCATCTGAGTCTTCAGGGGTGACTACGTATCCGCATTTTGATTTTCAATCGAGAATAGATATAAATCTCCATAGGTCACAACATTCTCTTACCATCTGGTGGACTGTGTACTCGATTGGAACCCCTATTCTATAAAAAATATCAAACATGGGAAAAATGCTTTAGAGTTGATTTCTAATATGTTTTATTAAGTCACTTATTATATATGTTTTATCATATTATATATTATTACAAAAGATATATATTATATTCGATTAAGAATAGTTTTAAAAGTTTTAACTGACCGTTTTAAAATGTACGAGTATCTCATTTTCCGTAGCTACCACTAATGAAGGTACATAATATTGATTTTCCGTATCATTGTGTTGACAATCTTTAATATACAAAAAGTCTTCTACTTCGTAACGGGACGTACTACGAGGCTCTTAAAGGTTCTTCATTAACCTTCTTATAGATGTATATATATCACTCTTCTATCTCTTCGTATCTTCATTCACCTTTAGAAAGATTTTATACACTATTTCACGCATAAAGTTGTGAAAAAAAATTTACAAACATAAACACATTAATATCTAATACCTTTGCTTTTAGACTTTACTAATTCGCAGTAATAGCCATTAAAACTCCGTTACAAACCTATCTAAAGTCCACATACGCATTCCGCATAAATTGTCTTATAGTGGGATATTTGAAATATTTTTATTACATTTTTTCAAATATCCCTTCCTCTGTCGCCTCTTACGACACCCACGGGACGTTATGGGATAGTGGTTATTCCTATTGTTCATATTATTGTTAATCATATTGTTCATCATATTGTTGTCTTCATCAGTATTGACAACCCTGGCCTCACAAACTTATGCTGATTCATTGTATGATAGTACTATTTTTTTTTAATATATAAGGGGGGGGGCAAACGAGCATGCGGCTCACCTGATGGAAACACGTGTACGTGAACTAACGTAACTACCGCCGCCCATGATCAACCGCAACACCAGGGGAATTGCAGGTGCGTTGCCGGCCTATAACCTCAAATATTAGGACAATAGGAAAAAAGGGAAAATTTTAACTACTTTTGTTGTTGTTGTTGTAATCAGTTACTATCATGTATTTTTACCGGCTAGGTAGCGCGATGGCTAAGCGTTTCATAAGCAGACATAACGTCTACGATTTTTTTTAATTTTTCATACATGTAGGTTTAAATAATAATAAATAAATTGGTAATATTTACCTTTATCATATAGCACAGAATAAATTAGAACTATAGCAATTAACAATTTCATTGGTGCCAGCAGGGAACGAACCGGGGTCGCACGTCTAATATGAAATTTACAGCGAACGCATAGCTTTGAGTTACCACGGATCTCGATGAAGATAGTATATTGAATAAAACTATTATTTACGGATTTTAGTCCCTCCCGTGACCATGGGTGCTGTAAAGCACCCGAAACGTCGGGATAATAATAAAAATAAATTAAAGTAATTAAACGCGATAAAATCCGTAAATAATAGTTTTATTCAATGTGTAGTGTTCGCGTAAATTTAAGAAATCATTAAGATAATATATTTCTATAAATACTTAAAATAACAAAATACTAAATTAATGTGGATATTACTATCAAATTTTATCAAACCGCACTGTAGAAATTAATTATTAAACGTTCGAATCAGTTCATAAACGTTAGTTCGTCGGAGAAGGCGTATAGGGCCGAGTTTGATAGGCTTAAACAAATATCGTCGGGCCCCGAATATAATGTAATAAAAATAATTTACAATGTTTATAAGAGTGTAATCTTGTGCTACGATCTTGGAGACGCCCGCGTTCTCCAAGCGCCCGACGTTCCACACAGACGAATGAACTGTTACAGACAGTTCTTATAATAGAGGGCCCATTTATCGTGGATAATGTTTTCATTTACAATAACATTATGTTGGGAGAGCAATTAAATTTTTCCATACAAAATTATAACATCATACATATCATACATACATATCATCATAAATATTTTATTCAAAATTCAAGTTTAATTATTTTTATAGAAATAATGTTACTATAGATAAATAGATAGAACATTCTTTATTGCATACACCAGATACAAAATATGAGGGAATATACAATACAATGTGATTATTACTATAATAAATACAATAAACTACAATTTTGCTTTTACTTTATTAATATTTATAATGTGCTGTGGGTTCTGTTTTACCAACAGCGCGTTATAAATATAAACAGAAATTCTTAAATAATTCTTAATGTCAACAATAGGTTCTTACTTTATACATACATACATGCTATCACTTGGTACAATTGACAAATTAATTATAAAGTGCTTAGATATTTATAGGTTATCTCAAAAATGAGTTTAAACAAAACAGAGGTAATAATTTATAACGCAAAAATAAACAGAAAAAAATATTACAATTTAATATTTGCGGGAATACTAGACATTGAATGAAACTGTTTTTACGAATTTTATTGCGATTTATTTCAAGTTACTTTCAATTGACCGAGGCGTGTCACTTAATCACTATTTTTCATATATATATATATATATATATATATATATATATATATATATATATATATATATATATATATATATATATATATATATATTAAATATATATATATTGTAGCTATATTATGGTTGTAGTACGAATGAGTTCGCTCGACCGGGTAAACACCACGCTCTCACAGAATACCGTCGTAAAATAGCAGCTTAATACTGCTGTGTTTCGTATGGTGAGTGTAGAGATCCGGAGACCCTTTTTTACTGGAAACGAGGCATTCTATCTTAGTCTTCGGAGGTGACAACGAATCAGCATTTTGATTTTTAATCGAGGATAAATGTAGATGTCTGTGGGTCACAGCATCCACTTAACATCAGGTGGACTGTGTGCTCGTTTATCACCCTTATTCAATAAAAAAAAACTCTAGTAAAATCTCTGGAGAATTAACTAACTAGTTCGTAACTTTTTGTGTTGATATGCCTGATTCTTGCATTTAACTATATTAATTACAGCATCCAATGTAGATGGTAATACACATACACGAACCCTGTTGAAATAGATGATTTATAAAATTCAATAACTTCGCATAACTGTCAATCAATTCTAATGGACCTTATAATACCTTGAGCTATTTTCTATAGTGAAAATGGAATACTATTGGCTAGTATTAATCTTTTTAAATACTAAATCTGAGAATTTGTCATCAGTATAAAAAAATATAATTTATTACTGTACAATAAAATAGTTCGGTTATTTTAATACATAATAAAAAGTATCAAAACCCCATTAATTATTTAAATATTATTTATAAAATAATAAAAGTATACAGTTTTTTAATTTTGAATATAAACTGATACTACCTCTGTATCAAACTAATCTGTGCAAATTATAAAGAAATAAAATCGTTAGCTTTACATATGATCTGGGCAGTTCCAGTCAGGTTGTTCAAATATATCTTATCCCGTACTTAAAGAAATTAATAATTAAATGTACTAATTTATGACCGGGGTGGGCCGCGTACGCCGTGGGTACCCCTGCCCGACTAATACATATTTTTCAATAAATATTACGCTGGATTAAGTTTCTCGGAATCGCTTCTATCATCTCAATACATGTAGTCACTCTCTTCCTTTTTTCGCGATATTTCAGCATGCGATATGCTACATACATTGCCAATTGTAATGACTTTCGTGATAACGTAATGACCATATTTTCAATTATATTATAAGTGTATTTCAACAAATAGAGAAGTAAAACTAATAAATATTAAAAAAACATTACAAAAGCAAAAAAATATCAAAGTCCCCTAGAATCGTCCACGACAAAAATTCCTACTATACATGCCAATATATTCTATTACTGGTAATTTTTGCAATAGTATCAAATGTTGTTCCTTTGTCTCGCTAAAATTCGCAAATGGCTCGACCGGTTTGGCTAATTTTGATTTTAAAATATTTGTGGAAGTTCAGGGAAGGTTTAAACGGTGAAACATAAATAATAATTTACGGAAAATACAAAAAACTACAATTGAGTTTTTTTTTTGAGTTTTCCAATACAAAATGTTTCTGGCTGTGAATTGAGCTCCAATCTCTTTAGTCTGTTTTTGTTTTCAGAAATAAAAAAACTGTAAAAGTTTCAGTTATTTGTCAAAAAAGTAAATAAATATCATAGTGCCTTAGAGGAGTTTTGGCTGGAACTTGGCCGTCGGTGGATTGTCGCTCCTGTTTTGTCGCTTGAATAATGGTTTAAAGTGGATTTTGATTGTAAAAGTGATGCGATTCTGTGAATTAAGTGTCTGTACGTGTAAACTATTAGAGAAAACGACGAAACAAGTGTTTTTTTTTTTTTGATATAAACCTCAAGTTAGGTGTGTGTAGAGAACCGGAGACCTCTTTTTACTAGAAACCATCCATCTTAGTCTTCAGGGGTGAAAAGTAATCTGCAATTAGATTCTTAATGGAGGATAAATGTAGATGTCTATGGCCTTCATGCATTCACTTATCGTCAGGTGGCCACACGCCTCATCCATCTGACAAAAAAAGAAAACGAAGATATGAACTGGGCAAATGGACATCGATCCTTGAACGTTGTATAGCTAAATAAATTGGAATTGACTATATTATGATTGTGGTACAAATGGGTCGGCTTGACCGAGGAAGACCGCGCTCTCATAATAATAATATCAGCGTATAATAGCACCTCAATGCTGCCGTATTTCGTATGATGGGTGTAGAGAACTGGAGATCCATTTTACTGGAATCGAGGCATTCCATCTTAGTCCTCAGGGGTGACAACGCATTTGCATTTTGATTCTCAAATAAGGATAAATGTGTATGTCTATGGCCTTCAGGCATCCACTTACCGTCAGGTGGCCTGTGTACTCGTTTGTCACCCTAATTCTACAAAAAAGACTGTTTATATACATTGTGGAATTCAATACGCTTACATTGTCATGACAACTTTTATTAACCGAAAAGAATATTTACAGTCTTAATCAACGTTCAAAGACACGTCAAACAAGGCCTCATCCCATCGTTAGATTACAAATGAATGCATTTATGGATATAGTTACACCGATGTAGCAAGCAAACTCTATAAGCGGTAGCGCGTTGTCCAAACAGATCGATATTGACGGCGGTAAGTAGCAGGACGGTAGCCTTTGTTGACATTACGAACGGCCGATTCATCGTTCAAAATATCTCTTGCAACTCATTCTTATCTTTATGATAAACACAAGAAAGTTGAATTTATTTCGAATTGCAACTGTAATTTGAGCCCGAAGTAATGAATTATGGATAGTCATATCTCAAAAACATTTTTGTCTTCTATAAGCGTGCTTTATTTAATGGTTCCTAAGGGCTTGTGGACATTGTCTTATTTTGAATTAATATTCTAACCATGTAGCGGCAGTGTAAGAATATCTACTACCCCTTATCGTATCGTGGGTATCGTAAGTGGCGATAAAGGGACGCTGACGCAGTAGATGGGCAGAGCGTCTTTTTTTTAAATTCCTAATAAAAAAACAACGTTTATCAATCCACCTGCTACGTGAAAGCTATGGTTAAATAAGGCTATCTATGTCATGCTATGTATTAAGTTCAGCAGTTTACTTTTATAGGTTGTAGTAGATGGATGAATTGATAATACGAAGTTACCATTCCAGTAAAGAACCGGACACCCTTTTTACTGGAAACAAGGCATTCCATCTTATTCCTCAGGGGTTAAAACGCATCCGCATTTTCATTCTTAGCTGTGATAGATGTAGACGCCTACGGATCACAGCGTCAACTTACTCTCATTAGGTGGACTATGCGCTCTTTTGTTATCCTTAGTACATAACAAAAATGAAACTAATACAAAATAATTAACAGAATAAGTGATATAAGTTTTTTAAATACCTACACGGACGCCGATATTAAGAATACATTAAGCATGCGCACCAAATCTAAAAGAAGTCATTAGATACATCAGCAAACAGAGAATTTGTCCGAAACATCATTGTTCCCACACACGTACGCACCGTGAACAAGGCAAAGAGAGAGCTCGGGGCGATAGTTCCGACACAGAAATTTGTCATACCGGCCGCTCGACAAATATTTGATCGACATATTTGCCTCGCGGAGTATTTGACACGGGTAAAAGCCGTGACTGGTCCAATGCCCGGCAAACGATTTCCGAACAAAAATTTGATCAATAATCGATATCAAATGGTTCAACGATTCATATTGGCGTTGCACAAGTATCATTAAAAAAATCTAGGAGTATACACAATACTTAGAATTACTCAGCCTCCGTGACGCCCCCACGAAAGCACACAAACCGCCCGGAGCCCCCCCACCCCCCCTCCCCCCGCCAGCGCCCCCCCTAGGGGGGACCCCAAACACCCCACGGAGGGGACCAGAACCGTACCAATTACCCCCCCAACCCGAGGAAACCCCGAAGCCAACGCCCCCCCCCCCGCTGCCAGCAGTGAAGGACCAGGTCTCAAATCCGTAAGTCGTCACTGGCAACACGCACTGATCACAAAATTATAAAAATTAAATAAGAAGGGGAAATGATACCATTAGGCCACTTGAGTCCCTTACACTTGTCACCCAGGGGAGTAGGCAGAGAGTACTGACACATATCTCTCGCTTCCTTTAGCATTACAGTTGCAACTATTATAATAAATCTTGTAACAACTAGTAATATTACATATCATATCACTATATATCATACATAAATATCATATCACTATAAAATATCCACGATTATAAATAAGGTCTCTTATTTCTACTACTTAACTAGTCATCGACCTATTGTAAAAAAAAACATGTATATCTTTCTGTGGCAATAGTAAAAAATCTATGGGAATTATCCGTACAAACAGTTGATTAAAATCTTGGGTGGGCAAAAGTTGTAATTACATGCGAGGAAGGAAAGCTAAAGTAATTACAATAAATAAATTCGTTTGATATTACATAATGAAATAGTGTGCTTTAATACTCGGCTCTGTTAATTGTACAAGTCTTAATACGTTCAAGGCGTTACCACTCGGAATACAACCTTTAATAAGCGGATTGTAAATTGACATTTTGCATTACATCGCTAAATTAAATTCACTTCAATAAGTTTATTTGCATTGAGATGGTGTTTACACTGTTACGAGTAAGTACCACACGGCAAAGTATAGCTTTCCTTGAAATATTATTCAATACTCCATAACGTATCCATATTAAAGGCGACAAAAGAATATTAAAATAGAAGATTGTCAGCGGCATCTCTTCGATAATGACTCAAAATGATAAAAAGCTACGGTTAGATAACCGCTTACCACAGCTTGTGAATATAAGAAACAACTATATACACTACATTTTTGGTATGTATTCAATGTTTTGTGTAGTGGCGGTGTAAATATACACTAGCCCACATCGTTCCGTGGGTGTCGTAATAGGACACAAACGATGGGAAGCAGCATCTTCTTAATAACGACAAACAATTAAACAATGCAATTAAACAATTAAACAAAGTCAATGGTGCCCTGAATGCATTAGTAAAAAGGCAAGGCGTGGTGAAGAGTGCACGCCTTGCAATACATAATGCAGTGTTGGTACCGACTTTGTTATATGGCAGCGAAACCTGGGTATGCCAGAAGAAGCATAAAAGCAAGTTGAATGCAGTGGAGATGCGATCTCTTCGTAAAATATTTGGCGTTACCTTAGCCGACCGAAAGCGAAACGAAGAGATTCGCAATATGGCAGGATTGAAAGATGACCTTATCACAAAAATTGATAGGGGCGTACTCCAATGGTTTGGGCACGTTGAACGAATGAGTGAAGACCGAATGGTGAAGAAAATATATAGAGCGAAAGTAAATATTAAAAGGTGTTGAGGTATACCGAGACTAACTTTCGAAGACCATGTGAGCAAATTGCTCGAAGAGGGGAGGGTCAAGAGTACTCGGATACCTAGACGTGCATGTATGAAGAAGTTAATGAACCTGAAGGAAGCGAAAGAGGTATGTAAGGATCGTGACACTTGGCGATCTGTTCTCTCTGGCTACCCCGTTAGGGATTGTGCGTGAAGATAAGTAAGTAAGTAAGTAAATTAAACAATGCGGTTGCCAACACACCGGATAAGCGTGACAACTATGTCAAAAAGCCCCCTATGAGGAAATCTATAGAGGAGGCCTGTTGTGCTCAACAGTTGGTTTTTGATAAGCTCTTATGGTAACAGTTGTGTGTAAGTACATATATTGTAAACACTTACGACATTACCGTGCATGTACCTCGAAATATTTGTAGGGAGTTGTTTCACTCTATGTTGGCAGCTTTCTAAAGACAAAAGGGGTCGTTTACTGCATATGCACTCTCATAATTCCATAACAGTTATTCTCCAAAAATCCCATATATCTCCAACTCGACTGCGCCTTTTAGACGTAAGTCTAACAATAGACATCTTCCCTACAATGGTAGGGTTTTTGCCACCATCCTATGCTTTAAGCTACATTGACTTAAATCATCGACGCCGGACGTAAGAAAAAGCAGTGCGTATCAAAGATAAGTTTGAGAACGCAGATAGGTTACATGTCAGAAAATTTAATTAAAATAATATTATATAAAAAAAACTCAAATCGGTGCTAAGGCATAACGCATCAAAGAATCGACTTCAATTACTAATAAGTGGAGATTATTTTATTTATTTTAGTTTTCGAAGTGTTTTTTCCTTTTAAGTTTACTTTTTTACCCTTTTGAGTAAACTAAGACATTTCTTAAATTCAAGATAAAAACCAACATCATTCTTAATTCGCAAATCCTCCGCCGAACATACACCACTTCCAAGGAACGCCACAAAGCACGGTCCTGAGCCACCATCATCCATCGACTTCCTGCATGTCTTATCAGTTCGTCACTCCATCTAGTGGGCGGCCACTCTACTCTTTGCCTACCGGTACGAGATTGCCACGTGAAAACCTTCCTTCCTCATCGGTTGTCGGTTCTTCGAGCTATATGGTTGGCCCATTGCCACTTAGCTTACTAATGTCATCTAAATAGTTACATTAAATAGAAATATAGATTGTGCGGCAGCGTGCGTAAGACCAAAACGATGACAGGAATCATTGTCAACACTATTACAATACAACACTGTTATTGTGATCGCTAATACACCTGCAAAAAGAAGAAAAAGAAGTATGAACTGGCCAAAAGGGCATCGATCATTGAAGACTGTATAGCTAATTAAATTGGAATTTACGTGGTAGAGTCATGCTACAGATATATTATGGTTGTAGTACGAATGGGTTGAATCGGCCGGGAAAGGACCCCGCTCTCACAGAATACCAGCGTAAAATAGCAGCAGTTTTTCGTATGGTGAGTATAGAGAACCGAAGACTCTTTCTACTGGAATTGAGACGATCTAAGTTCTCAAGGGTGTCAACCCTTTGCATTTTGATTCATAAATGAGACACTTACCATCAAGTGGACTGTGTGCTCGTTTGTCACCCAATGCTTTAAAATAAACATAGCGCGATTGTGTCGGCTTAACCGAGGTAAGAACACGCCCTTACAGAAATCCATCTGCGTTTTGTATAGTGATTGTAGAGCACCGGAGACCCTATTGATAACGAGGTATTCTATGCTAGACCCCAGGGGTGACCAAGGGCATTTTTATCCTTAAACAATGATAGACATAGCATTCACTTACATAAAGTGGACTATGTCAGCTTTATTCTGTAAAGAATCAATTGTCTAGTCTACGTTGTTAAGTCATTGCAATGCGCACACGCATACCACTCGTACAGTGCACCGTAAAACCCTATTTTACATAGCCGTAATATTTGCAACAATCGTAAACTCAGCCTAGAGTACAGAAAGACCAATGCACACTAGTATTATTTCGTATACATAGACAGTTTCCTCGTAAAGTCGGCCAGAGTGTAATCTCTTCTGCAGTAAAAGAAATATTCCAATTTGAGTATACAACTTTGAACTTCTTGTAGTAAAATGAAAACGGATGTCGTACAAAATGTGGACATTACACTGTAGTGCGTTAAGTTTTACGCCCTTCATAACTTTTATTGTGGTCTCTTCGACATATTCCACCACACTAGAGATAAAATTTAAAGGTAATACTGCAAGTTTTATCTTAACTGCACACCTATATTAGTGTTTTTAATATATTTGCACTCGCTTTTCCTCTTCTTGTATTCGAAGTGTTGCTTTTGCAAGAACAATAGAGATGTCTGTTATTAGTTAGTAGAACTCCTTCCCGCTAAAGAGTCCATCTTCTTAGACACCATCCTTTACCGTTTGCCGCTGCTAAATAATAGTACGTAGAAGGATATCAATATAACGCCAGTATAACTACAGGCTGTGATGTGAAGCATTCCATCTTAGTCCTCAGAGGTGACCACGCCTCAGTAGTCTGCCATGTTTGAAGCTGGATTGTTTTGAAATGCAGCCACCTACCATCAGCCGGAAGGTAAGTTCGTATATCCCGTCCCGTAATCCGTTTATCCGTTAAGTTTTCGGTCAGTATATATGTGTTGTGAATGTTTTGATGGCTAGTATATCTTAGGGGCTTGTGAAGGGAGGAAATTGAAGTAATTGCTCACATACGTTGTAGTTGATTTATTTTCTACACCAGAGATTTTTACAAAGATTCTTCATAACCACTTACCATCAAGTGATTGTGTGCCTTTTCACCCTATCCAAAAAAAACGCGTGTTTACATGATACACTTAGAAAGGAACTGCCTACTCCACTCTAGCTAACCGACGACTGCCGTCCAATGATTTCAAAAGGAAGGATAGGCCCATCTAAATATTTTACTCATAAGTTTTTCATACAAGAAATAGTAGCGCATCTATCATAATACAAACGTCAATAACACGACGTAACCAGGGTCGGATTTCGTAGTATAATTATCCCAATTGTATCATTATTTCATAGTTTGTATATTATCGTAATAATACTAAGCGAAAATACAATAATTTTACCTAAAGTTTGACTTGTATTATTATTGGATCCTTTTACTTTTTAATATTAACCCTAAGATATCGAGAATTTCTGTATTGTACATGAGTACCGCGTTTTTTTAATAAAATTAGAATTAGCTTCTTTTCTGGTCAATCAGTGCTCGATCGATGCATTTATGTTGCATCCTTGATACAACTTTAATGAGGGGCAGCCACAAAAAAAAACTCTATGCTCCAGAAGCAATCGGTTTGAAAACAGAATTTCAAAATATTTTATGGATCAGAGTTTCAGATTCAATTAAGCAGATGTGGATTCTTTTGTACTCTTTTCGTTTTACCCTTATTCAATATAAAATATATTAGGTACAATAGTATCAGTGGACTTGTGAAGGGCTGTAATGATGATGATGATGATTCAAAACTTAACTTACACTAAGTTCTTTAGACGAAAATTAAACAGAAATAAAAATAAAACCGTTAAAAACGAAACGTATAGATACACTTGATGCGTGACGCAAAAATCCCGGCACATGGGAAAAAAGAAACATGAAACGTCAAAAGTGGTACAATTTTTTAAAAATAGTACAATTTTATTTTTCATGTACAATATTTTTGAGGGTCTTAATCCAACTCTGACCTAATTTTGGTAATGTAACTAAACTAATTGTAAAATTAAACTTTAAAAATGCGTTTATATAATAATTTAATTGTGACAAAATTAATATTAGGTTATTTACCGATGATACGATATCTAATGTTCCTTTTTAATCTTTGTATCGTAATTTTTGCATCTTTTTACCACGCAACTAGACATATTTATGACAGGCAAATCTGTCCTGCGCGCGCACCACTGTCAACCGATTCGCGTTGGCCCTAAACTGTAATTTTAGGGCCAGCGCACTGGTCCGTTTTAGTTGTCCGGTCGGCCCGGTCCTTACGCTAGTAATATATAAGTCAATGCTGCTGTCCCACTGGCGGCGGGCGATGTATGTGTGTGCTTTGTCATCAGCACCCACATATGCATAGCTACGTTAAAAAAAAAAGTATTGCTTAATAAAAAGTCGAGGATGTCTAGAGACTTGTAACTTCTTTTCGCTCCTTTATAAGTTACCGCCAAACACGTGACACCGGTTTTAACAGTAGTACCGATCAGTTTTTTTTTACAGAATATGAGTAGTAAGCGAGCACACAGCCTACCTGCTAATAAGTGCATGCTGCAATTCATAGACATCTATCCTCGATTAAGTCACTCCTGAAAAGTAAGATGGATGCGTCTAGTAAAAGGGTTCCTCCAGTTCTCTACACTCACCATATGAAACGCAGCGGGATCAAGCTATTGTTTTACGCTGGTAGTCTGTAAGAACCTGGTACTTTCCCAGCTGAGCCATGCGTGCTGGAGCCATAATATACGAGTAGCTACATCGCGGCCAACTACTTGCATTATACCGTGGTACGATTACCGAATTTACCTTGATAATAAGGAGGACTAAAAAATTGAATTGTTTATTGAGAAAAGGAAAAGACAAATGATAAAAAATTTATGTTTTTTTTTTCGTAGTAACCAACGAGCACACAGTCCACCTGATGGTAAGTGAACGCTATGATCCATACAGATCCACATTTATCTTCAACTAAGGATCAAAATGCAAATGCGTTGTCACCCCTGGCGACTAAGATAGAATGCTTCGATTCCAGTAAAAAGGGTCACTGCTTCTTTACACGCATCATACGAAACGCAGAAGCATTACGCGGGTATTCTGTGAGAGCGTGCTCCTGCCACGGTTGAGCTGAACCATTCGTGCTAAAACTATAAAATAGCTGCAGCGTGGCTCGACCACATAAAAAGTACTCGGCGGTGAAACTCCATGAGAAAACTTACATATATGAGAAAGAAGAAAAAAAAATATTTCGAATATATGTGAAGTTTGCCAACACGCAATGGGGCAGCGTGGCGGACACTTCCTTGCCCTAAAAACCTCAGAAGGGTATACCCATGCTCAGCAGTGGGACGCATAGCGGCTGTAACTTTTTAACTTTTAAAGTAATATCATTTTTAAGTAAAAATTTAAAAAAATGTCCTCCAATAATATTTAAACTCGACACAACCGTACTTACGTACGTTTTTATTTCATTTCCGCATTATTTCCAGTGTAATAATCAAATACGTGAGGATCGAAAGGAACTTTCTTTTATTGCAAGTCGGTTAAAGCGTGACTTAGCACCTACTTGTTGTAAAAAAAGTCCATCAAGCGAGAATCAAATATCAATCTTCTCGGTTCCGTATTGTTTTTTATATAAGAATTGAAACAGACCATGCTATACAGGATTATTTTATAGTAACCGGACAAATTTGCAAAGAAGGTTCAGAGTAAGTAATATAAGCAAATGATGAAGAAAACTTTCTAATTCCTTTCCTTTCTAAGTCCTTTCTAATTTTTGAATTCAAATTGCGTGTTATTGCATTATTCTAACTAATTTTACTGCACACGCACACATCCATAATGGTCGATCGGTAGATAATTAAACATTGTAGCCCATAAATCATATTCAGTTTGGGATAATTTCAAATAAAGGTAGAAGAATTATTAACTCGTATTTTCAAAAACTGTAATAACGGTATATCATTAAAATTATGTTTAAAATTTGGCTTTTCTTCGAAAAATAACTCTGTATATTATTTTTTTCTTCAGAAGATATCAACTCTCTGAGTATTTTTTTCGTAAGAATGTTATTCTAAGCGTCTAGGGCTCAGTTTTTATTTTTGTTCTGCTTCTTCATTAGCTTATAAAAGTCAATAAGATGTACACGAACGTCTCGCGTTATGTTCACAGATTAGTTATCCACGATGAGACATAAGATAAAGATTTAGTTTTCGTCGTGGACAGCACCTGCCGCCTTACAGCGTGATATTATACTGGTTCCCTCAAACTAAAAAACAGTTCGGAAAAGGAAACTGAATAATAAGTCATAAACACTTTTGCAGTCTTTCTTAATCCACTACTGGGCCTATTCCTATTCTATAGTGCACCGTTAGATAGAGACGTAATAGTCCACAGTTGTATATGGACATCTCTCGTTGGATTTACCGTAATCGTTACCTCTGGTGTGCAAATTTGTGATCGGAGTATCAAACATATCGATCTTTTTGACACTGCGCCTTGTCGCACGTGGCTATGAAGCCAAAAAAGCTTGTCGCATTTGCCATATTCGCATCTCCTTACACCACTTTAATCATCTATTACATCCGATAAATGTCCACTGTCGAACAAGAGCATCACCCAAATATGTCCTCGTGAAAGGAGTTCTGTAATAGTTGCTTGACAACCAACAGTTTTTTTTAAATACTTATAAGTTTTTTATCAGGATAGTGCTACTGCTTATCTCTCATTTAATTTTTCCTCTGTTGCATTTTACGACAACCACGGGACATATTTATTAGTTAGTAGTAGATATTTTTACACGGCCACTATATAGTTAATACGGGATGAAATGGGGCGATGTATTTATTATCTTACGCCGCCTTCAGACAGTATTCACACCAGCATCTATTAAGCGCAGGCAGTGCAGCAGGTAAGACTGACATCAAAAAATTCCAATTTATACCCTCTTTGACCCATTTATATAGAATAATTTAATGATTTTAAATGGGGGGGAACTGAGTCTTGTTGATACCACCATTTTTCTTGTAATCACACTGGACGCAAAGCTTCAATGGCTCCCCCATATATCAAAACTAGCTAGCAGACTTAGTTCTGCAGCATATGCTGTGAAAAAGATTAGAACTCTTACCAGCGTTGAAACAGCTAGAATAGTTCACTTTAGTTATTTCCATAGCATTATGTCGTATGGTATTTTGCTATGGGGACACGCGACTGACACTGAAATTATATTTATTTTACAGAAGAGGGCCATTAGAGCAATATATAATTTAAAACCAAAAGAGTCACTGAGACAAAAATTTAAGGAAATTAATATATTAACTCTGGCCTCTCAATACATTTATGAAAATATAATGTACGTACACAAAAATAAAAGTAGTTTTACGAAAATAAGTGATATTCATTCTGTAAATACTAGGAACAGACACACGCTAGTAGTACCAGTTATTCGACTCCACCGAGTCAGTAATTCATTATTGGGGCGATTTATACGCTTTTACAACAAAATCCCAGAAAATATACAAAATTTGTCATACACGAAGTTAAAAATGTTATTAAACTAAGTTTGTTTAAAAAGGGTTATTACAATATTAAGGAATTTATGGATGATAATAACCCCTGGGAAGGGTGATCGCTACCAAGCTATTTCTAATTTGTCTTGTGTTGTTTATTGTAAACATAATTGTAAGCTATTATTGGAAAAAAAATAGTCCCACTGGGTTTCTTGCTGGTTCTTCCAGAGAGGACAGAGGTTTTTTTTTTTGCGAACCAGTGGTAAATGAAAAAGGTGACTTTCAATAAGTATTGTTATAATCTACATTGAATAAAAAAGTTTCTGTTTCTGTTTCCGTTTCATATAAATCTCTATATTATATAAGAATCAATTGCAGTCCGTTAGTATAGCTTAAACTCGAAAACGGCTCGAACTATTTTGATGAAACTTTTTGTGTGTGTTTGAATGAGTCCCTATATGATTTAGATTGGACCCGGTAGGTGGCGCTGTATTCAAGATCCTGAAACCACCCGTGCGAAGCCGAACAAATCTTTAGTCTAATAATAAGGCGTTGTGGATGCCTTATTTTTAATGTATTAAGATTCCCTATGCCTTAATTCAAGTTTAAAATTCAAACTTCAAATTTCATTTAGAAAAATCGATAATGAACCCTAGAAATGCGATCCGTGAATATTTTGCCTCTTGTTCGTGTTATGCTTTTGAGATAATATAAAATACTCGCGAGGCGATTCGGTAGTGTAACGTTTTTCCATTCTTTTTTCCCTTCAAATGAACACGTACCCCCCATTTGCATACAATGCCTTTGGGTGCAATATGCGCCCGCTAATGTCTCGTCGCAGGTTAACCGACGGCTTGCCCAACGCATAGATACTGCTATATTGTACCTAGACTGACAAAAAACGTTGGTATATATCGAGGATTTATTTGTTTTCAAATTTGTTGGCAAGCAATATTTTTTTATAAAATATTTATCTTCATATTTACACAATAACGGTGACAAACGAGCACACACAAAGTCATCTACAATTACCCTGAATTAAAAATCTAAACGCATATGTGCTGTCACCTCTGAGGATTAAGATAGAATGTATCTGTTTCAGTTAAAAGAGTCCTCGGTACTCCACACTCACCAGCATTAAGCTGCTATTTTACGCTGTTATTCAATAAATATAAAAATATAGATATTCAATAAATAGTAACATTAATTAATTGATGTCCTCCAGACCGAATTTCGGCCACGGCGGCCTACCTCAACGGAGGCTAGCCATCAGCGCAGGACAGGATTATAGTGCCCAAGTGTATGCGCAAGCACAGGTGCACTCTCTATTCCCTCACTCTCATAATCCGATGGGACGGTAAACCGACACGACCAGAGAGAGATCAGGCGCAGGGCCAACGGCTTTACGTGCTTTCCGAGGCACGGGGGTGAGACACCGCCAACTTCGTGACTCCGGGCAGCTACCGAGAATTTCTTGACAGAAAAACTCAATAATTGATTTTTTTGTGCCCACCCGGGATTCGAACCCAGGACCTCATGATTAGCAGTCGCACTACTACAACCACTAGACTAACGAGACAGTCAACTAAAAAATAGAAACATATAGCTGATGTGAAGAATCAACGCCCTGGGAAGTCTGCAGTCTGTGAACACCTTTGATTGTACAGGTATATAATGAAAGGTGAACACGTACAGGATCGCCCCCGTCAATACATCAGATTTTTCGCGATACAGATGATTCGCGAAGCTATTGAAGTCAAAAAACATCCTTATTTCAATAGAGAAGATGGCTGGGTGCTACCATCTGCTTGGGATCCTATAATTAATAAAATTAAATACCAAACCAAGCATACAACTGTAAGACTTCAAGATACTATAAGTTCATATTGCATAAACCGGAACCAAAAATTAATAATTAATCTATAGTAACCGTAGTTAACTATGACGTCTGGACGTTGAACATCTCAGCCCCACCATCCACCCCCTCAGACCATGGATGCTGTAAAGTGCTCGAAATGTCGGGTATAAAAAGTTAATATAGACGATTAAAACCATAGAAACTAATATTGTTTAAAAATATAGATGGTAAGTGGCCACTGCATGCCATTGACACCTACAACTAACTTCAAACAAAAAATACTCAGGGTTGTCAACTTTATTAACTTGACTACATGCTGCAGCTTGACAATAAATATATGTAATAAGGTGACAGGTATAGGACTCCTGTACAAAAATGGTTTTCTGTCACCCACTAAAATATAACACTGCGGTCATCGACGGAAAAGCGGATATCTCATACCGAGAACGATTTTTTTTTAATAGGATAGGGTGACAAACGAGCACACAGTTCACCTGATGGTAAGTGGTTGCTGTGGCCCATAGATATCTTAACTAAAACACTAACTAAAATAGCAGCTTAACGCTACTGTCTTTCGTATGGTTAGTGTAGAGAACCGAAGAGCCATTTTGCTGGAACCAAGACATTTCATCGTAGTCCTCACGGGTAACAACGCATCTGCATTTTGATTCGTATTTGAGGACAGATGTAGATGTCTATGAGCCGTAGCAACCACTTACCCTCAGGTGGATTTACCATTGGTGGACCACTTACAATTCAGTAAAATTAGTTATATTTAAAACTGTCATGTCACAATTTCGTAATAGAGATTTCACAAAAAGAACGACAAGAAACAATTACAAAACATACTTATATAGGTACAACTTAGCCTCTCTCCTATGGAAATGTACATAGTTACACGTACGCTCAATACAAACATGCACATCTCAACTTGTGAATATTCATAAATAAGCCAAACGAAATGCTATCCGATATCTTGACTTAAGATTTCACACAAACAGTTTTTTTTTCATTTTTTCATTACGCGCATAAGCCGCGAGCGCCAACGACGAATGTATTTGCCTAATTTTGAATAATTTAAAAATGTGTCACGCTCAAACTGTCAAACAATTCATGACACGGGTTTCTATGTCGCATTTCCAACCTACAAAATATAACGTCAGGTGTAGAGGTCGCGCTTCTGGAGGTCACGGGTTCAAACGAAAGAACAATATTTGCTCATGTCTATTGTTTGCACTAAAATTTTAGATGCAGATCGTGTTTCCAAATGCGATAAAAACATATAGAAAGCCAGTGACGTTAATAACTTAAATAAAAATGGGATTTTGTGTTTTCATTCCGTTTAAAAGTACGTGCGTACGTAGAGTACAGAAATAGGTATAAAAATTAATAAATTAAAAAAATAATTTTACAATAAAAAAATTCCTTGATTAAAAAACACAAAGAATCGACAATTTAAGTATACATGTATACATGTCCGTGCATATATGTATGAAAGTATATATATTGGGTGTTATATTTAGGTACCTAATAGCCGTGGTTTTGGACTTTATCATATTATTATATATATTCTTAGCCACCAACATGATAAATGGATCCTAAGGAATCCCTTCCTACTCTTAGGCTTTAAGAGTTTCGGGATACAAAAAAGATTGAGGAATTTTTATGAAGACATCATCTATATAGAGGGTTATTTTTCAATAATTGGCCAAAATGATGAAGAAAAGATAATTCAAAAAATCTCAAACATTGTATAAAACTATTTATACAGATTTTATCGAGTGTAATTAACTTAATTTGAATTCCCGACGTTTCATCTCAAACATTCTGTCCTTATTATACTTTTACTGATTTAATACATTCGTTAGGGTCGATCGCTAGGCAAAAACGTTGCAGTCCATATATAACATTCAACTTGGGATAATTTCAAATAAAAGTTGAAGCCTTATTTACTCGTATTTTCAAAAACTGCAATAACGGTATATCATTATTTATATATAATTGAACTTAAGTTTATAATTTTCACGATATGTTAAAATTTCGTAGGCTTTTTCAAAGTTTGATATCACCTAGCAAGCAATTGCGTGGTAGCGCCACGCTGCAGCTATATTATGGTTGTAGCACGAATGGGTCGGCTCGACCGGGGCAGGACCACGCGAAGGGAGAACCAAAGTAAAAAAAAAAAAATCCCACCCAATCACTCTATTCTATTAATATATTATTCCAAAACCAAAACTCACAGAATACCAGGGTAAAATAGCAGCTTAATGCTACTGTGTTTCGTATGGTGAGTGTATAGAATCGGACACCCTCTTTTATTCTATCTTAGTCCTCAGGGTGACACTGCATTTGCATTTTGATCCTCAGTTGAGGATAAATGCGGATGTCATCGGGCCA
Organism: Parnassius apollo; assembly: GCA_907164705.1. NCBI lineage: Eukaryota > Metazoa > Arthropoda > Insecta > Lepidoptera > Papilionidae > Parnassius > Parnassius apollo. Next base: position 7,999,652 of record CAJQZP010000117.1, read on the forward strand.
CAGCATCAACTTACCATTATACATTTATAAAAAAAAGCGGGACTAAACTTTCACGAACCCTAAACTGACTTTTACATATGACAACACTTAGAAAATTTGAATACCACAAATCACTAATCACTTAGAAAATTATACAAATGATACGTAATACATTATGATTATCGATTTAATATATACAATATTTTTACAATAATTTAAAAAAAAACTAAAAACTTTAATTAACTTACAGTACTAATCCGCGCGGTATATTTCCGAGAATATTTGAGCTACAAAAGATCCAGCTCTCTTATCCTCAGCAGCGATAAGTTGCGGATAAATATTATGTTAGTACGAAAACATTAAATTACTATAATTTATATATTATATTTATATTTTATCATTTTCTGCGTCCCTCTATTTGTTTATCTATTTATTCATTCGCCAACATTTTTGTCTCTAGTACATAAAAGGGTGATTCTATGCATAAGAGTATTACAAAATCTGGGTGTATTAGATAAATACCTCATGTTAACATACTTCTTAGAAAATGAGATTTTTTATTGAATAAGGATGACAAACGAGCAAACAATCTACCTGATGGTGAGTGGATGCTGGAGACCATAGTCTTCTACACCATCCATTAAGAATCAAAATGCAGATGCGTTACCACTCTTGAGTACTAAGATGGAATACCTCAAGTCCAGTAAAAAGGGTTTCCGGTTCTCTAAACTCACCATACGAAACACAGCAGTATTGAGTTGCTATTTCACATATACTCTATGAGAGCGTAGCCCTTCCCCGGTCGAGCCCACCCATAGAGCAATAAAGATAACGTAGATGCAACATGGCTCTACCACGTATAAATGTGATAACTAAGATCACTTTTGAGGCAACAATAATAAGCTATTAAAACTAAAATAATAACGTCTAATTATATGTGGTCATAACATAACGAATATTATTAGGTGAGTCGGCATAAATATCTAATAAGTCACTATTTTTTTCAATTTGCATCGTCTAGATATGGGGAAATTTGATCCGAAAAATGTTTTTCGAAGCGGTAAGAAGACAGGATTTATTGAAGTTATTAGAACTTAACTTGTTTATTTCCAGGTAATAAAATAAAATGATGTGTCCTGCCCAGTCCGAAGAGCATCTCCCACCCTCCCTTACTAAGGAATATCATCCTCCACAGAGTCTACTTAACTGAGGATGCCTTGAGTAGTGGCGTGTCGTTCCTATTGTGATTATGTTGTGAGTAGTGGTACTGTGATTGGTGGTGCTGGAATTGGTAGTGCTGGAATTGGTGGTGACGGGGATAGTGCACGCAATCGAGGGAGAATAGGAGGTGTTCTTTAGATTGGGCAGAACACACCATTTTAATTTATTACGCGGAAATGAGCAAATTAAGTTTTAACAGGTTCAATGTTATGGATATATTTTATATAAAGTAACACCCTATTCCATTATTAGAGAGTAGTTAACCTATTGCGGGGACATCTTACTGGTACGCGGATAGTAATTTCATTCAGGCAGTAGATTTTATGTAACATTTTGTGTAAGATGGTAACAAAATGATTTTGATTTACATTTTAGAATAAAGTAGATATTTTAAATGATATCGATCCCGTCTATAACAGAAGAAGAGATCAATCACGACTAAATTGACAGCAATACGATGACATCTATTTTGTGCTAGATCATTTTGATTGATCATTTGCAAAGATCTATTATAATTATTGTAGACGTGTATGGTGACAGCATCTGTTAAATTTAGATTATTTTCTGGCTTACAAATATGAAATTTAGTTTTTTTGTAGAGTTTACGTATTTAGTAGGTGCTAACTGGTTAGATAAAAGTGATATGTTAATATGAATTTTTGGTTAATTCAAATTCAATTTTATACGTGGTAGAGCCATGCTGCAATTATATTAGTAGTATAGTTGTAGCACGAATGGGTCGGCTCGACCGGGGAAGGACCACGCTCTCACAGAACACCAGCGTGAAATAGTAGCTTAATGCTGCTGTATTTCGTATGGTGAGTGTAGAGAACCGGAGACCCTTTTTACTGGAAATGAGGCATTCCATCTCAGTCCTCACGGGTGACAACGCATCTGCATTTTGATTTGTAATGGAAGATAGATGTAGATATCTATGGGCCGCAGCAACCACTTACCATCAGGTGGACTGTGTGCTCGTTTGTCACCCTATCCTATAAAAAAAAAATTCAAATGTGTGGAAACATAATATTCCATTGAAATCGCTGATGTTTTAAACATTATTGTAAAATTATAATATTCTATTTACAGTTCCGACTAAGCTAAAATACTCATTTCTGTTACGATGGAAGTCGATTGGTGCATTTGAACCAACAACTTTTTTAGTTTCACAATCCGTCTTCCGCATTCTTTCTGTTTTCTCATGCCTTTTTGGACATACTAAAATCCTCCTTAATTTTATTTGGTAGCGCCATGCTATAAATATTAATTACGGCTTAATTATATTACTAACTTGTTACGTTGCTAAATTGTAACGTATTACGTTGCTTATTTGATGTAGACTGTAGACCTTACTAAGGCGTATATTTTTGTTAGCTTGGCATTATTTTATTGTATGTATAAAGATTTAAAAAATACGTTTCTGTTTAAATTCTAGTACGTATAACAAATGGACACACCCTACATGACTACTAACGACCTACTTGATCGTTAGTATGCGAAATGAATATATATATATATATATATATATATATATATATATATATATATATATATATATTCTTCTTTTGATTGATGACATCGTAAATTAATGCATTACGTTAATATGTCTCGTAGGTATCGAAAAATGAAATTTAGGGAAATGATCGTGTTGTTCTAGTTGTTGCTTAGCAGGCAAGTTAATATATTAACCGTGGTCAAAAACTTAGGGTGACTTACAAATATAAATTAATATGAATACTTTATGTATCTGTATTTTTTCCTATTTTTGATAAATAAAATAATAACCTTAGCTAAGCAGTGTGACGTGCTATCACCATTAAATTGACTTTGAGATATCATAATTGTTAGCGAATCCAATCCTTATCACGATAGTAATAATAATGTTCTCCTGACCGAATTTCGGTCACGCACAAGCACAGGTGCAGAGTGCACCTGTGCTTGTGCTGCTATTCCCCCATTTTCACAGCCCGATTGGACGGTAAACTGACATGACCGGAGATACATCAGGCGCAGGATCAACGGCTTTACGTGCTTTCCGAGGCGCGGGGGTGAGACACCGCCAACTTCCTGAATTCGGAGAATTTCTCGACGGAAAAGCTCAATAAACCGATTTTTTGGACCGACCTGGGATTCGAACACGGTACCTCACAATCAGCAGCCACACTACTACAACCACTAGACCAACGAGGCGGTCAATCCAAAAATCCTTATCATATTAGACCTTACAACATACTTTTTTGACTTGCATAGTTATATAGCGTCACGTCTGTAATCATTAAGGGAGTATTAAGAGTCCAAAGAGTAGAGAAAAAGTAGAAATGCGTTTAGTAAAACAATATGGACTTAGATTAAAAGGTGTGAAACAATGATATTATAAATAAAAAGAGGTATCATTGGTGTGAAAGAAGTAGCTCACTAACACAATCGCAAACCCAATATCTCATTCCACACCTTTTACGACACACTAGACAATTAGCACAGTCAGCGCGTCCTTTTTTTAACTTCTACATTAACGTGAGACCTATAAGAATTCCAACCCAATATAAGACTTTTTATAGAGTAATGGTGACAAACGAGCACACAGTCCACTTGATGGGAAGTAAATACTGGGGCCCATAGACATCTACATTTATCCTCGATTAAGAATCAAAACGCAGATGCGTTGTCACCTCTGACTAAGATGTAATGCCTCGTTTCCCGGAAAAAAAAGGTCTCCGGATCTCTACACTCACCATACAAAACACAGCAGTATAAAACTGCTATTTTAGGCTGGTATTCTGTGAGAGCGTAGTCCTTCCCCGGTCGCGCCGACTCATGATTCTCTCTTAAATACTAACCGTCAGCCTATGTACCTATAAGTTCTTCAAATTCAAATTCAAATTCAAATTGTTTATTGCATGTCACATTACAAATTTAAGATGGTACAATTTTGATCGGTATACATGTGACGCCCCGCAAGGGCATAGCAACACTAGAGGGCTAACTATTTTCGTATTATCTAATTTTTAAACATAAATTACAAATTATCATATCATCAACATTCAATATTATTTTATATAAATTAATTTAATTTGAAACACAATGAATAGTCTAAGTATTCTTACTTTATCGTTATTTATCGTCAAAAAAATTCATTTAAATTATAGTAACATTTATTAATAAGAAATATTTTTAATTGTTTATTAAATTGCACAGGATTTTCCAGGATTTTTATGGAATTTGGTAAATGGTTATAAATCTTTATTGACATAACGTGAGGGCTGTTTGAAACTAATTTTAATTTGGAGAAGGGTATCTTAAGCTTATATAAATTTCTATTATTTCTTTTAGTCTTTTTAATAGGTGAGTAGAGTTTTGGGTGCTTCCTAACAAATTTACAAGATTCGAGGATGTAGATAGATGTAAGTGTCAAAATCTTATTTTTAATGAAGTGGGGTTTACATGACTCCATTTTGTCCAAATTTATCAATATTCGTAGACACTTCTTTTGTAATATAAATAATTTGTTCTACTTACTACTAGTTACTACTTAGACCTACAAGAGTCGCAGACCAATATTAGACGATAGATTCTCTCTTAAATGCCAATGGTCAACCTATCTCATCCCATGAGTGTCATAATATCAGTACAACTATAAGTTTAAGATAGAAGCGACACCCGTGATAAGCCTTACTGTTACTGTACAAACTTTCGTTATTATTAAAATGTTTGATATGCAAAAGTATGTACATTTATCACGTACCCTCATTATACTCGTAAATACAATGGCAAACGAACCCAATATTTAGAACAATACGAGTTCACATATAATGTTACACCATAACATTAGCTATGGTGACCCATTGTCTGCCCGTAAGTTTAATTCGGCGTGGGTTGACGTTTTGTTTTGTAATAAATCGTGATGCGAATTAGTAATAATTACTGTGCGCTGATCTGTAATTAACTTACTAACTTACGCACACTTACAGAGAAAAGCCACCTTCATCCGTCGAAGACCGGCACGCCCTACCAGTTCGTTACTCCTATAGAAGAACTACACTATGCTAACCGGTAAGAGAATGTCCCTTCAGAAATTTGTTTCCTCGTAGATTGAAGTTGTTAGAACTTAATTTGCTTTCCTTTAAAAGAAATAAAATGATGAATCCTGTCCAGTTTAGAGAGCACCTCCCACCCTCTCTCAATTGCGTTCACAATCCCCGTCACCACCAGTCCCAGCACCACAACAGAGACTCTGCTAAGGCTTAGCGGCAAGCCTACACAGAGTCTATTTCACCCGAGGATACCTCGTTTAAACCGGAGAGGGACCACGCTCTCACAGAATACCAGCGAAAAATAGCAGGTTAATACTGCTGTGTTTCGTATGGTGAGTGTAGAGATCCGGATACCCTTTTTACTGGAAATCAGGCATTCCATCTTAGTCCTCAGGGGTGACAACGCATCTGCGTTTTAATTCTTAATCGGGGTTAAATGTAGATGTCTATGCATCACAGCATCCACCTACCATCAGGTGGACTGTGTGCTCGTTTGTCACCCTTATTCTATAAAAAAGAATAAGTTATATAAGGTTGTGGTAGTATAAGTATATATACTAGGTATATGAAATCGTACCGTATGTATCCTACGAGACGACAGAAAGAGGAGAGAGGGAGGAGATGGGCTGCAGCGTTTTCCTAATAACAACTAAAGAACAAAAAAACTATTGTTGCCAATCCGCCTTTCAAGCGTGAACCGTGGCAAATGTAGGGGACATATTATTTATGAGTTTATCTAAGGGAAGGCATATGTTTATCAGTGTACCTTAATAGACTGTTAAGATAACAACAACATTGTATGCTTAGGTAAATTTTCTACCGTAGAGAAACTCAATGCGAAGCCCTCTCTATAGTTTACTAAGCAACTAAGCTTCCTCATACGATATACAGTTAAGACTCACGTATCTGTTCCATAAATCATGGCGAGCAATACACACCGGTTGTATAATTTTATTAGTAGATTATGAGGAATACAGGACGAGAAGATGTTTTGTAACTTCCCAAACGCCGCCCAGCCGAGTTGAATTCGTCAATTGACCTCTGCTCAAAGTTGGACTAGTCACACAATTTGTCCTAAGCATATATGAAAATTTATCTCAGACATGCAGATTAACTTTTTTTTTCACCGCCGAGTACTTGGTAAATCTACACTTTTTTATATGGTATAGTCACGCTGCAGCTATATTATGGATTTAACATTAATAGGAAGACTCGACCGACAGCTTAATGGTTCTATTTTTCGTGTGGTAAGAGACCGGAGACCCTTCACTGGAAACGCGGCATTCCATCTTTGTCGTCAGGGGTGAGAACGTATCTACATTTTGATTTTTCGCGGGCCAAAGCATCCACTTTCCATCAGGTCGACTGTGTATCCGTGTATGTGTGTATTCTATGAAAAAACGTACGAAATTATAAACGTATCGTAAATTCGATATCCATACTAGAAAATAATCAGTTCGTCCCATCATATCCATCCCGTAACGTGTTGTGGGAACCACTCTGAGGAGCGTATGGCATACGTGTCCAGCCCAGTTTCACTACCTAGTAGTAAACTTTGAAATATGTGACAACCACTTTGATAAGAATATATATCGATCTTAACCACTTAAACCTATAATGTAAGAAGGTAGTAAATGTTCTATTTTATATCTTATTTTTATTAAGCGAGCGTTTTACGTTTTATTTCAGGCCTTTAAATAATAATCTTAAATAAGAACGAATACCACACACGTCGTCTTCTCACGGTACGGATAATATAGTATCTGGTTGACAAACAATGAATCAAACTCCAGAATACTAGTACAATTTATTGATTGAGGCGCGAGCATCAGTGACAACTGTGACCGTGATGTGGGTGAAAATAGGATTGCCTCGATATGATGGTATGAAGATAGATGTTTAAGTTTTGTTTTTTTTTTTCGTTCATTTCAAGTTCATTACAAATATAAGCAATTTACTTATGTTTTAAAATAAATATTATAAACGAATAATAAAATATTTTAAATGGGATTGGGAATTGCAACCTTGTCGAGTCGGCGCTGAAGCACAGCCCCTCCCCTTCAGGTTAGAATTATGAAAATGTTTAAGCGAAAAATGTAATGACCTGTATATAAGTATATATATATATATATATATATATATATATATATATATAGAGAGAGAGAGAGAGAGAGAGAGAGAGAGAGAGAGAGAGAACTCTGTAATTTTAAAGCTGGTCTAATGTAGTTAGTGGAGTTCATTAGAAGTCTTGTGACAGTTCGAGCAGGTGGAGTTCTGATATCATTAAACCCACCACGGTACATGCCCTACTATAAATACGATCTGATAAATCATATCAGCCTTAATAATGAACACCGTTACATTATTAAGATGGCGTTGTAAAATTAAGTCATAATTAATTAAATGTCCAAAACAATACATGGACACCATAAGATGTTCAGTTAAACTAATACACAAGCGTTAGTTCATGACTTTGCTTGTGCGATTTAATAATACCTTGTTTTTGTTATATAACACTCAGTTTGTTTAGGAAAGATCTCATTGCCTCCGATAGATGGTGACTTAATTAATATTTCCTTTGTTTGTAAATACCATCAACCGATAGGGAAGAAAGGCTGTAAGTAATAATGTCCTTCAGACCGAATTTCGGTCTCGGCGAGCAGTCTCAACGGAGACTAGCCATCTACAGGACATGGAAGTGTCCGAGTGCACGTGCACAGGTGCAAGATCCTGGCTTCGGGCTGCAAACAGAAAAGCTCAGTAATTGATTTTCGAATCGACCCTGGATTAGAACCGTGATCAACAGTCGCGTTCACGTATGAAGTCTGGCCATGGTAAGACATGCATCCTGCAAATGTATGGATGCAGGTAGCACAGGACTGTGTTTTGTGAAACTTCTTGCGGAAGTTTTATGTTCAGCAGTCGACTTGTGAAGGGTTGTAATGATGATGATACTGATAATGATATATAAAATAACCACCCCGTTAAAGAGGAGCAGTAATAACGATACAAGACGCGTGGTATTACGAATACTGATGTATGGAGACGACTGGAGTAGCTCATATCATAGCATCGTACTTTTAAAGGTTTTTTTCGTCCGTTACCGTTACTGTCTCTTAAAGTCCACTGCTGGATTTTGCCATAGTTGGCACGATTGGCAAGTGGGTTGGCAACCGCAGTTTTTTTATTTGTTTCTTCCTGTCGTCTCTTACGACACCCACGGGACGATATGAGTTAGTGTATATTATTACACCGACACTACACGTTTACTATGTTTTGTCCATCGAATATATTTTTTTCTATATTTATTATTTTAATTTTAAAGACAATAAACAAACAAACACTTTAAACTTAAATCATTGTATATTAACTTCAATTTTTACGACCCAAATACTTTACAGTCTGTAAAAATTGTTTAAACTTTATGTCGTTGTAATAGTTCAAAATAGGCACACATTAAAGTGTCCGGTTTATTTACTGCCTGAATCGGAATGAATCAAGTTTTATTGTCTAACCAACGACTTAGAATGACTGGATGACTTTGATCGCAGAGTGTGTAATTTATGATTGCCTCTTGATCCCATTTTTTATATCGTTACGTATTTTTATTTATTCAACTGTTAGGTAAAGTTAGATTTGACGACCGTATGGCTAACCGTGTGTTTGCGCTGGAGAGACATTCACAGAAAAACGTGTTTCAAATTCAATTTTTTGACCATGTATGGTATTGCGTTTGTACCGTCAAACAATGTTAAAGTGAAACATGTTTGACATTTCATTAAAAAAACATGTTTTATAACAAGCTACGCAAACGGCAAGAAATCTTAGAAATTGTCTCAAAATTTACACAGTTCTCTGTAGTGTAATTACATTTACACTACAGAAAATTGTGTAAATGTTATCAACAAAACTTGTGGTGTGACTTATTTTATACGACAGGTCTTAAAACATTTGATGTTTTATGTTTTTGGTCCAAACGCACGATACGAAGGCCTTGTAAGAGATCTTAGTAGCCAAACACTGGCTTATAATGATAAAATAACCTCGGTGAGGTGGAGTGTTTGTGTGCACGTCAAACACGAAGTAGTGATCCAGTGGCTAAGCGCTTAGCTGCAGTCCACGCGTTCGAATCCCGTACCTATTAGTAATTTTTCCGTGTCTGGATGTTTGTCCATGTGCAATTTATGTATGTAAAAAGCCACGATAGCAAAGCCAGGCACACACGAGAAAATTCTAGTTTCGATTAGCGTTAAACACACGCTTTTCTATTATATAGTGTCCTCAGTGGGGACCCCAAAAAGGATGCGAAGCGCGCCGTTACAACACACGCACTAAGACTTTACAACGTGTGATGTAGGAAGTTGAATGGCGATTCTTGGGCTGGACTCCCAACTGAAACCTTTGTTTATCGAAATACACAAAAATTTGAAAAATCCAAAGGTGCACAACGCGATCGAACAACTGGACATTTAATCAAAACAATAAAGTTAAAATTTAAAGTTTTTCTAACTAATTTTAATAACCACCTGAAAGGTGGTATCCTATATAAAGTGATCACACAAAAGGTACATTTTACAGTATGGTGGCAGTGTAAGAATCCATTACCGTCCCAACCCCATACCGTCATAATACTCACATGTTTTAAGAGGTGACGGAGTCAAACACATCAAGTACCTCCTGGTGTCAGTGGCAGCAGTGTCTTCCTAAAAACAACAAAAAATAAAAAACCACGGTGGCCAACCTGCCAACCAGGTGTCGCCAGCTATGGCAAATGTGCTCACTATGAGGCAATCTATGGGGGAGCTCTACGTTCAGTGGTGGACTTTAGATAAGCTGTAGGTAAAAGTAACAGTATGGGAAAGTAGAAACTTTTGATTATTAGTAGTTGATACATTTTTTAGACATTTGTAGTAACGTTACACGTTCATATCCACAGGTGCATGGACTGAGCAATTTTTTTATTAACACAAAAGTAACTCAGTCTAAGAATAAATTAATTATAGAAATTAAAATTTCTCGTATATGATAACCACCTATTCAAAAGTATCAATAATTTGTATTAATCTACTCTCTCACACTCGGTCACTACAATGCTGTTTTGCGCACGCGTCATCTGCACAAGACAGCATTATAATGGCCGACCAAACATGCACTCTCTATCCCCTGTACCCAATGACGCTCCGAAACACGAGAGATCAGGCGCGGGACCAACGCTTTTACGTCCTATCCTAGGCACGGGGGTGAAACACCGCCAACTTCCAGAGTCTGGGCTGCTACTGAGAATTACTCGACAGAAAAGCCCAATAACTAATTACAGCGTGACCCGCGAACTTGGGACCTCACGATCAACAAGCGTGTTTACGATCACTATACAATAAAGCACATCCGACGCTTTCACGATTGAAGAGTGTAATTATCTTTAGTTTAGTCGCATTCATCAGGTTTTAGCTGAAGGCGTGAACCTCCTGGTACAGCTCCAATAATATCAAATAAGTTTTTTTTTGTTAAATACCGACAACACTACTTGAACTAGTGGTCAGAATTCCTGGCTGCAATATCACGGTCATGGGTTCGATTACAAACCGGAGCCATTTTTGTGCGATCCTTGATGTTTTTGTTAAATTCAGTTATAAATTTCATTTCATCAAATTTGAATAAAAACTACGGCTTTCTGTCCGCTTGCCAGTCTTGGCTACTATGGGGAGTGTTTATGTTCAGAAGTGGACTTTATAATGTACTGATAATACACGAATGACTTTGTAAAATACCTATGACTGTAATGGATGGATGGATAAAATAAATTTATTGACTTATCCTTAATAAGAAATTACGCGTACTTTTTATAGACAGATTGAAAACGAGCATACAGTTCAATACCGATTAGTGGACATAAAAGCTTACATCTAGTCCTTTACGACTAAGACATATTGCCTCGTTATTAGTAAAAAGGGTTTTCTCGATACATAGCAGCGTTATACGGTGATTTTACGCTGTTACGAGTATTTAGTGCGAGTTTTATCCTTCTTTTTATAGTATAAGGGTGACAAACGAGCACACAGTCCACCTTATGGTAAGTAGATGCTGTGGCTAATAGACATCCATATTTAACCTCGATCATAGAATCAACATGCAGATGAGTTGTCGCCCCTGAGGACTAAGATGGAATGACTCGATTCCAGTAACACGGTTACGGGTCACGAGTCTACACACACTATACGAAACACAACAGTATTAAGCCGATACTTTTCGCTAGTATTCTGTGACAGCGTGGTCCTTCCCCGGTCGAGCCGACCCATTCATGCTACAAACATAATATATCTACCACGTAAAAACATTCCGCAGTCGAGCCGAAAAATTCTTACTGCAGCCATAGCTCAACATAGTATCAATCATCATATCATAGTATTTAGTAATTACAATCATAGTATCAACGTAGATACTTAAGTTACGCGCATCAGAGATTACACACCTACTTTCGTGAAGAAAAACTATTTTTTAAATATTCATGCAAATAACATCAAAGAGAAAAAGAACAATCTGTGTATGCTGCCAGTGATTACATATGGATTTGAGACGTTGCCCTTTACTGCTGGCCGTATGGGAAGCTCAAGGTCGCTCACCGAATTATGAAACGGCTTTGCTCGCTGTTCCTCTGCGTGATATACTTCATAATGAAGATATCTGCAGTAGAACCAGAGTAACAGACACAACCCGACGGATCAGTAAGCTGAAGTGGCAATGTGTCAGCCATATACTTCAAACAACCATTAATCGATGGGGAAGAAATGTTCTCAAGTGGCCTCATACTAGAGTGACTACCTAGTAAAACATGCAGGAAATCGATGAATACACGTCACGGTCATTGTGACATTCCACGAGGAAAGCTTATGCTTGTCTGTGGTCTTGTGATGGATTTTAATGATGATAATAATGAATAATAAAGTAGCTCTATGCTATTCGATATATTCACTGAATTTCTAGACAAAATCTGAAACCGTTAAATAGTTTTATTCTGTGATCATAGCTTTTATGACCAGTTCCGTTTCAATTTTTTTAGTTTGTCTTCAATATCAATAAATTATTTTTATTTAACCAGACTTCTATTAAACAAACAAAATAAAACGGATTCTTTAATTTTCAATTCGAGTGCAGACCGTTATTAACTGTGCTAAATGATAATATTCCACAAATGTTAGACTAATAAATAATTTTCAGACGATTAAAGTATTTTAACCATAGCTTGTACACGCCAATTTGTTCTTATAAGCCTTCATGGCTAAAATGGCGCTGTAGAATTAACGCAGGATCCAAGCGTCTATAGGTTATCTAGGAGCGGGCGCAGCGCTGTTAGAGCACGCTCGTAAATCGAGCGCTTTACGCGTGTCGCGACCCGGGTGGTCCCGCTCGTCTCCATTTAATTTAGCGTGATGATACCAAGCGAAAGGTAACGGCCATTTAATATTACTTTATCCCCTAAGTACAAAGTAAACTGAAACATACGTACAATACAACACATACTCTTTATTGTATACCAAGGTAACATTAATATAACAAAATAAACAAATACTAAGGGAAAACAAAGGTTGTACTGGTATTCAACAATTTCTTCCAGACAATTCAAAAATAATTAAATAAAAAGTGGATAGGAGAGGGGTAGGGTACACTAAAACTTATGCACTTAAAAGGCACATTCTTTCGGTGATAGACCAACAACAAGAAATGAAAGAAAAAAAATGAGTGGAGTTAGAGAAACAAAGAATGTTTCTTAACCTGTATCCAGAACAAATTCAAGGACAGGACTAATCGATAGAGGTAAGGTAAGTTACAAGGTTTTATTCCAAGAACAGAAAAAGATTTATCATTATATGTGGAGGAGTGCACAGGATATTCAAGGGAAATTATGACAGAAGCTATGCAATTTAAATCGTTCTATTTAGTGAGGACTTGATATATTAAATAGGCTCTAGTCAAACGTGGTGTGGGACGCTCCCTGACCGATGGAGCGACGACCTGCGCAAGGTGGCTGCTAGAATCTGGATGCGCGTAGTCGGGCTAAGTGGCGCGCCGTGGGAGAGGCCTATGTCCAGCAGTGGACTGCCGCAGGATGATGATGATGGTGATGATACATTAAATAGAATAGATTAAAATAAAACAGTTTTTATTCAATATATGTTCGGAAATACGTATGTCCTGGGAAGAACTAACAATAATCCCAACGAGATTATTAAAAAAGATCATAAATATATAGATAACCTACCTAGATGCAAACTGGTAAATAATAATTTATAGGTTCCTACAATGTTATTATTAATAAAACAAGTATCGCAAATGCTGTACTTCCCTGCCGTTTTCGATGGCGATATGTATCAGGATACGTATCTGATATACGTCTCTGTTCTACCCGTTGATTTTACGATGTTGACAATTTATAAATACCTTCGAGAGCTACTGTCAGGTATCTAACTCTCTCGTTGTAAGAAAATTTTGCCTTTTTATTTACGATCGTCGTACTAGAAACCTCGCAACTATGACGCTTCTGCCCATATCTATGGTCTAAATATTTTACGTCCGGTGTAAACGAGATAGTCGTACCGCCATTTATTGGAATTAATAAGAATTTTTTGTTATTAACCATTGTTTGTTTCTTACGATACTCCACCTACACGAGATAAAATAATATGTTAGATTCAGTTACGTATGTAATGTATATTTTATTATATACGAGGTATACTGTTCTTTTATAGGATAGGGTGACAAACGAGTACACAGTCCACCAGATGGTAAGTAGTTGCTGTGCCCCATAGACATCTACATCTATCCTCGATTACGAATCAAAATGCACATGCGTTGTCACCCGTGAGGACTAAGATGGAATGCCTCGTTTCCAATAAAAAGGGTCTCCGGATCTCTACACTCACCATACGAAACACAGCAGCATTAAGCTACTATTTTACGCTGGTATTCTGTGAGAGCGTGGTCCTTCCCCGGTCCAGCCGACACATTCGTGCTACAACTATACTACTAATATAACTGCAACATGGCTCTACCAAGTATAATACTAGAGGCATTTTGAGTTTTATACGAGGTAGAGATAAATTGTGTACGTAGTATAGCTATGCTGCAGCTATATTAGTAGTAAAGTTTTAGCACCAATGGATCGGCTCAACCGAGGAAGGATCAATTTATTGGAAAAAGAGGCATTCCGTCTTAGTTCTCACGGCTGACAACGCATCTGCATTTTGATTAGCAAATCAGGATAGATTTTTTTTAAATTTATTCTTAGAACACCCACCCCACCTGAAAAGGATATGTACATTATTTATAAATATTTTAAATTTTGCCAAACTGTAAGCCAGTTTGTCGGTAATTTCTTAATCGAGGATGGGTCACAGCAGCCATTTACCATCAGGTCGACTATGTGCTAATTTGTCACCCTTATTCTATAAAAAATGAACCAACGCTTCATTTGTATAAATGTTAAACCTCACTGGATTTCAGTCCTAAGACCCGCATCAGCCAGTTACTCTCTACAAAGCCATGTAGTCGACGCATCTACCTATAAAAACTTATTATCGCACTCAACGATGAACGTGATAGAAGAGTTTAACTTCAGAACAATATCACATTTCAACTCGTTCATCAAAGGAATAAATAAAACGACTTATTATATCGAAAGATCGATATCCGAATGGTATCCGAACGGAGTTACGAGCGCACCGTATCCAACAATCGGTCGCCATATTTCGCGGCCATATTGCGCCGGCCGAATACCGCCGGCCCGGGTTGCCTCGATATCATTAATCTTTGACATTTTTGTAGGGCGACGCGGAATCCTAAAATACCTGTATTAAATACGTTCGAAAAGTGTTAGCATTTTACGAAATTGTCGGTAAAACGTACTTTTGGTTTTAAGTTGCTAAAATTATTAAAAATCAAGTCAATTATTTTTAATTGCAGCTCCCAAAATGGCCATTATTTGTAAAGTATGATATTTGAAGGAATTGTAATATTTTTTGTTTTTTTTTTATTAGTCCGTAAATAACTTGATTATGCGGTCGTGGACTACTTAATAGTGCCAGCTCCTTAATAGAACCTGCTGAGAATCAAAATGTATTAACCAGCTTGATACACTAGTGTGATCATTATGGTATATCCGGTTCGGCCCTGTAAGGATTTTCATAATTTACGTTATGGTAACTACTGCAGCCCATGGCACACTACAACCAACTTTAAACAAAGAAGATGGTCTTTCAATGCTGAGTAAATTTATTTATAGGGTTGGGTATGTAGCCAATAGACACACATCTGTCCTCAAATACGAATCAAAATGCATAAGCGTAGTCTTTTTTTTTTATAGAAGAGGGGGCAAACGAGCATGTGGCTCACCTGATGTTAAGTGACTACCGCCGCCCATGATCAACTGCAACAACAGGGGAATTGCAGACGCGTTGCCGGCCCTTTAGAAAGGAGTAAGCTCTTTTCTTGAAGGTCCCCAGGTCGTATCGGTCCGGAAAAATCGCTGGTGGTAAATTATTCCACAGAGAGGTTGTACGCGGAAGAAAACTCCTTTTGAAACGTACAGTGGTGGACCGCCAAGCATCCAGATGGTGTGGATGGTATCGGGACGTTTGCCGCGTAGTGCGTTCACGAAATTTGGCGGCTGGGATTAATCCGAACAATTCCTCAGAGCACTCTCCATGGTATATGCGAAAGAAAATGCAAAGGGATGCAACATCTCTTCGCAGTGCCAGAGAATCGAGCCGATCGGAAAGCACTCGGTCGTCGACGATTCGTGCCGCTCTGCGCTGGATGTGGTCAAGTGGAAGGAGCTGGTACTGGGGAGCCCCAGCCCAGAGATGGGAACAGTATTCCATGAGCGGCCGAACCTGCGCCTTGTAAAGTTGCAGGCGGTGTGCCGGTATGAAATACTGTCCCGCTCTGCTGAGCACGCCAAGCTTTTTAGAGGCCAATTTGGCCTTCCCTTCCAAGTGACCACGAAACTGCACGTCACTCGATATGTCGACGCCGAGGATTCCGATACTGGCTGAGGCAACAAGGGGAGTGCCTTGAAACTGAGGGGATACGACAAAGGGGTTCTTTTTAGCGGTTAACGCGCAAACTTGTGTCTTCTGGGGGTTAAACTGGACTAGATTTAGTCGCCCTCAATCCGAGACTCTGTCCAGCAGAGACTCGACTTCAGACACAAGTTTGTCCCGGCACTCGGAGACGTTTTCCCGAGAAATATTGGCTCGGCCGGTGTAAAGAGCATCACCAGTGCTGTCATCCGCATAGCAATGAATGTTACGGGTCTGCAACATATCATTGATATGCAGAAGAAACAGCGTTGGCGATAGCACGCAGCCCTGTGGAACACCAGCATTAATAGGCTTGCAATCGGAGCTTGCACCATCTACAACGACCTTGATGCTCCGATCTGGAAGAAAACTGGTGATCCAATCGCACAATTTCTCGGGAAGCCCATAGGAAGGGAGCTTCGAAAGAAGCGCTTTGTGCCAAACCCGATCGAAGGCCTTCGCAATGTCCAAACTAACGGCCAATGCCTCCCCCTTGGACTCTACTGCCTCCGCCCATCTGTGAGTTAGGTAGACCAGAAGATCACCAGCTGACCTACCACGGCGAAAACCGTATTGGCGGTCACTAATCAGCTGGTGATCCTCAAGGTACCTCATGAGCTGGCAGTTTACAATGGACTCCATTGTTTTGGAGAACAAGGAGGTGATGGCGATAGGCCGGTAGTTGGACGGGTCTGACGGTCGCCTTTTTTAGGGATCGGGTGGACGAAAGCCGTCTTCCATGATTTTGGGACTACGCCTAGGGAGTAGGAGTACCGGAAAAAACGCGTTAAAACCGGTGCCAACTCTGGAGCACACGTCCTCAGCACAATTGGGGGGGATTCCGTCAGGCCCACTCGACTTGTGGATGTCCAGGGAGAGGAGTGCTTTGCGAACCGAGCGCTGAGTGAACTGCACTTCCGGCATGGAGCACTTACACCGCGGGATGGTCGGCGGCGTACTCCCCCCGTCATCGAGAGTCGAGTTAGACGCAAAGAAAGAGCCCAGAAGATCGGCTTTCTCCTTTGCGGTGTGGGCCAGTGAGTCGTCCTCCCTGTGCAGAGATGGAAGAGATGGCTGACAGAAATTCCCCTGGACAGCCTTGGCGAGAGACCAGAATGTACGGGTTCCAGAAGGAAGACGAACTAGTTTCTCGCCAATTCTGCCTATGTGCTCTGACTTTGCCTTGGCAATGACTCTTTTGAAGGACCTAGAGGCGGAATTATACTTCTTTTTTAGAGCGCTGGTGTTTACATCCCTGGACGCTGATGCGTCAGCCTAGGTAGCACTCCTGCTTATAGCATGATGCTATTTTACAGGAGCGACCAAACCATGGCTGAGATTTGCCTCCAATGGGCACCACAGAGGAAGGAATAAAAAGTTCCATACCCTGAAGTACCACATCAGCGACAGAATCTGCAACAACGTTGGGATCGTCCGGCGAGAAGCAAACCCGCCCCCAAGGGTAGGATGTAAAGAAAGACCGCATCCCATCCCAATCGGCTGACCTATAGTGCCAAACACGGCGGCAGCCTGCAGAATGCAACCGCGATTTCAGCGTGAGTCCCCGTGAGAACTAAGATGGAATGCCTCGTTTCCAGCGAAATGGGTCTCCGGTTCTCTACAATCACCATACGAAACACAGCAGCATTAAGCTGCTATTTTACGCTGGTATTCTGTGAGAGCGTGGTCCTTCCTCGAGCTGACCCATTCGTGCTACAGTTTTACTATTAATATAGCTGTAGCATGGCTCTACCACGTACACAAAATAAAAACTCCTACAGCCATTAATTACAAGAGCATTCTGTCTACTACTCCGTCTGGATGTGTTACCCTATTACTTTATTCCTTTATTCCTATCCAAACAGCAGAAACCCAGCAAAATTACAAGGTTGTAAGACATTTCATCTTAATCCCCAGACCTGACAACACATCTGTTGCCTTATTTGTATAAAGTTTGCCGCATATGTCAACGTACTGGACTAATTTTCCATCTGGAGTGTCTGGTGGACTGTACGTTCATATGCCACTTTAGTTTTATTAATAAATAAAAGATGTTATTAAGTATAGTGGTATCGTGGGTTTCACTCATCTTTGAAGACACTTTATGTGGAAGATCCACGCTGAAGCTATGTTAGCTGTACATAGCTACAGAAAAGAATCTTTTACTGGTAACGAGGGTATACATCTTAGTCCGCAAGGACGAGATGAAGCCTTGAGTAAAGTAATATATAGACGTTGCAATACAAAACAAAAAAATCACACTTTGCGTTTGGTTTGACGAACCACTTCTACTGGTTTTCAGTATAGTCCGTTCCATCCTTTTCGAGCAGTTACATCAAATGATAAATCTTGATTAATTAAAAGAATAATAGGTGAAATAGCAAAATAATGAAATAATCTATATAATATAGTATGTCTCTAATTATATAATATACAAGCAAATTTATTTAATTTTAAAACTATAAATCAAAACGCAAAAAACTGCAACGATTATATGAAAGATCAAACGAGCACGAACGAGCAGCTTATGGTGAGTGATCACCGCCACCCATGAACATCGTAGACATCAGCAACACCAGAGGAAACTCAGGTGCTTTTCCTCTGGAAGCTGCGGCTTTTTTCAACTGGTACATCTTAGTCCGCAACGATGACAACGCTCGCTTTGATCGATGATACTTAATCGATGATAGACGTAGATGTCCATGGGCCGCAGCAAATACTTACAACTAGGCTCATCAGCTATTCTTTAATAAAAATCTTTAATAGAATGCTTTGTTGACAGGAAAACGGCCCCTAGTTATAACTACCATACAAGCGATACGAGAATTATGCTGCACTTTAACGCTATTATTTTCTTAGAGCATCAGTCTAACAGAGAAAGATAGACATAACATTACGTATGTTTCAAGTGACACCGAAACGAAGTTGAAACCATGCTTAAATTATTATAAGAACACACACATTGTCGTTTTTAAATACATAAGTCGTAGGTGTGTTCACCCAGCAGTGGATTTTACGGCTGATAAAGTAGAAAAATATGTGCATGTGTGTGTGTCAAAAGTCAAGCATGGTTTTAGCGTAGTTGTAAATGTACGAAGTGTTTTGTCTCTTTCTTTGTTGTTCTAAATTGGAGTGGGGTCCTTCTCCGAGCCTTATTAATGCAGTAGCCATAACTGTCACGACAGATACTTTAATAATAGTAGTTTCAACGCATCTGCATTTTGATTCTTAATCGAGGATAGATGTTTGTCTATGGGCCACAGAATCTACTTACCATCTTATGCACTGTGTGCTCGTTTACCACCCTTGTCCTACAAAAAAAGATAAAACAAGTAAGTGGTACTTGTCACCGATATTGCTATTAAAATTTATTAATGATTCCTTATATTTACGCGAACACTATACATTAGTTAAAACTACTTTTACAGATTTTATCGCGTTTAACTTATTTGATTTTCAATTCCCGACCTTTCGAGTGCTTTCCAGCACCCATGACCACGGGGGACTGAGATGATTGACGTCCCGATGTCGATGTTAACCCGGAGTATCTTCAGCTTTTTAATTATTATTTATGGTCCGATCTACGCAGAATAAATTTATTAGTTCAAAATTAATAGTACAAGGATATCTACACTGATAATATAAAATTAAAATACCTGTTGACATCGGAACAAGTTACACGTCTAAAGATTAATAAGCACTTAGTCACTATTAATTATAGTGCAGTCTTATTTGCATGTCCTGTATAATTTCGTTACTAATAGTACACATTGTAAAACTATTTCGCGGTGACACTCTTTTCTGAACATTTTTTGCAAATATCTAATGACTTGAAGAAACAGTAGCGAATAGATGAAAGCGTCGGTTTGAATCCACCATTCAACTGCCGTGAACTACTCGTAGCACATCAAAGAGGCTAGACTACCAAACTTATTTGAAGCTGTTAACGGAAATTAATTTTAAACGTCAAAGAGCCACGCTGCAGATATATTATTATGGTTGTAGCACGAATGGGTCGGCTTGACCGAGGAATGACCACGCCCTTACGGAATACCAGCTTACAATAGCAGGTTCTTCTGTGTTTCGTATGATGAGTGTAGAGATCCGAAGATCCATTTTTACTGGAAACGAGGCATTCCATTTTAGTCCTGAGGGATGACAAACGGATATGACAATGCATTTTGATTCTTAATCTGGGATGGGCCACAGCATTCACCTGCTATCAGGTAGGATGTGTGCTCGTTTGGCACTCTTATCCTATAAAAAAAATATTAGCTGTATTGGCGGTGTAAGAGAATACAATACACAATATCATCCCGTGGGTGTCGTGACAGAGTAATATGATACAGGAGGAAATAGGACCGCGGCCAAGACGTTGTCCTGCCAGCTAATAACATAGTTTGTGTTCAGCAACGTTTTTTTTATTTTAGCGCATGCAATTTAATTTATTAATTGCCGCTCTTGATAGAAAAAAGAATTTTTTTCATTTTTTTAAATGATTAATCTTCCTGATAACAACACAAAATTATAAAACAATTTGCAGATGCCCACGCACATACTAAGCGTGGCAGCTATAGCAAATAACCCCTTACGAGGTAATTTATGGGCCTATTTTCAGCTGTGGATTTTTCGTAAGCTGTAATGACTACGATGAACTTAAATTATTGGTATTGCCGCTATATTTGTTATTTTTTAGTTGATCCCATCTCCTGATTTTTCACAGTTTTTTTCTGTCGCTCCTTGTGACATCCACGAAATGACCCAATAGGGTGATGGACATTTACTTAGTTGTAGTCATTAAATAGGTGCATGTATTTTTTATAAACAATGTGTTTCTCCACTAAAATGAAATTCCAGAAAGATATTGCGGCTTCCGCATGATGTACGAATGAAATCAGATAAACATCGTATGACATCAAAGTAGAAAAAAAATCCTATCTGCCAAACATGATGATATTATAGCTACCATATGCATATGATATAGCATATGATATTATGTGTAAAAATTAAGAGGAATAAAAAGAAATTTTTATGAACTCATTTACTTTTTAAAGTAAATAAAAAAACACATCATAATCATTTTCAATCCAACACATTAATTGGAATCAACCGTACAATATATAATCGATATCTCGTCGAATCGGTGAGAAATAGTGCGGTGCATCGTTGCGTAGTTAACCCGGGGTCGAGCGCAACACTAAATTTATTTTAGTGATGTCACGTTAGATACCTTATCCCGTGCTACTGTGGCTCGGCGAGATCCCGCGATAACGGGGGCCCAGGACTGCGATAATTTGTTGTCCACCGGGAATTAATTTTTTATCGTTTGTTTTCCAATTAACACAAATAAATCTTTACTGTTATTTAAATCGATCGATGTTCAAACAAGGTGTATAAGGTTCACATGCTTAAAAATAATTAATCTCTCAATCTAGAGTCAGAGGTTGTGCGCATGTTAAAATTTAAAGTATTATTTGTGACTCAATGATTGAAAATATTTCGGCAAACAAAAATTACTTTGTCAGGTTTTATTTTTAGTTTTCTGATCAGTTAAAGTAAAGAATTCTGCTGGACATGACCCTTTTTTGTGGTTAGGAGTCTATCATCGTCATACTTGGTAAGTGAATTGACGTTTCCAGTACCAGACGTCTCTACCTTTAAGCTACTTCCCATTACCGGTATTGCTATTTTATTCCTGACGTAAGCAATATTCTTATACTGAATATGAATTCCATTATGAGTCTATCATACGACACCCACGGAATGAAATGGAGCACCGAGAGACAAAACGTGTAATATTAGTTACAGACGTTTTCCTGCCAATTAATATCATCGCTTGTGTTCAGCAACATTTTTTTTTTACTTTAGCGCTTGCAGTTTAATTTATTAATTGCCGCGCTTAATTGTAAAAAAAATATAATAAAAAGATTAAATTTTGTTTCTTTCAAAAATTTTTTTAGTTTATAAACAAAGCCATAAATTGACTCAAAGGCCATTTTGCCATAGTTGCCAGTTAAGTGCAAGTTATTTATAATTTTGAGTGCAGATCGGTTCCGTACGGCAATCGTGAGAACAATGTGTGAAGTTATTAAAAACAAAAAAATCTGTATTTTTCTGTTACGTATTTCATTTGGGTGGGAAGACCGGACAGCAGGACATCCATTGCTCCGTTCCTAAATCCAGGCCAAACGAAGAATCAGTATAATAAGGGTATATGAGGCATTCTATCTTAGTTTTCAAGAGGGACAATTTTTCTATAGCCTTTTTGTTTAAAGTTACGAAGTTCTTAAGTTACAGTTGGTGTAGTATCTTTTTGTCATTTTATTCAAAATAATAAGCATGAATATTTTATTATATAAGGTAATTTTACAATAACCGGCCAATATTGCAGAGAAGATTCAGAGTTAGTAATATAAGCAAATGGTTAAAAAAAGTTATTTAAAAATCCTCCTTTTTATCTTTAAAATTCAAAATGGGCAAGGTTTTAACTTATTGTACTGCTGCGCTCCTACACTTTCGTAAGGATCGATTAGTAGGCAAAAACATTGTTCCCCTATAAATGACATTCAGTTTGAGATAATTTAAAATAGGAACTTTAAGTTCAAGTTTAAAATTTGGATACTCCTTGAAAATTAACTTGACTAACCATAAAACATATTTTAACTAAAACCGATGGTGCATACTTTGCTGTGAAAAATTGTATCAACAAAATGTGAATGTGGCCAGATCAATAGCCGAGTCTTCCAATTATAAATAACAAGTTTGATATTTGTGAATATTTTTTTAATAATCTCAAGTGACAAGTCCACCTGATACTGGCGCTACTGTAGCTCATGGGTATCTGTGAACTATAAGGCTATTGAGCATAAATATTCATTAAACAAATATAAAAAATAAATAATTGAGTTGAACAATCTATAGCTCGAAGTAGGATGGTTCGGTGACACTTCACTGCGGTTCGTTAACTCGGCTTCCACACGAAACAAATATTTGTATGATCTAGTCTTAGTCGAGTTTTTGTATGAGGTAAGAAAATTAACGTTCCAGCCTACATAGGCCTCCACTTATTTTTTAAAGGATAAATGAGAAATATGAGTTAACTGGGCTCTTCACATGTCTTTGAAATATTTTGCAGCACTCGAGGTACGACCACGAAAATTTCTTTTCCTACTAAGCTAGTGGCAAATGAGGTATTAAAATTGTAATGGTGCCGACGGGAATTAAACCTGGGTTGTTCGCGTATTGCGAAATTTACAGCGACCGCTTAACTTCAAAGCTACTACTACTCTCTTAGTTCCTTATATCCCAGTTACACAAATAACTGAGCCGTAAGACAAATAATAAGTGCTAACAGCATTTTAATAAAGTTGTTAATATATTCATAATTTCTGTACTGGAAGGACTACTTTTCTGCTGAGTCCTTTTGTGATATTAAAATATTTCTTGAAGACACCTGCACGTGTAAAATTTAAAAATATTCGTAAAATATCTAAAGAATGTTGCCAAGCTGCTAATACAATGTAGAGAACTCTTCTTTAATTTTAATATGTCGTAGCTTTGGTATTTATACACCGGTTATTTTTAACGATAAAAGAAAATGATTCATTATTCTACGTAATCCCTTGAGTATCATAAAAGGCGCCGTGGGAAAACTGTTACAGGAGAAGGACAGCAGCATCTTCGTGAAAACAACTCAATAATGCCAGGAAAAACTATGCATAGTTGCCTAAACATAGTTCCAAAAATTACATAGTTGTAAAAACTATACAGCTTGCCATACTTGGCAAGCTGGTAGGGAATTCAAACAGCTTGCCAATTATGGCAACTACGTCAATGTATGAAAAAATGTGGTTTCTTTATAGCTTTCTGTCAATTTAAATTTGATAATTCATCATAACCATTAACAGAACCCATTAGTAGTTACTGAACATAAATATTCCCATATAGATTACCAGAAAGCTTAGCCCTGAATCATTTGCATTCTTCACTCATCAGGATATTATGTCTCATGATCTCATAGGATGGTCCTATTATCGTACACGGAAACTTTTTCTTCAGGGAAACGTTTGTACAAGACTGTCACTAGTAAATTTTGCTTCTACGTTGGTTATTTGAGCACATAAAGGTGAAGAAAGAAGTCGATCTAGATATTGTTACGCTTCAATTAATTTTAAAAATATTATTTAAATATTCTAACAAACATTATTTTTCCAAAAACCGTATAAAATATTTAATTCATTAGCATATGCAAAAGAAAATTCAGACATAAGTCTGAACTAATAATGTAGATATTTGATTACTTTTGGCACTTAAATAATCAAACTAATTTAAAATTATAAGCAACCTTCGAAACTAGTAAAATAATAGCCTCGACGCCACACCTTTCATTATTTTTATAATATGTATTAACCAAAGTTACCCAATTCCCTGATAAAACAAATTGTTAAGAATGTATTATAAATCATAGCGCACTTCGCCTTTTGCATACTCATTAATAATTCATTGGCATTAACTAAGACTTGGAATTTTAATGTGAATTTTTTCCGTGTTTGACTCAAATCTATTTCGTTGCTAACATAAATCAATTATTTAAAAACATATTTCTACTTCAAACGTACAGATTGTTCCTTTATCCGCTTTAGGGTTCCGTTTCTAATGTTTTACACATTCCAGATCACCATCATCATCATAATTACAGCCTTCACGAGTTCACTGCTGAACATAACCCCCTCCCCCCAAGGAATACCACAAAGCACGGTCTTAAGCCACCTGCATCCATCCACTTCCTGCATGTCTTACCAGGTCGTCACTCCATCTAGCCACATCACTCACCAGAGATATGTGATTAGTTTTTATATTATTTACAGTGAAATATCAAATGGAGATATTATCAATTACATATCATAAATATAGCAGATTAAACCTCTAATAAGATTAGTAGGTCTAAATCTTTCACAGAAATACCGTCATATTATATTGAAATTTTAAACACATTTTGCCTAAACAAAATATTTATATGGCAATCTTTTTTCAGAATATAAAAACTGTGTTAGTGTTAGCTCATGCGCAATATCCTTTTACGTGAGCGCTGTGGCTATTGGGGGGTCGCCCTAGACTACACACGATCTTTGAATTGTTCATGTTCATCTTAAGATCTGTCCGTTGGGAGGTACTATTGAGGCCATTGAGCATAGCGCTTAGGTCTTTCAGCAATTCTACCATAAGAACGGCAAACCGAAGGTGAGTGATGTACTCGCCATTAATGTTAATAACGTATCTTTTTCAGTCCAGTAGCTTGAAAACGTCTTCCAATACAGTGGTGAAGATTTTCGGGGATATAACATCACCATGTCTTACACCTCTCTGCATTTGGATAGCTTGCGTACTCTGGTTCTGTACTCGGATAGCCACCGTAGCCCAACTATTCAGCACTTCGTTATACCAACAGTCAACTTGGCACCGCTCAAGGGGCTTTAGCACCGCCCAAATTTCGACGGAATTGAAGGCTTTCTCATAATCCACATACGCCAGGCAAATTGCGGATTATATGTACTCGTATGTATTCTATGGTACTAAAGCCTTTTCGGAAACCTGCTTGTTCGGGAGGCTGAAAGTCATTTAGTACGCTATAAGATTCGTAATGACTCTTAAAAACAGCACGTAGACGGGGCTCAGAGGAAATCAGTCTGTAGTTCTTTAAGAGAGCGTTGTCACCCTTCTTGAATAACAAGACCACCGCACTTCTGCTTCACGCCTCTGGAGTAGTGCTACCTTGGAGGACGGAAATAAAGAGCTTCTGAAAAACTTCAAGGACCGGCTTTCCACTTGATTTCAGAAGGTCCGCTGCAATTCCATCCTCACCCGGGGACTTGCTGTTTTTAAGGTGCTGCAGAGCGAGTCTAATCTCGCTCAGACTGACGTCTGGGACATCATCGGAATAGTGTTGGATAAGACTTGCTCTTGAATTGTTACTGACACTTGCGTGTGGCTCCAACGATGACGTGTACAGCTACTTATAGAACCTCTCAATCTTATTCAAAATCTCAGGTATCGCGGGAACGATGGTCCCACACTCGGTCTTAGCTTCGACAGTTGGCTCTTTCTGGCAGACAGATCTCTGTCAAAGACTTTGGAGATCTGTTTCGCTCAATCGCTTTTTCAATACGAGTTGTATTGAAGTTGCATAACTTCCGCCACATGTATTTGTAGATTTGTCTGTTCAGTTGCCTGTATGCTGTCAATCCTGCTGAAGAATGCAGCTTCATTTTCCGTCTAACAGCCATGAGATTATGAGTGTGATCGGATATTTTTTGTGTTCTTCTTCGGCGGGTCTTGCAGAACTTAGCTCCGACCGCAAGGACAGTTCCCTGAGCTTATCATTCATATCGTCCATTATATTGCATTCTTCTAGGCACTGAAAACGGTATTGTAATTTCAGCTGAAAGTTTTTGGGATCCTTTACTAGCGCACAGGAGAGAAGGAGCGTTGACTTCATTGAACGGAACCTCTCCAACTTAACGTTTAAATTCAGTGCGCCGTGTAGTGGCGGTTGAGAATATCCACTTGCCCATATATTTTCGTAGATCACGTAATATATCACGTAAGAGGTGACAGAAGGAGACAAGCAGGAGATGGACAGCAGCATCTTCCTGATAACAGCCAACCCGCTTGCCAAGCGTGGCAACTATGGCAAACATGAGCAACGACGTTCCAGATTCTCATTTAGAAATAAAATCGAAAGCTTCAATTAATTTATTTGTTGAAAACACTTCATTTATTGCAGTTCAAAAATTTTTACAACTTATTCAATTTATTGGCAGTAATCAACTAATAAGACTGTGGTGATGTTGATGATGACTATGACAATGTAAATTTATAAAATATCAACATTTACCGAGTTACTAGAATATGAATCGAAACTTCTTTAAAATATTGATTATTTGTTGCATGTCATTAACTTTGGACAGGTAAATATTAAAATCGAAATTAAAATAAATTTTCGGTCGCTACGACTGTTAAACTATTAAAAGTTAGTTATTGTCTCTATTTTTTTTAATTTGGCCTTTGTTGTATAATATGTCATTGTTTTCGTATCGATAACCCTGTCACCTGAAATTGGGCAAAGTCACGAATTTTTAAAAGGTTCTGCTATTTTACACACCCTAACCTATTGTAATCAATAACATATTTTTTTCAAACGCATTAAGGATATAAATTATCTCATACATTAGGTTTGACATTAAAATGTAAAATGTATTATTTCGCGAAGTTAATTGATGAGCAACAAAACAAGGATTTGTATTTTTAGCATCAAGTTGATATTCAACAGTATTAATAATTTAATAATGTAACTGGGAGCTATCAGTCATCGAGTAACTACATTATATGCGAAACAGTCAATAAGATCCCTTAAAAGTACATGTATCTCCCTCTCTATCTACCAACAGCTAACTACTGGATTTGGGTTTCTCCCTTATGAAGGGATTTATTATTATCGCCACACTTGTTACACAGATCATCCATCAATTTCTTGTACAGTCTGTAAAAGTTTACTGTTGAACACAGGCTACCTAACCACATAACCAAATATTTGCTCCGAGGGGGAATTTGCCATAGTTGCCGTGCTTAATAGTCGGGTCGGCAACAACAATTTTTTTACAATTTTAAGTTGTTTGAAACAGTAACAGAAACAGAAACTTTTTTATTCAATATAGATTATAAACAATACCAACCCAGCGGGACTATTTTTTTTAAATATTAGCTTACAATCATGTATATTACAATTAACAATACAAAACAAATTAGAAGTAGCTTAGTAGCGATCACCTGCGTTTTAAGGAATATACTGCTTCCTGTCTCTGGTTTCAGTTTCCCTCTGTCATCTCTTATGATATCCACGGCACAACATGGGATAGTGGATATTCTGTTACCACCACTACACGTTACAATGGCCGACAACGTCTGGATAGTTTAACCTAAATTCAGCCATCTATTAGAATTCATAAGGTTTTTCTGAAGTTTTCCAAAATCGATTCTTTCGAAAGCCACGCGTCAAAACGGGTCGATGGATTCCTTTTATGCCTTCGCGATACAGCTAAGTTGTAACTACTTAGCCAAAAAAGTGGTTCGATAAATTGAACAAAATTTAAATTTTATAATGGAATCGAGATATATACTCGTACATATTATTCATTTGTAATGTAAAATAAAAATAAAAATTTACAATCAAAAACTTAATAGAGTCTACAAATATTTCGTTAGCCTTAAACATAAATAAGAAAAAGACTGTATGATCAACGACATCAGATAATTTGCAAATTTAGATTGAGTTCAATAAATAATGCTTTATCATACAAAATATCCGACCATAAACAATAAATAAAACCACTGTTTTTTTCTTCACTTCTCCTTAGCAGGCAAACGTTTTTTTTTTCACAGGCTAAGTTGCATAGATAAAATCAATTAGCATGGCACCCTCGTGATTCGGTCGGTCGCGCGATATGCGCTAGCAAGGACAAGTCTCGCGCTGTGTCGTCCCGTTATCGCGGGAATCGTGCGGGACTATACAACGCCTTCTCAATAAAATACTGTGCAAGCTTCTATTATGAAAATTTTTGCAAAATTAAAAAATAAAGTAAAAAAAAGTTCAGATTACGTGAAACAAATTTACTATTAAATAAGATGTAATATGTTGTAAAAATAATTTTCAGATCATATCAACAACCTTTTTTAAATCTACTGCCGTACAGAAGCCTTCCCTAGCCTTCCAAAATTTGAAATGAAATGGAATGAAAAAAAATTATTGACGTAAGAAATTAAAATTTCATTTGTTAAACGTCAAAATGTTTTTTAATCTAGGTACTATGTACTGTTTTAAAATAAGTTTTCTCTTTTCGGAGAAGAAGCGAAGGAAACTCCGTTTGATATACTTATTTGCTACACTTACCACAATGAATGAGTGGAGTATGTGGTGGCACTGTCGTCGCGCCGAAGGCGAAAACACACCGAAGCCTAAATCATGCTATCAAAATTCCCAATCATAAACAGTATATGTATATAGAACATCTCCGAACTATCATACGGAGTGTTGGCCGCTCCCCGGGCAGAATACCTTGCCCGGCGGGAGATCTCCCCTTTTCCTTCCACGGCCACAATGGTGACACCGACGTGATCTGAACATGCAACCAATAACCTTCGGTAACCTCACGCTTCATCATCGTCATAAAATACCCCATCCATTCGCTCCCGAGCAGATATTGCCTGCCTTGCCTTGAATAGATCTTTTAAGAACTCATATATATATTTTCTTATAATTCTGATTATGCAATGCTATCAAAAAATATTCATGTTTCAAGGTATTGAAGGGTTTGTTGCAATCGACGAAAAATTGAAAATAGAATTTGTTGTATCCTAAAATTTTATAAACCGGCTTACGTACAGTTATTAAATATTATATTATACATTAATTAATTTGATATTCATCTTCTTCATTATCATCTAATTATATCATAGCTAAAAAAGCATCAGTAAAAGTCTGCATTGCTAAAGATGGGAAGTTATTATTAGGTCACGTTTGGCTGACAGTTTGACGATCAAAGTACCAGAAGTCTTACACTGCTGTCCGTTGTCGGTCTGAATATTTCATGTCTGGCTTTAACTTGATGGTTTTACCATCATCTATCGAAATCGATAGGATTTTTCTATAGTTTCTCGTATTCGAATCTTAAGACACTCAGAAAACGAAATGGGGTGATGAAAATTAATTTAGTTCAGATTTTAAACAATCTCAATCGATAAGAACCAGAACGAATACTAAGCTGATGTTAAACATTCTACATTTCAATTGCAGTTCACACGTTAAATATGAAAAGATCAAGCAAATTCAATTTATGTCGATCACTCTGACAATGAAAATCTGGCAATATCGAACGTTACCTTTCACCTATTAAAATAGTTTTACTTGTAATTAACGTGTCGATAAACTTTAGTTGAGACAACTAACAATAAATAACCAGAGAAACTGATCTCAAATAGACGTTGATTATTCCATTTCATCTGAGAATTGTCGATAAAAATAAATTTGAGCACCGTTCCAATAATGTGAGAACAATTATTTAGCTACACTCTATAAATAATTTTATTCTTAAAAATTGCTTTGAGCTTGTACGCACTATATTTTTGATGTTATATTTTATCTGTAAGTTTTTCGTAAAAATAATACGTTAATATTGTGTTATATATTAACGTATTATTAGAGCCATGCTGCAGTTATACTAGTAGTATAATTGTAGCACGATTGAGTCGGCTCGACCGGAGATGGACCACGCTCTCACAGAATACTAGCGTAAAATAGTAGCTTAATGCTGCTATGTTTCGTAAAGTGAGTGTGGAGAACCGGAGATCCTTTTTACTGGAGACGAGGCATTCCATCTTAGTCCTCACGGGTGACAACGCATCTGCATTTTGATTCATAAACGAGGATAGATGTAGATGTCTATGGGGCACAGCAACCACTTACCATCAGGTGGACTGTGTGCTCGTTTGTTACCACATCCCATAATTTTTTTTACCAATGGTTAAGTCATGCTTGAGCTAATTGAAACTCATTTAAGTAGCTATTTAATACTCAAGAAGATTAATAACTTTCGCGTTATTAAAGTCAAATTCCAATAGTTTTTAATCGACTTCAAAAAAAGTAGGAAGTTCTCAATTCGACTGTATTTTCTTTATTTTACGTATGTTTCTTCAGAACTTTTTCTGGGTGAACCAATTTTGAAGATTGTTCTTTTTATTTGAAAGCTAGTGCTTCTCATGTAACATATAAATTTGATCAAGATCTGACCAGTTCTTTTTAAGCTATCCTTAATAATTGACTTCGACTATATTGATGGTATCTGTTCTCATTTTATTTATATTGAAGTCGATTGTACAAATTATTTGTGATGAATAATACTTACGTTGATATTAGTTACTTTAAAGATCATATATCATATATGATCTTTAAAGTAACTAATATCAACGTAAACGATCATAGCGTAGTTGAAACAAAATCTAACGATACTAATTTTGAATATGAAATAGGAATTATTATTTTAATGCTGACGCAAGCTATATGAATAATGATGATATAATGGAAAAGTATAGTTAGGAGAGAGGATAGAATGATATTGTTATTGATTGTGCTTAAGTTATGTTCTAAAATAGGAACAGATTAGTTTTGTGTAGTTTTTGTAAGTACGTTTATAGCAACGAAATAGTTACCGAAATAATCAGAATATTTTTTCTTAATCATAATCCGTCAAGACAATTGGCCAGACAATAATTTAATTTTTCATTTCTATTTATTTTTCGTTTGTTTTTAAAATGTTTATTAACTGACAAAAGTTCTGAAATCACGACATTAACATCTTAACATATATATAAATTACGTGTCACGTTGTTTGTCCGCGATGGACGCCTAAACTACTTAACCGATTTTAATCAAATTTGCACACTGTGTTCAGTTTGACCAAATTGAGAGGTAGGATAGTTTTTTGACCATGAGTGACTCACAATTTTTTTCGCGAATTTAAAGATTTTTAATAGGACATGATAAAGGGTCGTCGAAAAGGGCAGAACAACGTCTGACTGGCAAGCTAGTTTGGTATAAGTTTTCTTTGGATTCTTAAATCCAAAGTCATCTGCCTGTCCCGTATCTTCATTCCCAAAAATTATAGTATTTTTAAGAGTCTCGAATTTTAAAGTAGATTCCTGAAAGTCAAATTGTATTAACTTAACTATTAAACACAGACCAGAACTAGACTAAAACAAATTCATCATCATTATTATCAAATTTCTATTCTAGGATTAATCCCTGCTTGCGCAGGAATCTGCTTTCTTAATTTTACTCGTACTTTTCACCCTTATCGTCACCTAAGGAAATAATAAAGTTAAACTTTAAATTTAAATCATCTAAGATTAAAGTTAAAAAATATACTATCAACATAGTGCGTACCATGAGCCTTATTTTTACGAGCTTATAAACAACCGTGTAAATCAAGTTATGACTGTTGAAGTCTCTAACTGAAGTATAAAATTTCCCAAAAGTTTTTAAGTTTATTTTAACTAGCCATATGCGAGTTCAATTTATATGTTGAAAAAATAATGGTGAGAAATCGGATTCGTATTCCGTTATTAATATCGATAGACATAAAAATTATGAACATGTGTAATGATTATATAGAACACATAATCGTAATATTTAAATACGCGTACAGTAAGGAAATGCAAAAATGGACGAATTTGATTGAAAAAACGGTGCTATTAAATTTTATTAGTAAACCTAACAATAAAGGAGGAAGCATATATAGTTGATCGGTATTTTAGCCGATTTCGAAAAAGAGAAGCTTTACAATGACTGTATAATTTTTTTTATATATATATTTACCCCCACATTAAGATTTTCTCCTGTATCGTGGAGGCAGTTTACAAACATAAATTGCACAAGGACAGACATTCACACCCGAAGCAATTACTTGTAGGCCATACAAATACTTGTTCCGTGCGGAATTCGAACCCGCGGCCCTCATTGCTAAGCTACTGCGCCACGTTTTGTATTTTATCACACGATATGGTCGTCAATTGCGAAACATGGTAGAATCGTAACTACTAATGTGCATCAAGTGCATAATCAGAATCTGGATAGGCCAACTTAATATCGAAATAAGTGCGTGAAACTTAAAGTCGTTAATTACTAGTTTCAAAAATTTTGTCTGTCTATCTGTTAGTTCCTTCGGACTAAACTTTGAAGTGGTTGAACAGATCGCAATGAAACTTCACGAACAGCTACAGAGTAATGCCAGGAGTGACTTAGACTACTCTGGCTTGGCTATCTGAGGGGATCGCTACCAAACTGTTTCTAATCTGTTTTATGTTGATAATTGTGTAACATATTATATGACTGTAAGCTGTTTTTTTTTTTTGAAGAAAAAGTCTTTCTAGGTTTTTGCTGGTTCTTAAAGGACAGAGGTTTTTACCTAACCAGTGGTAAAACAAAAGAGTGACTTTATAAACATATTTATTAGTATTACTTATAATTTATTTTACCTAGTCATGTACCTATCTTTTATGAAATAAGGGTGACAAACGAGTACATAGTCCACCTGATGGTAAGTGGATGCTGTGGCCCATAGACATCTACATTTAGCCGATGCGTTGTCACTCCTCAGGACACTCCGGATCTCTACACTCACCATACGAAACACAGCAATATTAAGCTGTCATTTTACGCTGGTGTCCTGGAAAAGCGTAGTCCTTCCCCGGTTGAGCCGACCCATTCGTCGTACGATCGTAATATAGTCTCAGTGTGGCTCTACCACGTATAAACCTATTTTACAGACCGACAAACACCTATCTATGTCTGTTGCTCCAAGTTCGCTACAAAATGTCGTAACTAACCAAGTCAAAAGCATTTGACTTGGTTAGCTATGACATTTTGTTATTGAATAGTATCAAGTGGCCTGCTATATTAAATAATATTGAATAAAACTAAATTTACGGATTCTATCGCGTTTATTTAACTGATTTTACTTATTTTTAATTCCCGACGCTTCGGGTGCTTTACAGCAACCATGGTCACGGAGGGACTGAGATGTTTGACGTCCCAATGTCATTGTTAGTCCGGCTACCTTCAGTTTTTGAATATTAATTTTTGGTCCGATTTACGCAAAATGAACTTACAGTATCTTGAAGTCTTGCAGTGGTATGCTTGGGTTTAGATTTAATTTTGTTAATTATAGGATCCCAAGCAGATGGCAGCACCCAACCATCTTCTCTATTGAAATTAGGATGTTTTTTAATTTCAATAGCCTCGCGTATCATCCTTGGTAGGAATCGGTATTCTTTTGCGAGGATTTGTGGTTTATCAAATCTGATGTAATGGTGGGGACGATCTTGAACATGTTCACAGACTGCAGACTTCCCGGAGCGTCGGTGCTCCACGTCAGCTATATGTTCTTTCACGCGGGTTTTTATGGATCTTTTGTTTGACCTATGTAAGAGAGACCACATTCACAATCTAACTTGTACACTCCTGCATCTTGTAGAGGGATATTACACTTGACGGATGGTAAAATCGTGACAGAGAGACGGAGGGATATTACACTTGACGGATAGGACGTCAAACATCTCAGTCCCTCCGTGACCATGGTTGCTGTAAAGCACCCGAAACGTCGGGAATTAAAAATAAGTAAAATCAGTTAAATAAACGCGATAGAATCCGTAAATTTAGTTTTATTCAATGTGTAGTGTTCGCGTAAATTTAAGAAATCATTAAATAATATTTTTATATATTCAGGTTCAAACCAGGTAAATGTCTTATGACGGTCGAGTACTTTTTCTGAGCCGTACGGGTTAGGGTGCGGGGTGATACAGGAGGGCTTGACGTGACCCAAACTCTTCAACTTGTATATTAATGCACTGATAGAGGGGCTCATTAGTAGTCGTATCGACCGCCATATTGACAAAGTGTGTCTGAATAATTTTTGCTATGCGAACGGTATGGTGCTACTGAGTGCCTCCATCTATGGGCTAAGTAAGCTGCTAAGTATGTTTGAGAAATATGCTGCTAGTCATGGACTAAAATACAATATAAAAACAACTTATTTATGATATTTCAGACCACCTACTAAATTGAAAAAAATCCCTCTGAAGAGAGTAGAAATGTTTAACTATCATGGACATTTGGTCCTCTGACCTGAGGGGCAATTTAAATATTCGGAGATAGCTCAGGTGGTTTTCTAAAATACAATAATGAATTTCGGGTGCTGATGGGACTGCCGCGGTTCTGCAGCACATCGAAGATGTTTGCTGTAGCGCGAGTGGGTTGCTTCTACACGATTCTATGAAAGCGATGTATCCTTGGAACGTAGGACTTGGGTCAGTTTCAATGGCACCCTAGTGATATTCTCAAACAGAGTTGACTGTCAGTACATAAACCATTGTTGTATTGTTCATGTACTGACTGATAAATAATCTGAAGTCAACTACGTACCTACTGCAATATTTTTATTTATTTATTTTTATTTATTCTTTCTTATTATAATTAATTATTAAGAATGTTATCATCATATTATACTAATTATGTAATATGACCCTTTTTGTTCGAAAAAAAAAAGATATGATTAGGTATTTTTATATTGAATAAATAGGTTTGTGTCTGTTTCAATAATATTTTGATTTTACTTGTTATTCTATCTGTTTTTCTTTTAAATTAATTTAATATCTACTGTTTTAATATTGTGGCTTAAATAGCGCACTTGTTCAAAGCGAACAGCCATTAAACACATGCGCGAACCTTCCGTGATTTACAGGCCCTCTTCTCGATGCTCGATAACGCCTTACTTATTGTTACAGAGGGGTTTGATCGGCCAACGACGCGCCCGCTGATACGCCATATCGTATTTATGCCCCTTCAGCGACTTTTATTGCTATTAATATGAGCACCTTAGTTCTCTATTTGCTTCGATGTTTCCACCTGTTACCACGCACCGTTCGTTAATGCAGGTGAGGTTTCGAACCGTTTATAGCAAAAGCTATTTTATCACAATGGATTAAGGACTGTGCAAAGGTGAACATCAGTAACGATAAAAATCGAAATATATTTTTATGAATTTTATCTACGTTAATTTGCATGTTGTGCAAATGTCTAGATATCTGTTTCTGGATTTTAAAAGGTACGACAAGTACGTGTAACGACATGTAAGTATGCTTATTTACTGATCGACTGGTTTTCATTTAATTTTTTTTCATTCCTTGTATGCTGAGTCGAATCGACAGTGGAAGGACCATGCTTAACGCTTATTTCTTTATAGCGTTGGGTGACAAACGAGCACACAGTCCACCTGATGTTAAGTGGATGTTGTGGCCTATAGATATCCACATCTATCCTCAATTAAGAATCTAAATGTAGATGCGTCGTCACCCCTGAGTACTAAGATGGAATGCCTCGATTCTTGTAAAAAAAAGTCTCCGGTTCTCTACGCTCAACATACGAAACAGTATTAAGCCGCTATTTTACGCTGATATTATGTGACAGCGTGGTCCTGCCCAGGTCGTGCCGACCTATTTGTGCTACAACTATAATATAGCTGCAGTGTGGCTCTACCACGTAAAGTTTATCTACTGTGTTTCGCATGAGGAGTGTAATGAACTGGAGACCCTTTTTACTAGGAATGAAGCATTCCGTTCTTGTCACAAGGGTGCATGCTTTATTCGTCTGCATTCGGATACTAATTCGAGAATAAATGTAGATGTCTATTAGCCACAGCATCTGCTTACCATTAGGTAGATTGTGTGGTCTCTTGTCACCCTAATTCTATATTTTTAAATGGTGATAAAATATACGTTTAAAATTAAATCTAATGTTCAAATTTACGAATTTTTTTGATCTTTAATATAATAAAATCAAGAAACGACCAAGAAATAATATGTTTTTTATCTTTAAAGTATATATTAAAGTATATAAACATTTTACAAACGTTTACTTCCGTACCACCGACCATAACATAATGGTTATGTGTCATATAAATGTCAAATATTTAACTCCCATCCAGCTTGTTAGCCCAGAGTGAATTAAGAGGAAACCCACGTGGCTATGGCTGGCTCGAGGTAAAGGACCGGCCCGAGGAGGAGGATTCGAGTTCAAGTGGGCTTGGTGAGCCAATTCTGGATACATTTTAGTGAAATAATACGATAACGTTGCTCATTCACCCTTTCCATAAAACAGGTAAGGAAGAGAGTAATGTCAATATTGCGATTTTTCATGACTCTTCACGCAAGGAACTCATAGAGTAACGTTGCGTAGGTGTAGATTGAGGCCGTAAAGGTAGGCACTCTTTGTCTGAGGAGAAGAATGTGATATAAGTTGTCCTCACCCGAAGAGTTGCGACAGCTGACGCTGGCAAGGCTGCGAATGTGTACGAAAGCATTCTCGTGGACCTGCCTTTATACCGCGAATAAAATGCCCACCACAAGATGTTTTAGTTGGTGCGAGTCTGACTTATCTTGTTCGTGCCCCCGCGAGACGGATAAACGTAGGCATTTCAATATAAAAAGGTTAATCTGTGAATAAGTTCATATAATTTAAGAACTAAAGTAAAAACCAATTTTCAAATCAATATAAATACAGATTTATTTTTTATTTTTAATATTGTTATTAACGACAGATACTTTCATGGTATTTCATCAGATCAGATATCGACCATTTTTTTTAAGTATAAGGGTGACAAACGAGCACACAGTCCACCTGATTTTAAGTGAATGCTGTGGCCCGTAGACATCTACATTTATCTTCAACTAAAATTCAAAATGCAAATGGGTTATTAGCCCTGAGGACTGAGATGGAATGCCTTGTTTCCAGTACAAAAGGTCTCCGGTTCTCTACACCGTTAGGAGACCTGGAGATATTTCGAATTGGTAACGATTTGTTCCATTATATTTCTAATATTATCTTATTATATGTTAAAATCCCGCCCCGGCTTCACGCGGGTAATTTCTGGATCTCGACAACAGTGACAAACACATACAAAATTACATAAAGTTGGACTAGTCGTTTGGGAGAAATACATGTACAAAAGAATTATATATATATACAAAAGATTTTATGATAAAATAATAAGTTTTAGCACCAATATTATCACAGTATTTTGCATCAGTAGGCGCTATTTCTCCAAGCTTATTCACATTTAAAATAATAATTATATGTAAAAAATATGCAAAACAAATCATCGAATATCGTGAAATTTTATGTAAATGTACTAGTGTAATATTATATTGAAAATATACTCTATCGTTAATTAAAAAATAGCTTTCAATAAAAATTAAAAGCTAATTTCAAAGAACTGTAAAGAATGAAATGATTTTCCACTCCAAAGTCGTTGCTACAAGAATATTGAATAATTAAAGCCTCGACTTCAGAATGTAAAATCATTATAATCGCTTTAACCGAAGTTATTTTCATATAAAAATATCAGCGAATTTTTTAAACATAAATTTTGATTTTATTTTTCATTGATTTTTCTTAACTAAGTTACTATAAATCCAGGATTTTGCGTGATTCTTCTCAAATGAACATAAATTAATTTTTCTAATTTTGTTATGTTTTCCTAAAAACATAAATATAATCATGACAGTTTTTATTTCTATTTTTTTTTAATTTTATTCATTTAATTTTGAACATATTTATTTTAAACAATTTTTTCGCATGCCACAAAAGGCAAAATATGTGGAAACAAATATTGACTCTGAATCCATCCGTCTGTACCCATGTTTTTAGCGAAATAAATAATTTGATTAGATTTGAGCCGTGGCAGCTCAGATGGTTAACGCTCGCGGTATATATAACAGAATGCGAGTAACCCGGATTTGATACCGGCCGGCACCAATGAAATTGTTAATTGCAATTTTAAGTGCTGATTTTACCACATGCTCGGCGTTGAAGGAAAACATCGTGAGGAAACCTGCATGTCTGAGGAATAAGAAAAAAAATATTTCGAAGACATGTGAAGTTCGCCAACACGCATTGGGGCAGCGCGACGGACACTTCCCTTGCCCTAAAACCCTCTCAGAAATGAGGTGAGGCCTATGCCCAGCAGTGGGACGTATATATACTGTAACTTAACTTTTTTTACTTTAAATGATTTGATTTGATTTACCCTTTTGAACGAACTAACTATGGAATATCACAGTTTTTATCATCATCGTCATCATTACAGCCCTTCACAAGTCCACTGCTGAACATAGGCCTCCCTCAAGGAACGCCACAAAGCACGATCCTGAGCCACCTGCATCCATCGACTTCCTGCATTTTTTACCAGATCGTCACTCCATCTAGTGGGGGGTCGCCCTACACTACGCCTACCGGTATGTGGCTGTCACTTGAGAACCTTTTTTCCCCATCGGTTATCGGTTCTTCGAGCTATATGGCCGGCCCATTATCACTTCAGCTGACTAATCCATTGCACTATTTTGATCACACTGGTTCTACTTTAACTTTAACTTAACTTCTAAGTTTATCACGCAGAGAAACCCCGAGCATAACTCTCTCGCTGAATGACCTTGAGCATCCTCATACGGATAGCAGTGAAGGACCACGTGTCAGATTCATAAGTCATCACTGACGACACCCATCACAATTTTAATGTCGCCTAAATAACAGTAATAACTTCATCCCTAATTTGTCGTCCTTTGGAATGGAATTTTTCTTCCAAATTTATATGCGACCACTCCTGAATTATCTATTTAATAAATCATTATCAAAATAAGTTCAAAATCTACAAAGTTATCGCGTAAAATACGTACAAAAAACATCAAGTTAAATTTAGAACCTCATCTTTTTTTGAAGTTCGCTAAAAAATCAGCCAAATATCGCCACGAAAATATGATGCTATAAAGAGAACCTTACAGAATACATAAGTAAGTTATAAGCTAGTCATGTATAGATCCTCTAAGGAGAGAACCGACAGCCGATGAGTAAGAAAGGTTCTCGAGTGGCGGCCGCGTACCGGTAAACATAGTTTAGGGCATCACGCCTCTAAATGGAGTTAATTAATGGAAAAAGGCGATACTTTGCTTTACTTTGGAAATCCTTTATATTAAAGAAGGTAAAAATTAATTAGTAGCGTAATAAAATAAAATGATGTGTCTTACCAAATTTGAAGAGTACCTCTCGCCCTCCCTAATTTGCGTGCAATTTCATCGTCACCACTACTCCCAATTTCGCTACACTAGGAAAGACACACCACCGTCAATAATACGACACGTGCTACACCTCTAAACGAGGCATCATCAGGTTAAATAGACTCTATGGTAGCTGACCGCTAAGAAGCGGTCATCAGGTATCATCAGGTGCTGGTCAGTGGTATCTGGTAAGACACATCATTTTATTTTATTATATGTATCTTATATAATTCATTTTTAACATTATTTCCAAAAGGAGTGATGACCAGGACATGTCTATTGACATCCTGTCAATAGAAGCCTGTATTTTGTAGTATTTACCTGGGGAAAATAGCATTTGGCTGGTTTTATTTCCTTGATTTGCTAATAATGGTATTTTTATATCTTGTGAACATTTCTTACCCATTAGACCGCTCATATACATATTGTGAAGATCTAAGGAAACAATAATGTGATACGTTTCCGGCTTTAACCTTAAAAGTATGCGTTTTATGCAGCTTATTTTAAAAAATATACAAATATTCCGAATTAGCTTCGTCAATTAACCGCAATTAAATAATGCGGCGTGGCGTTCTATTTTTAAATCAGCACCCGATCGGAAGCGGTGGCAGCTCAAGGCGAAGGAACGAGGCGGCACGGCCTCGCTTGCTGGCAACAAAGATGCATTGTCCCGATGCACCGCTCTTTGGAACAAATCCAATATTGTTGGGCGAATCCGACTAGTCGTGACCTCCAAATTCCTCATTTGAATATCCTATCAGAACTGAAAATACACAACCGACACATTGCGTTTCACTTCAAAACACACCCAAATACCATGAACATTAAATTGAAATTTAAATTGAACGGAGTATATCAAGTGTAAACGCCGATTAGTCTTAAAAGGCCAGGATGGGCAGATCGCTGGCTATTGTCTTGTTGACCTCAACAAAGAAAGGATTGCGATGACAAACCCCATGGCTAAGGCAGCTGTCAAGGTTACACTGGGTTGTTTGCTACCACATTTGGTGGGCTGTAGTAAATTAAGTGGTTTGATAAACGATTAATCTTTAACAAAACAATGCGGTGAAAGACTATTCAAAGCTTATTGTGCGCTAGATTGAATTCCAGTTAAGACTCGAGGAACGTTTAGTATTCAAACATTTGAAGACTAAGACGGACCTATATATCATTATGTGAATGAAATGTTTATCCTTGTGCAATGTATGTTTGTAAACTGCCTCCACGATATAGGAGAAAATCTTAGTGTATGGGTAATATTTTTTTTAAAGAAAGCAAATTAAAGTTTAAGTTTTATATATTCCACAGCTTGAC
This sequence comes from Parnassius apollo, assembly GCA_907164705.1. Taxonomy (NCBI): domain Eukaryota; kingdom Metazoa; phylum Arthropoda; class Insecta; order Lepidoptera; family Papilionidae; genus Parnassius; species Parnassius apollo. The sequence goes on from CAJQZP010000117.1 coordinate 8,040,987, forward strand.
ACAGACCTGCTCTCATTTCTGAAATGATTACAAGCCAATTAGTCCACTAAGCTGTTACAGCACGTGTTCGAGGAATTAACAAGCCTTCTAATGTGCATTTATAGACATGCACGTTTTCTTATGGTGTTTTCCTTCACTGCCGATCACGCGGTATACATTGGCACTTTAACTCACAGTTAACAATTTCGTCGGTGACGACGTGATCAAACCTGAGATGCTTGCGTACCGTGGAATTTATAGCTAGCACTTATTCCAGCCCTGAGCAACCTAGTTTTACCTTGGAGGAAGCTAGTTAATCTAGCTTTAGTCAATCTAGCTATATTTAGTCTAGATTAACTGGCTATTAAATGGCTATAGTAAGCTAGATTAACTGGCTAAATAAATTGGTTCTTCTATACGTGTCCGCATACCGTATGACGTTTTGTGTCTCTATGAACATAAATATTATAAAAACAGAATATTGGCTGTAAGTTATTTTAAGTACACCATAGTCAACACGTTTGGTAGGTTCAGTCATCGCAGTATCGCTTTCCATAATATTTTAAACTGGCAACATTAGAATCACCTCAGTTATGCTAGTATGTTGTACACCCTTTTTCCAATTCTGAACAATTCATGTGCTTTCAAGTATTTGAAATCAAATCAAATTTCAATACCTGATACCGCAGCCGTGTTAGCTAAGGGGCTACCTACCCGGGTCCGATCCCCGCCAACACCAACTAAATTGTTAATTCCAATTTTAAGCGCTGATTGACCACGTGCAGAACTTTGAAGGAAATCGTGAGGAAACCTGCACATCAGAGGAATAAGAAAAAAAATATTACGATGACATGTGAAGTTTGAAAACACGCATTGGAGAAACTAGTCGGACATTTCTATCCCCTTATTGAAAATGAGAGGACGCCTCTGCCCTATGGGATGTATATAAGCTGTAACTTTAATTTTTGACATTTCAATACCTGGGAGATTCTTATAATTGTTCTCTCCGTTCTTCGTGTAATCCTAAATCGCTCCTATGGGATGTATATAGGCTGTAACTTTAACTTTTGACATTTCAATACCTGGGAGATTCTTATAATTGTTCTCTCCGTTCTTCGTGTAATCCTAAATTGCTCAAGTCCTTACACCGTACAGGTTACTTCTCTCACTCTTTCGCCCTTACGGTCATCAGACTCTGGAACGACATCCCCTTGACGTTAAAGGAGATTTTCTAGCTAGGTATCATCCTCTTATCTATCTCTGGCATCAATAATTTTATTCACTGTTGTTGGAATATAAATAGTTCCGGGTGGGGAAAAACTCCGTTATTAGGTTTTTCTTTCCAGAAATTATTGTCGTTATCGTTATCCCGGAGGCTGGAAGTCGGCATTGTCACATCAACGTGTCTCTAAAAGCACGAAAAAGCCATTGGTCATACGCATGATCTCTCTCCGGTCGTATCGGATTGCCTTCCCATCTGACTATGAAAGTGAGGGAATAGAAAGTGTACCCGTGCTTGCGCATTCGGACACTGCAATCTTGTTTTGCGCAAATGGCTATTCTCCGTTGAGACACCCCCGCAATCGAAATTAGTTTCAGTATAATTGAAGGATTTAAATATTTCATTTAATCTACGAGTGCTTCAAATCACTTCAAACATACAAAGTTTCAGATACATTGTTACATTTCAGGACTAAGATAGAATGCCTCAAGGTCTGTAATTGTACTGGCTCTCTATGACTTTCAGACTGAAATATTGCAATGTATTCACCGCTATTTCGCGACAAGAATAGGTACAGTAAAAAGAAGGGTAAAATTCGGAGCTTATCTGTGCATAGCGGACTCGAGCAGACCATATATAACATGAAATACTCACGCCTGTCACCCAGAAGAGTAGGCAGAGACTACAGACTTCCTTTTGGCATGATCCTGCACTTCTCTCGCCTCCTCGGTATCCTATACCTACGCAAACATGCTCGTTGGTTAAAAGTACTCTTAATTTGGCCAATTTTCATTATATCGCCAATTTGGTCGAAAAATTTCATTCAAAAAATTCGCCTAGGACGCCCCTTTCCAACTCTACCGTTCACTTCTGCAGCAAAATATTGCTTCGTCACTCTTTCCTCATTCATTGTTTCTACATGACCAATGACCAAACGACCGAAGTATTCCTTTCTTAATCCTGGTCACAACATCATCTTGCAAACCACACTCTTCTCTTATTTCACAATTTCTCACCCTGTCTCCATGCAGACCACCAGTTCTCAATATCCAGTAATCGACCGACGGAATCCAGTATTAGTAAGGCCGTTGAAACTTACGTGACTCAGACAACCAATTTAAAATACACGCTTTGAGTGATCAGACAATGAGTTATCGGTTTACATGTGTCACTTGCTAAAAATCACAATACACTACCAAGCACCCTTTCAACTCGTCCACAAAATCAATCTTACTTACCAATCAACAAAGATTGAATTACCTTGCACATTTGTTAACTGCCGTGTTACTTATGGATTGACAAACAATAAAATTGTTTGTCACTTCCACCGATTAAAACAAAAGGAAGTGATAAAATGAAAAGTATGTTGTGTGATTCAACGTGTCAACAGACGTCTGTATATATAATCTATACGTATAAATAAAATTGAAATTTATAGCTGTAATATCGGAAAAACTGCCTAATGTTTAGCTGGGGGGATTATTTGCATGCCACTAAGACGTGAATAATAAGATGATAATAATAATGAATAAATCAAAATATCTGGGCCTGACTCACGAGGTGACCGACATGTGGGGTGGTCTGCCGACCGAAATTATTCTCCTGGGACTGGCTGGGACTCCGTAAGGGACTACTCCAGGCTCAAATGCAGAGGGCAGTGCTCCTCAATTCCGCCCGCATCGTCCGCCGATTTCTTTCCCTTTCCCCCTAACCCTCGGCCGTTTGGTATCGCCTGCCGAGGGCCTTCATCTGGTTAGACTTTTTTATTTATGAATTATTTATTTATTAGGTTGAAGAACCGACAACCGAAGGGCAAGAAAAGGTCTCGAGTGGCAGCTTCGTATCGGTAGGCGAAGTGTAGGATGGCCCCCCACTAGATGGAGTAACGACCTGGTAACACATGCAGGAATTCGATGGATGCAGGTGGCTCAGAACCTTTCTTTGTGGCATTCCTTGGGGGAGGCCTATGTCTAGCAGTTGACTTGTGAAAAGCTGTAATGATGACGATGACGGTGACGATGATGATAAAAACATGAGTGAAAATTTAAAAAAAATTGTCGGTCTCTCTGTCCAGGTTAATCTTTGGAATGGCTGTACCAAATCTTCATGAACTGATAGAGAGCAACAATGTATGAAACGATCTAGGCATAGATATAGGCTAGGTAATTTATCTATAAAACATGGAGATGTTTTTCGAAGAGATAAAATAAAAATTGATATAATAAATGATACTTTTTTTTGTTATCTTAAATCTAAACAATGCCACAACTATAGATGTTTTCCAGACAAATCCAGGGGGGTCCGTTAGTCGATAAATATATTGTTCTTGAAAGAAAACAGACAATGATTGCTTACTATAATATCATAAAAATTACCAAAAATAAAGAGCGGGTTTACAGTTTTAACAAACGTAAAATATTTCTCAGTATCTAACTTCCTTAGAGAGCCGTTATAACTCAGGAAATATGCGCTCAAATATAAATTTAAGAGGAAACTGAGTTTGGCCCTGACCATCACTAATAAAAATATTAATAAAACAAACTAACAAATTAACTTAAGTGATGATTCATCACGTGTACGCTGGTGAAGGAAAATATCATAATTTTATGAGGAAATAAACATATCTAAATTATATTTTCAGAGTAATACTCTACCTTGTGATATTTGCTACCACATACTGTGAAAGTGCGGTGAACTATTTCCTGCAAAGAATAGTGAATGTTAAATGTGAGTTTGACGGCTCGATGACGCGATCGTTTAACACTAAGTTGCGACTCTAGGGCTCGCGGGTACAAATCACGTACTGAGCAATTATTTGTATGACCTACAAATTATTGTTCCGGGTCTGGATATTTGTTCTTCTGCTTTCACGATACAGTAGTTGTATAGCCTACAAACAATTGTTCAGGATCTAAATATTCGTCCTTGTGCAATTTAAGATTACTTGATAATTTTTCCAGGGCAGAAGTATTTTCTGAGCCCATGGTAAAAACATGAAATTTAATAAACATCAATTTCTATTGTGTTCTATTTGTGTGATTGTACTGTGTCATATATCAGAATTGCTATAAGCCGACGTATTAAAAAAATTAAAAAGGATCTCAGAAAGAAAAGTAAAGGAGGTTGTGCTTATCTGTGGGATACATATACGCTGGCTTTATTTTAGTTTAACATTGTCCTGAAATGTATCTTTTGATACGTAATTATTCTGCTTGTAATTTTTCTTAAATTAAAACACTAGTGATGCTGGCGATGGTAGATGGTAGATGGTAGTCAAATGCCGGATTCGAACCCAAAACATTTTGAGTTGGTGATCCGCACCCAGCCCTTAGGCTTATTTCGCTTATTCAGTTGTGTTTGAAGTTACTATAAGAACATTAAAATATTTGAGGAATAAAAATGTTAACTAACATTGTCATCATCCTCATCATCATCATTACAGCCCTTTACAAGTCCACTGCTGAACATAGGCCACCTGCATCCGTCTAACATAACTAACACAGTAAAAGTCATTAATTTGCAATTGTTCACGGAATATGTTTTACATGCAATTTTATTACAAGTAAAGATGAAGTATAATATATAGATAAACTAGAAAAAGTTCGTAAAATGCCTATTATTCTAATAAATACTATTTTTAAAACATTACTCCTAATTCTGTAGCATTCATTAAGGATTTAGTTTAGCAATCTGGCGCCGCAGTTTCGAAATATTTTAACTTCCATCCTAAGGAAAGCTCATTACCTAAAAGCCGGCGATCTTAGTGTGGCGTGTCGCTGATAAAATCAGCGAGGTACGGCGCTGGCGCGTAAATCATGAGATGCGTATCGGCCGATGTCCTGCGACATGTGCGCTAGGCCTAATTGTTGGGATAATGGGTTCGTGTATGCGCTGCATCTTGGCGCAGTCGAGCATTGCGCTAAAGGGCTGGTCGGTCCCAGTCTGATCGAGGTACGCGTAAAAGTAAACTTCCTGAATGCCACATAGATGAAGTTTAAATTAGATTTTTTTAAATTATTGTTTTGATTAATGAAATATATGAGTTTGACTGCAAATGTGGTCACACAGCACAGTCGTCAATCTGTGTACCTAAATTAAAGATTATTGTAATATAATTTCACAAACAAAACTCTAAATAACTGTGAATTCATAATTTCAACGATAAGTTTTTGTCATCATCATTACAATCCTTCACAAGTCCATTGCTGAACATAGGGCTCCCCCAAGGTATGCCACAAAGCACGGTCCTGAGTCACCTGCATCCATCGATTTCCTGCATGTCTTACCAGGTCGTCACTCCATGTAGTGGGGGGTCGCCCTACACTTCGCCTACCGGCGAGGCTGTCACTCGAGAAACTTTTTTCCCCAACGGTTGTTGATTCTTCGAGTTATATGGCCGGCTAATTGCCAATTCATATTTTCATACTCTAATATATTATTATTTATTATATTATATTATTATTTACTTTTTATTTTATTTTTCTTGTGTCGTTAAGGCGAATTTCATACATAAAATGGACGTGGACAAGCACCTAGACAATATCCGCCACGTTTTGTGGCGGATAGTGCATAGTGTCCATGTGCTTGTGTATGCCTGAGTGTGTGTGGCGGAGTAAAAAATCCACTATCATCATAAGAGGTGACAAAGTAAAATAAAGTTAGGAAAGCAGGGAGTAAATTAAGTGGGTAGCAGCATATCCTGTTCCGAGGTCAAATAATCTCTATATATAAAAGTCAATTGCAGTCTGTTAGTCTCGCTAAAACTCAAAAGCGGCTCAACCGATTTTGATAAAAACTTTTGTGTCTGATTGGGTCTCTAAATAGTTTAGGTTCACATTTGGACCCTGTAGGTTGCGCTGTTATCGAGATCCAGAAATCAACTGTACAAAGCCGGGGCGTGCGGTCTCTAGTATTCTTATAATAATATTATTTCAACTAAGCTTACCTGCACTTTTAAAGAAAGAAAGAAAATCAAAATGTCCGCTATGTGTTACGCTGGTTCTACCTAGGTCGGTTTTTATGTACTAGCAGTAAAAGCATTAATGACTGTCAATCAAGATTAATTTATAATCTGTATTGAACAAAAATTATTCTGTTCTTAAATATTGTTCATAAATTCACACGAAGTCTTGTTGAAACAATAAAATTCTTCTCTATAAATCTATGAAATATGTAGGAGGTAGTATTCCTAGGTGGTAGAACTCCTTTTTTGTTCAGAAGTCCGTATGGGTAGATACCACATAATTAACTACTTTTGTCACCAAATAGCAGTGATTGCACATCTGTGTTCCGGTCTGAAGGGTATGGAGAGCCAGTATATAATTACAGGCTGTAAGTCATTCCATTCCATATTGGTTTGTACAGGTGACAACGCATTTGTAGCCTACTTTATTTGAAGTTACTTGGAGGTATCCACGAACTGCCGTAGCTACAACTCGCTGCACGAAAGTCCAGCGGTGACCGTTATTGCACATAATTGGCCGTATTGCGCAGTGTTGCGTATAGTCTACTTCATTTGAAGTTAGCTGAAAGTTTCCAAACTGCAGTAGCTACAACTCGCGACACGAAAGTCCAGCGGTGACCGTTATTGCACATGATTGCTCGTATTGCGCAATATTGTGTATAGCCTACTTTATTTGAAGTTAGTTGGAATTATCCAAACTGTAGTAGCTACAACTCGCGGCACGAAAGTCTAACGATGACCGTTATTGGACATAATTGGCGGTATTGCGCATTATTGCGTATGGTTGACTGTGCATATAGTTCGCACGCGCTGTTTGGTTCTCCAGTCGCATTCCTTCCCCCGTACTGATACGATATTCGCAGCTATCCTCTCCACGTTTCGTTCAGCGCTAAAACTACGTACCGCAAGTTATACATATCATAACAGGTGGACTGTAAGTTCACTGTAAAATAAAGTTTTTGATTAACGTAAAATGGCCGACAAATTAACGTGGTAGAGCCACGCTGCAACTTTATTATGGTTGTAGTAGGAATGTGTCAGCTCGACTGCAGAAGAACGACGCTTTTACAGAATACCGGTGTTAAATATCGGCTTAATACTGTTGTGTTTCGTATGGTAAGTGTACGAAACCGGAGACCCCTTTTTACTGGAATCAAGGCATTTCATCTTAGTCCTCATAGATGACAACGCATCATAATTCTTAATCGAGAATAAATGTAGATGTCTATGGGCCAATGTTTCACTTACCATCAGGTGGATTATATGCTCGTTTGGTTACCTGTATTCTATAAAAAACCGAAGTCAACTCATACACTATTACAAATGCATCCAAAAATGCCTGGGAGCGGTTTCGAAATAATTCTTATTTTTAACAAACAATAACACTGACGCCTTTCTATTTTCACACCGATGCTGTTTATTACTAAATTATCAATACATTTATGTTCATCGAAAACAATTTTCATTCTTTATAAACACTTTATAAATAAAGTTTATAATTGCATGAAGATATTTCATAGACTTTTTGTGTCATATCGCAAGTCGCTATTATTTATGGATTTGTTAATCAATTTATAAGTTTTCTTTATGCCAACGGATGTTTTATAAGGTTAAGTGAAATCAAACCTTTTGTAACATTTTTTTTCTTTGGAATTATTGTTTGAGCGATAAGAGATGGAGCCATGGTTCCGTAATTGAGCGTAGAAAGTTTCGGGGTTAATACGCTTCCATTTGAAAACGTCAAATGTACATTTTTAACAATTTTGAAATAAAGAAGGTTATCGCGGGACCCGTTAATTTTTTTTCAATGTAATCGTGACCTGCGAGATATATTTTTAGTAATAACGACGATTTGTCGCATTCCGTGCCTTCTTAAGCGAATTCTTATGGTGATTCAGCTTTCCGATTTCGTAACTTCCATTCCATGGGCGGTGAGATATCGATATTGTACAATACGGAAAGGGTAATTATGTTTGTCTTATCCAATTTCCAGACGGTCATGTGATTTCGCCATAATAACATTCATTACAGGCCATAATATAAAGATATTTGGTATTACCGTTACAGTATTAATTTGAACAAGCAACTAAAGTTAGACTATTCTCTCATTATAATGCCCTCAATACCAAATTCCAGTCTTAACGGAGACAAACTATCCACCCAAGACTAGGATTATAGTGCACGTATATGTGCATAAACAATGATGCACTCTATTCTATGACGGTGGTGAGAACGGCATTCGACATGACCAGAGAGTGAGGACCAACGGCTTTACACCGCCAACTTTCTGACTCTGGGCTGCTACCAAAAATTTTGTTGACAGAAAAACCCAATAACTGATTTTGGGCAGACCAGATATTCGAACCCGCGACCTTCATTTCTAACCCTATTTTGCTTCCTCCCAATTTCCAGTAGTGGGGCGTATGTAGCCCATAACCTTCTTCTTTTACAAACAAGTATATTTATTCTATTTCATGATGAAGGTTTGAGTTTGATTGTTGTTAGCCATGCACATACATATTGTGTTAGTGTGCGTGGACCTCGGGAGCGCTCACTTATAATCGTCGGTCGAACGAATCGCAGTTACACACTAAAACGAGCCTGTCGGTACACGTTACTACTACAATCATGGCGAAACCTTCATAGTGTAATAGAATAACTATGAAGTGTATAGCTTTACGTCTTTTACAAGAATATTAACAATAAATTAGACTAACAATGAAAAATTGTAATTTTCACACCACTACTTATTTGAAATTATACACTGCACAAACATTTTCGTCATAGTTTATATGTCACGTCACATTGTTTTTTCTCCATATTTATCATAAAATTTAAAATCAAAATTCTTACTATTTGTGGCGCTAACTGTGTTTCGGATCAATATTCACACTACTACTAATTTAAAAAATTAAACACTGTACATGAATTTTCGGCATAAATAAAAAATACAAAAATGATAAACTGACGCTGAGAGCATTAAGCGTCACGTTGATTTTTCTCAATATTTGTCATACAATTTAAAATTAAAATTCTCTCTACTTGTGTTTTCAACTGTTGTTCGTCACAGAAATTAAATTAATTGTTTAAATATTTGGTATGTGGTATTTGGTAATATAAGGTATTTAAAATTAAACACTGCACATAATTTTTTGGAATATTTTATGTGTTAAGCGTCACAGTTTTTTTCTCCCTATTTATTATTCAGTTTAAATTCAAAATTATTTCTACTTGTGGCGCCAACTGTTGTTCACGTCACAGAAACTAAATTTAATCGTATTAACAGTAACAAGTAAGGAATGCACCAAATTTATTGAATTCGTTTAAAACTAATTGTTGATTCGACTAATGCACTAGCAAGCCCGTCGTCACCCTATAACCGACGTAACAGATCCACAGTGACACGGCCAACGGGAAAAACATCACCGAAATTGATTATTACCATTAACGCTCTTGTCGAGACATGGGCGTTATAAAACCGAAATACATACATCGAATGAAAAATACACTCAAGACAACGTCTATACAATATCACTTAAACACGACACTGTTCCACAAGACAACCTACGCACTATTTACGACTTTATAGCTAACGACATAAGGATTGAAACTAGTTTATAGAAACGGTGAAAACATTTTGGTGCCAGTTTACGAAATCGGTCTGAATTAATCGTCGGACACACGGAGAGGCGAACTGACAAATTAGTTACTACAGCACATTGGATTCGAATCGATCGTGTTCCTTTTGTTTCCGTTTCAAACTCGCTCGCTGTTCAAACGGTGAAATATTCTCCGACGAAATTCGACTAAACAAAGTTAAAGCATAATGATTTCCTAAATATACACGAATAATTGAGATTGAATAAAACTAATTTTACTGATTTTATCGCATTTAATTTGCATAATGTTTAATTTAATTTATGTTAAATTTAATTCATTTTTAATTAATCCTCGCAAAAGAACAGCGATTAAATTAAAAAACATCCAAATATTAATAGATAGATGGGTACTACCATTTACTTGGGATCCTATGATTAATAAAATTGTAGCTGCGCTGTCGTCGCGCCACTAGCACACCGAAACCTAAATCGCGCTATTAACGTTCTGAATCATAGACAGTATATATAGAACTTCTCCGAACTATCACACGGAGTGTTGGCCACTCCCCGGGCAGAACACCTTGCCCGGAGGGAGATCTCACCTTTCCTACTACGGCCAACAGTGGTGACTAACCGACGTGATCTGAACACGCAACCGACAACCTTCGGAAACTTCAAGCTTCATCATCGTTATAGAATACCCCACCCATTCGCTCCCGAGCAGATATCGTTCGCAGTCTTCATAACCTGCAAGCCATCTAGCTTCACAAGGTTCATCGCAGCACTAGAATAATAATGCTTCCTGTTCCTTCAAGCTACTCTCTGCGCCACACAGTGTTCGGCACATCTCTGAGCCTTACTGCTCGCCTCGGCTTCACGGCACTCTCGCAGATTACTTGCCTTCTTCTCGACTCGCCGCAGACTACAAGGCAATCTCCTGGCACTTGCACATTCGTCGACGAGACTTCACTATCGACCTCCCGCTGAGCAGAGGGGTGATGTAGCGGCGCTGTCGTCGCGCCACTAGCACACCGAAACACACCGAAGCCTAAATCGCGCTATTAACGTTCTGAATCATAGTAGTATATATAGAACTTCTCCGAACTATCACACGGAGTGTTGGCCGCTCCCCGGGCAGAACACCTTGCCCGGCGGGAGATCTCACCTTTCCTACTACGGCCACAAAATTAAAAGCAAAACCAAGCATATAACTTCAGGACTGCAAGACACAGTAAGCTCTTTTTGCGTAGGTCAAAACGTCGAAACGAAACGAAACGTCGGGAATTAAAAATAATAATAATAGTATATGGATTTTTATGTAACACGGTTCTTTTAAGGTCCATTGGGAATAGATGTTAATGCAAATATAAATAAGCAAAAAATATTATGATTATTTTGCCACTAATAGTGACAACGAGCACATGGTCCATCTGATGGTAAGTAGATGCTGTAGCTTATGAACACCTACATCTACCCTCGAATAACAATAAAAATCTTCTATTGCCACCCTCTAAGGACTTAAATGTAATGCCTCGAGAAAGAAACGAGTCATCTCCGGTTCTTATACACACAAAATTAAGCAGCATTACGCTCTTCCGTTAAAGCGTGATCTTTCCCAGCCAAGCTGACCTATTGTGCTATATACATAAGTGCTGCAACCATAATACAGTTGCAATGTGCCTCTACTACGTAAAGAACAAACTTTTACAAATGTCATGAAAAGTATCAGTATTTTGTGTGTGGTCTTATAATGTTGATTTACAATTTTTATAAATAAAAATTTTCCTTTTACGAATTTAAACCGAAACGAGTGTATAAAGATGTAAAATTGTGTATTATATATGATTTCTATTTGCATACGAGTGGTATTTGGTATTGTATTACACTTAAAAAGAAAAAGGGAAAAAAAAAAAAAAAAAAAAAAAACCACAAAAAAAAATAAAAAAAAAAAATTAAAAAAAACCCCAAAAAAAAAAAAAAAAGCGGCCCCCAAAAGTGTATCTAAAAAAAAAAAAAAAAAAAAAAAAATTAAAAAAAAAAACAACCCCCGGCAGCCACCTTTTGTATTGAATTTCTTTTTAGTAACTTTGAAAACACAATAACATCAATGCAGGTAAATTAATACTAAGAAGGTTCCTATATTGATTTCATGGCCACATGGTTCCCGCGTGTTAACAATAGGCAAACTTTGTTGGTATTTTGTTTATATATAATAAAGATAGTTTAAATATTATTTTCAAGTTTTAAATTATTCTTCTAAACTATTAAGCCATTGACTTTTGATGAGATGTCTCAATATTATCCAACAGAGCTTGTATGGGATAAAAACAGACAACCGGGATTTAGAATCGGCGTTTTCTGAGTCTATCTTTCATGTGTCAGTGAGCGTGGTGCCCAGTGGTTCACAATCGCAGAAATGTTTCACATACTTCCTAAGCTTTATTAGCAATTCCTGTATATATTATTATAGGTTATATATAATTGGTTTCTCGAAAATAGCTTTAACGATTTGTATGAATTTTGTATTTAGATAAGGTTTTACTTTCCAAGTTTATCTAGATGGGTTTCATTCCTGAGAAAATTATATTTTTTTATATTTATCCGTGGTTTAAATTCTATAATTCATATACATAAATTTAAGGAAAAAATTATAAGCAGAGTGGCGCAGTGGAAGCGTGCTGGGCCCATAACCCAGAGGTCCGTGGATTGAAACCACGCTCTGCTATGCTGTTATTTTTCTTCCCGATAATAAGGCAACCTCTATTGTTTATTTGATTCTACAGCTATTTATTTTTTTGTAAAAATTGAGAGTTATCGTATTCCTTTCAATAGTGACAGATTTGTAAAATATTTAAGATTTAATTGGCATTTTTATGGTTTAATTGTTTACACTTACGTTTGTTGTTACTTGGTGAAACTCCACCCGTCAATTCCATTCCATTACATATATTTTTCCATAGATGTCAGATGTTGTCAGTTAGGTTAACTTGTGTTTTATAACTTTAATTGTTTACCAGGAAGGTACTGCTACCCACTTCCTGTTTCAGATTCACACTGTCGCCACTTACGACCCCGTGAGTGTAAAACTTTATTTTAATGGATCATTTGATTTACATTTGTACTTACTTCTATATAAATTTGATTTATATTCCAGCTGAGCTGAGCAGGCGTTGTTCTATAATTTCCGGTAGATGGCGCGGTGAGTTTCTCTCTGAAGTAAATATATTTTTTTTATATAACTCGACTATCTAGTCCAGATTTAGAGATTTTCTTGTTTGGCTCTAAAACAACTTATATAGTGAATATGAGTCATTTTGGTTGGTAAATATAGAAATTGTTAATTACAACGCCATCTGTCGGATACTAACACAGCTATAAACCATAATCTTCACAAAACAAATCTATTATTATGTGAATATGATCTTAATCACTCAACTCAAGTTTTACATGGTAAAGCCATGCTACAGTTATATTAAAGCTGGGTCGATCAAATATCGGGTAAAATAGCAGCTTAATTCCTCTGTGTTTCATATAATAGGTGTAGAGAACTGGAACTGGAGACCCTTTTTACTGGAAATGGGGCATTCCATCGTAGTGCTCAGGGTGACAACGCATCTCCATTTTGATTCTTAATCGAGGTTAAATGTAGATGTCTATGTAATGAGCCACAGCATCAAATTACACATCAGGTGGCTCATTTGTCACCCTTATTCTAAAAAAAACCTTCAAGAAAAGAGCTTACTCATTTCAAAAGGCCGGCAATGCACCTGCAATTCCTCTGGTGTTGCAATTGTTCACGGGCGGCGGTAGTCGCTTACCACCATGTGAGCAACATGCTCGTTTGCAGTTTGATATTTGACAAGTGGTAAAATTAAAATGTTGTACAACCGACTTCAATTTAAATAAAATGAGAATAGTATTAATGTAGTCGAAGTCAATTAAATACGTATTATTAGGGATAACTTAAAAACACTTTGACACATGAGAGGCACCAGCATTCAAAATCTGTGACATCGGTTCACCTAGAAAGAAGTTCTGAGGTGACACACTTAAAAAAATTCAATCGAATTGAGAACCTCCTCCTTTTTTGAAGTCGGTTGAAAAAAGCCAGTTACATGTTGTAGTACATTTGAAATTATTCCTATATAAACATTTTTCATACTCCATTACGATTTGTTTTATTAAATTTAAAATAAGTCTAAACCGTATTCATTATAAACTATTGGTCAGTAGCTTAGGAACGCAACTTTGAACAGATTTAGGTCTTAGTAAGATTTTCAATTAAACTTTGATTTTATAGATAGTTTTATCAGGCACTCTCTTGAACTTCATGTAGGGTCGTTGTAAGAATATCGACTACCCTATACACGACAGAGGGAAACCATCAGGAAATAGACGGCAGCATTTTCCGGATAACAATTCAAATAATGAAATGCAAAAACAGCGATATGAGGCGATCTACGGCAGAGGTATATGTCCAGCAGTGGACTTAATAGGTTGTTATGAATGGACGAAGGCATTTTCTGCGTTGTAAAGTAAGAAAAATGTTCTTTAAATATAGGAACCTTCTTAGTCTTAATTTACCTGCATTGATGTTATTGTGTTTTCAAAGTTACTAAAAAGAAATTCAATACAAAATAAGCGTAATACAATACCAAATACCACTCGTATGCAAATATAAATCATATATAATACACAATTTTACGTCTTTATACACTCGTTTCGGTTTACATTCGTAAAAGGAAAGTTTTTATTCATAAAAATTGTAAATCAACACTATAAGACCACACACAAAATGTAACCGACCGCTTAGAAGGAAATGTCCGTAAACTACATTATATTAAAAGTGTCTCATTATCATACGATAGAATGGCTCTCAAATTACAATGAATATTACAATTTGTTATATGAAATATGGACCCCGACGTTCGATTACAAGGAAAGGGCGTACGAGCAAGATCGTGGTCGAATCCGATCGGTTGATATGCGATCTTATTAGTAAATTGTAATAAAATATTCAAAACTTTACAATGAATGATGTGAGATGACACATTAAATAGAAATTGATGTCGTTTGAATAAACGGTTTGGTGCGTCCAAACGCCTTTTATTTCTACTAATGGGCTGTTTTTCCTTACTTACACCACAAAGCAACTATTTGAGTTTAACGTATGATCGCATTACCGTGTAGTGGTTATGGAAGAATATCCAGTAACACATACCATCCTGTGGAAGTCGTAATAGGCGACAGAGGGGAACAAATCAGGAGATGGGCAGCAGAGTCTTTGTTATAACGTTAAAAAACAGAGAAAAATTGCGATTGCCAACCCGCTTGCCAAGCGTTGCAACTATGGTAAATATATTTTTTACGTGGTAGAGCCATGCTGCAGTTATATTAGTAGTATAGTTGTAGCACGAATGGGTCGACTCGACCGGGGAAGGACCACGCTCTCACAGAATACCAGCGTGAAATAGTAGCTTAATGCTGCTGTATTTCGTATGGTGAGTGTAGAGAACCGGTGACCCTTTTTACTGGAAACGAGGCATTACATCTTAGTCCTCACGGGTGACAACGCATCTGCATTTTGATTCGTAATCGAGAATAGATGTAGATGTCTATGGGCCACAGCAACCACTTACCATCAGGTGGACTGTGTGCTCGTTTGTCACCCTATTCTATAAAAAAAAAATATCTCCCTTATGAAGTAATCTGTTGGGAAGTCTATGTTCAGCAGTGGACTTTAATAGGCTGTGAAGGCATAATCGAAGATAACAAATTATATTTGTAATCTTCTTTTATTTATTTATTATTTAAATTAACCAGTTTCACCTTACGAAATCTTTAATACAGGCGGGCAGGCATTTGTAGTAGGGCCATGCTACAACTATATTATGGTTGATCACGAATGGGTCGGCTCGACCGGGGATGGCCCACGCTCACACAGAATATTAGCGTCAAATAGCAGAATAAATCCCTTGCGCCCGTTTTAGTCCTAAGGGGAATGACAATCTGAATTTTCATACATAATCGAATATAAATGTATATGCCACTTACCATGTGCTCGCTTATCAATCTTTTCAGCCGTTACATTTTCACCAAGTGAGCACATACAATCTCAACAAACAAAACTATAAATTATAATCCAAACATTGTATCATACTTGTACAGTGGTGATACAAGCCATAGAAGAACTAGAAACTCTATGATTTTGGTACTTATCAACGACACGAATATGTAAAAGTATAAAGTACATAATTAAGTAATTACTAAGGTATATATTTCTTATAGCTAAGCATAGGCTTCTGTATCTTTCTGAAAGGGTTTTTACATAAAGGAGCCGCGCAGCAGTGTTTTATAGCGATCACTTAAGATGACTTCATAAAATAGCAGGATAATACAGTATTATCCTGCTATTTTATGGAGTTATCTTGTGTTTCTTATAGTGAGTTTAGACAACCGCAGACCGTTTTGCTCGCAGGCATTTCATCTTAGTCTTAAGTCGCAACAAAGCGTCTACATGTAGTTGTCTATTGGACACAGCATCCACTTACCATCACATTCACTTTGTGCTCATTCGTCACCCTTATGTGCATAAAAATTATCCTTTCTATGAGAAAAATATGCTGAGAAAATTTCGTAATTAAAACCGTTCCACTCCTTACAGCCGACAAAATCCCACTGCTGGACATAGACCTCCCTACAGATTGCCTCATAGATGACTTTTGCCATTGTTGCCACACTTGGTAGGCCGATAGTAACCACATTTTGTTAGTTTAATTCAA
The DNA here is from genome assembly GCA_907164705.1 of Parnassius apollo. Classification (NCBI taxonomy): domain Eukaryota; kingdom Metazoa; phylum Arthropoda; class Insecta; order Lepidoptera; family Papilionidae; genus Parnassius; species Parnassius apollo. Next base: position 8,057,532 of record CAJQZP010000117.1, read on the forward strand.
ATAATTTGTCTTATTCTAATAAATAAAAAATTTAAAAATAAATATTTCGTATTTGACTAAATCTTTAGTCAAATACGAAATACTTAAATAATCTTTGTATTTATTATGACGACTGTGATTTCCAAATAATATAAAAAACGACATTCCCTATTTCTTTATCTACATTCACTTCGATTGCAATAAATTTCAGACTAGACAAATAAATACTTATCTATAAACTTTAAGAAATTTTGGCCCGCAGCTAAATTCGATCAATTTGTCATTTACCAAAACAAATATTAATACCTTCATTTAAAACCATTACTATTCGGTAAAACAGACAAGTTCTTGTTATGTGATAAAATGATATGTGTGTCGTCATATTTCACGAAGATAACGACACAATAAAGAAATATAATGAATGGTACCAGATTTCACCACGGGGAGGCGCCACTTTGAGCACCAAGCGCGATCTGGCTGGCACCAAACCGGCGCTGGACTGCCGCTAATTGAGCCACTCAATAGTTCACGTTAGGCAAGGATTGGGATCGCACGCGACGGGCGATCTGCCGCCATATGTCCATTGCTTAACGACAAGATACGGTTTTGACGTGACTGATAAATAACATTGCAATCATTATAAATTCTTCTAACAAGACAACCAACCTCTGTGGTGTTAATATTAACTCAAATTAATTTATGATAACACATTTATTAAAAATATATACTTACGACGATATGATATATTTTTACTCTTAATATAATGGGAGATGTGCACTACTAATATTATAACTAACCAACTGTTTAAGTAGTAGTGTAAATTTTTATTTGAATAAAAAGTTTAATTGATTAAATACAATTTTATTCGTTTTATGCCATAGTTGCCACGCTTAGAATATGGCTAAGCAACCACAGTTTTTTATTGGTTGTTATTAGTAAGGCGTTGCTGCTCTTTCCCCTTGTTTTCCCTTCCTTTTGTTTTTTACGACACCCACGGGATGATATGGAGTCATTAATATTCTTACACAGCCAGAACACAGTTGAAAGAAAACAACAAATAAATATGAATGCTCAGGTATGGTAATTATCCACAACACGTGGATACATAGGCCTCCCCCAAGGAATGCAAATACGATCATAAGCCACCTGTATCCAGCGACTTCCTGTATGTCTCACATGAACGTCACTCCCATCTAGTGGGTGGATTGCCGGTTCGAGGCTGACACTGGAGAACTTTTCTTCTTATTCGTTAATTAATCTAACTGAATTGTTTACGAGTTGAAAGTATTTTAATTTTAAGCATTTTTTTTGCGCCCGAAGCAAATATGGGCAACTCTCCGGAAAGCGGGGGAGGGAGGCGGTGAATTCTCATAGCATACCACGCAGCCGGCTGCGTGGTTATGTGGAGACTTTTACCCACTAAACACCGCCTTTTAGGAATTGGCTTAACGATCTGGCTAGAGATCTCTAAGCCGTATACGAACGCGACACTCCTTGGCAGAAAGGAGGGCGCAATCTTTTTAAGCATCTGGTGGCTGCAATTCTGCCATCTGTTGAGTTTTAACTTTAAAGATAAGATTGCAAAGATATTTTGAAGCTTGGGGCTGCTTGCTATAACAAAACATCTGCAAGTGTTCATATGCATCAGTAGCCACTTATCAGAACTGTTATCACGTTGGCAAACGTCGGAAATATTCTTCTGTATCGCTAATCTATATTACCAACGAAAGTGAACCGTCACGTTAGGGTCGGTGATGCTGAATCAGGTTTACTCCGCTCTACTCGACATCAAGCGCGCTCGGGACCAGTAATTACGTTTTTATTATTAGGTTTTGTATACATAATATTATAACATTAATTACTGTTTTCACTGCTGTCGTGTGATTTATAATGTATAAATGGAAACGCGCTCGGTCGTCACGCCCACGTATTTACATTTTTGTATTAATTTTGTATAATTGTAGTGTCAGGTTTATGTTACAGCTTTCATTAATTGTTTTGAAATCGACGCGCTCTCTGTGGGAATATTCGAGAGACTTTTATCTTGTGTTCACTTGTAGTGCAATTATAATCATGTACGATTTGTATGTTGATTGTTTCTGCGAGTAACAGAGATTTTTGCTTTTTCATTTAAACGCTGACTACAGCTAATGAGTTGGTCACTCTCGGATTGCATAGAAAAGAGAGAGAAGCGCGAAGACATAGCGCTTGTAACTTACCTACCACAAAATATAAAATAATACTTCTGTATTTATATATGAAACGTTGTAGTTATTACTTTTATCAGACACTTTGTTGGAAGGTCATTTTAAAGGGTTAGTGTGATGCGTTTTAGAAACAACAGTTTTCTCAGATATAGATAGATACATAGATTTATAAATCATTTATTTGTTTCTTTAATCACACGCCTACATTCAGTGACTTAACTCGGTTCAAACAATCAGCATATGTGTTGCAGTTTAACGAACGGGATCTAGTTTAGCGATTAATATTGCTAAGGGAGTACTTAAACGTAAACGCTGATTTTCAGCTATCACCCTCGAGGTGACGAGGCTAAAATGTGTACAATAGTCAATCAATGTAATGTTATATATATATATATATATATATATATATATATATATATATATATATATATATATATATATATATATATATATAAATGTTATATAGTATAATATAAATATTTGCCAGTTCTAAAACCAAATTGATTATTTCAAAGCAAGTTATTTGCTCTAAGTATATAATTCTTTTATTGATGACGCGTTCCAAGAGCTTGGAGAAAGAAAGGTAGGATAGAGATCGGCTTGCAGTTTTTTAAACTCGATTTTTATCGCTAGTTTTATAGGTAGGTAGTATCACTAATTTCTTTAAGACCATTGGAAAAGTGCCTTCATGCAAACAAAGGTTAAAAATGTAAGTTAACACTGGGGCTAAGACGTGTCTGTTCTCCTTTAAGAGGTAGTTGAGGATAGAATCCCAACCTACTGAACTGACACTTTTAAGGTACAAAATTAAGCGCTTCACTTCAGCTTCATCAGCGTCCAACAACATAAAAGACTGCTTTGAAAATACGTTAACATATGATGCATTCTTACAAACTATAGTTTTCTCAGCCAAAGTCTTGCCAATCTAAACAAAGAACTCATCAACATTTTTCACAGATTTTTTTTGGGAAAAACCTGTTTATCAATTCCGTAGTCGTATTTTTATTTTGATGTTTTTGTGATGTATTTTATTGCGTCCCAAAGTTTCTTAGTGTCGTTACCTGCTGCCCTTATAAAGTTAGTTTTTTAATTATCTGATTACAGTAGTTTCTGTATCTTGTGTATGTCAACGTAATAGTTTCATTATCAGGATACTTCCCACTTTTTTATGGAGATTATCCCAATGTTTCATACAACGCAATAAGCCAGGAGTCATCCATAGTTTAATAATTTTGTTTCTCCTAGATAATTTTACACTGACAGAGTTAATAGTTATGGCATGTCGAATAGATGTGACAAAGTATTCCATTGAAATATTGACGGAGTTTATACTATAGATTTAGTCCTAGTTAATATTAGCTAATTCTGAGGATAAATTTTTTTATCGACTTTATTAATACGTACTGTAGGCGAAATTACGATTTTGTTTATATTTAGGACAGCGGGACTGCCTGGTGATCCATGAGAGTAGTTTGTAACACAATGGTAATAGCTGGGTTTTTAGTTTTTAACATCACACAATCAAGGCGTGTCCTGCCATGTCTCAGGGAATGTATGTGCTGGTAGAAGACCATGGAAGGAACAGAGATTTGATCAGGGCAGGTATCAATGTTAATATCGCCAATGAAAGGCGACCACGCTCTCTTGAAGAACTACATACCGATTTCCCATCCGAACTGCGTTTACGTGCTGTTTTCGAGAGTCACCGTACACCGCTCGACTCCAGTACGGAAATATTCGTATATTTTAAAAGATATTGATAATACTCTTAAATAGCTATAGAAAAAATTGACTTTAAATACCTACAATAGCCAGCTTTCCTTGATTTCGTGCATAGTGTCAACGACGACATAATTTTGAATAATAAAGTAGACCTTTGCTTTGCTGCGGAAGCAAGGAAAACATTAGGCACGCTCTATACGGGCGAACATGTTTCACTGGAAGTTAACAAAAAAAAAAAAAAAAAAAAAAAACAGTGGGATATTTCGTTGGTACAGAGTGTGCATAAAAATTTGTTTCATAATTCCCATAGTGAATAAGATCAGGTCCGTCTTCTAGCTGTTTTGGCTAGATCAATCTAGTCGCTGGTTACACGCTTTACCATCAAGTAATCTCGGTACATTGCTTGACGGAGACAGCTTACGCATCGCCGTAAGAAACCGTATAGGATTCATCAACCTTATAAGTGCCCCTGTGGTAACTGCCTCGACGAGTTTAGGCTCTACCGACTTAGACAAGTGCACGTAGGTTTTCCCGTCATGGTACATTGAACGAGGTCATCAGAAGAGCTCTTGAAATGTTCCCTGGCGTTTTAGAGTCTTAAAGAATGTTTAAAGATTATGGTAAGAGACTCGACGGTATGAATTTAGACCCCTGGGAGAAAGGTAAAGCCCTAGTGTGGGATGCTAGTCGCTTAGACACTTTGGCGGCCTTTCATCTCAAGGGTACCTCGTTTAAATCCAGATAGCATCAGAGGTAGTTGAATTAAGTAAGTGGCGCAAATATGAGACCCTGAGAGACGACTACATATTTGTTCTATTTGCTATGGAAACTAAAGGAACTGTATCCGCAACCGGTCGTCGTTGCGGGCGATAAGTGGCTGGTTCTTTTTTCATCAAAGGCTATACTTAGTTAGCCATTAAGCGAGAAAACGCAGCCATCGTTCTTGAAACAATACTACGGGGAGTAGGACTGTATGATAATTTAAATTTTTAGTTTTTTGTCATAGGTTTTTAATATTGTTTGTAACCTTTTAGTTAAATTTAATTTTACACTCTGTTTTGAGGATGTAAATAAATATTATGCAATAAAACTAATTTAATATATGTTATTACACGATATGCTACATTTAAAGGGTTAAGTCAGACAAGTCAACCGTACTTACTTACTTGTTTAAAAAATAAAACTAAAATTACGCAATTTGAATTTGAATCAATGATATTTTAAATTATGGTTCTTAAAAACCAATAAAAAGACTATATCTCCATAACTTTGTGCAAAAGATTCATGGATGAAGTATTAACATGATAATACAAAAATATTTAGTGAAAAGAGACAATCGAAGTGACGATTGTATACAAATTTTAATTTTTTTTAAAAGATTTAGCATAATTTAACTATCGTTTATAATTATCACCATTTCATCTAATTTATTCCCATCTTAGCCAAATGTTCAATGAAAAAAGGCTCTTCTGTGTATTGTTGTGATGAATCACGTCAGTATGCTACATGATTATTGTATTTCCATCGTAGACAAGACCCAAATGAGCTTTTTTTAAAACAATTTTAAGGCAAATCTATACAGTTTATGACAGCGAAAAAAATTATGTTAATCTTGTACATATATCGTTATTAGGGATAAATCTATCGTAATACGTAATACGTAATCGTAATACGTAATGCTGGTGTGTTTCATATGGTGAGTGTAGAGAACCGGAGAACCTTTTTACTGGAAACGAGGCATTCTAACTTAGTCCTCACGGGGATCAACGCATCTGCATTTTTATTCGTAATCGAGGATAAACGTAGATGTCTATGGGCCACAACAACCACGTACCATCAGGTGGACTGTGTGCCCGTTTGTCACACTATCCTATAAAAAATATATACTTTTGATGCAATCCATGAGCTTGCGGATCTCGTGGTAAGGAATATTGACGTTGGCAAAAAACAATAGGCATATGTGTTAACCTAGCAAAGGCCTTTGACACAGTTTCGATGCCAATGTTACTCAATAAACTAAACGGGCTGGGAATTCAAGCTGATCAGCTAAAACTAATTAAATATTACCTTTCAAGTCGCTGTCAGTGCACCAAGATAGATGATTCTATTAGTGATGACCTACCTATTATTTATGGTGTGCCGCAGAACAGTATATTTGGGCAAACTCTCTGTCTAACCAATTTAAACGACCTATGTGAGCTTCGTCTAGAAGGTGGCAAAATTAGCTCTTATGCGGATGGCACTGCACTCTTGTTCTTAGCCGACAAGTGAGAGGATGTTTATAGAATGGTGCAGGAGGGTTTTGACAGTGTGTATCACTGGTTAAAATTCAATGTCTTGACTTTAAACGCAGAAAAAACTCTCTACATACCTTTCGCCATACGAAGTACGACCCCATCAACTCCTTCGCATTGTCTGATTACGCATGATTGCTGCAATGTTGACTTATGCCATTGCCCTTCACAGATTTCTACCAACATATTTACATATCTTGATATATCTCTTGATATAGATAACAATCTTTCATTCCAACCTTATATTAATTTAATTACTGCGAGGTTGAGTTCCCAAACTGAAAAGACTCCGGGTTAACATTGACATCGGGACGTCAGTCACCTCAGTCCCCCGTGACCACGGGTGCTGGAAAGCAACCGAAACGTCGGGAATTACAAATCAATAAAAATAAACGCGATAAAATCAGTAAAAGTTGTTTTAATCAATGTATAGTGTTCGCGTAAATATAAGAAATCATTATGATATTTAAATAATTCACACTACAATTGATATAAAAATTCAAAAATGAACACAGTTATTCCATTGTTTTTAGTTTCACTTCTGTTGGCACTCCTTATAACACAATCTTGTCGCATATAAGTAAGAATGAAATTAGGATTAACATTACCGGAAAACACAAAATTGCATAATTTTGTAATATCATCAAGAAGTACTCTACCGGGCATCACCGGCAGACTGGCTTACAAGATCTTTAATATGTAGAGGAGTAAACCTGTCAATGTCGCCAGCAGAGCCATTCGAAAATGACAAGATTGATTCTAAAGAGTCTTTTTCAGGAATTTGTAAAGATTGCATAAAAGTATTGGGAGGCAGCAGTTAATTCTGAAAAGGATTGACCGAAGAATGTTTCCACGAAGGCCTTCAAGAGTTTCGACATTATGAGGAGCCAGGATGTCGTCTGAGAATAGAATACGGGATGCATTTTTAAGTCCCTATTTATTAATTTATATTTATTTTACGATATGACAAATCAGTAGTCAAGACTATAGTGCACTGTACACACTAATTCTGTACAGTTCCATTCCCTTTCCGTAGAATAAACCACACAGAGATAATCATAATACTCGTGAAGTCATCAGCAGTGATGATCTAAAATATTTCTCTAAAGCTGCACTTCGCAGTTCCAACTTGACTTCACCAGCGGTTATCATTTGAAAACTATCTTTTTCGACCAATGTCTTTTTTGAAATAATTTAAATGACCGAGTTATTGTAATTTTTGAATATTTACGTCTTTATATTTTGGTTAAGTTTTAGCGCAAATAGGTCGTCTCAACCTGGGCGGATCAATGCCATAACAGCAGCATACCAGTGTAAATTATAGCAGCTTACTGCTGTTGTATTTCATACGGTGAGTATAATGAACCGGAGACCCTTTTACCTACCGACCTATCCTATGAGGTATATATATCTCTATGAGCCACAGCATCCACTAACATAAGGTGGGTTGTATGCTTGTTCGTCACTCTTATTATAAAAAATACACTGTGTGGGTTTTTCTGATTCTACAGTGGATATGTTTAATACAAATATCACATCCTATCTCGAGTCGAGTCTACACTTGCTATCACGTTTTAATTCCGTAGATATTCGCCTTCTGCCAACTCGCACAAGTCGTATAGTTTATTGCAATTATTTATTTATTTATTTATTCTTTATTGCATTCCTTTAAACAAAAGAATACAAAGGGTGGACTTAATGCCCTAAGGCATTCTCTACTAGTAAACCCATGAAGTGGCGAGCATTGAACGCATATAGAATAAAAAACAAAATAAAAATTATACTTCAGTATGTACTACACAGAATACCAGCGAATAATAGCAGCTGTTGGTTTCGTATGGTGAGCGCAGAGCGTGGAAGACTCTTTTTACTGGAAACGAGGCATTCCATCTTAATCCTCAGAGGTGACAATGCATCTGCATTTAGATTCTTAATCGAGGGTAAACGTATGTATGTAATTATATTTTTAAATTAATAGATTAAATATTTTACTTATTTTATTATTTTTAGTTAGGGCCACAGTACCCACTTACCATCAGATGGACTGCGTGCTCGAAATTTACTCTTAAGATAAGAAGGCAAAAATGTATATTTAATATGAAAAAAAAAGCAATTAGTATTCTGGATTTGCTCCTCTGTCAGATTGTAAGCCAATTAAGTTCTGTTTTATAAAATATGGTCATACTTACTAAGCCTGTTAACAGTTCTTATACATTTATAGAGAAGGCTATCCAACTTGTTCTGAAGATCTTATGCTCATATTACCTCCTTCTTATCATAAGATTTTGTTCAGAAGAAGATAATATGAGCAACTGGACAAATACGATCTTAGACTTCGTGGGAAGAAAATGTCTTAAAGGATAATAATGTCCTGCAGACCGAATTTCGGTCACGGATCAACGGAGACTAGCCATTAGTGCTGGACAGGATTATAGTGCACAAGTGCACTCTCTTTACCCTCACTCTCATAATCCGATGGGACAGTAAGCTGACACGATCGGAGAGAGATCAGGAGCAGGACCAACGGCATTACATAGGCACGGGAGTGAGACACCGCACACTTTCTGACCTACTGAGAATTTCTTGACGGAAAAACTTAATAATTGATTTTTGGCCCGACCCGGGATTCGAACCCGGATCTCATGATCAGCAGTTGCACTACTACAAACACTAAGCTAACGAGGCAGTCAAAAGTTTTAAACGGTGTAGAGAACATAACGAGGCAATGACTTTACAAATCACTTCTGAAACCCGAGTTCTTTGTATTGGAGGACTCAGGTTTCATCATTATTTATAGAATTACTGAACGAAATTATAATACTATTGTAATAAATAGGAGGTATTAATCTTAGCTAGAATTAGTGAACTACCCACCAGTATAGCATGCCATTTCAATGAAATGATCGAAATTCTATAACGAACAGAACAATCTTTGATAACAGATAATTTGTCGTTTAATTTTTGAATCACATACATATTCCCATTTAGCTTGCACCTATAATTATACGGAATACATTATCTAAAAAAATTCAATACACAAATAAAATTGATCAAGTAAATACTAACAAATACTGTTGTAAATCATTAAAAGAATAAGGTACAAATAAATAACAACATAACTCACAATAATTCTTCAAAACTAAGAATGATATAACATAAAGGAAGATTGTTAATCTGACATTCAAATTGACCTCCAAATTAGGCCTTGCACTGAATATAAATTAAACCTCATTACGATGGTTCTTTGGATTATGTCACATCAGCAACAATAGGTTTCTCACGACTGTACTAGAAACATTGTCTTGTTCAGCTTTTGTCTTTTAGACCTTGACGACTGCCGTAGAATGGTAGCACTTGAACAAGGCATACAATTTTATTTAATGGTTTTGTTATGATTCTGCAACCACGTACATGATAAAATCATTATTATTTGTACTTCCTCATCTAAATTATTACGATAAAGTTAGTTGATACTTACAATAATCTCATCTCTGTAAGGTAAAATTCAGGTAGTAATAATGTTAGTCATACCTAAGGTACCTTGTTGTTAGTTTATTCCACTGAGTACAAGTTGGAGATAATTCTACCTATAAAGGCAGAATTAACAGTTGCTTATTTTAATAGAAGAGGGCGCAAATGGGCATACGACTCACCTGATGGTATGTATCGACCGCTGCCCATAAAGAACTGCTGCACCAGGGGAAACGCAGGTGCGCTGCTGGCCCTTTAAAAAAGAAGCTCTTTTCTTGAAGGTCCCTACACCGTATCCATCCGGAAAAATCGTTGGTGATAGTCGTTTCCACGAGAAAGTTGTGCGAGGAAGAAAAGTTCTTTTAAATCGCACAGTGATCGACTGCCAATCATGTAGATGGCATTGATGCTATCGCGAATTTTGTCGCAAACGCGCGTTGCATTACATAATACACTATGAAATAAAAGTAGCTGACATAGCCCGGCGGATCAGTCGGCTAAAGTAATTCGATAATTTAGCTCAAAGAACCAAAAACCTATAGAAAAGAAAGGTTTTGGAGTGGTAGCCTCGTACTTGCAAATATATTATAATGTGATCATTTTGTTTTAATTACAGAATTTCAGCGCACAGGTATTCATTTTAAAGTTTAAAATTTCGATTCTCGGTGTCGCTAGCACTGAAATTGTTTAATTACGGTTTAAGTGATGATTTATCACATTAAAACATTTAGAGTAAAATTGTTATTAAAATAAAAATAATATTTAATAGAAAAAGAAATAATATGTCTTTATAAAATAAAGTCTTAATTAACTTTGCCACTTACGAAATCTGCATTCAGCTAAAATAAGTCTAACTCTCAAAAGCTACTTGATCAATTTGAATATTTGGCAAATCTTAAAATGCTTATTTATGTAAAAATTTTACTGCTGTTTGTGGAATTATACTTGAAAAATGAAGGTATAACATTGTAAAAATAAAGTTTTTAGATTAATATAATTAAGAACTTCATTTTTACTTAAATGTGTTAATGTTACATTACTTCTACTCTTCTTCTGATTCTTTTTCATCACACTGACAAAGATTATATATGTATTGTATCCCGTTGTACGTATATTATTATTTATAGGCCATACAAACTCTTCTAAAAATTCCATAGCTGAACAATGACCTATCCTTAAGAAGGAGTTTCCTTTTTTAAAACGCTTATCAGAGGGATTGGCGACTTGTTGAACCTTTGATGTTCTTCATCGGTAATCTAAGTGTTTACGTCTAGCGTAAGCTAATAGGTTTCACAATGGTCCATCGAGATGGAGGTCCATGAGAACTTTTAGGCATTTTCCACAGTCATCCTTTGACTAATTGGGTGTTATAAAATTAAGATTTTTGACCCGACCTGGGATTCGAACCCAGGTGTTCATGATTAGCATCAGCGTTTTTGGATCACTAGACCAAAGAGACAGCCAATGATATAAAATATGTACCATTACAAATAACTTTACCTAATTGGGGTGATGAAACCTTTAAGGCAACTTAGCCCAAAGAAACAAAAACCGATAGGGAAGAAAGGTTCCCGAGTGGCAACTTCATTCTAGCAAGCGCAGTGTTAGTGTGCTGTGTTGAGGTGGCAACCTGATAAAACATTATAGCAATATATGACTAAGAGAGACTCTAGTGATTTTTATTATGATTATGAAAGACGTTCCAACATCATTTATAAAGTAAAAATTACCCTTAACCGACGATCATGTATGCCTTTTTTACAGAAGAAAAGCAAACGAGCATGTGGCTCACCTGATGGTAAGTGTCGACTACCGCCCACGAACAACTGCAACACCAAGGGAATCGCAGGTGCGTTGCCGGCCTTTTAACAGCTCGTTTTTTTTTTTATAGAAGAAGGGGCAAACGAGCCTGCGGCTCACCTGATGTTAAGTGACTACCGCCGCCCATGATCAACCGCAACACCAGGAGAATTGCGGGTGCGTTGCCGGCCCTTTAGAAAGGAGTAAGCTCTTTTCTTGAAGGTCCCCAGGTCGTATCGGTCCGGAAAAATCGCCGGTGGTAAACTATTCCACAGAGAGGTTGTACGTGGAAGAAAACTCCTTGTGAAACGAACAGTGGTGGACCGCCAAGCATCCAGATGGTGTGGATGGTATCGGGACGTTTGACGTGTAGTGCGTTCACGAAATTTGGCGGCTGGGATTAATCAATTCTTAACGGTTCCTAAGTCTTCTCGGTCCGAAATAAAATCTCTGATGGAAAACAATTCCAGAATAAGTCGTGCGAGTAAGAAAACTCCCACCAAATCGCACAATAGTCTACTGCCAAGTAACCAGATAATGTAGAACGTAAGTTTTGAAGTTTTGACGTGAACTTTTCGTGAAATTTGCGGTTGCCTAATGATTATATACTCGTATATATGGATGCAATAGAATAGAGTGAGGTGAGTCGGGATTGTACCAAATGGAAATCCGTAGTCTCGGCCTACTCTCTATAAAGTTATTGACGAAGTCACCTTAATGTTGATCACGTCGTATTTATATAATATAAAATATGTAATGTGTTAACTCATCATACGTTTATTTTAATGACTTCATGCAGCGAATACATCTTGTTTGGTCCTATTCTTCGATCAACGATACCAACTAGATGTCGGGTCAGCGTAAGAAATCCATCTAAGTAAATAAGAGCGCACATGAGACGTGAGCTCTTGCACGTGAGAGTGTAGCTCGCAAGGCAATAACGGGAAAAAGAACTTTATATGTAAATGTTATTTAATTTATGTCTTTTCATAGTTTATATTCATGCGGGCAGTATTTAGCTATGATTTTGTACGTGACCCGTTATCTAGTTGGTGTTGTTGATCGAAGGTCCCATTACGATGTTATTTAATTTGCAGTTAAGATGTAAAAAAAATCTTTATTGAGCATAATGTTATTTTTATAATAATATTCTCGTTTCGCTTCAGATATTATGATTCTTATCTTAACAATCTCAAGGATCTTATAATGTGACTTTGATGCTGCAAAAACTTTTCACGGTTGAATATTATAATACGCATAATTAACCTCTGGTAATTAGTTAATTCTCAAAGGTGATTTTTTCGACTTATTAAGCCAATAAATTAACATGATGTTTTTTTAAAGTGTGGGAGCACCACATTTACCGCAAACAAAAGTAAAGCATCTGAATGACCTTTATTATTCCCAAGACCTCGGTTAAAGTCGAGCAAAATTCAACTCATTTTATATTTAGGTACAAGAAGACTACACATCAAATAAGACTACTTTTGCAGAATTCTTCGCGTTATTATATTACGTGATATATAATTACAACACTATATATAATTACTTCATATATATATTTACAATATAGAATATTTACTGTCATACATACAAATGTATATATAACATTTTTTAGGATCCCAAGCAGCAGCACCATGCAGAAGAAAAACATCATTCAAATGAGTAATTAATGCGCATTGAGTCTTTATACGGACGCGTATTAAAATTGTTATAAAAATAAAAAATGGCCTTGCACTATATCCATGCATCGTTGAATCGTCATATCCTCAGTAGTTTTGCTTTGATCACATTTTATCTATACGTCGCATCAGTTGCCGGTACATTCAAGTGAGTTAGTGTTAACAAATGTTTACTTACACTTCAGCACACCAGGTAGCCGTGGTAGCTCAGATGGTCAGCGCTCGCTGTAAATTTCACAGTACACGAGCAACCCAGGTTCGATTCCCGACAGCACAATTTTAATTGTTAATTGCAATTTTAAATGCTGATTTATCCTACATGCTTCTGACAGTGAAGCAAAAAATGTGTCGATATATTTCCTACTGGTGTGAAGTTCACCAACACGCATTGGGGTAGCGCGGCAGACACTTCCTTGCCCTAAAACCCTTTCAGAAGTGAAAGGAGACCTATGCCCAGCAGTGGGGAACTACTATTTCACTGTACTACTCCTTTTCTACATAAGAGTCCATTTGGGTAGACATTATCTCTTACTTATTTCTACTATGGGCTATCACGTTGGAGGGATTGTCTTAATCGCCAAGCTTGACTTGCAGATTTGAGATCGCAGGTAGATTCTGTGGCCCATAGACATCTACATCAACCCTCAATTAAGATTCAAGATGCAGATTCGTTGTAACCCTTGAGAACTAAGCTGGAATGCTTAATTTGCAGTAAAATGGGTCATCTGTTCTCGGTCTATTTTACGCTGGTATTCTGTGAGTGTGTGGTCCTTCCACAGTCGAGCCGACCCATTCTTGCTACAGCTATAATATAACTGCGATATGATCGTTCTAAAATATACCATAGTAGCCTCTTACTGCACCCATGTGACGAAATTGAGTGCAAAATTTTCTTACATCACCATAATACAGGAATTTTAATTTTCTTATAGAACAGCCTTAAAAATCAAACACAAATTTACTTCTTCAAGCAACTGTACTTACTTATCCGTAAAGCATGACGAAGGAGAATACACCGGCTTGTATGAGCGGACAAATTATCTTCGCTGTTACATTATTCCTTCAATTTGCGGACAATGTTCTATTAATGAAAAATTTGGTCTGAGACTGGCACAAATCGTGTGAATTTAAATTTGTCTCCAACCTGCGAATTGCGGTTACTATGGATCATCTGCGCGGGACATGATTATATTGCTCTATTTCCTCACTATCATAGTACAATGAGAAAGTAGACGCAGGGCCAACAGCTTTACGTGCGTTCCGAGGCACAGGAGTGAAAGAGCGCCAACTTTCTGACTCTTGGCTGTTACTGTGAATGTCTCGACTAAATAAACATAAGCTTATTTTGTTCGAATCCGGGAGTCGAACCCCGGACCTCATGATCTAAAGACGCACTTATGCTCACTAGCCAAGCCACATAATATTATTCAACCTACATAACAAACCAAGAAAAAGTGCCTTACTATGGCGTGAACAAAGATCTGATAAAATATAATAATATCCTCCAAACCGAATTTCGGTCACGGCGGCCAGTCATAACAGAGTCTTGCTATCTGTGCAAGACAGAATTATAAAGCCCACTGTATGCGCAGGTACAAGCTCCATTCCCTAACCCGCATAGTTCGATGGCACGGTAATCCGACATGACCTATCGCTTTGCGTGTTTTCCAAGGCACAGGGATAAAACACCGTCAACTTCCGGACTCAGTCCTACTACTGAAAATTTCTTGTCAGAAAAACTCAGTAACTGATTTTGAACTGACCTGGGATTCGAATCCATGAGGCCACGAGCTCATAATAAGACACCGCGTTTACGACCACTAAGCTAAACTATGATGAACTATATTGCAACCTGGACCAGAGTTCATGACTGTCATATTTAGGTACGTGCTTTATAATGTCGTCATGATATATTTTGCGTTAATAGGTTACTGTTCAATTATGACAAATCGGTTGGGTTACGAGCGGGCATATAAACGGACGCAAAACGTCGCATAATGGTCGGAAAAGAATCGGCTAACTCATATCATGCTATGATTGTTTTCGGAGACAACAAAGGTTTTTTTATAGAATTAGGGTGACAAACGAACACACAGTCCACCTGATGGTAAGCGGTTGCTGTGGCCCATAGACATTTACATTTATCCTCTATTAAGAATCAAAACCTAGATGCGTTATCACCCCTCAGGAATAAAATCGAATGCCTTGTTTCCAGTAAAAAAAGTGTCTCCGGATCTCTACACTCACCATACGAAACACATCAATATTAAGCTGCTATTTTACGCTGGTAATCTGTGGGAGAGTGGTCCTTCCCCGGTCGAGTCAACCCATTCGTGCTACAACTATAATATAGCTGCAGCGTGGATCTACCACGTATAACAGGAGATGACCAGCAACATCTTCTTGATATCAACTTAGAAGATAAGTACAGCGGTTGCAACCCCGCTTGCTACTGCTAACTATTCAAAACAATATATTTGGAAAGCCTTTGTTCAGCAGTTGACTTTTAATGATGATGAAACGTCCATACATACATACCACCCAAAAACATTATCCTTTCAAATTCAGCCGCAATCGGGTAAAAAGCTAACACGAAAAAATATTGCCACACGCAAGCTATTAAAATCATCTGTACCGTGTCAACTTTCCCATATGTCTTTCTCACGTAAATCAATTTAAAATTCGCAATACTAAACAACACTATGTCAAATTGATAAATCAACAGCGATATGAAACTTTAAAGTAATCCTTTTACACGTCGATCGGATCTGTATGATCGATCGACTCCGGTGCAGGCGCGCGGCACTAAAGAGATTTCGTTGATTCTATTCCATGCGGATCAGAGATTTGTTAATTGTTATGTTGGCGTTCAAATAAGATGTTTCAGATTCGTTAATACGACTTTTTAGGTATGTGTGTATTTATTTTTGTCCGTCTAGTGGCATTGTAAGAAGTGTAAGAAGTTTTATACGTGGTAGAGTCACGCTGCTGCTATATTATGGTAGCACAAATGGGTCGACCAACGGAAAATAATAGCTTCACAATACTCTGTGTTTTGTATGGTGAGTATAGAGATCCGGGGATCCTTTTTTACTGGAAACGAGGCGTTCCATCGTAGTCTTCAGGGGTGACAACGCATCTACGTTTTGATTCTTAATCGAGGGACTAAGTTAAACGAGGGAATCAGGGGGACTGTGTGCTCGTTTGTCATTCTTATTCTATTAAAAAACCCTGTATCATTACTGAGTAATTTGAACCCCGGTGGTTGTCGTAAGAGGCGTCAGAGGGAAACGAATCAGGAGATGGGCTGCAATGTCTTCCCCCTATATGGCAATCTATGGAGGAGGCCTATGTTCAGCTGTGAACTTTAATAGGCTGTAATGATTACGGTATTAATTTTATTGGTAACATGAAAAAGCAAAGATACAAGTTATATATAATATGTATACGTACTCCTAAGTCCGTCCACGTAATGCACAGTTCTCCTTTAATTTTTGAGAGTATTTAAGGGGAATAAACTGTACGCCATACTATTGCAATATGTGTTAACTAATGTCACAGGTTTTAGAAATATATTATTAGTTCTCCAACATGCATCTTGTGTTGATGTTTTCTTTTCACATGGCAAATCAGTGTTTTAAATTGAAATTAACAATTTAATCGGTGACATAGAAGAGAATAATTTTTGTTCAATATAGATCAAATGTAATTTTTATTGAAAGTCATTTTTTTACTTTACCATTGTTTGGTTTCGGAAAAAACCTTTGTTCTGGGAAGAACCAGCAAGAAACCCGGCGGGACTTATTTTTAAATAAATTTCACAATGTGACTGGTTACAAACTATTTACAAAATTTATTTTAGTAACAGCTTGGAAGCGACTACCTCATTCCCAGGGGTTATTATCAATCATGTATTCATTTATATTATAATAGCCCTTTTTACACAGTTTTTGTTTAATTAAATATTTAAACTTGGTAATAGAGAGACCTTGTATATTTTCTGGTACTTTGTTGTAATAGCGTTTATATTGCCCCAAAAATGAATTATTGACTCTGCGGAGTCGAGAAACTGATATCATTAGCTTGTGTTTGCTCCCAGTGTTAACGGAGTTTTGTGAACATCATTATATTTTTGTAAATATACTAAGAGACCAAAGTTAATATATTATTTATTTCTTTAAATTTTTCTCTAAGAGACTCTCTCGGTTTTAGGTTGTAAATAGCTGTTATGGCCCTCTTGTACAAAATAAAATAGTTTCTAAATCAGCCGCATTTCGCCATAGTAAAAACCATAAGACATTATGCTATGAAAATAACTGAAATAAACTAATCTCTCTGTCTCGATACGAATGAGATCTCTAAACTTTTTTACAGCATGGCTGCAGAGCTTAGTCTGCTTGCTGGTTTAGAACTTTTGCCCACTGAAATTTTGCGTCGAGAGTAATGCTAAGAACCAGAGAATTTAACAGGGCTTAGTTGTTTCCTATTTAAAAACACATTACTATTCGGATTTTTAACATTCTTTGTTGTAAATTTAACACATTTAGTTTTATTTCCGTTGAAATGTCGAATATTAAAGTTAAACCAATGCGCTGATTTAGCTATATCATTATTCATTTCGTTGCATTTAAATGATTAAAGTTTAAAGAAAAGGAGGTATCATCAGCAAATAATACTATAATCATGATTATCCCCTACAAGGGAAGGTAAGTCATTAATATACACTAAAAATAGGAATGGGCCAAGAATCCTAAATGTCTTGTATGAAGCAATTTATTTTACGCAGTACAGCGCACACACGCCACACACACACACACACACACACACACACACACACACACACGCACACCGCGCCACTCACACACACACACACACACACACACACACACACACACACACACACACACACACACACACACACACACACACACACACACACACACACACACACACACACACACACACACGCACGCACACACATACAGATATAGTGACATCCTCCTACGAATAGTCAGAGTAGCTTCCTAGAACCTCAAAACGTCGAGATCTGATGAAACCTAGATTTTAGAAAACTTAGGTGAAACCAATAACTTACCGATTTTTTGAAAATCATTGATTTTCATAGCGGGAAGTTATTAACAAAATTCGTCTCAATAAACAATATTCGAATTAAGGCCTTTTCAATTTGTACCAAGCAATACAACTTTAATGAGGATCGGATCGGTAAGTTTAATTGATTGGCTTCCATTCATGTAACTCATATAGAGTTTTTGCGTCTACGCACTTGGTAATTGTACGCCGTGTTATTTGATGGACAAACAGAATCGTATCTACTCAAAATATGAAATAATGAGCAGTTACAAAATATCTAGTTCGAGCTTAAACACAAGGACGTATAATTGTTATACAATTATACAAACACAACCATCGTAATTAACGACCAAACCGTTATACAAAATACATAAAGGAACAAATGCTGTAAGTTTTACTTAATTTTTAAAAGATACGATCACACAATCTTTGTTACGCATACAAAAACATGTGTGCGCGCATATAGGGCGCGCACACACATATATACCCCGTATGTAAAATTTGTAACATATATTTCAGCAGTAGAACAAAAATAGTAGACATAGCCAACGGATCAGGAAAGCGATAAGATAACACGAACATACATCTTAAACAACAGACAATCTGTTGTCAGTTGTGGGTAAAGGCCACTGCAACGGGCTATAGTCCATAGCTACTAATTATCATGTAGAGAATACAAAATATTAATATTTACAGGCCAATTTTGAACCCGTGTGTTCTAAATAAACACATTTTCAACAGGGAAACGAAAATACTGTTCACAAGTCAATCCCATAGCACCATGTTCGCGCGTAAGCATCACTAATTGGTTTAAATCAAATACAAATTATCTCGGTATACGTCACCGTGACGACCACATCAATCAGACCTCGATATAGCCTCGTCCAATTCAAATATCCTTTAATCGTTAAACTAGTCCCGAGATCAAAGGGTCTTGGAAAACTGGATGATGGTCGTTATACAATTTTTTATACTTCTCAATCCCCGGCCACGTTCCGTCAAAATTGAAACGTCATAGAGAAATATTGAACAGCCGAAATAAAAAGGCGGCGAATGGCGGCCGATGAAAGCCAATAATCTCTTCGTTATGAACGATGCGCGTGCGCATATGGTGTGTGTTTCATTACATAATCACGCATGAAATCTATAAAAAATTACATGGAATTAAAAAAATACTGTGTAGAAATGCAAATAATTCTGACGCTAGAAACATTAATTAACAGATTTGTTATTTAAGAATAATGTAAGTTCCTAGGTCCCTGACTAACTAGGCACACTAATTGTACAATTTTTTATGATTTTGAAGGTACAAGAGCGACACTGAAAGTTTTTAGAACTCGCCAATTGTAAACTATATAATAAAAAATTTGTAAAAATTTTGAAAATGGAACTCTTTGCCACTATTATTGTGTATGTATGTATTTTATTAATTTGTCATTTGTTTACAATTTGGCGGTAAATTGAAAATTGTTTATATCACATCAGCATGAATTTACCGCAAAAAAAAATTTCGTACACTGTGGTACACTAATAATTGTTAGCCGCTTGTAAAAAGGTCTTGGAAAAAGTTTGGAATAAACGACCTGGCAGTAGGATCCTCCTGCACCACGACAAGACTTCGTCGCATCCGCCAAGCAAACAGTAGACCACTGCGCGAAGTCAGGCGTAGTATTACTGGGTTACCCGCCCTATAGCGCCCCAACCTCGCACATTGCGATTTTTATTTATTTCCGAAAGTAAAAGAAAAACTCCGAGGAAAACGTTTTATTAAAATGCCGTCGAAAAGACCCTGCTTTTCTCAGTAGTTCCATTGGATGCAGCGATGTATTGATATAAATGGACACTATTTTGAAAAGATATAATGAAACTAATAACTTTTGATTTTCTAAGAACTTTCAGTGTTACCCTCGTATTGATACTATAACATATATGAAATTACGACTATTAATTCAGTTCAAAATTCGCGACAAAGTTGTGTGCTGCACTAATGTGCGCTTTACTAGAAGTTTTGTTCATCGTACGACCTCTTTGTGGAATTTTTTACCACCAGCAATGTTTCCTGACCGATAACATTTAGAATTTATTCAGCTTCCAAAAAAGAGCTTACTCCTTCATAAAAGATTGGCAACGCATCTGCAATTCCCCTGGTGTTGCAGTTGTTCATGGACGGCGACGGCTTACAATCAGGTGAAACGCATGCTCGTCTTTCCTCTCTTCTATAAAAAGAAATTTATTACCAGTCATTTTTATGCGTGACTACTGCTCATGAGGACCTGGGTTCGAATCCAACTAGAAATTCTCAGTAGCAGCCAAGAGTTAGGAAATTAAAATCACAGGTATCATTCTTACGCCTCGGTAAACACTCGAATCCGTTGGTCCTGCACCTTATCTCTCTCTCCGTTCGAGTCGGATTGCCGTCCTATCGAACTAAAAGAGTAAACGAATAGAGATTGCACCTATGTTTACGCATAAACACTTGCACTGTCATCCCGTCCTGGATAGATGACTAGTCTCCGTTGACGACCAGCCTTAACTAAAATTCGGTCTGGAGTACATTATTATTATGTGTTTTTTATATTAGTATTGTAAAAAAATCCCAAATATATTAAGTATTTTACTTTTTCATCTAACGCTAGTTTCAAAAAAAAATTATAAAATCGAAAACACGAACAAATATGTATATCTTATTCTTATGAAATTAATTGTTTGACAAACCTATTATTTATATAGCAAATATTATTATCTATAACATTTAAAAATGCGGTTGTAATAAAGTATTTTCCGAGACAGTGGTAAATTAAACATATTAACTTTTAATAACATCATTTTTGGACTAATCAATAAAAGAAAATAAGAAAATATAAAGGTTTATCGTAGAATAATTTACACTTTATAAAAAGCCAATTTCGACTTAAACTATAACTATAGCTTGTATATCTAATTGACTTTGAGGCTGTCGATGGATTTTAATTTTAAATTTAATTTTGATTTCAATAAACTAAAATAATTAAAACAATGCCTTTATCTAAAAATTTTCTACAATAACAGTTACATGAACTAGGATAAACCTGTATCTCAGGTGTATGTGTATATGCTAAAAGATACACTAAAAATAATATTTTATAATTT
This sequence comes from Parnassius apollo, assembly GCA_907164705.1. NCBI lineage: Eukaryota > Metazoa > Arthropoda > Insecta > Lepidoptera > Papilionidae > Parnassius > Parnassius apollo. Next base: position 8,078,907 of record CAJQZP010000117.1, read on the forward strand.
ATATTGAATAAAAAAGTTTATATTTCTATTTCTAAACCGAAAGATAACACATCTGTACACGCAGCTAGATTTCAATTCGGTAGCCGACCGCGGCGTCGATTAATTTGCTCATCAGCGTATCGATATATTTATGGGAACAATGCACGTCAAGCGTACACTAGTATGAGGCTTCACTTAATTATATTAGAACCATTTAATACTAAATACATGGGAGGGATGCCTTGATACTATAATTATATAAAACATACTCTTATACATGGTAGAGCTACGCGGCAGCTACTCGTATATTATGGTTTTAGCATGAATGAGTCGGCTCGACTGTGGCAGATATTTCATTATTAAAAAAAGGCCTACTACCATGGTGATAACATATTTTTTATAAAATATTGACAAATAAGTACACAGTCCACCTGATGGTAAGTGGATACTGTAGCTCATAGACATCTATATTTAAAGTCACCCCTGAGGACTACAATGGGATTCCTCGTTTCTAGTAAAAAATGGTCTCCGGATCTCTACGCTCACCATACGATAGTATTAAGCTGCTATCTTACGCTAGTACTCTGTGAGAGTGTAGTCCTTCCCCGGTCGTGCTGACCCATTCATGCTACAACCATAATATAGTTGCAGCGTGTCAATTATCATCATACTCGTAAACATTTTTTCAGACAAAAGATATTCAGATAATAATTTAATGCTTGTGTTATTCTTAGTAAAAATAATTCTAACTTTGTTCACACATCATGAGCAATCCAGACAGCGCCAGGCTTTTTAATAGCACCGCAGGCATCATTATGGGAAATCCCAGCTTGGCACCGTACCAAAGATTTTCTGTGTTAGGATGCGAACAATAAGTAACAGATCGACGCCCTCCGTGCCTGTACTCTTAACATCTTACAGTTTATTGTATGAATGTTTGATTAAGTGGTCAAACGTGACTCTATTCAATCATGGTTATTTTTCCACTTGAAAACTTGCTTTTAGATTAAAATTAAAGTATAAATTAAGTTTCAGTCTTTATACATTGCTGAGTAAAGGTATTCTCTTATTTCTTTCAATCTTTCTTATTCTTGCCGATTTTTAAATTAAGCTAATGTCTATCGAGTTGCCTCAAAGCGTTTTGACGGACTTTACAATTCTGGGAAATATTTCTTTAATTTCTCAGACATACCGGTTTCATCGAATTTCTATATCGAATCACGTGATAAATTAGCAACCATCAACAGAACAGACCACCTGGACTATAGCTGCAATAGATTTATAATAAAAAGGGTAAAGTGAAGTATCTAAAGGCAAACTGGTCTTGCACTTAAAGTGACTGGTCGTTGCTGCTGGTGACAAGGAGACTGATCTTTGTCACTTAAACTAAGTAGAGCTTTTCAGCGAGGTAAAAGGGTCAAGAATAAAACTGTTTGATAACTTTTTTTTTTAATTGTTATATATATATTGTATACGAGCGATCCGCCCCGGCATGGCATGGGTGGTTTCTGGATCTCGACCACAACGGCATCTACCAGGTACAAATGTAAGTCCAAACCATCTAGAGATCCATTCAAATACACACAAAACAATTCATCGAAATAGGTCGAGAAGTTTTTGAGTTTTAGCGAAACTAACTGACAGCAATTGATTTTTATGAAGTTCACTACCAAACATACGCCGCTTGCAAGTTCACCAGAAAACATGGTCCTTAACCATCTACATCCATAGAATTTCTGCATGTTTTACCAGGTCGTCACTCCATCTAGTGGAGGCCCGCCGTACACTTCACCAGTACGAGGTGCTTCGAGCTATACGGCCTGTCCATTAAATATGTATATATATATATATATATATATATATATATATATATATATATATATATATATATATATATATATATATATATATATATATAACATAACATAACATAAACACTCACGCCTGTCACCCAGAGGGGTAGGCAGAGACTACAGACTTCCATTTAGCACGATCCTGACATACCTTTCTCGCCTCTTCCACATCCATATACCTACGCATACATGCTCGTCGGTTAAGGGTCCCTTTCCGACTCTTCCATTCACTTCTGCAACATATATTTGCTTTGTCAGTCTTTCCGCATTCATTCTTTCTACATGACCAAACCACCGAAGCATTCCTTTCTTAATCCTGGTCACCGCATCATCTTGCAAACCACACTCTTCTTTTATCACACAGTTTCTCACCCTGTCACTCAGATTCAGCCCTAACATACTCCTTAGCGACCGCATTTCTACTGCATTTATTCTACTCTCGTGCTTCTTCTGCCACACCCAACTTTCACTACCATACGTTAAAGTAGGGACTACTCGTAATACAGCACTGTGAATTACCATACGTGCCTTTTTTGACACATTCTGACTTTTCACAATAGAGTGTAGAGCCCCATTTACTTTATTTCCTGCATTCACTCGTCGTTCAATGTCCTTATCATATCTCCCATCCCTGCTGAATACACATCCCAAATATACGAACTCATCCACTTGCTCAATTAACTCTCCTTCTATTCTTATTTCACCTACCGTTTTGCTTTCATCTCTTTCAAAAACCATCACTTTCGTCTTACTTGCGTTCACTTTCATTCCCCTTTCTTTTAATGACCTGTTCATTAATGTAACCATCATTTGCAACTCGGCCGCCGACGACGCAAGTGTGACTCACCCATTCTTAACCCGCATTCTTCAACTTTCAAATTTTCCAAACAGCTGTCCATAAATAGGTTGAACAGCCACGGGGAAGCTACACAGCCCTGTCTGACACCTTTATGGATGCCAAACCAGTCCGAGTAGACCCCGTTGATTCTGACACAAGCACTCGAGTCCCTATACAGAGACTTTAATGCCTGTATCAAACCAGCGCTCAACCTAAATGCGTTCAGCGTTTGCCATAACACATCCCTGTCCTATATATATATATATATATATATATATATATATATATATATATATATATATATATATATACTGTTATTTTTCGAAACAATATCATTCAGGCATAATATATGCCTGTAATTATACTGACTGCTGCTTTGTGGGAAAAATATTTATGTACTCGTTTCCTTAACCATTACCATTCATACTATATTTCTTATACAACCTTGGATATAAATGTAACAATCAGTTTTAAAAACATATTATGCTAGTTGTGTGACAATTGCACAATTATTATATACTTTTATATTTTTTTCGAATCCTCACAGTAAGCATGATTTATTATACACAATCTTGTTGCTAAGGTCCAACTACCCATGTTCAGCAATGGAGCATTGCTGGCTGACGAAGTGTGAGAAGAAGACAATAGTTGCTATGTCCAAAATTGGACTCAGGATCATGATCAGGACAAAATTGATTAGGTATCTTCGTTCTATTGACTTGAATTCAAACGTTACGATAACGTTATAATCAAAACAGAACGCTCAAATCTTGCGAACAAAACAAATAACAGTTAGAGATAAATAAAACAAGAGAATCCATTAAATATAAGAGTCATGCATTATTCAGTGACACCCCATGAAGTTACAAAACGGGGATCAAACCCGCATGCGATCTGTATCAGCTTCTCCCTTAACACTCGGCTCGTGACGTTGCATACTGTTATGTTAAAAGACCGTCAAATCCAGATTTCGATAAGCGTCTATTCTGTAAGTATTCGAAATAATAAAGGATTTTAGAATGACTGCGATAACGCATTTTCTTTTGTTTAGTGACGATCGATTTCTATGTTTTAGAAACGTTTCGTTTTCCGTTACGAACTATTACATTAAAAAAACGGTAATTATTAAAAACTATTCGATCGTATCTGCCACATAGCTAAAAGAACCAACGTTTTGGCAGGTATATTGAAGTTTGGCAGCTTCGTATCGGTTAGCGGAGTATAAAAAACAGGTAAGTCTATGTTGAGCAGTGGGTATTTGATTAACGGCAATGATGATGATGATGAATATCATGCTATTATGTGATTTAGTTTGATATTAGTTTGTTTAAAAGCAAGTGCATTCATAGAAATTATAAAACAATGCAGAACTACACTACTAATTCACGCTCGTATTTTTTCTTTTTTTATAGAATAAGGGTGACAAACGAGCACACATTCCACCTGATAGTAAGTGGATGCTGTGGCACATAGACATCTACAATTATTCTCGATTAAGAATCAAACCGCAGATGCCTTGTCATCGCTGAGGACTAAGATAGAATGCCTCGTTTCAGTAAAAAGAGTCCACGGATCTCTACACTCACCATACAAAACACAGCAGTATAAAGCTGCTATTTTACGCCTGTATTCTGTGAGAGCGTGTACCTTCTCCAGTCTAGCCGACCCATTCGTGCTACAACCATAATATAGCTGCAGCCTGGCTCTACTAAATTCATTAATTGATTACAGTCATTCGTATGCCCACTGCAGGATATAGGCCTCCCTCATAAACTTTCTAATAAACGTACGAAAAGCAACTACAACAAATATCCCCCATATTTGTCGTAGTTGATTTGCTTAGGAAGAGGATTGGTAACCGTAGTGTTTTTGCAATTATTAGTAAGATGCTGCAAATCATATCTTGTTTCCATATCCCTCCGACAACTCGTACTACTCTCACCCCACTCGATCACTGTTTTGGGGTAGTTAAAATCTAATTTAGAAAAATTTATATATACTGTAGCTTTGTAGGAATATGCACTACCCCATATCATCCCGTAGGTATCGTAAGAGGCAACAGAGGGAAACTGAAACGGTATAGGCGGAAGCGCTAACTGATAAATGAAAATATTAAAGAAACTGTAGTTGCCAAAGCGCATGTCAAGCGTAGCAGCTATGGCAAAATACCTCTATGAGGCAATCTATTGATGAGGCCTATGTTCAGCAGTGGACTAGGTTGACTGGTAAATAGGCTGGTAATTTTATAGTACCCGGCTTTGATCTTCAATGAAAATTGTTAATTTTAATGTTAAGTGAACATAATATTACCTGCTTGTCTAAAGAATAAAATAATTCAAGTACACGTGAATTCCGCGAACAAGCACTAACTAACTGCTTCATAACCGTTTCTAGATGCAGATGCGTTGTCAGCCTCTTTTCAGACAAAACGGTCTTCGGTTCTCTACACTCACCATACGAAACACAGCAGCATTAAGCTGCTACTTTATGCTAGTATTCTCTTAGAGTGTGGTCGTACCCCAGTTGAGTCGAGCCATTTGTGCTACAAATGTACTATTAATATAGCTGGAGCATAACTCTACCATTTGAAATAATTATTTACAAGCTATAGTATTAGATTATAGTAAATCTAGTATAGTAGAACCATAGTATTTAGAATAGTTATTTACAAACAATATTGAACATGAAATAATAATAACTAAAGCTTTTTTTTTGTCTGAATTCATACATCGTTAAAATAAACATACAAAAGAAATCATTAAAAACTTGCAAACACTCATATTTAACAAAAGTAATGAGACTTACAATCTGGAGTGCACGTAATAAGTATTCATCAAAACATAAATGATGAAAAATATGGCAATAGAATTTGCATATAAACCATAGAATACTATAATACATAGTATTCTGTGATATAAACCATTTTATTGTGATACATATAAAGATTACGCAATGTTCTCCCCATTCCTACTAAAGTTGCGCTGGCTCAGTCTCTTCTTTTTACCGATCCTTGACTACGCGGACACTTGTTATCTTGACCTAACATACGAGCAACTTAATAAACTTGAGCGGCTTCAAAATTATTGCATAAGGTTTATATTTGGGTTACGAAAGTATGACCACATATCCGAATTCCGCCATAAGCTCAAGTGGCTCCCGATTCGTCTTCGCAGGAATACTCACATTCTTCATCTTCTTTACTGCATTCTGTTCAATCCGACCACTCCTTCTTATTTGAAAGACCGATTTATATATTTAAGTAGTTTACGATCTCAAAATAATCTCCTTCTAAGTACCCCTAGACATTCCTCTTCCTTCTATTCTAATTCTTTTACGGTTACCGCTATACGACTATGGAATTCTCTCCCCTTACATATCAAAAAATCTAAATCTCTTCCTATATTTAAAAATAAATTAAAACTTTATTACCTTTCCTCTTAAGTTACTACCTGTCGTCATTCATTTTTAATCATTTATGTTCTTCTATTTATCTTTCTTTATCATATTCTGTACACCCCTTCCGCTATCTTTTAAAATAGTATCCTCTGCCCTAAGGTTGCCTGGAAGAGATCGCTGTTTTAGCGATAAGGCCGCGTGTTGTACCAATGTCCCTTTAAATATATAAATAATGTAATATGTTCCTTGGTGTACAATAAAGTATATTTTACTTTACTTTACTTTACGATTAGAACACACCATTCTGATTGCGAACGTCTTTTTTCCTTAGATGGCTTGCCTAAGGACTAGAATGGAATGCCTCGTTTCTAGTAAAAAGGGTCGTTTATCTACATTCACCATAAGAAGCACAGCAGCATCAAGCTGTTATTTTACGCTGGTATTCTGTGAGAACTGCTATATAGCTACAGCATAGCTCTACCACTCACATTCTTTTCGCAACTTCGTTTATTTTAATCACTTTTGGGTTAATTTCGTTTGTTATTTCTAAATATTAATTATAACAGCAAGGGAGTGGGGTAATTTGCCAGCATCTATCTTTCCGTCCGAATGCAATCTGGCGTCCTCAAGGCAAGACTGAATAGGCCTTTGTTACCATCTAAGGCTGGAACCACTTACCACCAGGTAGGATTGTAGTCAAGCACTGGATCATATAAAGTAAAAAAAATTACGTACGGCAAAATCTGAAGACTTCTAGTATTCTAAGCGCGGGAGGCCTATGTCTAGCAATAGATATTGACGAGCTGATGAAGAAGTAAATAACATACTACGTTTAAATTTACGACTTATCATTGTATACAATTTCATTTTTTAAATGACTTTTTGATTCAATAAAACGTTGGAGAATTATCACCGTAAAGGTGTGAAACGTCAGCCAAACAGCGACAATACTACACAGACTGACAGTTACAGATTAGACGCAACCCCATTTATTATAAACATATTAAGATATTATCTGTCCTTACAAAAAGTCGCCTTTCAAATTACACTTAATCCTTTCATTCTGCTACGCTATTCAATGTAAATCGATACGTTTGCCAGTCAACTATCAGCTCTGAATCATTGCAATAATAACTGTTTTATTCACAAATGTAAAACGAATCTACAAAATAAAGACATTTGTTAAAGGGTTGCGTTTCTTATGACAAAGGAAAAACAATCTTATGAATATTTTATTAGAGTAAAATGTGGAATGTCAGGATGTTATTATGGGGATTTAAAAGTCAGGAGCTTTTAAAAAATCTATATATTCACGTTAAGAACAATAGAAACCATTTAGCGAAGGGAAGTGTCTTGTTGAATGTATGCGTATATTTACTTCGAAAACTTTGAACATGGATAGAATAAGAAGTTTTAAGAGAATATTAAAATTAACAAAATTAAAAAAAATATGTGACAATAAAAACAATACTTATTTTAATATTACAGCAGCGTAAAATTTATATATTTATTTATTTTTCAGAGATGTTAATTTTTTTATACACTAGAAATTTATGCTATAATTCAAAACAACAACAGAAGGCAATTGTATAGTGATTCCAAATAAGGATAAGATTTTATTCTATCACAAGTATATGAAGATAGGCTTCCTCCAAATACTGCCTAAAAGCACGGTCCTGATTCACTGACGTCCGCTCTTATACATATTATTACTTGGTTGTTACTCAAGAACTTAAATACAAGATTTTTTAAAACATCGTTTAGCTTACTAACTCATTATGTGATGTATATTCTTTTCTGTAACTTTGCTTCTACTGTGGATTTAAAAATCCGCAGTAGAAGCAAAGTTACAGAAATAGTGCTTTGGAAGCTTGCTTACAAGGTAGTAATGGCTTCGAAACTGATTATTTCAGGACTATACATCTCATCCAAAAGTAATAACTATATCATCTTTATTATTTCCTACAATACCAAAAAAGGACTAAATTATAAAAACTAACATAAAAAAATTTAACGTTGAATCAGACAAGTCCTAAGTTTAAGAGGCCAAACTCAACCGTTATGATTAATAATTAATCCTGGCGTGATAATTATTCGAAGAGAAACAAAGGGCTTCGAACGTCGCAGATTTTATCAACCGTCTTTCAGTTAAGGACGCAAAGCATAAAGTTCGTAATTTTTTCCAATAAGAATGTTCATCATCCATCACTCCACCTGCTTTCCATCTTAGGTACTACGCGCCTTAATACAAGCCGCGAATTTCTCTACGACCTTCGCCTCTATCTATGTTTTTTTATAGGAGAGGGAGCAAACGAGCATACTGCTCACCTGATGGTAAGTGATCACCACCATCCATGAACAACTGCAACACCAGGGGAATTGTAGATTCATTGCCGGCCTTTTAAAAAGAGTACGCTCTTTTTTAAAAGGTCCCTAAGTCGTATTGGTCCGGAAAAATCTCTGGTGGTAATCCTCTGAGTCCATACCGTGAAGGTCATGGTGTCAAAAAAAGAACACTCACAAAAAGGCCCAAGAAACCACCAGCCTTTTTGGCCCCAGCGATGGGCCTGGTCTATACAACGTTTCGGCCTAGGAGTGTAGAGAGAACGGGGCTTCACAATACTGGTACACCTGTCTTCCAATAAAGTTTGGTACTTAAAGTAAGATTATATTAAATCTAAATTAAATATTAAATTATAATAATAATAATGTCCTCCAGACCGAATTTCGGCCACGGCGGCCTGCCACAACGGAGGCTAGCCATCGGCGCAGGACAGGATTATAGTGCCCAAGTGTATGCGCAAGCACAGGTGCACTATCTATTCCCTCACTCTCGTAATCCGATGAGATTGTAAACCGATACGACCGGGAGAGAGATCAGGCGCAGGACCAACGGCTTTACGTGATTTCCAAGGCACGGGGGGTGAGACACCGCCAACTTCCTGTCTCCGGGCAGCTACTGAGAATTTCTTGATAGAAAAACCTCAATAATTTATTTTTTGCCCGACCCGGGATTCGAACCAAGGACCTCATGATCAGCAGTGGCACTACTACAACCACTAGACCAACGAGGCAGTCAAAATATTAAATTATTAAATTAAATAAAGTATGTATTGCTATATACGCAAAAAATATATTTCCACTTTTTGTGGAAACCTAAAAAAGCGAACGGTAGCGACCGTCTACGCTTAGAATGGTCGAAACAGCACAGTCTCACACGTCAACGGTCTTTCAGCCTTGTGCCCCTTACACGAACAATGCGCTGATAAGCCGCAATTACCTGCGCCCGGGCACCGGCGTTTTGGCGTTAAATTCCTTGTGCATGCGTCTTCAGTTAAGAATTGAAATGGAGCTGGTATTTTAGTATTCGTGTCCTGCAAACTATTTTAGATATCTGTATTGCCTGTCCTAATTCAATCTAAAAATGAAAAGTCATATTAATTCTACAAAATTAAGGAGTAATTAAATATATGTAAATATTTTTTTGGGACTTTTTACGTGGTAGATCTATGCCCCAGGTACATTAATAGTATAGTTGTAGCACTAATGGGTCAGTTCGACCGGAGAAAGACCACGCTCTCACAGAATACTAGCGTAAAACAGCAGCTTAATGCTGCTGTGTTTCGTATGGTGAATGTAAAGAACCGGAGACCCTTTTTACTGGAAAAGAAGCATTCCATCTTCGTCCTCACTGCTGACAATGCATCTGCATTTTGATTAGCAAACTAAGATAGATGTAGATGGGCACAGCAACAAATTACCATCAGGTGGACTGAGTTCTCGCTTGTCACCCTTATTCTATAAAAATATGAATATTTATTTATTCCTTATTGTATTCCTTGCATCACTATAAAAGCATGCAAAAGGCACACTTAATACCTTAAGGAATTCTCTACCAGTTAACCCGTGTAGTGGTGAGAATTTGACGTGATAATGAAAAAATGATATTTAACTACGTAGTATTTTTACTAATGTTTATTATATAGTATTATATTATATCATATATATATATATATATATATATATATATATATATATATATATATATATATATATATATTATAATATTAGATTTGGACCGATTAATCGGCCGATTAGTCGGCTCAGCCGATCCCGATAAATTCAAATGGTTGAACAAAAATTCTTCCAGATATCCAGAAATGTCCCGATTAGCCAAAGTTTACCTTTCCTTCCCCGCCAGCTCTGTGTTCAGTGAGAGACTTTTTTCTGAGGCAGGGAATATCTAGTATCTACGAAACAAAAATAAATCGACTTTAACCGGAAAAGGTTGAGATTTTAGCCTTTTTGCATCACAATTTGCCACTGGTTAAAAATAAAAAATAAATTAAATATTTTTCTAAAAAGCCTTCAATACTTTTTCAAATTGAGTATTTCTTTTTAACAAATTATTAGATGATTATAGATTCTTTATTTAATAACATTACAGGAAAAAAACAATTTATTGTAATTTTAAGTACAAAAAAATAACAATTTGATTTAATTTTAGTACAAAAACAATAACAATTTTGTTTTTAGTACAGAAAGAAGTATGTTCTATTCGTCTTCTAAAAATCTACATGCGTGTAGTTTAATAATCTTTATTCAAGAATTAAGTTTTTTTTTGTCATGCAAGGAGAGACTTAAAATTTGTGTTTTTTTTTTAAGTTTAATAAGAATAATATTATTAATATTTTATTTTATTGTGTCACTACTCTGCATTACGATTAGAAAAAGTTAAAAAGTAGAATTAAAATAGTAAATACTTAGGATTTTGTTTAGTTTTAAATAGCTACCTCAGATTCTTTTTTTACCAAAGTTCCTATGTCCAGAATTATTAGATAACATTGAAACATGTGAGACTGATTTTTCAATAAAAGTTATGTATGAACCTACTTATATTATTATTTAGTACCTGGATGACCGAGCTTTCCTCGGTATTTTTTTTTTTTGGAAAATTATATTTTGATACAAATTACATACTGATGAAACATTAATAATATTTTTTGATCTTATTGACATAATAGAAAAAACTGAACAGGTTATTGGAATAAAGAAGTTTAATTTAAATTTTAGTATTTTTAAAAAATACTAACAAAAAAGCTCGAAATAATAGATTTTCTCACAAAAGAAGAGAACTTGAAAAAAAAAGGAAAGAAGCCGGGCCAGAGACAGGACGCGAACCACGGCAATTGGATATCGCGCCCGACCGACATCGCACTTGAGCTATTACGATCGTAAGTGATCGGTCAAAATTTACCTTCTTATATTGTAGCAGTTTTTTTATTGCCTGAAAACATGGACAAAAGGACATTTTCTAAAAATGAATTCTAGCTGTATCGATTTATTGCCCCCGAAAGCCCCTGGACACTAAATTTTATGAAAATCGTTGGAGCCGTTTCCAATATTCCGATAAAAAAAAATATATATATATATATATATAATCGGAATCTTGCTGCAATACAAGAATTGCTCGTTTAAAGGTATTTTATTTACTTACATAAAAATCTGACGTGAGTTTACGCATGGGAGAGAAACTATACTTTTCTTAAATTTAAAGCTTTACTCATATCAATGTAGCCGCAGTTACTCCGCAGAAAATTACGAAAATCCTTTGTTGAAATTAATAAAATAAAAAGCTGATTAACCGGCCGTTTTAGCCGCCGATTAATCGCCGACTAATCGGTGACTACAAATAGATAGTAATCGCCCAACTCTATCAATATATATATATATATATATATATATATTATAATTAATAAATTAGGTTTAATAAATGATGGCTTAATTAATAAATGATAAAAATTATATTTAATTTCATTACACTTTTAGTCATCAGATATCAAGTAAACAGATCGGACCAAACATTCAGAAGCAACTCCAATAGGTAAACACTTTCTTAGTCGTTCCACGAGAAGGTCTATGTGTGCAGCGATAGCATCTCCGGCCAGCGGAACCCGCGGTCATCTCAGATCGTAGGATTCCATTCACGCAGAATTTTAACCCATGTTTGATTTAAAACCAATTATGGGCTTCCTCATTCTGACGTTTTGTGAAGATTTGTAATTTTATTTATTTGTTTACTTTTACCATAAAATTTGCTACATACATTAAACTTACATACAAATTCAAAAATTCTTTAGAGACAGTTTCCATATATAAATTGCTCAAAGACAATTATCCAGACCAGCAATTATTTTTAGGCTTTACGAGTACCTACTGCTCTACAAATATGCTATACAACCCGCGGCCCTTGGCGCAACAACTCAATGCTAACCCACAGCACCATGGAAGTTAACATATAAAAAATAATGAAAAATTATTAAGACACAACTTTACGAACAATATTAATCGCTATATTTTATATATTATAACAACAGTAGTTTATTAATTTCATTCGTGGTAGAGCCACGTGGTTGTAGCACGAATGGGTTGATCACACTGTAACAGTGTACGAACGTAAAATAGTAGCATATAGCTGCTATGTTTCGTATGGTGAGTATATAGAACCGTAGACCCTTTTTACTGGAAACTAGGCATTCCATCTTGGTCCTCAGGGGTCGCATCTGCATTTTTATTCTCATCGAAGATAAATATAGATGTGTATGGGCCACAGCATCCACTTACCATCAGGTGTATGCTCGTCTGCCATCCTTATTCTATAAAAAAAATTATAAACTATGTCAGTGACATAATTACACAACTAGTTGCAGTTAATTAAAATATCTCTGCCCACTTCCCACTGCACCAGACCTGCAGTAGTGTACACGTGTCCAGTGCTGCAAAGACGGGCAGTCTGGTTTTTCCACAATAACTAATGCGGAGTTGTTTAAACTTAAGATATTCAAGAACCATTTATTTTATCAATTTTTCGTTAAATTTTTTTATAGAATAGGGTGACAAACGAGCACACAGTCCACCTGATGGTAAATGGTTGTACAGCAACTACATCTATCCTCGATTACGAATCTAAATGCAGATGCATTGTCACCCGTAAGGACTAAGATGGAATGCCTCGTTTCCAGTAAAAAGAGTGTCCAGTTCTCTACACTCACCACACGAAACACAGCAGCATTTACGCTAGTATTCCGTGAGAGCGTGGTCCTTCCTCGGTCGAGCCAAACCATTTGTGCTACAACTATACTACTAATATAACTGCAGCATGGGTCTACCATGTATCTACTAAACCATGTGGATAATTTTTATTTTTGTTCCGAGTCCGCATGAATATTTTTATTTTATTTTCTCATCTGGTTGGACTGTATAAATATTTAACTGAAAATGATAAGTATATATAAGCATCAACAAAATAAAAATAAATATGCTTATAGTAAATAAAATAAATATACTATATATAAGCCAAGGTATTGGTCACATCATAAAACAGTTGTATCAAATTTCCACTTAATAAAATTCTGGCAAGCGAGCACAAGAATTTCCCAATTCAATTTACTGTTGACAATAATCAATAAAATGCATTCAAATGGCTGTAATCGATTGTCTTGTCCATAGACACGCATGAGGGCCGAGCCATTGTCGTGTTTTTTCCACGTTTTCACAGTGAAGGGACTGTGTGAACTATGGTGCATCAAGGTCAACATTGTCAAAGGCTTAATATATATCTGTACTAACTTAACAATGCTAAGATGTAACCGCAATATGATTCTAAGCAACTCAGAATAGAATTCAATTTACAATAAATTTTGTTTTTCATATATATAGATTATTGTTGCGCTGCTAGGGTAAATTACGAGTGATTTTGTCGTTGACAAATTCGTACCGCAAGTTTTTTATAGAATTGCGGGCAAACGATCATGCATCTCACCTGATGGTAGTGTCTACCGCTGCACTAAAACATCTACAACACCGGGGGAATTACATGTGCGTTGCTGGCCTTTTAAAAAGGAGCAAACTCATTTCTTGAAGATTATCGTAGATGTATAAGTCCGGAAAAATCGCCCGTTAAATCGCCGAGAAAAACAATTCCACAAAGAAGTTCGGGGAACTAAATTCCTATAAAAAGTGTCATACAGTAGAGGACCACCAAACATCCAGATGTAGGTAACATGAGTTTTGTCGCGAAGTGCGCTGGTGAAATTTGGAGGCTTGCTTAACATTCTTTAATTTTTCCCTGTTTATTTAAATTCATTGAGAATTGATTAAGATTTATCGACAATCCTGGAACGATTTCGATTATGGATAACAGACTGCTTAGTCGCAAGTTCCGATACCACCGATTTTAACTCATGAACGCTACATTAGATGCAGGGAAGTAAGAATAAGCACTTCCGTGCCAGTAAGTAAATCTGTGGTAGCTCAGGAACTGAATTCTCGCCGTAAATAACAGACGAATTGCGGCGCTGAGGGCGCGGGTTTGAGTCCCGCACGGAACAAGTATTTTCAAATAATTGTATAAGGTCTGGATATAATTTACCCATGTGAAATTTATGTATTTAAACTGCCTCCACGATACATAAGAAAGTCTTAGTGTGGGGTTTTTTATAGAAGAGGGGGCAAACGAGCATGCGTTTCACGTGGTAACGTTTAAAAAAAAACAAAAAAGAACAGATTACAGCTATTACAAATCCGGGTTCGATTCCCATGGGACTAAGGAATTTATTAAGCGATTCTTAGAATAGTATAGTTATTAAAACAAGATATCCGTAAAAAATTCGAACGCTTTCAGCATCATGGTCACGGGCAGATGAAAAAATAGTATAGTTTTTTTAGATTTTGTATGTATTACATATAATGTTGTACATACGTAATAACTTATTGCATACTGTCGGCAGTTGGCAACTTCCCAGGGTAAATTAGAGTCGCATATGATATCGCAACGAAGAAGAACTAACAACTTATATACATCGTACTGTTGGAAACAAGTATCCTCTCATTTATAAAGAGTTAGGACAAGAATAGTTTCCCCGCGCTGCCCCAATTCGTGGTGGCCGATTTTTTTTATAGAACAAGTCACACAGTCTACCTAATGGTAGTTGAATACTGTGACCAATGATGAGTCAAAACTCAGATGCGTTGTCGTCACTGAGAACTAATAGGGAATGTCTCGTTTCCAGGAAAAAAGGGTCTCCGGATCTTTACACTCACCATACAAAACACAGTGCGAAGCTGCTATTTTAGAGAGAACCGGAGACTATATTCTACTGGAAACGAGACATTCCATAGTAGTCCTCAGGGATGACAACTCATCTGTATTTTGATTCTTAATCAAGGTGTTTATAGGCCACAGCATCCATTTACCATCAGGTGGGCTATGTGCTCGTTTGTCACCTCATTTTATAAAAGATAACTTATTTTCACAATATTTATTTTAAATTACCTAATATAATAAGCAGCACACAGTCCACCTGATGGTGAGTGGATGCTGTGGCCACATACAAATCTACATGTAACCTCGATCAAGAATAAAAGTGCAGATGCATTGTCGCCCTTGAGTACTAAGATGGGATGCTTCGATTCCAGTAAAATGGGTCTCCGGTTCTCTACACTCACCATACGAGATGCAGCAGCATTAAGCTGCTATTTTATGCTGGTATTCTGTGAGGGCGTGGTAATTCCCCGGTTGAGCCGACTCTTTCGCGCTACAACCATAATATAGCTGCAGCGTGGCTCTACCACGTATAAACTTATTAAATACTTACTAACCATAAAATACATATTACATATTCAATTATATACTTACTAACTATAAAAATCGAACGGTTTCGACTCTTATATATCAGTTACTTATAATAATAATGTCCTCCAGATCTAATTTTGTTCACGGCGGCCTAAACGGAGTATAGGCATCGGCGCAGGACAGGATTATAGTGCCCAAGTGTATGCGTAATCTCAAGTGTGCTCTCTATTCCTTCACTCTTATAGTCCGATGGGGCGGTATTTCGACACGACCAGAGAGAAACCAGGCGCAGGATCAACGGCTTTTGATGCTTTCCAAGACAAAGGGGTGAGTTACTTCCAACTTCTTGACAACAGGCAGCTACTGGGATATTTTTAAAGGAAAATCTCAAAAACTTTTTTATTTTTGGGCTGACTAGCAGTCACGTTTTCAACAACCAACGAGGTAGGCAAAATACTTATGGTATATTAACTATTTATGTATTAATAATTTAAAATAAGTATTTTGAAACGGGTTTTTTTAGTGTTTCTTCAAGTGACAAGAGTCGTAAGTATAAGTTATATAATCCATTTTGCCTACAAAATCACAAAAAGTAGTAAGTTAACGATGATACTATGATATTAATTTGAGCTTAAGTCGAAGTTCAACTTAATAAACACCGACAGTAAAATCGATTTATAAAACAGAATCTGAGGAAATCGGAGAGGGATGTGAAAAGATCAACTTCTCGATCGTATAGAGTGGGCGTAATGTGGTTGGCGAGCATCGATTGCTTGGTATTTATAATAAATAATCGATTTAAACATCATAAGAGCTGAGCGTGTGTAACCTGACACGTGGTTAGAACGGTGACCGGACCCGTTGGCATTACGAGCACATGCAAAAATGATGAGCAGGTACTGTCACATGAAAAAATCTTATACGAAAATTCTTTTTTCAATAATCCATTCTATGCAGCCTTTAAAATGTAAGAATACCCACTACCCCATATCTTATCGAGCGTGTCGTGACAGGTGACAGAGGGAAAATGAACCAGGAAATGGGCAGCTGTATCTTCCCGATAACAACTCAAAATAATAAAAAAAACGGTTACCAATCCGCTTGCTAAGCAAAATTCCCTCATAAGGCAATGTATATGTTCAGCACTGGACTTTTATAGGCTGTTATGGTTAAATGGATGGAAACATGAGCCCATAGATCGCTTCATAGGAGGGATATTTCCTATATTCTTCATAGTTGCCACGCTTGGCCGACGGGTTGGCAAACGAAGGTTTTTATCATGTTTTTATCAGTAGATACTGCTGTCGATCTCTTGTATCAGACCCACGGTATACCCATAAGAGTTTACTTTATGCTGCGACTACACGGTAAATAATAAAAAAGTATTACTTGAATAAATATATATTAATACCATCAAGTGGACGGTGTGCTCGTCTGTCACCCATATTTCATAAAAAAAGTTAAATTAATTAACTGCGCCTTCCGAGAGTGACGATTATGGCAAATTAGTAATTTTTGATTATTCCATAATTTAAGATAAATGCCAACTCATACAAATAACCTACTCCCCGGTATTTAATTATTAAATTAAATATAACTTATTTATAAGATTATTGGATGTAATTAGCCTCTCTGGGCATAAAGAAAAAACATTGTCATAGTATCCCTAGAGTCGTAACGATAGATTAGTTGATCATTTTTATTGTTATAAATATTGTAAATAAAGTTTATTGAACAGCGCCGCTTGATTAACTACGTAGTGGCGATGTAAAAATATCCACTACCTCATATCGTCCCGTAGCTGCCGTAAGATGTGTCAGCAGGAAACAAATTAGGAGATAGAAGCATTGTTGCCAACGCGCTTGCCAAACATGGCAACTATGGGAAATATCCCCTCTATGAAATCATCTGTGTGTGTAGGCCGCAGGTTTGAATCCCGCATGGAACAACTTGTATGACCTACAAATAATTGTCCCGGGTCTGAATATTTATCTATGTGCAATTTATGTTTGTGCACGGCTTTCTCGATATAGTAGAAAATCCTAGAGTGTGGTAAGGTTTTTTAAAGCTAAAAAATATTTATCTACTGGTTGAATGGCTGAGAATGCTGGAGGTATTAAGTCCGCCCTCTGTTACTCTATAAATAAGGCGTTAGCAATAAGTTTACATTAATTAATTAATTAATTTATGTATTTATGTAAATAACAGTACGTACGTTATGGTAACATTTCACAAAGCTGGTATACCTATTCCAAGAAACCAGTGCACAGGTCATATCGAAGCTCAACTCTTGCGCGTTGCCCTGAGAACGACCGCTAGTGGCTATATTACTTTATTAATTAAAGTAGGGAAGAGAAACCTTACATAAATGATGTTATTTTACGAGACAAGGAAAACTCTACGGTGATATACGGATGGAGAAATCGACTGTATCTTTCTAACTTGTTGCATTTATGATTCGTATTTTTAAAGTTCATTTAAGAAAGTCTTAGAACTATAATTTCGTTTCTGTGGCCAATTAAGTTACAAATAAGTAATGAAGTACCGCCTATACGTAGTGCTACAAAATATTGTAGTACTACGTCCTGTTATACGTAGAAAATCTCCATATAACAATTTATGAAAACACATATATTATGTGTTTAAATTTCTTAGTTTTAAAAAAATTATAATTAAATCAATATCCGTAAAATTAATTAGCTAATGCGCTAACAGAAATGAAATAATTTAATATCCCCAACATTCTACTCAATTACGTGAGTCGTTGTGGAGTTTCGGTGTAAGAATATCTACAACCCCAAGTCGTCCCGCGGGAGTCTTAAGACACAACGGAGAGAAACTGAAACATGGGATGAGCATGGATGCAGCATCCTCTTGGTTTAATTTAAAATACGAAAACCTGCTGTCGCTAACTCACCTATGAGGCAGTCTATGGGGAGGCCTGTGTATTTTTCAGTAGCAGCCTACTGTAATGGTATTATTTTTTATTCCGTTAAGCTACTGTGTTTTATCTTCTACGTCTTTTATATTACTACCAGTTAAAATAAAAGTCAAACTAATTGATCCATTAGAAACCTTTATATAGTATTAGAATATTAATAGCAATTCAATTGACGTATTTTATTACTCTACCACTTCAGTCATATAACATTCGCGAATCTTTTCCAAGCTATACGATTCTTCAAAAATGAATGACACAAGCGTTCGACACATATCTTTTTATGTCCGGCATAAACGATCTATGCAACTTTATTTCACGTTCAAAATGAAATCCATTACGACGTGTCACAACATAGATAAATTATAATTTTATGTTCCAGTAGAACAGGCCTATGAAATATAATTACTGTCGCTGCATCATGCAATATAGTCTCCCACAATAAACTCAGCGATGACCAGTTGTATCAGATAAAACTGACGTTCCGAGCATATTTCGTTGACGTAGAAAATTAAAACGACTAAGTAAGGCAAATAACGCTCCCGTCACATCACTGGAATAAAAGCGGTTACATTAATGCGTGGACCTTATGGTCATGTAGCATGTAGCGAAATACATACATATAAATAATGTTGCAAATTGGTTTGTTTGCACAGATCTCCGCTGTGTGATAGCACCAGCGTCTAAATATAGTCTAGTTAGCATACTATGAGGTTTCTAGTCCGTTTCCTTCGATGTACTACGAACGTTTAATTATGTTTCGTGTGATGTTCAAATGTCATTTATTGCTAAAGCGTTCGCTCGGTTAGTTTTATATCGAATCTAATATCCTGAGGATGTTCATAAATGTACAAGTTTTACATATGTTTCTCTTGTAATTGCCTCTGTTTCTGTTTAATTAAAGTCAAGTATTAAACCTTTTTTGCTTTTTATTTAACCTGTTCACTTTATAAGTACTACCGCAAAATCATAAGACATAAAAGATATAATGAAAAAGCTTGCGGTGATACGATGAAGATCCTGGGTTTGTTAACACAAATGAAACTAAAGTTTAATTCTTTTGTTTAATAAAAACAGATTTAAAAAAACATTACCTCTAGTTTAGTTACCTATACCAGCAGCAAATCCTCTCAAAATGACAGAAATTACATTAAATAAAAAATGAGGCTTATAATAAAGATATTAATTTGCAACCATCCGCTTAATTAAATACAATGATGTGTCTTACCTGGATTGAAGAGCTAATCCCGTTACCACTACTCCCAACACCACTACTCCCGGCACCACTACTCCAACACACTACCGGCACCCTCAAACAATTCCAGGTGAAGGACACTCGACGAACGGCTGACCTCTAAGTCAAGTCAGCCGCCGTAGAGTCTACATCACCTGAAGATGCCTCGTGTAGAGTAGTGGTAACGGCATTAGTGCACGCAATTGAGGGAGGGCGGGAGGTACTCTTCAATCCAGATAAGATACAACATTGTATTTAATTAAGCGGATGGTTGCAAATTAATATCTTTATTATAATTGTTATGATGGATTTCCGCAAAGTAACGCCTGATTCTATCAAAATGAGGCTTTACATTACTTTTAATAAAGCTGTGGTAGCTGTTGCAGAAATTCTCTCACCTTTTTTACAGAACATAGGCAGTACGACTGACTCTTTGTTACCCAAAACTTGGCATACCTGTGACCAGCAGTAAGATGCAAACAGGCTGTATTTGACTAAAGGTACTTCAAAAACCCTAGGATTTACTTCTTGTTGGAACGACCATACAAATACCCCTTCTGTGCTAAATTCGAACCTGCAACGGCATTGCAGAAAAGAATACCTATCCACTAAGCTACCAATCTACCTTTAAAACGGCTTTAATGGTGGATGGGTCTGATAGAAAAATATACACAATTCTTCACCAAAATTATTCGTGCAGCGCCGCTGGCTTACGTGCTGAATCCACCGAGTATTGGTGGTGTATGAGGATCCACTACCTTATCATCCCGTTTCCCCTTCTGAGTTCTGATTTCAACAATGGGATTACCCCACTGTTGAAATCAGAACTCACGCAGCAAGTCAGATCTTATTGGAACAAATATTAATCCATCACTTGGTGATGTAGAGGTCTTGTTCTTGGCTCAAGCCAAGGAAGCCTGGTACAATAAGACCTGGCAGGATTTTTAATCTTGTGAATCTGAATACAACCTCTGCTTCGCAGAGGTAGTATTTAGATTCATAAAAACCTATTAGGAAACTATTAGGAAACTGTGGAAACCCTACAGAATAAGCTCATCTGCTGTTCATGCACTACCCTCATCTAATATCAGAACACTCTTGGACAATACTTCTTTCTCTTTTGGTATCAGATTGAGGTTTAAAATTGAATTAGCTCCATTGCTGCCACTGTGGTAAAGAGGTTGACATTCTAGGTGTTGAGGTAAATTTAAAATTGCTTTCTTCGCCTTTACTAGTATGACAAATGACAGGCTCTATTCTTTTTTTTACTCTGGTTGTATCTGTGTATTAATAGACAAAAGTCTTGCAAATTTTAAGTAATCTGTTTTAATTACAACACTAATTCATCATGGTCTGGTATGACAGCGGAGCGCTGGTCGCATCCCTCGTCATGCAGCCAATAATGGCGTTATCCAACGGGCCTTAATCATTGCCAACGTATCTGCAATTTTAGAGACAAATGTTGCGGGACGATGGCAAGAGGCCTGATGGAATGACGCTCATTCCGTGGAAAAATGTGCGCTCCTTATTATAGGTTGCAACTTGTGTTGACACATTGGTACCACCACATCTTGCTGGAACAAGTCATCTTTGGCTGCTGGTATTGCCTAGTCTAACAAGCGGCGCATATCTGCAGCCTTCGGAGAGAGAAACATGTTAGTGTCATTTGGTGTAGAAACGCCTGGAGTCGTGAAGCAAGGCATTTATGCAAGGATGCTCATCACGCCTTGTTAGTGTTTTTGGCGACGAACTATGAAAAACTGGCAAATATTTTGATCAGCGGATCAACCTCAAGAGGCCATCAGAGGCATTTCAGCCAGCCTTTTCTGGGCACATTACCAACAGACGGCGGCGATTTAATAAGTATTTTATATTTAGATTAGCTTATACTATACATATATGATATACATACTTAGCTTTGCATACGACATAGTTTTATAAACACCTTTTTTCATTAGTTTATTTAATATTTTAGTTAGAAGAATTCATGTTTTAATTTTATTAATTATAAGTCGTGTAGCATGTATTCATTTATATTATTTAAAAAAAACTACATTTAGTAATAATAATTCCTCATGTGAAAATATTATACCTTATAAATTCGTTACCACGGCACATAACAAAGGCAATCGAGTGTACGGACCACCAGAGTCCACTAACAATTGGACCATGAGCCACACGTGAGCCAAACAAGTACACGAGATGACAACGATAAAGCGAAATAATTCCCTATGATATATGCGGCGTATGGGGTTTCATACCACTGGCCTGTGCGGCCGGGGACAAGTTGCCAGTCCGAGTAAAGTGGTTCTTGCTTAGGTTTAGCATGATAAATAATTGGATTGGACGAACCAACACAAATCAAACGGGATTACTATTTATCACACTTTGTTCCTGGAATAATTAAGTTGTGACTTTATAGCGTTCCTGATATTCTTGACTTTAGTATTGTAATATGGTATTTATATTATGGTATATATATATTTATATATATATATATATATATATATATATGCATTATGACATATTTCATAGAGCCATAGTAGCTACGATTTTCGCCATGTGGTAGCCGCGCTATCGACTTCGTTAAAAAATTGGTTGTATGACTAACGTGACCATTTATTTTTTGACTCAAAACGGGACATTTGCTTATTTAAGTCAATTAACAGGTACTAGTCAATAAAAAAAACACTTTTTTAAAGTTATTTATTCAGAAAAATTCAGTTAGCTTAAAAATTTACGAAATATATATATATATATATATCCGAAACGTTTAGTTATATTCGCCTTTAGAACTGAAATTTGTAGTTCGTCAAAAACTTTTGCATCTTTATTACAGTCAATATATTCCTTTTTAAGAACTTTTTAATCTGCCCAATAGAATATCTCCATTTCTTTTGTAGGAAAGCAAATTAGTAAGAAAACGGGACAATTTTTCATCCCAGAGTTCAATTCGGGGACACCGGGACTCTATAACTATAAAAAGGGACAGTCCCGTTCAAAACGGGACGTCTGGTCACGTTATGTATGACCCGAGATCAAGAATGCACCGCCTGCAAGTGAGGTTAGAATTTCCAGAAAAAGTTTAGGTACGTATTCCCTTCTGTCCACCTTAGATAATATGTTAATTCTTGGTATAAATAGACACTATTTCGATCAATATTCTTTTCACGCGCGGTTTTTATATTTATTGGCAACAATAAATAATACTAAGGAAGCGTGTTAACCTTCAACAATTCTTAACAATTCTTGCTTACCATTACAAAGGACATCCAAGCAACTAGATAAATTTCTCGTAATATACATCAATAATACCAATAATCGTTTACTTTCCTATCACATCTCACGACAACCTCTATTTTTGATAAAAATAGACTCAAAGTAATGTGAGAAACTGATGCCTGAACTAGGCGACGAACCTATATTTCAAGTCATCAGATCTCCCTCCCAGTTGACGAATACAAACGTATTATTGATTAGAACTAATTTTACGTATTTTATAATTTTCGACGTTTCGGATGCTTTATTTCCTGAATAATTATTTCTTAATCGTGCGAAGCCGGTATATAATATAAGTATATATATCATGGCAATGTATATAGTATGGCAGCACATTTTATATATTAGATATAAACTCGTTTTTTATTGTAATTCCTATTTTCAATATTAAAAAAACTATAAACTACATTTCCTCGTTGCATGGCTATACTCAGACTTTAAGCGAGAAAAGAACCAGCTCTCATACCAACAGCAGCGACGACCAGTTGTGGTCATAGTTCCTTTAAACGTAAAATAAACAGACAAATTCATGCAATAGAGACAACGCCCGCAGTAAAGAGAGAGAGGAAGAGTCATGAGTGGACTTGAAGTAGTAAGTAATAATTAAATACAGTATGGTGGCAGCGTAAGTAAATACATCGCTCCATTTGATCCTATAGGTTTCGTAATAGACAACTATGGTAAAAGTCAGAAAAGTGTTATGGCTTCTGACAGATGGCATTTGTCTTTCCATCCAATTATAATGTGGTTATCTTCAAGACAATAATAAACAGGCAAACACTGGCTTATAATGAGAAGAAAAAAAAACAATTGCTGTTCTAGTATAATTTATAGAATCAGGTATTACTTTGCGGAAGTCCATTATATTAAAGGCGTCAAACATTAATTGGATCAATATCGCGCAACAAAATAACCTTTATAAACCTTTATAAACCGAGTCTACTTCACCTGAGGATACATCGTATTGAGGCGAAACACGTGTATTATAGAGGATGGTGTCTCTCAGAATGTAGCGGTATCGGGTATAGTGCACGCAATTTATGGAGGGCGGGAGTTGCTCTTTAAACTAGGTGAGACACACCATTTTATTTTATTGCGCGGAACTGGGCAAATTGATGTTTGACACCTTCAACTGGTGTTCTTGCAAAAATGTTCTTTTCGTCTTGTATGTTATTATAATGTAATTTTAATGTCATCAAATCGAAGCTAGCATGTCATGCAAGAGAGCATCTTGTTTGACATTTAAAGAATAGAATACTCAGGTCTCTTACCCACAAGAGAGTGTCGTGGTGAACTCTTTATACCCGATTAAATGTACTTCAGATGAGCCTTATTTCTAATAGTAGATAGTATATTATAAATAGACCATCCGATAAGACCTTGTAGTAGATTTTTTTTGCCTATTTTACATGTTAACTAGGCTACTTATTCATAAATATTTTAATAACTCAACGAATCTGAACTCGCAAGCCTCTATGTGCTAAGTCTCAATCACCTTCTTTGAGATTAAAGATTAAAATATAAAGCCAACTAACTCACACCAGAGGGTTGTGACGAGCTTTTTACATACTATTCTACCTAGAAAATTTTATTGACATATATGCACAATAGCGGAAAGTATAATATAAATAAACAGTCTGATTAGACTTCAGTTATGGAGAAAATATTACACATTTTATATTATACATAAATTAAGGTCACTTCACAATACTTGGCAATTTTGCGCCCAGTATTAATTTTGTGTTCCCTCAACGTTTATCGTCTAAACAAGTCTATTCAGAAATTCCACTTGCATGGCCACGATCTTAGACCGCGACCACACCGAGCGCGGGGTGCAAGACGCATTGTGAGCGCGGTCAAGGCGCGACCCGGTTCACACACAACAATCGACGAATGTGCAGTATGAACTCAGCATTGCTCGCGCCTTTTTATCGACCGCTCTACGCGGATACGCTCGTTTGTGCCACTTAACTGTTGGGCAACTAGCTATATTACCTGTAATTATGTATTTATGAATGTTTAGATTGACTGCTTGGATTTTATTGTTTGATTTACGTTACGTTTGTTTATGGGCTTCTGTTCAGTTAAATACTCGTACTATGCCCGAGTGAGAGAGTACATCGCCCTATACTCACGCACGGATCGTAAAAGGTATCTTAGAAAGACTTTCAATTGGAAAGACTTTCAAAAGATGGCGATATAACTATCTTATTTACACCAGACGCTAATACCCTGACCAGCTAAGGATAGATCGTAATACTACTGCAAATCTTGACCAATCCTCCCTTCAGAATATAATAGAATATTTTTTTATTCAATATACATTACATGTAATTCTTATTGAAAGTCTTTTTTTACTTAACCACTATTTTGGAAAAACCTCTATGTTGGGAAGAAGCAGCAAGAAACCCAGCGGGAGTTTTTTTAAATAAATTTTACAATGTGAATGGTTACAAAATATTTACAAAATTTATTTTAGAAACAGCTTTGAAACCATGTATTCATTTATTATATAATAACCCTTTACAAAAAGTTTTTGTTTCATCAAATATTTAAACTTGGTAATAGCATACATTGCCCCAAGAATGAATTACTGACTCTGTGGAGTCGACAAACTGGTATCACTAGCTTGTTTTTGTTCCTAGTGTTTACATAGTGTATATCACTTTTCTACTAAAATTAACTTTGTTTTTAAGAACATACATTAAGTTTTCGTAGATATACTGAGAGGCCAAAGTTCATATATTTATTGCTTTAAATTTTTCTCTAAGAGACTCTCGATGTTTTAGGTTGTTGATAGGTGTTATGGCCCTCTTCTTCAAAACAAAAATAGTTTCTAAATCAGCCGCATTTTCCTATAGCAAAATCCCATATAACATTATCCTACTAGTGAGATCTTTACTATTTCTTTACAGCATAAGCTCCAGAGCTTGGTCTGCTTGCTAGTTTAGATATATGCGGGCTGAAGCTTAGCAGTTCTTCGCCATTTAAAACACATTGGAATTCGGATTTTTAACATTCTTTGTTGTAAATTTAATACATTTCGTTTTAATTTTTTTTGTTTTAATTATTATTTAATACATTTAGCTTCAATGTGTAAAACTCATTTTCAGTATTAAATTTTACGGTTCGAGTCCTTTATAACGAGAAAAGAGACTTATGCCCGAACATGCTAATAAAAACAACTTAAACGATGCATAAATAGTTTTTTCTCCGTAAACCCATAAAAGCTCACTGCTGGATACAGGCATTTCCCATTTGAAAGAGAGTTTACCTTAATCGTCGCGCATGACAGTCGGCAGACGCTTCTATAAACTGATAGTGAAGAAGAAAGAATGAAATTTTAGCATTATTTAAACTAATTTGTGTCATTTGGGATTAACTTAAATCCTCTCTACAACGAAAGAGGTCTCATATCCACAGTAGACTATGTGAACTGATGAAGAAGAAGTGCAAGACTTTGATACAGTGTTGGAGACACTGGGAAATCACAACAAATTGATGCCCTACAACAATTTATGGTTTTGCATGATAATTCCTCCATTGCAGCCGTCACTTTTCTATCTGAAGTTGTCCTCATTATCTAGAGCCCAGATGGAAGCTATAGATTAATTAATCCATACCAAGATCCAATCTGCGTTTCATAACAATTTTTTTATTTAATAATTATAACAATAAAAATCAACCAAAGGCCTGCTAAAAACTGCGTAATAAAGGGTTTCGCTGTACGGATTCCTTGAAAGAAAGAACTTCAATTACGCAAAAAAAAATTTGTTAACTAAATATTTAAAAAAATATTCACCGCAGCAATGAAAAGACCACCGACTCAGCATAATACTTCAGTAACAGAGTTACTATTCTATCGTAGCCACATATTAATTCGACTCGCAAGCTATCGCTGGACATAATTT
The DNA here is from genome assembly GCA_907164705.1 of Parnassius apollo. Classification (NCBI taxonomy): domain Eukaryota; kingdom Metazoa; phylum Arthropoda; class Insecta; order Lepidoptera; family Papilionidae; genus Parnassius; species Parnassius apollo. The sequence goes on from CAJQZP010000117.1 coordinate 8,105,969, forward strand.
AGTACCTATTTTATAACTTATAATCACTAAGAACTTAATCAAAGTAAACATTTAATCGCATAGCTATATGTAATAAATATTGTGTACATTAAATTAGCTAACTTACTTCATGCTACGTTCCTGTAGCCAATGAATACTTTGCTTATATATTCGTTATTTTAAATACTACATTAAAAAAGCTCTAAGAAAGCTAACGAGCAATGAGGGCTAATAATTCACCAGATGTCGCTAGTAGTGAGATAAAGTTACTGGTTACACGGTGTCATTATAATTGAGAAGCTGCGTTTGATATAAAGTTTTATTGGTTTCCAGAGTATTAAATAAATACGCAAGACAATGCCACAGTGGTTTGTTCCTTAATGTTTTACACATTTTTAACTGTTTCCATTTGACTTATTTTAGGAATATCTATAGATTTGGTTAAAAAATTTATTTTTCTATACATGATTGAGCCATGCTGCAGTTATATTAGTAGTATATTTTGTAGTACGAATGGATCGGCTCGACCGGGGAAGGACCACGCTCACACAGAATACCAGCGAAAAATAGTAGCTTAATGCATATAATGTGTTTCGTATGGTGAGTGTAGAGAACCTATTTACCGGAAATGAGGCATTCCATCTTAGTCCTCATTGATGACAACGAATCTGCATTTTGATTCGTAATTGAGGATAGATGTAGATGTCTATGGGCCACAGAAACCTCCTACCATCATGTGGACTGTGTGCTCGCTTGACACCCTACCCTATAAAAATATTCTATATAATAAAAATATATATATATATATATATATATATATATATATATATATATATATATATATATATATCCTTTAAGTAGTGATGTGGTTTGGATAACTCATAAATGGTGATGTGACGTTTTATAGACGTCTACGCAATTTATGTCAATAGTATGAACTTAATTATTAATTAGACATTTTTATGTATAAAATCAAAATAAAAACCCTCTTTTTAATGATATAGACTAAAATTAAACCCAATTTAAGCATTAATCAACATTTATTAGGACATTTGGCAAAAGTTACGAAAAAATCACATTCTATAAAAGACGCACTTCTTGTGTTATGAAATAAACAAACAGACTTATTTTTTAACAAAAAATAAAATTTCTTACTTCTTCAACTTAATTACTAAAATAATATAGGAACTACCACAGAATCAGTCTTCTAAATTCAGTCTCAGTCAGTACAGTCGCTGCAGATTGTTTTGGAACAGCCTAAGCATATAGGCTTATGACATGCAACGCATTTGTACCTTGTGCGTCGCTTCAGCCTTGCTGGACACACCTTACAAGTCTTTTTGTAATTTTCACCAACAGCTGACTCAATGCGGCTAGGTTCTGGCGGTAAATCTTCGCCAAGAATCCGTTTCATTGTCAGTCTTAGCTCTCTTGGAAGACGGTCATTGTAGACTCGTCGTTTTAATTTGGTGCATAAAACTAATTCTTGGGCAAGATCCTGTAAGAATCGTCCTCTTGATATGTCTGATATGTCAGCACACTGCCTATAAAGCACAAAGGCATTCACTCCGCTCAAGTCTAGCAATCTGAAAAATAATGCTAAAGGCCATCTGCGAGTGCGGCGGCTACAGGAATAATTCGAACATTTTTTATCAACTTCATCAATTTCTATCAATTCCTTTGTCTTATTATACTCCATTATGATAACCGGCTTCTTGGTAACGGGATCAATTTCGGACATGTGATCCATGGACGAAATCAGTAAGATAAGAACATAAGAAACCAAGGTAAAGTCTTTTGTAAATCCATGCAATGCTGTTTCAGGTTCTCTTGTTTTGGACGCTTGAAATTCAGGTGGAATGTGACGTTTATTTTTTTTAAGAGTTCCAACATAAGTCAGACCTCTATTTTAGCTGCTCCATTAGCTCATAAGAGTTGAACCAGTTATCAGCAGTGATGTTACGATTGGTGTTCTCAAAGTCTTTACAAAGTCGCTAAACAGATTGTGTAGGAATTGCAAACTTTTTGTCATCTTCTGGTAAACCTAAACCGTCTGATTCCTTGTCACAGTAGATATAAGCATTATAGACACAAAATGTCTCAGCATCACAAACTAACAAAATTTTAAGTCCGTATATTGCTGGTTTTTTGGGCATATAAATTATGTACTTGCATCGGCCTCTAAAGGGAACAAGCATTTCACCTACGCATAAGTAAGCACCGGGTACATAAACTTTTTTGCAATTAGATATAAACTTTTCAAATATATCCGAAATTGCTGCCAATATGTCAGTCTCTAGTCGTTTCTGTCTGGTTTCTACATCGTCAAAGCGAATGCAGTTCAAAAGTGTAAGAAATCTATACTGAGACATAACTGCACGAAATATCTCTCGGCCTGAACCATCTGTAGCAAAGATATATTTGGCATTCTCATGGTTAGATTTGAAGACAGATGAGCAAAATAATAACCCGAAGAAAACCTTCATTTCTTCTGCGTCCGTGTTGCGAAGCTCAGGTTTTTCCTGATTTTTATATTTTACCCGTATCTGGGCAAGTTTTTTGTTGGTATATTTAATTATTTTGTCAGTAATATCGTCAAGGTTTCTAGGTTGGTGAATGCTCTAGGCTGTGATCTAGATATGTCAACCAAGTTGTGGCTTAGTGAACAAGAGTTACACATCACTGGTTCATCGCTTGACCATTTAAAACCATTCTTACCTATGTAGTATCTTTGGGATTCTGTGTGTATATTATATTGTATTGAAGATAGGCCTGAATCTAGCATCGCAACTGAACTGAGGGGTGAACTTTGTCGTTGAGATTGAGTTTCGGGTAAGGTTTACAATTAGGTCGCCTGAATTTGGGGGTGGGGGTGGCATGGGGGGAGGGGGAGCAGTTGTAGAGTCACCCCCTACTTCCACTTTCTGCCGGACGTGTTTAGTTTTTTTTTATTAATTTTTAAAAATCTCATTTTGAGGCTATGTTTCGTAATTTTTGTGACAATTTTAACCTGATTTATGGAGAGAGAGAGTTGGGGGACGGAAGCCCCACGCCACTTAACGTGGTGCAGTCGAGGGAAGTCCGGTCTACGGAGCCTTCGCGGGGCTCCTACTTCTGACTTGTTTACAAAAAAATAACCAAGAAGAGCTTCGCTCTCTCACACGACCCCGTCATCCTCTTCTAACCTAACCTGTCCGAGTCGGGGTGCTCCACGTCCCAGGCTCGCTTCGCTAGCTATTGCACTCGATATAACACCAAATTATTTTTTCTACTTTAACTTTCATAACTACTTTAATTTATAAACATAATTTATGGTTGCCACCATTTGTAAGAAAAGATCTTTGCGATATTTACAGGATTCCGCCGCCACAAATATTTCACTAGTCACCAAAATTCTGAAACTCGGAAGCAACGCCATGAGGAAAAGCTGTCAACAAAATGGCCGGCATAGCGATTTAATTTTTCATATTTTTAAATCGATTCAAATCGAAATTGGATGAATCGGTTCACAAAAAATCGAAATCTTAATGATCGATTTCGCAAAAATCGATCTTTTTTTGATTTGCGTTAAAAGTTTATATTTACGATATCAAAGGATACAATAAAGTACAGATAACATTGAATAATTAAATTAAAAACTGTCATTCTTTACGAGTTGGGGTACATTAAACTAATTGTAAATAATTTTACAGATCTTAATAAAACTGAAAAAGATTCGATCTCGATTCTCTAGGGTGAAATATCGATTCACTAGATCGATTCAGTACTATATATCGATATGACATTGACAGATGAAACGTCAAAAACGTAATTAAATTAGTCATTTACCAATATTTTTAAAAAATAATTAAAAATACTTCGACGCTGCTCCGCAGAAAAAATCGAGTTGAGGTGCTTCAGACAAACCCCCTTGACTCCCCCACAGTGACAGAATCTTCAAATTCAGGCGACCGAATTGTAAACCCAACCCTGAGTTTCTTCATCCTCAGATTGTTCTGAAGCCGAGTCATGATCACTGCGCAAACAGAAACTTCTTCATCGTCCACATCAGTGAAGTCTCGCTCCAACTCAGCTTCTATCCACTGACTTAAGGTCTTTTCATTTGTCGAAGTATTTAGAGCTACTCGCTTTCGCTTTCGACTGTTTCCTGAAGGTCCAGGTTGATCCATCTAAAATAATAACGTACACAGTGAGGTGACGAATAAGAGACACTTAGAAAAAAATACACTAATACTGTAGTGACGTCTAATAAATCATTTACGCAAATACTGACCTCACGTCTCAGGGACACCAAACGGTTGTACAGGTACAGGTGTTGCTGCCACGAGCGCGAGCACTCGACTGACCGATCACGCCACCGAAACCCGAAGGTAGCGGAAGGGGCGGGAGCGTCTTTAAAAAATTTACGCCACGAGACTGATTTTTGCATCGAGGCCGTCTGTGAGACACCACGTCACTACTTAAAGGTTAAATATATAAAATTTATTATTTAGATGGAGTGACGACCTGGTAAGATGTGCAGAAAGTCGATGGATGCAGGTGGCTAAGGACCGTGCTTTGTGGCATACCTTGGGGGAGGCCTATCTCGCATCTTACGACAACCAAAAGGCGGTATAGGGTAGTTGATATTCTTACACTACTACTACACGGTGACTGTATTTTTTTTCAAATTTAGATATACCGAGAGATTATAACAAAAGAGTAACTTTTTTAAATATATGGAGAGATTATACAGCTAAACATTTATTTTATTGAATGAAAAACTAGAAATTATGCACGTCATATCAGACACACCAGACAGACACTACAAAATTGTAAAGATTGTATTAAAGTGGAATTCTAAAAATGGCAAAATCGATAATCTAATATTTTTGATAAAAATCGGTGACATAAATAAGATCACTCATATATCAAAATTACGGTAGATGTCTAATAAAATTATTTAGAGCACATTAAATATGTAAAAATTTGCACATTAATGAACAATTTAATCAAACTTTATTCTAAGAGCAATTAATATAATATATTATGTTATGATATACTTCGAAGCTATTTCCACATTTAATTTTGTCAGTTGAAAACAGCAGTTATAATGAGTTAAAGGTTATTGATTTCAACGACTAATTGCTTTAATGGTGAATATATATAGGTTTTTAGCTTCTTTTTTTTCTATAAAAATGAGGTTTTTTTGTAGAATAAGGTGACAAACGAGCACACAGTCCACCTGATGGTAAGTGGATGCTGTGGCCCATAGATAGTTTTCACCCCTGAGTACTAAGATGGAATGCCTCGTTTCCAGTAAAAAAGGGTTTCGTATGTTGAGTGTAGAGAACACACTCACCACACGAAACACAGCAGTATTAAGCTGCTATTTACGCTGGTATTCTGTAAGAGCGTGGTCCTTCCCCGGTCAAGCCGACCCTTCCGTGCTACAACCGTAATACAGCTGCAGCGTGGCTCTACCACGCAATGATAAGCAGATACTGCAGCCCATGAACAGCTGCAGCCGACCTCAAACAAAACAGGTTACAGGTGTATGTTTGAAGACAGGTTTGAAGACTTTTCCCACTGAGCTCGTAATCAGCACTTAAAACTGTAATTAACAATTTCATTGGATTAACGGGAACCGAGTTCATGGTGCTCCTGATATACCTCAAAAGAACTTTGCAGAAATAAGAGGAGGGCTGTGCACAGCTGTAGGACGTATAAGAACTAACATTTTACTATACTCGTCCATCAGGACACGCATTATACCTGAGTGACTCAGTCCGGTATACTCATAGCCTTTATTTGATCTGAATTGATGATAATTTATGAAGCATTCAGAAATCTATAAATTATCTTTATTCGTGTGGAAATCGAATTGCAAGCCTAAGCTTACTACTATTACATAATATACTACTTAATATCCTCACTGATTTTATACTCATTACAATATGTTACATTATTAGAGATATAACCAAATTATTCCGATATCACAGATATTTAAAACCCAGAACTGGTTCTATACAGATAACACAATGGTGTTGATTAATCGCAGTACCTTAGAACCAAATTATGTTAAATGGCAGCGCGCATCAAAATCAATGGAAAGAAATCATATTAAAAGGAATAAAGATGTCACTGTAATCTAAAGATAAATAGTGGCAAACGGGAATTATCAAACCGTGATCGGATAGTAGCCGGCGGAGCATTCACACCGAAGCCCTTTGATAAATTGACGACATTTATCTGTAAGCGATTGTATCAAAATATTTTAGTAGATCTTCAGGATAAGTGTCACGATTGTAATGGAGCGGGCTTAGAATGACTCCCTGAGAGACACCAACGCCGCTCGTAAAACAGACGAGCGGGTGCAAAGCGGCTAGGAAGTATTTATCAACATCAAGATTTTGTTATCAACATATAGGTCGGAATAATATGTTTGTAATAATTTTCTAGATTGGTTGAATATGTTGACATAGATATTTTAATTTAAATGAACGGAATGTTAAGTTTTGTTAAGACAATTTGAGTTCTGATCATATATAACTTACAAATTCTTATTTTATTGACTTTTTATAAACCATCACATATCCATTAACAATTTCTTCCAAAACGATCTGTTCAGGACTACAATACATTAATATATTATGTACGTACCATTCGGTAAAGAGTAATATTACGTTTTGGTTTCTGTTTTTGTTTTCATAATATTTTTAAAATAATCGATCCCGAAAATCAGTAATTGAAATCGATAAGATTTTTACTCTTTAAATTGTCTAGAAATAGCATTTATTTTAGATTTAATACACTAACACTATTATAGTGTATTTATCAAATATACATAGTTTATTAAAAAACGTGCTAGAGCCATGTTGCAGCTATATTATAGTTGTAGCACGAATGGATCTGTTCCACCGAGGATACACCACAACCACACAGAAAACCAGCATAAAAATAGCAGCTTAATCCTGTGATTTGTATGGTAAGTGTGAAGATCGTTTTTACTGGAAATAAGGCATTCTATCTTATTCCTCAGGTATGAAGATGCATCTGCATTTTGGTACTTAATCGACGAAAGATGTAGACGTCTATGGGCCACAGCATCCACTTACCATCAGGTGGAATGTGTGCTCGTTTGTCACCCGTAACCTATAAAATAGGTGTTAATGGATTTCTTTTATCTATTTTAAAATAAAAATCAGATTGAAATCCGATATTTATTTGTTAAGTTTTAATTTGAAATTTAAAATAAAATATAACGCATTTCGAAATAAAACTCAAAAACAATATTAAATTATAGCCCATAACCCATAAATATAGATTAATTTCTCCAATAGAAATTCCGTTAACGATTTGTTATGACAAAATTAACTTGACAAGATTCAAATTCTTCCACTTTCGCAAATCGAATTTTAGTCAATAATTTATAAACCAGAACCAGTAACTATTTTACTAACAAAGGTTAAAGACCTGAATTCGATTCTTGATGCTGATATAATTAAACAGAACAACAGTTATTAGATCAGGCAGCAAGCTCTACGACATCAGTTCACTAGCTCCGTGATAATTTTGAATCGTAAAAGCAACTATAACATAACATTATGTAAGATTTTACGTATACATAAATAAACATTAATTTAATTCATAAACTGCACCAACGTTTCTATGAGTCACTATCGGAAATAGCACCTAACCTACACAACAGGTTAGTCATCTCTTTGGTTTCTATTTATTTGATTTTTTTTCTTTTACATTCACATTTAATCTTACTTTAAATCGACGTATAGTGCCGTGCATGCAGCTATGGCTTTCTTACTTTTTATGGAAATTTATGTTCAGAAATAGTCTTTGAAGAGCTGTAATTATGATGATGATGACGATTCATATATAAATAATAAAAAACTATTATTACCACTAATTTCATTTTGGTAGTAAAAATAAGTAAAGTACTTAGTTTACCACGTGCTCGGCGGTGAACGAAAACATCGTGAGGAAACCAGCATGTCTGATAAATAAAATCTGAATAAACGAAATGTGAAGTCCGCCAACACGCAGCAACACGGCAGCGCTGTAGACACTTTCTTGCCTAAAACCTTCTTAGAAGTGAGAGAATGCATGTACGACAACCAAAAGGCAGTGGGACGTGTCTGGACTATAACTTTATACAACGCAAATAATCGAACTATACGAGTAAGTATCAGATTATATAAATATATATTATCATGTCGGGGTATTCATAGAGTATTCTCATTTGGTTGTGCTGAATAAATGTATAAAAGGAAATGATAAATATACATAAATATATATGTATTTATTATTATAATCTTTCCAATAGATACTCTTAAATCGTACGATAATCGTATAAATTAAAAAACCGATTATCGTATGAAAATACACTTCCATATTTTGTCTCAAGCTAGTAGTAGTACGAGCTACTCGACTCCACCGAGACAGTAATTCATTATCTTGGTTCGATGTATACGCTTTTACAACAAAATCCCAAATAATATACAAAATTTGACCTGCACAACGTTCAAAAACTTAATTAAACTAAGTTTGCATAAAAAGTTATTATAATATTAAGGAATTTATGAATGATAATAACCCCTGGGAAGGGTGATCGCTATCAATCTATTTCTAATTTGTTTCTTGTTGTTAATTTTAACATTCGTAATTGTAAGTTGTTTTTTTTTTAAGTCCTGTTACATTTCTTGCTGGTTCTATCCAGGACAGAGGTTTTTTTCCGAACCAGTGGTAAATTAAAAAAAAATGATTTTCAATAAGTATTATTTATAATCTATATTGAATAAAAAGTTTCTGTTTCTGTTTATTATTGTGACCAATAAGTAAACAGTCTTTAGTCATAATGCCCGGTCAATTTAATTATTTCAGTAGTTTTTATCACATTATCTACTCATATTGGGCATTGTTTATATTTCCCGGCCATTACGAATAATGCCCAATTAATCACTTGATCCATAACGTATATAAAAATTTAAATGGACGGTCTTCATGAATAAATTTTTCTTACACAATATTGAAACATTTATATAATATCATTATATAATAATTGAATTAAAAAAATGATAACAAAGAAATTACTTACAGAGGCTTGCTTATTATAATCCGCTCGTCTGTCTCGGTACATCATATAAATTCCTCCCGGTTCTTAGCGCGAAATTGAATAAAACTAACGGTTTCTATTATCTAAATGAATAATTTAGCACTAACAGGTGTAAGATTTGCGCGTTTAATCATAATGGTGCAATAACTTTGGATTTCCCCTATGCAGATGAGAATAGAGGTGAGCTTCATGATTCGCGACGCGATCCTAATGCGAGGTCGTAAGATCAGGTGCTGGAAGCATTCCAATTAGTTTTCAGTATTGTCATAGTTATTTCCATAGAGCCAGGTATGGTCAAGGCTGTAAAATTGCAAGTCAGAGGTTTAGGGTTTGCAACCAAATTACTATATTGATTTATATGCAAATGGTTCAAAAGCAATTTAATTATTTCAAAGCCAAAGGTCTAATTGAAAATTCTTGCTCGAAGCAAACAAACAAATTAATTCATAATAATTTTTTTCCAGATCGTTACAACTATATAATAACAGAAAATTGTAACTATATATGCAAAATTGTAAAGTGTAAATAAAATTATAGTATACATATACAATTTTTTACACTAATGGGTAGGTAAGACCGGAGTCACAGAACACCTGCGTAAAATGACGGCGTGTTCCGTGTAGAAAACCAGAGAGCGTTTTTACTCATAACTATGTATTCTACCTTAGTTCTCAGGTGTGACAGCGCATCTCCATTTTGATTATTAATAGTGGACAGATGTAAGTATCTATGGGTCACAGCATCCTCTGGTACTATCAGGTAGACTGTATGCGCATTCATCGCCCTTATTCCATAAAAAATATATCTGCCACTTTAATTTAACACTTTAATTTAATTTTGTTAATGGCATGAATTATTTGCTGCCTAGAAGTCTGTCTGGATTGAAAGCACCCTCTTAGCTATTTTTAGTATCAATAAACAGTGAATGCAAATACCCTTCTATGTTTTTTATAGCATTGGGTGACAAATGGGCGCACAGTCCACCTGATGGTAAGTGGATGCTGTAATGGTAACGCACCCATAGACATCCACATTTATCCTCAATTCCGTTATGCGTTATTACCCCGGAAGACTAAGATGGAATGCCTCCCATTTCAGTAAAAAGGGTCTCCGGTTCTCTACACTCTCCATTCGAAACACAGCAGCGTTCTTTTACGCTGGTCTAGACGTGATCCGCCGCAGTCGAACCCATTCGGCTACACTACTATATACCAGCGTGGTTTTACCGCGTAAAACCGCTGGTCGATAATCTGGTAACAGGCAGGAGACACATAGTTCTCAAAGATACCTTTGCAGCCTACCTACTGCTTCAAAATTGAATGGTGATCCGTATATTCGAACTATGATTGAATTGAACTTAGAACCCTCTTCTGCTTATTTGTATCTTAATATCATTCCCCCAAGTCCCTCAGTATGACACCGCGGAATGTGATAATGATTACTGTTACGCCGAATATACGACCGGTAGTATGTTTATGGTGCGTAGCACACCACTTACCATCAGGTGGACCGTTACCTCGTTTGCCACTTCATCCTTTAATGTTATAAAATAAACAGTGATATAGTTCTAAATAGAATTTATGTTAATCACTATCGAGCGACTTGATACAGACTAAATAATTCAAAACTGTTATCTCACTGGATAACATGCAACGATAAATTTGCATATGTATCTGTACTGCCAAAAAACTCTATCAATAAAAATAGTAAAAAACAAATGTAAACATGTATTTGGATTCCTAAATTGGCTAGTCCTAGACTAGATTAAAATATTCAATAATAATTTCCTACTCGTTTTCGAATTTAAAGTATATACTGATTGAAAATGTTCACACGCAAATTTTCTGTTTGTTAATGAATCATATATTCCCGTTATTATCGACACCAGCCTTACTTACAAATGAATTTTGACACCGGGAGATGTCTAATCTGCATTTTTAAGGGATTATATACCTCTAAAGATAGTAAGTCTTTCGTCGTTCTACTATTATTTAATTTTTCGTACCTTTCGAATACAAAAGTATTTAACTTCGAAAAAGATATTGTGTATTCAGCCATTGATACATCGTCAGCCTTTTTTTTGAATACCATACCAAACACAACATTTATTCTTTCCGAGCCTCTATGCGTCAAACACGTGTCGCGACCAACAAATTATTATTCCATTTCTCCATTAATCCCACCAATCATAGGTTCGGTCTAGCCACTAGTCGCGTCTAGAACTTACGTGCGGCGTTTGTTGATTAAGTCGCTCGCGAGTACGATGGTCAAATATACGATAACAAATAGTGACATTAACATTGCTATTCATATTTGCATTAATAAACCAGAACACGTGCACAGGATGCAATGTGTACGAATTTGAGTACAGTTGTCAATATCGCAGGTGATATAACATCACTGACTGAATTGGCGACATTTTTATAACCATAGTAAAGGTTAATGCACCCGCTTCCATTCACAGCCGCGACACCCGTAATCCCGTAACGTTTAAAACGCGTAAATCAAACGGCCCGGTCCACATAAATTGCGGTGAGCTCCCTAAAGTATCATGGTATCGGATTAACAGGCCCTAAATGTAATATGTACAAACGATATCTGAGTTAGAACGTGTTAATTCAACATGAGGAAATTTAGGGTTCCCATGGCGAGACTTACAATTTCTTAACCCGAAAATTTCGTACTATTCGTGTATGAATTATTGCCATCATAATAATAAAAATGTCACCAGAAAGAATTTAGGTCAGGGCGGCCAGTCGTAACGGTTAATAACCATTTTCATAGGACAGTATTATGATGCCCAAATGCATGCGCAAGCATAAGTGCATTCTCTCTCATAATTCGATGGTACGGCAGACGGACACAAGCGGATAATAACCAGGCACAGAACCAACGACTTTACGTGGTTTTCAAGACAAGGGATGAAACTCCGCTGTGTTCTTAGCTCCGAGCTACTACAGATAATTTCTTGACAGAAAAATACAGTAACTGATTTTGGCTCGACCCAAGATTCGAACCCTGTTGATGCCCCTGATCATCAGTAACAACTGTTACGACCACGAGATCAACGAGACAGCCAAGTTTCTTGCCACCATATTATGCATTTAGAAGCGTGGTAGTTCAGACGCAAAGTAGGTACTCGCCCTTTTATACAACATACGAAAAATAATTGACTACAGAACGTACGTAAGCTAATTGACTTTATAGTTTTATAGTTTACCTTACGTACGTTATGTAAAAGGACTGGCACCGATTTATTTCAGTATTTTACCCGCGTATGTAACGCTAGATGGAGTAACGACGTGATGGGACGACGGGAGGACGATGGTTGCAGTTTGCTGAGGATGGGTGGTGAAGGCAGGTTCCTAGTCTTCACATCTTCGAAACATTTTTTTCAGACATGTAGGTTCCCTCACAATTCCTTCCTTCAACACTAAGAACGTGGTAAACCAGCACTTAAAATTGCAATTAACGATATCACTGTTTCCAGCGAAGACCGAGACCGGGTTGCTCGCGTGCTGTGAAATCTACATCGAGCACTTAGGCCTTGAGGAACCATGATTCAGTCCGAAATGTAAACTAATCCTAAGCATACACTTAACATTAAAATACTGCTTAATAAGTGTGCTATTTTTACATCACTGTAGTGATAATATTTTTTACACTATCGCTATTGTAAAAGTTCTTAAAAAATGATAATTATTTTTTAACGGAAGTATAACAGTGTTGGAATATGCACTACCTCATAAAATCACCTGAACGTCGTTACAGGCGACAGAGAGAAACTTAAAGAGGAGATAGGTAGCATCATGTTCTCGATAAGTACTTAAACTAGAAAAAAAAACCGCAGTCAAAAAAGTGCTACCCGCAAATTTTGACAACTATAGCAAAATTCTCCCTATATGGCAATCAATGGATTAGGCCTTTTAGCCAGTAGTGGAATATTATAGACTGAGATAGATGTATATATAATTTTATATTAATTTTATTGGTGCCAGCGTTCAGTACTCATAACCTTAGATGACACTTTTAAGGTTAAGAACGAAGTAGAAAGTTGTTCTAACAACGACAAAGTTATATGTTAACACTTAACTGTGTGGAAAGACCGGCGCTCTCGCCTTCCTAGAATTCACGTGCCAAAAGTATCGTCTACTCGGTGCGTATTCCATCTGTCAAAAATACTTAAATGCCACTAACGACTTAATGATATTGTTGAAAATTATTTTGTACTAGCAACTTGCCACGGCTTCGCACAATTTCGGATTTTTCTTTTTTTCTTCTCTAATAGCCGTAATAATTCACTACTGAATATAGAGCTCCCCCTTTGTAGGGGGGATGCGCCCTAAACTTTGCGCTTGTTAACCAAATCGATTATCAGACGTTTCACATCTTTGATGCTGTTTACCATCGCCAGTCTGGGTTTTCTATACCTGGCGTTTGATTATCATCATCATCATCACAGCCCTTCACAAGTCCACTGCTGAACATAGGCCTCTCCCGAAGAATATCACAAAGCATGGTCTTGAACCACCTGCAACCATTACTTCCTGCACATTTTACCAACTTGTTACTTCATCTAGTGGGGAGGCTCGCTTACGATGGTTATATTTCCACGTATCGAAGCCATAAGATGTTTTTGGCATATCTGGAAATTGAACTAATGGAAAGCGCGTCAAATTCCATTCGTTTTAAGATTTCAAGCCAATAAATAGATAGAAGGTGATAAGCCATTGTTTAATACTATAGTAATTACTGATCATAACAGTAATTGTGGTACATTCAAGAATTCGTTGAAATCATATGTTTTTCAAGATGTTCAAAATAAAGCGACGGTTACTTCCTATACTACTGACCCCGAATACACATATAAAAAAAAAGAAACCAGCCCCCCGGGCCAAAAATGTAATTTTAAGTCCTGATTTACCACGTGCTCGTCGGTGAAGGAAAACGTCGTGAGAAAACCTGCATGTCCGAAAAGTAATAAGAATAATGCGAAAAAAAATTCGAAAACATCTGAAGTTCGTCAACACGCATTAGGGCTGCGTAGCGGACACTTCATTGCCTCTTAGAAATATAAGGAGGCCTATGCCAAGCTGTGCGACGTCTTATAGGCTGTAAACTTAACTTTTTAACCACATCTATCACCCTATTGATCAAAATGCAGATGCATTGTCAGCCCTTAGGACTAAGATGGTACGCCTGGAAAGGTTCTCCAGTTCTCAACTCTCAATTACGAAACACAACAGCATCACGCATCTTTTTCACGCCGACATTCTGAGTAAGGGTAGTCCCTCCCCGCACAAGTGGACTCATTTACTCTGTAGTCATATTAAGGCACAGAGTTAGTCAAGTACGCTTAAAAGGTACCTTTGAACACTTTTATTTTGCGCCCGAAGCAAATATGGGCAACCCTCCGGAAAGCGGGGGAGGAAGGCGGTGAATGCTCATAGCATACCACGCAGCCGGCTGCGTGGTTATGTGGAGACATTTACCCACTAAACACCGCCTTTTAGGGACTGGCTTAATGGTCTAACTAGAGATCTCTAAGCCGTATACGAACGCGACCCTCCTTGGCAGAAAGGAGGGGCGCTTTTCAACCTTTGAACACTTAACCGTTAAACTAAACAACTCTTACGCAGTACTATCAGCTGACGTTTATTGCTACTAGTACATAGGTGACGACATTATACCATAACAGATCAATAATTTTAAAATGACATTAAATATTTATAGGCAATTACTATCTTTCCCTTATAGTACGAGATATTCAACGTTTATCAATAAGTTATTAATAATAAGAATGTCATCTGAAACCTATTTCTGTCACAGTCTGAACGAGACGAGCTATCTGCGCAGATTTTTTTTTGCGCCCGAAGCAAATATGGGCAACCCTCCGGAAAGCGGGGGGAGGGAGGCGGTGAATGCTCATAGCATACCACGCAGCCGTTATGTGGAGACTTTTACCCACTAAACACCGCCTTTATGGATTGGCTTACCGATCTGACGAGAGATCTCTAAGCCGTATACGAACGCGACCCTCCTTGGCAGAAAGGAGGGTGCAACCTTTGAACACTTAACCGTTAAACTAAACAACTCTTACGCAGGACTATCAGCTGACGTTTATTGCTACTAGTACATAGGTGACGACATTATACCATAACAGATCAATAATTTTAAAATGACATTAAATATTTATAGGCAATTACTATCTTTCCCTTATAGTACGAGATATTCAACGTTTATCAATAAGTTATTAATAATAAGAATGTCATCTGAAACCTATTTCTGTCACAGTCTGAACGAGACGAGCCATCTGCGCAGATTTTTTTTTGCGCCCGAAGCAAATATGGGCAACCCTCCGGAAAGCGGGGGAGGGAGGCGGTGAATGCTCATAGCATACCACGCAGCCGTTATGTGGAGACTTTTACCCACTAAACACCGCCTTTATGGATTGGCTTACCGATCTGACGAGAAATCTCTAACCCGTATACGAACGCGACCCTCCTTGGCAGAGAGGAGGGTGCAATCTTTGAACACTTAACCGTTAAACTAAACAACTCTTACGCAGTACTATCAGCTGACGTTTATTGCTACTAGTACATAGGTGACGACATTATACCATAACAGATCAATAATTTTAAAATGACATTAAATATTTATAGGCAATTACTATCTTTCCCTTATAGTACGAGATATTCAACGTTTATCAATAAGTTATTAATAATAAGAATGTCATCTGGAACCTATTTCTGTCACAGTCTGAACGAGACGAGCCATCTGCGCAGATTTTTTTTGCGCCCGAAGCAAATATGGGCAACCCTCCGGAAAGCGGGGGAGGGAGGCGGTGAATGCTCATAGCATACCACGCAGCCGGCTGCGTGGTTATGTGGAGACTTTTACCCACTAAACACCGCCTTTATGGATTGGCTTACCGATCTGACGAGAGATCTCTAAGCCGTATACGAACGCGACCCTCCTTGGCAGAAAGGAGGGCGCAAGCGGCGAAAAGCCGCTTAGAAGTGTGCCTAACTAAGGCAGATTAAGGGATGTGTTATGTAGGCTCGGCCTGAGCCGCCAGGAGGCAGTTCAGGTCAGACGGGGGGGTCCGAGAGAGAGTTTCTCGGTCTGCGCACACTATAGCGAGTGTGCATAGGGGCTGTATAGGCAGCTGTCTCACGAATGAGATGATTTGGGTGGGACTCTGAGGCTTTGAAAAATCTCTCAGAAAGTGATTTAAGGAACTGCTTGATTGTTGGGAGCTCTAAGTCACGGTGTAGGTCGGCATTACGGACATAATAGGGCGAGTTAGTGGCCCTACGACAGAATGGATTTTGAACTATTTGAAGTTCATTTATAGCTTTGGGCTTAGCATGTGCCAAAATGGGGGCCGCGTAGGTCATGACAGGTCGTATACAGACCTTATATAGGGTTCGCTTGTTGCGGACAGACATGCTAAAAAAGCTGCCCTCCGTAGAGCCGCAAGCTATCCCACTCCCGAGTATAAACTCGCGGCCCACCGCCTTCAACGCAAACTCCGTTACCGCCTCAAAGACTTCAGAGACATCGAAAGGAGCAATCTCAGGGAGAAAATCTCTCCCTCTCACACAGCGTACTACCAGATGGCGAGAGCACTCCGGATAGACGCTATCACGGACACTCCCCTTCTATCTCGTCCCGACGGCTCTATTGCCTTCGAGGACGAAGAAAAGGCTGAGTGCTTCCCCGACAGCGTAGCCGCTCAATGCTCTCCCAGCTCACAGCCCACTGACCCCCTACATATCCAAATAGTGGAGGACGAGGTCCGTCGCCGAAACTCGCCCCCCACCTCTTCTGACCCTATCACTGTGTCCAAAGATGAGATTTCATCCACCATCAAAGGACTTAAGCCCAAAAAAGCACCGGACGCGGATGGCATCTCCAACCAAGCCCTCAAACACCTTCCGAAGCAGGTCGCCTTATTGGCCATAATCTTCAACGCCTGCTTCGAATTCAGCTATTTACCTCTTGAAAAGTGGCAACTGTCATTGGCATTCCCAAGCCAGGCAAACCTCACCACCTCCCCTTCAATCACCGTCCTATCAGCCTCCTCAAGGCCATGGGCAAACTCTTCGAACGAGTTATTCTCGTGCGCATGAGGCGCCATTTGTTTCCCACAGACGGTGACCCTCTTGTCATCCCTCAACAATTCGGGTATCGTGCCAAATACTCATGCCCCTAGCAAGTTCACCGCATTGTGGAATATATTCTCAGCGGTTTTTATCCTCGTCGTCAAAAGACCATCGCGGTCTTTTTCGACATTGCCAAAGCATTCGACAGAGTCTGGTATGAGGGCCTTATCCACAAATTGTACGACTTAGGCCTCCCTGACCGCCTCGTCCACCTTGTAGCCTCCCATTTGAAGGATCGTACCTCTCGTTTTAGACACGAAGGCACTCTATCCTCTACTCGTCAAATCAAAGCCGGTGTCCCTCAAGGCTCTGTGCTTGCCCCCCCTCCTATATATACTATTCACCAACGACATCCCTATCCCGTCGTTCTGTTCGGTGTTAAACTAGCTGTCTTCGCAGATGACACAGCCCTTTACTGTAAAGGCAACTCACTGCCACAGATTCGGAACAAGATCCAAAAGTCAGTTAACGACTTAGGAGCTTGGTTCCAAAAATGGCGTATCGACGTAAACCCGGAGAAGAGCTCCGCCGATTGCTTCGAATATCAACGACGCCGTCTCACCGCCACTCCGCCAATCAGGATGTTAGGAACCCCTGTCCCATGGCAATCAAAAGCCAAATACTAAGGCGTCACCCTTGATGCAAGGCTCACTTTCGAGCCCCATATCAAGAAGGTAACTCGCACCGCGCGATTTTACATGGGTAGGCTCAACAGCATATTGGGCAGACACACGCACATCTGCGCAGATCAGGATTATAGTTCACAAGAGTGCATGTACTCTCTATTCCCTCATACTCAAAGTCCTATGGGACAGAAATCCAACAGGACCAGTGAGAGATCAGGCACAAGGCGTATAAAGTCTTTAAGTGTCTTCCGAGGCAGTGGGGTAAGATACTGCCAGCTTCTTGAATCGGGCTGCTACTGAGAATTTCTTTCGACACACAATTCGAACCCTGGACCACATTTTTTTTTATAGAATAGGGTGACAAACGAGCACACAGTCCACCTGATGGTAAGTGGTTGCTGCGGCCCATAGACATCTACATCTATCCTCCATTAAAAATCAAAATGCAGATGCGTTGTCACCCGTGAGGACTGAGATGGAATGCCTCATTTCCAGTAAAAAGGGTCTCCGGTTCTAGAGAACCGGAGACCCTTTTTACTTACTTTTTTTCGTATCGATGTAACAATACAGCAGCATTAGGCTACTATTTCACGCTGGTATTCTGTGAGAGCGTGGTCCTTCCCCCGGTCGAGCCGACCCATACGTGCTACAACTATACTACAAATATAACTGCAGCATGGCTCTACCACGTATTGGTAGAGTATTCATATATATATATATATATATATTGTATATAGTATTATTATATATATATATTGGTACATGATCAGTATTCACGCAAACGACGACTATACGAATGATGCAATGAGTCTCTCAGATTATTATAAGGCTGTATTTATTAGATTTTCTACTTTAAACTCCTATAAATGTTGCAACCTTAAACACAGATTTCTCTCAATGAATGATCCCAAGAGAAGATTCATAGCAATCGCGTGGTAAATCTATATACCTATCGATATTTAAGCTCCTCATCTGGCAAAACTTTTCATGAATTTCCTATATTTTTTACCCATGAAATGGAATAATTATTGTGTAGTTGTGGCTTAAGAGGATCTATTACCTCATTTCATTGTGTAAATGCAGTAAGAGTCGGGCATTCGAAATGTTGGAAAGATCCTATGGGTTACAAGTTTCAACAGATGACGGCATAACCACCCTATTCACGCCGCTCATAAAATCCCTAGACCGTTGATGAGGAGCGGCATCGAAGGTACTAGAGGTCTGTTACAGGGATCTGAAATCCAGTGCCAAGCGGGGAAGTCTGCCTACAACAAATATTATTCACTAGCAACCCGCCTTGATTTCTTATTAATAGGGTTTATTAATATGGCGTTACTTTGTCTTACACAACACTCTATATTAACAGAGATATTCTTGATACATGACTGAACTGTTTATTATACCTATTGACAATTGCACTTATTTCACTATAATTGTAATTTATAAATAAATTACAATTATAGTGAAATAAGTCCCGGCTTTACCTGTAGAGGATCAATTAATTTGGCGTAACTTAGATTCTAAATAAAGACCATTGATGTAAGCGAATTATCTAGTTTTTAATACGTTATTTTTCTGATAAAATATAGCATAGATTATTCCTTGTGGCATTGCTATCTATCCATTCGTATATATCTTAACAGCATGCAAATAACTTCCTGAACAGAATAAAAGCCAGTTATTTCAATATTATAGCTATTGTGTGTTCGGGGGCCCATGAATATAGAGATAGAGAAATATTTATTAAACACCATACAAAAACATGCAGAGAACAGCTAAAAGAAATATAAATAAATAGGCGGTCTTATTACACACAGCTCTTCTAGTTGACCAATAGATGGACAGGATTTCATCAGGACATTTTAATTAACTAGTGTTAATAAGCTCACACTTTATATTTAATGAAGGGAACCCTCCCAATTTTTCTTATTACGCGCTTAACAAACAAACAATAGTAATAAATATTTAAAAAATCCCGTTACTCAATACATTCTGTAACTATTATCTCGTATAACGATGTATTTAGGTACAGTCAGCCCGATAAATATGCCGCGCGACACGCCGTACAGTTGGACTAATAAATTTATTGTAAAATTGAGATGTATGAACGAGATCTAATCTGGCCTTTGAGATTTATGGTCTGAATAGATTTATTTTTTTGGATAAAATGTATAGAATGTCGTCTCTATTAGATGCCAGTTCGAGAGTCATTTTCCATTTATTTTTATTTTTTGGTTTACTGTAACTGGGTTGTTAAAGTTCCAATGGAAGACAATTAGTTATTGATAGGGATAGGTTTTACATTGTTTTATTTTAAGAGAATTGTGTTTACTTTAAATTTTTACTGATTATAATACTTAGTCTTTGATTACGTATTCCGTATTCTTTTTCTCAAACATGTTTTAAGCTTATTTATCAAAGTTCTCGTCAAATTAGAAACCTTAAAACTATAAAAAATTCTCATAAATTGCTACTAGTGTTAAGTTATAATGTTCTAATATTATTTTAATGTGCTCACTTGCTACAGGACATCACAAGTCTTTTTCGTACTGAACCACTTTAGTAAAAATTTGTTGAAAAAACAAAAAAATCTGAACATAGACCTCACTGCCTCGTAGATGGGATATTTGCCATAGTTGCCACGTTCGGTAGACAGGTCGGCAGATGCAGTTCTTTTTTTCTAGTTGCTATTAGAAAGACGTGATGACCATCTACTGGTTTTTGTTACTTTACTTACACCTCCACTAAATGAAAAAAAAAACAACTTTTAGACGTGATAGGGCCATGCTGCAGTTACAATAGTAGTATAGTTGTAGCACGAATGGGTCGGCGGCTCGACCGGGGCGTAAAATAGTAGCTTAATGCTGCTGTGTTTCGTATGGTGAGTGTAGAGAACAGGAGACTGTTTTTGCTGAAAACGGGGCATTCCATCTTAGTCCTCACAGGTGACAACGCATCTGCATTTTGATTCGTAATCGAGGATAGATGTAAATGTATATGGATCACAGCAACCACTTACTATCAGGTGGACTGTGTCGAGCACACACTTTTTGTCACACTATCCTATAAAAAAACCTTATGTTGGAATTACTCTTACCCATATCTAGACTTACAAGTAGAAGTAGCATATGAAATATTTACCGGACGCAGAAACATATTTATTAGATTAATATCGCTAAGAAATGCGATCAGTAGTGAGTAGAAATAAATTTTAGTCACTAGTTTCTAATAAAGTAGCTTAGCCATATTGCTCGGAGAACCGATAACCAATGAGAAAGAAAGTTACTCGAGTTGCAGAATCGTACTGGTAAGCTAAGTGAAGACCAGACCTCTGATAGATGGAGTGACGCACTCATATAATATGAGGGAAGTCGTAGTGTACAAGTGCCTTAATCCATGATTTGTGGAACTACTTTCGAGAGACCTATGTTTAGTAGTACTTGTGAAGGGCTGCAACGATGATAATGAAAGTGGCTCAGAGTACAAGAAAAATTTCAGTAAATCTACAGCTTAAATGCGGTCTACTAAAAAACAAAGGAATCTTTTCAGTGCTGAAAGGGTTATAAAGCAATTTGTTTGTCATGTTACTTCACTGCGTGTTGGCAAACACGATGAGGAAGCCTGGATATTTTTATTTCTCCGACATGCAGGCTTCCTCATGTTTTCCAACACCGTTTTGTAAAGCAGCATTTAAAATTATAATTTACAATTTAATTGATACTCACAAGGGTAGAACTCGGGTTCTGCACTGTGTACAAACTTAAACATCATAGATGCGATTCACCCTTCGACTTCTATCGATTGATTTTACTTTCTCATTAAACAAATCCGGAACATTTGCTAATATTCCAACATAGACCAGTGGTGGTAAGGTAAAATGCTAATGAGCCGGCTATATTATATCTCGAAAAACCGATGTGAAAAACTAGGTTTTCAGATGCAGCCTCGTACCGATAAGCAAAGTGTAAGGCGCGCTCCACTAAACAGAATGCCGATCTGGTAAGAGATGCTGAAAGTCGATGGATGCAGGTGATCAAAGACCGTGCTTTGTACCTTTCGAGGTATTTTCAACAGCGGACTTATAATAATGATGATAAGAAATGATTTTGGGTTCTGGTAGTCTCAATCACCAGTCATCTACATCTTACACTCAGACGAAGTAAAAACTCGAAACAAAAGTTTTTATTTCGTCTGAGATCTTACACAAAATATTTTTAAATTACTTATTAGTAGAGTGATTAAAACATGTATTAATGTTGATATCATTGCTTTCCATATAGTGAACAATTCCAAAGGTTAAAACAGTTATACAAAACCTGACTATCTAACCGAATCAAACCGTTTTTATCAAGCCATTTAGGCTACAGAGTATGCCATCAAATAAATATACATATGTACATACATTCGAGAAACAGTACTCTCCCTCTAGGGCAGTTGATTAAAAAGGGGGTGTTTATATTATAACGGTATACATTTCAATAACGACAGTATCTGACGTCACTGACTTTGACTAGCGGACGAGAACAGAAACCGGACCAGCAATAAATAAAAAAAGATTCCCGTTGAAACAGTAACGTTAGAATGTTTACGTCAATGATCATAAAACAATTCACATTTAACTTTTACCATTTGAAGCCAGAGAAGTTTGCACAACATTTCTTTTCTGCGAAACGTTTTTTGCGAGTCGGCAAACTTTTGCGAACTTTTTATATTTTATTGGGGATACGGAAACGGGTAGAGAACTATGCAATTTCTGACAAATAATATCTCGGTATTTGACCGTTATTTCAATAGCTTTTGCAAAGTTTTAATCGTTATTAGTGTAATAACATTCATAACGCTTAAAACATATTTTTGTTATGACTTGATTCCTTTAGAGTAATTTTGCCGTTATTACACCTTTTTTATATTTTTTGTAAATATATGTAAAGCTCGTAAAAACACCATGTGATAGGGTTTCTTTTTTGCCTTTAAGTACGAGACCGACACCTACCCAAATGGGTTATAGGTGCTAATATACATAATTTATTAGAAGTAACACAAATATATATACATTAACACTCAAACCCGTCAACCAAAGGGGTAAAAGAAAAGGCAGAGAGTACGAATTTATTTGTCACCATCCTGACACATCTCTCTCGCCTCCTATACCTATGCATATATCTACAGGCGATTAACGGTACTTTTATTTTAATCCTACTCAATATCACGACAATTTGGTCGATAAAATTTTCTTGGGCGTCCCTTGCCGGCTGCCTGCCGTTCACTTCTGCAACATAAACTTGCATGTTACAAGAAGTTAAAACTCTTTTAGTTTTTTTTTTTTTATATATTATGTACTTTTCCGGCTACTGGGGATAATTAGCTGCAGTAATCATTTAATATTAGGAAAACTTACATTGTTATGCATTAATAGTATTTTTTGAACTAAAAATTACTTTAATATTTGGCGGCTTTTTTTTTTGCACCCGAAGCAAATATGGGCAACCCTCCGGAAAACGGGGGAAGGAGGTGGGGAATGCTCATAGCATACCACGCAGCCGGCTGCGTGGTTATGTGGAGACTTTTACCCACTAAACCCCACTTTTTATGGACTGGCTTAACGGTCTAACTAGAGATCTCTAAGCCGTATACGAACGCGACCCTCCTTGGCAGAAAGGAGGGCGCAAGCGACGAAAAGCCGCTTAGACGAGTTCCTAACTAAGGCAAATTAAGGGATGTGTTATGTAAGCTCGGCCTGAGCCGCCAGGAGGCAGTTCAGGTCAGCCGAAAGCTTGTTGGGGGAGGGGGTCCGAGAGAGAGTTTCTCGGTCTGCGCACACTATAGCGAGTGTGGATAGGGGCTGCATAGGCAGCTGTCTCACGAATGAGATGATTTGGGTGGGACTCTGAGGCTTTGAAAAATCTCTCAGAGAGTGATTTAAGGAACTGCTGGATTGTTGGGAGCTCTAAGTCTCGGTGTAGGTCGGCATTACGGACATAATAGGGCGCGTTAGTGGCCCTACGACAGAATAGATTTTGAACTATTTGAAGTTCATTTATAGCTTTGGGCTTAGCATGTGCCAAAATGAGGGCCGCGTAGGTCATGACTGGTCGTATGCAGACCTTATATAGGGTTCGCTTGTTGCGGAGGGACATTTTACTGTGTCTGCCCAACATGCTGTTGAGCCTACCCATGTAAAATCGTGCGGTGCGAGTAACCTTCTTGATATGGTGTTCGAAAGTGAGCCTTGCATCAAGGGTGACGCTTAAATATTTGGCTGTAGTTTGCCATGGGACAGGGGTTCCTAACATCCTGATTGGCGGAGTGGTAGTGAGGCGCCGTCGTTTATATTCGAAGCAAACGGCGGAGCTCTTCTCCGGGTTTACGTCGATACGCCATTTTTGGAACCACCTCTTCTTTGGCGGCTCGGTAACAAAGTGTTTGGCTGTATTGCTGCGTGCTACTGGTTCGAATCCCGTCCGAAACAATTACTTGCACATGGCCTTAATTATAATGATACCGTGTCTGGATATTTGTCTATGTCAAATTTAAGTATATAAAGCGCCTTCAGAGAAAGTTTTAGTAAAGAGGTTACGTTTAAAGAAAACATTACTCCATACATTCCTCATCTTCAATATCGATGGCAAACTAAACGAACTCACTTCACAATAAATCAACAACGCCGAGACAAAGTGTTAGTTTCCGCAAAGCAACATCTGAATCAATAATGTGTGATTATTAATACGGAGCCCGCGACTCAACATATACTTAATTACACTTATTTATTACTTACATGTTTTACATTTATGCAGTCAACTGTCGTGGGTAGTAATTATATGATCATTATTAATACATTGATAAAATCGGAGTGTCTGGATGAGGTTACTTGTCATTAATTTTCATGAAAACGCTTGGTATAGCGGTAGGTGGTAC
This sequence comes from Parnassius apollo, assembly GCA_907164705.1. Taxonomy (NCBI): domain Eukaryota; kingdom Metazoa; phylum Arthropoda; class Insecta; order Lepidoptera; family Papilionidae; genus Parnassius; species Parnassius apollo. The sequence continues at coordinate 8,130,766 of CAJQZP010000117.1, forward strand.
ATCTGACTACTACGTGTAAGGTTTGAGCTTGTAAGGCTTTAACATGTAACATTATATTGTGTAGCGACAGCGTAAAAATACCCACCACCACATCCCGTGGGTATCGTAAGAGGCGACAGAGGGAAAAAGAAACATAAAATGGGCAGCAGGCTCTTCCTGATTAAAATTCGAAATAGAAAACAACTGCGGTTCCCAACGCACCGACCGAGCGTGGCTATAGAGTAGAATAGAATATTTTTGTTCAATATAGATTACAGTAATACCACAGGGAATAAACACATCGATTTAGTGATTTTGTTGGTGGTATAAACTAAGACATATCAAGCATTTTTTTTCATTCATTAATTAATCTAGGTTTCACGTCTTTTAGCCATGGAAAGTTCTAATCCCTTCAATTATTACCTCATTTGTCGTATAATTAAATTATTTTATAGGTTTAGACATGTCTAACTAACATACAGTTCACCTCATAGTAAAAAATACGATGCCACAAAGACACTTACACCAATCATTGATGAAGAATCAAAAAGCAGATACGGTGTCACCCTGAATACTAAGATAAAATGCCTCGTTAACAGTAAAAAAGGTCTCCCATTCACTTACTTCCGAACGAAATACGCTATAATACTTTAAACTATGCTGCTATTCTAGCTGTTATTTTGAGAGAACGTGGTCATTCCCCGTTTGGGCCGATTTATTCAATCCATAACACGGGTCTACGACTAAAGTAATTCTTATCACCACAGTTACAGCTCTAAAAATAAACTTATCCTTAAACACACATATGAATTTTTATTGTCTAATTACCGATAATCGAATTATTAACAGCCTTGTGTTGTAAATGCTAAATATATGTTTTCAATTAAATTGCAAAAGAAAGTCGAAAGCATTAAGTAGTGACTAATGTTGAGCTGATTGCAATTTAAATTGACGTAATTTTGTCAGTTATTTATTAAAATAAAAATTTGGGCCCATAGCCACCGGTATATTTATTATTTATTAAATTTATCTGCTTAACACTTGGGCAGATAAGGATGGTCTTCTCAGTCGATACGCTCTTGACAGAGCGGTCGTGGTCGTCACTTGGGTGTTGTGGCACGATTTACAATACGCCTCCACTCCTCCCTAACAGCTGCCTTTCTTGTGCACTCATGCAACGGGACATCCACCGCAGCCCTCACCTGGTCTGTCCATCTCATAGGCGTTCTGCCACGCGCTCTAGTGCCCTCTACTCTTCCCTGGACCACTAGACGTTCAATCGAGATATCATTACGTCTAGACACGTGACCAAAGAAAGTGAGTATGCGAGCTTGCACAATAGATGACAGACGTTGCTTGATGCGGAGTTCTTCGAGAATGGACTTATTGGTCCGGAATTCGGTCCAGGACACTCTCAGCATTCTTCTCCAGCACCACATCTCGAGAGCGTCTATTCTCTTCTTCTCACTTTCTCGCAGGGTCCATGTTTCCGAAGCGTAGAGGAATTTGGGGAACACAAGCGCTCTAACTAACTGGGTCTTAGTGGCTTTTGTTATGTTACGGTTCCTCCATATCTTCCGCAATTTATCCATGGCTGTCCTAGATATCGCCATACGTCGTTTTATTTCATCTATGCAGCCCCCGTTGCTCGAAGTTAGCGCTCCTAAATAAATGTATGATTGGACTACTTGACAGTTCGCGATTTGTGTCACTTCCGGCGAGTTATTGTTGATGCGATCGACAATCATAACTTTAGTTTTGCTGCGATTGATCCGAAGGCCGAATTCAAGACTGACGTTTTCCATCCTTTGTAGTTCTTCCATATGGCCGATACTAGTCGCAAATAGGGTAGTGTCATCCGCGTATCGTAAGTTCGAGATTTTCAGCCCTCCAATTGAGATTCCATCAGTCCAGTTCTCGAGAGTGCGTCTCATTATTAGCTCTGTGTAGATGTTAAATAGAAGTGGGGAGATTATACATCCTTGACGAACGCCAGCACTAGGATGAAAGTGATCTGACAGCTTGTCGTCTGTTCTTACGGATGCAGTACCACCTTCGTAAAGACACCTGAGCAGATGTACCAGATGTTTTGGTGTGCCCATTCTCAGCAGGGTGTCCCAAAGTTAAGTAGATAAGGATGGTACAATTAATAATAATGCAAATTTTGAAAGATAACACATACAAGTAAATTTTTTAATATAATACAATATAAGCAGACCAAAACTTAATTACAAAAAGATTAATTACATTTAATAAAAATGACCCTGATGATGTAAAATTGATTTTAATAGAGATAGAGGGAGACCCCAACATTTTTCTAAATAAATTATTATATGTGGAGCAGGTAAAGTCAAAGTGGCAGCCTATATATGTCCCCTAGCTGGGGGCTGGAGCTGGGCTGCTCTAATTTCTGAGAAGATGATAGACCAAGAATTCACATGCCTTTGAAGTGTTATTATTTTACAGACATCACGCAGGTTTTTTACGATGTTTCCCTTCAAAACCGAACATATGCTAAAATAAACTCTTTAAATTGCAATTAACAATTGTTTTAACTCCGGCGGGTAACGAACCACGGTTCTCGGATACTATTACGGCTAGCGCTTAGCCCTTAAACTACCACGGCTCGTTTTAGTTTAAGGCTACGCTAAATTAACGCGTTCATTTTTTAATTCTCACTTTTACAACTGCACCTTTCTTGAAGATAGTTTTATTGAACTGTGTCTATTACAATGGCGCTTATTATGCAATGTTACTGTAAACTTTTTTGTTTACTGCGCCAGTTTTTTTAGTAGTTAATAGCCTTTTTACAATCTATTATTCAAGAGGTCTGCTTTCTATAATAATGATTTTTAACAAAGTAAATTTTTCAATGGTGGTACAACGGATGTGCAAAAATACATACAAAAAACGCATACGTCGTTCGTAAATTTATCATTTGATACATTAGTATCTTGCCAAAGTTAGGTTATATTATCTTTCTATTAAAGTCTATAAAAGTCCTCTGCTGAATATAATAATAATAATAATATAAGACACTAACATCCATTTTGAGCGCGAGAATCACTCGTCACCTGGACTCAAATCAGGTGATGTCGCGCGCTCAAAATGGATGTCGGGGCGGCGGTCGTGGAACCAAGGAACCACTCCTCATTGACGCGGTCATTGGCAAAGTGGTGAAACGCAACCGTCGGAACTTCTCCGCCGCCTGGATAGACTACAGAAAAGCATTCGACTCGGTGCCCCATACATGGCTAAAGAGAGTCCTCGAACTGTACAAGATAGACTGTACAGTTAGAGACTTCCTCGAGCAGTGTATGGGGCAGTGGAGTACGATCCTTTGTCATCTGGGCGAGCGGATGATGGCTGCGGAGAACCACATAAGGATAAGAAGGGGTATCTTCCAGGGCGATTGTCTGAGTCCAATATGGTTCTGCCTCTCTCTGAACCCTCTCAGTACCTTACTGGAGGGCTCCGGGAGGGGATTTCAGCTACGGAAAGGAGGGACAAAAGTGACCCACCTTTTCTATATGGATGACCTCAAGTTATTCGCCTCCAGTCGCTCCCATCTTATGGAACTGCTAAACATCACTTGTGAATTTAGCAATTCCATTGGAATGGAGCTGGGGACGGATAAGTGTGCGGTCCTCCATGTTGAGAGGGGTAGGGTTGCTAACTCTGAGGGCATAGACTTATCTATGCCCGTCAACTTAAGGACCCTTTCCGAGGCTGAAACATACCGATACCTGGGTATGTCACAGAACATTGGTATCGATGAGGCTGGTATGAAACAGTCAGTTTGCGACGTGTTTTATGCACGCTTGACCAAAGTGCTTAACAGCCTTTTGTCCGGTGTGAATAAGACACAAGCATATAACGGCTGGGTCATACCTGTCCTCATGTATACCTTTGGCATACTCAGGTGGACTCAGACTGAACTTAACGCCCTGGATAGAAAAGTCCGCACTACCATGACGTCCCACAGGATGCATCATCCGAGATCGTCGGTAATGAGGCTGTACTTGCCGCGAAAGCATGGTGGGCGTGGCTTCTTGAGCGCGCTCACCATGCATAATCGCGAAGTGTGCAGCCTCCGTAATTACTTCCTGGCGAGATCGGATGATCCATTCTATAAGGACGTCATTTCTTGTGATAAAGGACTTACCCCTCTATCCTTAGCCAACGAGCAATGGCAAGACCCGGCAGTGCAGACAATTTCCGACCGGGAGACCGTATGGAAGGAGAAGGAGCTCCACGGGAGGTTCTACAAGTCTCTACATGGGCCTTTCGTAGACACAGTAACCTCTCTCCACTGGCTACGCTTTGGTGACCTCTTCGGGGGAAACCGAGGGTTTTGTCTGTGCAATACAGGATCAGGTTATTAAGACCAACAACTATCGGAGATACATCCTAAAGGATGGCACCATCGACATCTGTCGAGCTTGTCGCCATCCCGGTGAGTCACTTAGGCATGTCATCTCCGGTTGTTCGGCGCTTTCTAACTCTGAGTACTTGCACAGGCACAACCTAGTAGCCAGAATTCTACACCAGGAGCTCGCTCTGAAATACGGTTTCGTGGATCGGAAGTTGCCGTATTACAAGTACTTGCCGGAAGCCGTGCTCGAAAATGATCGCGCCAGGCTCTATTGGGACCGGGCCATCATCACAGACAGGACTATTCTTGCGAATAAGCCTGATATTGTGCTGATGGACCGGGCACAGTCAAGGATATTTTTGGTCGACATTACCATTCCGTGTGACGAGAACCTCGTGAAAGCCGAAACAGATAAGCAAACAAAATATCTGGACCTGGCTCACGAGGTGACCGACATGTGGGGTGGTCTGCCGACCGAAATTATTCCTGTAGTCGTCTCTGCAAACGGGCTAATCCCAGTCAGCCTCTCGGGTCATCTGAGGCGGCTGGGACTACGTGGCGGACCGCTCCAGGCTCAAATGCAGAAGGCGGTGCTCCTCGATACCGCCCGCATCGTCCGCCGGTTTCTTTCCCTTTCCCCCTAACCCTCGGCCGTTTGGTCTCCCCTGCCGAGGGCTTCCATCTGGTTGGGCTTTTATTTATTTATGTATTTTCATATTTATTTTATTTTATTGATATTTTTGTATGTTTATCTTTTCATTTTCGTTTATAATTATATATTTACACATCCCAACCAGATGAGAAAACTATATAGATACCCCACATAATAATAATAATGTCCTCCAGACCGAATTTCCGCCACGGCGACCTGCCTCAACGGAGTCTAGCCATCGGCGCAGGACAGGATTATAGTGCCCAAGTATATGCGCGCAAGCACAGGTGCACTCTCTATTCCCTCACACAATTTCTTGACGGAAAAACCCAATAAATAATTTTTTGACCCGACCCGGGATTCGAACCCAGGACCTCGTGATCAGCAGTCGCACTACTACAACCACTAGACCAACGAGGCAATCATCTGCTGAATATATTTCGCCATAACTGCCACGCTTGGAAGACCGGTTTGTACAATATTTATAATTTTAAGTTGTTATCAGGAAGATGCTGTTACCCATTCCCCGATTCAGTTTCCTTCTGTCACTTCTTGTATCACTCACGGGACAATACGGGGCGGTGTATATTCTTACACTGCCACTACATGGTTAAGGTAATATTATTAGTAATACGAATTTCAGAGATTATAATACTAAAGGTCTCTAATGGCACGTCTTAGCACAACTTTACGATCATTCAGTATTGTTACGTTAAACAAAGTGGTAATTAAAGGAAATGCCTCCTTCAAGCATTTTAATCATCGGTTAGCGTGTCATTCATCGGTTTATTCTTCATCATACTATTAATTAAAGAATTTTTTTTATCAAGGAGTGTCTAGTAATCTATTGTATAAAAGACAGATAAACTTCGTTTCATCATATCAACGTAAAATGACGCGTAAATTATTTTTATCATTTACGCGTCAGTCAATGACTGTAATTAAAAAATAATATCTTTTTTACAATTCCTAATCACCTAAATCAAATGTATAAATAAACGAAAATCCAATCGCTTAATGAATTAATTTACATGTGATGTTCGATTCATAAGAATGTTTGCATATTGATTTGAACCTTTAATATGGGAAGTGAGATTTACATTTCCAAAGAGTAATAATGGTTAATCTAAAAAATCTATGAGATGAAAATTTTAGTAAGTTCACTAACCTCTGCCGGCGGATCAATTTGTGATCAAAAACGCCTTCATGGTCATTTTTCAGCTGTAAAAGTATTAAGATTATTATTTACTTAATACAAAGTGATGATGAAGCCCTAAATGGTAAAATGTACTATCCTAGCATTATGAAAGCCTGTTTTAATTCAATTCAATTTATTTGCTCCATTTTGTGTCAAATTAAAATTTTCAATCTTGTGTTGTCTTGAAGAAATCGCAAATAGGATTTGGATGGAATTACAATCACCGGCAACTTATTCCACAGCTTTGACGTAAGCATCATCATAAGTATCAAATGACAAAGAACGTATCAATTAAAGACTTTGTCTGTGTGTACCAAATTTAATCTAAATCCGCTTAACCATCTATAAGTGATAAATAACAATATTACAACAGCTTAACAAACTTTAATAAATTATATTAAACTAGTGCAGATAGTCTTATCCTTTCCATTTTAAAAGTATAATGCAAAAATTGTTTAAATGTGTACAAACATTTAAGAGAGAATATATTTTATAAAACATAATTAATGCCTGGTTCCTGTAATCGAACTGACATCAGTTTTATTATGTAAGAGGTGCACCCAGCTACTCCAGACAACTAAATATAATAAAAAGGTCTTAGTCGTTCATATGTTCTGAAATCAGTATTTTGGTTCATAAATGTTTTTTTCGTACTATTTCTGCACTGCTGAACGACTCGTAAAGGAAAACAAAACGTTTTAAAATATAAAAACCAAGTATTAGTGATTTAACTAACTTCTGTAAGACTCCTCATGTGATTATCCTACACCTTTGTTCTGAGTCGTTAGTGCTGTTAGCCTTTTGACTTTCATCAGTTTCAGCGATTTAAGGCTGCGAGCTTTAGCGGATTATTCTTATTAGTCCTTCTGGATTTTGATGAAACCGAAAGCCGTTACTGTGTTTTGGTTTATAACTATATATTACTATCAGGTAGACTCTAAAATATAAAACATGTGTTTTATATACGGATGAAGCAATGTGTAAATCACATTTCTCCAATATTTTACTGTTATCGAAGAGTATACTATTTGATATCTTCTGCTTTTTCTGTTAATTTACTATTTATTTTATGTTAAATTTAGCAAGTTTTATAATAATAAAACCATATAAAGTCTTTAGGTACCAGCTAAAAGTATAATATAAAATATAGCTAATGACATATTCCATACATTAGAACCAAACGGTTTTCCTAATTTATCGTAATGTGTACAGCAAAGGAGTGGAATAATTTGCCGGCATTTGTCTTTTCGTTCGATTACAATCGGGGTGTCTTCAAGGCAACAGTGAATAGGCTTTTGTTACGCTAAGACTATGCGATTTACCATCTAAGAATTCATCACAACTTACCACTTAGGGGTATTGTAGGTATTGTAGTTAAATATTAGCTTATAATAATTAAAAATATATAATATAGCTAATTAATAAAATAAATATAACAATTCCGTTGAGGTAATGTAAAAATTTCAAAATTTCAAAATCTTATAAAACCTTCAATTATGTCTTTATTACTGACCTAAAAATCATATATATTTTAATTTGCTTATTCAAAATAAACACATATTTAATGATCTATTAAACTTGTCTTGATATAATTTAATGCACAAACCTTTACACTTATAACATAACAATATCATAAAGTTATACGTAACGACATTGTCTTTAAATATAATGACTAAATAAGATAATGTGACCTTATAAGTAACGACAACAATATTTGATGACAAAAGTTCTAAGAAAATATTATATTTTTACATTTTTATTCAAATATAAAATAACCTTCAAATTTTAGATACGAACAAAATTTACGACAATCACATCGAGATCTATAACGTATAGGTTTATTAATCGACAGCTGAGCTGCGCTAGCACAGTGCCAAAGTTCACGCTGTCCCACCACAAAGCATACCTATACCATAGCGCACCGGTGTTAGAGAGGGGGATGGTTAGAGGTGTACAGCTGAAAGAGCGACAGAGACAATTATATGGGTTCGACTTGCGTTAGAAGATAACCACGCCTCCCTATCAGCCGCAACCGAACATCCTCCTCCGAGAGCATTCGTGCGCGCGCGCCGCCGAAGAAACACGTCGTTCGCGTTCGATATTCACGAAAATGGAATCGATCGCGCGACTCTACCGCAACCAAATGGAACTTACGAATTAGTCTAGACTATTTTGCGACTGAAAGTCCGCTAAACATTGTGTCAACAGAACGTATAGAGACAATAAACGTAACAGAGTGCACGCGCGTTTTCAGTTTACTTTTTCAGTTAGAACCTCGCTGTAAATAAAGCGCGGTGACAAATCTGTTTGTTGGTATGAAAGTGACTGTATTGTGACATTTTGAAATCGACAGTATTCGTAATTGAAGCGACCCGTGTGCGACTCGCTTAGTGAAAATTATATTTTGACTTTTTTTTAACTCTGAATAAATACTCAGTGTTGTGCTTGTGGGATTTTCAACGGAAGCTGCGTTAATATTTGTTTTTATTGAATTCACACAAAAGGAATAAAGGTATGTTATTAAGCATTTAACATGTCCATTTTGCGACCCATATACATTTCATATTTGCGCAGGTTTTAGCGCAAAAGATCAATGTTCGCTTGTGGACTAAAAGCGTATAAATTGAGAAAACTAAATGTATGTAACATGCTATTCTACCGATTTCTGAAACTAGAAGTTTTTATATTCGACACATACATATAAATTTATGTATGTTCACTTTTTTTGGCAACGGCTGAAATCCGTTAATTTAACTATCGACATCAACTGAGGATATTTTAATTAATAAATTGCACTTTTGATATACCTTAAACCCCTTTTAAAGTTAAAATAAATAGTCTTTTTAATAAAAAATACATGCCGACTTTAAAACTAAAAAATAATATATATATATATATATATATATATTATTTTAACCACATAATAACTTCTGAAATCTATTCAGAAGTTATTATGTGGTTAAAATAATAATTACCACATAATCATCGTCGCTTGAACTGTAAAATTTCGTTTAATATGTAGTTTCTCCATATAAAAGACTTCAACGGGCCTGCACGTTTACGTTATGAACTCTATGCCACAAATGTGTAAATCCAGTATTTTATTACACACTACGTTTAATGAACTATGTAAATATAAATCATACAAAAATAATTTCGTGAAATAATTTATTAAACATCTTGCTATTCGTTTTTATTCATAACTAAATTTTCACTCAAACAAAAACAAACAGAATCCATAAATAATAATAATTTTAAAACAATAATACTGCAAAATTACTTAGACGCTCTTTAACGATCATTCGAAGATAATTTAAAAAATACCCTAATCTCCTAAATCTTGTGGATTGAGTATTCGAAAATAGTCGTATTATCTCTTTTATTTTTGTCTTAGACACTTCTGAGAGTGCTAAATATTTTAAGCATCTTTAAAAAATATTTTCAACTTATATGTTTCCTTTGCATAAATATAACTATTGTATCCCATCCCAAAGCATCTCACCGTTTCTTCTCTGAATATATAGAAAGAGTCTAAAATAAACCTAATTTTACTGTATCAACTATGATTGCGACTTTTATTTGTTTTCGTATAGGTACGTACAAGACCATAATTTCTTAATTTAATTTTATGATATACAAGTGGTAAAATGGAAAATTATGTACAACCGACTTCAATATAAATAAAATTAAAACATCATTAATGTATTTGAAGTCAATTGAATACGCATTATTAAGGATAACTCAAACACTACTGGTCAGATCTTAATCAAATTTATAAGGGACCACGTGAGAAGCACCAACTTTCAAATAAAAAAGAATCATCAAAATAGGTTCACCTAGAAAAGAGTTCTGTGTTAACTCACATAAAAATAATAGCCAAAATAAGAACCTTCTTTTTTTTTGAAGTTGGTTGAAAAGACACCGACGTACTGTATTATTCCTTCACCCAAACAAAAAAGTCAAAAAGTGACAGTAGCCTATATTCAGAGCGCGGACCGCAAACTCAACAGTCGTGGGTTTGAATCAATCAACCGACTAACATCGTGAACCACTTCTGACAAAAGCATTTTAATCTTACAAGGAGTGGTTAAAGGGAATATTAGTAATGTGAATAGCATAGCTAGTATTTAAAAAAAAAGTGAACATTAAATAAATCAATTAATGTAAATTACCTACTATTGCCATGTCGCACTGACCCCGTTCGGAAATCGAAATTCAATTGAACAATTGACCATTATGTTCGTAATAGTTGACATTAATAAATACGGTGATAAAAATAATATTATACGACAAACAATAACGCGCTGCGTGGGAAATTTTCCCACATGTATAATAATCTTTATAAAGGACAAAAAAACCTTGTCGTTAGCGTGAACTTATAGGCTTCAACCGTGTACAAAGCACAATGACGGCAAAAAATATCAAAGACAAAAAGGCCGATTATTAAAAAACATCTAAAATTGTTCTCAATTAACTGATTGTTCCTTGCTAATGAAGGTCAGTACTTAATATATTATTGGATCTGTTATAAGTACGCGTTAAAGCTAGTATCGGAAATTAAAGAAAGTCATCATAATTACAACCTACTGAAAGTCCACTTCCTCTGCTGAACACGGGTTCCTCCATAGATTACCTCACAGGAAGTAAATTTACAACCTACTGAAAGTCCACTTCCTCTGCTGAACATGGGTTCCTCCATAGATTACCTCACAGGAAGTAAATTTCCTATAATTGGCAGCCAAACAGGCAATTATCAAAAAGCTATATTTAATTACTTTAAGTTGTTATCAGGCAGATGCTGCTGCCCATCCCCTGTTTTATTTTCTTCGTATTCAATACGACTACGATTTTTGATTTGATTTGATTTGAAATAGCAGTGTTCCCACTACTGTATTCCAGTTTGAAGGATATAATGAGCCAGTGTAAGTCATATATTAGATTATAGATACTGCAACGCATATAGTTTTTTTGCTTGAAGCTGGCTGTAGCTGTCAAAGAACTACAGGAGCCACTTACCTCTTGACTTCGAAAGAAAAACTCTTAACTACAAAAGAAGTAGATCCCTTCGTTTTAAATTAGCACGCGATCGATCAACGCTGCCCGAACAGTTTAGGTGATTTCAACAGTGTCAAAAGCCGGCGTCCGGGGACACTAATTGCCGTCAAGTTAGCGTGTTGCGCCACTGTCAATTTTCCAAAGAGTTTCGTGAAACTGTCGCAATTCGGTCGTTTGTCGCCTTTTCAAAATACCTTGTGTGATGTGCACCGGCTGTTGTAATTTTTGATTTGCTTAATTAACTTGAGCGATTCGTTTAGATTTATGTATTGTTCTTATATCTAAAAGAAAACTAATTGTTTTCAATATTCTGAAATAAATATTTCTTCTTCGGTATTTATAATATGAAACCCTTTTCTTATAATAATTGCTGAATGCAAAATAAACTTTCTCTTCTCTTATTAAGTATATAATTGTTATTGACTATTCATAAATACCAAACTAAGTCAAAAAACCAAAACCAAAAAATAAAAGCTTCAAACTAAAATAAAAACATTTAGTTCTTCATCTTGCATAACGTTAATTTTATTATCTTCTTAGGTCGCTCTTGTAAGATAAAAATAAACTTAGAGATTGAAAATTAAAACAAAAATAAAAACAGTTTTAATCATCAGTGGTATCATTTGTTAATATCAATGAATTCATATGATTTCAGCATTTAATAAAAACTTTAAATAATAAAGGCTAGGTTTTGTATAAATATTGTTTTTACTTACAATTTACTAAATTCATCAATTAGTTCACCCCGCGATCTTGAAAAAATAGATTCTTGTAAAATATATTATATATATTATATATATATATATATATATATATATATATATATATATATATATATATATAATATATTTCGTATATTTAATATACATAGATGATATATATTTCTTAAATATATCGGATATACGCCGGAAAATGCAACGAGTCGAATCTATTTTAATTTTTTTATTACAAGAAAGTGACAAACGAGCTAATAGTTCACCTGATCGTTAAAGTTCCCTGAGACTCATGGACACCTGGACTATTTTAAGCTCCAAGGACAAAGGTGGAATGCCTCGCAGTCTTGATTTATATGGGTACATAGTGCGTGGAAAATTTCACAATACGCGAGAAACCCGGAACCGATCCCCGCCGGTAAGAAAGAAAATTTTAATTGCAATTTTAAAAGCTTAATAACCACATCTTCATCATAGAAAAAATTGTGAGGAAATAAATATGCATCTCTGCAAAAAGTAAGCAATCGAAGACAAGTGAATTCCGCCAACACACCTTAGGGCAGCGTGGCTAACATGTTCTTGCTCTAAAACCCTCTCAGTAATGAGAATAGGTTGGTGCCCAGCTTTGGGACGTATATAAGCTACAAATTTACTTTATTTATCACCTGGTTACCTAACTATAAGTAGCCTTTAAGGTGATACTCAAGTATATTCAATGCTGCTCGGTACTAGAAATATTTTTTTTACTAAAACATATATATTACTAATATTCCTGTGAACTACTCCAATTAAGCTAAGATGCGTGTGTTCACGATAGGAAACGAAAGGTAGACTTGAACCTACGACTTTCAGAGCTTGCAGTCCGCACCTTTAACAATTAAGTTACTGGGGCTTTCTTTTACTGTCACTTTTAGATTAAACGGCAGTCAGACAGATTACTAAACACAAAAGAAGCCAAGCAAAGCTTTTGATACCTCATACTGCTCCAAAAATTGAATATTTTTAATATTCATTAGTTTATATACTGATAGAAACTACTACAAAACTACTGAGTTTCAAACCGGTGTTTCGGGGATCACTAAGATATCGGAAGTGGTCACCGAAGGCATCGAACAAATCTCCCACACATAAAAATGTGTACAACATTTTGGAGATGATGATCGGGGTGTAAATAATGTCGATATGGTCTACAACATCTTTAAAATAAGTGGTGCTCAATGACTTAACACATTCACATACCTACGTAAAAGTTTTATTATGGAACAAATTTAAAAATCAACCTTACCATAATTTACGTTATATCTGAAAGTTATTGGTGGCAAGACAAAAAATAAGTCAAAATGATCTCTCATCACTCAAAATTTAACAAACCACCGCTTTATATTTTAGTATCATATTTATTTAAAAATACATAAAACAAACAACAAACTAACATGTAAAAGCTTGTTATAAGCCTAAAAAAATTTATTTAATTAACGCATTTTTTCTCACTTGAAATCCATTTATAACATTCCACTTGATCAATCAACATTCTTTGTACATTTTCATGGGACAGAATAGTCTACATTGAATACCTCATTGGCCGTTCTTTTTCTTAATTACGGACTTTTATATATTATTTTTAAAGACAGTGAAGTTCACAATCGTGAGTCATGATATCGTGACATGATATCCGATATCAACTGACATTGGTTTAAAGTTACAGCCTATATATATACGTCCCACTCCTGGGACAGGCCTCCGCTCATTTCGGAGAGGGTTTTGAGGCAGGGAAGTGTCCGCCGTGCTGCCCCAATGTGTGTTGACGAACTTCACATGTCTTCGAAATATATTTTTTCTTATTTCTCAGACACGCAGGTTTCCTCACAATGTTTCACTCCCTCACTCACTTCCTCACCGGCGAGCACGTGGTAAATCAGCAATTAAAATTGCAATTAACAATTTCATTGGTGCCGGCGGGGATCGAACCCAGTTTGCTCGCGTACTGTGAAATTTACAGCGAGTGCTAACCATCTGAGCTACCACGGCTCATTGGTTTATCGAAATATTATTATTTCACATTTTCTGGCACTAATCTTTTTTCGTTTATTCATTGTCTACAAAGGGCATTGGCCTACCCCATAGATGGGGGTATTTGCTATAGTTGCCACACTTAACAGGCGGTTTGCCAACCTCGGTTTTTTATCATCGCAGTTGCTATCAAAAAGATGCTACTGTTTTTCTCCCTTTTAAATTGTTGGCTTTTACGACACCCACGTGATGGTTCTCGTACGCCGCTATCACACGGTTTTTTTTGCGCCCGAAGCAAATATGGGCAACCATCCGGAAAGCGAGAGAGGGAGGCGGTGAATGCTCATAGCATACCACGCAGCCAGCTGCGTGGCTATGTGGAGACTTTTACCCACTAAACACCGCCTTTTAGGGACTGGCTTAACGGTCTAACTAGAGATCTCTAAGCCGTATACGAACGCGACCCTCCTTGGCAGAAAGGAGGGCGCAAACATCACACGGTAACAAATCTTGATTTTGAATGTTTATTAGCTCTATTTTTCAACGAAAACTTAATTAGATAATACTCACTGTACCTATAGCCATTTATAAATACGTAGCAATAAAATATTTAAAACTCCAACATTCTCATTTGATATGGTAATATTATATCATCTAGTTATTTTATACTTTAAATTTAATATGCTTGTCAATTATTTAAACATAAACACAAATCTTAAAAACCTAAGATCCGTTTTTATTTTATTTATTCAATGCAAAGTGAAGCGGAGAGTATAATTAATTATTTTTACTGCAAGGTGATAAATAATTCAAACCCGCCGACATTTTGTGCGCTTCCAAGCATCAAGATGCAAAATAGTTTCTCTGAGCAATTCGCGCGAATCTCACAGCACCACACTCTATAGAACTGTCAGTGTTTAGTTCATACGAATGAATGTAGATTGGTCCACGCTAATAAGCCCTCGGCACTTTATACGTCCGACTCCCTCATGACACAAGTAAGCTATCGACGTTTCAGGTCGTAATAGGTAAAAAGAAAACAAAAAAGTATATATATTACGTTTGATCATGTAATAATATATATATATATATATATATATATATATATATATATATATATATATATATATATATATGATCAAACGAAATTCTAAGTGAAGTTCGATTAATATTATATGAGTCAATTTACTCGAAGATATAGATGTTATGATGTGTATTTTATAAACATATATAAGTAGTCATTGCCCGAACAATGTAAGGATTACCTGTTAACATATATATGTATTGAATAAAACTATTATTTACGGATTTTATCGCGTTTCATTACACCAAAAAAGTAGTTTTCGCGTACATTTAAGAAATCATTATATATATATATATATATATATATGTGTATATATATATGTATATATATATGTATATAAAATACATATATATAGAACATCTATATCTTTGAAAAATGTGACGAAATAAAAATATATATTGTGTGTGTGCGTATGTGTAGGTACACATAGGTCATCATTACAACGCTTGCGAGACGGCTTACAGAACGCATTACTAGCTGTCTCACAATTTTGAACTTGCTAAGATGGTCATACTATCATCAATAGGTATACGTTATATCTAGAATAACCAAAAAACAATATGGCGATCCCTGCAATAGAATTTTCTTACGCCTCCACCACAAGACCATTTTATTTTATTAATATTTTTACTATTTTTAATTATTTATTTTGGTGTTTGGCTACTTTCCTATTCAATTTATTTAATTTTTGAATAAACTGTACAATTAATTCAAACGACAAATTAATCTAAATATAGTCTATAAAGTTGTTGTACCTGTACTAGGATAAACCTGTATCTCAGGTGAATAAGCTAATATATACACTAACAAATATTTTCCGTTTCTTATACAAAATGATTAACATTTCAACTAATTAGAGTTAATTTTGTTTAAATATACCTTAAATGCCGTGAGCTGTGGTAGCTCAGATTGTTAACGCTCGCTGTAAATATAACAGAACGCGAGTAACCCGAGTTTGATCCCCGCCGGCACCAATGAAATTGTTAATTGCAATTTTAAGTGCTGATTTACCACGTATTCGCCGGTGAAGGAAAACATCGTAAGCAAATCTGCATGTGTGAGGAATAAGGAAAAAAAATATTTCGAAGACATGTGAAGTTCGCCAACACGCATTGGGGCAGCGCGGCGGACACTTCCTTGTCCTAAAACCCTCTCACATGTGAGGGGAGGCCTGTGCTCAGCAGTGGGACGTATATAGGCTGTAACTTTTATATCTTAAATTAAACTTAAAACAATCGGCAAATTTTCCGTATCATCGTATGACTAATTTTGTAACCAAAATTTTAATTATTATATATTAAATTTTTAAATTTGTAATTTTGTAATTAAAAGTGGTACATTGTAAAAAAATGTTCGATTTATTTTTTTTACAATCTACCACTTTTAATATTAAAGTAACTTAGCTCAGCAAAAGCGACAGTAGCCTAATGGCAGGGCGCGGACCGCAAACTCAAGAAGGTCGTGGGTTCGAATTCGCCATTCGACTATTGGTGTGAACCACTCGTAACACAAGCAATTTAAGCTTACCACGAGTGATGCGACAGTAGCCTAATGGTAGGGCGCGGACCGCAAACTCGAAAAGATAGTAGGTTCGAATCCGCCATTCGACTATTGGCGTGAACCACTCGTAACACAAGCAATTTAAGCTTACCACGAGTGGTTAAAATGGTTAAAAAAAGCCTTTTTTATAGAATAGGGTGGCAAACGTGCACACAGTCCACCTGATGGTAAGTAGATGCCGTGTCCTAGATGCCGTAGATGTCTATACATCTACATTTATCTTCGATTAAGAATCAAAATGCAGATGCATTGTCACACCTGAGGACTACGACGGAATGTGTCGTTTCCAGTAAAAAGGGTCTCCGGTTCTATATTCACTCTACACAGCTTACTTCAGCTACACTCTATTCACTCTTATCTTAAAGATACGGAAATCCTTGGAAAATCAGATACTAGCAAATTATTTCAGCTCTTTTTGAAAATACCAAAAGGCATAAAGTCCGCCGTAAGGTTATATGTAGTAAATATTTATTTTAAATGTATATAAATATAAAAAGTAAATGTTGTTATTCATTTGCGACCTTAAAATTACACAAAAAATCACACCAATACGCGCCTCACTTAATCTTGCGTTACATTAATATATTTTTCTGATTCTGACAAGACAGTAAAAAATATTTCTATCATTAAATCGCATTAAAGATGCAAATTGACGAAATCATTAGCATACATATCTAATTTATATTGAAAGTTACAAGGAACTGTATTATTTCAATGATTCCTCATTGACACACTTATAGCGTTGCCATTTTTAATATTACAAATCATTGATCATTAAATAGTCTAGATTAGTATAGTGGTAAAAGTATTATTCACGGACTAGAAATTAAGTCAATAAATTCTGAAACAAACACACATTATTTATTATATTTCTTAAAATAACAAGGCGGGGCTTGATAAAATAACGCCCAGATCGCTAGTTTATCGCATGAATGCTCATTCAAAACTAGAAGTATATTAGTAAAATGTAATTGGTAAACACACAAAACAAATATGAGCACGAAAATATATTTTAAAATTGATGCAATTAATTTAAAATTAAACTTAGTGAGCCCTCCTTAGGTGGGACTTGAATGACCCTTAAATTGGCTAAATAAGTTTTATAGCAATAAAATTGAATTAATTTGGAGGATATGTTACATTCATACACAAATTCATAACTTAAATAGAAAATCTTAAAAACCTCCGAAACAAGAAAGCTCATCATCTTAAAACAGCTAAACCGATTTTGATAAAATATGTCTAGGAACCACCCCTAGAAAATCACCTCACCCGTTTAAAAACAACTGGTGCCACAGGCAGCCACACAGACAGACAGACACACACACACACACACACACACACACACACACACACACACACACACACACACACACACAGCACACAGTGAATAACTTCATAACACCCCTCTTTGTCGTCGAGGGTTAAAAGCACAAAGAGAGGATATTTAATCATTATAAGTTACTGCTTGATTACTTACCCACCTGATAGTATGTGGTGATAAAGCCGAAGATGGTAATACGTAATGATTTAGCTTAACAAAATCCTATTCAAACTTTACTTGAAGACACACACGTTGTAATCGGATAGAAATACAGATACTTTTGCAAAGAAAAGGACATCCAAATACCCGACCCCTAGAACAAGAAGTATTTTTGCGAAAAGACACTATAGTTACATTGCCCCGCATTTGTACAATAAGTTATACAAGGAATTTAAACTAAACTTAAATAATTACAGCAACCACCAAATAAAGGCAAGGATCAGAGTGTGGTTAGAGAATCTCGATTATGACAGCACACAAGCACTTATGCCGTAGGTTTACCACAAGCAATACTCACACATATATTCCAAAGCACGCACACCCACTACACACACACACACACACACACACACACACACACACACACACACACACACACACACACACACACACACACACACACACACACACAACAAGCGCTTAAAATAACATTATTTTTATTTCTTATTTATATTTCTGTACTTGTTTAACTTACTAAATAACTAAATTATTATTATTATATAGAAACTGACCTTTTGACAAGGCTAACTTTAAGGGGAGGAACTGGTTCCTGAAACACAGTTACACTAGCTCAGGGACCAGGGAATCAATGAACATATGTAAAAAAGGTTGTTATTAAATAAAATAAAATAACAATAAAATAAAAAAAAACTGATTCAACTTCTTTGATATAAGCATAACGAAAGACGAAACAGTAGACAGTAAAATAAACAAATGACTAAATAAACGTAAATATTTAAAAAAAAAACTTACTGAGGTGATGGGCTCTAATGATGATGATAATAAAGTAAGTTTTAAACACATAGTATTTCACATTGTAACGAATAAAGAAATAACAAAACATTTAACAAAAACATATTTTGGTTATCACGAATGTTTAAAAAAACAATAACACAAATATATTATAGAAAGTAACATTTGATTTATGTATGTATTAACTGTATGAAAGTATGTAACAGTACTAAGTTACGTGAGGGTAACATGGTCACATTAAGCTTTGCCGCCCTATAAAACCAAAACTAAGAGGAAGACAAGGACAAAACACAAAATCGTATACTATAACTAATATATTAAGAAACAAAAATAGCAAACAAGCTTTGGCAATAAAGAAAAAGAAAAGATAATTAGGAACACTTCAAAAATCAACTTAATTAAAACTAACTACATTACGCCATACTAAAATCGACTAAAATATTTATTATAATATCAACTGTTAACATGGCGTCGATAAAGCTGCGTCCTTTTGACTTATTATTTTATTGACTGATGAAGAGCTATCGTATCGTATAGCCTTATATACAAATAACGGTGTAGTTTTTGGATTATAAGAAAGTGACCATATTAACGGAATGACCATATTACCCTCCCGTACCATATTAAAAAAGGGGAGTTACAGCAGACGTGAAATGTTTCCACTTTATTCGTTTCTTTTATGGATTTTAAATATACCACCTAGTCAGCACCCTACCACTCGGCTACCATCGCTTCATAACTAGTGTTCGTAACTGTCACAAATCTCAAGGCACATTCGATAAATAGACTTTTCTTTCATGGGGAAACTCTTAAGAATGCCCACCTCGCGGAGCAATGACAGATCGTACTTAAATCGACTATAACCTCATAGTGTTCCACCTCACCCAGTCGACGTAACCTAACTTAACCTCGAAGCGACCGCGACGGGCGCAGTCTAGTTCTCACGTGCACGTAATGCAGAGTAATGATACGAAGCATCATAATCGCAATAAGGACGCGAACACACTGTTCTAGATTTTGTAGAAACTTTCTCTAGATTTACTTCTTAATAAATCACTATTTATATTGCCGTGTGGTTACAGCGTAAGTGATATTATTTATTCCCTATTTCATCCTTTGGATGTCGTGTCGACCTGTACTTTAGGAAATTCCATAAAAAACTACTTCCGAAAGATGGTGATGAAAATCAAAATGATGGATTTTGGACTTGGCCCTTGTCCAGCAGTACCTAAACATTTACTAACTGGTGCTGTCTTTTATATTTTGTGCAAGATTATGTATTTTTATT
Organism: Parnassius apollo; assembly: GCA_907164705.1. Taxonomy (NCBI): domain Eukaryota; kingdom Metazoa; phylum Arthropoda; class Insecta; order Lepidoptera; family Papilionidae; genus Parnassius; species Parnassius apollo. The sequence goes on from CAJQZP010000117.1 coordinate 8,150,976, forward strand.
TAATACTTAACGTAAGTCTACTAATATGTTTTGCCTAATAAAAGCATATGTTACTTTTTGCCCTTTTATGTTTCTCAGTAAGTTAATACACTCGGTATACCCTTTTGGGAAAAAATATCTCTTAGACGACAATATTACCACATTATCAATAGGAGAGGGTAAATCCTAAAGTGATCAAATTTTCAATTTTTTTCTTATAAAGATGACAAAACAAATATAGGGATTCGCGCGCAAGTCCCCTTACCCCCCTCCGCTTTCACTCCTCCCACAATCGCTTTTCATTCATCAGGTGCCTTTTGAACTATTTCATTATACTATATCACTATTTCACGCGAATTTTAGCAAATAAATTTTATAATTTTAAATTGGAAACACTGTGACAGCAGCGTGTAGGATATGGGTTCAAAATTAATTCATTTAAATTTAATTGATAATTAAATATGAAAAACATCTGACAATTTTTAGATAAAACGATAAAACAACATTTCTTTCGAGATTAATACGGAAAAAATTTGGTGAATATATCTTTAAAAATAACGTTATAAAACGAAAATAACTTCTGTGATTATTTTTTGCTACGTTAAACACTTATTTTGCGAATTACCTACAATTTAAACTATTATATAGCTTTTGGCTCGAGTATAAGAATATGAAAAAGCCACTTTTTGACGTAAAACTCAATTTCGGTCGCTAATGACCTAATAACCATTCGGAAAATTTACCCAACTTCTATTGAGATCCAAGGTGACGCACTGCAATGATTTACAACAACACATACACAAAACACGTCAATTTGTATTTTAAAAGTAATCAAAAAACATTATTTAAGTAGCAAAATATTATACAATATTTGTCAAACTTAAACCTAATTACCAAAATTATCATACAGTCCTGCTCACTGTGGTATAGTGACAAGAACGATGGTTGCGTTTTGTTGCCGAATACCTATACTATCAGCTATGTCACCAGCGGTGATGATAAGTCGCAGAAACAGTTTCTTTAGAAATTTCATCACATGTGGACCCTACAAATTGATAGTCTCTACAGCAAATGGTATATATGTCAATATGTCATCTCTCAAAAACTGATATTTGCGCCATTTTCTCAGTACATCCGACCAACAACACCAATCAACATTAAAAAAACTCGTCAACATTTATTTTGATGTATTGCTGCCTTGAATTCTTTATTTTTGTCAGTTCAATGTGAACACCGAACTTGTAAAAATAACGTACATTACTACTCAATCGCGTGTATCCAACTTTCCGTTTCGACCGCTCACTGCAATTATTCGCTTCATTTTCACACTGTTTTGTTCGCTCTTGATCGCTGATGTTCCCTCGGGCAACTGTCACCGTAGTGCAGTTTATGTAATAAAAGTTATATATGGTGTTCAGGAAGTAACATATATTTCGAGTAGTTATGCAAACCACCAACAGAGATGGTGGTATTAACATCCCCCATTAACCTCAAGCCTCTCTAAAGTCCAAGTCTGAGGAATATGTAAATAAACTCCATATAAATGCTACATTAGTCATTAAGGACACGATTTTTACAATCATATAATTTTCACTATGGATAAGTTTTTGCTTATTGAAACTAAACCTAAAGTTAAAAATCGTTAAAGACACTTCGATCATATAGGCACAACTGAAGGGAAGAAACGTTCTCGCATAGCAGCCGTTAAGGCGACCTCTACTAGACACATGGACCTGATAGACATGCAGAAAGAAGAAGGATACAATGGATTAGGCCCGTGTTGGCGTTTATGAGGGCATTTGTGAAGAGTTGTAATGATGTCGATGACAAACACTTCTAAATTTTAGAAAACGGAATCGTCCATGTAACCAAAAATCGATGCTTGCACTAAAACATCGTCTGCGTTCCTTAACATTAAAATATACATTCGGTGTACTTCCTTGTTCGAAAGTGTTTAACATCAAAACTGTTACAACTCCATTCGTAGTCGTGAGTGGAATCGCTCGAGCAACACGGTCCCGCCTGGCCAGGTCCGCTTCGATCCTCCTCTTGTAGACAAGTGCGACATTCTTGTTTACGACGCGACTGTACTTTACATTTTATTGGCACTTCGTGATTTCCCACTAACTCTATCAAAAATATCTTTTACAATATATTTCACTTTTAACATGAGGCCTAATGCAATATTTTAAATTTAATTAACTTAAGCTGCTGAAGCTGCATTACCAGCAGGCATATTAAGAGGGCATCGGCTCTGCGACTTTCAGCTTCAAATTGCATGTCAAACTAGATATAAAATAAAAACTTGCGAACAATTTTAATGTCTTAATTTTTTAATTCCTTTTATATCGTAATGTGTGTGTCTGCCTCGTTGGTCTATTAGTTGTAGTAGTGCGACTGCTGATCTTCAGGTTCTGGGTTCAAATCCCGGGTCAGGACAAAAAATGAATTATTGAGTTTTTCCGTCAAGAAATTCTCAGTAGCTGCCCAGAGTCAGGAAGTTGGCCGTGTCTCTTTTTGGATATGTCGGTGGAAACCACGTAAAGCCCGTTTTTTCTGAGCCTGATTTCTCCCCGTTCGTGTCGGTTTACCGTCCCATCGAATTATGAGAGTAAGGGAATAGAGAGTGCACCTGTGTTTGCGCATACACTCGGGGTAATCCTGTCCTGAGCCGATGGCTAGTCTTCGTAGAGGCTGGCCGCCGTGACCGAAATTGGGTCTGGAGGACATTATTATTATTACTAATGTGGCACAAGGCAATATACACAATGGTAGCCCACACAAAAAATTATAACGTCTAAGCTGTGTCTAAACGTGTATTAAAAATGTTTATACTGTAACAGAAGTCAACCAATACGTTTGTGTGGTAAAACAAAATTGAGGATATTACACCTCATTAAGCAAGGTAATTATTTCTCTCGTTACTTCTATTAATGACACGTCAATTGTGTTTTTTTTTTTCAACCTGTTCACCCTCAAGTAGCCCATGGAGGTATAGACATCATTAATTACAATGGAGTCGGTCAAGTAAAGACGATTAATTTTAATTACGTTCAGTCGTAACGCTTAGTTGTGTGGTACAAAATCATAGACATAATATACACCTGATTTATAGTGAAGTTAGCGTAATATACGGGTATTTCTTATATACTCGTATTTTTTTATAACACTGGGTGACAAACGAGCACACAGTCCACCTGATGGTAAGTGAATACTGTGGCCCATAGACATCCACATTTATTCTCAACTAATGATCAAAATGCAAATGTGTTGTCCCCCTGAGGACTAAGATGGAATGTCTCGATTCCAGTAAAAAAGACCGGAGAGCCTTCGATTCCCTACACTCACTATACGAAACACAGCAGCATTACGCTGCTATTTTACGCTGGTTTTCTGTGAGAGCGTGGTCCTGCCCCGGTCGAGCCGACCCATTCGTGCTATAACTATAATATAACTATAATTACGTGGCTGTACCACGTAATTTTTACCTTTTGATATAAAAATCAGATGCGATTACAGCGAAATTATTTTTAGTTTACCAGCATCATCATTATAGCTTATCAAGGCACTGCTGAGGCATTTGAGGGCCAACTCTCCATTACATACATACATAAACACTCACGCCTGTCACCCAGAGGGGTAGGCAGAAACTACGGACTTCCATTTGGCACGATCCTGACATACCTCTTTCGCTTCCTTTACATTGATATATCTACGCTAGCTTTAATACTAGCAACATATTCTATCTAAAAATTTAAAGTAAAACACAGATGTTTTAATGAGTTAAATAAACTTCCCCCAACGTGGGAAGCTGTATTTCTGGGAGCTTCCATAAGTCAAAATTTTAATGGTAATATAATTTTAGCACTGGTCATTAATTATTTTTACCAATCACCATATCATCAAGATGATTTCTATCACTCGGTTCGCATGACCCCTTGCATCACTCACCAATCTCTAATTACACTGTAGCAAAAATTTGACGTCGCCCACACGGACGACCAACTTCATTTTTACCATTCGAATATTGAAATATCACCTTTACGATCTAGAGAATAGATCACATGGTGAATCGATTACTGGTGAGGTCGCTTTTGCAATGGATGTTGATTTTTAATTTGTCAATGTTACCGCTGATAGGCTTGTTATTACGTTCCATGTGTTGTTTTTTTTTATTAAATCGTGATTCGAGAAGTAGAGTGGTGAAAGATTTTCATTTAAATATTATGCACATTCGTCAGAGTTACAATAAATCTAGAACGGAGTTAATTTCTTTGATTAATATATTATGTCAACTGCTAGACTGAAATATGGTGGTTAAAGAAGATACATTACAAAACAAATCCAGTGTGTAGCTTAACATTTTCGCTCTTATAATTGCATGATTCTGGATCTGAATGCCAAACTATATGCGAAGATGCGACTATTGTATTTATTTGAGGACATAACGTTTTAGTTTTATTAGCTGTTTTTGTGTGAAATCTTTAAAACGGTATAACTGTGAAGAATGTAGGCGCCATAAAGTCTACAGTCAAAATAGTCTCGATTTATACCCCACGATTTTAAGTCGTGTCGCAGTTGTTACTGTAATCGTTACCAAAAATTGATAGAACTGTATGTCACATAATAAAAATACAGACGGTTCTTTCATTCCCTTATCTAATTAAATCTTAAAAATGAGCAAGTAAGCAAATAAAAAGGAAATAGGTGAGAAGTCACTATGACGCCCTTTTTATTTCTAAGATAATAACCAGTTTTTTAGAGTATTATTTTAAATACGTACTGGAGTGTGCGCAGGAATTAAATGCTTTATACGCTCCCCTCTCGGCCCCGCCCCTTACCACCATCGAACAACTAGACGTTCTGTGGGTCACCAACATATTTGCAATCCTTTAATGACGATATTCCGCACGGTTTTTTTACCGTTTGTAATGCTGAAATCTAAAGTGTAAAATGCCTTGCTAACGTCTATCTTCCCCTTTAACAACTACGTATGTGTCTTCAAAGCATGTTTAACTAGACAATGCAACTTACATCTATGTGATATGCTTATCACATAGATGAAAGTGGTACTCCACTTACAAAGAGGTGAGATCGTAGTTAAGCTTATAAGAGACGGAAAATAACACTCTTTCCACATATTTTAAGCAGATTAAAAAAAACTAATCAGAATAATTAGGCATAAAATATTTCAGAGTGTATGAGATTAAGCAAATTAAAAACATTTCATACGTTTTAGACAGAAAATTATTTTAACGAAAAAAAATTAATAAAAAACAACTATTTAATAACGTATGATAATTTGCAGCTACAGACAAAATTCGACCAACCGTGATCTAACTACACTAAATCGTGTTATATAATAAAATTTATTACATTCATCATCATCATCATCATCATTACAGCCCTTCACAAGTCCACTGCTGAACATAGGCCTCCCCCAAGTAATGCCACAAAGCACGGTCCTGAGCCACCTGCATCCATCGACTTCCTGCATGTCTTACCAGGTCGTCACTCCATCTAGTGGGGGGTCGCCCTACACTGCGCCTACCGGTACGAGGCTGCCACTCGAGAACCTTTCTTCCCCATCGGTTATCGGTTCTTCGAGCTATATGGCCGGCCCATTGCCACTTCAGCTTACTAATCCGTTGGGCTTACTACATTATTATCCAAAAATGTTACATCTAACACAATTTTATATACCCGGATAGCTGTACTCAAAAATTACTGACGGCTACAAAGAGCCGACACAATTTATCGTGTCGTTCCTGCTACGTGAGTTCGTGAAGAGTCGCAACGTAATAAGTAGCAATAACTCGAATGACATTTACTATTGAATTTCAATTTTACGACCGCACCGTGTCGCCCGACGCATGATTGATTTTCACAAATAACACCTGAACGTATTGTGCTGTCAATCCGTTTAGATTATGCCCCGTATTTACCGGAGTGGCGAATCGTTGATTCCTATTTTATTGTATATTACTTTATTAATTAATTTCTAATGGTCAAAAGCTTACAGTGCAGTGGCAGTCTATGAATATCTACTACCAATATCGTCCCGTTAATATCGTAAGAGGCGACATACAAAATAAAACTGGAGACAGACAACAGCATCTTCCTGATAACAACTCAAAATAATAAACGGGGGAGGGGTGGGTGATGGAGATCAGGCACTAACACACGCAATTGAGGGAGGATGAGAGGTAATCTACAAACTAGGTTTTTTAGGTTAAAATAATATTTAATTATGCGGATCTTATGCCCATGCCCCAATACTAAAAAGCTGTTTAATTTTAAGACTTGTGCTGTCTCTATTACTTTAGGTTAAAGTGACCGACATCACAAGACTTAAAGACATTAGAGTTTAAGTATGTGGCCATTATCTATTTAATTTTAGACGTCTTCAATATTTATAGTTTTGTGATACTAGTACAGAAAGAAACTAAAAAAAACATTGCTTAAAGAAGACCAGCATTATAAAACAAATAAATATTATACTAAATTTTAAACGTAATAAATTTCAACAATGAAATGACACAATAAACACCTCTTAACCGCTAGTAGTATTTAACTACATAATTATCGAAATTTACATTTGGTTGGTTGATAATTATATATTTTGCAACTATGTAGTTTGGGCAACTTGGCATTTTGAAGAATTTATGTAAGCTCTTAAACGTTGTCTATACTATAAACAAAATGGCTTTTAATCATTGAAATGGAATTACGCATGCAATTGTTTTGTGATGTCGTAATAAATTATATTTATTCTCATGGATCAATAAAAAAAATGGTCCACTTGTGAGATTCTTGCTGCTCCTTCTCCTATGGTCTCCCGCAGGAGGGGTTTGTTGAATCAAGGACGGAGTTCCTTAACTTTTAAAAGTGCTTTGTAAAGGCCGATTTTATACAAAAATATTTTTATCTTTGACTTTGGCTCTTGGCAATTTTGTCGACGCAGTGCCAGACACAACGTATTTGAGAAATAATTTATATTTATAATGAAATAAATTTAAAAATAAATATTCTACTGAAATTGACCACAAATGTAAGCCATGGCAAAGATGACGACTCTGAGCAATGTCATTTAATTTTGCAGCATAGAAATACTACTTCATTAGTTGGAGCGTTACAATGATGTGTTTAGACTAATTAAATCGTGGCATAATAGCAACGTTGGCGCTCAGTTGTTACGATGACGCGGCGTGACGTCACCGACACGAGCGGAACGGCAATACGACGCGGTGCGGCTAATTACCCGTCCAGACAAGATCAAGGCTCCACGTGCCTTTTCCGGTCTAATTTACATGAGATCGCGGAATGCGATATACACTTAATAAAAAATTAAAAAAAAGCTCCAACACAAATGTTTATCTGTAGAATTAGTGTAACTAAATGATCTTAAGTTTGAACATTGTAATTTAGGAATCATTCATATTACATATTAAATAATGTCATAAATTTTATTATAGCTATGTCATAAATTTAATTATTAAAATGTCTATATAAACCATTTAAATGGGAGATTGCTTGTGCCCAGTTCATTTACATAATATAATCTTTCTTTCTGATGCTTTTAATTTTAACGTTTTTGTATTCGACCTCATACCTAGATATTGCGTCATCAGTATTATTAAATTTAAAAACTTTAATCATCGCGTTTGTTTTATTTTTAAAACAAAACTCTTAATTTAAAATCTTATCGGATTTTTATAATATTTCTATTTCTATTCATTACCCTTTTAACTACAGTAGTCTAATTGAATATTAATATCACAAAGATGTGTTTTCCGAACCACTGGTAAATAAAAAATTACTTTCAATAAGTATTATATAGTAATCCATATTGATTATAACTCATTATATTCTTTTCTACAAAATTAATTAAACGTTTTTATATCGCTTACATTTTTTCTTTGGACTCTATTAACATCACTCCCGTGCGAACTGGAGCGCGACATTTTTCACTCTTGCCCGTGAATCTACTTTATGGTCGAGACCGTGCCATTGTTTACCATGCATCAATTATAATTACGTAAACATACGTGTACTAAAACTCTAGCTACTTCAATAATTATTATTAATATAACTGTTGTTGCACAAAAAAGGTAGATCTAAAAAGTGCTATTGTATCTCTATTCGGAAGTCGTAAAAGGACGTCCTAGGCGAAAATTTATCGACCAAATTGGCGATTTATTGAAAACGGGCCAAATTAGGCGTACCCTTAACCGACGAGCATGTATGCGTAGGTGTATGGATGTGAAGGAGGCGAGAGAGGTGTGTCAGGGTCGTGCCAAATGGAAGTCTGTAGTCTCTGGCTACCCCATCTTGGTGACAGACGTGAGTGTTTATGTATATGTATTCTCTACCATCTTCCAATCAATTTAGTGCGTGTTGGCGGGCATTACATATCCTCAAAATGTTTTATTCCTTAAACTTACAGATTTCCTCACGGTGTTAGTGGACTTATTCGTCATTGTGCATTAAACTAGCTATAAATTATAAGACATAAATGTCTAGTGATTAGTGATAAGTTATTTACATATTTTTACGCTTAGAATCCTAGCTGATATTACATTAATTTATTTTGTAGTTAGGATTGTAACAATTCAGACAAAATGTTTTAGAACGTAACAATAATTTTTTCAATCATAAATCATAAATTTTTATTTGCAAGAATCACGGTATGAAAAGATCTTACAATTTGTCTAGTGCAATCGTGTTTCGCTAACAATGGTAAATGGCATGCAAATACAGAATCAACAATATTAATTAATTACAGTCTAAAAAATCTTTTACGCCATAATAACATTCGGTTTTTAACCATTTAAACAAATGTTTCTTAAATAATCTTTCACTTAATAATTTAAATTCATTAGGTAGTTTATTAAATATTCTTATACACATATTTAGGCAACTTCTGCTGTATTTAACGATTCTAGGAATAATATCTAGAACTAGTTTTTCTGGGTCACGTCGATTTCGGGGATATATATCACGCGCTTTAATAAACAATGACTTATTTTTAAAGACAAACATACTAACTTCATAAATGTATAGTGACGGGAGAGGTAATATACCAAGTCTCTTAAATACTGGTTTACAAGAAATATCTGGCGACATCCCGCACATTGCACGAATACATTTTTTTTGGGCAACGAATGCCCTATTTCGGTCAGTACTATTACCCCATATTATAATTCCATAGCGAAGAAAAGACTCTAAGTATGCGTGGTACGTTGCAATTGCCGTCTTAATATGTGTATCTAATGTTTTTAACGATTTTAAGGGCATATACAAATTTATTGATTCTACGGCATACGTTATCTATTTGTTCTTTCCAGTTTATATCATCATCTAACGTTACTCCTAGAAATTTTGTACATGTAACTTTTTTTAGTTTTGGTATATTAAGTTTAATATTATGATTTGAATTGATAGATTTATTAAATTGTATGTAATGAGATTTATCTGAATTAATTTTCAAATTATTTACATCAAGCCATTCTATTAATTTGTCAATTGTATTATTAATGTATAATTAATTCAGTTTTCCATTGTTTGATAAAATAATTAATTGAAATTATTGTTTACAACCAAATAGATTTGCATCTGTAATTTTTAATTAAAGCCCGTATAATTAAATAAGAATAAGAGTTAATTCAATAACAAGCTCAATACTAATAATGATCTTTCGTGCAATCTCGACATAAAACTGATCATCATAAGCTTAAATTAAAACTTCATTGTGTCAAAACTTGAGTCTTCACACTCAAAGTTTAACTGTACACATTTAGACATTGTGAGGTTTGAGTTTAAGCTCGAGATCGTCTCTGAACTGCTTAAGAATTATCTCAACTTTTTGTAGAAAATACATCGAAAGTGGACTATATGGACGAACTACCGTTAAAGACAAAAAGATGCAGGTAGCTAGGACCGTAATTTGTGGTGTTCATTGAGGGAGGTCTATGTTTAACAGTGAATTTGTGAAGGTCTGTGATGATGATCACAATAGACAAAGAGATGATGAAATAAGAGAGATAAATGTCAAGGTACAATAATATATCATTTCAAACGAAAACAAATTAATAAAGACCAATATTCTTATACCGTAACAATGGTACCGAAGCCATAATCCAAATGTTAAACGCAGTTGAACTTTGAGCAAGAATAATCGCATAAATTATTTAAGACATGTTGCGAGGGACAAGAATTAGACATAACAATACAATTTATTGTTTAAAGGAATTTATTAAATACTACCATTACGAACGCTGTAATGAATGTTTTATATGTTTGATGCTTAATTATATTTAGCGTGTATAGTGGCTTCCGCAAGGAATCCCAGCTGAGTTTCACACACATTCCATCTGTATAATGGAATATGTAAGAAAAAGAAAAAAAGAAGCCTAATAAAGAAAGTTACACAGGTGAGTAGAATTTGTGTTAAATGTATGTGTGAGTGAATCTTGTCTTTTAAATTTATTACAATAGATGATGCGATATCTTATTTATGAAAGATAAAAGAATTTTAACAGAAAGCTATTTTAAAAATGCAAATTGTCCGATACTGCTTTCACCAACGTGGTAGAGCCACGCTGCAGCTTTATTATAATTTTTGCACGAATGGGTCGGCTCGATTGGGGTGGGGTGGTGCTATTTCACGCTGATATTCTGCGTGGAGGACTACTAACACCAGAATATCAGCGTGAAATAGCAGTTTAATGCTGCAGTGTTTCGTATCAGGGGTGACAATGCATCTGCATTTTGATTCTTAATCGAGGATAAATGTAGATGTATATGGACCACAGTATCCACTTACCATTAGGTGGATTGTGTGGACAAGCTGTCTGGCAAGGTAAATTTCTAATCCTTACTATAAGGCGAGACTGGCCTCTCTGGACCTTTCTATTTACCTCGTTGGATTATTTAGATGCCAATGAAAATATAACAGCAATAAAATTCTCACGTAGTGATTAAGAAAGATGAACGGTATTTATTTTTTCTTTAAACATATTTGCATGTCTTTTACCAACAGCACTGTCTTCAAATAGTGTCTCTTATTTTAAGTATGTAAGAATCATTGTGTTAAAGGAAGAATAATACTGATTATATAAACAAAGTATAATATCATCAGCAAACTAACATTGCCTGAGCTGTGAATCATCACTATCAATATAGCCTATCACAAATCCACTGTTCAACATTGGTTTCCCTATAGATTGCCTCAAACAGTATCGTTCACCTGCATCATCAATTGCCTCCAACTGATCGTCATATCTGCCTGAGAAATGTCTTACTTTACACTTCAAAGTGTAATTTCATATCTATTTCTTAGACTATATAATTGAAATTTAATTAAACAAATAAGCATTCGTAATGAACTTCGCAGGTATTCTCATTTTCATCATTTCTGTTAATGCAAAAAGTAATAGACAAATCGCTAGCTGGAGCTGAAGTAATGTCCTTGAAAATTTGGAGATAGAAGATTTGTTGTTCATCAATGTATAATAGAAAACCCAAGTTTTAACCTGAATGTAGAAAACAGACCCACTAGAAGTAGCTACAAAATATAAACTAGTGTGTGTTTTAAATATATTTGAAACTGGAAAACTGCTACAAGTAATTTATAGCTGCTGTAGAAATTCACACCGTTTCGAATAACAATTAAAAAGGAACGTGACCATCCTGTTAGTAAATCCCCAATCAGCACCTCAATCGTCAAGTTTTATTTGTAATACAAATTCAAGACTCCTACGAAGAATTCTCACTCAGATCAGGCAACGTTAATTTACCTGCAGCTGTGTATTTATCTCGTAATAAGTTAATCAACAAATCTTCGGTCGAACGTTTCTAACATATCGATTAAACAAAAGAACGGCAACTGACACGCGCTAACAAATCCATCGAGTGTCGAAACCACTACGAAACAGAAACACAAAATTATCACTTAAAGAGTTTTGATCAAGTGACCAAATGGAAACGCAAATATAAAACGGTTCACGCTTACGAAGCAAATTAAAGCCGCAAATTGCTTGAAACGTTCGACACCTTTTTTATCAGGGCCGTTACTAGAGACGCTATTCTGTTCAAGCCAGTTTAGCCTTTGGATAAGCCATTTCCACATTATGTGTTTAACGGATTAAGTCCGCTGAAACAACACATAATTCCTTTTAAACAATAGTGATAAGTCGGGAGTTGCTAAATATTAAACATCACGATGGAAAAGAGCTGTTTCTTTGGAAGCTGTATGATTTGTCCATATCTACTAAATGATTTAACATACTCTAATGACCCTAAACTGTTATGTGAGACTTAGTGCAAACTAAGTGGCTTGGACTTATGTAGTTTTAAAGGTTTGTACGCAAGGTTTGTACAATCTTATCTTCTGTATATACTAAACATCTCTATATATCAAAATCCATTACTGTCCGTTAGCCTCGCTAAAACTCGAAAACGGCTCGTGGCGTCGCTTTTTTGTGGATTAGAGTTGATCCCGGGGTGGTTTAAATTTACAATTGGACCGGTTGATGGCGCTGTTGTCAAGGTCCAGAAATCACCCGTGCAAAGGTGGCTCGTTATTATACAATATAAACATACATATACTAAACGTATACAAACTATAACGTTCCTTCTGTTTTTAACATATTTAATGGTAATATGTGAATTTCATTGGTGATCGGATTACTTTTCTGCTAGGCTTCATCTGGTAGGTACTACCTTCCTCCGTACCTATTTCTACCACCAAATAGAATTGCTTGCGACTGGTTTTTGATGATGTTAATGCTGTTAGTGTGGTTTTACAGTGACGCTTTCACCAGCGCGGGTAGTAAGCGCGGCCCGTAAACGCGCGGATGACTCGCTCGAAACTATAAAACGAGCTTAGAGTGGCGCGGTTTTGTATATAGTTGGAACCGCGCGGCTGAAAGCCGCCAGCGCGTGCCATCCGCGCGTGTTGGTTACACTATGTAACGATCCAATAGACGCAACGCTCGTGGCACGCGACGCTTATCAACCGCGCTGGCGAAACGTCCGTAAAACCACACAAGGTCTCAGGGCCCACGGCCTTTGATGACTAACTCGTGGCGTTCGATGTTCTGGGCGGTAAGAATCGCCCAGGAACGTGGATGTACGGTGTTTACGCGGTACAGAGAGAGCGGTACAGAGAGTGCGGCGTGCCCGTCTGCGGACTCGTGTCCCATCCGTTGTCCTATCAGTGTTTGTTGCAATAGGTGAATGTGAAGTGTCTATGTGTGACGGGTCGGCGACATTTGTGTCGTCCGAATCTGGCGAAACTAAGGGTTCAATTAAATTGTTACGGAGACTCCGGAGGCTTGCATATTATTGCTTGTAATGCTGTGTTCCAATCGGTAGGTTATAATAGAATAATGTATGGTCTAGTATTCATAGACATCAGAGGTGACAACTCATCTGTAGCCCTCCTTATTTGAATATAGTTGCAGGTTTCATGGACAGCATTACAACATTTATACGTGGTAGAGCCACGTTGCAGCTATATTATGGTTGTAGCACGTATGGATCGGCTCGACCGGGGAAGGACCACGCTCTTACGGAGTACCGGCGTAAAATAGAAGCTTAATACTGCTGTGTTGAGTGTGGTGAGTGTAAAGATTCGGAAACCCTTTTTTACGGCATTCCATCTTAGTCCTCAGGGGTGATAACGTATCTGCGTTTTGATTATTAATCGAGGATAAATGTAGATGTCTATAGGCCACAGCAGCCAATTTCTATTAGGTGAACTGTGTGCTCGTTTGTCACTCTTATTCTATAAAACAAGCAGCAATAATCACCATTTACCATTTAGAGGTCTATAAGTTCGTTTATCACTACTACTTTATTACTATCACTTGACCATCCTGATAAATTTCTTAGGTAACTTTTATTACCTGTACGGGTGAAGATTAGCTTCTGTCTGCTTACTTGGAAAAGCTTCACCAATACAAATTTTATCCATACCTTTATTTTTAAGCTTCTTAGGATTTTCAAAGAATTAACTTAAGTGTTAATCCGTCAACTATTAGAGATATATTACTGTTATTATCCTCTCTCTATACATATAAAAGAGGATGAGTCTATTTATGACATCGTTTAAATCAAAATCTATTTGATCGATCATCATGAAAATTGGTGTATACTGGGTGATTTTTTACCGCCTGAAGAAAATAATCTGTAATAGGTGAACTGAATAGAAGCCTACGTCATAGATATTTTACTTCCTTTTTACATTAACATATTATGAAATTCATATATCAATAAATACTATTAATTGGATGCGTATTATTTTAATTTCGATAGTTTTAATTGATTTATTTATTTAGTTCAATTTTTTTACTACCGTAAGTTAATTTCAATAAGTGTTATTTATTGATTGTTCAATTTCATGTCACGTTAATGTAAAAGCAAAAAATCCAAAAAATATCAGTGCCATAGGCTGCTATTCCGTTCACCTGTTACACCCTATTTTTTCAGACGGTAAAAAAATTCATTCAGTATATGTATTTTTCAATGGAGAATGTTTATATTTATAAACTAAAAAAATTCAGAAACAAACAAAATTTTGTATTTTTGAATTTATTTCCTTTTTTTAAACAAGTGCGGGAATTAATAAATTAAATTGCATGCGCTGAAATAAAAAACGTTGCTAAACACATCCTATGATATGGCAGGACAACGTCTGCCGAGTTCAGCTAGTTAGCGTATAAAAAGATACAAGTAAATTTAACGATAAATAGGTAAAGTCGACTATAATTATTGCTACTATTCGATTAGACTTTTCAGCGTAACCTTACAAAAAAGTTTAGTGTCGACGGTACAAGTCGCGGATTTATTACCAACCGGACAAATTTCGTATAGCCTAGAAATATTTAGTACGTATCTGATAGTTTGGTCGTATGCAGTTCATGTATATTAAACACCTAAAAAGAAAAGGTAAAACAGCTAATATAAAAATTATTGGTGGATGGAGATGAGACTTCTTTTTCTTATCATATTTAGCAAGGATCATTAAAGATTAAGAGTAAAGATTGTTAAAAGATTCAACAGCAAACAATTGAGAAATTATAACATAATAGTCTTGATCCATTATTAATAGTTTTTAACAACATGCAATGCAAACTAAAAAGTCAAAACATTTATCTCAATACAATTTGACCCTTCGCAGACCACAGTATAAAGATATCGTATCAAAACGATCGCGTGTACAGACGGCATAAAAATCGACGTGTGAAATCCAATTTTAAATTAAACGTTATTTTATTTCGTAACGTGTGTGTTTTGTTGATTGGTGTACAATTTGCTCGAACCATTTTGTTGATGGAAATAATGTTTAATTGGTACTAAAGAGACTTTGGTTTTTAAATGCCATACTTAAGCGGTTATTTAAATAATTGCTCGAGGTAAACGCCTAAAGGTTCGATCAAGTTTGAAACTAATAAAAAATGCAATTTTTGTTTAGAATGTTTGAAATTCGTTCATCAGAATGAGGTATTTTTGTTACATATACAATATATTAAAAAAAGCCCTATCCGATCCGTGAGGGTGCTTTTAGGCATCGTGATATGATTCTATTTATGTTATCCATTTCATAGAATAAATAAAAAACCTCGCATTAAATAAAATAAAAAATAATTAAATAGTTAAACTTAGATAACGAAACAAGTGACGCCGGGCGACCATTGGATAACAAACCACACACATGGTATCTTTAAGCCAGTGGGGGATAAGTCCAAAGATATCGTTGCCAACGACAGTGTTCCCAAATTTAAAAAAAAATGCGGAATTTAAGAAAAACTTGAAAGTCGGGAGAGTTTAAAAATTGTTTTTTTAAATAACAATTACTTAAATTTTTATATTTATTAATAACTTTTTTCTTTTTATTAATACTGTCATTGCTTCTACTAATACAAGAATTTTAAAGTTGGTAACTGAAAATAATTAATAAATTAAGAAAGTAAAATGAATTAAAAAGTATTACATACTCACATATTAATAAAAAACATTAAGCTAACATCGCATAATTTTGTTGCAATCCCTACGCTATAATTAAGGCCGTTCTACATCGCGTCAATCTGACACGATGCTCCCACGGCTTCAGATCTCCTTGAATTATTATACTTAATATGTTAACTAATGTAACTTAAACATAATGACAAACTAGTATAGAGTTTAAAATAAATTATAGTTGATAAAGAAACACCTCGAGACCATGGCGATCCAAATTTTCATATGAATTTTATTATTTTTAAAACATTCGTATGTAATTAAACGGATGTCACGAACAAAGAAACGTTTCTGGAATATAGAGATCGTGCATAAGATGAAATGTCTCACGATACTGATTCTCTTCTTCTTTAATTATTTATAATTGCTCGTCTACAATTACTACTGTCGGTACTTTTCCAATATCTTCTTGTTTTGATTTTTTTAAATACGCAACGAAGACTACTTGATACAGAGTTTGCTATGTTTTGAAAGTGTTAGTTTCTACCGCATTTATTGTTAATATAAAAAATATAATTTTTTTATATTAAACAACTTTAAAGTAGCAGTTTACATATATGTGTGTGTATACAATATGTAACGTAATTAACGCACACCTTCAGACACCCCAATTAGTATATTATGTTATAATCATAATACATACACTGAATTTTTAGTTAAACATTTTTATGCACTGATTATTTATCAAATTAGCTATACTAATTCCGGAAGAATGTGGTCACAGTACAAATCCACGAACGCAGTCTTTTAACGTGCTTGAAATAAAGTTCATTTTTCTTAATTTTTATTGAATGACAGAATTAGTAATAATATAAATAAAACTGCATTCTTAAAAGTTTTATTGCCTTAAGTTAAGGTCCATTTCAGTTTTTTTTTTGACTGTACAGATTTAGTGTGACTGTAATTTACGTAGTTTTAATTATTTTTGGGATAAAAAATTACCTATATTAAAAATGATAGAAATCGATTCAATAAACGATTCTGAACAAACTACTTTCTCAAAGTGCGTTAATTATGTTACATGTTGTATATATAATTCAACACTGATATACTTAACACCACAAACTATCCTAATTATCTCAACATTTGAGAAAATAAAATTCATAATCTTATAACCGGTGTGGAATTACTCCTTTCTGAGTGACCCTAATTTGGCCATACAACTTGCTAGAAAACTCATCGAAATATAACAAATATGCATACGAAAATAACAAACATATTAATAAAATGCTAACTGTACTAACAGTACTCTCTGTAGTAGAATAACCTTCTTCAAAATCAACGATAACCTTTACGTGTAATATTGATACTTAAAAATTATATAATAAAACACATATTTACATAACCATAAACGATCTGCGAATTGCCACGAGTGGCTTATCGCTTCGCATTTATCTTTAAAACAATAACCTTTTTGGTCTGTGTGAAATTCGAGCTCACTATCACACTTGTCGATCGAAGATATTTTTTATAGCTTTTGTTCTAGGTGGCGTGACCTACTGCCTCTTCAAAACCAATTTTAATCTGAGCACGGTTCTCTCTTTCGTTGGAATACTGTTGGATAGAGTAAGCAAAAATCTTTAAAATTACGTCACTGCATTCCATTTTAATAATAAAACGGACAATTTATGCGATTTAAGGATATTAAAATTATATTAATATTGATATTTAATTGAATGCTTAGCTAAACAGATATCTCGCAACTCTATCTTTAAAATATCTTTGTTTTTTTTTCGTTTGCCTCTACGATAAAATAACAATATTTTTTATTAATGTTTGTCATTTTTAAAATGTCGTTTCACTAGCATCCTTTCTTATCTTATTCTTGACGTAAAAATCCCCCCGTATGAAAACTTCTGCAATAGATTTTGGATAGGCTATAATGATGTACACACGGTAGAACCAATTACAGAATAAATACGTGTATGGTGAGTTTAGAGAACCGGGCACCCACTTTACTACTCGTATAATGACTAATTCACCTGGACACAGATTAAATAAACATTGGTTTTCGCAAAATTTTACGCATCTGAATTTTTTCCTCGAGATTGCGAATATATGTAGGTATGTATGGGTCACAATATCCAGTGAATATGAAGTGGATTAAAGTGTTGTTTTTTTATATAAAAGTGAAGTGAATAACAAACTTACAGTCCACCTGGTGGTAAGTAGCTTCTGCTATCCACTGTCACTTGCAGCCTTAAAACGAAGAAAGCTACAGGTTACCTCTGAGGACTAAGATGGAACGCCTTTCAGCCTGTAATTATACTGTGGCTCTACTCTTCAGACCGAAACACAGCAGTGTTTGCACTGCTTTTTTTGGGACAGGAAGGAGAAAGAGGATGATAACTACGGGACGGCTATAAAATGAGGTTTTTTTTAGAATAAGGGTGACAAACCAGCACACAGTTCACCTGACAGTAAGTGGATCCTGTAATCCATAGACATCTACATTTATCTTCGATTAAGAATGAAAACGCAAATGATTTGTCACCCCTGAGGACTAAGATTGAATGCTTCGTTTCCAGTAAAAAAGGGTCTCCTGATCTCTACACTCACCATATGAAACACAGCAATATTAAGCTGCTATTTTACGTTGATATTCCGTGAGAGCGTGGTCCTTCCCCGGTCGAGCTGACCAATTCGTGCTACAGCTTGCATCTAGTAGAGTCAAAATTTAAAAAATAGCACTTTACTATAATTATCGTTAGTGAAAGCAATGTAAAAGAAATAAACTGTCATTGTTATTGTTGAATTTAAAAATCAACAAAGGTTATATTAGTCACGTTGCGTTGGCCTGACGTTCGCTTTCGTAAATCGGGCGGTAGCGTAAAAGTAGGTGCTAACACAATCGATCCGGAAACGCTTGTATGGGTAATGTGTAGCGCTAAATGGTGTTTTAATGTAGAGTCGCCATGCTCTTTGCAAAAGAGGAGACGCTTGCTAAATAGATTATTTTGATATAGGTTAATTATAAAAGGTAAAATATTGCAGCGTATTACAGAATTCAGCTGTCATCTCGGCGTCTAAAGTTGTAGTGTTGGTGAAAGAATATCCAATACCCCATATCATACTGTGGGTGTCGTAAGAGACGACAGAGGGAAACTGAGCCAGTAGATGGGCAGCACCATCTTCCTTTTTATTCTTTTTTTATAGAATTAGGTGACAAACGAGCACACAGTCCAACTGATGATAAGTGGATGCTGTGGCTCGTATACATCTACATTTACCCTCGATTATGAATCAAAATGTAGATGCGTTGTCACCTGTGAGGACTAAGATGGAATGCCTCAATTCCAGTAAAACGGGTCTCCGGATCTCTACACTCACCATACGAAACACTATTTTACGCTGCTATTCTGTGAGAGCTTTGTCCTTCCCCGGTCGAGCCGACCCTTTCGTGCTACAACCATAATATAGCTGCAGCGTGGCTCTACCACGTCATGCCTGATTACAGCTGAATAAAAAAATGGGAGAACTAACCCGCTTGTCAAGCCTATTTACTGTGGTAAATACCCCCCCCCCCACCTGTGAAGCAATCAATGGGAGAAGCTTATGTTTTTCAGTAGACCATAGAAAGATAGGTAAGTGGTAAGCTCTGCGTCTACAGTTTACTCTTTTTCAAAAGTCAAATTCCAGCAGGGGGAATTTAGACACTTTAGGGTTATAAGAGTATACGTGTATTCACTTATATACAGAATATATAAATAAAATTATGTTTTCGATGGTA
This sequence comes from Parnassius apollo, assembly GCA_907164705.1. Classification (NCBI taxonomy): domain Eukaryota; kingdom Metazoa; phylum Arthropoda; class Insecta; order Lepidoptera; family Papilionidae; genus Parnassius; species Parnassius apollo. The sequence goes on from CAJQZP010000117.1 coordinate 8,170,708, forward strand.
AACTTACTCATACATAAAATATATTATTTTAATGGTCAATATAAATGTCATTAAAATATTTTGAAGGTTACACATAATTTTACAAACATTACAGTTACTGATTAATATCGTCTTAATAACGTATAACGAATTCGATCATAAAATTAAATCCAAATTAGTTCAAATGTCAATGTTATTTTTTATAACACAAAGGATATTTTTGTATACTATGTTGTCTATCAATCCTATTTGGAAGTTGTTCTAATCAGTCCGATATTTCGACTAAACTTTAACTTATTACTTTACGTTGCTTCGACTACTGTAGTTAAAAGAATGTTTGTGTATGTGTCTGTGGTTGTGTCATGTGTATGTGTTTGTTATTGCATCTCTTAAGAGGATAGAGTAAGTCAGCTCAAATTCTAATTTCGCCCCCACTTCCCCGCGCGTAGCATGCTATGTACCGATATGTTTGTAATCACTAATACTGTAAGTAGAAAGGTCTTTGGACACTTATTTCATTAGGTTTATCATATTTATGCCTGTTTCTTAACGCCAAGCCAGCCGCTTCTTATTTTTATCACGGTTATTTCCCATTTTAATTTTACGTCGTCCTGTTGCGTAATGTATATTCTGATCGTAAGCGACACAACTTCTGCCTTCAAAAAGCCTAAGCGATACTAACGGTGCGACAGGAATCAAGCTCAAGACGCCGATAGTTTAGGTAATTTCTTTTTACAGTGAAAATAATGGTGCACTGCTTTATAGTTAGGTCAGTTAGTATGCAAAGTTTCATGATCTTATTTAAAGTATTTTATGAATAACAGCGGTTTATTGTTTATTTTGGAGGTAACTTTGGATTTTTTTCTATCGAGAAAATTTTACGAAATCGTGTTTTCGTCTAACATAATCATTAACATTAATCCTCAACTTTACCAAACATTTATTTCAAAATTAATGCTGCAATACTTTCGGCATAACGAAGGATCTTGCTAAGCCATTTGACATTATATTTCCCCTTAAGTATATATAATCTTAAGGAAAAATGACGTCGTTGACACCAAACCAATTTTATTTCATACTTAATTTATAATAAATACATATAGCTATTTGTTTTAATTTAAATCTATTTTGCGGTTTTATAAAGAAAAAGTGATGGCAAACATTACACAAAATTTTAATTAGTCTTATTTTATAAACGCTATATAAGAATACACTATCCGAAGTTGGAACTTGTCCTTTTTTCGTTCTTTTTTATGGTGAACGCAAGAGCCGAGTGTGGCGTGTGGCGACCAACAAAAGCCGCTAATTCGTCCGCTATCAATCCCCGTGCCTCATCTGGACCTGCTAATTTAGAAACTCACTGACTTTCGCCGCGTTGTGTTTGTGAGATTATTATCGGTCGTTTTGTATATACCAACCAGTGTGTTTGCTGAGAGACTGGTTTTTATGTTATAATAGGTCGGGAACGGCTATCGTCGTTATCTACTGTGTAGCCTTGAGGTTAGAGTAACTAAACGATTAAGTCGAGTTAGAATGTTATACAAGGTATTTTTTTTTTTACTTTTAAGAAATTAAACAAGTGTTTTTACTAGTTCTATTTAGATTGCAATTCCCGAAGACGTCACTAAAAATGGTAATTGCAGTCTTATATGGTGATTTATCACTTATTCACCCAATTTAAAATTTGCGTATCTAAAAAATTAAATATGTCAAGAACATGCATCTGTCAACTCACAGAGTAACACCGCTGTAGAGTAACAGCTCTATAAACATCTCAGAAGACTCACTACACTTCTATCTTTTACTTAGTAGGGACATGCTGCAGCTGTACTAGTAGTATAGTTGTAGCACGAATGGGTCGGCTCGAACGGGAAAAGACCATGCTCTCATAGAATACCAGCGTAAAATAACAGCTTAATTCTGCTGTGTTTCGTATGGTAAGTGAGAAAACCGGACACTCTTTTACTGGAAATGAGACATTCTATCTTAACCCTCACGGGTGACACTGCAACTCATTTTGATTCGTAATCGAGGATAGATGAGAAGTAGATGTTTATGGGCCACAGCAACCACTTGCCATTAGGTGGACTGTGTGCTCGTTTATCACCTTTATCCTATAAAATAAATAAGAGGAAGTTGAAATGAACAGACGTTTAAGACACAGCAAAAAAATAGGTTATAAGGTGTTTTTTTATAAGACGAGGGCAAACGAGCGACCTGATGTTACGTGACTATGATGACTATGATAACCGACGTCTAAGAACAACTGCAACACCAGGGGAATCGAATGGTCTTTTAGAAAGGAGTAAGCTCTTTTCTTACGAGTACTTGTTACCTAAATGCACTCTGAAGGAATATAGCAGTTCAGTCACCTTATAAAGTAGCTGCTGCTTTCCGTAGAAACCTTTATAGATATCTCAACAGACGACAGTTCATAGATATCTTTTATTAGGAACCAAAATGCAGATGCGTTTTCAGCCCAGGCAACTAAGATAAAATGCGTCATTACTACTAGTAAATAATATGCCTTTTCTTTTTTCGTTACTTACTATACGAGATAACACATTATCCTGATTATTACGTTGATACACTTTGAGAGCATAAGAGTCGAGCCGACTTATTTGATACCATAATTAATAAATTACTGTAAATTTTACTTGTTACAGGCATTGTTTCAAAAGAGCGATTGACTTACCATCCGCTCTTTTGCTAGTTCCTACCAAATTCAAGTTTTTGCAAAGTGAATTTGAGATATTTTTAATGATTCTTCATCTATTATTTCGTATTACATTAATTTCTTCACAATTTAAAGTTTATAAACAAATCGAAGTAAATTCCGACATATCTAGCTATATTTTTTTTCTACCACCCGTCTCCCGTCACCAAACACGTCTTTTGTGCAATGATTTTTGTGCTAACCGTATTCAATGCGCCTGCGCTTTGTGGACGAGTATTAACGCAGCACTTAAGCTGTTAGAGCCTCGGTAATAGACGCGTGTGGGTGTCCGGAGCAGTGTTTACCGTGCTTTTCGTTTGAATACGTAATAGCAATAAATGTTACTGTTGTGTTAAGATTGGTATTAAACCACTATTAACGTGTAGCACATCCCAGCATATACACAAATTAGAACAGATGTGACGGAGTTTGCATGAAACGGCATAGACGTTGGTTTATCTTTCAAATTGGTGATATAATAATAATAATAATGTCCTCCAGACCGAATTTCGGTCACAGCGGCCAGTTTCAACGGAGACTAGTTATCGGCGCCGGACAGGATTATAGTGCCCGAGTGTATGCGCAAGCACAGGTGCACTCTCTATTCCCTGACCGTCATAATCCGATGCGACAGTAAACCAACACAATCGTAGAGAGATCAGGTGCAGGACCAATGGCTTAACGTGCTTTCCGAAGCACGGGGGTGAGACACCGCCAACCTCCTGACTCCGGGCAGCTAGCAGAACTTAGTTAAACTACCTACAGCGTCACCAACTTTACTGATCAGTTGACAGAGTAGCGCTAGTAGAGAGCTTATGAAAGAAGCTTAAAAAGCCGCTTAAGATATTTACCGAGAAAATAGGTGACTACATATGTATACCTATATTTATTTGCACTTTTCACAATTAAATAAAACAAAGCACTCTCCTCACAGCACATAATAAATAATAGCTTACAGCGAAATGTTATTTATAAAATGACAGCCTTAGTTCCAATTTTGTACACCTGAACAAATAAGCGGTTGGCACTCAGAGGCGGAGCAAGACCTAAATTTGGTGTGGGCAAAATCAATTTTTGCGAGGTTCTTATATAAATTATTTTCCATACTTGTATTTGGTTCTCAATCGTCACAAGTCAACAGCTGAACATAAATCTCCCCTAGCTACTCTCACGGCCTTGAACCACCTAAATACATCAACATCCTACATGTTTTACCTGGTCGTTCAACCTCTATTTAGTGGGGGATCACCTCGCTCCGCTTACCAGGAACCGTTCGGAAGACTTTTTTTCCACAATTTGTCGGTTCTTCGAACTACGGCCGGCCCTTTGCCCATTCTTTACTGATACCTTGAACCATGTCTGTAACCCTGGTTCTGCTGGGGATATCTTCGATTCTGTTACACAAAGTAACTCCGAGCACGCCCATCTACATAGTTCGCAGAACGACTTTAAGCTTTTTCATGTATCCAAAAGTAAAGAACCATATCTCGGCTCCATAGGTCATTGCTGAGAACACGCAATGATTGTACACATGATTTAAGATTTTGAGGGTTATTGGACTTTACAATCGAGTTCTATTCGTCGGTTGACTACTTGGTCGAAGGTGAACTTGCATAGTGGGTTAATTTCTGTCGCTCAAAAAAATACACTAAAAACACTCAGGGCAATCTAAATTGTTTATATGATAGGTGATAGCGCCCATATTAAAATCATTAAAAAATTTATTCACTTTTAAGGGTAATTAACCTACAAAATATATACCTTTGCACTTGGTTTCCAATGGATGAAGATATCAACGATATTTGTTATATGAAATCTATGAACACCATATTTTCCTTCCATATTTGAACCAGACATATTCTACAATGACTAGTAATTTCCTAACAACCCCCGTACACATTTGACATTAACATATCTTTTTGGCTTAGCATGCCCTGCGATTAAACGAGAGCTGTTTAGGAATAGCTGAAAACGCAAAACCGCATATCATCACGCACTGCGGCTGAAGTTTTGCTTAATTTTATTTCATCATGGATTTCGAGCAAGTAGCATGTGTAGTCGCTTTGGTTTTTAAATTAAAAAATAGAAAACATAAACAACGCCGCCATAAGTACTGGATAACATCCACTAACAGATGAAAGACATCTGAAAGGATACTTTTGTAAAATATACAACAACGTGCGACAACATCCCGATAAGTTTTTTAATTACCACAAAGTGTCGATTGGTACTTTTGGTAAATTATTACAAGCTGTGGGCCAGTATCTACAACATGAAGACACTGCATTTCGTATGACAATATCACCAGAAGAGTTGAATAAAAACTGAACGCGGTTAACCGCAGTGCCTGCGCCGCCACACTGTTACTATGGGACACATAAAAATCGCGCGTTTACAAACCGCGATCGAAATGTAGCAAGCTACGTTTTAAAATCAGTCACTGAAAAAGTCGCCAATGCGTGCGCTTGTATAGAAAGCTATGTGTTACATTTTTTTGCGTTTTCATATCTGCGGTTAAACGCGTGCGTTTAATCGCAGTGCGTTCTAAGCCTTTGTGATTCAAACGTTGAAATCCTTACCGTTGGTAGACACTATGCAGGTTAAACTGAACGTAGTGCTATGTTTCAAATCAGCGTATTTTAGAGACTAGACGTCAATAAGTCATTATTTCTTTATGACTGATGATGCAGTTTAGAAGAGAAATCAGCTTTAGTTCTTTATGCGGGTGTTATCCGATGATATCCCGCACGTCAGTCTGAGCGAGATTAGAATGGCTCTCCAGCACCTTAAGAACGGCAAGGTTCCAGGCGTGGATAGAATTACAGCGGAACTTCTGAAAGTGGGTGAAAAACTGGCTCCTTCAGAAGCTCTTCAATTCCATCCTCTATGGTGGCACTACTCCAGAGGCGTGGAGTAGAAGTGCGGTGGTCTTGCTTTTTTTCCAAGAAAGGCGACAACGCTCTCTTGAAGAACTACAGACCGATTTCCCTTCTGAGTCACGTCTACGTGCTGTTTTCGAGAGTAATTACGAATCGTACCGCACGCATATTCGCAGATTTCCAGCCTCCCATATAAGCCGGTTCCCGAACAGGATTCAGTACCATAGACCACATACGTAAGAAAGAGTAGGTACAATCTGCCACTTTGCTTTGCGTGTGTGGACTATAAAAAAGCCTTTGATTCCATCGAAATTTGGTCGGTGCTGCAGTCCCTTCAGCGGTGCCGAGTTGACAGTCAGTATATCGAAATGCTGAAGTATTTGTACAGTAGGGCTACGATGGCTATCTAAGTACAGAACCAGCGTACGAAACCTATTCAACTGCAGAGAAGTGTAAGACAGGGTGACGTTATATCCCAGTAGACTGACTGAGCTACCATGGCACGAATTTTAAAGTAAAGTACAAATTTAGGACGTATTGCTTAATGCCTGTAGATGCAGAGTGTACAGACAAGAGATATGATTATAGATGTCTTGCAATTTCATCGTTCTAGCTTAATATTCTTCCGCAATGAAAATTCTTTGATCTTTCGGGGTGCGAGGCCCTTCGGGCCGCGATGCCTTAGGAGGTCGACCACGTCGCCCACGCCTTGCGCCGCCTATGTTGGCGCTGTACTATTCTTAATCGAGAATAGATGTAGATAGTCTATGATCCACAGCATCCATTTACCATCAGGTGGACTATCTGCTCGTTTGTCAGCCTTATTATTTAAAACAGTTTAATACAATAACAAAAATCACATATGCTGTTTAGGTAGTTTTTATAACAAAACATAACTATTACATATATTTTTTGTAACTTACGAAATGATTATTCAAATTTTTATTTCTATTTTAAATTATTACCCTCGAAAGTGACCTTTTGTCATTTGATGACGGAATTGATCCGCTGAACAGGTTTTTGCGCGAAAACGTCTTTTTTATTGTTACTAAGATCATGGATTGTTATTCGTAAAACGTATGGAATCAGAACAAATTAAGGACTGGTTTATAATTGACGCTAATTGTTATGGTTGTCTTAAAAACTACAAGGATACAAAAAGACAAGTTGTTGTTCCTTAAATTTTAACAGTATGATTTTTTTTTTTCAATTATTGTGTCAGTGGCAACAAATCCTTCAGCCAAAAAGTATACAAACCCTGTAATCATTATCATCATTTTTATAGCCCTTCTCAAGTACCCTGCTGAACAACAGGTCTCCCCCAAATAATGCCACAAGGTCATCAACTTACTGCGCCTCTTACCAGATCTTCACCCATCGGAGCACTAGTTTCATAGCTTCACCAATAATTCCCATGCACAAATATTTAATCCTAAAAAAGGCGCCACTTCTTCCTACTTATCAAAATCGGCTCCAACCCATTACGAGTATTCGAACGACAATGTGGGCAGCGATCCGCCAGCGATCAAGTTCCAGCCAAAATACCCATAATAGTAAGAGTTGAAGGCAAGACTTAAAAAAATAACAACCGTGGTGGTCACTTCGGTTTATAATCTTCCATTCTTTTAATAAATATAAACCTTTTTGCTGATATAATCCTGTCATTACTACCACTGTTTTGGAGAAAGTCATAAATCAGTCAATGTAAGTCACCAGTGACAAAAGGAGTTAGTAAGGTGATTAAGTTCTAAAAGAGAATAACTGTATTTTAAAACTATCAGTTGTCTTTTGCTTTTGTACGTAACAAACGCTTTAAAAAGTTTTACATCTAAAGCCTCTCTCTAGAACTCATTTTGTAACCCACAAACCACAAACAATGTCATTTAATTAAAAATAAAATTTCACGTCAACTTTTTTTTTTGTAAAATTAAATAATAAATACGTACAAAACCACAATAGTCAAATGTACCTACTTACTGCACAAAAATTATATGTTAGCAAGATAAAATTGTGCACGTTTTAGTATAATAAGTAATAACCATATTTATTGAGGACTAAAATATTAAATAATAATATTTTTGATAATTACTAGACGATTTTATTATTGTTATTTATTATTTTATTGAGAATTTTTTTTATAAAAATAGTTTTTATAAATATAAATTCATGTATATTTATTTATTTTTCCAGGTACGTGAAACTCCCTTTATTAAATCCCTTAATTAAGGTAGGTATCTAAGCAAGTTAGTTAAGTTTAAAATTTTACACATAAAATTACATCGCAACCATAAATTTTTTTAATTTAAAGTGGGTGGAACTTCACTCGGGTAAGCTTGATTTGACCCGGGGTCACGCGCATGCCAGAGTCAAAACCCAACACGTCGGTTAGAATTATAACGCAATTGTTTTCTGTTCGGTACGGTCTAATTTTTTGTTTCTTTTATTTCCATTCTTCGCGTCATTTGAAGCGATTCTTTTTTTACGATTGTCTGGCGCAGCGTTCGGAAATCGATATTGCTTGATTGCAATCGAACGAGGTGTGAAGCGCTGTCGACACGTTCCGAATCGTTTCCCGTTACGTCATCCGTTTCACGATTTGATGTCCAACTATATGGTCTTCGATCAATAAAATTGTCTATTTCCCAATTAAATGTAATAGCGTATATTGTTTATATGGTGATAAATCTTCAACATTACCATTTAAAGCTCATAGACACTAAAACACTTTGAGGACCGTAAACCAAATAGAAAAAAAATCGTATTTCAATTTATAACCTGTGACATTGTTAGACTATTTTGACGCGTAGCGTTCCTTTTTTTTAAATTTAAATTGGAACTTTTATTATTTACAACCGTAATTAAACAATAGTTATACAATCAAGATATATAATTGTACACAACCGGGACTAGTCATAATTTAATGCCTATGTTACCATAAACTATTTTTTTTAATAGAATAAGCGTGACAACGGCACGCAAGCCATCTGATGACAAGTGATTACCGAGGCCCATAGACATCTACATCCATCCTCGATTAAGAATCAAAATGCAGATGTGTTGTAACCCCTGAGCACTACCTCGTTTCCAATAAAAAAGGTCTACGGTTCTCTACACTCACCATACAAAACAGCAGCATAGAGCTGCTATTTTACTCCAGTATTCTGGGAGAGCGTCCTCCCGGTCGAGCCGACCTTATATATAAATGTAACCTATCCTTAACATGGGATGGATGTAGCACCAGCGGAGTAAATATGTTTATTATAAATGTGGTTATCTTTTTAAGTGACGTAGGTGATTTATTTTGTTTATCAGGCAACACAAAGAGGTATGATATGTATACAAATTTCAGGTAAAAGCACGAAAATAGCTGTAAACTATTTATGAATCTGGTATTTCAATAGACAACCGCAGGAAGGCTGCATATTAAAAAAAATTATATTCATAAATAGCAATCCGCCCCGCCTTCGCATGGGTGATTTCTGGATCTCGAAAACAAAGCCAATTACAGGGTCCAATTCTGAATATAAATAGTCCAGGAACCCATTCAACTACACAAAAAAAATCGTTTGAGCCGTTTTTGAGTTTTAGCAAGACTAATGGATAGCAATTGATTTGTATATATAGAAATAAATAAATATAACAGCCGTCTCCCAATAAAAGGCTTCACGTGGGCAGGTCGTATATAATCCGTTAATTTATATTTATTATGTTGGCGACTAAGGCACCATTCTCTTTCGCAAAGCATCGTGTCGTAAAAGGGACAATATTCTAGAAAAATCTAATTAAACATTAAAATAAGCACTTTAAAATAGCACTGACTTTAATAAAGTATCCAGACCGGTGAACGGCTATAAGCATTTACGGCGAGAGGCATAAAGAAAGGTGGCAATAACATCAAATCCTACCCAGTTAAAATGGCCGCTGTACGACTGTAAACACTTTTACATGCTATTTATGATACGTGATATAATGCTATTGCCATAGCTACACATTTATTTTCGACAGTGTACTAGTCCCGTGGTATATAAACTTTTTCATTAACTTTTAAAAATATTGCTGAATAAAGGCATTTAAAAATAATCTCTAGCATTCTGTAATTCATACGAGAATAGTATCCAATGCCACGCGATTACTCCCTCAATCATTACACTGCATCGGCAAATTAATAATTATTTTGCAGAATATCAAACGTCAATATCAGTTTTTTTTTATAAAGCAATTTTATCCCGAATCTAAAAACAAAACGTTATAACAAGTTAAATTTGAAGCGCTTTGCATTTGAAATTAGCGGAAAGTTGCAGACACGGCCCGTAGGGTCAAAAGTATTTTTTTTGCAAGTTTCCACCGTCACACACGATATCCGCAACACCAGACTAATATTGTAAATTCATTGGCGGCCGTTTATAAAAGAGTAGGCCCTTCTTTAAATGAAACAATATAAGGTGATAGATACTCTTACGTCGCCACACGGAAAATATATTAAATAAACAAAAATAAAGAAATAAAAAAAAACGCCCCCAAACACCCACAAATTGAAAAGAAACCAAAAACCACCCCCCCCCCAACACCAACCCACCCCCAAAAAAAAAAGAAAAAAGATTAGAGCACCAACCACCACACACGGTGGGGATATTTTTGATTACTTTTTCTTTATAATTCTGCATTTTATTCAGGGTCGACATTTGTTAATTGTACAAAATATTCAGTACTGATAGACATTTATACATTCATTTAAAAAGACCTAGCTCAGGCAGGATATAATTTCATTGTTTGTTCTCGATTACCGTCGATTAAAATATTTTAATTACAAGTTAACCCAAACGCGGCCCGCGGCCATCTTAGTTTAAACATCTGACTTTTATAGCCCTCTAATCGTAATAAAAGGGAATAAAAGCCTATTAAATCGAAACTCGAAATCAAGAACTGCTTTTGTGTCGCCATTAGTGATGTTTGTTTATTACCAATTACATAATTGATGACCTTTTAAGTTTTATTAATTATAAAATTCATTTGTTTAAGTATAGGATTCGATTGTAAGGTTTAATAAAAAAGGAAAATTTTGAAAATATCTCGACCCAATATTTACTTGATATTTTTTACATGTTGTACTACAATTTCAACCTTTTGCTCTTAAAGCATCGTCATCGTCCTCATCATTACAGTCAAGTCCACTGCTGAACATAGGCCTCCCCCGAGGAATGCCACATAGCACGGTCGTGAGCCACCTGCACCCGTCGCTTTCCTGCGTGTCTTACCATGTCTTGTCATGTCTTGAATCATGTTTATATATACTTGCGTTTCGTACTAATCAAGAACTCAAATTAAGTAATTTTAAAATCGATTATGTACCTACCCAGAAATTTTAATCGATACAATATTGAATATATTTTACGTATCACTATTAAGTCTCTACTAAGTTAATATAAATGTTATCGGCCTTATATTCGTTGATTATCAGTAACTTAGCTATAAGTTATCTCTATACATATCACTTTCTTTTGTCAATTTGTGAAAACAAAGACGAAGAGCAACTTGCAGCATTTCTAAAATTGACATCGGTTTTTATGGGTAGGTAAAATATGATACTCCATAACAACGTTATTGATTTTAAAATATACTAAAGCCGCTTTCTGAAAATTGCAGAACTAAACTTATGATTATATAAATAAGGGCCATCATTAACAAATTACATTAGAAAGATTAAAGCTAGGCAGATCTGTTGTGCAATATCTTGCAGCTATCTGCGCGACTAGTCTACTATCTCTCTCACTCTTAAGAAGAAACATATGTTTAGTCTTTATCGTTTTGGACATTTACAGTGTAATTTTTGTAAATCGACCTCTGATCCTGAAACGTAGAGCATTTTGTTTCAAATTAATGTTGCTGTTTTCATTATAATGACATCTGCACGTCTCATGTAGCTGTTGTAACGCGCCTCTTTCATATGTGTGTTTTTCATCTATTTAAAATGACGGCTCCGTGTCGTAGTGGCTTAGCAATAAGTTGCAGTGCTATGGGCTGCACGTTCGAATCCCGCACGGAACAAGTATTTTTATGGCCTACAAATTCGTTCTGGGTCTGGATGTTTGTCCTTGTGAATTTTATGCATTTAGCCCCCACGATATAGGAGAAAATCTTAGTGTGGAGGATAAAGTTAAAAAAATATAAATCAAAAAACATGTATGTGAACACTATAGTTATATTATCCAAGCCCACTAAATTTTACTACTATATTAGATATTACTTTTGTGCAGTGTATGTTGTTACTTTTTACCAAACGCGTATTGGTGTCGTTGAAATTCATTGTTGAGATACATCGAGGTCATCTATTGTGCAATAAATTTAGAAATCTGGGGAATGTACTAAATATTGAATTAATAACTGCTGATGATTTTCACTTCCGTTTCACGGTAGAATCATTATTATAAAACTTCCCAAAAACTCAAAATACTCCCATTACTCTCGTTTTAAAGACTTATGTCAATAAGTGGTCAGTCTAATGAGTACCAAAAAATTATTAAAATATTTGAAAAATAAAGTCAACAAATATACGATAATGATCAGATTAAAATCCATAGATAAAATTTTTTATGTATTAACATGACATTACCACAGATAATGAATGAAAAATAATTTAAGGTCGGCTGGCGTGAACGCACCGAAGTTCTCGACAGCCGCAGGTGTGTAGCGTGTACCTATTCAAACATTTAACCGTAATTAATTTGTATTAATATATTCATATGCATACAAATCGACAAAACATTAATTATTTGTACACGAAATCTTATTACCTAGTTGACTTATCAAAATCTGGCCACCCACGCTCGCTTTATATTTTATGTGTTTTAATGGTATTTAGGCTTAAACGTGTCAAATGCAATTAAAATTAATGAGATGCTCGTAACGTCTGCCACGAGTATCAACGCAACGTTAAACTTTCCGAGTATCAACGACACGGTATCAACTGCGCGGGTTAAATCATAGGGCCGTTAGCATATCCTTATAGAATACGATAGAACAAATATTTTTATTCAATATATTACAAGTATTATAACAAGTATTTTTGTACTTATTGAAAGTAATTTTTTACTTTTATCACTGCTTTGGAAGGTCCTGGGAAGAACCAGCCAAAAAACCAGAAAAATACTGATTGTAGAAACTGCTTACAAAACTCATCCAAGAAACAGCTGGGAAGTAACCATTTCATTTCCAGGGGTTATTATCTTTCGTATTCATATTTATTCGTATTGGTATAGTCGAATATTCATACTTATTCGTATTGATATATTCGAATAATATTATACTACTTTTTCTCTCTCGACTGTAAAAGTTGTCTATGAGAATCTTATTTTAAACTTGCATGTCACAGATAACAATTCCTTAATACCATTATCCTTAATAGTTCAGGCTACACGCCTTTGGAACTCCTTGCCCTATGACATCAGAAAAGCTCCCGATAAGTTTGCTATTAAAAAGTTGGTGCGTAATTATCTATTAAAGACAAAGCTTCTTACATGGATCATCCATGTCATTTATGTTGTCAACATACGTATGTATATATTTATAGTTATTTATATATATTATTTATATATGTAATAATTTGTTTATATTTGTATATGTGTATAAATAGGAGATATTTTTATAGTTTATTTATTTTATGTATTAGTTAAATGTATACATTACGAAGTTAATTATCATTTTTGTGTAGTTTTTATTCCTTGTTGCTACACTTACGTCAAATTCTTACCACTTCATGGGTTAACTGGTAGAAAATGCCTCAAGGCATTCAGTCAGCCCTTTGTTTTCTTTTATTTTAACTCCTCAGGCCCCTTAAAATTCTCATGCAGTCGCATGCGCCCGGCAAATCCCGAGCGGTCGCATGCGACGGCACCCACCCGCAGCACTTAAATCCATTAAAACTTATGTTTGAAGACTACTTTTCTATAAATAAGTTTGGCATAATATCAATAAAATCTATACAAAATTCTCTATATAAAAGTCGCGAATGCCACACATTGAACAAAACCAAATTTACGGATTCTATCGCGTTTAATTAATTACTTTTACTTATTTTTAATTCCCCAGGTTTTTTGGGGCGCTTTACAGCACCCGTGGTGCCCCCGTGACCATGGGTGCTGTAAAGCACCCGAAACGTCGGGAATAAAAATAAGTAAAAGTAATTAATTAAAAAAATTAATTAAATCCGTAAATTTGGTTTTGTTCAATAGATTAAATAGGTTAACGTGGCTATAAAAATTTCATTGTAAATCTTTTATTATTACTATTGGTATCTTAATACTAGACTGTCGACTCGTTTGTTAGAGTTCATTTAGTATAGTAAGAGTCTACTGCAGCCCCTGGACATCTAGACCTAACTTCAAACAAATAAAACCACAAATGCTGTAACTTCAGGAAAGTAAGTTTAAAGTCCCACTATCTATAACTAGTTTAAACCACTCTCCCAAAAGTTTTCAGTGCAACAACAGTCCTATTTGGTGACAAAAATTAATGAGTTTGGTACAAGTTAGACCGTGTAGTGGCGATATTCGTATACCTACTATCCCAAATCGTCCCGTATGTAACATAAGAGGCGACAGAGGGAAAAAACCCAGGAAATGGGCAGGAACGTCGTCCTAAAAAAAACTACGTTTACCGACCCGCCGCGCCGACCAAGCGTGGTATCTATGGCAAATATCCTCCATATGTGGCAATTCATGGACTATGCTCTGCAGTGGACTTTAACAGACTGTAACGGTAACGGTCACGTAGTTTTCTATTTATTAAATAAAAATAAATAGTAAAAAGGTACAAAACTCTTGTAAACATTGCTAGCATACCTAAGTCGCGAATGAGCTTAATACTATCGCATGCCTTAAGGGCAAAGCGCGTAAGTGTGTTCCGCTAGCGCCTAAAAATCAAGAATCCATCGTTTTTTCGCATGTAATCGTATCTAACAATCATATTGAGCATGTATAAATGATATAAAAAGCACATTCTCAGAAAGATAAATAATTGTCGAGTCAGGTAAAAAAGACTTTTACGGTAATACAAATCCCTATAAATTAAATTAATATTAAAGTTGATTTCTGATATTTTTAAGATAATTCTGTTAAAAGTTTTTTCAATTACTAAGTGCAACCACTGCTCTCCTTAAAGTTCTTGATGACGTACGAGAGGGTATGGAGGAATCAAAATTAACGGTTCTCGTATTAATTGACTTCTCCAACGCTTTCTGTACAGTTGATCATGACATTCTTCTTGCTATCTGTAAATACATGGGTTTCTCTTCGTCAGTTTTGGATTGGTTATCAACTTATCTTCGTGGTCGCCAGCAAAGAGTTAAAGTCAACCAACAGTCTTTCTCTGATTGGTCTGATCTTACTACTGGCGTTCCACAAGGCGGAATTCTTTCTCCTTTATTATTTTCTATTTTTATAAATCTCATAACTGTAAATTTCAAATGCTCCTACCATCTGTATGCTGACGATTTACAGCTGTACGCTCGGATTGATCCAGCAGAGGTTAACTCCGCGATCGAAATTTTAAATCTAGATCTTGAGGCCATCTGTGACTGGTGCAGAAATTATGGAATTGCTGTCAATCCTGTTAAATGTCAAGCGATAATTCTCGGTAGTCCTCGCCGTATAGCTAAATTAGATTTTAATTCACTGGAGCCTATCGTTTACAATAGCACAATTATTCCTCTTAGTCAAGTAGTTAAAGACCTTGGGTTAATGATTGATGCTAATTTAAGTTGGCGTTCTCAGCTGGCTGAAATAAGCCGGAGAGTGACAATCACCCTGCGTGGCCTTTATCGTTTCAAGAATTTCCTTCCAACCGAGACTAAGGCTATGTTGGTGCGAGTGCTTGTTTTACCACTCATTGATTATGCTGATGTGTGTTACTCTGATGTGAGTCAACTACTTCTGTGCAAATTGGATCGTTTATTAAATAATTGCATCCGTTTTATTTTTGGCCTTCGTAAATACGATCATGTATCCATATATCGTTCTAAGCTTAAATGGCTCCCTATCCATCAGCGTAGATGTATCAAAATTCTTCGCACGCTTTTTTCAATCCTATATGATCCATGCACTCCCCAATACCTGAAATGCAAGTTTCAGTATTTGGGTTCTTCTCACGATCGTAACCTGCGATCCTCCGAGGGAACTACATTATGTGTTTTTCCTCGCCGTACCAAATTTATGTCTCAGTCTTTCGCCGCTGAGGCCATAAGGCTATGGAATAAATTACCCCCTCATATCAGAAAACCGACTTCTGTTGCCACATTTAAGAGGATGGTGACTGATCACTACCTTTCTTCTTCCAGCAAGTAACTTTCATATTTGTTTCTGCTTATATGTGACTTGACATCTTAAATTATTTAATTTGTTTTAGTTATGTTCGTATGTAAGTATACTTAAAATGTATGTATTATGTACTATTTAAACATTATGTATGAAATGTATCATATATTACTTAGGTTAATTGTAGTTGTGTATATTTATTTTTGTATTTACACTTATGGTATGTCTATTTATATATTTACATTTACGTATAAATTATCCACATATTTTATGGCACCTGCTAAAGTTCTCTGCTTAGCCCATGGTTGACTGGTAGAGAATGCCTAAAGGCATTAAGTCCGCCAATTGTACATTTTAAGTACAATAAAGTTTTTTTAAATTTAAATTAAATTAAATTACCAGTAATAAAAAATTGAATTTCAATAATAATAAATAACATAGTAAAATTAAAAATATATATATATATATATATATATATTTTCACTTGTTTGTTGAGATTTTTTTTTCAAAATTTTTTCACAATCACAATATGAGCATTATGAGTTTATGAGTCGTACACTTTTGGATTTTCCAAACTTTTTTATTTACTCTTGATATAAAATTATCGGAAAATTAGAAGTAATATGGTTATTTGTGAGAACTTGTGTGTATTTAAAATACTTTAAAAGATTGACATATAACATGAGCGCTTAAGGCAAGTACATTTGCATTTAACATAATATTACCATACCGTTTTTTTTCTTCTAATAACAGAATTATACAGCTTTCATTCAATTCAATAAACAATCAAAATTCGCCATTAATATTAAAATATTTCGATTAAAAGTATAGAAATATGATTATAGTATCACTATAATCAGTAACCGGTCGTTTAAACAACTAATTGAATAGTTATAGCTTTGTTTGTGATAACATATATGCAAATTAAGAGGTAATGCGAAGTATTTTTATCTGGCGACGATATTTAATGTTGATATAGGAGGATATCGCATGCGAATCGTGAATACTATGTGCCGCTCAGAGATCACGAACTTGGCGGATGTACGGTCAGCAAAGTTCGGTTTTGGTTTTTCCCCAACTATAAGTAAGAACTTTATTTTATATATTTACCTAGGCAGGTACACGCTGTTCTGCCCTTTTCAACGATTCTTTGTCCTATAAAAATTCTTAAATGCGCAATAAAAAATATTGAGGGTTACTTATTGAAATAAAACTAACTAAAAAGATAGAAAAACTAAGAGAAAGATAAAAAACTATATCAAGTTAGAGAAAGTCATATTTAAGTAAAGTAAAGTAAAGTAAAGTTACAGCCTATATACGTCCCACTTGCTGGGCACAGGCCTCCCCTCATTTCTAAGAGGGTTTTAGGGCAAGTAAGTGTCCGCGCGTAGCCCCAATGCGTGTTGGCGAACTTCACATGTCTTTCGAATTTTTTTTTATTCTTCAGACATGCAGGTTTCCTCACAATGTTTTCCTTCACCGCCGAACACGTGGTAAATCAGGTTCTCGCATTTTGTTATATTTATAGCGAGCGTTAGCCATCTGAGCTACCACGGCTCTTGAAGTCATATTTACTTTCTTATATTTCTCGTTATGAATTTACGAATTTTATTATAATTTAAATTTCATTTTTATATAGTAGTAGTTTATACCTTTGTCGTACAAAGAAAGTATATTATATGTGACCTTCGAATACTTTTTTTTAATCTGAATGGTTTTCATGAATATTTTACAAATTTAAAACGCTTCACAATGCACAATGCACAGAAACTCTTAATATTGGGATAAATATAAAAAATGCAAAAAAGGCTAAAGTAGTCCACGAACTTCCCGACGAGAATCTTTAATTTCATTCCGGTATGAACCTGGTATGCAGGCAGTTATCATATTTCAATTTTAAGTTCAAATGAACTGTACTTGGGACTCGCTACTTTATTGCTAAAATGTTTCATTGTTTTGCCAACCATACACAAAAGTACAGTTATTTAAGTCAACAATAACGCCTAAGTAGTCCCAGAAGTCTCAATTACATTGGTTTAGATTCCCATACGCCGCATTGGATGTGTGTTATCTTCGTGGCCCATTACGGACCCCACGAATCGCTTCAAGCGCGGCTTTCCCAGCTCTCGGGCCCGCGCTAGCCTCACGTGGAACTGCATTAGGGTGCAGATAGATTATTATGTAACTACGGATACTGCTGCAAGTGTAGAGTACATTGCATTTTAGCCGACTTAAAAAGAAGGAGGTTTACAACACGACTGAATAGTTTTTGCGTGTTACGCGAAATCTGCCTATTGTAAACCCATTTTGATAATTCGTTTATTTATTAAATAGGGTTAAATTACACTCATTTTTATGAATTTTATCACATTTAATTTAACTTTTTAATTTGTTTCGGGTGTTTTACAGCACCCATAGTCACGAGTAAGACTGAGATGTTTGACTTCCCGATGTCATAGTTAGCCCGGCTACCTTCAGTTTTAGAATATTAATTTTTGGTCCGATCTACGGAGAATGAGCTTACAGTATCTTGAAGTCTTGCAGAGGTATTTTTGGGTTTTGATTTAATTTTATTAATTATAGGATCAAGCAGACGGTAGTACCCATCCATTTACATTATTGAAATTAGGATGTTTTTTTTAAATTTTTAGTCTATCAAATCTAATGTACAATATGTAAGGGTCAATCTTGAACATTTTTACAGACTGCAGACTTACCGGAAAGACGTCGGTGCTACACGTCAACTATTTGTGCACCGACGTTCCGTGACGATTCGCGAGGATGTTGCGATCTTATACTTCAGAGGTGATCCGATTTGGTTAAAAATTTCCACCTCAAAGGCTAGCAAAATAAGTGATTAAATTATTCATGTAACTATTTAGACGATATTACAATGTAATATTCTTAAGACCACTTAAAAAGGTAAAAACAAATTTTAACAAAAGTAAAAATCACTTCAAAGAATTATAACAACTTCGCTCAATTCCACCATCGCACATCGCCACAATACTCGCGATACTATCCAGATGATTGGCGGTTCATCGCTGTTCAGAAAAGAAGTTTTCTTTCCCTCACACTTCCTTGTGGAATTGACTACCAGCAGCGATTTTTCCGGACCGATACGACTTAGGGACCTTCAAGAAAAGAGCCTGCTCATTTTTAAAAGGCCAGCAACGCATCTGCAATTCCCCTCGTGTTGGAATTGACCCTTTTTACTGGAAACGAGGCATTCCATCTTAGTCCTCACGGGTGACAACACATCTGAATTTTGATTCGTAATCCAGGAAAGATGTAGATGTCTATGGGCCACAGCAACCACTTACCATCAGGTGGACTGTGTGCTCGTTTGTCACCCTATCCTATAAAAAAATGAGCGGCGTTAGTCACTTACCATCAGTTGACCTGCATGCTCGTTTGACCCTCGCATATAAAAAAATAATAATTTTACATTCTGAAATCGAGACTTTATATGTCGTAGCACCAACTTTTGAACCAAATTGTGAAATTATTTTATTCTTGTTAGATCTTTGAAATCATTTTTTACTTTTCGAATTGATTCATAGGTTTCCTTACCTAGTGGTAAGTTACCTAGTTACCTTATCACTTACCTTATTACTTACGTTAACTTATCACTACTTACCTGGTGGTAAGTAGTGATAAGTTTTGAACAATTTCAATACTAGTACTTACGCGGTTGCACCATATATAGGTCGTCTTGTCGGACCGTGCTCGCATGGAATACCAGCATCAAATAGCAACATAATGCTATTGAACTTGTGACGAGAACCGGAGACCCTTTTCACTAGGAACAAGACATTCCATCCAAGTTCTCAGGAATGACAATGCAGGATAGCTGTAGATATCTATAGCCTGCATGTTCTCAGGAATGACAATGCAGGATAGCTGTAGATGTCTATAGCCTGCAAGTTCTCAGGAATGACAATGCAGGATAGCTGTAGATGTCTATAGCCTGCATGTTCTCAGGAATGACAATGCAGGATAGCTGTAGATGTCTATAGCCTGCAAGTTCTCAGGAATGACAATGCAGGATTAGCTGTAGATGTCTATAGCCTGCAAGTTCTCAGGAATGACAATGCAGGATAGCTGTAGATGTCTATAGCCTGCAAGTTCTCAGGAATGACAATGCAGGATAGCTGTAGATGTCTATAGCCTGCAAGTTCTCAGGAATGACAATGCAGGATAGCTGTAGATGTCTATAGCCTGCAAGTTCTCAGGAATGACAATGCAGGATAGCTGTAGATGTCTATAGCCTGCATGTTCTCAGGAATGACAATGCAGGATAGCTGTAGATGTCTATAGCCTGCAAGTTCTCAGGAATGACAATGCAGGATAGCTGTAGATGTCTATAGCCTGCATGTTCTCAGGAATGACAATGCAGGATAGCTGTAGATGTCTATAGCCTGCAAGTTCTCAGGAATGACAATGCAGGATAGCTGTAGATGTCTATAGCCTGCAAGTTCTCAGGAATGACAATGCAGGATAGCTGTAGATGTCTATAGCCTGCAAGTTCTCAGGAATGACAATGCAGGATAGCTGTAGATGTCTATAGCCTGCATGTTTATCATCCTTACTCATACAAAAAAAACTAATTTAAGTTGTAGCTTGCTCTATATCCTGCCGTAAGTGAGTTTATTTTCTTTATATAACTATAACAGTATACTCGTATATCATCATCATTACAGCCCTTCACAAGTCCACTGCTGAACATAGGCCTCCCCCAAGTAATGCCACAAAGCACGGTTCTGAGCCACCTGCATCCATCGACTTCCTGCATGTCTTACCAGGTCGTCACTCCATCTAGTGGGGGGTCGCCCTACACTACGCCTACCGGTACGAGGCTGCCACTCGAGAACCTTTCCTCCCCATCGGTTATCGGTTCTTCGAGCTATATGGCCGGCCCATTGCCACTTCAGCTTACTAATCCGTTGGGCTATGTCGGTCACTCTGGTTTCACTGCGGATATCCTCATTTCTGAGTCTATCACGCAGTGAAACTCCGAGCATAGCCCTCTCCATAGCTCGCTGAGCGACCTTGAGCGTCCTCATACGGCCAGCGGTGAAGGACCACGTCTCAGATCCGTAAGTCATCACTGGCAACACGCACTGGTTGTACACTTTAGTTTTCAGAGATTGAGGTATACCTGATGAGAAGATGTGTCGTAATTTCCCGAACGCTGCCCAGCCGAGTTGAATCCGTCGATTGACCTCTCGGTCGAAGTTGGACTTACCTAGTCGGACTATTTGTCCCAGGTAAACGTACTCGTCAACAACTTCGAGCATAGTGCTCCCAACAATTACCGGCATAGGTGTGACGTGGACATTAAACATGATCTTTGTTTTGTCCATGTTCATCTTAAGACATATCCGTACCGTATCCTATCCTACTCGTATATTACTCACGCAAAATGCGTTATTTAAATAAAACCTCTGTAAACATGCCATTTACACAGGGTTGTAATTCTATATTTATTTGATATTTTTAGTCTACAAATCGGTACTGCACACATTAATGGTTAGTACTTATTCTATTGATTATTCCAAGAAAATATAAACAAGTGTAATTTGAAGTAACCTATTAAAAATTCGTATCCGTGACACTGTTTGTAACGGTAATATAAGTACAGGTAGGTAAATATTAATAGGATGCGCATGCTCATAGAGCACAGTAGTAAAGATCACATCAGCCTATAAATATGGGACATTATTTGATTACGACGCAGATCACCGGCGCCCGCTGATGCAGCTGATATCAATTGAGTACGGTCCGATTCCGTTCTATGCAATTTAAGTTTGTTTATTATACATTTTTATGTTATCCATTACATCGGTAATAAATATGAAATAAAATCAGCTAAAAAATCCACAGCTCCTAAGATTTTTGACATGTCATCGAAGACGATTAAAAAATTAAAAACGACCTAAAACAACACTAGACAATTCTGTGAAACCCTTCAGCCGTATAAAAGAAAAGCAAAAACAAATTCTAATTCTGGAAACTAAGGCCTAGTTTATATCAGCGGAATGCAACCACCCGCTGCGTGCGTTAGCAGTCCGATTCGAAAAATAAAATATCAATTTTTAAAATAATAAAATCTTAGAGCGGTCACACGGCGTCACCAGAGCCAACTTAACACGTTCAACGCCGTTTATAAATCACATTGAAATTTCATCTTTATTTCAAAACCATAAAGATCATATGTAAATTTGTAAACAGTAAATTTAACCCTGCGACGCCGCATGCTATCGCATAAATTCGAATAAAAACGTCAAAAATGAATTCTTGAGATAGTAATCGCAATAAACTTAATAATATCGCGATGAAATTTGAAATAAACTAAAATGAACGTGACAGCCATTAAGAATTAGTGCAGTGACGTTTGAACTTTTAGTCTTTTTTTATCACACGATTTGGATATTTTCTAATAAAGATCTGTATTTCTTCAACTTATCGTACCATCTTGAAGGGTCTAAGGAAACGAGACGAAGGAAATTATTTACCATATTTGCTTGAACCAGGGTTTATACGTGGTAGAGCCATGCTGCAGTAATATTAGATGTATAGTTGTAGCACGAATGGGTCGGCTCGACCGGGGAAGGACCACGCTCTCACAGAATACCAGCGTGAAATAGTAGCTTAATGCTGCTGTATTTCGTATGGTGAGTGTAGAGAACCGGCGACCCTCTGTACTGGAAACGAGGCATTCCATCTTAGTCCTCACGGGTGACAACACATCTGCATTTTGATTCGTAATCGAGGATAGATGTAGACGTCTATGGGCCACAGCAACCACTTACCATCAGGTGGACTGTGTGCTCGATTGTCAACCTATCCTATAAAAAAAAACCAATTTTCACATACAAAATAAAACAACATTTTTAGCTTAACATCTAACGGAATGGGCTCTTAACTAACTGAAATAGGACAAACAACATGTTTTTGTATCGTACAATAGAATATTTAAAAAAAAACTGAAGTGGCAAATAATCTTACAGTCTACCTGATGGTAAGTAGCTATTGCAGTTCATGGATTTCAAACAAAGAAGGCTACAGGTGCGTTATCACCTCGAGAGACTAAGATGGGAATGCTTTAAAGCCTGTTCATGGATTTCAAACAAAGAAGGCTACAGGTGCGTTATCACCTCTAGGGACTAAGGTAAGTAGCTATTGCAGTTCATGGATTTCAAACAAAGAAGGCTACAGGTGCGTTATCACCTCTAGGGACTAAGATGGAATGCTTTAAAGCCTGTTCATGGATTTCAAACAAAGAAGGCTACAGGTGCGTTATCACCTCTAGGGACTAAGGTAAGTAGCTATTGCAGTTCATGGATTTCAAACAAAGAAGGCTACAGGTGCGTTATCACCTCTAGGGACTAAGGTAAGTAGCTATTGCAGTTCATGGATTTCAAACAAAGAAGGCTACAGGTGCGTTATCACCTCTAGGGACTAAGGTAAGTAGCTATTGCAGTTCATGGATTTCAAACAAAGAAGGCTACAGGTGCGTTATCACCTCTAGGGACTAAGATGGAATGCTTTAAAGCCTGTTCATGGATTTCAAACAAAGAAGGCTACAGGTGCGTTATCACCTCTAGGGACTAAGGTAAGTAGCTATTGCAGTTCATGGATTTCAAACAAAGAAGGCTACAGGTGCGTTATCACCTCTACGGACTAAGATGGAATGCTTTAAAGCCTGTTCATGGATTTCAAACAAAGAAGGCTACAGGTGCGTTATCACCTCTAGGGACTAAGATGGAATGCTTTAAAGCCTGTTCATGGATTTCAAACAAAGAAGGCTACAGGTGCGTTATCACCTCTAGGGACTAAGATGAAATGCTTTAAAGCCTGTTCATGGATTTCAAACAAAGAAGGCTACAGGTGCGTTATCACCTCTAGGGACTAAGATGGAATGCTTTATAACCTGTAATTATCTCTTCTCTCTCTTTGGCTATTTGTAACCAATTTGGGCCCGCTATCTTTGTGATATCGTCTTGCCATCTCGCATTGGGTCTTATCTGTAGCGTTTCCTTGTTCGACAGTTCCATGAAGTAATTTTTTGGTCCATCTCTCATCTTGAAATCGCGTAATCATCATGTAATCAAAGCTATATGGCGACAGAAACAGGTATGGGGGATGGTACTTACCCAGACGGTCTACAAGGCAGAGAGAAAGTTTTTCTTATAGAATTTGGCTGACTAATGAGCACACAGTCCATCTGTCGATATGTAGGTACTGAGTCCAATATACATCTACTCTCTTTTATAATATTACTGGATTGATAATCAAAATGTAGAAGCGTTGTCACCCTTTAGGATTCAGATGGAATGCCTTGTTTTCAATGAAAAGGATCTTCGGTTTTCTACATTTACCATACGCAAGTACGCAACACTGCAGCATCGATCTGCTATTTTACGCTGGTATTCTGTGAAAGCATGGTCCTACAAAAATTATTCAACTACAGTATGACTCTGCCACGTAAACTTTTCCACCTCATAAAAGAAAACTAGGCTAAATATTTTTCATACATATTTTCCTAAAATAATTATAAATAATTGTCAAACTAAATACCAAAAATACTCTGAATAGTCCAAAATGAAATACTTCGTTTCGCGACCTTAGCCGTGCTGATTAATTTTTATAGTATACAACCTCTCTTCACTGCTATGTATTTATGCTCATATGTAGACTAGATATGTCAACAACTATCTTTTACTCCTTACATGACGTCATAGGTCCATTTGCGCCAACAATCACTTACAGAAACTATTGGTCGATCTAATGTGAAATTTTAACCCTAAGCCTAATACGCTACTGCTGTACATTAGTTCTAAAGTTAAGAGAAACTTTCACTTGGCTGGCAGTTTGAGGTTTAGACATTGGTTCCTATACTCGCATCTTTTTTCCCTTC
Organism: Parnassius apollo; assembly: GCA_907164705.1. Taxonomy (NCBI): domain Eukaryota; kingdom Metazoa; phylum Arthropoda; class Insecta; order Lepidoptera; family Papilionidae; genus Parnassius; species Parnassius apollo. The sequence goes on from CAJQZP010000117.1 coordinate 8,195,512, forward strand.
TTTTTTACTGCCTGTCATCATCATCATCATCATCACAGCCCTTCACAAGTCCGCTGCTGAACATAGGCCTCCCCCAAGTAATGCCACAAAGCACGGTCCTGAGCCACCTGCATCCATCGACTTCCTGCATATCTTACCAGGTCGTCACTCCATCTAGTGGGGGGTCGCCCTACACTACGCCTACCGGTACGAGGCTACCACTCGAGAACCTTTCTTCCCCATTGGTTATCGGTTCTTCGAGCTATATGGCCGGCCCATTGCCACTTCAGCTTACTAATCCGTTGTGCTATGTCGGTCACTCTGGTTCTACTGCGGATATCCTCATTTCTAAGTCTATCACGCAGAGAAACTCCGAGCATAGCCCTCTCCATAGCTCGCTGAGCGACCTTGAGCGTCCTCATACGGCCAGCAGTGAAGGACCACGTCTCTGATCCGTAAGTCATCACTGGCAACACGCACTGGTTGTACACTTTAGTTTTCAGATTCAGATTCAGATTGAGGAGCCTGCCTTACTTACCTGTCTTACCTGCCTGTAACCGATCTGAATAGGTATAGGTAAATCTATAAATGCATACATCTTTTTTTTAAATACCAATTTTATCAATTATACCATTAATAAATATACTTTTCTTTCTCATTATAATATAATATATATAATATGCCAGTAAGCATAAATGGTGTGCAGGTTCGGACTGTGAAGAATTTCAGATACTTGGGTTATATGTTGTCGGAGAACCTGAGTGACGACTTGGACATTGAGCGTAAACGTAGAGCTCTAGCTATACGTAGTAATATGCTGGCGCGTCGCTATGCTTCGTGTTCTGAGAATGTTAAGATTACTCTGTTTAAAGCCTATTGTATTAGCTTTTGCACCGGACAACTTTGGATAAATTAGACCAAAAAATCCTATAACATCCTCAGAGTACAGTATAATGATGCTTTTCGTATTTTTTGAAACTTCCAACTGCAGTGCGTCCAAAATGTTCGCAGAGGCTGCCGTCCCAGACTTTTACGCAGTGTTACGTTGTATAACGGCCAGTTTCTGGGAAACCGTACGTAACTCAACAAATGAATTAGTTAAGGTCGTTGCTCAGGTGTCTCCTGACAATATATTTTATAAACACTGGCAAGGTATGCATCAGACGCTATAGGTGATGAAATTTTTTTATGTACTATATTTTAACTCATAATAGAATTTAATTTGTAATTTTGTATGTGTATAATAATACTCTAATTCATTGTCTTTGACGCAAAATGTACTTAACATATGTGGGTTGATACCTTAAGAAATAAACTTTTATTATAATACATTCATCCAATAATTTATTTTTATAAAAACACAAATTCAATCTTTTATTAAGTACCGTTTTTTTAGTTCATAACTTTAAAAAAACAATACCTTAAGGGTCTATACTACCTCAGCACAAATCCTAATTTCGGCCCCACTTCCCATGTTTGTAATCACTAATACTGTAAGTAGATAGGTCGTTAGATACTTATTTCATTAGTTTTATCGTATTTATGCCTGTTTCTTTACGCCAACCCAGTCGCTTCTTATTTTTATTACGGTTATTTCCCATTTTAATTTTACGTCGTCCTGTTGCGTAATGTGTATTCTGATCGTAAGCGATACAGCTTTCCCGTTCGAAAGCTGAAGCGAGACTGATCGGGCGGCAGGGAACAAGGTTCAGGATGCCGATAGTTGAGGTAATTTCTTTTTACAGTAAAAATAATGGTAATTAAAAAAAATAAAAAACATAAGCCCGCTTTATAGTTAATTTAAAGTAAATGAAATGAAATGAAATATTTATTTATGAATACCAGCGGTTTATAGTTTAGTTTGGAGGTAACTTTGAATTTTTTCCTGTCGAGAAAATTTTACGAAATCGCGTTTTCGTCCAACATAGTACTTAACACTAATCCTCAACTTTACCATATATTTATTTCAAAATTGATGCTGCAATATTTTCGGCATAACGGAGGACCTTGCTAAGCCATTTGAGGTAGCATAGGCCCCTATTTCCCCTTAACGCATCTTATCGCTTTAAACTTATAAATTGCAATATAGAAGCAGCTATAAAATGACCTAGATTACTATATAACAGTCACCAATGACACTCATTATTATTGAAAAGACGCCGCTGTAATAAGAAAACCTATACCAGTCTCGCATATATGAGTGAACCTAATAATACAGCCTATTTTGGAATCAAAGCGAGTTTAGTACAAGTCGTAAATTTGATAATATGTTCTTTTATCGCCGCGTAATGATAGTGTATTCACCTTCTTATTTTTCCCTTAGAATTCGTAAGAATCCACTATGTGAAATGTCATGAAGATCTCATACTACCGGCAGATCGGTATCGATACAATCCACACCATTCTTGTCTTGAGTTTTCTTCTTAGCACGACTACTTTGTGGAATCGCATACCACCGGCGGTTTTTCCTAAACGATAGAACTTAGGTAACTTGAAGAAATGAGCTTCCTTTTTTTTTAAAGTCCGCACCTGCAATACCCCTGGTGTTGCAGTTGCAACAAGAGTGACAACTATACAAAAATTCTTTCTGTGAGGCAAAATTTCTCAGTGTCCGTCGTTCTTTATCTCTAAATAAGCGGATGTTATATATCTCACTTGACAGAGTTAATTATCATCCCCATAATCCGGTTAAGTTGAAAGTTCGCTATGAAATAGAAGCTTATTTGCATGCATAACCCGAGCATAAGTTATGCATTCGCGGCGAAGGTCGGGGATAATAGTAAATCTCGAGGCCAATTATTTCACGACTTACACCGGCTGCCAACTGAAATATTGTTGGATGAAACGAGATTGTACCACACATTTCTAGTCTCTGTGTTTATTAAAAGACTATTTATAATGTAGCATATCAATTTTTATTAAAAATTTTAAAATTAAATAGACATAATCCAATTAGTAAAATAAAATAATGTGTCTTCGTAAAAATAAAATCAAATGTGTGTCTAATTTAAAGAGCTGAGGATGCCTCGTTTAGAGACGAAACACGTGTCGTATTATTGACAGTGGTTTGTCTATCCTAGCGTAGTGGCGTTGGGAATAGTGGTGTTGGGATTACGAGGATAGTGCTGCATACACTATCCACGTTATCGAAGCAGGGACGGGTCGTTCCCTTCAAACTAGGTAAGACACATTATTAAGCTATTACATAGCTTCTATCGCGGGCCTTGAGCGCGGGGACCGAATCCAGAAATTCCGTAACGAAAAAAAACCTCACGCTCCCCACTCCGACGGGCACGGAGGTGTGGCGTTGAAAGCCGTGCATCGTCTAACGTCGTTTCAGTTCGGTAGACTTCGGCACTCGGCAGACTTCGGCACGGTGTTTGTGTGCGTGCGACTAGACGTATGCGTGTACACTAGCTGCTAACTGAATGATAAAAATTCCTGAATAACCTACATGTATTGTAAGATATTAAAAATATTTTAAAGAATATTAACTTCTCATTTATTCAATAAGAGAAAAAAAATTGTTTTCTTATCGGTCACCACTCTCAAAAAGTGTAACTTGATTTAATATCAAAGACTTAACTGCATAAATAAAATAAATAAATAATTATAATTACATAAGTTGATAAAAAATGCTATGAAATAGCTTTACCACGGCAGTCACCGAGTGCCACACGTATTTTTTTTATTTTATGACACAAATCTTAATAAATCAATTTTTAACATCATTATTATAACGGATTTCCGCCAAAGTACCGCCTGATACTATTAATTATCGATTTTTATTGCAAAGCGATAAAAGTCTAATGGTAGTGTTCGGACTGCCAACATAGAGTAGTGAGCTCGAATCCGTCATTCGACTACTGTGGTGAAACACTCTTAACACAAGTACCTATACATGGTAGAGTCATGCTGCAGCTATATTAGTAGCATAGATGCAGCACGAATGAGTCGGCTCTACTCGGGAAGAACCACGCTTTCACAGAATATCAGCGTAAAATAGCAGATTAACGCTGCTGCGTTTCGTATGGTGAGTAAGCATTCCATGTTTGTCTTCACGGGTGATAACGCATCTGCATTTTCATTCGTAATCCAGAATAGATGTAGATGTCTTTGGTCCTCAGCAACCACTTTTTTTTAAATAGAGGAGGGGGCAAACGAACATGCGGCTCACCTGATGTTAAGTGACTACCGCCGCCCATGATCAACCGCAACACCAGGAGAATTGCAGGTGCGTTGCCGGCCCTTTAGAAAGGAGTAAGCTCTTTTTTTTGAAGGTCCCCAGGTCGTATCGGTCCGGAAAAATCGCCGGTGGTAAACTATTCCACAGAGAGGTTGTACGCGGAAGAAAACTCCTTTTGAAACGTACTGTGGTGGACCGCCAAGCATCCAGATGGTGTGGATAGTATCGGGATGGTGTTGGTATGGTATTGGTATCCACTTACCATCAAGTGGACTCTGTGCTCGTTTTTCACACTTATCCTATAAGAAAAAGCATTTCTAAACTTATTTAGCGTTAACGAGAGTGTTAGTAATGTTAAATAGTGTTAGTAGTATTATTTGTATAAATAAAAAAAAGTACAGAGTCTCCGTAGTCACACACTCACACAGTTGTACCTGGGTTTTATTTTTAAAACCATTACGCTAAATTTAGCCGTTGAAAGCACAGCATTAAATGTCACATTTCGTTTCATTTTACAAGAAGTTATTGATACAAGCAACTTAATCGTTGACGCGATACACTAAAACATAATTTGTAATAAAAGACGGCTTATTAACGTTTTATGAGACTTTTCAACGCTTAACGTTAATATGACTCAAGTAAGTTTTTTTTTTTAATGAAATGCATGCGAAATGTTGTGGCCGTTGCTTGCCGGGCGTTAGCTTTATCAACTTATAGGAATTGTTGTTATCGCTTGATTACTTTCTGTCAAAGCGAAGTGTGTGAAATTTTTTGTTGAACATCGGCCCCTTTTTTTCTGAAAGTGTATGCTGTTGGCCCTGCGGCCTTTACAGCTTCATCGAAATAGACTCGTAAGCGAGGACTCACGAGCTATTGAGTGAATAGCCGCACCGACTGCAGTCCCGAGGCACCCCAGCCACTAATTTTGGAGTGATACTTCTCTGGCTGTGGAGGGGGGGCTCCTTCTTGTTCGAGGGCCCCTCAGAAGGAGGTACGAACCTCTGCTTGGACCACTATCGCAATGTGGGGAAATGGGTCGAAAACTAAAACAGTCCTGTGTCAGGGGTCTTAAACCTCGTTTACGGGGTGTGTCTATGACCTCGCGCTCGACGGCGAACGCGGTGTGCCCTAGTGTTCTGTACTAATATTATATCTGAATGTGTGAGATGTGGACAATAGGATTCCCTCACCTGTGGATGGGGGAACGGGATCAATCTATTCATGGAGGTAATCTCGTCTTTGGGATCAAGAAAATCTTTGATGGGGAGTCTAGGGAGTACGATCCCGCCTGCACCAACAACGGATTTTTATATTATTTGTATATATTTGATCCACGCTTAGAAAAAGGGGGACAGGGGGGGCAACCACCACACAACCACAGTTTTTATGATTAAGCTATTGCATAGCTTCTATCACGGGCCTTGAGCGCGGGGACCGAATCCAGAAATTCCGTAACGAAAAAAAACCTCACGCTCCCCCACTCCGACGGGCACGGAGGTGTGGCATTTAATGCCGTGCATCGTCTAACGTCGTTTCAGTTCGGCAGACTTCGGCACTCGGCAGACTTCGGCACGGTGTTTGTGTGCGTGCGACTAGACGTATGCGTGTACACTAGCTGCTAACTCAATGATAAAAATTCCTTGAATAACCTACATGTATTGTAAGATATTAAAAATATTTTAACAATATTAACTTCTCATTTATTCAATAAGAGAAAAAAAATTGTTTTCTTATCGGTCACCACGCTCAAAAAGTGTAACTTGATTTAATATCAAAGACTTAACTGCATAAATAAAATAAATAAATAATTATAATTGCATAAGTTGATAAAAAATGCTATGCAATAGCTTTACCGCGGCAGTCACCGAGTGCCACACGTATTTTTTTAAAATTTTATCAGGTAGATGCTGCTATTTCATTTACTTCCGTCGCTTCGTAGGACATCCACAAAATCATATGGGGTAGTGTAGTCTGCTTCACGCCGCCAATACACGCCGTTAACTTCACAATACTTACTTTATTAACTTTAATAATTTAGGCCGTACTCATAGACCCAGGCTTCTTCTCATTTCTGGGAGGATAACAGGGAAAGGAAGTATCTACTGTGCCGCAAGGTTTCCTCACCATGTTTTCCTTCACCGCCGATCACGTGGTAAATCAACAATTAACATTTAAATTATTGCTGGCGCAGATCGAACCTGGGCTACTTGCGTACTGTGATATGTACAGCAAGCCCTTAACCACTAAACTACCACGGTTATTATATTACAGCTCTACACTAACTTTAACAAAAATATTTCGGAATAACAATAACAATATAAATCAAAGTGTATTAGTTCAAACTAAGTCGCGCTAAAAGTATGTCACCTATTGCTGAATGTACAGCGTTGTGGTCGCTGGTGTAGACATTAACATACAATCAGCTGAGCGGCTGCATCGCGCTGCAATAGCCTTACGATTTACGAGTGTGTAAACTCGCCCTGTGCTGAGAGATGAAGAGGAATTCGCGAAATGCTAGCCGGTGGGTTCGTTACTCAGTGAGCGCAAAGCTTTTTTCTTTTTAAAAAGCGTTACTACATTTTCAAAGCCTAAAATTTGGCATAACTTCACGTTCCAAGGTCACAATAGTCGGATACTACGGTTTTGAGAAGGGTGTATGTGTTGGTGTACGCACGTATGTACGAGTATATCGTTCGTGGGTAATTTTCGCCTCGAATGTCTCGCGAACCACTAACGAATTTAACTTCGGACTGGCTTCACTTGATACACAATTACCTAATTTTTGTGTTGAACGTTACCCTTAGGATTTTCTCCTACATCGTGTAGTCGTTTTCCATACTTACACACGGACAAACATCCAAAATTATATTTAATCATAATCTTTATTGCAATCAAATGGTAACAATAGATGTAAAGTTTTATTAAAATTGTCCGCATTTGAACTCAGTTTGGGTTTAGCGATTATAAAAATATTAAATTATCTTATTAAATATTATTTTTAAACTACAATATTCGATTTTATTAATAAGTTACATGATTAGATTATATTATTTGAAAATTCTGTAAATTTAATTCAATTAATAATCAAAAATTAAATTAAATAAAAAAAATAATTAAAAAAATTAAATTAGATAGGCAGGCCGAAGTTCTCCATACAAATTATATTTGTATCAAAATATTCATTTGAATCGTAGAAACATTTTACAATTAAATATAACTTTAGTTTGGATAAAAATAATGTAGTTAATAATTAATATATTATTATTTATTTTTACTACAGATTTTATTTATATTGCAGAGACACTATGCTTCAGAGACGTCTTTTACTAGTTTGTATTTATTTTTTGAATTTGTTATTTTATTTTATTTACACTACTTTATTTATAATGAGGCAGAATACTTGACAACCAAAATCTAAATTCCTGGTATCTATGACACACATCAATAGATGTATCACGTATTGCGTTCAAAAAGTATTAACCATATCAATACAACCGCTAACTGGTAACCGTGTGGTGGCTGTGGAAGAATATCCACTACCCCATATCGTCCTGAGTGTGTCATAGGCATCTTCCTGATAACAACTCAAAATTATAAAAATACTGCGGTTTCCAACCCGCTTACTAAGCGTGGCAACTATGGCAGAACCACCCCATGAGGCAATCTATAATGTCTTTAATGGCTGGATCAATCGATAGAACAACTATTAACTATTAATATCATCATCATCATCATTACAGGCCTTCACAAGTACACTACTGAACATAGGCCTCCCACAAGGAATGCCACAAAGCACGGTCCTGGGCTACCTGCATCAATCTACTTCCTCCATGTCTTACCAGGTCGTCACTTCATCTAGTGGGGGATCGCTCTACACTACGCCTACTGATACCTGGCTATTAATAACTTAATATAAAATAAATTAACTACTTACTTGATATCAATAAAAGATCAATAAATGCTACAAAATCGTAAGGTAATCTAATCAACCTTTGATTTGGTACAAGGAACATATTCGCAATCTAATAAATTATCGAAACATCGACAATCTCACATTTTCACTTTACAATGAAACCGTAAAGCATGGCTAAAGCCGCGCCTATTGTAGAACGAACCACGCGTGAAAGGTTGGGCTCATCCCGTGACCTGCGCGGAAAGTGCACCTTAAACCATTTAGAAGCTTCGGTAGTTATTATGCACTCCATTCTAAACCTAAATCCGTTTAGGCAAAGGTGAATTTCATATGCTATAAATTAAATATTTATGAAGGTCCCTATCGAGAGTGCGAACTGCGAATGCAATTTGACTTTTGTTGCCAACGTAATAGAGGTGAGATATTAAGGAAGATGCACTGGAAACTAGAAAGTCTGACTCGTATAACCCTAACCTGTTTGAATAAGTAGTAATTTTTGATACGAATTAAGAGGGAACTGATTACGATACCGCGGTACTTGTCATTTGCACGAATAGTAAGCCCACGATTTATGTAAAACTGTGATAAAATGTAAAATTGCATAACCAATTTGAATCACAACGATATGCACTGATTATCATCATAAAATTTTTAATAAAATACAAAAACCGACTTTAAAAACTAAATATAATTTCTACCTGGTAAATTTTAAAGTCCGTCCTAAGATTTATTAAAAGTTTAATAGTTTATATAGTTACAATAAAAAAACTTCATCCCCTATTTTTTCAAACCTGGAATGGAATTGTTTCTTCAGATTTACACGAGAGTCCTGTAGTTCATATTATTTAATAAAAAAAGACTCATTTGGTTCTATTCAGCTGTGTCAAAGAACATACATAAAAGAAACTACCTTTTTCGAGTCGTTTAACAAGCATCAAGGTTAAAACACCTATATTATGGTTGTAGTACGAATGGTACGACTCGACCGGGAAAAGACCACGAAAAAACCAAACATCGTAAAATAGCAGCTTAATACCTTTGTGTTTCGTATGGTGAGTGTAGAGATCCGGAGATCCTTTTCTACTGGAAACGAGGCATTCCATCTTAGTACTCATGGGTGACATTGCATCTGCGTTTTGATTCTTTTATCTATGGGCCACAGCATCCACTTACCATCAGGTGGACGTTGTTACGGAAAAGAGAAAATTTTTATACCCTGTGGCACTTTCACAACTAAGGCGAATCCAATAACACTCCATATTTTAAAATCCAAAAGTTGTAGGATACAGAGCATGCCAAATCAAAATCAAAGCCAATAGACATACATAAATATATACAGACACTCGAAAAACATCCTCCTAAAAATATTCATTTATAAAAGCATGGACGAAAAAACAAGATTACTTGTAACGTAAATTTTATAAATTGATAACTGGGAGCAGTATCAGCAGGAAATAAATGTTTCTGTTGACGTCTTCTTGAAAAAATCTTCATCCAACATTGGATTCATAAAGCTGAAGATCATCTCGAATTCAATTGCATTGTGAAATTAACTGACGCCAGTGGTTTCTCCAGAATGATATAACTTAGTGACCTTCAAGAAAAGGAACGATACCGTCCTATAAATTCGGCAATTTCTCCTTTGCAGTAGTTGATCACTTACCATCAGGTGCCATCACTTCTAAACCAAAAAATCGATTTTTTTTGATTTCGATTCGATTTTTTTTTTGCAAAATGTATAAACAAAAAGCAAAATTTCATTTTTCCCCTTTGGACTTCTATGCTTATTCTCAAAAACTGAATAGAAAGGTACCGTTATTTCCAACCATATCTTAACACATCATCAGCGATCCAACGTACCGCGAACGAAGTGGAAAGGTCGTATTAGCACAGTTTCAGTATTCATCCTTGAGGACAGTGGACGGTGAAGCGACCGTCCGCTTACCACACTTCCGTACCCAGCCACCATGACCACAGCACTCGTCTAATATAGCTTGTTTGCATTTTCATCACACATATAATAGCAAGTATATTTGTTGATATGATAATTTTTTACCGGAATTTTGTAGATTATCGGCTATGATTTACATTCAAATGTTTGTTAAATATTAATATTGAATAATATATCACTGTTACTTGAAACTTGCAAGTAACAGTGATATATTAAGGTTCTAATAAATAAGGTTCAGCCATATTTATTCTAAGCTGCCTTCAAATTATTTCACCCATATCAAAACTACAGGAATTTTTTATCAATATTTATTCCTAAAAGATGGTTACATGTTTAATTTACTGACTCTACATCTTTTTCATTATAAAAATAAATCTTTAACAAAATTATTATATAGCCCACTCTTAAACATGTTATACATATAATATACTACTTTAAAGCCTTAGCGAAAAATATTTCTAATTTCGAACATACTGTATATAGTTACAATAAGGACCGTGTAATCTAACTTTGCATCACCTCATCCCGGACGGGCTTCCACTGAATCGCCGCGTCGGTAATAAACCACTCATTGATAAGTAATACTTACGAGTATGTACCCATGATACCTAATGACACTTTCATTTGCTTGTTCCTTTAATATGTACTAAAGTACTAATAAATTTCTTAAATTGCAATACAGTGATATCTAGAATTGAGCACAATATCTTCATCATCATCGTTATTACAGCCCTTCACAAGTCCCCTGTTGAACGTAGTCCTTCTCCAAGGGATGTTACAGTTCACGGTTCACCTGCCTCCATCGATTTCTTGCATGTCTGACCAGGTCGTCACTCCATCTAGTGGGGGGTCACCCTACCCTTTGCCTACCGGTACGAGGCTGCCACTCGAGAACGTTTCTTCTCCATCGGTTGTCAATTCTTCGAGCTATATGGCCGACCGATTCGACTTTAGCTAACCAATCCGTTGGGCTATGTCGGTCATTCTGATTCTAATGCGGATATCCTCGTTTCTAAGTTTATCACGCAGAGAAACTCGGAGCATAGCCCTCTCCATAGCTCGCTCCATAGCTCGCTGAGCAACCTTAAGCTTCCTCATTCAGCCAGCAGTGGAGGATCAAGTCTCAGATCCATAAGTCATCACTGACAACATGCACTGGTTTTATAATCTCGTTCTCAAGTTTTGAGGTATACCTGACGAGAATATGTGTCGTAATTTCCCGAACGCCACCAACTCGAATTGAATCTGTCGATTGACTTCTCGGTCGCAGTTGGACTTACCAATTCGGGCTTTTTGTCCCAGGTAAACTAGAGACTAATAAGTTTTACTTAGGTCTTGTAGTATCATAGCTCTAGTATTTTAAATAGTTTGCCAGAATCTATATTTTCATCGGATTACAATCTAGGTCCTCATAACAAACTCGAAAAGGTTTTTGTTAAGCTAAATCTGTGCGCTTTGAAATTATGGGCTACATCACTTAATATCATCATACGTTAGGAATAGTAGTAAAAAAATGTAGTTTGGTATTAACCAACAAAGGATTAATTCTAACGTCATACCTACAATCTATACAAAAAACTTAGTAATATGTAGATACTGCTTCTCATTTTAGTTGTTATTACACCCACAGGTCCGTTTATAGTGAATATTTTACACCGCCTTCACGGTCATGAAGTATCACAGTTATTCACTTACTTTCAGAGGTCTATTCAGAGGTCTAATTCAAAGTTTTGTAATGTAGTAAAAACCAATTACAATGCAATAATTACATTACTATGAGCTAGTATTCCTACTAGAATCATTGCATGTTCTATTAATACGTGTTTTTAAAGTTTTTTTAACATACTTAAAAATAATTACACAGAGAAGACGTTTATTATTTTCAATATTATTTTCAATAAGTTATGACGTCATGAACAGATCGTACATTTTTATTTATTTAACTGGTTTCACGGCTCTGGGTTCTAGCCCTTCTGAGCCTTTCATTTCTTTCAGTCTTCGTTTTTATATATTTTTTGTTCACAATATGCTGATGCGTCACATTTCGAAGTTTATGGGAAATTTTTACGACAGCTCAACCCGGCGGACAGTTGATGACGACAGTCACTCAAGTTCAGAAGGCGCCCAAGCGATCAGAATAACTAGAGGTTTATATCAACATCAAAGCACTTGTTTCGTCGTTTTCTCTAATAGTTCACACGCGTAGACAATTCACAAAATCGCATCACATTTACGAATCAAAATCCACTTCAAACCATTATTCAAGCGACAAAACAGGAGCGGCAATCCGTTGAAGTCAAGTTCCCGCCAAAACTCCACAGATCGTACAACTTTAGAAAACATTTCATTTTGACAACTTGCAAAAAATATTACAATTGACATGTGACAGTGACTTCGCAACGAACCTATTTTCATATGCACGCATATTGGTCGATATCAGATGGATATTATGGTCGTAAGTGGAAACTGATGAGCTGTAATTAACCGCAGAAGGTCGGCCGAACGCAATACAATCTAATACAAGGTCGCGTATGTGAACGTTGACGTTTTTACTGGCAAAGGCCAAGTTGTTTTGATGACCCGTTTAGCAAAGCTTTAGTAACTAACATTCAGATATACGTAAATAACGGATGTTGACACGCTGTATGTAGATCAACCTACGATTGAGTATTACAGATATCTAAAAATACTTCTTTACTTAATTATATAAATTTAATTTAATATTTTAATTGGTGCCGGTGGAATAGAACCTGCGTCTTTCGTTCTGTGAAATTTATGACGACCGCTTAGTTACTAACTAAACGTAACATTGTTGCCCTTACACCATTTTAAATTAACATAAAATATAAAATATTTCATTTCTATGCCTATAAATAAATAAAAGCATTAAATTGCTATGGATCGTCATTACTCGAGGCATGCGTTTGCACAGCCTTTGACGTATGAATGCTCGCCCTCCACTCATACATATTGATCCATCGGCACCAAGCCCACTATGAAACATGGTGCCGGCACTGTCTGATCTGGATTGAGGACCTAATTTAATGCTTTTCAATGGCGGAAAATGTTGACAGGTTACAGATTGTTTTTTCTGTTATTATTTTTTTCTTTATTACGAAGCAATGGCTGTGCAGTACGACACAGTGTGATGTGTGAAATATACTCTGTAGGTACAGACCAAACTCATATGAAATGAAAAAAAACGATAAACACAAAAAAACAACACTAAAACAATGTCTTCGGGAAAAATAATTCATGAGTCATATGTAAAAAATAATTTTAATTGCTTACGACTGAACTCACTAATTATTAATTTAATTGTTATCATAATAATTATAGGTTTTCCATCTTCCAAAAGAATTTTGAATAATGACTTATTATAGTTGTAAACTATAGTTACTTTTAAGATGTTATAAATTACTTATCTGATCCTCGTAGTAATAATTTAACGCGGATGGTAGCGAATTAATGTTTAGTATAATGTATTATCTAGAAGTAACGTCTGATTCAAATAGTTACTTTATTAAAACGAACAAATTCGCGAATTTAATCAACTGCGTGACGGTCCATGAGTTAGGAGCGATTTAAATAATTGAAGTATACATGAGGCGACGCTGCGGTCTTGTTACGCAAGCGAGGCGTGTCGGAGTCGGCCAATCATTTGTAAGTTAGCCACGCGTGCGCGCTGCGTATTGTAACCGTGCCTACAACTGGAGCTTAAGAACCATTTCAAAATGATTAGTTCATCTGAACTCTCATACTATAGAAAATTTTATTGTAACTAATTAGTTTAGTTTTTTTTATAGAATAAGGGTGACAAAATAGTCCACCTGGTGGTAAGTGGATGCTGTGGATCATACTCGTAGACATCTACATTTATCCTTGAATTTTTTTCGACGACTCCGTGGCGCAGTGGCTTAGTAATTAGTGGCTGTGCTGGGAGTCGCGGGTTCGAATCCCGCACGGAACAAGTATTTGTATGGCCTACAAATAATTGTTCCGGGTCTGGATGTTTGGTGCAATTTATGTTTGTAAACTGCCCCCACGATACAGGAGAAAATCCTAGAGTAGGGGTAACGTTTTTTAAAAAAAAATAAAAAAATTAGAATCAAAATGTATATACGTTTTCACCCCTGAGGACTACTTTGAAATGCCTAAATGGTATTTCAGGAATACAGCATCATTAAGCTGCTACTTTACTCTTGTGAACTGTTTTTAGATCACAAATATATCATACGCAAGGGAAATAAGACTAGTTTACCTACATTTTATTATTTTATATTATATATTATAATCTGTTCCATCTTAATCTGTATAAGTAAACATTTTTTTTTCATATTTAATTTTTGTTGAAACTCTCTATATCAGCTACGTGGCGTTAAAGTAACAATAATAAAAATTTTATAAGCTATTCCATAACTCGATTTTTTAAATGTTTACAGCAATCACGATGCGATAAACAAAATAAAAATGAATAGCATACTAAAATTAGTAATTCCTCATGTCAGAGGGCAATGATATTTTAAGTCTCGCTAAAAAAGGAAGTAATAAATAAAGATACGTTTATATTATAAACATAATTATTTTATATACTCGAAATTCATCGATGCTTTTAGCCTTAAGTTTGTCTCTATTTCATACAGTACCTCTGTGTCACGAGGCAAGGGGACTGAAGCGTGCGACGTCCCAATGGTAACTAACCACAGTTATCTTCAGTTAAAATTTGCTATAGTAAACTATAAATTTCACATTATTCGAATATTTAAAGCTATTCACAAATTATTATTATCCACACATTTCGTAATTAATCAAAAATTTGAAAACTTTTTACTTTTTTCTAGCACTAGATGATGTAGGCGATGTTGAAACAAAAAAACAAATGAAGCCATCGAACTATATTACTTACGTAGTAGTAATACCTAAATGAATGAAGCCAAGCTTTCAAAGTTAAAGTCTTTAACTTATCTCTTACGAACATCTCTTATTCTAAAAACTGCTTTCATACAAAAGCATCACACCAGACACTCGCAAGTAGATTGACAGAGTTCAAAGAGCAGCAGGCTACTAAATTTATACATAGTGAAAAAAAAGTCAATAAATTTTTATACGTAGTAGAGACATACAACCTTATGGTTTTACAAGTAATGGATAGGCTCAATCTGGGAAGGACCACGCTCTCACAGAACACCAGCGTAAAATAACAGCTCAAAGCTGCTGTGTTTCGTATGGTGAGTGTAGATAATCGAAACCCCATTTTACTGGAAACAATACATTCCATCTTATTCCTCAAGGTTAGCAACGCTTTTTCATTTTGATTCTTAATCGGGGATAGATGTAGATGTCTGTGGGCCATAGTATACACTTACTGGTAGACTTTGTGCTCGTTTGACACCCTTTTACTATAAAAAATGAGTTTAAGTGGAAAATTGTTAATAAATAAAAATGTGTACATAATAAGTCAAATTTCAAATAAAGTGAAAACGTTTAAAATTATGCATTAAAATTCTTTATAGGTACCATGTTTTATCATATTGTTACATTGTCATCTGATTCTGAGGTATCTACAAAATTTAATGTGTCTAGCTCATCGAGAAGTTAGTTTAAAATCCATTACTAATTTCGACCCGAACAGACATATACTAAAGCAAGTAAATAAAAACATGGTAGGTTTTTTAGAATAAGGTTGACAAACGAGCACACAGTCTACCTGGTAGTAATTATAAACATCTACATTTTTATCCTCGATTAAGAATCAAAACGCAGATGCGTTGTCACTCACCCCTGAGCACTAAGATGGAATGCCTCGTTCCCAGTAAAAAAGTGTCTCCAGATCTCTACACTCACCATACGAAACACAGCAGTATTAAGCTGCTATTTTATGCTGGCATTCTGTGAGAGGGTGGTCCTTCCCCGGTCGAGCCGACCCATTCGTGCTGCAACCATAATGTAGCTGCAGCGTGGCTCTGGCTCTACCACATGGTTACCTTCATGTAATGAAAACCTTCAGCAGTAATTTTTTAATTACTGTAATGAATGTATGGTTGTATTTCCTATTAAGGGAAAGGCCAATATCTAGTAGACTTCTTTAAGAGCCGATGAGTACCCTTGGCCGATTAATTCGGACCCAAGAGATGGAGTATGGTGGTGAGTTTTTATGTGCAACCTACAAGTTCCTTATAATAACACCTTTTTATCTTGAAACGCATAGATACAAAAACATTTAAAAGCTTTAGTGTAAGGGTTTTTAGAGTTAATTACATAACCGTAGCTCTTTACGACGGTCATTAAGTTTAAACTTTGCACTCGCACAACACAGCGACTCACAATGCGTTCGCAAGTTGTGCAAAATTTCTCTTCTCCGAATAGATCAGTTTTATGAGGGCTTTTGTTTTGGCGCGGACGCCGCCATCTTCAAACGCTGTTTCATGTGCCGACCGAGTTTTTTTCTTACTGTTCTTAATACCTCCATACTTTGTCGTTTTCAATTGTATTAGTATAGTAAGTAACGTTAGATTTATGATAACTTTTATCGGATGTTTTTACTATATCGTACCGTTACAGCTTATTAAAGTCCACTGCTGAACCTAGGCCTCCCCCATAGCCTCATAGGGGGTGGTATATTTACTTGACTTCTGTCGCTTTACAATAAAAATGGATAATTAAGCATTATTATTTTACGCTGGTATTTTATGAGACCGTGGTTCTTCAACGGTCGAGCCGATCAATTCGTGCCACAACCACAATAAAGCTGCAGCTTGGCTCTTCCTCTAAAAATAATAAACAATGATGATAAAGACAAAATAATCAGTTTTATTTTAATTAGATCAATTACTTCGTCTTATGTTTTTACGATCACTGTGTTTAGATTTTTCTAAACAACTATCCGATAGATAAATATAACCAAAGTTCTTCCCATCTTAGCTTTTCTTATTTTATTTATTTATTTATTTCCCACTATACAATTATCTTTACAGGTTTATCACCTAATGCGATAATGTAGACAACTATTTTTACCAACTCCAACTACACCGTTACAAGCTAATAATTTTCGATTATAAATATTAACTTATTGCTATTTCAAACACCGTATTTGGACCGCAAGAGAAAAAAATTCATTCATGAGGCAAACATGACCTGCGAATGTGATATATTTAAAAAACATAAATTGGCCAATGAGATAATTCTACCTGATAACGATTTGTTTCGGTAAACGTTTGATCTTATTGTTCGTTATAGAAACATAAAGAACAACGATTTTTTAGTGAATACACTATGCAACAATTGTTACTTTTTTATTTAAAATTTTGCAAAGCAATTTTAAACACCTTACAGTATTAGTAGATAATAATTCTTAGTTTTATCTTTTTCAACTTTTTTAAGCGTTAAGTACCTTTCTTGTATCTTGGTAAGATGGAAATTGTACCTAAATTTATCAAAGAAAAGCATAGCAACAAGACCCGGAACGTTTTATTTTAATAGAATAACAGTCACAAACGAGCACAAAGTCCACATTATGGTAAGTGGATACTGTGGTAAATAGCCACCTACATCGGTCTTCGTTGTCACCCCTGAGGATTAAGATGGAATGCCTTGTTTCCAGTAAAAAGGGCCTCTGGACTGTAGGCCATACAAATATTTGTTTCACTACGTCACGGGGCCCTTATTCCTAAATATGTACTTAGTATGTAATATCTTTGATCAGATACATCTATACATCAACTTCTTACCTGATTGCTATTAACTTGCCTATGCTTGATTAATTTTGATAAAAAAAAGTTATGAATATGCACTTTAGGTGATAAAAATTACGATTATAGTAATTTTAATCTATTCCGAATAACCTTTTTAAGACACGCAATAGTTCAAAGCGCTATGATTATCTCGTTAACAGTTATCTCGTTGTTACACTAGAAAAATTCTAAATTTAAAATGCTTCTACGATGATATTATGATAATAATAATAAGGGGTTACTAAATTGTGAATGCCTTGTATACATACACAACATTTATGTTTATGCTTAAGTTTATGCTAATTGACACAAAATGATCTGAAGTACACTAAAACTGTGTGTATACTGTAACAAAAACTTTTTTTCTCAACCAACAAGCACACCACTCACCTGGTGGTAATTTGAAGCTGGCTGCTTGACTTTACGGTGTTTATACACCTTCGAATAAATTACGAAAAAATTATGGAGTGCGTATTGACGAACTTTACACATCCTCAAAGTATTTTATTCTTCTTTTTATGTATAACGAGCACACAGTCGACCTGATTTCTTCTTCTCTTTCTTCGTGTAGTACTTCGTGTACGCTGGTGTACACCAAGCCTTAGTATCATGAATATTTCAAATCGACATTAAGTCGTCAGCGGGACGTGAGGCGGTTCCTTACATCGCCGCACAATGGCTCCCGTGTCTAACAACCGATACGTATTGGAATACAATGTATCGATGCCTACGCGTTACGAGAATCGAGAGCGCTTTACTGTCGCAAATTAGTTTTTTTTTTTTAATTATGAATATTTAAAATTATGACAATGATTGATAGTCCTAAGGTTTACTAGTCCTAAGTTCCAACATTGTAAATCCCGTTGCTGGCAAACATGTACTTGAATTATTGGACGTGGATGTTCGTTACACTAATATCTTACATCTTGAACATTCACTTTATGGACGTCACTTTCTAGAAGTAAAAGTTGAGGTACTGCTAAAATATATTGTTTTGTAATAACAGTAATACCCTTCAGACCTGGTCATGGCGGCTGTGACTGGCCATCCGTGCTGTGATTGCTGAATTATTGCGCACCAAAAATAGTATTGCATTTAGATAATATTAATATTATCAATCTTAATAAAAATTGTCAGAGATTTAGTTTTATCGTGTTACATTTGACTGCAGGCAGATGAGGCCACGGAATGTCCTATAATCTCTAAATATTACTTTCATATCATACAGCTGCTTCAGACAAAAAAGGAAAAACCCAACTATGAAGTAAAATGAGAACAAAACTTGAAATTTCTTAGAGGAAACACGTTTTTTACTATTCTAATCTATTATGAAAAAATTAAAAAAAAAACTACAGAGGAATAAAATCAAAGAAATATTTTGAAATTCAAAATTGAAGCTAATTTAAACGATCTAGTAAAAAATTTCATTAATACTGAATCCATATTAATATCATGTTTGATAAATTTAATTACTGAAAATATAATTAAGAGTTACTGTAATTCCGCTATAAAATATTCTGAAGTAATAAAATTTTATAGTCTTAGTCTCATAATATCCACTGCATTACGTTGGACGAAATCCCTAAGCAAAGCTAATGCTCTGTAAAAGCTTGTCTGAAGCGAGTGACACAGGCCAACATTTGTCATGAGAAGTGGGCGATATGAGTCAGCAAATTATTTCTACTCTCTTTTTATTAAGGGTCGATTTCATCGTAACGACTTCAACCCGTAATCACGGAAATAAAATCAAAGAATACTTTTTTTAATAGAATAGGGTGACAAACGAGCATACAGTACACCTGATGGTAAGTTGATGCTGTTGCCAAAATACATCTACATTTATCCTCGATTAAGAATCAAAAATGCAAAGACGTTGTCACCAATGATGAATAAGATGAAATACCTCGTTTGAAATAAAAAGGGTCTCCGGTTTTCTACACTCACCATACGAAACACAGCAGCATTAAGCTGCTATTTTACGATGATATTCTGTGAGAGCGTGGTTCTTCCCCGGTCGAGCCGACTCATTCACGCTACAACCATAATTACCTACCCATTTTCGACCAATTTCAATATTGCCATACCTATCTAAAGTTCTGGAAGCCTGTGTTCACAAGCAAATCTCTATGTTCATAACCAAATACAATCTGCTGAATAAATATCACTCAGGCTTTCGTGCAGCTCACAGTACTACCACTGCATTGATAAAAGTCACAGATGATATTAGAATGGGAATGGATGAGCAAAAGTTTACGGTGGTAGTGCTTGTTGACTTTTCAAATGTTTTAACACAGTCGACCACGATATCCTTATAGCCTTCCTAACTAATCTTAGATTCTCAATCCCAGCTTTGGAATGGTTTTCATCCTATCTTCGCGGCCGCTAGCAATCAGTACGATTAGGGCAAGAGTTCTCAAGATGGGCTGACATTGAAACAGGCGTGCCGCAAGGCGGGATAGTTTCTTCTATAATGTTTTCTTTATTCATAAATTCTATCACTTCAGTTCTCAACTGTTCGTACCATCTGTATGCAGATGATCTTCAGCTCTATGTACAATCTAGTGTTAACGACCTTAACGATAATATTCATAAACTCAACCAGAACCTCGATGCCATAAGAGATTGGTCGTACAGACATGGTGTTTTGGTTAACCCAACCAAATGCAAAGCTATGGTTATAGGTAGTAGCAGATTGTTGGCTAAGATTAATAACGATAATCTTGCTCCCGTCTTTTATAATGGAACGTTGTTTCCATTTTGTAAGTCTGTCAAAAATCTTGGCTTACATATAAACCATACCTTAAGCTGGGGAGTTCAAGTTGCCGAAACAAGCCGTAAAGTAACTGCCACCTTACGTTCTCAAAAACTTTTCGCCTTTTAAAACTAAACTTCTGCTAATCCAGACTTTGATATTACCCATTATTGATTATGCGGATGTGTGTTACCCAGATCTATCTCAATATCTTCTCGATAAGTTGGAGCGCCTTCTCAACAATTGCATTAGATTCATTTTCGGCTTACGTAAGTATGACCATATTTCCCAGTACCGATCTAAGCTTAAATGGCTCTCTATTCGTCAAAGGCGTAGCTGCCGAACTTTGCAAATACTATTCAATTTTAAATGACCCCAATTCTCCCTCTTATCTTAAGGATAACTTTCAATATTTGTATTCTACTAACAATAGAGTTCCCCGTTCCCAAAATTGTCTTAAAATTCGTATTCCACCACATAGGAGTGGTTTCTTTAATTCCTCTTTTACTATACAGTCTATACTGCTCTGGAATGCCTTGTCTGTTTATATCAAGAAAACTAATAAAAAGAATTATTTTAAAAGACTAGTTCGAGAGTTCTGTCGTAAGAATAATACCACCTGACTATCCGACTATTGTTTTTTTTTCTCTTTCACTTTATAAGTAATATTTTGTATAATGTATTTTAATATGTATTGTGTTATTTTATATATTTATTACTTATCCTATATTATATATTAAGTAAGTATGTATATTTTACTAACTATATATCTATTCTATTGATTTGCATTTTATTTTGTTTTATATTCTTATTATTTATTTATGAAGTGATTGGTTACACCTGCCACAGTTTCTCAAATCATCCAGGGTTGACTGGCAGAGAATGCCATAAGGCATTAAGTCCGCCCTTTATATCCCTTAGTATATATGGTGTATAATAAAGATTAAATAAATAAAAATAAAATAAATAATATAGATTACCACGTATAAAATACTAAAATATATTACCTAATAATTACAAATACTTACATATCCAAATTAATTAAAATCGTAGATTTGAATCCGCCATTTGACCACTGTCATGAACTTTTGTCTAATAGAATCATTTTTAAATTTAGTTAGAATTTTTGCAGGAATAATACTTGTTTAAATGTAAATCCGTGGTATCTCAGTGGCTAAGTGCTTACTGTAAAATTACATAGTATGCGAATAACGCGGGTTCGATCTCTGCCGGCACCAATGAAATTGTTAGTTGCAATTTTAGTTGCTGATCTACCACGTGCTCGACGGTGAAAGAAAACATCGTGAAAAAAGTTGTATGTCAGAGAAATAAAACAAATATTTTAAGACATGTGAAGTTCACTAACACGCATTGGAGCGGGGCAGCCGATATTATTTCCTTGCGCTTAAACCCTCTCAGAAATGAGGGGAAGCCTTTCCCAAGCAATGGGACGTATATATACTCTAACTATAACTTTTATAACCTTTTTAAATGTATAGCTATCTATAACTCTAAATTGGTTTTACGAATATTAATTTCATTATTATTTATTAATCCCAAGAGACCACTGTCATACGAACGGGGTCTCCTTCCATCGTTTCTAAATATTCCACAAGGTTCTAAAACCGAGGGAACATTTATAGAGACAAGAACTCTTTGGATGACATCGTTCAATGGAACGTGCAGTGATGTGTGAGGGGTGGACACGAAAGTCTGTGGAGACCATACTCATACTATTACTCGTAATTTAATTCAGAAACGACTATAAAGAACGTTGACAAATTGCAGTTTCAAATGCGGTAGGTCTTTTAGCGAATTTTTCCACTAATCAATAGTGAATTCACTGCTGAGTTCTGGCTTAGGATGAGAGTGTCTGAATTTAAACGCATCCACAAAAAGTTGAACTGTTAACTAGTTTGTCATTTCGATACTATAATTAGACGGTTTAATTTAATGATTCATAGTCAAAGTCATCAAAGTCAACTACTGAACTTAAGGCTCTCCCATTGGATGTAGATACGGGGGAAGTTTAAATTGGCAGACGGGTTGAGGACCGCAGTTTTTTTACTTTCTGTTTTAGCATAAAAATACTGCAGGCCATCTCCTAGTTAGTGTCCCTCTGTCACCTTTCACGACATCCACGCGATGTTGTGTGGATAATCTCACGCCTCCACTACACTACGTTCGGTATGTTAAATAAAATGTGAAAAACATTCTCTAATAGAAATTTTCAAAGGCAGCGACCTTCAGATATAAATTTTATCGGAGTCAATTTAAAGCATTTAATCTCCATTTGCTTATAAATCTTCAGAATACATCCGGCATTTCACAACTGAACGAATAACAGATTAAATCGATTGTATCGACCAACGGAGATACAAAAGCTATGTGATCAAAAATGCTACCCACCAGTCTAAGCATCACTTATTTCAGTATATACAACCTTATTAACGGAAAAAAGAACCAATTATGCACATTAAAATATCAAGAAATCTTCTTAGAAATCCGTTCAAACATAACAAATGCAAGCAAACATCTATTAAAATTCCAAAGGCCCCATATAGCGCGGTTATCGGAACTTGCATAGCGACAGGTTCTACGCGTCTTCATTAAGCGTTACTTTCTATTACCAATTTCCAGCGAGACAGCAATCTCAACGCGAAAATATAAGAGGTACCTAAAGATTGATAGCTTCGATTTAATCAAGACTATTGAGATGTCTTTTTTATAGTCACAAAAGATCCGCGTTCGCGTTAATGAAACTCGACTTTAAACGCGCATTGTGGCGTCGTTTAGTACAAACAATAGACGTATTATGGAGAAAAAAAGTTAGGTGATAGCACTTCGTATCACAGTACCATTATAATAGGATATTGACCAATCATCAAGAATTTGATTTGTGTGTCAGAGGTCGGACCGACACTCCGTGCACTATAATCGATAGAAAGCTCTAATCTAGTCTATTATTTGAATAATATAATAGAAATTGCGTTTTGCTTGTCTCATTGTCGAATCCAGAACCGGCCGGCTCAGCCGTCTGTATACCGGCTTACTGCTTTAGTTCAAGAGTACGAACCCGTACAAAATTACCAGGGTAAAAAAGGACTCTTATGTATCTTTCAGTCGTATAAATTTTTCTTTTTTTTCTTACGTTTAAATGCTAAGCAAAGCAAGTCAGTGCTCATGACACTTTTAATAATGCTGAAAATCTTCACAACCGGCACCGTGTGTGGTCGAAAACAAAAGAACGTGGATATAAAACCAGTTCCTGTGGTGACCTGAAACAAGAGAGATAATGACGCGTTTAGTCTTGTTGAGAAGAGACGTCGGTCGAGACCCGTCTGTAACCAGCATGGGACCGCCAAACAAACGCAAGTACGTACTGCATATTGTGGAGCTCAACATACAGCTCTACATCTCCTGTTTGAACAAAAGTACGTCGGGAGAAGACGTCTTGCATTTTGTGGAACAACAAAGCCGATACCGCATAGAGGATCTTTTTACATTTGCAGCGTCTGAAGTCTAATAGGTCCACGAACTTCAAATCCTACGTAGTCCATGGTCCTGCGAAATACAAAGAGACATTCCTCGCTCCCGATTTCAGGCCCTCTGGGGTAGTGTTTCGGCGATACAGGGACGCGCCAAGGAAGAAAGTTCCCTAAATAGTGGTATATTTATATTTTAAATATATTTTTAGGTTAAGGTATATATTGCTATGAACCCAATGTTCTCAATGTTTAAGTCCTTGATGCCTGAAATAAAGTTATTGTATTAATAGTATTACGCTCAGGTTAGGTGAGTTTTCTACCTAAAAGAACATTCGCATATTTCCATTTTAACTTTTTTTCGTTGGTTTTTACACACACCTTTATCAATTTTAAATGGTGTAGAAGTAAGGACCTCTTTTGCAGCAACTGTCAGTTACAACTGTAAAAATTGTAACTAACAATTGTAAACTATTCAATGATAAATATAGAAAGAATAATAATATTAACAAATTACTTTATCAATTAGCATCACGTTTCCACAAATCATGATATGATAATACCGCTGACAGGATGGCTTATTATCATAACGTTATAAGAATTATATGTTATTATTATCTCGAAAAGCGTTATGTACACAAAACATGTCAAATATTCGTAAATTTATGAACGGATTCACATTATTGTTATGTGTTTGCGAACTTAAAATATATTTTAAGAGTCATCAATGGATTTTAAATGACACTTTACATACATGATGACGAAAAAGCCATATATTTATAATTCTGCATAATTATTACACATTATATTCATGTACTAAATTCCATATATTAACCCCTAACGGTTCCAATTAGGTGATTTGTTATACTATAAAGTCAAATAAATGTGTTATTTAGTTATTTCTATATATATATGATTCTTTATGCTTTTTATTACACAGTTATACGTGGTATATGTACATGGCCATGCTGCAGTTACATTAATAGTAAAGTTGTAGCATGAATGGGTGACCGTGGAGGACCACGCTCTCACAGAATACCAGCGTAAAATAGCAGCTTAATGCTACTGTGTTTCTTTTGGTGGGTATAGAGAACCGGAGACCCTTTTTACTGGAAACAAGGCATTCTATCTTAGTCTTTACAAGTGAAAACGCATCTGCATCTTGATTCGTAATCGAGAATAGATGTAGATGTCAAGGGTTACAGCAACCACTTACCATCAGGTGGACTGTGTGCTCGTTTGTCACCCAATCCTATATAATAAAAGTTATGGTTAAGAAAAATCTACCACAAATTCAGAGAGAAGTTTTCTACGTAATAGAGCCGCTATAGCTATATTAACTATGGCACTAATGGGTTGGCTCAATAGGAAACCAGTTATGATCTAATTATTATGAGAGTTGCTAATTCTAGTAACGCTGTTCCAAATCAACAGTCTGATATTTAGATTTATCCGCCTATTCCTCGTTTATTACACCACTAGCATTTGAAATATATGTAGAATTCTGATATATTCGCCCTTAAACTAAGCTAGAAAGTAGTAAATAAGTTTTGATAGTAACGTTCATAAGTGTAGTACCATTCATCTTAAATATACTCGACAGTAGCCTTGTTAGATTTAAAAGAAATTTACGTCTCTCTCTTAATATTCAATGTATTTTTAACTTCCCGTTTTGAAAATTATTAATTTTAAAAAGTAGTACATCTATAGTAGGTAAAGTAGGTACGTAGTTATAGATTTCGATCCGATTTTGAAAATGCAAGTTTTCATCAGATCTCCCATGTTTTGGGGTTCTAGGAATATCCGGCTGTGAGTGGGTGTAAAACTATGTATGTATGTATGTAAATAAGATTTTGTCGTACGATATCAACTGATTGAGATGGGTGACGTGGCGTTAGAAGGTGTTCATTTAGACTCGAGCTGATTAGATTTTTAACGTGCTAGCTCGGAAAGAACAGCAAACAGTTAATTCAATCGGTCGAGCCGTTTTAAAGATTTCTAAAAAATGAATGGTTGACCTGCAGGATCATGCGTTTTCAGATTTTTTTCTTGTTTACTTTTTGCTACGACTAAGTCGCTATTGCAGATATACTCGATTTATTATGCTATGTACACTTTTTTGGATTGTAGTTTAGATCAACAATATTATATTTTCATTTTTAGAACTGTATATAACTACTGTCTGTGTAATTCAATATAATAAAATTAAAATAAACTATATTGTGTGTATATGGACAGATGTTGAACTCTGCGTTTAAATTTTAGAATCGAAGAAACAGCAAGCAAGTTCAAGCCGAGTCATTGGACAAATTGCATTTCCAAACGCTCCATTCATATCACAATTCCGTTCCTTTATTTTCAAACGCAAATTCATTCATTCAAATTCGAAAACTTCAATTCAGAACGCCTCGTCATTGGTGGCCTGTGTTACTCGGGTTGACAAACATGCAAATATGGTAACCAACAGAAAACTCATACTATTTGCGACTTTATGCCCTTGAATTTAAAATGTAAATGTATAAATTGGACTGCGTTGTACCCTTTGTTAAAGTTTACGTGATATTCAATCGTTTAAGAGGGCTGATAGGGATCGCTTGATGCAACTGTTGAAATATTTTGTCACAATAATTTGTCACGGTGTCAGAAATTGCGTATCAGAATGACGTGACGTCTGTGCGCCGGTCTCCCGTGGGTTAGGCGTTTGAATCGTATCGATTAGATGCAATTAATCATCCGTATTTATCGATAATCGATTCGTGTAACGGAATCCTTTTGGAGACCAAAGGTGAGCTCATTTTGTATAACAAACATTCGAATGAGTGATCGTTGTTTTGTTACTTTTTTTAACGTATATGCCCATGTTTTATTAAGATATGAGTTTAAAATGACATGGCATTTCTATTTAGTTTGTTTGAATATGTATGTATGCCTTCGATCAATTCAATACCAACTTTTGATCGAAGATGTATGCTTTAGAATTTCTAGAGATATCTAAGAACCAATCTCTGTCAATTACTTAATAAAATTTTTACGATTATAAAGCCTATAATCCAATCCACATAAAACAGCGGCCGTTTGACTGGCGTTTATCGCAGTGAAGCAAAAACCGAACAGAACCGGAACCTTAATTTAACAAAGTTAAACTAGTAAACGCTTCACGGTGCCCGATCCCGAAAGCAAGAATCAAGTAGTGCCTTGTTAAATTGAGCGCGATAGAATGTGCCCCGCTACCGCGATACGCGAGCGCAGGTAGAGTTAACTACGACAGGATGATTGCTCCATTGCCATTAGCTGAACAAGTAAACACCCGACACAATGTTGCTACCTGTTAATAATAAGAAAATTGATGTGCTTTGACCATCTACAATATATATATATATTGTTAATGCTGCTTTATAACTTACGAGTACACAGTCCACCTTATGGTGAGTGGATATTGTAACCCATAGATATCTACATCTCTCTTCGTTGTCACACTTGAGAACTAAGAATGCCTCGTTTCCAGTAAAAAGGATCTCCGGTTCTCTAAAAGCATCATAAGAAACACTGCAGCATTAAGCTGGTATTTCACGCTAGAACTCTCTTTCGGTCGAGCCGACATATTCGTACTATAACCATGATATGGCTGTAACGTGGCTCTACCACGTATTACGAGAACATTAACGTTTCGTTCTCAAGAGGGTCGCGTTCGTATACGGCTTAGAGATCTCTAGTTAGACCGTTAAGCCAGTCACTAAAAGGCGGTGTTTAGTAGGTAAAAGTCTCCACATAACCACGCAGCCGGCTGCGTGGTATGCTATGAGCATTCACCGCCTCCCTCCCCCGATTTCCGGAGGGTTGCCTTCGAGCGCAAAAAAAAATTCTCAAGTATTGTTTAAATTTTATATGTATTAGATTATAATTGGATACCAAACTATTGTTGATATTAACCAGTATATTGCTAAAAGTAGGAGAATAAAAAAATTGTCAAATATTTCACCTCGCTCCAACGTGGAGCAGCACTGGTGACAGAAAAAGATATGAATTTCATCAATGAAATAATATCTTAATTTAAGAAAGTACAAAATCATCATCATCATCATCATTACAGCCCTTCACGTCCACTGCTGAACATAGGCCTCCCCCAAGTAATGCCACAAAGCACGGTCCTGAGCCACCTGCATCCAGTACAAATCCACTTCACCATCCAAAGTACAAAATACACTTTAGTAATCATTTGTTGTGGTTGTTATCGTGAGTCGTGGTAGCTTAGCTCTCGTCGTAAACATCAGATTGCGCGAGCAGCCCGGGTTCGATCCCCGACGGCACCAAGTAAAACTTTAATAGCAATTTTAAGTAAGTACTGATTTACCAGGTACTCGTCAGTAAAACATTTTAAGGTAACCTGTCTTAGGAATATGTGTAAATTTCGAGGAGAAGTGAATTCCGCCAACACGCATTGCAGCAGCATATCAGACTTATTGATTTATAATCCTCTCAGAAAGCAAAGGTATCCTGTGCCCAACACATACATACATAAACAAGTACTGTGGAAAAAAGGTCTTTAGTTTTTAATACATATTATAAAGTATATAATATACAATTTAACATGATTTCAAATGTTAAATGTTTAGATCGCTCGGTAGAATATTGCGCAACTTTACTATTGAAATAAAATTTTATTCAAATTTTATCCTCTCCATTTTCATTATATAGATGTTCGACGGGATAAGACTGTAGCTGAAGTGTGAAAGTATACTGTATCGATAAATTAAAGATCAGCCAAATAGAACAATTTACCTTGGATATATTGTAATACAATAAAAAAATAACTTTAGCTATTATAATAGACGCTCCGGGAAGTCTGCAGTATGTCATCAATATTCAGGATAGTCCCAACTGTTATATCAGATTTAATAAACCACAAATCCTTGCAAAAGAACTCTGATATCTACCAAGAATGATTTGCGAGGAGGATTATTGAATTCATAAAATTAATTTCAATAGAGAAAATGGCTAGGTGCCACCTTCTGCTTGGGATCCTGTGATTAATAAAATTAAAACCCAACCCAAGCATACAACTGCAAGACTTCAAGATACTATAAATTCGTACTCCATAGATCGGAACAAAAATTAATAATTTTAATCGATGGTAATCGCGGTTAAATATGACATCTAGACGTTTAACATCTCAGTCTCCTCCGTGACCATGGGTGCTTTAAAGTGACCAAATAGTCGTGAATTAGACAAGTTAAAATTAAACGCGAAAAAATCAGTTAAATCAGTTTTATTCTTGAGCTTGAAAGTTATCAATCGTCTAAAACCGCTTTATCATTCTCTAATTAAATATTGATACGCTTCTTTGTAAATAAACAAGGCTGCCAACAACAGTTATTAATCAGTACAATTTTTAACATTGAATCCGTGTGTTCTGAAAGGGGTCAGTGTCATATCGGAAAGGTCGAGTGTTTTAATTTCAAATTGTTTAACTAAATTAAAGGATAGAGTTACGAAAATGCTTTTGATTCCATGTTTTATTCTTACCGTCCACAGATTTTCTCGTAGTGGGAATATTTGCCATAGTTGCCACGCTTGGCAAGCGTATTGGCAACCGCAGTTTATTGTTTTATTTTAAGTCGTTATTAGGGAGACGCTGCTTCCCCATTCCTTGATTTGTTTCCCGCTGTCGCTTCTTAAGTCACCAACGGAGTGGTCGGGGAGGTTAAGTTATAGTTAGTTAAATTACGAAAAAAATATAACAACAAATTTTTATTCCTCTTTAAAAACGAATTAGAACCAACAATCAATGAATATGGTTAGTTTGATTTTTTTTTAAATTTAATACGTAAATTATTTTTAAAATATTATGTTTTAAATAATTAATATATAATTTTAAAGTCTTCTCAAAATTCTCACCTTTTGATTCAACTTATATTGTTACTTCCGTGTATATTTAAAGTTATATTTTAATTAGAATTAAAATTATAATTACTACAATAATACAATTGAAATTATAACAGTTAAACTTTGTTCCGCTTAATTATTGTACTAATATAGTTATTAGCATAATTTAAATTAATTAGAACAAAATTAAGACTGATTTAGATTACAGTATAAACAAGGATATTTCTTAGTTATCTTATTTCTTAGTTAAGCACCCTTGAGCGATAAGTAATTTAAAAGGAAATTAATATTTGTGGAACCAGGGTTTATGGTTTTCGTTTGATTTCTTTCCGTCTTAACATAATTGTACGTTTTGTATTTGTAAGTATTTGTAGAAAAAATAATTATGGCGGTTATTGAAAGTGACAGTGAGCTTATTGAAACTGCAGCTATGTTGTGGTTGGAGCTTGGAGCACGAATGGCTCGGCTCGGCTCGACCGGAGAAGAACCACGCGTCACAGAATACCAGCGCAAATTAGCAGCTTAATACTGCATTGTTTCGTAGGAGTACCAAAGATCCTTCCTACTGGAAACAAGGCATTTCATTTTACTCCAATGGCGTGACAAAGCATCTTGATTCTTAAGCATGGAATACTACGTATGTACCTATTATACACTATGTAAAGGTTAGTGTAGTTTCTTTGCAACTAAATCACAGTGATATTCGGATTGCTGTTACTACATAGTTATATTCTCAAATCGGATTTCACTTGTTATTTATTTCTGTAGTTTTATTTTAGATGGCATTTATTTATTATAGTTAAATAGTCTAGAAAAAAGACTGCGGACCTCATACATATTACTCGTGAAACACTGCTATAGAATACAGTGGATTACACTTGTTGCTGTTACTCTAACGCTAATATTTATGCTTCTTGTAAATTGTCTATAGAATATGATATTTGGAATCAGCATCTTTGGATAAATTTTTCTTCATTAAGTAGTAGTAATTCTGCTCCTAATAAGTATTTTTTCTATGGAATATGATATTTCAAATTATAATCTTTGGATAGATTTTTTGTCGTAAGGGTTTCGTCCATAATACAGCTTGCAGCACCACGTGCTAAGAGAATTGAAATTTTAAAAAATAGTTTACAATCATTAATTTTCTTTCTTATGCCACAAACAATAATAGTTAACTTCCACTTATGCATTACCTCCCCGTTCAACATAAGTACAAAATAAGTAGCCATTTGAAGTTATCTCCAATTTTATGAAAGCACTATGAAACTTTACACAGCTTTAACTTAGCCCCACTTATCTAAGTTGTGTTAAATATCTTGTGAAACATTATTAACGCGTGGGGTCAAGTCTACCATGGCCTTCTTTGAGACCGTATTAAACATATTTGATTTATTCTTACAATTTATTACTTTATCGGTTACAGTTTGATTTATTTAGTGTAGCAAATTGGGTGTTAATTTACCACAGAGTAATATTCCGCAGAGATAGTGGAGCGATATTATTACCGCAGATTTGAAGGATAAAATTAATGAAGCTGACGTAACAGATTCCATTAGCACTTGTGATACGTTGATATCAAAGAAATGGCTACAAGAAAGAGCTCATGGTCTCCGATGACTAGCGTTTACTTTATGGTGGTAACTTTGTGTCCCTATGATTAAAACTACTTTTACGGTTTTATTTTTAATTATTATTATTTTTTTAATTCCCGCCGTTTCGGGTGGTTTCCAGCACCCATGGTCACGGGGGGGACAGTCTTGTCCAGTCCCAGTTATTGTAACTTATTAATCCAGCTAGTAGGTCCTGGTTATTCAAATGCTTAACGGTAAAGGAAAAATCGCAATGAAATTTTCAATAAAAATGGAAAAAATAGATAATTTGAGGCCATTTAAAATCTTCAAACACGTGCTTGATGCATACCGATCTTCTCCGTGGCCTTAGAATACTTTCAGTTAAGTAGAGACCTGTATTCAACAGGGTTATTTTATCTTTTATATTTATATCAGCTCACTAGACGTTATTCATCGTGTCTTTGTGAAGAGAACATAGAAAATAGGTAACTGGAAATTTACTCGCCTCATTGGCGGCACGTCGACGCGTCGAAACACTGCGGCTGCGATTATTACGGGCCCTCTTGATTTGACCCTGTGACCTCGAGGTGCACTGAAATTCGCTTTGCGAACGCAGCTGTCTTTCGTGCTGTGTTAAAACCTTCTATAGAGAAATGTAGACTGCAATCATAGATTAGAAATGATTATGATTTTTATTAAATAAGAATCGCCACGCTTTCAGCCAACACGTCAAATAGCAGCTAAATCTGCTTTAATAGTAGTGTAGATAACCTCAATCCCTAAAAAACGAGATTATTTCATGTTAGTCCTCAGGGGTGACAGCGCATCTGCAATTTGATTTTAAAATGAGAACAGGTGTAGTAGATGTCAATAGGCCACAGCATCCAAGCGTTTGCCACGTTTATTCTTTTAAAAAATTGTGTGACTTGTTTTTTTCATCTTTTCAGTTTCCCGTTAGCGTTAACGAGTGTAAAACAGCAACGTAATGCTGCTGTGTTTCGTGTGGTTAGTGTAGAGAACCGGAGACCCTTTTTATTGGAATCGAGGCATTCCATATTAGGCCTCAGGGATGACAACACATTTGCATTTTGATTCTTAATTGATGATAAATGTGGATGTCTACGGGTCGCAGCAACCACTTACCATCAGGTGGATTGTGTGCTCCTTTGTCACCCTATGCTATAAAAAAATGCTTGAGCTCACCGAGAAGTTACTTTAAAATCAATTATTAAAATTCAACCCGAACGGTCACACACAAAAGCAAGTTAATAAAGACCTTGTATAAACAACAAAATGTATCTTAACTACTTAAGCCTAACAAATTTAAATTGACATGCCGTCGCAAAGATGTTACAGTCACGGTAGTAAACCAAAGAACGCTACCACTTATCGCATCAGACATGCAAATGTGCGCAAAACTATTTATTATATTGTAAAAAACTGCCGGCGCATTTACAGTAAAGGCTTCTGCGCATCAAAAGACCGACATCCAACGCAACGCTAAAAAAACTAATTACACGCTCCAGTTATTAATAACCACCATTCCTGTGTTTCATTAGTGGTCCCACTGCGGCACAGGAATACTGACAGGGTTTTAGGGGAAGTGTTCACCGCGATCACAACAGGAGACCTTTTCTATTGTGAATGAGGCACTCCATCTTAGTTTTCAGGACAGATAAATCATCAGCGTTTTTATTTATAATCGAGGATAGATCTAGATGTCCAACGGCCACAGCATCCACTTACCATCAGGTGGACTACGTGAAAGTTTTTTGCACTATTCTATAAAAAAAATATCAATTCTATCATTTAAGAGGAGCGCTGTAGGTGATGAGATTCATCCACATAAGAATCTGCAATATCAAAACAAATTATCACCCATCAAAACCAAATCAAACGATCTTAGAACCGGTGTACGGACAGTAACAAAGTTAAGTATCGTTGCCTGGTGAAGACGAATTATAATCACAACAAAGTTGATTATAATTCTTCTTCACTGCCATCATCAAGTTAGTCTAAAGCTGGACCTGCGGCTTTTCCATTAAAGGATTGATTTGCATTTTTAGTCCCAGACGTCTCACACCTTTGAGCAGCTCCCTGTCTTACCAGATCGTCACTCCTATAACCAATTCGTAATCTGAAGTGAAGAACTAAAAACCGATGGGGAAAAAGGGTTCTCGAGTGGCAACCTCGTACCGATAATCGAAGTGTAGGTGGAGTAACATGTTCCATAGTTGGAAATTAATATCTAAATAATAGTTCAATCACATCGATCTTAAGATAGCTAGATTATTAAGTGAAGATACTGACTAAAATACACGTGAGAGACTCTCAAGCATGATATTATTATGTTATGTTTGAAATAAAAGTTTTGTGTTGTACATTTTTTATTATTTATTATTACAGCCCTTCACAAGTCCACTGCTGAACATAGGCCTCCCCCAAGTAATGCCACAAAGCACGGTCCTGAGCCACCTGCATCCATCGACTTCCTGCATGTCTTACCAGGACGTCACTCCATCTAGTGGGGGGTCGCCCTACACTACGCCTACCGGTACGAGGCTGCCACTCGAGAACCTTTCTTCCCCATCGGTTATCGGTTCTTCGAGCTATATGGCCGGCCCATTGCCACTTCAGCGTACTAATCCGTTGGGCTATGTCGGTCACTTTGGTTTTACTGCGGATATCCTCATTTCTGAGTCTCCCAATCACGCAGAGAAACTTCGAGCATAGCCCTCTCCATAGCTCGCTGAGCGACCTTGAGCGTCCTCATACGGCCAGCAGTGAAGTACCTGTTGTACATATTAGAAAAAATATAAAAACTATACTAATTGTTTTTATTTTGCCGTATTAAATTAATTACACTTTTATACTTATTTTATTAATGTATTTATTTATAAACAAAAACAGCCAGGTTTATGAGAAATGGTATTTTAATCATACAATAATTTAATTAATTAAATATATTACTGGCTGATAAAAGCCAGATCATCACGTAAAAAAACATGCCAACAAAACAATGAGTAGCAACCACCTGATAGTTCATTAAAATTACAACCCACAAAAATTATCAAGACGTATTCATTAGTTTTTGCTCCTGAATCAACTGTCCGAATAAAACATGCGTCGTGAATACATTATTTCGAATCTAAATTTAAATGAATCAACAAGTTATATTTTCGATTAAAAAAAAACGTTACGAAATGCAAAAATGTTAATGTAAATGGTGAGCGACAAAAAATCGCCGGCGTTTTTTGCTCGCTGTATGCACACATCGCCGAGTTTCCCGCGCTATTACTCATTGGTCGCGCTCACTTACATCGCTACACTTGCGGTAAGAATTTGTGAGAACCCTGCGAATGACCGGCGATACTCCGAATTACTATTCTCAAACCGATCGATTTTTCGATTATAAGTCGTTTGATGCCTGTATCGACTTTTTAATTACATGGAAGTTGCAAAAGAAGTGCATCCAATGCAAAATTCCTTGTAATTATGATACAATTGACATTCCTGTGGAGTAAGTGACATATCTCACAACAAGTAACTTTGTTGAAAAGCAATCATTAATGATTTCTTATATTTACATTAATGATTTCTTATATAAAATTAAACGCCGTAAATCCGTAAAAGTAGTTTTAATCAATGAGCAATCATTAAGGCAAAGAAGACCAAATCTGAATATCAAAAAGGATTTTTTTGCTTTATAATTTTATTTAAATTGCTTTGATTTAAAAATTAATTAAAATTTGAAAAACAATCTATGATTGAAAGAGAGATTCAAAAATGTCCATAAACAATAATAGAAATAAAAAGCCTCTTTGATAACAATTATTTAATTTGACATTACAACATTCATAGTAATTTTTAATCTTTATAGTTTATCAAACGCAATATTATGAACATGTTCGTTGATTTATAAACATGAAACTTCCCTTGTCGATAAAATTGCGTCAACTGACGAGATACACCCCCGATTTACGACGGGTGAGCGTCAAAATATCGCACCATCAAGTATCATGGCCCGATATTAATCTCGGCCCATGCTCTATAATAACATAGAACAGAATAATGATTAATAATGCATTATATACAGTAAATGTCGGTTTGTTATGTTTTAAGTATCGTTGTTTTATAATGCCAATAAGGCCGTAACATTACATAGTAGTTAATAAGTTATCAAGTTGTTCTAAATTGATCATTTGTAAGAACTCCTATAAAACTGCATTTAAATTTAATGTTGTTTCGATTGTGATAATAATCAAGGTCGGAATTGAAATAGGATTTGTTTATTTGATCACATATCCACAATCATATTTAAAAATAAAATATGGATATTTTTATCCTCTAATTATATAATTACTGTGGCGTGTCGACTACTTTTCATTATGCCACTAATGGGCCTGCATAAGAGCCGCTGTTTGCTGCTACTCCTATTAAATTACTTTAAATAAAAAATAGTTTAACACAGAAGAGCCGTGTTGTAGATAAATTATGGTTGTAACTATGGTTGTAACTACGGTCAAGGACCATGCTCTCATGGAATAGCAGCGTTAAATAACAGTTTAATGCTACTGTTATTCATATAGTGAGTGCAGAAAACCCGAGACCTTTTTTACTAGATACAAGGTATTCCATCTTACACCTCAAGAGTGATAACGCATGGGCATATTGACTATTCATTGAGAAGAAATGTAGATATATACGGGCCAAAGTATGTGTGCATGTTGTGTGCTCGTTTACCCATATTCTATAAAAATATTTAAAAATTAAATTTATAAAAATAACGTTCGACATACATTTTAAGTACAATTTCCATTGTGATGAAGAGAGACGTTTCTCGACATTATATTTTTCAGTAGTCATATTAGTATTTTTAAAACCATTATTTTTGTATAAGCAAGGTTACAAAATGCACTTCCTTTACATTTGCACGGGCCTCGGACATGCGGATATGTTTTTTTATAGTTATTTTACATTATTAAAATATTATTATTGTATATGCTTCCTTCTTTATTAAAGAAATTTGTAAGTTAGTCGACTTCCTTGTCTACCAAGAAGTCCATCTGTCTGTCCATCTACACTTCACTGCTGTGTTCCATTTTTTATAGTATTGAATAACAAACGAGCACACAGTCCACCTGATGGTAAGTGGATGCTGTGGCCCATAGACATCCATTTATCCTAATTTAAGAATCAAAATGAAAATTCGTTGTCACCCCTAGGGACTAAGATGAAATGCCTCGTTGCCAGTAAAAAGGGTCTCCGTTTCTCTGCTCTCGCCATACATAACACAGTTTACGCTGGTATTCTGTTAGAGTGTGGTCCTTCCCCGGTTGAGCCAACCCATTCGTGCTACAATTGTAATATAGCTTCCGCATGGCTCTACCACGTATTTTTACATCTTCTCTTAAAATCGATGAAGAAATTAATTTATTCTCATGAAAAGATATTAAAATGAGTTTCATATTTCTTACGAACTTCTACCATTACAACAAATAGTCTCCTCTAATCAAATCAAAACCTTTGATAAACATTGTAATAATATTATAAACTAGCAGCAGTTTAGGTAATTCTTAACTATGTGATACTAAAATGTTCTTATTTGTATAAAGAAAAATTTACAATGAGATAAATATTGGTGTTCATTATTGTAATTTTTGAGAAACTGAACAAATATATTGAACATGTTAAAATATTATTCACATAAAACAAGATGTTTAACAATCCAAAAAACAAAAACTATTATAATAGCAATACATTATATATTTTTTTATATTAGTAAATATTCGATACCGCCAACATTACGAAACAAAATACATAGATTCTTATAGTTTGTTCAACAGTGCAATGTAGTTTTCACACTATTCCCGGACTAGTACTTACGTGTAGACCTGTTACGTATTACTATAAACCCCGTAGTGCATTCCCACGGAGTTTCAAGTCCGGGGCCAATAACGTCGGTGTCGGAAAATGACAGAGCGGCCATTCTCACACGACCGCCGCACTAATATCAGTGATGGGGACTATGATTTGCAGGAAAGTCGGAATCAATTGTTTGTTCGTGAAATATTTCAAGAATCGAGTGACATATTTAATCCAATTACTTTATATATTCGGCCAAATCTGAAAGTCGTGGATGCGAGTCCGCTATTTGACTACTACCGAATTAACAAGCATTTAAAGCTTACTTGGAATTAAGAAAGAACAAACAAACAAACAACAAAACAAGAAAAGTATAATATTAATTCTAAATAATAGAAATAAAAATAAATTACCAATTTTTTAAAAGATTTTAAAAGGTGTAAACATATAACATTATTCGAAATTAAAAATTAGGCAAACGTAGTTAAAAAAAACAATAATACGAAATAAAAGTCGGTAGATAATAATCGAGATTCATCTATACAACCCAAGATGTAAGGTTTAAATGTTTTAATAAAATGTAACAATGAATTAAACTTATTAAAAAGGAATTAAATGTCAACCATTTTACGTAATAAAAAATACATGGTAACGTTTTCGAGTTGAATCAAAAATTATTTAATTAGTATGCAAATTCCGTGTTCAGATCTCATCCGAGATAAATGATTATCGTTCGGCGACAACCCTTACGGTCCTCAATTTTTCGCAGACCGATTCTTGTCATAAGTTTTCAGTTACATACGCCCGAGTAGATATTTTAGCGAGGCGTTGAATTTTTAATACTTTGTCAACGTTCAGAGAGTTAAAAATCAAATGGCAGAATTCATTGTGCGTCTCAAAAATGTGGTCGCAACTGACAAATTAATTAAGTTGGAAGAAAAGGGAATCGATCCGTTGTATCGCGTTGTATGCTCGAATAGCCCGCGATCGGGATCAGATGTGACGATGCTGACGTCTCTTACGGATTTTTGCATTTGGGGTCTTTGACCGCGCGTTTTTCCCTTTTAATTTACTTCCAACATGATAAGTTCAACGAAAATCGCTCTCAAAACGGTCCTCTTTCAAAAAGCCGCCACTCAGATATACATGGCTAAATCATGGCCAAATTTTACTAATTTATTTAACATCAAGTAATATTGAAATCAAAATCAATAAAATCTTCGTTACCTTCTAATAATACCCATATATTTAAAAGAAATAATGCGTGAATATATTCAACACACACCTTTTTAGTTGAATTACCACGTGATACATCCCTAGATTCAAATACCACATATAAATAATTCTTAATGACAAAAAATCGGTAAGGCTACACGGTCGTGTAAATTAATATTGAAGACTGATGAAGCGCCAACGATAAAGAGTTAAAATAAAATCGGAAACCCTCGACGTTCTCTTAAATACGTCGTATATCAATAATTTGCTCGATTTAACGATTCCCTTCATTAAGTTTGAAATTTCGCCGCTATCTTATTTCTACCTTTGTCAACTCCTCTTCGCTGTGTAATTTGATCGAGTTAAAATAATTTTCAATCTGTGAAGTTTTGTGCTAATAATGATAATTGAATAAGATATTTTATGATAAAAGATAAGTATATTAATATATTTTCATAAATAATAATTTTAATTATTTTTAACATTGTTGTAAATATCGTTTTCTTTTTTTTTTTTAATATTACTTAAAATTATAAACGAGCTAAGATTTTCAGTTGATGTGGATAACTATTGCACCTCTTAGATATTTACAACCAACTTTAAAGAAAACTGTTTATGTTTATCTATGTATTTTTAAAATATGTAAAATGTGGGACACATATTTTACATATTTTAAAAACGACGGTACAGGGGCTGTTGCCCCTAACGTTCCGTTCGTTTTACCACCGATATTCAATAACAACGGTATATGTACTTATGTCAAATATTAATAGTCGTCATAACTATTTACAAATATTGTACTTTATTAACATTGTATACACGTAGTGTCTGTTTATAATAAAGAATATCATATTCCTCTGTAAAATAGAATCTAAAATAATCCATTCGTCGATTAAGCGTACATCAACTTTAAACAAGGAGCGATATCATAAAAACGACAAATCACTGGTGGACATCGGTCGACCGCTCACAACAAGGTAGAGTCTTGTAAGGGATCGTGTTCGATCTAATTTAGAGCGGCGAGCGGACTGATGAGCGAAGCGATAAGCGGCGCGGGTCGGAACCATGCTGCGTGATTTACTCGATGCGGGGCCTGCGTATTTGCGATGCTATACCGCCATCTGATTAGACGCGCTGTCATCGGCTACGGTATGTATATATATTAGGGTTTTACAGAGTAATTTACTTTTTTTAAACAAAAGGGTTGTTTTACGCTAATATATATATATATATATATATATATATATATATATATATATATATATATATATAAAAATATTCTATATTTTTATAAGTTTATAAAAATTAAAATATAAATTAAATATTAATTTTGTGTACCCAAGTCACGGTTACAATACGGAGTTGTATTTGCTTTTTGTTTTATTTATCTATTAAATAACTAAAAAGATTTTAATGATATAAATGCTGTTAATAATTGCGTTAAGCTCTCCAAATAAACATTTCATTGTTGAAATTATGTCAAATGATTGATTTGAATCCTTTGGTTGAATCTTTTGGACTTTGCAGTATGCATTCTAAACCCCCCTAGTTGGTCTAGCGATCGTAAACTTTATTGTTGATCAGGATGTCCCGAGTTCGAATCCCAGTTCATGCCAAAATCGATTATGGGATTTTTCTCTCAAAAAATTCTAAGTAGTACCCAGGAAGTTGGTGGTATTTGACCACCATGCCTCGGAAAGCACGTAAAGACGTTAGTCCTATAACTGATCTCGCTTCGGTCGTATGAGTTACTGTCCCATCGCACTATGAGAGTGAGAGAATAGAGGGTAATGTCCTCCAAACCAAATTCGTTCACGGCGGCCTGCCTCAACGGACAGTAGCCATCGGCGCAGGACAGGATTATAGTACCCAACTGTGTACTCTCTATTCTCTCACCCTCATAATCCGACGGGACGGTAAATTGACACGACCGAAGAGAGAGATCAGGCGCAGGACCAACGGCTTTATGTGCTTTCCGAAGCACGGGGGTGAGATACCACCAACTTCCTAACTCCGGGCAGCTACTGAGAATTTCTTGACGGAAAAACTCAATATTTGTATTTTTGGCCCAACCCGGGATTCGAACCCAAGACCTCATGATCAAGAGTCGCACTACTACAACTACTAGACTAACGTGCCTGTCGAGGCATAGAGGGTACAGCTGTGCTTGCGCGCACACTTTGTCTCCGTTGAGACAAAGGCCGCTGAGAACGAAATTCTGTCTTGAGGACACTATTATGTATGCCAAACTATTAGTTGTGTAATTAAAACATAATATTGCAAAATTGCCAACCTGCCTGCCAATTGAGGCAGAACCCGTAAGACAAGGTCTGATAAAGAAGAAGGAGAAGATATTAAAAAACAAATAGAAAACATTTCTATACTCTAAAAGTCTTTGCGATTAAATATCACAACTCAAAAGCACAGACAAGCTAAACTATTAGTCGAAGAGGTCGAAACACAACTAAGCACAAAATAAATTAGCATTTCCTTTCGTCTTTAACACATAAATTAACAGTCCGAGGCATATCGTATTTTACTTTATAACATAATCTGTTTCATCTCGGCGATTTATTCCCCGGGGCTTCGATGCTTGGACACAGATGGGAGCGACGCAAGTCCTAGTGCTCACCTGTATCATCGCATGGAGAACAATCAACAAACAGACAAATAAAACGAAGAGCAATTAAATCGGATTTTATAACTGTTTGACGTTTGACAACCATAGACTATACACCGATTTACACTTCGACAAGTACAGTAGCGAGTTTAGTTACAGGGCAGTTGACAGTAAACGGTTAAGTGGGCAGTAGCGTTCAAACAATGTCTTCGTGGCGAGTTTAGTTAAGCACATTAGTTCATAGAGTTCGTTGGAGTATGACGTTTCAAGACTACAGAATTTTTCCGGTTTTCGTTTAAGATGGTTCTAGGATTACGCCAAGAATTAAATGATCTGGTCAGAGAAGTATTAATGGTTATTGTTAAAGAAGTTTTTAAGAATTTTCATGAGTGCAGCATCTCGAGAAGGTTTAATTTTACAATTTGAACTTCTTCATACATACATAAACATTCGTGTTCTAAATACTCCTGTACGAATTTATGCGTGATATCTTCCGTCCATTTTATTATTAAAACTCAATATAAAACGTATAAATATTCATTAAACAGTATCGTACAAACTTTGTGGTGAGTTTCATTATAAAAGGACAATATTGTACGTTTTGGCGCGCAAACGTTGCGTCCTGTCAACTTATGCACTGAACTAAACTCGCTCGTTTACACGAACGGCGAGTTTAGTTACGGGTGGCGGGAGACGTGCGAGAGGGCAGCACTTCGCACTTAACTCGCTGAAAAATAGCTTGGCCGGCTATACCGTTCAACTTAATCGCTAACTTGCTACATAACTCGCTTATTGCCGTTCAAAAGAGGTCCAAACTTAACTCGCCAGGTTCGCAAGTTAACTCGCTACTGTACTTGTCGAAGTGTAAATCGGTCTTATTAATTAGTGTTCTTTTTTTTAATTGAAGCGACAAGCAAACTAACAGTTCTGCCTATATATAGTATATATAGTAAGTCACTGTGTCCTGTTAACACCTACAATCGACTTCAAACCAAAAAGCAACAGATACGTTGTTGCATCTGAGGACTAAAACGGAATGCCTCCAGCTAGTAATTATACTTGTAATTACTGGGTCTCTACACCCTCCAGAGCGAAACACAGTAACGGACGCTGTGAAAAGAGAAGGAGTCCTACTACCTAATTGCTGCCCGTGCACTGACTGCAACTCGCGAAACCATATTGTTGGTTGCAAAATTGTTGGCTCCCAGTTGGAGCCAATATTTGTACTAAAACGTAATAAATTAGTTTAATTGAATAAAACTACTTACTCTTACGAATTTTATCGCATTTAATTCTGTTTATTTTTAATTCGTAAAGTTTCGGGTGCTTGCAGCACCCATGGTCACGAGGTACTGAGATGATTGACGTTCCGATGTCAGTGCTAACGCGGAGTACCTTCAGCTTTTTAATTACTACTTTTGGTACGATATATGTAGAATGAAGTTATTGTGCCTTGAAGTATTGTAGTAGCATGTTTGGGTTTAGTTTTAATTATATTAATTACAGGATCGCAAGCAGTAGAATTTAGGATGTTTTATTTTAAATATCAATATAGCCACGTATCATCCTTGGTAAGAATTGATGTTCTTTCGCGAGGATTTGTGGTCTATTAAATCTGATATAATGGCGGGGGCCGTCTAAGACATGATTACAAACTGCAGACTTCCCGGAGCTTCACGTCAGCTATATAAATTTGTAAAAATATAAGTTAGTGTAAAAAAACCCTTCAGTGATAAAAATATAAAGACTTTAAATAACTATAAATTGTAATCTATTCCTAATAAAAATATATTATGTTCTATTCCAAAAAGTTTAATACCTCACTTAATTATATAACTCTAAAAACACTACCGATAAAAGTTTCAAATCTAGTCTCGCACTGGATTTTATCGCCTAACTAGTCTGTTTATATTACTGGTAATTATAATATTATATGTGTAATTAACTTAACACATTACTTAGAAAAAAATATAACGTAGGCTGTACCTTAAACTAAAATTACACATTTTTATTACCTTGAAACAGAAGTTCCTTAATCAGTGGCAATATAATGTATTCATATGCAGTATAATAATTTCACAATTTAT
The DNA here is from genome assembly GCA_907164705.1 of Parnassius apollo. NCBI lineage: Eukaryota > Metazoa > Arthropoda > Insecta > Lepidoptera > Papilionidae > Parnassius > Parnassius apollo. The sequence goes on from CAJQZP010000117.1 coordinate 8,238,752, forward strand.
TGTTAATTGCATTCGGTATTAAGCGCATCATAACATATTATACGTTGTTATAAAACTTACAGCGTTATATATAATCGTTAATAGTGACAGTCCGGTAGCTGTTACAAATATTTTACAAGCTTATTATCACTTTATATTATTATTCTTACAAAATATAATCAATTAAAATTGTTTACATTTTTTACAATAAGAGTAACAAATAAGACACAGATAACCTCATGGGAAGTTAATGCGGATGATAAACAGGCACCTATATCATTTTCTAATTAAGGATCAATTCGTATTTTTAAACTACCTCCAGGATACAGAAGAAAATCTTAGTGTTTAGTAAGTTTTGAAGTAACATTCCAAAAATAGGTAACCTCAGAGGCTGCTTGATTTAAACTGGTACTTAAACTACCTCCAGGATACAGAAGAAAATCTTAGTGTTTAGTAAGTTTTGAAGTAACATTCCGAAAATAGGTAGCCTCAGAGGCTGCTTGATTTAAACTGGTACTTAAACTACCTCCAGGATACAGAAGAAAATCTTAGTGTTTAGTAAGTTTTGAAGTAACATTCCGAAAATAGGTAGCCTCAGAGGCTGCTTGATTTAAACTGGTACTTAAACTACCTCCAGGATACAGAAGAAAATCTTAGTGTTTAGTAAGTTTTGAAGTAACATTCCAAAAATAGGTAGCCTCAGAGGCTGCTTGATTTAAACTTGTAGTTAAACTACCTCCAGGATACAGAAGAAAATCTTAGTGTTTAGTAAGTTTTGAAGTAACATTCCAAAAATAGGTAGCCTCAGAGGCTGCTTGATTTAAACTGGTACTTAAACTACCTCCAGGATACAGAAGAAAATCTTAGTGTTTAGTAAGTTTTGAAGTAACATTCCAAAAATAGGTAGCCTCAGAGGCTGCTTGATTTAAACTGGTACTTAAACTACCTCCAGGATACAGAAGAAAATCTTAGTGTTTAGTAAGTTTTGAAGTAACATTCCAAAAATAGGTAGCCTCAGAGGCTGCTTGATTTAAACTGGTACTTAAACTACCTCCAGGATACAGAAGAAAATCTTAGTGTTTAGTAAGTTTTGAAGTAACATTCCAAAAATAGGTAGCCTCAGAGGCTGCTTGATTTAAACTGGTACTTAAACTACCTCCAGGATACAGAAGAAAATCTTAGTGTTTAGTAAGTTTTGAAGTAACATTCCAAAAATAGGTAGCCTCAGAGGCTGCTTGATTTAAACTGGTACTTAAACTACCTCCAGGATACAGAAGAAAATCTTAGTGTTTAGTAAGTTTTGAAGTAACATTCCAAAAATAGGTAGCCTCAGAGGCTGCTTGATTTAAACTGGTACTTAAACTACCTCCAGGATACAGGAGAAAATCTTAGTGTTTAGTAAGTTTTGAAGTAACATTCCAAAAATAGGTAGCCTCAGAGGCTGCTTGATTTAAACTGGTACTTAAACTACCTCCAGGATACAGAAGAAAATCTTAGTGTTTAGTAAGTTTTGAAGTAACATTCCAAAAATAGGTAGCCTCAGAGGCTGCTTGATTTAAACTGGTACTTAAACTACCTCCAGGATACAGAAGAAAATCTTAGTGTTTAGCAAGTTTTGAAGTAACATTCCAAAAATAGGTAGCCTCAGAGGCTGCTTGATTTAAACTGGTACTTAAACAAACCAAGTTCGCTTCTCTACATTTGCCAGTGCTGATTTACCGCGTTAACGCGTGCTGTTCGGTTAAAGATAGAAAGAAGTTATTGTCTCCTATTTCTTAATCTCTCTACGCAAACGAACATTCTAAAGAGTAATGCGACAGAAAAATATTTCAAAACCACGTGAATTTCAACAACAAAAGGCTCTTCCGTGCTGGAAAATCCTCTCAGAAAGCATGTGCACTGGCTGTCAAATTACTTTATTATTTAAATATGTTTAATTAAGGATGAAAAAAAAACTTCATAATTTTCATATTTCGATTTATTTTTATTAAACTTAGCCGAACTTAGCACTATTTTAAAACAAGATTATGAACTATTTTTTTAATCAGGTATCGACACACAAGTTATCGCAACCTCTACCAATAACATGCGCCGTGGTCCTCGAAATTAACAACTAAATGACTGATTGGAAAATGGCCGATCTCGGTCACGGCGTATTAACACTGAATTGGGTTTCTGTGGCGGTTTTCAGTTACGTACTCATTTATATCGACCGATAAGAGCAACCGTATTCAGTATACGTTTACTTACCACCGCTACATTGTTAGGTAATATTTTTTTTATTTATAAATCATGTTTTCAGGCTTCTATGGTAAAAATTTCAATATTTTAAAAGTAAAGTTTGCGAATAAAATATTTTAAATCTCAAAATTATAGAATACAAGACTTCTTTCATCGTTATAATTATAACCTATGAAGTGATTTTAAATATTTTTGAGCATTAGATTTATTTAGGTTTTTTTTTTAATTTTACACCACACTCCTCTTGTAGTTTAGTGTACACATTAGTGTAGTTTAATATTCAGTATAGGTGCATAAATACAGTAAAATAGGCAGGTGTTATTGTAATATTTATTTATTCAGAAAAAACGATTTTCTAGGCTATATATTATATACTATAATTTTTTTGTTATCTGTACAACCAAACAATAAAATCAATAATAATGTATGTTATGATATGTTTAAAATAAATTCAATGAACGCGATAATGTTTTTCATTAGAGAGCATTATTTAATAATAAGTTGTAAGCCTATGTTTTTTTTTTCTCACATTAAAACATTCATAGTTCTTTTTTAATTTTACTCGAGCGTAAGGAACAAAACTAATATATATGTTTTTTTTTCAGATGAACCAAAAGTGCAAAGTGTGCGGTGAGCCAGCGGCGGGCTTCCACTTCGGCGCATTTACCTGTGAAGGTTGTAAGGTAAGCATTGAAAAACATAATTCGCTTAGTTATAATTTCGTGTTCCCAAGATCTTGACCGTGACAACTTTCAAACACCGTCAGAGAATCCAAAGACCCATCATTATAATGTAACGAAAGTGTACGCTTTTCTTTTATTACTAACCAACGCTACTTAGCCGCCAAACTGTCTTCTTCGATTGTCCTCGATATAATAACGGATTAGTGGTCAAGGGCCAAATATTTTTTTACTTAAGTCAGGTAAAGTCACAGACTATATACGTCCTGCTGGGCACAAGCTTCCTGTTATTTCTGAAAGGGTTTTTAGGGTAAGGATGAAGCAGCACTACTCAATTCGTATTGGTTTCACATATCTTCGATATTTTTATTTTACTTTTTATACCTTAGATTATTTCCTTAGGGTTTCCTCAAGTCGTTTTCCTGTACTGTCAATCATGTGATAAATCAGTACTTAAAATTGCAATAAACAATCTCATTGACGTTAACGCGGATCGAACCCAAACTACTCGCGTACTGTGAAATTTACATGGAACGTTAAGCCTCTTACCTACCACGGCTCTGAAATAAAAATTTCTACATAGATTTATTTTAAAATCATACGTATATTTTTCTATCTTCTTTTGGGAGCCCATTTTTTTACTGAAAACGAGGCATTCCATCTTAGTCCTCAGGGGTGACAATGCATCCGCGTTTCGATCCTTAATCGAGGATAAATGTAGATGTCTATGGGCTACAGCATCCACTTACCATCAGGTGGAAAGTGTGAACGTTTGTCACCTTTCTTCTATAAAAAAAAACTCCACTTACACCGTTACAACCGTTTAAATTCTCAAAAATATTTATTTACAAATCTCTCAATAAACAAACGTTGGTCTAATCGATAAATATCGGTTAAATAATTATTATAATTGAAGAATAGTAAATACTGTAGAAAACCAAATAGTTCGCTCTACAACTTTCCAATAATCATATCAAGGACTGTTTGTTCTGCACTGGCGCTAAAAGAAGTCGAAATATCAGCCGAAATAAACGCATTATATAAAACGTTTCGTTGAACTATGTTTCTTGAAATTTACCCTATTTACTAATAAGAATTCCAATTGATAATAATTACTAAAATAAGGCGTTACTTTGCGGGAATTCAGTATTAGTACATCAGTGCACGTGTTTTCACCTCTACACGAGGCATCCTCAAGTGAACTATAATACTCTGCGCTAGGTGACCACTAGACATTACCTAGGTCCAATAATAAAATAATTTGTAAGATTTAAAATTATGTATTAAAAGTTTTTTTTTCTAATCAAACCTTTATAAGATAGTAGATACTCTTGGTTATATTTTTTTCATAAAACCGATGTTACCAACTTAACAGTCCACCTGATGGTAAGTGGGTTTTGTAGCCTAGACAACATCAACTAACTTGGTTTTGGTACTAAGTTGGAATGTCTCACAACCTGTATTTTGACTCTCTATACACTTCAGACAGGAACATATCAATGCAAGCGTTTGTGTCTAAGTACTTTTTAACGGCAGGAATAGGTAAGCTACCGCCAGGTAGCCTGTACCATAAGAGGTGTGAGAGGTAATAGTGCACGATGACTTACATACATTCGAAATCAAGCCAATTACTAACTTTTTGTATACCGCTAGCCAAATCTAATCGCATTAATTGACTTCTGGGTCTCATGATGAAAAAATATGGCTGATAATCGACTTGGATGTAAATAGCAAGCTGGCGCCTCAGTGCTCACGATTATACTTGAAATTCAGCAACTTTGCGTGCAGATTCTATGGTAATCATAAACACGATTATTTTTTAATTCTCGTAGCATCACATAAAGGTTATATGAATATCAAACGGCTTTCTAAGTAAACGGAGTACGGATTACGTTTAATCAGAATGAATGAAAGTACGGAAATTTTATCAAGCGTCCAGCAAAACGCGTTATTTTCTGCACCTTTTTTCTTACCCCAGCTTGAGTGCGTTGCGATAGGGTTTTGGGAATTCCCGACAATTTCAAAGTCCCGGGACACGAGATAGCCAACAATCAAAGTCCCGGGAATTCCCGGGACTTCGAGACTTAAGAAAAAATTTTTTAAGAGAGCTTAGCCTTTTTTGAAGAATTTTAATTGAGTTATTTCCTTATGGAACATATTAAAAAGTCATTGTTTTTGTAAAAATCAACATTTATCAAACAGAAAATTAAATCTTAATAAGTTTAAAGTTAATTTCAGTCTTAATAATTGCTTTGTTTATTTCTTTTAATCACACACAAATTCAATCTCCACATACGTAAAGTTGTTCTTATTTACTAAGTGCTCGGCGCTAATCAAAACCATTGGGAGGAAACCTACAACTGAGTGGAGCAACGGTCAGCATAGAGAACTCTCTTTTTCCCTAAAACCGCCACTTTTAAACAGATAAATCTTATAGTTATAAAATGAACTTAATTGAAAATCATACGAATTTTAATAACGTCAAACAACAACAACTACACATTTATTGTGTTGTGTACTCAGTAGTTATGTAGAAGACCGAGTAATTACTCATTAAACCAACCAATGGTGCCAGGCTCCTTCACTTATTTGAAAACAAAAATGATTACATAACAATTTCGACAATCTTGTCTCGTCTCAAGTCTCGACCTAAAAGTCCCGAGACTCGAGACAACTAAAATTACGAAAAGTCCCGGGACTTCGAGACACGAGACGTCCCGGGACCCAAACCCAAGTTGCGAGACGCTTGTATGAATCTTGCAATAATTTGCCAGCATGTCTTTCAATATGATTATATTGAGTGTCTTCAAGGCAAGATTGTAATGGGTTTTTCTTAAATCAGTGCCCCTTAGCACTTCGGCTTTATCACCACTATATTCTCACCGTAGTTTTCTATACATAGTATAGTCATGCTGCAGTTATATTAGTTGTATAGTTGTAGCACGAATGGGTCGGCTCGACCGGGGAAGTATCACGCTCTCACAGATGAGTACCAGCGTAAAATAGTAGCTTAATGCTGCTATGTTTCGAATGGTGAGTGTAGAGAACCGGAGACCGTTTTGGGTGACAACGCATCTGCATTTTGATTCGTAAACGAGTCTCTATGGGCCACAGCAACCACTTATCATCAGGTGAACTGTGTGCTTGTTTGTCACCCTATCCTATTAAAAGGACTTACCGTCGTAGGGTAAGATATTAATAAAGCACTTCTATGTCTTTTTTTAAACGTTACCCACTCACTAGGATTTACTCCCGTACTCTCGTTCTCTCTGAATAATGCCCTAATATCGATATATACTATCAACGTCGTGAACAATGTCTTAATAAAAGTACTAATACTTTTTTTAATGTAATCCTCTGTATATAACATCATTCTATGAAATATGAATCATGTAACGCACTAACAATTTTATCAAAATCGCCAATTATGACCTTTAATTTACTTAAGCTTAAAACCGCCAATGTGAAACTAGTAATACCAAATACTGTTGCTTTTTATCCATGATCAATTATTTATAGCGTTAATTGCTTTTAATTCCGAATCAGAATCGATTCATCGTCGGTGCGATTAATGTAAATAAAACCACAGCTATTGCGAATTCCACCTTATTACAAGAATAATAAGTTGAAATTAAATTTAAACGTCGGTTTGTACGTTCGTAGATGGTCAATGTGTCCGGGAGATACACGTCAATAATTCGATCGGCACGCAATCGTTCCGGTATGCATTTTTTCTTGATTCTTATCGATTTGGAGCGATAATTTATAGATTTCTCGGTAATTTATTGTTGATATTTGTTGACCGCGATGATTTTTAATTGTAAATATTTATTGATTGACTAAACCTAACGTGGGAAGTATGTATGTATTAAGACATTTTTATTATTTACTATACATTTTTAGTATTTAATTCCTATCAATTACATATTTGATAGGAATAAATTTCTAAAAATCACAGATGAAAATTTGTAGATGGAAATCTATAATCTCGATTGCCGCTAAATAAGGTCAAAGCGAATGAATCGTATTGTTTTAAATTTGCTTTAGATTGCGTTATAGTACTTTGCATCAAGTGGAACAGAACTGCCCGTACAATAGATTGTGTAAGAGGGAGGCAAAATGTCACAGGATGTAAGGGAAACCCGGTCAGTTTTATAGACCGAATTCATGTAATACCCTACAACAACGGATGTTAAAAGCAAAATTATAAGGTTAGTATTTTAGTTTGAGTTTAATCTTTTGTTAAACCACTGCTTAAATATCAGTCTAAGGTAAAGGCCTCAGTGGAAAACGATCGAGGGGGCATACGGTGTGACGTTATGACAAATACGCACTTGTATTAGAACATTCTGAGTAGCACGTGGTAGAGCCACGCTACAGCTATGTTATGGTTGTAGTACGAATGGGTCGGATCGACCGGGAAAGGACCACGCTCTCACAGAATACCAGTAAAATAGCAGCTTAATGCTGTTGTGTTTCGTATGGTGAGTGTAGAGAACCAGATCATTTGCACCTTTGCACTATAAACAAGGCTTCATCATAGTCCTCAGGGGTGATAACGCATCTGCATTTTGATTATTAGTCGAAGGAAAATGTAGATATTAAAAAAATTGCAAATTGTGCAATAATTACTACTATAACTGATAATACGTCGTTATTGCTTGTATGTGTGCTCCAGGCGACGCCGATCCTCGTACAAAATAAGGTTGACTGCCATTCTATTATGTATATGTCCATTCCATTATGTATAGTATTCTATGAGTACAAGAGTGTACAGTAGGTACTCGTACCCCTTTCTACCTAGAAGTTCGACTGGGTACTTCTCTTTCCCATTTCTGTTACCAAACAGCAATCCTTTTAGAACGGAGCGCAGCAGTGCACTGTCGCGCTCCGTTCTGAAAGGATATAGAGAGCAAATGTAAATACAAGTTGTGAGGAATTCCATATTAAACCTCAGACGTGACAACTTTTGTAACCTTCTTTTTTTAAGAGAAATATCCATAGACTCCAGTATTCACTTACCATCAGGTAGTCACCTGCCAGTAATATCTACGTACCATCAGATCAACTGTAAGTTTGTTTGTCACTTTAAATTATAAAAGTGTTTACGTCATTACATCACATCACCCCGCCTCGTTGCATGCTTGTGACTTAGTTCCTGCACCGGTCAGCATTTCTGTTTGATTGTACAGTAATAATAATAAACTTATTTATAAGGAATATGGTACAAAAATGTTCGTATAAAATAATAATGTATCTCATATTTCAACAATATGGTATATAGAAACTTACGACTAGAATATACAATATTTGAGTAAAATTAAACGTACAGTTTACAATTTTGATATTAATGCTTTAAAACTTATTAAATTAACTACTTATATTTTTTGATTTTTAGCAGTTCATTTACCGAATAAAATTGTTTTAATCGATTTTAATTTAATTTTAAAGTCGATTATAATTTAATTGACTTATTTCATTTGGGATGTTGTTAAACATTTGAATAGCCATCACATAACAATTTTTTGAGCGTAGACTTGTTTTTAATGAAGGCAATATATTTTTTCTGGGTATCTGGTATTATAATATTTTATTGTATCATTTATTCTTATAAAAATGAGGATATTTTTCACGAATATTGAAAGTTCAAAAATTTACATGGATGGTAGCGTAAGTATAAATGTCGCCGTAAGTGATAAGCATGTCAGATGAAGAAACCGCACCCAAGGTTCGGTATGGTAACTACTACCTACGAGGTCTAGTCGTCAGAATTATCGTTAAAACCGTCAATAGAACCGTCTCATATAACTGCCATTCTCCATCCCGTGAAAGGATCTCCGAACACAATTTTGCTTACGTCTGTACTATATTACTTCAGTCTTATCCCGCAGTAATATCTTCGTTCCTAGAACCAATGACTCAATCATTTACTCTACAAGTCTATATATGTATTAGCGAGACATGACTTAGTACTTAAGTACAGTTACTATTATGATATATCCTTTGAAGTTAAATTTCTGTTTATATGCATCCAGTATGCGTCAAATCCAGTCACAAATTTACCAAGTAAACTTTGTCTTCGCCTTCACTCTAGTAGTTTATTCTGCATACGTCGGCTCGCACGTATCCTTGACTTTGTGCCAATTGCTATAACATCCGTCTGTCGTGGCCCTTTTAAATGTTGCATTACTCACGGCTTGGCACGCTCCGATCTTTGCGACTTACTAACGACATCACTTGTGTAGACAATGCGCTTGATAACTTAAGGTTATATTGGCACGTGCTCCACATTTGTTGAGTGTAAGACAATAATATGTTAGTTTTGAATTAATTAAAAAAATGGAATATAATGTCCTCCAGACCGAATTCCGGCCATGGCGGCCTGCCTCAACGGAGGCTAGCCATCGGCGCAGGATTGGATTATAGTGCCCAAGTGTATGCGCAACCACGGGTGCACTCTCTATTCCTCACTCTCATAATCCGATGGGACGGTAAACTAACACGAGCGGAGAGAGATCAGGCGCAGGACCTACGGCTTTACGTGCTTTCCGAGGCACAGGGGTGAGACACTGCCAACTTCCTGACTCCGGGCAAGTACTGAGAATTTCTTGACAGAAAAACTCAATAATTAATTTTTTGGCCTGATCCGGGATTCGAACCCAGGACCTCATGATCAGCAGTCGTACTATTACAACTACTAGACCAACGAAGTAGTCAAAAAATAGATTAGTTGGGCGCGAATTAAATATGAGAAATCTTCATTACATTCAGCCTATTTAAAATCAACTGCTGATCATAGGCCATCTAAATAGGGGGAATATTTGCCATATTTGCCACGCTTAGCAGCCAGGTTGGGAACCACAGTACAATTTTTACATTTTCAGTTGTTATTATAAAAATGCTACTGCCCGTCTCTCGATTCATTTTTTTTCTTCTTTCTTTTTTTTATTAAAACGTCACCTCCACATTAGGATTTTCTTCTGTATCATAGGGGAAGTTTACATACATAAACTTCACAAAGACAAACATCCAGACCCGAAACAATTATTTTAGGCCATACTAATACTTGTTGCATGCGGGATTCGAATCCGCGGCTCTTATCACTGTAACTCATTGTTAAGCCACTGTGCTACGGAGTTGTCTAAAATTTTACTCTGGCGCCTCTTACGACTCCCACAGAAAGATACGGGATAGTGATGTCTGCAGCAATATTATTTATGCTTATCATCCTTCTGAAATTTTTCCCTATAATACCCGCGAACTCATTGCGTAAGTGTTAAATCGTGATATGTTAGGCAATGTTAATACTGATAATTTACATACGTGGTAGAGCCATGCTGCCGCTATATTATGATTGTAGCACGAATGGGTCGGCTCGACCGGGGAAGGACCACGCTCTCACAGAATACCAGCGTAAAATAGCAGCTTAATACTGCTGTGTTTCGTTTGGTGAGTGTAGAGATCCGGAGACCCTTTTTTACCGGAAACGAGACATTCCCTCTTAGTCCTCAGGGGTGACAACGCATCTGCGTTTTGATTCTTAATCGAGGATAAATGTAGATGTCTATGAGTCACAGCATCCACTTACCATCAGGTGGACCTTGTGCTCGTTTGTCACCCTTATTCTATAAAAAATAACAATATATAATCTCATGTAACTATAATATGATTTATTCTGTTGAAAACTATGAAGAAAATTATTATATTTTTTAACTTATTTATTGTAAGGCAGTATTCGACTACAATTCCACCTGGTGGAAACTGGTGATAAATCTGTAGATGATGAATTACACTGTCTTAATGCAACTAAACACTCTTGTTATGAAGATACCCACGTTTTTATTGCAAGGGAAATCAGACGCTGGCAAATTATTCCACTCCTCTGCTTTACAAATTAATTCTTTGCTTTGCATTATGAAAGGCAAAGTATACCGTTTAGTTCGAACGCATAAAATATCAACTACGAAAGAGTGAAAACCCGCCAAGTGTCAGGTCATCCAATGGTGGAGCCTTCCCTTGAGGGAAGAATCAAATCACGTAATTTCTGCATCCCCACAGACATCATGTACCGTGTATTAAGTCAATAAAAATGCGTTCAGATAAAATCGTAGCAGAACACGAAAGATCAGTCATGGTGTTTGAATCGGAAACGAGACGTTGGGAAACGAGAGCATTACGAGCGCAGTTCAGACCCCGTAAAATGACCGCCAACGAAATATCCGAACGAAATTTCTAAAACAATTCGCAAGTTAGCCGACGGTGCCAGAAATTGCGAAACTGTAGTGAGTTAGGCAAAGGAATCAATAAGTTACAGCCTATATACGTTCCACTGCTGGGCATAATACTGGGCATTAATATTCTATCTGATACCCGGTCGTATCGCTAAGAGGACGCTAATAGAGGATGAAAACGTAGATATAAAATATATAAAAAAGAATAAGAAGAAATATATAAAAAACAACTATTAATTTAAAGGTAAAATTAGCGGCCTTATCGCTTATAAGCAATCTCTATCAGGCAACCACATTTTTTTAAAATAGAATCGACTCAAGTAAAGTAGGACCACACTCTCACCGAATACCAGCGTGAAATAGCTGCTTAAGGCTTTTCTATGTTCGTATGATGAATGTAGAGAACTGGAGACCCTTTTTACTGGAACGAGGCATTTCATCTTAGTCATCAGTGGAGACAACGCATCAGCATTTTTATTCTTAACTAAAGATCCACCTGATAGTAATTGTTTACTGTGGCCCATAGACATCAACATCTATCCTCAATAATTACGAATCAAAATGCAGATGCGTTGTCACCCGTAAGGATTAAGATGGAATGCCTCATTTCCAGTAAAAAGGGTCTTCGGTTCTCTTCACTCACCATACGAAACATATCAGCATTAAGCTATTATTTTACGCTGATATTTTGTGAGAGCGTGGTCCTTCCCCGGTCGAGCCGACATATTCGTGCTACAACTATACTACTAATATAACTGCAGCATGGCTCTACCACGTGAGAAATGTTGCCCGTTAGTCTCGCTAAAACTCGAAATATTGATGAATTTTTTGTGTGTGTGTGTTTGAGTGGCCCCCTGGATGGTTTGAAAACTCAATTGAACCCGGTAGGGGGCGCTGTTGTCAAGATCCAGAAATCACCCGTGCGAGCCCGGGGCGGATCGCCAATTTGTAATAATTATTCTTTACATATTAACGACTAACTTATACTTTATGAAATTATAAAGTAACAAACTTGAAACCCACATACATAGTTGCTTAAATCATTCCGAGGCATTGCTTTCAAGTAATCAGCTGTTTCCAATATTAAAACAGTAACATGAGCAGAGCTAATAGTGTCGGTAAACCCTTGTAGATAGCAGTTAGTAGCGGCCCCTTAATGGTGGTCAATGATTGACGCAACGGCAAAAACGTGTGAAGACCACCGGGTCCAGTATGCTCCAATTACGGCGCTCATTACTCCAACTGTACTGCGTTTGAGGCGTATTTGTTCTTATATAGCATTAGTTTTCTATCATGAGAGTGAAATGAATGACGGCTCCGTGGCGTAGTGGCTTGGCAATGAGTGGCTGCACCGGGGGCCGCGAGTTCGAATCCCGCACGGAACAAGTATTTGTATGGCCTACAAATAATTGTTTCGGGTCTGGATGTTTGTCCTTATGCAATTTATGTTTTTAATCTGCCTCGACGATACAAGACAAAATCCTAGTGTAGCGTTGGGGTTAGTATAGCGTTTTAAAAGTAGAATTAGAAAAAATCGTGAAGCACAGAAATCGTAATAATTTGTCTTCTTATTACGATTTCTGTGTCGAGAAGTCATATATAATGAACACCGCAAAACCATAGCCTTATATTTACTTGTGTAACCTACGATTGCAGTTTTTTTTTAATCTAAAGTGACAAATGAAATTAATTCCATGATGATGGTTAATGTATGATAATTAAAGTTATATTAAAACTATAAGAAATAACTGTAGACTAGAGCCATGCTGCAGCAATATTATGGTTGTAGTACGAATGGGTCGTGAATGTTGAATGTTATAGATGTATTATAGTATTCTATGGTTGAATGGGTCGGCTCGTCCGGGGAATGATTACTCTTTCACAGAATACCAGCGCAAATTTGCAGCATAATGCTGCTATTTCGAATGTTAAGTGCAAAGAACTACAGACTATTTTTACCAGAAACAAAGCGTGCCATCTCAGTCCTGAGGGATAACAACGCATCTGTATTTTGACACTTAATCGAGGATAAATGTAGATTTCTATGAGCCAAAGCATCCATTTACCATCAGGTGGACTATTTGCTCGTTTGTCACTGCTCATTTATCTATAAAAAATAAAAAAGTGAAATACAGACTAGACACAAGCTAAATTAGCATTTGTTCCGTCGAATCAAAAGTGAATTTGACTGGCTGCAATTTGTAAATCTGCGCGTTTACCAGTCACGATCGTCGAAGAGGTCGAAGTTAATTTAAACAAAGTTTGGCAATATTCGAAGGTCTCGCAACTAGCGTGTCACCAGCGGACTATCAACGGTGACCATCGTGACGGTGGATCACATGATCGTCCAATAAGAATTATATTCGTATTGAGAGCACATTCAAATTGCAATATAGCACGCGAACGGAAAATACCTGACAGATAAATACTTGAGTTGAACTAGAAATAGTGATGTGCCTATTGGTTAATGTCGAGAATAATTTTAAGTTAATTACTTGATTTCATATTCAACAATAAAGTATAAAAAGCTATTTAAATAAAAAATCCATTACTTCTTTGAGATAGCAGCACAAACATTTTCAAATCATTAAGAGTTTTAACTCTCAAAGCTTTTACACACTTTACCTATTTCACGCACAAGTTTATTAAACCTGGAGTTCTTAATCTTCTCATATTTTATTTTGCTATATTTTTAGTAAATTTATGAAGTTTTATTATTATTATTATAGTTTCAGCAAAAAGTATATATAACAGCATTAATTTCATCTAAGCATTCCTTTCTCACTCTGTCCTATTACTTGCTACATAACAACGTACTACGTACTACTACTGTTATACACTTTTAAATTACTATTAATATTAAGCAATTTGACGCTTCAGTTCAAATGTTTAATTACAAATGCAAAATATTTTCTCGGATCTCGATAAAATGTTAGTACGTCACTAGCATAAGAGTTTCGTAACACCGGCCCGCAATAAATCATCTCTACTAATTTGTTTTTAAAAGTTTAAGGAGTATTATCTGTGTTCGTAATCGGGTATTGTTCGGAGACAAACGACTGTAGCGCCGCGCCGCCATTGTACGGCTCAGTATACAAACCACGTTAAAGACGCGCCGACCCGCTCCGTAATTTGTCAACCGCGGTAGCTGTAAGAAAACAAAAGTTTTACCATTAGCGGACCTCTTGGCGAGTGAATTAATTGGATTGTTATTTTGTATTTAATTGGATCTCCGTTTAGCTTTAGCCGGTTTCAACGAGACGTATTAAGTACCCTGTAATTAGATATTTTGCTTCGATGTTATAGATCGAATTGAATTAATTTTAACGACACAATTGCCTATTAAGGATGTAAGATGTATGCCCTTTAGAGAGTTGCGGCTTTTATTTTGCTAGAGCGGACTTAAATCGACTGCATACATTAACTTGGACAATTGCTCATGTCACTTTCATTTTCTATTGGGTTAATTGAATTTCTTAAGTCCATTTAAAAAAATAAAGTGACTAATAAACTTATAGTCCACCTGATAGTACGTAGCTACTGGTAAGTGATGAAGGTTATCGCCCCTGAGAAAGTTGGCATGGGTCATAGCCTGTAAATAAACTGGCTCTCTTTACAAAATATAGTAACAAAGTAAGTTTTGAGCTGTGCCGCGGATTCGAATCCCGTACGGAACAAGTAAATTACTTGAGGTTAATATATTCACCCAAAATTAAAACTAGGAAAAAGACAGAGACAACACAAAATCGTATACCTACTATAACTTCTATATCATGATAAAAGAATAGCAAACAAGCTTTGGCAATAACAAGGAACAATTCGAAAAATCAACATAAAATAAACTAACTACACTGCACAAATACTAAAATCGACTAAAACATTTGCTATAATATCATTACTGTCAAAATGACGTCGATAAAAAGCAGCACCCTTTTGACTCTTTATTATTGCAAAAAACAAAAAAAAAAGCAACACAAATTACCGATAACAAAAAAAAAAAAAAAAAAAGGGGAGGAAATAAACTTGATTGATTAATGAAGAGCTATCGTATCACAGAGCCATCTATGCAAACCTACTATATTTGTAAAGCCTACAAAAAATTATTCCAGCTCTGTATGTTTGCCCTCATGTATTTTATGTAACAATAACCTTTTGTAAATTTTAAAATTATTATAATAAATGTATTATTATAATAATATGATAATAAATCACGTTTGAACATCCTAATTTTAATTACTATTCCATTTCAATATTTTAGTATGATAATAATACCGTTGTAAAAAAAAGTTAATTTTTAAATACATTTTAAGTACTAATGACGTAAAGGACATTCCGTTCGACAATCGTGAAAGTAGATTAAAATAATTCGGTTCATTTATCGCCGCGGCCATATTGAAACAATATCTCTCATTTGCAATATCATTTGCGGATTAAATCGATTCGTTTCGATCGAGACGGGAAATCAATTCAGGTGCTCACTCATTCGTATGCCATGTTTTATTTGGCGCCATAATTAATAAATGTCACGCGCATTTGACATTCTAATCGTATTTATTATTTGATCTAGTGACGAATATCGCTTACAGCGCTTCTGATTGATAATTCGTTCGTCTTTGTTTTATGGAGGTTTTGAAATTGTCAAGCGACGCAACTGTTAGCACACCGATAGACTTATTAGAGCATGGTAATAATTTTAATTCGTGTCACGATTTCGCGGTTCGCAGCGTCAGTTACACCCTCATGTCATAAGAACCTTATGATATCGTACTCTTAGAGTAATAACATACGTAATATGTAATATTGTCATTAATATCATTTTACAATAATGTCTTTTGTTGTTCAATTTTCGACATCTAAGAAATGTATGTATCATAAAGAAATTAAAATTTGTATTGTTTATTATTTTAAAAATATTTTGTAAGTACTTGCCTTTTCTGTCATTATTTTCCATGATATATATAGAGGTCATATAAAATATAAAATAAGAACATATATTGATACAAATATTTTAACTGTTGTTTCTTCTCAAATATTTTATAACGATACCCCGGTCATCATTGTATACTTTCGCGCGCCAAAAAAGAGGACATAAAACAATGTGTTCCACTTTAAAATTGGAACCGGATATTGATATCATATCAGAAGCAGTTGCACGACATCGATTCACATTACACAAATAATCGATTGTATTCGAATGTCAGACGCAATCAAAACATCGGCCGAGAACGTTTGGGTCAGTGCTTCCGAACGCAAACGCGGGATGACGCGAGAGCGCGCATTTCTACCAACATATATTTACTGTTGAAAAAACTAAACACAAACTATTTTCTGTCTTAAAATAATTGAGAATAGTGGTGTTCTTTGCGACTACTGTTTCGATAATTGTAAGCGAATTTGCCGAAGACATTCGGTGTACACTACGGTTCAAAGAGAGGGTCAGAAGGTTCGTAATGTTATCTTGAGCGTTCTCACGCTTGTTTCGTGCTTAGGCGTGATTATGTTACCTGGGCGTCCGACCGTCCGTCCGTACACGAAATTCTGATAATTTGTCACTCAGTCTGCTTGAATTTGGCACAGTGGGCAGAAAGCGAAAGTTATAGAAGCTGTATGTAGGGTAGTTCCACTATTCGGCATAAGCCTTCTTTTATTTCTTTAAGAAGATATTCTTTGAAATATTTATGTTGTGTTTTTGACTTTATACTTTTGTTTGTTTTTCTTCATGGCCGAGTATGTGGTAAACAAGCATTTAAAACTTAATACATAGTATTATATAGTGGTTGGCAGGGTAGAGCCTCGCTGCTGTTATATTCTGGTGGCAGCAACAATGAGATGGCTAACCGGGGTAGGACTGAAAGGACCCACAGCAGCTGTGTTTTGTGTGGTAAGCCTAGATAACCGAGGACCCTTTTTACTGCTATAATTAGCAATTATAGCATCAACAATTATAATTAGGCAATCGAACACATTTGTCCCAATATTCAAGCAAATTCAATTTATTTAACTAGCACTTCTCAACACTCGATAGAAAAATATTTATAATATGTATGTAGAATATCCGTATTACTTAGTGAGCACATTCTAAGCTATTAAGTTCATCTTACAAGAGCTCTGCGGTAGGTAACGTCTAAAGAAAACACTATAAAACGCGTGCCATAAGTTTTTATACCTTACTTTATGAGGTCTTAATGGTGCCAGCAAATTTGCTCTAGACTTGTATTTATAGGCCATACTTTGTTGAGGTCTATTAGGATTTCTTGTGATAAGTTCTTACCACGTTTTAATTTAGTTACCGATAAACTGTCACTTATTACGTAATATTACTAGGTAGGCCGTATAGTTTTCTTTTTTATAGGAGAAAGGCCTACGAGCATACGGCTCACTTGATGGTAAGTGATTACCGCCCCCCATGAACAACTGCAACACCAGGGGAATTGCGGATGCGTTGCCGGCTTTTTAAAAAGCAATAGGCTCTTTTTTAAAGGTCTCTAAGTCGTATCAGTCCAGAAAAATATCTGGTGGTAGTAGTCGATTCCATAACGAAGTTGTGCGAGGAATAAAGTAGTGGCGGTGTAAGTATATCCACTACCCCATATCATCCCGTGGGTGTCGTAAGAGAAGTCAGAAGAAGGGAAGCGGCAGTCTTCCTGTTGACCACCAAAAATATAAAGCTACGGTTGCCAACCTGCTTGCCAAGCGAGGTAACTATGACCAATTTCTTCCTATGAGGCAATCTATGAGGAAGCTTATGTTCAGCAATGGACTTGGACAGGAATTCTTTTCTGCATAGGTCGTACGCGGAAGAAAACTCCTAGTGAAACGTACAGGTGAACCGCCAAGCATAGAGATGGTGTGGATGGTATCGGGAGGTTTGCCGCGTAGTGCATTCATGAAATTTGGCGGCTGGGATTAATCCGAACAATTCCTCAGAGCACGCCCCGTGTTCCTATCTGAAGGGTATAGAGAGTCAGAATAATTGCAGACTGTAAAATAAAATTCCATCTTTGTCCTCAAAGGTGGTCTCGCAGCCTTCTTTTTTAAAGTTCGTTGTAAATTCGTTAGTTACTTCATTTTGAAAAAAAAATTATTCTAATTTTAAATAAAGAAAAAAAAGGTTTTAAGACACTTGATGTTTGAGGCTAAGGATTTCACTTGGGCTTCACTTTAAAAATTCATATAGTTTTTTTTTAAATAAACAACCCTAGAAATAAGAATTTGGGAATTTCAGTTATAGTACGTGAGGATAATACGGTCATTCGGTTAATATGCTCACTTTCTTATAACTCAAAACCTATACGATAGGTCTTCATTAGTCAATCAAATAATAAAGAGTCAAAAAGGCGCTGCTTTATCAACGCTATTTTGGCAGTTGAATTTATAGTAAATATTTCATTCGATTTTAGTATTGTGTAGTGTAGTTAGTTTTTTTAAGTTGATTTTTCGAAGTATTCCTAACTATTAACATAGCTTGTTTGCTATTGTTTTCTTAATATATTATAGTATATGGCTTTTTTTGTGTTTGTCCTCTTAGTTTTGGTTTTACAGGGCAGCAAAGCATAAGGTGACCATATTAGTTTCACGTACCTTAGTTTCAATTGTTACTAATCAGTTAAATGACAAATTAAAATCCAATATATATTCGAAAATATTTTTAAAAGCGTATTATTACAATAAATATGTTCTTCACTGCCAAATAAAACACTTGAACAATTTTTTACAACCGTTTTACTTTATATTTATGTACATACGCTATTAAAAGCGAATGTCTCGTATAGATGCGATTAATTAACGATATAAACCTTGAAGAAGAGACGGTTATGTTAAAAATTATTTACAACCTCTGATGCATATTAGAGAACGGCAATGTCATACTTTACATTAAGTTAACTGTAAGGTCCAGTACATAAAAGTGTTATACGTTCGAGTAATAAAAGTAAAGCTTTATCCCGCCATTAAATACAATGCTGCGTTCAAAAACCTTGACTCGAGACTTCATAGATGTGTAATAGCATCCCAGCACTTTGGTTTTAATAATAAATCTACCTACTATCTGAATTGCTATAAAAAGTTACTCGAGATAAACGATATAGGAATATGTTTAAAGGTCGAGAATAATATTCACTTTTGCAGATATAAAATATTATTGTATTTTGATAATTCTTATTTTTCTAGTGTCCAGGATATTTTGGGCTTAATTGTCAGTAGTAAATACTACATCATGCGAAATTATTCAAGTCAATGAGAATTTGATATGGCTGTATATTCTGACGCCTTTGTCTGTTTTTATGAATGACAAAATACAGAAATGACTGCCGGCGGATTACTGGTTTGAAGTGGATTTTCAATTTTAAAAGTAGTACGATTTTGTGCAATAAATGTTTGCGTATGTGAACTAATGATAGAAACGATGAAACAAGTGAACTGTTAGCGATGTGAAACTCAAGTTATTGTATCTACTTAGACGCTTTGAGTTTGAGCTGCCGACAAAATTTCCCAAAAACTTCTCAATGTAACACATCAACATATTATGAATATTTTTTTAACAAAATAAATAAGAAATAATTTCTTATTACAATTTCCTTGTGGATCAACTTCCTTGTGGTACCAACAGCGCCTTTAACGAACCTATACGATTTTGGGACCTTCAAGAAAAGAGCCTACTCTCTCTTAAAATGTCGGCAACCCGTCTATAATATATTCTCCTGGTGTTGCAGTATTCATAGGCTGCAGTTGTCACCAACAGATAAGCTGCTAGCGTTTCCACTTTCTTATACATAAACAAACTTGAAAAAACTTAAAAAAAACTTGACACTGCGGCAAAAAACAACCGCACGTGTCCATTACCAAAGAAAGAATAAATCAAACCTCTG
Organism: Parnassius apollo; assembly: GCA_907164705.1. Lineage (NCBI taxonomy): Eukaryota > Metazoa > Arthropoda > Insecta > Lepidoptera > Papilionidae > Parnassius > Parnassius apollo. Next base: position 8,258,750 of record CAJQZP010000117.1, read on the forward strand.
CCAGCCGAAATTTTTCCAATCCAAACTAATACAAATATAGGTTTATTTGTAAAATATTTAATAAGAAAAATGGTTGTAGGCTATCAGTAGTTCATAATCAGCGCGTTCGTCCATCGCAACGCGTTGGCGCGGCTCGTAGGAAGCGAGTAATTTATTAGAGCCTCCATTCACCTGCCGACTGCGCGCATCTTCGATAATCTGTGGTCCGCGTGCTTACTTTAACCTCGACCTGTTGGAAATATATGCAAAATATTAAGTTCTTATCCATTGAAGGAGTTCAATGTTTAAGAACTTAACATTGTTCATATAATATTACAATTATAATAATGTAATTTGAAAAAAACTTGGTTTCTTATTGTGAAATTGAAATAATACACCCGGTAACTATCAGAAACTAAGTATTTATTAACTAAAATAAATATTAGTTATATGACATAAAACCAAAGGATATTTTGTTTGACGCGACGATCAAGAGAGAGATAGCAGCGCCACAGGCGGCCACCACTAGAGTTAAATGTTATTTTTATTAAGGCCTACAAAGGCAAAGGTAAAGTTCATATTCTGCCTACTGTTATTTTCCTATTAAATTATCAGAGGGTCTTGTTATTTAACCCGCAAAAGTCCACCGCTGGAGGACGATCGCAGTAACAAAGCAAGACAACAGTAACAGAGCAAGAAGAGTCTTAGAGGCTTTGACGCTACTTCTCCGGTCTTCACCGGTCTAAGATTTTTCTTGGCATCTCCTACAGTCGCCTCTTACGAAAATACTTTTATCGGAGAGAGCATTAAATTCATTGAATTTGCTTTTTCATAACGCAGTAGTTTATACGAATCCTGTCCTAAAAATACCTTTTAAATAACCTGCCTGCCTGAAAAATATTTCCCTAGAAGTCCCCACCAGAGTTGAAAAATCTATATATAAAAAAAACCATATTTGGCTATATCTATTAATTGACAAAAATAAATCGAGAGAAATTCCTACCGACATTATCTCGTTATTAATAACTAATTTGACAAACATGATAACACGTGGGCAAAAAAAATATATTCCATTAAACTAAAGTAACAATAACAAACATTAACTGTCAACTGCAAACACATTGGATTCAGTTTTCCATAAACAGTGCAACTTAAAGATGTCTCGACGTAACGAATTATAGCATGTGTGGAAGATCCTAAGACTGCCTTTGCTGTCGCGTAGACATATAGTTCGGTCGGCGGGTCAGAGGTGGCGCTAGGGTCGCTCGTAACTCTAGCTCCGTCGCCCGGCGCGCCCCGCAGACTGAATTTATGTACATTCTCATTACCACATACAAGCACAGTTACTGGAAAAGGTTGGTGATCCGTATGTACATTTATTATTACGTCTTCATATGCATAATCGGTAACTGATGCGTCTGTAACTTTTGGCGGGAATTAATCTGCGAAATATTAAAGTTATTAGTCATTATTACTAGCATTTATAAAGTCACTACCGCTTAAAATAATTAGTCATTTATCTCAACTAGAGTGACCTATGTTACTTTGTCTAATAACGAAGTACTTTAGGCAAAGAAATCTAAACATATTTGAGTCATGTACAGAACAAAGCAAAAAAAGTTATAGAACTTTTGTAAGTAGGAAATAATTGTCAGATTGGGATATTTAACAACAAGAACAACAAAATACTTTGCCTTCCTTATTGGTTTATTATGACGAAATTAAATCAACCAATAAAACCTCGCTTGCAAAACCTAATGGTACTTGAGGTTTTTTTTTCATAGTGTAAGGATAGCAAACGAGCACTCAGTCCACCTGATTGTAAGTGGTTGCTGTGGGCCATAGACATCAACATCAACATCCTCGTTTAAGAATCAAAATGCGGATACTAATTCTGTGAGAGCGTGGTCCTTCCCCGGTCTAGACAACCCATTCGTGCTACAACTATACTACTAATATAGCTGTAACATGGCTCTACTACGTAAACTTAACTCTCAAGCTAAGATTTAGGTGCATTGTATGAACCATCATGTAATGTCAAATACATATATGTATCTTCTTCTTCAACATCCTATAACAGTCCACTTCTTGACGAGTACGATACGAGTAGGTAGTACGGCGAACTGGAGTATATGAACAAATATTTAATTAAATTGGTTACTATGTAACATATAACACGACTGTTAAATTGTTGCAAGTTCTGTTTAAGTATACCTCGCAATTAATTCGTAATCTTACGTCCATAATTGAATTTAAATCTTACTCTTAAGCTTAATAACTCAAATTAAATTCATATTTGTATATATGACGCTTATATGTTAATTGAACGTGTGAATAATAAATATTAACTTAAAACTATTATTAATAAAATCTAAAATTAGAATCCACAGAAGCAAATGTCATGTACTTGAGTTTTAATTTTTCAATTGGGTTGGGTATACCACAATATATATAGTATGTGAGGGTAATATCGTCCTCCGATTAATTATTTTATTACGATTAAACTCAAAAACTACAGCCTTGTCTACATAACTTGTCTACATGATGGCTTTGTGATACGATAGCTCTTCATCGGTCACTCAAATAATGAAGGGTTGAAAAAGGCGCTGCTTTATCGACGCCATTTTGACAGTTGATATTACAGTAAATATTTTACTCGATTTTAGTATGGTGTAGTGTAGTTAGTTTCTTGAAATTGATTTTTCGAAGTGTTCCTCATTATTGTAAAAGCTTGTTTGCTATTTTTTACTTAATATTTTAGTTATAGTATACGACTTTGTGTTTTTGTCTCTGTCGTTCTCCTAGTTTTGGTTTTATAGGGCGACAAAGCCTAAAGTAACCGAGAACTTGATCACCTCAGTTCGCCGGACTGTTACTAGAGGATATTAGAAACTTATGAAAGGTGTGAAAAACGTGAATCTTATCCTGTACCAAAAAGCCACCTTGAACGTACAAGAAACCATCAACTGGGCCACCTAGTAAACTATGTAAGCAAAATTTTGAAATGTAAAATATGTAAAAAAACTGATATTTTATATTTGAGTGAAATGTAACATACAATTACATCCTAAAGAATGTTTTCTGAATTACTATTCTTTTATTACCCTCGCGTACCTTATATTATTAAATTGATCGAGCGACGATAATTTACGTAAACGTATTATACACATAATTAGAAAATATATAATATGTGTTGGAATCTGCAAATACGATTCTAAAAGGTATAGTAAAACTCTGTAATAAAGCTATAATAAACATTTAATTTCTCCAAGTTTATGAGCCAGATTATACTAGTAAGGTACGTTAGGGTAATATCGTCATATTAAACTTTTCCGCGCTATAAAGCCAAAACTAGGAGGAAGACAAAAATAAAAACACAAAGTCGTATACTAATAACTAATATCTTAAAAAAATTGCAAACAAGCTCTGGAAATAATTATTCACACATACAATATTAATATCGACTAAAATATGTCAATTATGTTAACTGTCAAAATAGCGTCAATGAAGCAGCACCCTTTTGATCCTTTAATATTTGATTGACTAATGAAGAGCTATGATATCACACATTCATCTATGCAAACAAGACTGTAGTTTTTGAGTTATAAGAAAGTGGCCATATTAACCGGATGACCATATTACCATCACTTACTATATTGCGTAACTTGTCCTGTAAAACCTTTTCTATCAAACAGATACCGCCTTATTAAAAAAATTATTTAGTTTTAATCGGTATAAGGATTAATATGTCGGAAGAAAAAAATCGTCCCTGTGGCAAATATGCGAACTGAAATGTAAAGTACGAGTATAGAATTTGACATCAAATTTTAAATTACACGAAGACTGGCGCCGCGGCTAATGGACTTATTTCGTGACAAAGACTCTTCTTTAAACTCGAAACTCCTAATAAAACCACGTTATGTAAAAAAGACCAACAGAACGCAGTCTTAGTTTTCTTTATTTAAACATACAATTTTCGTTATACAAAAAAGTTACATTATGATGTATTACAAGTAGACATTATAACTTCATAATCGGGTTAACCTTATCGTATGAAAGACTTGGCTCTTACAGAATACAGTACAGTAAAATTAAAATTTCTTCAGTAATATAGCAGCATACCAAAATAGAGCTTTAAATCCTTTTTTCTATGATGAAATTACATCGTAGTCCTCAGGGGCGATAATGTAACTGCATTTTGATTCTTAATCCGGAATGGATGTGGGTGTCAAAATGGTCTCTGGGTTGAACAGTGTGCCCTCTTGAAGCCCTTAAGGTAACACAAACCTTTGTAAACCGCAAACAACCGATACAAGCGCGCTATCCAATATTTAATCTCAACCAACGTTCTCGCCTCGCTAAAATTCGCGGCACGCTCCCAACGCGTTTAAAGATGGCATTGTTTCAGTTTAAATTCCTCATCTATGACGCGATCAATGCAATCGTAAGTAATTTATCATTCACCCCGTGATCCTCGTCCATTTTGGCAATCCACGGACGTGATATAGTAACCAAAGCGCACCTCACATCAGAACAGACATTAGCTAATACGTTATAATGCACCGTTATTATTTTGGACGAATCTAACATAAGAACTTGCTTGTAATAAATTATATGACGGCTAGGTAAGCATTTGGCTACGAACTTCGGTAGATTTGCAACCTACTTGGAAAAATTATTTGTTTGAGTTACAAATAAGTAATTGTATGTGAAACTCGTTCACGATATGGAAGAAATTCTGAGTGTATATCTAAGGAAAAAATAAAATTTACGCTAAACCGATGGCGAGTGATTTTCTTTTGACCGAATTTTAACCGATTGTTATCGGAAGCTAACAATTTATATATTATCTTTTCGTCCAAATACAATCTTGGTGTCTTCAAAGAACAGTAACTTATTACGCCAAAACATTGCGATTTACCATCGGACACTGACTTATAATAAGAAAAAAAAACGGCACGGTAAACATTATAGAGCTGCTGGTGTGTGTGTGGACTTGGTGTGAATTCATCATTCCATTTCATCTTGTTTACGTCAGATGTAAAATTCTCAGATCTACGACGGGCAGCAGTATTAAAGATACCGTACTGCAATCGTCTATCCCGCTGTCAAACGAAACGATCAAGGCAAATTCTCCATACAACGGGAAGCTCAAAATTTTAGGAAATAAAAAAAGATCGGGCACATTCGCGCGTATCTATACTTCTATTTTATTAAGAGAAACATTACCACACCATCCTAAAAGTAGAGTTAATGCAGACCCACAATTCTACCACCACCTATTCGTTCCCTAAAAACATTGAATAGTATTAAAAACAAACTAAAGTTCTATTACTTAGCACAAGTTCTAAATACGTAATACAATTATGTTTAAAACGCAAAATAGTAATAATATTCATACTGTTTTACACCATGTTCAAATATTATTGCTTATTGTTTATTTCTGTTACATATGTGATTAATGATCATTTATTATTTATTTATTTTTAATCTTACTTTTTTTTCTAAAAAAATTTAGGAGGTCTCGTAACATGGCGTGTCCCTTTAAGTACAGAATATAAATTATATTTGTGTTAAAATCATACATTTTATTGCTACTTTACTTTGTCTTCCCCATAGAACCAAATATGTTATGTGTAAGTATAGGTGTAGTGTAGGTACTACACACCATTTATATTGATATTAATACAGTATATCTGTGTTAACTGTGTTCGTTAGCACTACTCTTTAAACCACTGCCTATAAGTTGTAGTTACGCGTAATTCGAGGTTCACACACCGACTCGTCAGTAAAGTCACAAGGTTCCAACTGAAAACCAGCGCTACCTCTGCAGCATTATGCTGAGTTGGAGACCTATTTGATGTCACATTTTATCTTTAATTCATTTTATTCATTTTATTTTTAACAGCATACATGTGTCTTGGCCCATTGTAATTTATATTTAAATGCCTTAAATTGTGTGTAAAGTGTGATTATCAAATAAATGGTTCTTTATTTCTTTCTTACTTAGAGTTGAAACTTGTCTAGTAATACATACGCGATAAACTATAGGCTTGTCTAGAACGTACTTATAAGGACATGGGAACAAACACAAAGATAGTAGAGAAGCACTCAGTACTTTAAATAAGTAAATTACACTTGACACAATAAAGGAATACAATATAACAAATAAAAGTAAAGTTACTGCTTATATGCATCTCACTGCTGGGCACAGGCTTCCTCTTATTTTTAAGATGGTTTTAGAACAAGAAAATGTCCACCGCGCTGTCCCAATGCGTGTTAGTGAACTTCCCATGTTTTCGAAATAATTTCTTATTTCACATACAGGTTTCCTCACGATGTTTACCTTCACCACCGAGCACGTGGTAAATCAGCACTTAAAATTGCAATTAACAATTTCGTTGGTGCCGGCGGAGATCAAACCCGGGTTACTAGCGTACTGTAAAACTTACAGCGGGCGCTTAGCCCCTGAACTACCATGGCTTTAATACTCGTAAATAAAACACCTTTTAAATCTGCAAATGCAAAATGTAACAGCGGACTTTACGCTAAGCTTCCGTTTAAGAAAAACAACAATGGCGTTACATAATGAAGCGAAATCCCAAGGTCGAGACAAATCGAAACCGTATATAAAGGGACCTAACAGACCGGAACCGAGCCTGTGGCCTATTTCCATCGGAAATGACGTCGCCAAGCCGTGAACACGACAATTTTAAGGCATCGTTTTCACTTTCAACGCAACACACTGGAGCGGCAGTCAGCAAATCGTGTAAAAGAAGTGTTTGCTATCAGCTCTGAATATTATATATAATATCAGTTAATTGCGAAACAACCGTAAAGTAATCCTGTATTAGTATTTTATGACGTGTAGCGTATAAATTATGGATCATGTGGCCATAAAGCCTACATATTATACTAGAATATTAGCTAAAGTTGTAAAGTCCATACCGGAATAACTTGCGACGTGCCACCTACAAATTTTTATGGAAAATTCTTTCTAATAACTTTTGCGCTATTAACAGATTGTTAAAACTCTTTATTTCTTTCTTTTCAGTCGTTCTTCGGCCGATCTTACAACAACCTCAACTCCATCACCGAGTGCAAGAACAACGGTGAATGTGTCATCAATAAGAAAAACCGAACTGCTTGCAAAGCTTGTCGACTTCGTAAGTGCTTGATGGTGGGCATGTCTAAATCGGGCTCCAGATACGGTCGCCGGTCCAATTGGTTCAAGATACATTGCCTATTGCAAGAACAGCAACAGGCGGCTCAGTCAAGATCTCCACCTAGAGTTCCGCCTTCTCCACATCATTTAGCCCCACCTTTTCCTCCACACCTTTTCCCTGGCTTAGCAAGACCAAGAACGAAAGAAGAATTTGCATTATTAGGGCTCGATGAATATAAAGCGCCATGCTCCGGTTCACCTGACTCTCATCGAAGTGGTTCATCGCCTAAATTAGACGAGAAAACGCGCATAACACAATCAAGGCCACCTGACAGACCCTTAACACCACCGAGAGACACTTACGTCCCGCTGCCCTTAGCCAATATTACCTTGCCCCATTTCCCCCACTCGCCTTTCTTACCTCCACCGCCTTTTAGCCCGTTTGCTGCAAACCATCCACTGTTATTCCCACCTGGGTTTCACCCAATATACTCAAGACATTTGTTAGATCATGCAGCTTTAAGACAAGCAGCTGAAAACAATAACGATGTGAGAATCGACGACCACAACGCTGACTCATCAAAGCGATTCTTTTTAGATGAGATTTTAAAACAGCAGCGGTCTACACAACCTACTCCGCAAGAGGATGTCATCTCAGAAGCAGAGTTTGTTCCTACACCACCAGCAGAAAGGAGAACCTCTGAATCGCCACTTCAAGAAAATCCAATGGATTTATCAGTGAAATCCGATGGCAGATCTAGTTCAGCAAGGCGGAGGTCAGATGATAGCGAAGTGATAGCTCCTGATAATGATGATGGAGATTCGGCTAGTGCTATTTGTTCTGCCAGTGAAGAAGAAGACATGGCATATACGCAAATCAAAAGAATCAAACTCCATCCTCTAGATTTGACGACCAAAGTGTGACACCACCCCTATGGACAGCAGCGTGCCGTCACGATGAACTGTATTTCATTTTATTATTAAGAAAGGCCAGTAAATCGGATTGTGATTTTAAAAATAAGTAAAACGTGACTTTTGGGCGAAGTTTGTTTGTTATCGATTGATTAAAGAGTCTATCCCAAATACGTAAGTTAAGTAGCGTTTAGTTTAAATTGTTATTGGTACTTAGAACCCCGGTTGAAGGTTGTACAAAATGATTGTAAATATTAAATTATTCAGTACGTGTAAGCAGTAGGTTATTAGTTGGTTTACAATGGAAACAGCCGGGTGTTGCAACAATACATTGCTGTTGATGTGGATACATATATTTTTGTATAATTTTGAATATAATTTATTTGATGTAGTAGAATTTTTCGTTTTGATGTGCCGTTTGAGGATTGAAATAATGTATTAACTTCGGGTGCATTTGTGAAACCATTTTAATGTCTTCGAATTTTAAGTTTATGATAGTTAAGCACCTGTTTTCTACTTTTATATTGATTAACTCTTGGCATTCCATTTTATACTTTATGAATAATATACTCGGTAGCTTTTACATTGCTAAGAATTTGCTCAATATTTCAATTTTGTTCTTTATGTACTCATTGTAGTGAAATTTAGTTTCAATTACACATACTCAAATATAATATTTTACCTGAACTACGTTTGTATATAATATAAGTAGTGTGTTGTTGTTTTTTTTTTAATTACATAATACATATACAAAATATCTGTAATGAAATGCATTCCACGGAGACGTACAAAATAAAATAATCATGCACTCGAGTTTTTTAGTTTTTTTATCCCTATGATTTGGAAACAAATGAAGTAAAGAAACGTTTAACTGTTTCATCATGAAAACACATACACATATAGTAACTTCAACTATCTGTTGATTATTTAAAACTATTTAATAAATTATGAATTGCTTAGTTTTACATAGGTACTTGACCAAATGTGAAGTCAAAAAATATTACTATATGCTGAAAGGACTTCGGGTTGTAATTTTCATGAAAAAAAAGAATCTCTATCGCCTAGTCATATTTATCTTATTATAACATATTTTTTATGCAGTATTTGAACCACTATTATATTCTATCTGCTAACTGACATCATTATCGTCCGTGCTTTTTGGCATTCCTTGGTGGAGGCCTATGTTCAGCAATGGAATTCTGAAGATCTTTAATGATGATGATGATGATGATAATGATGATGATGATAATGAGAATAGAGTTTTATTCTGTGTAAAATACAAGCAATTCATATTGAAAATCATGTGTTTACTTTTGCCATTGGTTCGAAGCGAAAATATATTAAACAATGAGAACACAGATTGTATAACCTACTTACAAAGATTATTTAAAAAAACAGTTTAGAATCGACCAACTCATTCCCAGGGACTATAGTCATCCATTTATTTAATTATAATAATCCTTTTTACACAGTTTTTGTTAAGTAAAATATTTAAACTTGCTAATACATAGACTTTGTATGTTTTCTGGGACTTTGTTGTAATAGCGTCTGCCCTATATATCTCTATTGCCCTGAATGAATCACTGACCCTGTAGAAACTATAAAGATCTTATTTACGCCAGACGTAAAATACCCAGGTCTGTGAAGGGCAGCAGCAACAAAGACTGGTACCGTTAACGTAATTCCGCTTACCAAGCGTGACGATGAAGGCAAATTCTATTTTACAACGGGAGAAGCCTTAACCAGCAGTACACCTTTACTAACTGGTGAAGAGAGAAATAACCAAACAGCGGTTATTGTCAGGTAACGGTGGCGTAAGAATATACTCTAACCCAAATCGTATCGAGGGTATCGAAACAGGGAAATTGAACAGTCGATGGGTATCTTCCCGATAAGTAAAAAAGATAGATAAAAGTAAGAAAGAAGAGAGAACTTACGTGGGAGGCCTAGGCACAGCAGTGGAATTCTGTAAACTGTAATATGTTTATATGTGGCAAAGCAACGTTGCAACTAATTATGGTTGAAGCACGAATGGGTCGGCTCGACCGGAGAAGGACCACGCTCCAACAGAATACCAGAGGAAAATAGCAGTTTAAAGCTGCTTTGTTTCGTATGGTGAAATTTGATTCCAAATCTAGGAAAGATGTAAATATCGAGCCACAGCATCCACTTACCATTAGGTGGACTGTGTGCGCGTTTGTCTAAAACACAATATGTACTAAAGCACATTATGTATTGAGTTCTGCATCGACTGCTGACCTTAACGGTCGTTAACTAAATACTTAGCTGCAAATGTTAATACAATAACAGTGTCAGCATAATTTATGAAGGCTACTCACCATTGGGCGTTACTTTGCACGCCTCATCCTATTAAATATTCCTCCTATATTCAAATCGTATGTAATCAACCTTAATACGCAAGAAGGTAAGTAATGAGTTAATGTTACTCATATATTATGTTTTATTGACTTTTTGTACAGTGAAGTAATTCTACAAGGATTTATGCTATGTAATGTTGATAAGTTTTTTTTGTAGTGAAAACACCTCTTCACAACATTGGATTAATGTTGTGTCAATAGGTAAAATGTCCTCCAGACCGAATTTTAGTAAGCGCGGCCTGTCTGAACTAAGATTAGCCACCTGCGTAGGACAGTACTCGTATTATAAGTACACAAGTGCCCACAAGTGCACGTCCTATTCCTTCGCTCTGATAGTACGATGAGATGACAATCTGACACAATCGGAAATGGATCAAGTGCAAGCTCAACGGACTTATTGCGTGTTAAAGATATTTGTCTCTCTGTCTGTCGGTCTGTCAGTCTGTTTGTTCTGGCTAATATCCGAAATGGATGGACCGATTTCGACGGGGCTTTTATTAGCAAATAGCTGATGTTGCATAAACAACACAAAACAAATTAGAAATAGCTTGGTAGCGATCACCCTTCCCAGGGGTTATTATCATCCATGAATTCCTTAATATTATAATACTTTTGATATAAAATTAGTTCAATAAAGTTTTTAAACTTTGTGCAGGTCAAATTTTGTATATTCTCTGGGATTTTGTTGTAAAAGCGTATATACATTGGCCCTAAGAATGAATTCGGTACTGACTCGGTGGAGTCGAGTAACTGGTACTACTAGCTTGTGTCTGTTCCTAGTATTTACAGAATGAATTTCACTGATTTTTGTAAAACTACTTTTATTTTTGTGTACGTACATTACATTTTCATAGATGTATTGAGAGATCACAGTAGTGGTGTATTCTCTGTTCCCTCAGTCTCATAATCCGACGGGACGACAATCCACACGACCGGAAATACATAAGGCGCAGGACCAAGGGATTTACGTACTTTCCAACTCCGGACTGCTACCCAGAATTTCTTAAAATTCGAATCCGGAACCCCATGACCAGCAATCGCACAACCACTAGACCAAAAAGGCAGCCCAACCAGATGAGAATACTCTATTAATACCCCATAATAATAATAATATATTTTAATATAACTAAGAACTGAAATAACCAGGCTTTGGAAAGCACCTACTGAAGTTATACCTATAGTGGTTGGGGCCACAGGAATGATCGCTAAAAGCCTACATAAATACTGCAATAAGCTAGACTCTCATATAAACATAAACGTTATACAGAAGCAAGCAGCAATATTGTCAAGAGTTTTAGGTAAATCTATATTTGTTAGTCATGAGTCTGAGCCTACCTCTCCCTAAGGTTCATGGGCGGGGGCTTGGAAAATACCGGGTTTATCTCGAGCAATCAACACAAAAATATAATAATAATTATAATATAATATAGTAATAGTAATATATAACATAATATAAATATAATTATGTTCTCCAAACCGAATTTCGGTCGCACCGGCCTGCCTTAACGGAGACTAGCTATCGGGCATCGGGGTATATCCCCATTACCCGAGTGTTCATCATAGCCCATAACTATGGGCCAGTCCTTAAAGCCTATTTCTAGGCGTAGATGGGTGTTACGGGTTAGTCCGTAGTCAGGAGAAATTTTTCCCGTAGTTAACCGACTACGGGAAAAAAGGAGGTTGTCCGGTAAAAGTCAAAGTTGGCCTATCAGCGGCATTGTGGGTTGTTACTCGACTCTCTAATCGATATAGAGAGGAGTTCTCTTGGAAGAGGTCGCCCGTCCGGGGGCCGGGTGTGCAACGGCGCGAAGCCGTTGAGGTGTTCGTGTGGCCCGTTTTCGGCACGGTAGAACATACCGCGCGCCAGCCGGGCCACGAAGTCGGTGATGGTCTCGACTTTCAGATCTGCCGCTATGACGTCATTCCGGACGTAGCGACCTGCTCCGACGATCATCCTTAATGTCAGATTCTGCTAAGCCTGTAGTCGCCGCCTCAGAGGGTCGCTCAGAAGCGCGTACCAGGCCGGAGCAGCATAGGTGGTGATAGGCCGGATATACGTCTTGTATATCCGGAGCTTGGTTCTTGTCGGCAACTTGGATGCCAGGACCGGACGGAGCATCGCCTGCGCACATCTGGCTCTGCGGACGACGAATTCGACGTGCGCGGTCATGCGCAGCGTCCTGTCGATCCGGCACCCAAGGTAAGTCACAGCCTTCTGGTACGCAATCTTCTGGCCATTGAGGATCAGCGGAGGTGGTAACTTCCTGAGACGGCGAGTGAGCAGAGCGGACGTCTTACCAACGTTGACTACCATCCTCCCTGGTCCAGCCATGGTGGCAACAGGTCCAGCAGACGCTGCATCCTGGCAGTGGCTATGTGGGCTCTTCTGGACGAGGTGAAATAGGCGCTATCGTCCGCAAATAGCGCCAGCTCGACGTCGTCCTCCCACTCTTGCAGCCTACCTGCCAGTGCCCCACAGTTTGTATAGTAATCCTGCGTGCCATACCCGGTCGAACGCTTTCTCTATGTCGAGAAAGACGCCCAACGATATGCGGCCTCGGTACTCTGCCGCAAGCAGGTGCAGCACTCTAGTCAGCTGTGTGACTGTGGAGTGACCCCTCCTGAATCCGTGCTGCTCCGCCCGAAGTTGGATGCACGGACGGAGACGTCTCAGCAGCAATCTTTCAAGCAGTTTAGCTGTGTGCGGTAATAACGTGATCGGCCTGTAGCTGGCAGCTCTACGCCTGTCCTTCCCGGGTTTCGACAAGACGATAACTTTGCCTTTCTTCCAGTCCTCCGGGAAGTGGGATGTCCGCAATTATCCCATTGTAGAGTCGACCAATCTCTACTAGGACTCTATTGGGCAGCTGTCGGAGTGCAGCGTTGGTAATCCCGTCGTGCCCCGGCGCCTTCCTCGGTTGCAGGCGGGTTACTGTCCTCCGCAGTTCAGTGGGGGGAGATGAACCACTCCGCAAGAACCACCAGAGGCGGCGCGAGCGACGACAGGAACTCCTGTACGCGGCTCTCCTTCCGGGCATGAAGCTCCATGAGCTCCGCACTTGCTGGGTTCGGCATAAATTGCTCCTCGAAGTGCTCTACTAAGATATCCGCTCTGCTCTTGGCATCTTAGCAGCGTTCACCCGCGCTGTTGGTCAGCGGGCAAACGGGAAGTCTGGCTTTGGTCAACTGTCGGTTCAGTTTATAGAGCGACGCATCATGCTCATCCGCCTTCCATATGCGCCGCTCCCAGGCCTCTCCTCTGTAGGCCTGAACTGCAACCGACAGTTCCTCCGATAAGGTGTTCAACTGCGTCTTCTGTCTTGGGCAGCGAGTACGCGCCCAGAGCTTCCTCAACGCTCTCTTGCGCCTGATCTGCACGCATATCTCTAGCGGCAGATCGTCTCGCCTTGCTGTGATCGGGACGATCGTAGAGGCCGCGTGGAGGGCCTCCTGGATGTTTTTGGTGATTCTGGTAGCAGCGGCCTCTACATCGTCCGCTGTGCTTATAGGATGATGGACTAGAGGTCTCTCCTGCAGGTGTTGATGGTAGAGCCTCCAGTTGATACGTGTCATTAATGCTCTGGGCGGCATAGTCACCGCCTTTGTGCCAAGCGTGATCCGAATCGGGAGGTGCTGCGAGTTCAGGTCATACAGCACCTCTACCACTATCGGGTAGTAGACGTTCCTAATGTGCACGATGTGAAATACATCCGGACGTTTTCGTGGGTGATATGGAACGTGTGTCGGTTCTTCGCGACCTAAAACGTCATAATTATTGTTCTCCGCGTCTTCATAAAGTACATAACCCGGCGGGGTGATCACTCTGGATCCCCACGCCGGGTGTTTAGCGTTTAAGTTAAGATGGTGGGTGTTTCGCCTTCCATTATCGTCCGGACGTCTGAGGAGCAAAATGGAGTCCCTGGCGGGCGGTATGCTGCGTAGATCCCTAGTTTCTCGCCCGCCACCTCCATTTTTATGCCAATAGAGCGCATTGTCTGGTATGTTGGTAAATCCAGCTCTTGATGTACGATGTCCCTCCTCACTAGAACCGCCGTCCCTCTATAGGCGGCCCCTTGAGAAGTGACCTCGTCCCTTCTATATAGGTGGTAATTTGGCAGCTTTAAATGCGTCTTAAGATTTAATTTTGTCTCTCCCAGCAAAATGACATGTAAGTCCTGCTGCTGGGCAGCGGAGTTCATGCAGCTTCTGCTGTATTCCGTCCGGGTTCCAATAGCGGAGGCGCAAGTTACTCTCCTCCGTAATGCCGGGCCAGGAGGTTTGCTAGCGCCTTCATAACCGCTGTTATTGGATCGGTCCCGGCTCTTATATCGGCCAGGACCTGACTGCCGACCTCGACAGCTATGCCAACCAAACGTTGGATGGCGTCTGCTGTCTCGAAGCTGGTTGTGGGTGTTCTTCTGTATGAAGGCGTTGGCACTGGTCTCGGGCGTTGATTATCCTGCACTTTTTGCTTGTGGGTAGAGCGCGCTTTATATGTAGAGCGGGCTCTATTTTCTGATAGAGCCCTTTCTGGCACTCTACCCACGTTCTTTTTAGCAATCTCCCGAGTAACCTGCGCCTGTGAGGCTAATGGTCCTGCTGGTGTCGGGGTAGAGGTTACAGCCTGAGGAGGCTGCGACTTCTTCCTGCTCCTCTCCCGCCTCCTCCTTTTAGAGGGTTGCCGTTCTGTGGCGGGATGGGCGGGGTCTGCGGGGGGCTGTACCCCCCGCCAATCCCGGCACACAGAGTCGCCCCGGTGGTTACCCTTACCTCTGCGGGTTTCACCGTTTCCATAGGTGTTACGGGTGGATGGGGGCTGATTGCCTACCCTTCCCTGTTACGGTAGCCCACCCGTCCTTCTGAATGGTTACCGCTTTTGGGCGACTCTGGGGGATCCTTTTCGGGTCCTCCGGGAGTAGTCCCGGCAAAGTAATCCCCTGCCTCCTAGCAGTCCTCCTCAGGACTGGGCAGCGGCGGTCATTTGCCGTGTGGTTTTTGCCACAGTTGGCACATTTGGGTTCCTCGTCTGTACCCCGAGGGCAAAGGCTCGCTATGTGCTCCCCGGCGCAGCGCACACACTTCAATGGCCTGAAGCAGTTGACGGAGGCGTGCCCGAAGGTCTGCATCGGTGACATTGGGCTGGTCCTGCTTTCCTTTGCCAGGCCTCGATGACGACCCCTCTCATATAAAGGAGTTCGTCGACCTTATGTAAGTCCTGGAGCTGCTCTAGGCTCAGGTGGTCCAGTTGGGCGAAGTAGAGGCAGCCAGGTCTGCCCCTACGTGGTGAGATCGCCTTCACATACTTGATGGGGAAGCCCTTTGCCCTAATTGCCTCCTCTATGGATGTGGTGTCCATGCCCATTGGTAAACCCTGGATGCCCACTTTGGAGGGCTTATCCTCCTCCGGGATATAACAGTACCACGATAGATTTGGTAGTTCTTTGGAAAGTTCGACCATGTACTTCTGGATGGTATTAAATTCGTCGGCACTCTGCGGCGTGAAGCGAACTCCTTTCCCGAATGGGCGGGCATTTGGAGGGTGGCCCAATTTTCGGATCAAGAATCTCCTAGGTGTGCGTTGTTTGTAGTTAGCAGTGGCTGCATACAACCGCTGGAACGACATACTCCGCCGATCGTCGAGTCCCCGGATTCCGTGAGGCGTCGAGGTCGCCGGCCCCTAGGTAGATTCTTAGGTGCTCTAAAACGTTCGTGTTTTCTAGTGCCTAGTCGCGCGTTTATAGTGCCACCACCGCACTTCCCCCAACCCTTTTGATATAAAAGGGGTAGGCCACTGCCTACCCCTTTTATAATTCCCAAAAGTGACGAAGCTAATGTTTATCATCCCTACCATCCGCGTCGCGCAGCCGCCGATCGGCTGGTATTATAGACAGGGCCTTAAACTAGATTACCTGACTGACTTTAGGTAGGTCGTATCATGTCCGATAAGAACGAGGGGGAACCGCAACCCCGAGTCTAAGAAAACCACCGGACCGAAAAGGTGTGTTGGATCGACCACTGGTTGTGAGGAATCTGGCGAATCCGGAGCGCACGAGAATAGTGTCATCCTTCTCACAGATCCCTCAAAGAAAACCCGTCTCCCGCGAAAAGAGCCCGCACAGGGCGTCGCGCTCACGCCGGTCAACAGGTCACAAACCGTCCCCCAGCAGCAGCGGGCAAAGAAAACGGCCAGACGCTACACACCATCGGAGACCGGGGCCTCTTTATTCGAAAAGAGGCAGAGAATTGGCTCGAACCATTCTTCCTCCGATGCACCAACATCTTCATCGGAGGATGAAGATCACCATACGACTAGGAAGACGGCGCATAAGTCACCACCTAAGTCGCCTTCACCACCGCAACCCCTCCGCTCCATGTCACCGGATCGGCGTAGCCATGGTTCGGTCCAGTATGAGAGGGGGGGGTGAAGAATCCTATAGCTGGGGGTCCACCACCTATGCGACCCTTGCAGCATCCGCCGGCAGATCATTGCCGGTGACGACAACCAATCCATCCGGGCTTCCGCAGGAACGATGGCCAACGGCCATCCACCAGCTATGCCCATATGGCAGCAGCGCCAGCAGTGCCACGACCGCAGGCTGCGGTGAAGCCAGCTGATAAAGCTGCTGACCAAGAGAGAGCTAGATACCCGCCCATAGTGGCTGAATGCCTCCCGGATTGGACGAGGCATTTTAAGGAGCTCTATTTTCCCACCCGCATGATCCGATGGGACGGTAAACCGACACAACCGGAGAGAGATCAGCCACAGGACCAACGGCTTTACGGGCTTTCCGAGGCGCGGGGGTGAGACACCGCCAACTTTCTGACTCCGGGCAGTTACTGAGAATTTCTTGACAGAAAAACTCAATAATTAATTTTTTGGCCCGACCCGGGATTAGAACCCAGGACCTCATGATTAGCACTACCACAACCACCAAACTAACTAGGCAGTAAATACAACAACATTACGTTACAATAACATCAATATTCTTATACATTTTATCGTATATATTAACTTATTTTATATGCCCGATGTTTTGAGTACTTTATAGCACCCATGGTCACTCAATCTCCTCCGTGACCATGGTGGTAGCGTTCGCGTAAACATAAGAAATACATTATGTTTGCATGATTGCATAACAAGTGTAATTTTAAAAAATGTTTAATATACCACGTTTTTTTTTTCATATTCTTACATCGTCCTCCACTTCTGAGCCACGTTTAAAACTTCAAGTCACTAGCTAGTCGGGAAGTCAGTTTAAAATCAATTACTAACTTCGATCTGAACAGACATAATATAATGTCCTCCAGACCGAATTTCGGCCACGACGGCTTGCCTCCACGGAGGCTAGCCATCGGCGCAGGACAGGATTATAGTGCCCAAGTGTAGGCGCAAGCGCACAGGTGCACTCTCTATTCCCTCACTCTCATAGTCCGATGGGACGGTAAACTGACACGACCGGAGAGAAATTAGGCGCAGGACCAACGGCTTTACGTGCTTTCCGAGGCACGGGTTAAGACACCGCCATCTTCCTGACTCCGGGCAGCTACTGAGAATTTCTTGACAGAAGAACTCAATAATTGATTTTTTGGCCTGACCCGGGATTCGAACCCAGGGCCTCATTATTAGCAGTTGCACTACTACAACCAATAGACCACGAATGTGTATTAATAAAAACGTGTTCCTTTATAGAAAAGGGTGCGTCCATAAATTACGTGAGATGTTTAAGGGGGGGGAGGGGGTCGAGTCAAATCTCATCTAATCTTACGTTGGAGAGAGGGTGGGTCTCGGCAAATAACAAGCAATTTTTTCCTGATTGAAACAAAAAAAATTTCACTATTTTGGTCCATTTAATCCAGATTGTACATGCTTAAGATCTAATCTTAAGCGTATATCGTAATACGATTAACCACTATTGAAATGTCAGATTGTTAAACCAATTAGTCAAACCTATGGTCAAGCCAAAGAGTATAGTAGGTTTGGCTAAAGACAATTTTTTAAATGAAGGAAAATATAACTTAGAGTTATTACCATATTCTTATCCAAAAATAAAAATTATCAACAATTAAAATATCGAATCATTTGTATGAAGGTCACGTGAGCGCTAGAGAAACGAGGATTGTAAGACGTTGTTGATAAATAAAATATTTAATGAAATAGTACAGTAAAAATAGAATTTAACTTTGCACTAAATTTCCGATCCAATTTTATTTTTTTGTAAGGCTTAGGATCACTTACTCAGGATAAAATCACAAAATGCTAACAGATTCAGGTGGCGCTTCAAGCGCCATCTTGAAAAAACGTTTTCAGCCGATATCTCGGAAACTATGAATTTTAAGGCAAAAGTTATAGAAACCATTATTGTAGAAAATAAAATTTTGCATCTTTTGTTTCCAGTAAACTTTTTTGTAAAACTTACCGTTTACGATTTATGGGCCAGTTAATATACCGGTTTTTCTGTCGCGGCCAATAACTCCTGAAATATTAGATTAATCAATAAAATACATAAATCTGTTTTTATAGATCACTTTATTTTCTAAAACTTTTTTCAAATGTCCATAATTTTTGAGTTTTAGGACGTTTAATGTTTTTTTTTTTTTTAAAAAAAACAACCCTAAGAAACCCACATTTTGAGAAATCTCACGTGAGATTGGGGGATGGGGGAGGGGGTTGAATAAAATCTCACAACATCTCACCCGAGGGGAGGGAGGTACGGAAATTTAAAAAAAACACCTCACGTAATTTATTGACCCCCAAAGGGGTGCAAACGAGCATGCGGCTCACCTGGTAGTAAGAGTCTAACGTCGCCTATGAAGTATGAAAAACTGCCTTTTAAAAAGAGAAAACTCTTTTCTTGAAGGTCCTTAAATCGTATCGGTCCGGAAAAAAGGCGGCAAACGATTCTCTAAAGTATTTGTGCGAGGAAAAAAACTCCTAGTAAATCTCACAGTAGTGAACCACCAAGCATCCAAATGATGTAGATAGTAGCGTAAGTTTTGTCGCGATATGCGTTAATGAAATTTGGCGGTTGGAATTAAATCCAAACAATTTTCCTCAGAGCATTCCCCATACGATGAAATTCATAAGCAATCGAAGTGCATGACACTGTTCTGAGCAGGCAAACCCATTCAAGATGTATTTCAAATGAAAATTATGAATTTTCACAAGCGAGCATCTCAAAATATAAGAGTCGTAACGTTGTTGCGTTTAATAGGTAATACAGTTGCATGTGAGCGGGCGATCCTTGACCCGAACGACACGAGAATCTCCTTACGCAGATATACAGCTACTGGATGTGCTATACACTGAAGAGTGCTTTCAGCGATATCAAGATAACTTTCGGCTAATGTTGGCATGTCTCCGAAATATATTTTCTTTAATTTCTCAGACAAGCAGGTTTTCTCACGATGTTTCCCTTACCTGCCGTGTAAATAGTAAATCAGTGCTTAAACTCAATTTCATTGGTGCTGGTGGTGTTGGGCATCGATCTCTTACTAATATTTACGGCAAATACTTAGCCCTTGATTTACTTCGGCTTCTAGAACAACTATACTTATCTTATTTTCTTTAAAAAACGTTGCGCTAGTGCAAGATTATTTTCAATTGTATCGTATTTTACATATCTACTACTAGGATTGCACATGAAGAAACACCCGAAGTTTCATCCATCGTATTTGTTTTTTATAAAATAATCTTATATTACAAACTATGTTCCGGGTTGATTGGAAGAGAATGCCAAAAAGCATTAACTTTGCCCTTTGAAATCGTTTTTACTGAGGTTCACAATAAAGTATAATAAATAGTTTTGTGGTAGATAGGGCCACGCTGCAGCGATATTGTAATTATAGCACGAATGGGTCGGCTCGACCAAGGCAGGACGCTCTCACAGAATACCAACATAAAATAGCAGCGTAATGCTGCTGTCTTTTGTATGGTGAGTGTAGAGAACCGGAGACCCTGTTTATTGGAATTGTGGCATTCCATCTTAGTCCTTAGGGGTGACAACGCATTTGCATTTTGATTCTTAATTGAGGATAAATGTGAATGTCTATGAATCGCAGCATCCACTTACCATCAGGTGGAGTATGTGCTCGTTTACCACTGCGTTTGTGCTGGCTTTAAATGTCCTGTTTCACTGGTGCCGATAGAGATCGCACACTGATTACTCACGTACCGTAAATTTACAGCGAGCGCTGAGCTGTCATGTCTCTTCACATGGCAATTTTAAATGTTGATTCACCACAACAATTAACGTAATTAAGGAATATATCGTCTAGAAACATTCTGGCGTATAAAACATTTCGAGGACATTTAAAGTCAGCCAATCCACACTGGAGTAGCTTGGCGGACTTATCGCTACCCATTATATATAACCATTGAGACTTAGCTTTTTTGATATGACACATCTAGTTGCTTTAATTCCGAGTTCCCAACTATAACGCAAGTGGAAACGACTTGTGTAACAGTAGTAAAGTCAGCTCACAATAACTGCCATGTTATAGGTCATTTTGTATAGCTGAATACGTAATTAGAAGCGCCCATAGCCTGCCCCGACCAGGCCTCAAGCCCCGTTAAAATGCCCACTTACATTAGAATTTTCAATTGATATTGCATTACGCATATGAATATTAAAAAACAAGATAAGGTACGTTAAGTAAGTTTTTCTATTTTTTTTTTTCTCCGGAATATTACTCGTGATATTATGTACATAGTAAAAGGACATTATTGCAATGGTAAATTAAACAATTGACTTTTAATAAGTATTATGTGATTATTTATATTGTATAAAAATTATTCTATTCTAATCTATTCTACATAATATGTTTTTACATAATTCATTTAATCGAGATTTATTTCGCGAAATTTATTATATTATACATCTTGTCTAGTTTAAAGGCGAAACAAGTGTTAGTGTCGATAGATATAGAAAACAAACAAGCAAACAATTATTCATTTATATATGTATATGAAAGAGTTTTCCATGATCACCACTCTGAGATACTTTGGTTGAGCTTTAATTTATTTCATTACAAAATTTAAATTTAGAGGGCTGGTTCCTTTCTCGCTCAAAGTCAAAGTATAGCCATTCAGCAAGGAAACGCAGCCAGCGTACTTGGCACGATACCACGGGCAGCAGGACTTTTTGATAATTTGAGTTTTTAGGTTTAGTTTTTCTTTACTATAGTTTTCGCTATTATTGTGCGTAACCTTGAAATTTTATTTCATATTATATAAATACCTAAGCCATGCCAGTGGCGGTGTTCGAATATAAATATTCGGACACCATATTATATCATATCATATTACCACTTCGTATCGTCGTAAGAGGCGACATAAGAAAACTAAAACAGAAATTGGGCAGCGGCATCTTCCTGATAGTAACTCAAAGTAAAAAAGTAAAGAACTGCGGTCGCCAATTTTTCGCCAAGCGAAGCAACTATGGAAAAATACCCCGTATATTTTATACGTGGTAGAGCCACGCTGCAGCTATTATGGTTGTAGCATGAATGGGTCGGCTCGACCGGGGGAAGACTACGCTCTCACAGAATACCAGCGTAAAATAGCAGCTAAATGCTGCTGTATTTCGTATGGTGAGTGTAGAGAACCAAAGACCCATTTTACTGGAATCGATATTCGATCGGCATTCCTTATTAGTCCTCAAAGGTGGCAACGCATCTGCGTTTTGATTCTTAATTGAGGTTAAATGTAGATTTCTATGGGCCACATCATCCACTTACTATCAGGTGGACTGTGTGCTCATTTGTCACCCTTATTCTATTAAAAAAATATATATGGGAAGGCCTATGTTCAGCAGTGGGCTTTAAAAACCTGTGATGAATGAATGGTTTGAATATTTTTTAATAATATAAAACTAAAACTAAAATTATCATAGAGTCTACTCCTTATGGTACAGTGGTACTTGATATTTTTCGAGACTTTTGACATTTTAGTTGATCCTAAAAGCACGCCCAATTATACCACGTATAGGTGTGACCGATATGAACTTTCGTAACCCAAGATTCGACTGAAAGAGTATACCTCAAAAAAATCCCGCTTACGTAATAAATAACTTGTAAATTGCCTTCTTTTACGTCGTAAAATTTAAAAAAATGTCTAAATTACTTATCTTGCACTGTACGTCTTTACAAAATATTCGTTCACTAATTAGACCAAAAGCAACCCATTCCACGAATTCGAGAAACGTTAAAATACTCCAAGAAATATCCGCTCCAGCTATTTGAATGCGGTGCACCGTCGAAATTCAAATTAATCCTGGTGATAAATCGCGTACAGTGAGAAGAATCCTGTTAAACTGGCGCCCATTACGTTTACCCCGAGTGGTACTTTTTACACCAATATATATCAACTTTTTGCCGCAATATTGTGCTGTTAGTGTGCTATGTTTTAAAAGTAATGAGATTGCGCGGCGTTGGCGCAGCGGGATTCTGAAATATGTCGACGTGTTTCATAGATCACCCGGCGATGCTGTCACACACGTATGTACATTTACACATACGTGTGTACAATAATGAGGTTATGCATATGTGACACCTGACAAAAATGCGTGATTGCATTTGTATGATTTTTTTTGAGATATTTGGTGATAATTATTTACGATTTTGTATTGATATTGACTACCTCATTAGTCTAGTGGTTGTAAAGAGATGAGATCCTGGGTTCCAACCTCCGAAGTCAGAAGGTTGGCGGTGTTTCACCACATAAAGCACGTATAGCCATTGGTCCTACGCCTGATTTCTCTCCAGTCGTGTCGGTTTACAGTCCCATCGGATTATTAAAGTAAAAGAATAGAGAGTACACCTGTGCTTGCGCTTACTATAATCCTGTCCCGCGCGAATAACTAGTCCGTGTTGAGACTGGCCGCTGTGACTGAAACTCGGTCTGGAGGACATTAATTATTTAAAAAAAGGAAGGAAGAAAAAGACATTTATTGCAAGACGCCACAAACGTCATTAGGCAATTTAATTTTAACATACATCAATTAAAAATAGTATAACAAAAATTATAAAAAGAAAATAACACAACTATTTGATATAACAATTTAAAAGTATGTCTAGGCACTTATTGATTACAGTAAAAAAGGAATAAAAAAATACGATGATGATTATCAGGATCGTGGGTTGTGACGCATAGGCAAACGTACCTCATTCAGCTTATACTGTCGTCGAAACAAGAGCGCTGGTATTCAGTGTTTAATGCTGCTGTGTTTCGTATGGTGAGTGTAGAGAACTGGAGACCCTTTTTACTGAATTAGAGGCATTCCATCTTAGCCCTCAGGAGTGATACACATATATATATATATATATATATATATATATATATATATATATTTTTTATTCATAATCAATATATATATATATATATATATATATATATATATTTTGATTATGAATAAAAACAATACTCTTATTACTACCACAGCTCATCCCAAGTCCACTGCTGAATAGAGGCCTCCTCCATAGGTTCGTATTTAATGATTTCTTATATTTACGCTAACACTACACATTGAAATAATACTAGATTTTACGGAATTTATCGCGTATATTTAACTTTTTAATACCCGACGTTTCGAACGCTTTACAGCACTCATTTTTTTTATTTTATTTATTATTTATTAATGAATTTATAAGACAGTGGTGTTACTTAATTCTAAACCCGCCAAACTTTCACGTTTGATGGCGAGAGGCGCTCTTTTACATAGCAATGAACCACCTTATGTACTCCTAATATTGGACACAATAACATACAATTATATAAATAACACAGTAATATATAAACCTATGACATCTTGTTGTTATGTTAACTATATGATATTATACACATATACATATATATATACATATATATATATATATATATACATATATCTACATATACATATACATATATACAATATGTAACGCAATCAACGCACACCCTCAGACACCCCAATTAGTATATTATGTTATAATTGTAATACATACACTGTATTTTTAGTTAAACATTTTTATGCACTGGTTATTTATCAAATTAGTTATACCAATTCCGGAAGAATGTTGTGGTCACAGTACAAATCCACGAACGCAAAGACTTTAACGTGCTCGAAATAAAGTTCATTTTTCTTTACTTTTATTGAATGACAGAATTAGTAATAATACAAATAAAACTGCACTCTCAAGTCTTATTGCCTTAAGTTACGGTCCATTTCAGTTTGCTTTGACTGTGCAGATTTAGTTAAACTACTTTCACAAAGTGCGTTAATTATGTTACAAGTTGCATACATATTTAACTTTATTTATATAAATTAATTACCTTATAGTTATATATTATATTGTTATGGTTTATTAATATACTTATATTTCTATTAGCCATCCTGTATAATGTTTTTTTAATTTTCTCTTAAGTGATCTTTTACTAATTTTAACTTTATCTATTAATAGATCTATTTTTTTAAACACTTTAGATACCAAATACTTAGTTGTTCTCTTACCATAATAGTTTGTTATTTTAGGTTGAACCAGTTTGCTTTCTCTAACCCTATGTGTGTTGTACTTGTTTTTAACATTAACTTTATATTCATCATTATAATAGTATTCCATACCTACCAAATAATCTATTTTTTTATCTATGGGAATAATTTTACAAATGGGAAACAACTTATTGTAGTCTTTGTTGCATTTTTCTTTAACATTTTTACTAACTAGAAACTTAATCAGTCTTATTTGTATGTCTTTGATATTTTTCAGATATGTAATAAAGGTTCACTCGTACATACAAGAAGTCCATAACTCATTAGCGAGTCGGCAAGTGCAAAGTATACTATTCTTAACGTTTGTTTGTTCAATACATTTTTTAATTGGTAAAACTTACTTAGCACTAACCTTAACCTATTGCAAATGTCATTTACGTGTATTCTCCAGTTAAAATTCCTATCTATTGTTAGACCTAAATATTTAAATTTATCCACATATTCCAATCTCTTACAGTTACAATTAAATTTATTTCTATGCATACATTCGTATGTATGTCCTATCACTGTTAGATAATCATTTCTTACAGATTTAGCATTTCGATTATATGGCGAGTGTATATGCATACATTTGGTTTTTGTAAGATTTAATATAATGCCATTGTCGTGCGCCCATTTGCTAATGTTTTCAAAATCACTTTGTATACACTTTTGTGCCTCAGCTATGTCCTTGGAGGCATAGACAAGACACATATCATCAGCGTACATGAACACCTTGCAATTTCGTACGACATTTGACACACTGTTCACATGCATTATATATCCTACAGGACCGTACACCGATCCAGTAGGCACACCCAAATGGACATCCGCCTCTTCCCCAACCACTTTAGAGACAATTGTACTTATTTTTCTATTAGTGAGGTAGTTTTTGAACCAATTATTTATAGGACCGCGTATTCCGCATTCGTCCATTGCCTGTAATAAGATATCGTGGTCTAAAGTGTCAAACGCCTTCTTAAAATCAATAAAAAGTACTATTATTTGTTTGCCAGAATCTAAGGAGTCATTAATAAAATCTGAAAATCTTAACAACGCAGTGACTGTGTTGCGCCCTTTCCGAAAACCGTGTTGAGAGTCACACAGTATGTTATGTTGTTCTAAGAACGCGCTTATCTGTCCTACTATAATTTTTTCGGTTATTTTATCTATAACAGATAATATTGCAATGGGTCTATAATTAGCATATTCTAAATGACTTCCTGATTTGTATATGGGACGTATAATTGCACTTTTTAATTGATCAGGGTAAATACCATTAGATAAGGACATATTTATTAGTGAAGCTAGAACAGGACTTATTTGCTTACGCAAATATACAATGTCTTGCGCCCGTATTCCATCTGAACCGGGTGCTTTCTCACAGGACAATGTTTTTATGACCTTATCTACATCTGACGAAGTCACCCTACTATATCTATAGCTTACCTCACTCGGCTTTACATAATTATTTCTATCTAAAAACTTCAAATTACATACGTGTTTAATTGCCTTTATTTCCTCCGTAAATGTTTTAGAGAAATTGGTACAAATCTGTTTTATACTATCTGTTTTTCCTAAATACTTTAAAATAACATCATCCAAGCTAGTTTTATTTCGACCCAACCATATGTTTATATTTGTCCATATTTTCCTGAAATCTCCATTGCATTTTATAATTTGTTCCTGTCTATATTTATTTTTTGCCATATTTATTAATTTATTTACTTTATTTCTAAATTTTGTATAGACTAATCTCTTGTTCATATTCTTTGAATCCGTTTTCCAAACTCTGAATAAATAATCCCGTCGCAATAACATTTTATATAAATATCTATCTATCCATGGACTTCTAATTACTTTCTTTGTATCTATCTCAACCTTAATTGTACTATCTTTATAAATGCTATGAAATACACTACACATTGTCTGATACAATAATAATGGACACGTTATTGTAAGTAACTGGGACCAATCATATTCTTCCAGCTTTTGTTTAACAATTTTGTCACTTAACACTTCGCGCATACTATTGTTTTTTATATTACCACTCTCACATTGATTTACGCTTCCACTATCACATAAATTTAACATTAATCCGATTCCATGATGATCGGCGATGCGTGACTCAAGCACATACGCGCACGCGTCATGCTCGCTCCGTCCCGCTCGCAACCAGATATGATCCAAGCACGATGCCTCGAGCCGGCCCTCCGCGATCGCTTCGCGCGTTATCTCTTTGCTTGGTATTACACACAACAGACCGCATTCACACAGGGCGTTTTTGTACCTTGTTACAATAGGATTAACCGTGTCATTTAATATGTTTATATTGGTGTCGCCAATCACTATAACATTGTCAGTTGCTGGTACGGATTTCACTAGTGTCTCTAATTGCTGGATAAATGTCAGTTTATTATTAGCAGGTGGTCTATATATCGCAATTACATGTGTTATAGTTTTCCCATGCTTCATTTGACCATGAAGTGTTTCCACTGCTTCTGTGTTTACCATTTTAGCTTCAAAATTCAATCCATTCTTAGCGTACATTAATATTCCTCCTCCTCTTCTCGTTTCTCTAGTATATATAAATGTATTATATCCTACTATTTGGTACAAGGGAAGTTCTTCCTTCTTAATATTTATTTCGCTTAATATTAATATATCTATATTATATATATTTTTATCAAGTAGTATTAATAACTCGTTAAAGTTTTTCCGAAGAGATCTTATATTCAGATGTAATATGTGGGTATTCCATATATTTTGGGATTGATCATTATTTAGAGCCATTATATTATAATATCTTTTAAAATTAAAATTACCGGAGAAGATATCCGTATGATCGCCTTTTGCTGTTCGAAATCACCTCGTGTCTACTCGCCGCGTTATACTACGCTTGTTTATTTACATTCATCGAACTTTTTCAAATCCTCCTCCGACCTAATGTTGTAAATCTTTTTCTCATCACTATTCTTTTTGACCAGGATATTACAATTCTGCACCCATATGTATTGAAAACCTTTCGGTTTAAGATTATTTTTTACTGTCCAAAGAAGTTGTCGTTTGTATTTTGGTAAATCTTCGTTAATGTATATTCGCTTTTCACTGCCATTATCATAGACTTTATTATTCGTTATTCTGGTTTCTTTTTTTGCAAGCATCCAGCTGTCGCGAATAGATTTCGACCTCAACGTGACCAATACAGTCTTGGGCTTTGTGTCACCTTGTTTTTCATGGCCTACCCTCTGTGCATCTAGAATTCCATTTGGGTCTAGATTTAGTTTCTGTGCCATTTTTTGGACTACTAATATAGTATTTTCGTTTTCATGTTTCTCTAATCCGTGAATTTCAATGTTTTTTTCTTTATCTTTTATTTCTAACTCCTGTATCCGTTCTTCTAATGCCCTGTTACATTTCTCCAAATATACATTTTTTTGTTCTACTGCCTTAATTTTCCTTTGAGATTCTTCTTTAAAATCAAGTAATGTCTGATACATATCAGCATAAAATTCAACACCATTGCTAAGGTCTTCTATTTTCTTCTCGAGGCTATAAATCACCGCTAACTTTTTATTAACTTCAGCTAAAACGTTATCTCCGGACTCTTCACTAGGGTTTAATGTTATTTTCGTATCATATACGGACTGTTTTGGGCTGCTTTTATTCGTCTGGCACTCATCACAGAGCGTACTGTTTAGGAACTTTTTATTTACACATTTTTTATGGTAAACATTTTCACATTCTCCCTTACATCTCACTATGTCCTCTTTAGCCAAAGAAAGAAACAGTTTGCATTTCTTACATTGCACCATTTTCACTTATGCTTAGTTAATTATTTACGAAATTGGTATGTGGTCACTGCTAACACACTTAAATCGATACACACAACCGTGCGTTGAGCGCGCGCGCACGAGAATGGTCACGGGCGGGACTGAGATGTTCAACGTCCATATGTCATAGTTAACCGCGGTTACCATAGATTAAGATTTTAACTTTTGTTCCGATCTATGCAGTATGAACTTATGGTATCTTGAAGTCTTGCAGTTGTATGCTTGGGTTGGGATTTAATTTTATTTATTATAGGATCCCAAGCAGATGGTAGCACCCAGCCATCTTCTCTATTGAAATTAGGATGTTTTTTGATTTCAATAGCCTCGCGAATCATCCTTGGAAGGAATCGGTGTTCTTTAGCGAGGATTTGCGGTCTATCAAATCTGATGTAGTGACGGGGGCGATCCTGTACGTGTTCACAGACTGCAGACTTCCCGGAGCGTCGATTCTTCACATCAGCTATATGTTCTTTAACGCGGGTTTTTATTGATCTTTTAGTTTGTCCTATGTAGGAGAGACCACATTCACAATCAAGCTTGTACACTCCTGCATCTTGCAGAGGGACATTACACTTGACTGATGGTAAAAACTGACCAATCTTCTTCAGCGGCTTGAAGTATGTTTTGATGGAAGCGCGCTTCAAGATGTAGCCAATCTTGTCAGTGACTCCTCTAACATATGGCAGTACAGCAGGTACACGCTCGACTGTGGCCGGCTTCACTCGTTCACTGTGACGTAGGCGCGGGACTCGAAGCTTGTTGTCATGCAAAACTTGCTTGACATGGTGGAGCTCTGCAGCCAGGTGTTTACTGTCACAGATCCCTCGTGCTCTCTGAAACAAAGATTTACCCACGGTAGCTAACGGTGAAGGATGGTGGTGAGAATCACCGTTTAAATATCTATCTGTATGGGTCTTTTTTCTATACACAGTATGGCTCAAGGTGTTATCAGGATTCCGAATTACTAACACATCTAGAAAAGCTAAGGAATTGTTTGCCTCTAACTCCATTGTGAACTGAATTTTAGAATTTATAGAGTTAAGATGGTCTAAAAATGCAGTTACTTTATCTAAAGGTAGAATTGTGAAAGTGTCGTCTACGTACCGCTTGTAGAATCTTGGATTTATGGGAGAACTAAGCAGGGCTTTCTCCTCAAAGTCTTCCATGAATATGTCGGCGACAATGGGAGATACAGGTGAGCCCATCGCCACACCATCTACTTGCTTGTAGAACTCCTCCTTCCACAATAGGTAGCCAGATGTAAGGCAGTGTCTGAGTAATACTGCATATTCTACAGGCATGTTGTTTTCTTCCAGCCTTCTAGTTACAATTGAGATGCAGTCTTCAACAGGTAAGCATGTAAACAATGACTGCACATCAAAACTGACCATAGTTTCATTGTCTGCCAGATGTAGGTCTTTAATCTCGCTGACAAAATGGTATGAATCCTTTATGTGTGCTCTTGTATGTCCTCTGAGCGGTGAGAGTATTTTCGCTAAGTGTTGAGCCAATCTGTAAGTTGGTGAATCGATTTGGCTCACTATGGGACGTAATGGAGCATTGGGCTTGTGTATTTTTGGTAACCCATACAATTTTGGTGATTTGGCGCACGTAGGTATTATCCATTTTACGTCCAGATTTAATTTTTTCGGAGTGTTTCTTTATGAGATCACTAGTTGTTTTTAGTGTGCTATTTGTTGGGTCGTTTTTAACCTTTTTATAAGTACTTACATCCGACAAAAGTTCTTGTATTTTAGAATTATAATCTGACGTATCCATGACTACCGTGGCGTTTCCCTTATCTGCGCGGAGAATCGTCAGTTCTGGTTTATTGCGTAGGTTCTTTAACGCTATAAATTCGTCTTTGGGAAGATTCGGTTTAGGCACTGAACATCGACGTAACATAGACGAAATGTCTTGACGTATCGCCTCCAAATCTTCTTTCCGCATATTGTTTTTAAATAAACAGTCCTCGACACTACAGATAATTTCTTCGTACGGTAATTTGCGAGGTGTTATTGCAAAGTTCAGGCCTTTGGATAAAACCCTAATTGTAATAAAAACCCGCGTTAAAGAACATATAGCTGATGTGAAATCGACGCTCCGGGAAGTCTGCAGTCTGTGAACACGTACAGGATCGCCCCCGTCACTACATCAGGTTTGATAGACCGCAAATCCTCGCTAAAGAACACCGATTCCTTCCAAGGATGATTCGCGAGGCTATTGAAATCAAAAAACATCCTAATTTCAATAGAGAAGATGGCTGGGTGCTACCATCTGCTTGGGATCCTATAATAAATAAAATTAAATCCCGACCCAAGCATACAACTGCAAGACTTCAAGATACCATAAGTTCATACTGCATAGATCGGAACAAAAGTTAAAATCTTAATCTATGGTAACCGCGGTTAACTATGACATATGGACGTTGAACATCTCAGTCCCGCCCGTGACCATGAGTGCTGTAAAGCGTTCGAAACGTCGGGTATTAAAAAGTTAAATATACGCGATAAATTCCGTAAAATCTAGTATTATTTCAAGGTTCGTATTTGTACAATTCTGAGCCACCTGCATCCATCAACTGCCTGCATGTTTCATCAAGTCGTCACTATATCTAATAAGGGGTTGCCCAACAATGTGCTTGCCAGTATGAGGCTATCACTTGCGAATCTTTCTTCCCCATCAGTTGTCGGTTCTTCGAGCTATATGCCTGGCCTGTAACCATCTATTGATTCATCCAGAGGTATACCCAATCCATGAAAGCTACTTACTATATGTCATAAAAATAAAAAATTATAAAAGTTAAAATTACAACCTATATACATCCCAGTGCTGGGCACAGGCCTCCCCTCATTTCTGAGAGCGTTTTAGAGCAAGGAAGTGTCCGCCGCGCGGCCTCAATGCGTATTGACGTAATTCTCATGTCTTCGAAATATTTTTTTTATTTCTCAGACATGAAAGATTCTCATGATGATTTCTTTAACCGACAAGGGCTTAAAATTGCAATTAGCAATTTTATTGGTGTCAGCGGGAATCGAACCCGGGTTGCTCGCGTACTGTGTAATTTGAAAAAATTTACAGCGAGCGCTAACTATCTGAGCTACCACGGCTCACAATATAGATACAAAATTATATCTCAAATTATATCTTCAATTTCAAAATAAAAGCTTTCGTTTAATTCGAATCATCCATTCAACAATTTTTAGGTCATATCTATGCAATATATAACCAATAATTAAAAAAAGCTGAAGGTACTCGGGGTTGAACAATGACATCGGGACATCAGTCATCTCAGTGCCCCGTGACCATGAGTGCTAGAAAACATCTGAAACGTCTGGAATTAAAAAAAAATTTAAATTAAACGCGATAAAATCCGTAAAAGTAGTTTTAATCAATGTGTAGTTCGCATAAATATAAGAAATCATTACTTCTGTCTAGTAAGTGAATCAGATACAATGCAAAATATTTATTTCGGTTTCTAGACGGAATGTCATTTTATGTAAATTTAATGACAGTTTGCTCTAAATGTCATCGTAGATGAATATATGCCGCACACTACGGGCGATTACAACAAATTTCGATTATAATTAGCTATTTGTGTTTTTATTACATTTTATAATGATTTATATTTGAGTAAATTCGACACGATTTCTAAATTATTTAAATATAACCGGACATTTAGCTAATTATCAAAAACACGTCTACGTCATGCGCTAAGTCTACGTTGGAGCTACAGCTGTCATTTAGCACAGTTTTTTTTATTTATTTATTTACTTCATTACTATTATGGAATAAGCGTAACAAACGAGCACATAGTTCAGCTAATGGTAAACGAATGCTGTGGCCCATAGACATTTATCCTCGATTAATCAAAATGCAGATGCGTTATCACCCCTGAGGACTAAGATAGAATGCCGGTTTTCCAGTAAAAAGGGTCTCGAGTTCTCCACACTGACCATACGAAAGATACTATTTTACCCTGGTATTCTGTGAGAGCGTGGTCCTTCCCCGGCTGAGCCGACCCATGCGTGCTACAACTATACTACTTATACAATTGTAGCATGCCTCTACCACTTATAAATTACTTACTTACGTAATCTTCCTCGTAAAACACATTTTTCTAATAGTCACATTGGACTTTATGCCCCAAGACAGTCTCTACCATTCAATTTTGGGAGAAATAGAGAAATAAAAGTTGGAAGGTGTTAAAAAATAATGATGATTTTAATTAAAGATATGTCTTGGTGCGCTCAACAGCATTGAGGATGTCATTGATTTTGCAACTTTTTTAATTTTGATAATATTGAATTGTACCCCGCGAATAAAATAAAATAATCAAATAGGCCATCTACTTGTTAATTTTATTTTAGATTGTTATTATTTAAATAATTTTTATACTACTTGAAATTATACGACTAATGCCGGTGTTCTATATTTAAAAATAATGTGTCGTTTTCCCTTACGAGCCGATATAACAGCACATAAAGTGCATGAAAAATCCCATATTTTTACAAAGCCGTATTTTTATGTTTAAAATGCTTCTATATTTTAAAAAAATATGCTTCCTTTTCCCTTACGAGTCGACATACATTACATAAAGTGCATGAAAACTCCCATTTTTTAAAACTTAATATCTACTGTTTTAACCACTTACAAACCAGTAAAATTTGTTGTAATTTTAAGTTATTTAAAATTGCTGAACAAAAAAGTTGTAATAAAAACCGTTCTTAGACGTACATCGTTTGTAGGGTTGCCAAAGTCCTTTATTTCAAATGACGTCCTCTATATCAGACCCAAAAATTGATTTTGTCGCCTAATTTGATAAAATATTTAATAATAACCTTGTCCTACAAGGCAATATCGCGCGTATTCAACATTCCCTCCGCTAGTTGAGGTCAAAGAATTTAAAAATCATTTTGAGGTGACTCGCGGCGTTAGATAAACAAGCTATGTTACATCGCGTGTTACCATTTTTTTTAAAAATAATAAATGTTGCTATTGATACCTTAACAACATACATACATAAACATACATAAACACTCACGCCTGTCACCCAGAGGGGTAGGCAGAGACTACAGACTTCCATTTGGCACGATCCTGACACACCTCTCTCGCCTCCTTCACATCCATACACCTACGCATGCATGCTCGTCGGTTAAGGGTACTCCTAATTTGGCCCGTTTGCAATAAATCGCCAATTTGGTCGATAAATTTTCGCCTAGGACGTCCCTTTCCGACTCTGCCATTCACTTCTGCAACATAAATTTTCTTTGTCACTCTTTCCTCATCCATTCTTTCCACATGACCAAACCACCGAAGCATTCCTTTCTTAATCCTGGTCACAACATCATCTTGCAAACTACACTCTTCTCTTATCACACAATTTTTCACCCTGTCATTCAGATTCAGCCCTAACATACTCCTTAACGACCGCATTTCTACTGCATTTATTCTACTCTCGTGCTTCTTCTGCCACACCCAACTTTCACTACCATACGTTAAAGTTTACCATACCTTAACAACATTTAATTGAAAACAATACGAAATCATTTATTTTTATTCTATGAACTTTTTTAATCGTATCAAATCCTCGAAAACATGAAAAGGGAGCTGGCAACCCTTATCGTATGTAATAAAACGGATCGTTAGGAAGAACGAAAATGTCTTTCACATAGAAATATACGAGTCGAACATTAGTAATCTATTAATGATGGTGTCAAGTACCCAATTATCTGAAGCAAAAGGCAAAACATTTCCTTACCGTATACACGAGTGCGCTTTTAAAGCCATTTATCAAAATCACCACTTAATTAGTACGTGCGCCGTATACCGAGCTCTCGCTAACATTCCACTTAGAGTCTTACAAGTGATGTGTACAGGCTTCATTACTAGATCCCGCTGGTGTAAAATTGAAGTCATACTTAACACCCGGTTTACGTTATATACATTAGGCATTGTATCAATGTTACTGTACTGTTTGACTGCCTCGTTGTCTAATAGTTATTGTAGTGCGACTACTGAGCATGAACTGGGTTCGAATCCCGGGTCAGGCCAAAAAATCAAGTATTGAGTATTTCCGTCAAGAAATTCTCAGTAGCTGCCAGGAGTCAGGAAGTTGGCGGTGTCTCATCCCCGTGTCTCGGAAAGCACGCAAAGCCGTTGGTCCTGCGCCTGATCTCTATCTGGTCGTGTCGGTTTACGTCCCATCGGATAATGAGAGTGAGGGAACAGGGAGTTCACCTGCGTGGCTAGTCTCCGTTGAGTCTTGGGTCTGGAGGACATTTTTACATGTTTTAAGTTCCCATTTAAAACTTCTTGTAATGGACTCGATTTTCGGAAGTTTTTACATCTAGGCGTGAACTACCGCAGGTTGATGACGACGATGATACGAGGAGGTCCCAAAAGTCCTTTTTTTAAGGATATATTTATACGTGCACGTCACATACTCGTACGTATTTGTACGTTAGTGAGCTTGATAATTCAAGTACACAGTCTACCAGGTGGTAAGTGGATGTTGATACCCATAGACATCGATCTATCCTAGGTTAAGAATCAAAATGGATCTGTCGCCCCTGAGAACCGAGATGGAATGCCTCGTTTCCAGTAAAAAGGATCTTACACTCACTATAAGAAACACAGCAGCATTCAACTGCTATTGCACGCTGGTATTCTGCGAGTGATATCAATTAAAGACTAATTTTGTTAGACGTGTAATTAAATACTGAATACCTGCTCAAGTTTCCTTTAAAATGGATTCTGTTGTTTTCTTTTTTTAACAAAAATACCTTTTTTAAAGAATACTAGCAAAAGCTGTTAAAACTACTAATAGGGTAATAGGTATAAACCGCCCCCAACTAAGCTTAAATGCTTTTACAGGGAGAGCTCATAACAGTAGTCGAATGACGAGCTTGGGACAAACGAATTATCAGTTTCGCTGTCCGTAACCTTAGCAACCGTTTTTCTACTGTCGCGTAAAGTTAATATTGAAACAATTGAGCTTAAAGCCAAATCCGAATTTTGCTTCTGTAGTTTTCACAGCTCACGTTATAAGAAACGCCTTAGTTAGTAGTACGTTAATACGTATTTAGTCACGTTATAGTTAACGCGTTAGACCCAGCTCAAGCCAGTAACTATTTGCATTTTTAAACATGAAATGGATGACGTATAATGTATGCATGAAACAAAAAAGGCTTTGAACACTGAATTGGTATTTCTATCGTCCACTATGTTTTTTTTACTATTCTAAGCCAGCTTGACTATTATCCCAACTGATGGTAAATGTTGTTGCAGCATAATATAGTTTTAAATACATTTAAGACATCAAACTAAATGCTCGAGATAGTTTATCCTCTCGCTCATAGATATCGCTTGTTACGATATCCAACGTGAAGACTTGCCTAATTAACACGTCTGCAAGTAACTGTTACTTTATTTGATGGGTGGTCTAGTGTTTCGAGACGGCAATGGTTGAATTGCCATATCACACCTGGTAACTCAGAATGTTTCCACATTCGTACTTATGCAATATGTTGTTTATGACGTCTTTGTTTGAGTAATTTATTACCTGTTTATGTTAGATGCTATACGTCTCCTTTTTGTTCTTAATGCCTGGTATTTTAAGTTAAAACTTTTTTTTTATATAACTAATATTTATAATTTATAACATTACGGGTTTTCAATGTGCCGGTGCCAATAAAATGTGTAGTTATTAATAATTTTAATTCCTGAATTATTATCTATCGGATAATAAACTATAAAAATATTTCTTTTTATAGAATACAAGTGTCACACAAGCATAGTCTACCTGTTGCAAGCTATATTATGGTTTATAGCACTATCGGGACGCCTTGAACAAGAGATGACCACGCTCTCACAGAATACCAGAGAAAATAGCAGCTTACTGCTGCTATGTTTCGTATAGTGAGTATAGAGAACCGAAGATCCTTGTTACTGAAACCAAACGTTCTATCTTAGTCCTCAAGTGTGACAACGAATCTACAGCATCCACTTACCAGCAGGCGGACTGTATACTTGATTGTCATCCTTATTTTACAAAAAAATGGTACAAGTCTATGAGCTGCAGTTACTATTCTTCTATTCCTCCACCTTTTATTTATTGCTTCCCTATATTTAAAAACGTTTATAAAAAGATATTGATATAAATATTTGTAAAGTTAACTTAACAAAAATTTATATAATTCTTACTTAATTAAGTTGAAATATTTTGACAAGTTATAGCGTGCTTTAAAACGTAATAAAACCATTTGAATCTCGAAAACAAGCATGTTTAATAGAGATGTTATCAAAAGCCAGGCCTCGGGGAGTTCGCCCACATGTCTGAAGCTTACGACCGGTAAAGTTATTTGTTGAGCATTGGCTAAGATCCTTCGATACCCCAGATGATGATTATATATATTTTTTTAATGAAATTTAAGTGAAAACTTACATTCCACCTGATGGTAAGTGGTTCCTGAAACCCATGGACACTTGCAACTTTAATATGTACGCTCTGACAGCGCGCGACATGTTATACTCCCGTTCCCTCGGGACCTTAATGGCGGGAAAATTTGTAAGTTAGAAAATTTTTTGCTATATTGCAAATTTTGCTATATTTTCACTTTGAGACAATATTTATGGATAAAACTTACAGAAATTCTTGTTGAATGTATAAACTATCGAATAAAATTATTTTTTGGTTGCTAGAAATTGTAATAAAATACATAAATTACCCTGTATAGTATAGTAGTAGTATATACTTCAATTTTAGTGACAAAATTACTACTAATTTGAATTCTACACTTTTGTTTTTGGAGAAATTTATATGAAAATGTTTGGAAATATGTATATTTTTATGTTTTATGTGTTTCTATTCGTTACTCATACCAAAATATTAAAAAATTAAAAAAAAAATAATAATATTTTATCTGTATGACATTTCGAACAATATTTCAAAAATAGTTTTGTGTGAATTTGAAATAAATACAACGTCAAGTTATTTGAAATATGTAAGGAAAAATTTTACACTAAAAATAAATGAGAATTTTAAAAATAACACATTTATGACCCAACCGCCCAAATGGGCCTTCCGGATTTTGAAGTACTTTTGGCAATTTACTTTTCACTTTTTATACCACAAATTATATATCTACGTGTTTACTATATTACAAGGAATATAAAAAAGTATAATACTTTCGTTTTTAGTCCAGACACAAATATAAAATTCTATAAAAAAGACGGAGCACCTTCATCAAAGTGACACGTGGAACGCCGAAAGTTCAGAGTGATTTCTTTTTTTTTTCTAAGAAACATTGCCATTTTATGGTTTAAAATAAAAGAGCATATCTTTGTCTTTGATACTATTATCTATTGCATAGTGTCTTTGGTTTACGAAAAAATAGTTTAAAAAGAAGTTTTCATAGGGCAGTAATTCTGATCTAATTAGTGCTCTTTTGGAGCGCACGTAAGGTAGGTATTGTACGATCTAAAGTGCGCATCTCTTGAAGCAACAGGCAAGGAAGGTTATAGATGCGTTGTCACCTCTGGGGTTTAAACAGAATGCCTCACTGCCTGTAACCTGTGCTGCCTATCTTTATTTCTATATCTTTCAGACCTCGGTTTAGATAAGAATATGGTATGGTATGACCAACTAAATTGGACTACAAAACAGAAAAAATGTTCAACCTCTTTTTACGGAATATTGATTAGATTACTTATGATTGTTGAATTGATCGTTGCTACATTCTTCAGAACAAACATCATCATCATACGCTAAACCAACAGGTTTACCTGCGAGACACGGGGGTGAAACCGACCCGGGATTTCGAACCCGGATCTCATGATCGGCAGTCGTGTTTGACTAGTGGTCAAACACGACTGCCGATCAAGACCAAGCAGTAAACTGAAAAGCTCCTTGTATTCAATTTAAGTCCTAAACTTCTAAAGCAAATTCTTCCCTTCTTACTAACCCCGCTACATAACCGCCTTGTGCTCACTGCTATGTTTCTATTTGTAGTAGTGTGACTGCTGATCGTGAGGTCCTGGATTCAAATCACGGGTCGGACCAAAAAAATCAATTATTTAGTTTTTCCGTCAAGAAAAGCAGTAGCTGCTCGAAGTCAGGAAGTTAGCGGGGTGTCAACCCCGTGCCTCGGAAAGCACGTAAAGTCGTTGGTCCTGCGCCTGATCTCTCTCCAGTCGTGTCGGTTTACCGTCCCATCGGATTATGAGAGTGAGGGAATAGAGAGCGCACCTGTGCTTGCACATACACTTGGGCACTATAATCCTGTCCTGCGCCGATGGCCTCTATGATCGGAATTCGATCTGAAGGACATTATGTTTCTATTTGAATTGCAAGGGCAATAGCCGTTATTATTACAGACTATGATATATATTATATGTGCTCAAAGACTGTAGTGCACCTGTTGGCTTCCATGTCTTCGAGTTGGTTTAATTGTCTTTTGTCAGCAGGTGCCACATACTATCAGGTGAACTATTAGCTCGGCGATTAAATAAAATAAATAAAAATATGGGAAATTTTGTTGCGATTAAATTAAATAAATAAAAAATATGGGAAACCAGCCGCCTGCCCCGGCCTTGCTTGGGTAGAACAATTATCTATTATAATTACTTATGTATGTGGTATATAATGGTATACCACAGTTTTTGTTCCGTTTTTATAAGATTTTGAAAGAAATTGATTCTGCGCATTTCCAGGTCTGTATAGATGATGTGATATTATTTCTTAGAGATGAGATGAGACCAATATACCAACGCCACAAAATAGTTATTTAAAGGTGGATTTTTTTTTTGGAATTTTTGGAAGGAACAATTTATCCATACATTATTTTCGTGCAACTTAAACTATTGACGCAGCGCACGCCGTGGAGGCTAGCAAAAGTCAATATTTTTTCCGACTTAGTTTACGACATCAATTTTAAACAAACAAAAAAAAAACGAGACACACAAACTCACAAAATTCACTCTATTTCTTTATAAGTATATTATAGATAAAATATCCGACTTATTATTGAACTTCTTAAAGTCTAAATACGCCACACCTAAGGCCACATGTTTAAAGCGTTAAACCAAATCTACTAACATATTATAAAACTTTTTATCGTACCGCGATTGTAATGTGTTTTTTATTCATGAGACGTTATCTTGTGAATCGATTGAGATATCGAGAGATTTTATCTATCGATAGATAGATAAGCTACCAAATGATAAATCTGCGAGAGTGTACAGTTTTTAAACTTATATTTTATTAAAATATCACGATATAAATGTTGTCCACAATTTTAATTCATTTTTAAAATTTTCTTATTTAATGATTAAGTAGTATTTAAAAAGCCCTTTTTACCAAAGACTCAGAAAAGCGGTCATAGAGTCCTATCTCGATTAATTTCGTAATTTTGCACATAAATTTCATCCAGTCTCATCCAGACCCAGTTTCGGTCACGTCAGTCTCAACAGAGACCAGCCATCTTGGCAGGACAAAATTATAGTTCACTCTTATAGTCCAATGGAACGATTATACGAAACGACCGGAGAAAGATCAGACGCAAGACCGACTATACGTGCCTCCTTAGACACGGGGGTGAAACACCGGCAACTACCCGATCCTCATCTCCATTTTAATTCATAATCGAGTATTGATGTAGATCCTTAAAGATGCAGGCTATGGGCCACGGTATCCACTTACCATCGGGTAGACTGTGTGCTCGTTTATCACCCTTATACTGTAAAAAAGTGGCCATGCTTGGTAAACGGGCTAGTCACCGCATTTTTTGGGAGTTGTTATCAAGAAGATGCTGCTGCTCATCTCCTGATTCAGTTTCCCTCTGTCACCTCTACGACACTGAGGGAATAAAAAAATAAAAAAGGACGAAAGTCAGATGTGCAGATCGCTAACAGTTGTAACATAATGCGTGTTTTTAGTATTTAGTTATGGCGTGAATCTCTCGCAATCGATTAAAAAGAATAACCACTTGCTTTCACGATACATCGTTTAGATAGCGAAATACACAATAATTGTTTTTGCAAATTACTCTCACACGAATATACTGTTATAACGGTTTCAACATATTTCGATTTTGCGTCCAAAGCTCGTGATATATCCATTATTGATGTTTTATATCGTTCAATCACAATTCCCCAAATGCTTATGATGTAAATCTATAATTGCTGAGTGAGGCAGCATTCAAATATTTTTCAACTGAAACTAATAATTTTAGTAATTTTATTTTCGAAAAAATATTTTTTTGAAATCTATTACTACACTTATTATAAACTTAGATATTTGTGATTTATATTACCTTTACTTTTAATTTTAAGTAACGTAGCATGGGCTGTCGCATGGAGCTGCTAGAACAAAAATACCTCCTGATTTTCTAAAGCATCTTAAAAACATGAATTCTGTAAAAGTATTCAATAATGGGGATATATATTAATTCAAAATATAATTTTACAAATCTTTAATAATATGACAATATAATTTATTATTTGTACTTATCCATACCATTAGTATTTTGCACACAAAATATTACAAAACAAAAAAAAACTTAAATTTATAAATTTATGTACAATTAGGTGGCCTTATCGCTAAACAGCGATCTCTTCCAGGCAAACCTTGGTAAAGGAGATCTTTTTCATTTAAACATATAGAAGTGTGCATAAATAGTAGATAAACAAGTATATATTGCTAGTATAAGTAATATCGCACATACAAACACGCACACGCACGCACATACATTATCTATCTTTTCAGAACTTTCAGTGCAAGAATGTTCTTTTTTAATACAATAAGAGTGACAAACGAGCGCACAATCTACCTGATGGTAAGTGGTCTACTAAATATTGACACCTTCAATTAAGAATTAAAATTTGGATGCGTTGTCATTCCTGAAGACAAAGATGGAATATCTCGTTTCCCGTGAAAAGGGTTTCTGGTTCTCTACATTCACCATACGAAATACAGCAGCATTAAGCTGCTACTGTATGCTTGTATTCTATGGGAGCGTGGTCCTTCCCCGGTCGAGCCGGCCCATTCGTGCTACAACCATAATATAGCTGCAGCATGTGTCTACTACCTAACGTAAAAAATAGTCTATTTACAACAATCTCAAAATACATCCGAATAAAGTATCATCCATAGCCTGTTATGAACAATCACAGATAATAAATCGTTATCACCCAATTAACCAAGAGATGTACAGCCAGAATGACCCATGAGGAATTACAATCATTTCTCAATTGGAATGAAATCACGCTTTCATCGGGGCACTGCACCGAACTCAAGATCATTTGTTTGCTTTGAGCTACATTTAACGTATGTATGTGAACTATAATCTAGTATCACTAATGTATATATCAGTTAACCATCATTGAAATACCTTGTTTATGACGTTGCAATAGGAGAGAAAACGAATTGAATATTATGGATATAAAATTTTTATCCTTATAGACGGCGTTTGCTGTAAATTTTGTAGATGATGCTGCTATGTTTCGTATGATGAGTGTAGAGAACCGGAGAACCTCTTTACTGAAAACGAGATATTCCATCTTAGTCCTCAGTGGTGGTAGCGCATCTTCATTTTGAATCTAAATCGAGAATATATGTAGATGTCTATGGGCCT
Organism: Parnassius apollo; assembly: GCA_907164705.1. Taxonomy (NCBI): domain Eukaryota; kingdom Metazoa; phylum Arthropoda; class Insecta; order Lepidoptera; family Papilionidae; genus Parnassius; species Parnassius apollo. Next base: position 8,301,155 of record CAJQZP010000117.1, read on the forward strand.
CAGCATCCACTTACCATGTGCTGGGCTGTGTTCTCGTTTGCGCCACCCTTATTCTATAAAAAAAATGATATACGTATCAGCACAAGGAAGACACAATTTGCCGGTTAATAGCTCGACAAATCGACCTACAATATGGAAGAAAGGTTATATTAAGGTGCTAACCTTGTATACGTAATTGAAGTGGGGGTGGCTCCTGAAATGACGACTTGATAAAGTATGCAGGTGACTCAGTGCCATGTTTTATGGCATTCATGATTAGCCTATGTAATAAATAATAACTTCCAATACATTAAAAAATCTAGGTACTACTAAGTATAAGTAAAGTTAATAATGAAAATGTTTCTAAATAAAAATATTGATAAGCCCTATAAAAAAAAATATTTCAAGATATGTGAAGTTCGTCAACACGCATTTGGGCAGCGCGGCGGACACTTCCTTGCCCTAAACCCTCTCAGAAATGAGGGGAGGCCTGAGCCCAGCAGTGGGACGTATATAGGCTGTAACTTTACTTTACTTTACTTTACTTATTTTGATACAAATATTATTTAACTTCTGTGGGCAACTTCGGCCTGCCTATTTATTTTAATTTAATTTTGTTTCTTTTTTAATTTATTATTATTATTTAACTTTCTACCTAATTTTATTTTATTTCATTTTATTTTCTATTTTAATTATAGTTATTATTATTGTTGTTTTCTTTTTTACTTGACATTGTGATTATTTATCAAATTGAATATTTAGAATTTTCAAATAACTTATCTACAATTGTATACCTAATTTAATAGTGTAACTTAATAGTGTAATCTATTCATCATCATCATCATTACCAGTAATGCCACAAAGCACGGTCCTGAGCCACCTGCATCCATCAACTTCCTGCATGTCTTACCAGGTCGTCAATCCATCTAGGGGGGGGGGGGTCGCCTTACACTACGCCTACGGCCCGGTACGAGGCTGCCACTCGAGAACCTTTCGACCGGTTATCGGTTCTTCGAGCTATATGGCCGGCCCATTGCCACTTCAGCTTACTAATCCGTTGGGCTATGTCGGTTCACGACATTCAGATTGTGAATTGCCATACGCGCCTTTTTGACACATTTAGACTCTTCACAATAGAGTTTAGGGCCCCACTTACTCTATTTCCTGTTATGAACATATATATATATATATATATACGCGTCATCGAAAAAAGCCCATATCTCCAAAAAAAGCTCTAATTAGAACTCGATTTTTGAAAATCTTTGATTTTCATAGCGGTAAGTTAAAAACACTATAGTAAATAGTCAATCTTTACGAGATTCTATTCAGTAAAACTTATAAATGAAACGATATAACGAAATGCAATAACTGCTTATAAATGATGGAATTCAGCGCAAGCAAGAAAAGCATGAACTCTTCAACGTGCCCTTTGTTTTTATTGCGATCGGTCCTTTTTGGGAAATCTGCGATAGTCACATTTGCAAAGATTTTACATCAAACATTAATTCTATTACCTTACTTACCAGTTTCTCTGTGTGTAACAATTTCGAAACTACGTTTCTTAAAATGTAAACGGGCTGTATGTTGATAGGTTTCACTTTCGAGTTTGTATGTCTTAATCGTTTCATACAAATACCACTTGTCTAGATATTGTTAATAGATTCATTCGTTTACTTATTTTTTTTACAAGACTGAGAAGCGGCAAACTTTTTTTGAGCTTATGGTAAGCGGTGTTAGCTGACGGGTTAGGTTAAAAAAAACGTGTAGTGGCGGCGTATCAGAATCCACTTTCCTGTACAATCCCGTGGGTTTCATAAGAAGCGACAGAGGGAAACAAACAGGGAGTTGAGCAGCAGTATTTTCCTAATAACAACCTAAAACAATTAAATACCTACGGGTAAATCCACCCGCCGAATTGCCAGGTGTAGCAAGGTAAGACAAATGTTGTTACGAGCTTGAGGTTCGTGGCAATAAAAATTGCCGATAAAATTACCTAAATTAACACTTTAATTTTCTTTACACAAATTAAAACTTAAAACACTAATAATTAATCACACTAATTCACTTTATTTCGCTCCGAAGCTTCGCTTGTCTCGCCGAATTCAATACTTCTCCGATCGCACCTTGCAGCGCTTATAAATACACATTGGTACCGAATCATCCAGAACATTCAAGTAAATACGCGGACCAATCGACAAAGCGCCGAAAGTTCGAGAGTCAGCTTCCAGAAGCTTAGTTCTTCCTTTCGACAACAGATGGCGCTGTTGTTTGAAAGATTAGTTAGAATAAGATGTAATTTTCTGGAAAGCTCTCCTCCTCGCTCCGTTACCCGACACTAGATGGCGCTAGTGCCGTCGACTTATCGCGCGTAACAATATCATGCCCCCACCCCCCCATATTAGACAATTTATTATCAATGTTCAGTGGACTTTCCATAGACTGTAATAAATAAATAACTGACTCTCGCTTTACAGGTAACCAGATGAGGGTGAGAAAATTTGTAACGTGTGTAATCAAGAAAACTTTTTGTTGGAAAAAAAATAACAATACGATAGGGCTTATATTTGGTGTTTGTTTCAAATTGGTTTTAAAATAAAAAGAGTAACATCATTTTTAAAATCCTTCTCACTTTATATACGTCGTAGAGCCATGCTGCAGTTATATTAGTAGGGTAGTTGTAGCATAATTGGGTCGGCTCGACCGGGGAAGCACCACACTCTCACAGCATACCAGCGTAAAATAATAGCTTAATGCTGCTGTGTTTTGTATGGTGAGTGTGGAGAACCGGAGACAGTTTCTACTGGAAACGAGGCATTCCGTCTTAGTCCTCACGGGTGACAATGCATCTGCATTCTGATTCGTAATCGAAGATACATGTAGATGTCTATGGGCCGCAGCAACCACTTGCCTTCCGGTGGACTGTGTGCTCGTTTGTCACCCTATCCTATATTAAAAAACGTGCACTCTGTTCGCTCGTCCGAAGAAAGGGCGCTTCCCGGAAGCTTGTGTGTTAATTTAAACACAAAATAAGTAATAGTACTACGACTTAAAGTAGAAGAAAAAGAAGTAGATAGACAGTTGACACACATAAGGGAGTTTAATTTTTATATATTAGTAGGATGCTATATATTTATGATTGATGTTCAGGCGTATAAAATCGAAGGCACAGCTAGTCGTTAATAAATATATCTCGCTTTATTTATATAATATTATGAGCAAGTACCTTTTGGCATTCTTTCACGGTACATTAATTTCGATCTTCTAAAACGACGTAGAATAATTTCTATCGAACTTTGCCCTGTAACCAACTGTTGACAAGTTAATAAAGATGTGAAACTGTTTGTCGCGGACGTCGCCGCAGGGCAATGGCTGAGAAAGCGGAGTCCTTTGCAGACCGTGTTCGATGACTGATCGTTCATATTACATCGTAGTTACGATCATCACGTAATGAGATGGAGTACAGAGTAGTGCGACTACAGATAATTCAAAACTGGCTTAAATAAATTGCTCTTAAAATATTCCATTTTCAGAACACTTCGTAAATCCAACTAGTAATTTAAAATAACATATTATGTTTTCATTTTGCGTCCGTCTTTCCGTCTGACTACCATTCTGTGTAATTCCTTCCAGATTTAATTTCACGGCGGCAAATCTCAACTGAAGCTAGCCATCTGCGCAAGACAGGATGACAGTGCATAAGCGCAAGTACAAGCACTGGTGCACTCTCTATTCCCTGATCCTCATAGTCCAACGGGACCACAATCCGAAACGACCACAGACAAATCAGCCGCAGAACCAACTGCTTCACCTCTTTTTCAAGGCACGGATGTTTTCGAAGCATCGCGAACTTTCTAACACCGTACTGTTACGAGTACGAAGAATTTTTTAGAGGTCCACCACTGTGTTATTTACCAGGAATTTTCTTCCTTGAACGACTTCTTTGTGTAACCAACTACAGCCAGTGATTTTTTGAACCGATGCGAATTAGAGAACTTCGAGAAAGGAAATTATTCCATTTTAAAAGGCCGGCAATGCGCCTACAATTCTACTGATGTTGCAATTTCTCAATAGAATAGGAGCAATCGAGGCACATACTCGTTTGTCACCTATTCTGTAAAAAAAATTATTATATTCGTTTCTCTAAGAATGACTAAGTACCACATTTCTAAGCACTATAGATATAAACAGTACCAAAATGTCACATTATTTTTAGTGTCTATATGTTGACTACTCTATATTTTTATCGGTCAAAGTGCTTATTGGAAAAACATCTCACGGGTCAACTTTGACGTCCACCTAATGGTACACCATCTACTTATTTAGTCAGCGATGAAATACAAAAATATATTATATTTATATTTTAAACCATAACTCAAGTATTATTTGCATTTTGTTGTGAACCGTATTTAAACCAATTATATTATATAAGCATAAAGTACAATTAAACTAATATTACTAAGTAGTGCTCCTTTATAGGCTAGGAGTTAAACTGGATTGATACCACCTTCTTGCTCATTTTTGCTGCTAAATATTATTTCACTCACAGTTTTGTTTCAGTTTAAAAGTAAAGAGAGGTTGTTGTCTTAAGACTTACTAAATTGCCTCATGCATGGATCTATGAGATGCAACAGCCACCTACCATCAGGTGGAATATTCTTTCGCGAGGATTTGTGGTCTATCAAATCTGATGTTATGGCGTGGATCGTCTAAGATATTATCACAAACTGCGAACTTCCCGGAGCTATGGTGCATCACATCATCTATAATATGTTCCAATATGCGCGTTTTTATAGATCTTTTTATTTGCTCTATATACGAGAGACCACATTCACAATCAAGCTTGTACACCCTTTTTTACACTGTATGGGGATGGGGATATTACAGTTGACAAATGGTAAGGACTGACTAATTTTCTTCGATGGCTTGTAGAATGTCTTAATCGCTCGATGTAAGATGTAGCAAAATAAACTAATACGTAGAGCCATGCTGCAGTGCAGTGCAGACCGAATTTCGGCAACGGCGATTAGCCTCAACAGCGAATGGCCATGGGCGCTGGGCAGGATTATGGTGCCCAATCGCATTATTATATGCGCAAGCACAGGTCCGATGGGAAGGTAAACCGACACGACTGGAGAGAGATTAGGAGCTTGACTACCTTGACTTGACTAACGTGTTATTAGAGGCATGGGGGTGAGACATCGTCAACTTCCTGATTCCGGTAGCTACTGAGAATTTCTTGACGGAAAAACACAATAACCTTTTTTGGCTCGACCCGGGATTCGAACCCAGACATCATTATCAGCAGGTGTACTTACAATCACTAGACCAATAAGGCAGTCAAATATATACAGTACAATATTTAAAAAAAACTGTAATAAAAAAAATATAAAAACTTAAATTACCACACAGTCCTACTCCCCGTGGTATCGTGCCAAGAACACTGGCTGCGTTTCCTTGCTGAATGGCTATACTTAGACTTTGAGCAAGAAAAGAACCAGCCCTCTTTTCACCAGTCGTGGATACAGTTTCTTAGGAACTTCACTGCACGTGGAATCAAAGAACCAATTCATCGATCTACAGCAAATGACAATATATAATCATTCATCTATTCTTAAATTTTAAATTAGATATTAAAGTTATATTTTTAAATGCACTCAACATCTGTCACATGAATTTAAATTTATGAATCCCATTACTGATCAGAAAATCGGTTTGTTCTCAAATCAACGCCCAACAAAGCTTTGTAACCGACACATCGAGAACAACCCAACAAATCAAGCATCTTGCGACGATACCGGGACGATCCTTCAGCAATTACTTAAAGTTCGTGATCAAAATATACTCATAAATTATTATCGGAATGAGGGCGAGTCATACCGATGACAATTATCTGCTATTACGAGACCATCTTACAAGGATATCGCCAATTTCACTTTGCTACTCACCTGCATAGATCATTGTAAGTTCAATCTTATTTAGTATGTAAAAAGAACGTATTTTTTCGCAAAACCTTCAGGCAGTTACAAATATAAGTGTGTCCAACTAAAGCAATCCATTGAAAGTTTGCCATCACGTTTATTCATTCTATACTGTTTTACAAGTTTTGGTATGAAAATCGTTTTTTAAAGGTTCGGTCAATAAATAAAACTAAACATTAACTTGTCTTTTATTAAAAATATATACATACATACATACGTACATAAACACTCACACCTGTCACCCAGAGGGGTAGGCAGAGACTACGGACTTCCATTTGGCACCATCATGACACCCTCTCTCGGCTCCTCCACATTCATATACCTACACATACATGCTTTTCGGTTAAGGGTACTCTTAATTTGGGCCATTTTCAATATATCGACAATTTGGTCGATAAACTTTCGCCTAGGACGTCCCTTTCCGACTCTGCTGATCACTACTGCAACATAGATTTGCTTTGTCACCCTTTCTTCGTTAATTATTTCTACATGACCAGACCACCGACGCATTCCTTTCTTAACCTTGCAATCCACACTCTTCTCTTATCCCACAATCTCTCTCTCTCTGTCATTCAGACTCAACAATATGTATAAAGCATGGATGAATCCATTACCGCATATCACCTCGTCGGTGTCGTAAGGGGCGACAGAGATGGAGAGACGAAGAGGACGGCAGTAGTATCTTCCAGAAAACAAAACAAAATAATTGAAAATAATTACCAAACCGCCTGCTAAGTTACTATGTCAAATATTCTCACTATGAAGCAATCTACGAGTATAGAGAGGACCTAAGTTCAACATAGTACTCTTGATATAAGACTATAACAAATAAATGAATAAATATTAAACGACTGAGCTTAGAAGCCTGTTAATAGTCTAATGTAAAAAAAATCGTACAGAACGATTTTCTGTTGCGGCGGGTGTTGTCTCATAGACCGTTGGGACGGTCATCCGTCACGAGCTGATAGAGACCAAAGAGTAGGACGATCGGCGTTACGTACTTCCCGAGGCACGGGGGTAAAACACCGCCAGCTAACTACGGGCTTCTGCTAGGAACTTCTTGACAGATGCTGCGTACCGTGGTGGGTTTTTAATCCCACACGGAATAAATATTTGTGCGGCCGACAAATAAATATTCCGGAACTGGATGTTTGTCTGTGTACATTTTATGCATTTTGTGTCTCAATTATATTGAGAAATGTCCAGTTCTATGTTTTAAATTTTTTGACGCTTTTTACAAAAAAAAAAGAGAAAATAATAAGGACATATTATGTATATATCTAATAAAGATATTTTAAATATTACAATAGATTTTTAAAGATGATGCTGTGATGTGGTTGGTCATGTAGAAAGAAAGAATGAATGAGGAAAGAGTGACAAAGCAAATTTATGTTGCAGAACGGAACAGAAGAGTTGGAAAGGGACATCCTAGGCGAAATTTTATCGACCAAATTGGCGATATATTTAAAATGGACCAATTAAGAGTACCCTTAACCGACAAGCATGTATGCGTAGGTATGTGATAGTGGAGGAGGAGAGAGAGAGAGAGAGAGGTGTGTCAGGATCGTGCCAAATGGAAGTCTGTAATCTTTGCCTACCTCTCCGGGTGACAGGCGTGAGTGTTTGTGTATGTAATTATGTATGTATTTTAAAATAGAAACGGGACTTAAAAAAACTGCACAGAGTAAGTTCATGCCGAGCATGAAAATTGGTCCGCGAAAATCGTTAGGAACTATCTGGTTTTCAGATTTACGCACAAAGTTCAAATTAAATCAACATTAATAATTTATTTGCTATCAAGTGGTACGTAGACGAAATTAACAATATAATACTGTGTATTAAAACGTATTATCATTTTTTGCTATTGCAAATTTGAGGGAATTATACGAGATAAATTAAACCGGAAACATATTCATAATATATTTGAATTTATTGTAACAAATCAATCATTAAATAAATAAAAATGTCACGGTGTAAAATTCTATAGAACTCAATATAATTATTTCAATGGGATTCTAAATATTACTAGAGAGAATAACCAAGTTGCTTTTACTAACAACTATATAGTGTCTTTATATAGTTGAAGTTTTATCTCTAGAAGGCCTTTCCCACGGAGACTACTATTGCAACAAATTGAGCAGCTCATTTGCAACTCATTTGATTACTCGGTCGCGCAATGGCTAAGCGTTAAGTAGCTACGGTCGGGGCCAGGGTTCAAATCCCGCACGGAACCAGTTTTTCATAGCCTTAATTCCGGGTCTGGGTGTTACCCAAATTGCATTCATTTAATTTCATCTATACACTTCTGAAGTAGAAATTGAATCGAATATTGAAGGATAAATTGAATTTCTACCCGACTTCAAAGAAGGAGGAGGTACTCTATTCTACGATATGTTTTTTATGTGTGATTTCGAAGATTCTTTTGTTTTGATTGCTGATACATGTTATTTCATATAAATCTGACGAGTAGTCAATCTACATTGATTTTCAACTTTAAGTCGGTTGCACAAAATTTTTATTTTCACCACTTGTTAAAAAAATATATGTATAGAAATCAAAGTCATATAAAAATGTACCGAAAATCTGCTTCAAATTCAAAACCACTAATGTTATGTCCTTAGTTTTCAAGCGATACACCCAATTAGTGGTAAATATATCGAAGGAAACGCGACCAAGGCCAGGATGCACCGCGACTGATATTAGAGTAACGAGTCTTGGGAGCAGTAGATCACGAGTGCGGCATTTCACACGCGACCATGGAACTGGAGCGGTGAGCTAAAACAACTGTGTATTACTGGATGCGCTTTTACTTTATATTAATATGTTAAATTCTCCATTCTAAATAAATTCTATTGTTGTATTTTAACTTTCAGCTTGAATAAAAAATTCTTACCGAGTTTTAGGTCATAATTCATTGTTGTTTCTGAATCTATTATGTCAACCCCAATGATTTTTTATATTTAGGCGAATCATCATCATCATCATCATTACAGCCCTTCACAAGTCCAATTTTGAACATTAGCTTCACTCAAGAAATGCCACAAAGCACGAACCTGAGCCACCTGCATCCATCGACTTCTTAAATGTTTTACTAGGTCGTCACTCCATCAACGCATGTATGCGTAGGTATATGGATGTGGAAGAGGCGAGAAAGGTATGTCAGGATCGTGCTAAATGGAAGTCTGTAGTCTCCGCCTACCCCTCTGGGTGACAGGCGTGAGTGGTTTATGGATCACTCCATCTATTGGGGGGATGCCCTACACTTCGCCCTACATTTAGGCGAATACTACACATTCAATGGAACTACGGTGTAGTGGTGGTGTAAGAATATCCACTACCCCATATCATCCCCTGGGTGCTGTAAGAGGTGACAGATTGAAACTGGAACAGGATATGGGTAAAGTAAAGTAAAGTAAAGTTACAGCCTATATACGTCCCACTGCTGGGCTCAGGCCTGCCCTCATTTCTGAGAGGAAAAAGACCCATACCAACCGGTATTTAAATGGTGAATCTCACCATCATCCTTCACAGTTAGCTACCGTGGGTAAATCTTTGTTTCAGAGAGCACGAGGGATCTGTGACAGAAAACATCTGGCCGCCGAGCTTCAGCACGTCAAGCAAGTATTGCAAGACAACAAGCTTCAGGACCCGCGCCTACGTCACAGTGACCGAGTGAAGCCGGCCACAGTCGAGCGTGTACCTGCTGTACTACCATGTCAGAGGAGTCACAGACAAGGTTGGCTACATCTTGAAGCGAGCTTCCATTAAAACATACTACAAGCCGCCGAAGAAGATTAGTCAATTTTTACCATCCGTCAAGTGTAATTTCCCTCTACAAGATGCAGGAGTGTACAAGTTAGATTGTGAATGTGATCTCTCTTACATAGGTCAAACAAAAAGATCCATAAAAACCCGCGTGAAAGAACATATAGCTGACGTGAAGCACCGACGCTCCGGGAAATCTACAGTCTGCGAACATGTTCAAGATCGTCCCCACCATTACATTCAATTTGATAAACCACAAATCCTCGCAAAAGAACACCGATTCCTACCAAGGATGATACGCGAGGCTATTTAAATTAAAAAAACATCCAAATTTCAATAGAGAAGATGGATGGATGCTGCCACCTGCTTGGGATCCTATAATTAACAAAATTAAACCCAAACCTAAGCATACCACTGCAAGACTTTATGATACTATAAGCTCGTTTTGCGTAAATTGGACCAAAAATTAATATTCAAAAACTGAAGGTAACAACTATGACATTGGGACGTCAAACATCTCAGTCCCCCCCCCCCATTGTATTTTTAAGCGGATGGTTGCGAATTAATTAATGTCTTTATTGTAATGGATTTCCGCAAAGTAACGCCTGTTTCTATCAATTATCGCCTTTGCGTGTTAATCTTAAATCTGCAATTTCCAGAAACTTTATATCTTTGTCAGAGATGAGTGGAGTCATCAATTAGGATAAGCGGCATTTTTACTGGCTTACGGCAACCGCTCAGCGACGCCGGATCATCACGGATGCGCACCAAAATGACACCGTACACCCGTCATTTTGCTTCGAAATGATACAAATCACTCGTGAACTTTTAACGCTTAACTCACGTTGTAAATTGTTTCAATTTATTGAAGCATTATACCTTGGAAATGATTTGACCTGACGGCTCCGTGGCGCAATGGTTTAGTACCAAGTTGCGGAGCTGAGGGCCGCGGATTTGAAACCCGCACGGAACAAGTATTAAAATAAAACAAAATAACTTCGGAAATTGAATGTGGAATTATTTGTGGTGATAAATTTGCAGGACAACTGTTAAGTTTGTTAGAAATAGCAGCAACAATGTCGGTCTTCGAAGTAACATATTATCCTCTCCGACAGGAGATGGGCAGCATCTTAAAGATAACAACTAAAAATAATTGAAGAACTGTGGCTACCAACCCGTCTGCCAAGCGTAGCAATATGGCAAAATCCCCCCCTACAATGCAATCTATGAGGAATATATGTTGGTATGTAGGTATGCTGGCAGTGGAATTTCGACAGGGCTTAATATTAATAATAATTACAATTATATTTCTACTGTATACAGATATAACAGTATTTTGTATGTAGATTTAATAGGAATAAAGTAGTAAATTAAATAACAAAAATTAATAAAAATAAAAATTGATGAGTCATGAGGTCTCTCTGTTGAACAAGTTTTTTTTTTCGCGAAATAATTAAAAAAAGAACTTCCAATAGAAATATACTTTAAGTTTTCTCGGCAATGCAAAACATAAATGAAACGAAAAACATTTTACGTCAATTCACGCCAGTAAAAACAATATTTTCATCGCGTTGTTTTACTCGTGGAACGAATACACTGCAGCGTATGATGCCACGAATTTGTCAACTTGACCTGGGGATGACCACGATCGCACAAAATACCAATATGAAATAACAACAAAATGCTACCTTGTTTCGTATAGTAAAGAAGTTTAAAAACAAAGACTTTTTGCTTTTAGTTATGTATTACATCTTAGTCGCCAAGTATAAAAACGCAACTGTATTTTGAGCCCTCTTCGATGATGAATGTGAGTGTATATATATGGATAAACAGCCTTTATTTACTATTTGGTTGACTGTACGTTCATTTGTCACTTCACTTCTATAAAATAAAAACTACAGACTTTCAATAATATTCAACAGATGAAAATCATTAAAAAGGTTTGGAAATTAATACATTACCTAAATTCAAAATGACATCCATACTCCGATTACAAGAATTTCTCTCCGCATAGCGTTGTTTCTCTGATCTATTAATAAATAATAAAAGACGAGTTTAACGGCGACATTATCGTGTAGAAACAATAAAACCTGCCTCTCGCTCATCCTAATAAATCTGCGTGGTCAGTCTCCCAGGGCGAGGTCCCATGGGACGATCAAGCGTGGCAATGGTATAAATTAAAAAAAAAACGTGTACAGCTCGGCTGTAGTGGCTAGGTGAGCAACTGATTATGCTAATAGGCTCTTTTGGGTGTCGTTTTATTATCTGTAGGTTCGGGAAATGTTGCTCATTTTATACGAATATTGGCCGTCAAGATGGATTGTTTTGACAATAAATTTTATTAAAAGAAATTAATATTTTTGTTATCTGTTTACTGTTCAGGTTTACTGTTAATTTGCAACTGTCACTTTTTTGTTATTTGTATTAAAACGCCAGTGATCAAAACTTCTTTCTTTACGTAGACAGAGAATAGGTTTCTCTGTCTACGTTTCTTTATGACCTTGTTGACGATCCCTTTCTTGATATTAGCTTATACCCTTTCCCACAACAGCAAATATTTAATAAAATTTACATATGTGTACATACGTGAAGAAAACTTTACGTTGGTTAGGCAGATGCGTGTTCAAAGTCTACGTTTGTCCGAGCTCCTCATCACAAATCAGTGTATTTTTCGTCTGGTATACACGAGGCGTGACAAGCAAAGCTAATGATTTATTGTATTATTCATGGAATTATAATTAAATTTGAAAATTTCATACATAAAATGCCTGTACAAAAGAGCACTTAGGTAATAGAAAGAAACTGAATAACATACCTTGTATATATAAAAAATTCTCAAAATCTTTACAGTATGGCGCTTTGTACCTAGTTATTACGAAAATTCTTTAAAAATATATAATAAAAGCGAATTAAGTAACAGGAGAGTATAGGTATATTATAGCTTTGGTAGTTTATAAGTAAGGCACGTGATGTTGATATCATCATCTTATGCTTTGCCGCCCTTTATAAACAAAACTAGGAGACGGAGACAAAAACACAAATTCGTATACTATAATTAATATATTAAAAAACGAATAGCAAGCAAGCTTTGGCAATAATTAGGAACACATCTAAAAATCTATTTTAAAAACTAACTGCACTACTACTATATTAAAATCGACTAAAATATTTATGTCAACTGTCAAAATGACGTCGATAAAGCAGTGCCCTGTTCACCCTTTATTATTTGATTGATTGATGAAGAGCCGTCGTATCACATAGCCATCTATGCAAATAAGGCTGTAGTTTTTCCGTAATAAGAAAGTGATCATATTAACCGCATGACCATATTACCCTCACGTACTATATAAACATATTCGCTTAGGTATTAATTTCTATTTTACTAAAATAAGAAGTAAATGCATGTAGAAGAAATATTATTAAAACTTATTTAACCCTTAATTTACTAGAAAGTACAGATATAATATACATAATCATAACCAACAGCATGGCAGCACACTACTCTAATGGGACTTCGGATCGAATCTCTTCACGCTGATGATTCTAAGTCATTAATTTTAAAATTAATTGGCTTTTACTTAACCTTATATCAGTAAAATCTTCATGGTTATCGTAAAATCTAACAGATTCTAATCAGGATTAATGAAAATTAGTCAGTGAATAAGTACTAAACGCTGATACCTCACGTTATATTGTTAAAGATCAAAAAGCACCTGAAGAAATACTATAAGGGCGACGTAGCGGTATTTTCTAATTTATTTTAACATTGCTAAATGACCTAACTGTATGTGTAGTGGCGGTGTAGGAATATCTACTACGCCATATCATCCAGTGGATGTCGTGAGAGATGACAGAGGGAAACTAATCAGGAGATGGGCAGCAGCGTCTGTATAATAACGACTAAAAATAAAAAAATATTGATGCCAACCCGCTTGCCACTATGTCAAATACCCCCTCCTATGAAGCAGTCTATGGTGGAGGCCTATTTTCAGCAGTAGACTTGAATAGGCTGTAGCAATAACGGTTAGTCGACTTATTGAGCAAAAACAAAATAATTTCATAAAAATTGATCATTTTTACGTGGTAGGCCACACTGCAGCTATATCATAGTTGTAGCACGAATTTGACGGTTGGGGGCACCACGCTCTCACAGAATAGCAGCGTAAGGCTGCTGTCTTTTTACTGGAATCGAGGCATTCTATCCAAGTCCTCAGAGGTGCCATTTTCTTAATTGAGTGTGAATACAGTGAATATAGTAGAATTATTAATAAGTGGTAAAATAAAAAAAATTGTAAACCGACTTCAATATAAATAAAATGAGAACATCATCAGTGTAATTAAAATCGATTAAATACGCATTATTAAAGATAACTCAAAAACTAGTCAGATATTGATTAAATTTATATGAGATTACACGAAAAGCACCAGCTTTCAGATAAATAAAAGAATCATCAAAATCGGCTCACTCAGAGGAAAGTTATGAGGCGCACATAAAAAGCCGTATTGAACGTGGTAGAGCCATGCTGCAGCTATATTAACAGTATATTTGTTGCACGAATGGGTCGGCTCGACCGGGGAAGGACTACGCTCTCACAGAATACCAGCGTAAAATAGAAGCTTAACGCTGCTGTGTTTTGTATGGTGAGTGTAGAGACCCGGAGCCCCTTTTTTACTGGAAACAAGGCATTTCATCTTAGTCCTCAGGGGTGACAAAGCGTCTGTATTTTGATTTTTAATCGAAGATAAATGAAGATGTCTATAGGTCACAGAATCCACTTACCATCAGGTAGACTGTGTGCGACTGTGGCCGCCTTCACTCAGTCATTGTGAGTGAGCGTGTGCCTGCTGTACTACCATATGTCAGAGGTGTCACAGGCAAGATTGATTTAATTTTGAAGCGAGCTTCTATTAGAACATTCTACAAGCCGCCGAAGACGATTAGTCAGTTCTTATCATCCGTCAAGTGTCATATGCCTCTACAAGATGCAGGAGTGTACAAGCTTGATTGTGATTGTGGTCTCTCATATATATGAGGCAAAAAAAGGGCAAACAAAGAGATCAATTAGAACCCGCGTAAAAGAACACATAGCTGACGTGAAGCATCAACGTTCCGGGAAGTCTGCAATTTGCGATCATATCCTAGATGGCCCCAACTATTACATCAGATTTGACAGACCACAAACCCTCGCGAAAGAACATCGATTCCTACCAAGGATGATACGTGAGGCTATTGAAATAAAAAAACATCCTAATTTCAATAGAGAAGAAGGCTGGGTACTACCACCTGCTTGGGATCCTATAATTAATAAAATTAAAACTAAACCCAAGCATACCACTACAAGACTTCAAAATACAGTTAGTTCACTCTGCGTAGATCGGACCAAAGACAATAATTAAAAAGCTGAAGGTACTCCGGGTTAACTTTGACATCAGGACGTTAGTCACCTCAGTCCCCAGTGACCATGGGTGCTGGAAAATAACCGAAACGTTGGGTATTAAAAATAAAATAAATAAAACGCGATAAAATCCGTAAAAGTAGTTTTAATCAATGTATGTATATATAGTGTTCGCGTAAATATAAGAAATCATAACGCATCTGCATTTTGATTTTTAATCGAAGATAAATGAAGATGTCTGTGATGTTTAAGATACATCCACTTACCATCAGGTGAATTGTGTGCTCGTTTGTCACCCATATTCTATAAAAATACCATATTCTTTGGCCGTAGGTCCTATCAATCGTTTGATCAAAAAATGTAATTGCAATCAACAATACTTCGATGCGACCCGGGTTGGATGAACGAATCATTCACGATTTACACATTTCGTCATTTGTCTACTCGGAACATATTGATGACAAATCTCCCTTGCCCATCCATCACAGCCTATAAAAGTCCACTGCTGAACATAGGCCTCTCCTACGCGGGCCCCGTCTGTTCCTACGCGGGCCCCGTCTTTGCCCACGCAAACCCTAATATTTTAAATGAACTCCAAATAGTTCAGAACCTCTTCTGTCGTCGAGCTGCGAACGCACCTTGGTACGTCCGTAATGCCGACCTTCATCGGGACTTAGAGCTCCCAACAATTCAACAATTTTTTAAAAAACTCTCTGAGAACTTCTTCAAAGCCTCAGAGTCGCACACAAACCATTTAATTCGTGAGGCAGCTTCTTATGCAGCCCCACCCCCCTCTCGCTATCGTGTCCGCAGGCCGAGAAACTCTCTCTCGGACCCGCCTAATAAACTGTCAAACGACCTGAACTGTCTCCTGGCGGCTCAGGCCAACTCTAATTAAATTAAATTATTGTAATAACCAACTTTAATTTGCCTTCGTAGGCACTCCCTCAGCGGCACTTAGCCGCCTGCGCCCTCTTTTCCCAAAAGAGGGTCGCTCATGATAAGGCACAATACAGCTTGATCAGCCGGCTGCCTGTCCCCAAAGGCGGTTTTTAGAGGGTATCACTTAGGGTCCCCGGTAGGACAATGAGCCCCTCATAACCACGATAGACCGGCGATCGTGGTATGCGTAACGCATTTTCCGCCTCCCTACATATAGGGTAGCCCTTTAATTGCTTCGGGCGCAAAAAAAAAACATAGGCCTCCTTCATAGATTACCTCATAGAATGAGGGGGGGGGTTGCAATAGTTACCACGCTTCGCACGCAGTTCTTTTATTTTTCTAGTCGTTGTTAGGAAGACGTTGCTGCCTCTCTCGTAGTTTATTTCCCTCTGTCGCCTCCTACGACACTCACGGGACGATATGAGGTAGTGGATATTCCTAAACTGCCACTACTCGGTCAAAACTAACCTAGTGACTTACATTAAAAATAGATGTATAAGTTATTTCTTCAAAATCACCTTTTTTTAAATCATCCTTTGCCTTTAATGTCTACTGATGAATAGGAGTTAGGCCTCTCCTGTTATATGGGAATTTATTAATCGCCGTGATTAGCCAGCGTATTTTCTATAGAAGATACACGTTATTTATTAAAATATGTTAAGATGCATTAATAGATATAGAGGATGCATCTATCGTATATGCAATTATTATTTTAACTGCATATAATAATAATAATGTCCTCCAGACCAAATTTCGGTCACGGTGGCCAGCCTCAACGGAAACTAGCCATCGGCGCAGGACAGGATTATAGTGCCCAAGTGTATGCGCAAGCACAGGTGCACTCTCTATCCCTCACTATCATAATCCGATGGGATGGTAAACCGACACGACGACTACTGGCCGACGAGTACTGGCGACGCTGGGTGCGCGAGTACCTGCCGACCCTGGTGCTCACAGTGAAATCCAGGAACGCCCAGCACCCCCAGATCAAAGAAGACGACCTCATATCATAGCAGAAGGCAGCCTCGATCTCTAAAATCAGGACCAACGACTTTACGTGCTATCCGAGGCACGGTATGAGATACCGCCATCTTCCAGACCTCAGGCAGCTACTGAAAATTTCTTGACAGAAAAGCTCATAATTGATTTTTTGACCAGACCCGGGCTTCGAACCCGGGACCTCCCGATCAGCAGTCGCACTACTACAACCACTAGACCAATGAGGCAGTGAACTGCATATATAATAAAAATAAAATATATTAGCTTAAAAACATGGTTCATAACATGTTTAATAATGTTAAACTAACATGAATATGGACCATTTAATTGCAGTCAGCCTGCCTACATTGTTTATTCTACGAGTTTTGCCAATAATTTAACCGCCCCTGCTTCGCTTGGATCAAATCTGTTGATGTGGCGTAATTTTAATTTAAGATAATCACGTAAAAAGATCAAAAACCATTTATTTTATAAATATCAATTTCTTAAATAAACTCCAAGTTATCGGATAAAATATAGCCCAGATCACTCCTAGTATTGCTCGCGTCTGTGATTTCGCCGTGAAGCTTCATTCAGAGCTCCGACAAAAAGACATAAATTTCAACAATAGCTGTTCATGTTATTTGCCATTGCAAGCTATTTTTGTCATGCAAGTAACTATCACAGCTAAATAAAAAGCAGTTATTTCAAAATCACGTAAAGACACTTTCTATTTTATTCATACGTATAGATTTAACTTTTAAAAACTTTAATCGTAACAACGCGCCTCCATCGGACTGCTGTTCTTTAAGGTAAAATAATTACATTAGTTTGGTGGCAATAACAATAATTTTGGCCCGTTAAGGGACAGACGACCCGCGGGGCCCGCCTTATGTTTCACAGATCACCAGATATCGCCCGTAACTTACGCACTGACGCTGCGCGGTACAACCTCATTTTTGGTTTTGTCCATCTGTTTGATCCAACGTTTTGTTGTCGGTCGTTTTTAATTTTGATTTTTATGATACGAGAGACTAACATAAAAAACCGGGACAAATAATATTATGAAAGCGTAACAAGTTAATGAGTATTTGTAATTTTAATTTTTATAATATTATTTCTCTACAGCTAGCTGTTATTATTTGATGGTTAGAATACCTGATTACTAAATCGCGGGTCCTAGATTCAAATATCAATGGAAGATTTGTGCATTTACGCAAATCGATCATATTTATTCATAAAGACCGTAGTTCACTTATTGATACTATGTGGAACATTGTAATCTAAATGGCTTATAATTATAACACAAAAATTATTAAAATATAATTTTGGGCATGAAATTAAAAAATTAAAAAAATAATATATAGACAGTAATGTACGTGCTATAACTCATGACAGTCAATAATAAATCAAACATACATGAATGGCGCCGTTTAAAATTAAAATGGTCACGTATCTCTGAAAACCTGTATATAATAATAGTTTGTGAACAGTTATAAAAGAATTTTCTACAACAGATCTTATTTCATTTAACATTAATATATTATAAGCCCAACATTAACTTCTCCAAAACAAGAATGAAACGTAAATATGAAGGAAATCACAGAAATCTTTTGCTCAAACAATTTTACTGGCGCCATATTGAATCTGTGGTATTCAAAGCGCGCAGTTAACTTATTCGAAATTCAAACTGATATTTTACGATTCTTCATTTCGTAATAGCATCGTAGATTCTATTCTTTTAAATATTTTATAAATGTAACATTGCCATATATAAAAATCACTAACATTTTTTTTGTTTTTGTTTTTTGTTTTCATTCGTTGTAGAGCCATACTACCTACACTTCGGAGCCGGTTTCACCGGGGAAGAACCACGCTCTCAAAATGCTAGCGTAAAATAGCAGCATAAGCTGTTGTGTTTCGCTCAGTGAGTGTAGAGAACCGAAGAAACTTTTTACCGGAAATGAGTCATTCCATCTTAGTCCATACCGTCCGTATTTTGATTTTTAACCGAGAATAGATGTTGTCTGTGGACCACAGCATCCATTTACCATCAAATGGACTGTGTGTTCATTCGTCACCCTTATTCTATAAAAAAGAAACATTTTTTTAAATAAAAGAAGTAATTCTTTTATTTAAAAAAAATGTTTCTTTTTTTTCTTATAATTGATATTACAGCAAAATGCCAGGAGCCAGTTCACCGTGATATCATTGTAAATTGCCTTTGCAGCCAGCTGACTAAATCCATAAAAAAAGACTCTATGGGTTTATTCATTTGCTCTCTGAATCTCTTACTAAAAACTGAAACAGATCAGTTGATGCACTGTTACTGAGAAAAAGTAAAGTATTTTTTTACGTTTTATACGTATATAAAGTGCAAAAGACCCGGAACAATTATTTGTAGGTCACACAAATACTTGTTCCGAACGGAAATCAAACTTGGTTAACAAATAACGTATTTAGCTTAAAATGCTTGTGCTTGGAGTGGTTCACATATAAGTCGTATGGCGGGTTCGCACTCATGACACTTTACATTTGCAGTTCGTACCCATAACAATCAGACTACAGTCGCTTGATTATCAAATACCGTGTTTATGATAATGACGAAACCAGCTTATGCCGGGTAACTTACTACTCTGTTGGACTATAATAAGTTCTAAAGTCAATGTAAATATTACAAAAATAAATAAACTACATTAAATCAATAAAAGAGCACAGACTTCGAGTCTATAGTAAATTATTTATAAAATAAGGATAGTGAACGTGCTCACAGTCCACCTGATGGTAAGTGGAAGATTGTGGCCCATAGACATAGGTACATCTGCTTTCAATTAAGAATCAAAATGGAATGCAATCACAGGACTAAGATAGAATGCAACATTTAAAGTAATAATTCCGGTTCTCCATACTCACCATATGAAACAAAGCAACATTAGGCTGCTATTTTACGCTGGTATTCTATGAGAGCAGCGTGGTCCTTCCTCGGTCCAGCCGACACATTCGTGCAACAGCTATAATAGAGATGTAGCGTGACTCTACCACGTATAAATAATTATATAATTGCACAATTATTATTTTAAAACCTAATCTATCCTATATCGATCAGCTTAACCGGGAATAACTACACTGTCTTATGATACTGAACTATTATTATTTGTTGATAAATAAATAAAATAAATACCATCCCAGTTCTTAGAAGTTTTCACTCCTGCATTTGCATCTGTTTATGGAATAGCTGTTGCCATGAGCCACAGCATCCAATTACCATCAGGTGGGCCGTGTTCGTTTGTCACCCTTAATTGTTATTAAAAAAACGTAATTGTCTCTTGCCTGTGCCCACTTGTGCGAAGTATACGTTCTGTTATTCTAAGTATTGAAATCCTGTTTATATTACCGAAAACAAATAACGAGATACGCGATCAAAACAAAACTAATGCGAGCTCATTATTTGCATATTCCTTATTAAGCTAAGCAAACACACCAGTACAAGTGAAACGGAAATACAAAGTGCAGTCTTATATCAGACGCCCAAGATCCTCGGCTAATAAACAACCAAACCCAGACCCATAAGTTGGAAGATGCATCTCGTTTATTCCTAAATACAGTTCAAATATTCAAACCGCACCAAAAACCCATTAAGTCGAGATCACACGATAAACTAAATCGCTCCATTAAAACACAACTCGTTACAAGCGGGTGAGTAATCGATAATTATACATCGACTTTAATACATGTTATCGATTCTACACCTCGTCCAATTATTTGTTATACATTACCTGCATAATGGATGCACATAACTTGTGTTTAAGTACGTATCAAACATTAACTTATATTTGAATAAGATATTAGAATATTTATTAATTAACAGCGATGGAATTAACTTGTTGACTACGTTGCTAAACGGGACAGTGCAACTTTTTAATAAACTTTTATAAGCGTGTATTTATCGAAGTAACGACATTTTTAATGTAATATTCACCAATTTGCAGACGGCCGATTTTCTTGAAAATTTGCACTAGTATTAAGAACTAATGACAATACAATAATTTAATAACTTTATCCCTTGAACGAATTAACCACATTCGTTCAAGCTTTAACCTAGTATCCTGATCAGGATTACCAGTATAAGATCAAATAATTTTATCTTTTGCGTGTTTCTGCGATTTGTTGAGCTAAGATTAATACAAGTAATTTTTATGTTAGGATATATAAATTAATGTCTCTTTAAGCGTTCGTCGGCACTCATCGAACAAACGCATAATTCAATTTGGCACCGCGTTGCCTAATAGATAGCAAAAGTACTACCTACCATGTTGATTAGAAAAACTTACAAAACCAACATTACATGCTGAGCCTAGAGACAAATACAGTTTTTATATGCAAATAAAATAAATATTTCACTGGATGGCAAGCGGACACTGTGGCCCATAGACTTATATCTATGCTCTCCATATTCGTTAGAGACTTAAAAGTTTGTGCGGTTTAAATGGAGTGTCCTTCCTCTCACAACTCCCTTGTGGAATCGACTACAACCAGATATTTTCCGGACTGATACGACATAAGTACCTTTAAAAACGAGCCTACTCCTTTTTAAAAGGCCGGCAACGCTTCTGAGACTCCCCTGGTGTTGCGGTTATTCAAGGACAGCGGTAGTCACTTACCATCAAGTGAACCATATGCTCATTTGCCCACCCTCCTATAAAAAAAACTTTGACGAAAAGCGTCATGCTAATAAAAAGGGTATACAGTTCCCGTCATTCGTAATTCGAAACGAAACAGAATTACGCGAGCATGGCCCTGGTCAATCTCCTACCATCTAATACTCCATCTAATAGCCGGCCACCCTACACTGAACTTTCTTCATTATTGGTTGTTATTTTTTCTGTAGGTATATCAGATCATTGCCAGTTACTAGTTATTATGATGCCAGTTAATTGCCAGCTTAAACGGCTCCGTCGCGCAGTATCCATGTATTAAGCTGCGGCGCTGAGGATCGCGGGTTTTAATGTCGCACGGAACAAGTATTTGCATGGCCTATAAATAATTGTTCCAGATCTGGATATGTATCCTTATGTATGTAAACTGCCTCCACGATACAGGAGAAATTCCTAATGTTAGGATCAATGGGGTTCTGAGTTCTGAGAGGGCGTGATCCTTCCCCGGTCGAGCCGACCCATTCGTGCTGCAAATATAATATAGCTGCAGCGCGGCTTTACCATGTAAAATACTGCACTGTTTTATTCCAGTCTAAATGGTATAAAAAGCTACTTATTAATATTTACAGGCTTTAAGGCATTTTATCTTAGTCCTCGGAAGAGACAACGCTTCTATAGCTTGTCCTATTTGAAGTTACCTGCAGGTGTCCGTAGACTTCAATAGCCACTTTCAATTAGGTGGACAGTAGGTTTGTTTATCACTTCAATTTAAATTATTTTAAAAAAATCAGTCAGCAAATCATACAGACGGAGGCGATTTTACTTTATAAGCCCGTTTTGTAAACATCTTTGATGAAATTATGTTTAAAAATACAGAATAAAAAGGTAATGGTAGAAGTAACTTACGTTATATAATCATTTTCCTCTGTCTACTTCCAGCTCTCCGACTACATTTTTTATTTCAAAATAGCGCAAATTATCAAGTTATTGCCGTTTATAATTATACGATACTTAGCTATTAACATTATAACTGCGTTATTCGTAATAAATCCGTCTCGTGCTTAGCCTGTTATTAGTGGTGATGTCTTCATCCGCTGTCGACACTTCGGCTGATTGATGGTCCTTATCGATATATTTGTCGATGAAATTAAAATCCGATCATTAAACTACTGTCGACTCGAATTTAAAAAGATAAAAATACGAAACATATTTATAGTGGGCAATAAATTTTAGCCCTTGAAATGTTTTTTATATATCTGCTTTAAAATGTATTAATTCACACGGTGACCTTGTAAGAGAATCCATCGCAGTATTTTGTGTTCTAGATGCCTAAAATAGTCAAAGTATCTATTTTAAGTAAAAATAAGGGTGTTATGTTAGATCCTAGGACTCCTTTCGTACCTAGAAGTCTATCTGGGTGGGTATCACACTCTTACCTATTCCTGCAGCTTAGCTCAAATAGCAGCTCATAGCTGCTCTGTCACCATACGAAACACAGCAGCGTTGAGCTGCCATTTAACACTGGTGTTCTGTGAAAGCGTGGTCCTACCTCGGTCGAACCGACCCAATCGTCCTACAGCCACAATATAAGCTATATATATGTAGGTGTTCATTAATTTCTGTATCCACATACCATCAGGTGGACTGTAAGTTCTTTACTCCAGTTACACAAAAAAACCACTATTATAGCAGTGTCGTAACAAGGGAGAAGGAGGCCATGGCCCGGGTGGCAGAGTTTATGGGTATCATTTTGGCAAAAAAATTAGGTCCCCGCCTTAACTTTTAATTGTACCAGTAAACATTTAAAAAAAATTACTACTTTTAATTAAAATATAACGAACACTGTGCTGTCAACCGTTCCTTTCATTGGTAAATTATATTGGTTTATTGCTTTTTAGATAATAAACAAAGGCAATATAGTTCTATTACCGATTTTATATTTAAAAAAACTGTGAAAATGAGGGAGTGCAGTATTGGCCCCAAGGCATCAGTAACACTTGCTACGCTGCTCTTTCTTCGTCAACGTTACCCTACTTGTACACAAATTTCAAAAATTGTACACAATTTTTTAAAGAATTAGTTTCTTGAAGTTTTCAATACCCGTCTCACTCAGAACGTGTTTATATAAGCGCAAGACCAAGATAATTGCGATGATTTTGCCCACCACCAGTATTGGATTTGGGTTTGTCATTTTTGGATGCATTTATCTATACCGTGATGTGGCAGTGTAAGAATATCCACCACAACATATCGTCTCGTGAGTGTCATAAGAGGTAACAGAAGAAACTGGAACATAAGATTGGTACAGAATGGCAAACAACTATGACAAAATCCTGCCCATGAGGCTATGGTACCCCCATACGTACAGCAGTGGACTTTTGATGTGATACAACGGTAACGGTATCTGCACTGAAATAGAAAAGTGAAATATTCCTCCTTACAATTCTAACCAGTTAAATGCTGGTAAGACACGCAGGAAGTTAATGGATGCAGGTGGGTCAGGACAGGCTGCTACGGTAACGGTATCTACACCAGTTGGCCGGAAAGAACAGGGTGCAGAATGCTTAGTGAAATAGAGAAGTGAAATATACCTCGTTACAACCCTAACCAGTTAAGTGCTGGTAGGCCATGCAGAAAGTCAATGGATGCAGGTGGGTCAGGACAGGCTACTACAGTAACGGTATCTACACCAGTCGGCCGGAAATAACAGGGTGCAGAGTGCTTAGCGGAATAGAGGAATGAAATATTCCTCCTTACAACCCTAACCAGTTAAGACATGCAGGAAGTCGATGGATGCAGGTGGGTCAGGACAATGTTTTGTGATATTCCTTGGAGGAAGCCCATATTCAGCAGTGGACTTGTAAATGATGGTGTATATGAATATTATTAATAAAGTTCGTAATGCTTTTACAATTGTTCAATAGTATTTTTACGTTCAACATTCTCGCAAATATAATATCTGACATAGACTTTGATCCGTTGTCAAAAAACTTATATAAATTAAATAAGAGTTGTACCTAGAACCCGGACATAAGCTGGCAAATATTATAGCCGTCTCCAACGTCAAAAAATTCATGAACCAAAAAACGTTTAGAAAATTTATTCATGTTATCGTAGTATAATAGTTTCAATAATATGATGAAACGTATTAATAAAAAAAGGTAATAGGTTTTCTAAAGTCCCTGACCGCGTAAGATCAAATTTCGTTATATAATCACATCGAATTGATTTCAAGATATGTCAACCTTGTTTAAAATGCAACACTATAATAAAATATCGATAATTTAAGCGACGCGTTTAATCGCATCACCCACTGGCCCCTAATAATATACTCGTAATGTCTATGATTAAACAAGATTAACTTAACATTAGACCGCGTCGCCGCGTACTCTCTTGAAAAAAATTAAAAACACGACATTCACACGCTCAGCTGCAATGTTCGGAATAGCCTATTTTTAATCGAAAATATAATCGATATCATTTATTACTTTTACAATCAGGACACAGACTTTCAATTCAAAGTGTATGTAAATATTATTTAAACTTCATTCGAAAAAATAAACATTGCTTTAGATTTTGTTCAGCAACAAATCATTTAAACAACACTACAAACTTTTCCATTCTCGTCCAATTTTTAAGCCGTCAAACAAAATATCGACTTAATTAAAACATCGATCTAACTCCAATTAAAATCATTACCAAACCAATACAATCCGTTGCGTTACCATTCACCGTAAAAACGGATAATTAAATATTTATTCGGTTCTATTAGGATCAAATTTGAACTGTTACACTGAATCGATTGGTCACCCTAGAAATGTTTAAATTACTGGCATTGAAAAAACATAAATGCCGTGAAATACTTTTGACAAACGACCGAGAAGTAAAATCTATATTTACACTGAGAATCATTAATTCATTATAATCTATAATTGTTCTAAATTGTAGGCGTTTATCGGTCTCCACGGATCGGGATTATATCGCCTTATGTTCCCGTAACCCACTCCTGAGCGATACTAATCGATTCTACAATCGATGTATCGGAGATTGCTTCGTCACGCGATCGTATGCGATTGTTTGAGTGTAACCTTTGGGTTACAGACTTTCTAAACAAAGTGTAAATTGTTAGTTTGTTAATTACTCGACTGTGCAGAACTTTTATTTTGCATCAATTAAAACAATTTGAAATAATTGTAAACGTTTTGGATATGGTGAGTGTAGCTCCCACGAAGCACTTCTATTGTATTTACATAGCAATATTCAATTACTAACCAGATTTTTATCCCTGAGTTTAATGAATTAGCACGTGATTTGTAAAAACTGCCCATTTGCGGAAAGTCCAGAGGCTGGGTCGTAGGCGTTTCCCGTTGCACTACTCCGCAGATGAATTGGTGAACCTAATATCAGATGGTTCGCACTTTTGGCGTTTTTTCCTAACACCGGCTTGGGTACAAGTATTTAAAAACTGAAAACCGTTACAGCCTATTAAAGTCCACTGCTGAACATAGGTCTCCCCCACAGATTGCCCGATAGGGGGGATATTTGCCATTGTTGGCACTTGACAAACTTGTTGGCAACCGCAGTTTTTTTTGTTTAGTCGTTATTAGGAAGACTTTGCTGCCCATCTCCTGATTAGTTTCCCTCTTTCTTTTACAACTAACATTCAAATACAAAATGGTTATTCATAAGTTTTTTGGTCTTTCTCATAGTCGCCTCTAACGACCCTCACGGGACGAAATAGGGTTTGTCGAATTTTTGAATAAGAATGAACATTCCCATACGACGGCACCACAAGGCATAACTTAAAGCATATCCAACAATTCCGTTACTAACTTCCCAAACACTCCACACACCATATTAAACAAACGGTCGCGACAATATTGATTATCAAGCTGCAGAATCAAATACTGAAACCCACCTAGGCCATCTCAATCAGCACCTTAAACGCCCTTTAGTCCCAAGATGTAATGGCGAGACAAAGAAGCAACTTTGCGCCATATAAGGAACGGAATCCGATCACAATCTTTCAAATGACTATAAAATAAAATATTACCGTACGTATTGGATTTCAAGACGATTACGATTACTCGAAATTTATGTTTGATATCTTCATAGCTATGCTGCTGTACGGTGTCAGTAATAACTCTATTACTTCTAAAATGGTAACTGGAAGGCCTAGGGATGTAAAAGTTCTTTACACAGACTTGGGCTTACACATAGAATCACCGGATACACGGTGTTTTGGTGTAAAATTATCAGTGTAAAATTGGACGAGAAGCGACGGCGAACTGTGAACCCTTTCGGAAAACTCAAATTCCTTTGATTTATCAATATCGTAATCTTAAGTCTACAACTAGAATGTAGTCCAAATAGATTTTAAATTTTCTCCTTTCTTCCATCTTTAGGGGTAGAATTATCTTTTCTAATTTCAGTAGAAAGGAATAGAAACAATTTTATTCAATACATATACAAGAATATTTATGAAAAGTAATTTGCAATATAATATTTTATACAATTAAGTATGAAAACATTTAGAAACAGAGTGACACGGTTCGATCACCTCTTTCCCAGGTGTTATGATCATTCATGTACTCAAAAGTATTATAATAATCCCTATTAAACAATGTTTGCTCAAATTTTTTTAAACTTTTTGATAGATAGGTCCTGCATATTTTCTGGACTTTGTTGGGAGTTAGGTAACTGGTATAACTAGCTCGAGCCTGTTCTGCATCTACTTTTGAGGTATATTGTATAAAAATAAAAATAAAAAATAATTAAAAGTAATTCGTAGTTAACGAAGATACCGCATAACACATACAAAAAAACAGTGGGGGGAAAATGGTGGGAAATTTTTCCTTTTTTGACTTCGGCTGACAATAAAATGACAATAAAAGGCTACTGATAGAGAATTAATTTTTTTATAGGATGAGGGTGACAAACAAGCACATATTCCATCTGAAGGTAAGTAGTTGCTGTGGCTCATAGACATAAATATCCTCGACTACGAATCAAAATGCGTTGTCATCCGTGAGGACTAAGATGGAATGCCTCGTGTCCAGTAAAAGGGGTCTTCGGTTTTCTACCCTCACCATACGAAACACAGCAGCGTTAAGCTGTTATTTTACGGTATGTTATTCTGTGAGAGCTTGGTCCTTCCCCGGTCGAGCCGACCCATTTGTGCTAAAACTATAATACTAAAATAACTGTAGCATGATTCTACCACGTATAAACATAATTTATGTTTTATGAGTGTGCATATATTATATAATTGATTGTAAATATGTGTAGGACACCAACATATTTTTGAACAACAACACTTTTTCACACAAACCTTTACACATGTGGGAGTGACCACCATTATTATAAGAAAGTGAGTTTTTCTCCTTCCTAAATTCATTCAATTTTAGCAAAATAAGTCGTACACGTAAAAAATGCAGGTACTTACAACAGATACCATAAAAACAGCTTCCTCTTGTTTATAACATTTTATCAGAAACAAAAAAATGTTCCAATAAATAGGAAATGCCGATTATCAATATCACAGACAATGTAGGCACCGGCCAATGCTATGAAGTTATCAAAAGCAACGGACCTAGTAATTAGCTTACCAGTTAGAGCAATTAACAGATGCCTTCTAATCCGTGATATCCGAGCTCGGGGAGGCATCTGACATCCGTCCAGAGACCACCGCAGTATCTTGGGAATCCGGATTGAACTGAAGTGCTCAGGCATCGCAATTGGTTTCACATCTATACATCTATTTTTAATATATTCTTTCACTTTATAGAATTACCACAAACTAAATCGACAAGGAAAACATCATGTCCGACAAATAAATATAAAAAAATATTTCGAAAACATGTGAAGTTCGCCAGCACGCATTTGGATAGCGTGACGGACATTTCCTTGCCCTAAAACCTTCTTAGTAATGAGAGGAGGTCTATGTCCAGCAGTGGGACGTATATTTAATACAATGTAATTCCTCTCCTAACTCGAACTCATGCGGTGATCCTCCTGGGCATGCTGAGAATCAAGTTATACAGCAATTCTTGCGGTAACCTGTCCCTGATCTATGGCACTATCTTGGGAGGTAGGTGACGGTTCCAAACAGCTCGCTTAAAAGCATTCCAGGCGTGCTCTATTGGGTTTAAATCAGGCGAGCCGGTCTAACCTTGTGATATCGTATTCTCGGAAAGCAGCATTGACTCGTTGAGCTCGATATGTATGTGAATCTTTAGATAAGAAGAAATTATAATAATATAGTCTACCGTAACAAAAAAGATTTCGAATTTTCACACTGATCGCAAACTTTTTTTGATGTTTATATTTTTAATCTTATAGGTGCCTACTGGCCCATAAGGATCCACTTACCGTCGAGTAGACTGTGCTCGTTCGTCACATTTAGTCTATCAAGCTTCGATCAATTGTTTATCGAAGTTATCAAGTTAAAGTTACAGTCAATATCGTAAATAAAAACCTTCTATTAATAAATCGAAGAAAAAGATTGTTTAACCAAATAAGTTTGGTTAAACAATCTTTTTCTTTTCATCAAATTTCTGGTATTATTCATTAGGATTGAAATACCTACTGAATTTTTGTTATTAAAATATATAAACAGTTTTATTTTTTAATTTCAAACAGTGTATTTTTCTATTTAAAAACGTTAACACTTTTTTTGATAAAGTTAAATTTTAAAAATATATCAGCTTTTGCTAGTGATCACAAATTCTTTTTAGTTTTGTGTGTATAATATACACTGTATATCTGTAATCAATAATGAATCACGATACAGATGCGTTATCGCCCCTGAGGATTTAAGTAGAATGCCTCACATTCAGTAAGAAGGATTTCCGGTTCTCTACACTCTGCATAGGAAACTTATTCTGTAAGAACTTGGACCTTCTCCGGTCGAGCTGACCCAATAGAAACAGAAACGGATACTTTTTTATTTAATATAGATTATAAATAATACTTATTGAAAGTCACTCTTTTGTTTAATTTACCACTGGTTTGAAACAAAACCTCTGTCCAGGGAAGAACTAGCTAGAAACACATCGGGACTTTTTTTTGAAAAAAAAAATAACAGCTTATAATCATATATGTTACACAACTAACAACACAAATAAAATAATTAGAAGTAGCTTGGTACCGATCACCAGGGGGTTCTTATCATCCATAAACATTAGAGTTGAACGATGTGTTGGCGCACGATCCGGGTGTCGTTTAGTCAACATAAATAGAAGAGCATTGGCGGAATAATGCCCATAGCGTCCACATGTATGGCTACGCGTTTACTTTGTGATGGGTTCTCATTGGAATTGCACCTTAGTTTTAATAACAATTACCTCTCATCACCCCTATCCCCTAAAAACACCAAATAATTCAGGATGGATAGACAACAACGTCTTTCTAATTACAACGTAAAAAAATTGTGATTACCAACTCACCTGACAAAGTGGCAATTATAGCAAATTTACCCCTATGTGGCAATCTACGGCAGAGGCCTATGCTCAGCTGTAGACTGACGCTGCTGACACACTGTGACGGTCCATCATTACAGACTGATCTGAGTGAGACTGTCTGTTCACTTGCCTGTATGCTGTCAAATCTTCCGAAGACTACAGCTTCATTTTCCGTCTAACAGCCATGAGATTAAGAGTGTGATCGGAGAAATTCTGTATTATTCTGCATCGTGTCGTGCAGAACTTTACTCCCACTGTATGGACAGTTTCCACGAACTTATGAGATATCATTCATATCGCCCACTTCTAACCTATTTTGGGCTTCAAACAGCAGTACGTATACTACTGTAATTTTATACGTGGTAGAGCCACGCTGCAGCTATATTATGGTTGTAGCACGAATGGGTCTGTTTGACCGGGGTAGGACTACGCTCTCACAAAATACCAGTGTATAATAGCAGCGTAATACTATTGTGTTTCTTATGGTGAATGCAGAGATTCGGAGATCCTTTTCACCGGAAACGAGGCGTTCCATCTAAGTTCTCACGGGTGACAACGCATCTGCATTTCGATTCGTAATCGAGGATAGATGTAGATGTCTCTGGGCCACAGCAACCACTTACCATCAGATGGACTGTATGTCCGTTTGTTACCCTATCCTATAAAAAATGTATATGTCTATCATAATGTGAGCATCCAATCAAAGTGACAAACGAACTAACAGTCCATCGGATAGCTAGTGGCTTCAGCCCATGGACACCTGCAACTGACCTCATATATAGAAAGATTTAGGTGCGTTATCACTTCTGCAGACTGAGATGGAATTGCTCACTACCTGTTTTATAATTATAATGGCTCTAACTATACCCTTCAAATTGGGACACAGTTTTTTTTATAGAATAAGGGTGACAAACGAGCACACAGTTCACCTGATGGTAAGTGGATGCTGTGGCCCATAGACATCTAAAATTATCCTCGAATAAGAATCAAAACGCATACGCGTTGTCACTCCTGAGAACTAAGATGGAACCCTTTTTTACTGGTTTCCAGTAAAAAAGGGTCTCCGGATCTCCACATTCACCATACGAAACACAGCAGTATTACGCTGCTATTTTACGTTGGTATTGTGAGAACGTGGTCCTTATCCGGTCGAGCCGACCCATTCGTGCTACAACCATAATGTAGCTACAGCGTGGCTATACCACGTATAAAATTACAGTAGTATACGTACTGCTGTTTGATGCCCAAATAGGTTGGAGGGTGGTTTCTAACGAGATGGACCCCTGGACAGAAAAGAAGTTCTACCCACTAGTTAATGTTTTGGTTTAATATAAAATTCAAATTCTTAAGAACAGATGGTTTTTCTTAATAATTGTAATAAACAACCAAATAATTTTTACTATGCAAATGTAGTCCTGTTAAAAATTATTTGGGTGTTACTGGGTACTAATTTTAAATAACTAAAAAGTTTTAAATGTAAAATAACTACTCATACATTTTTTAAAGCAACAGTAGCCTAATGGCAGAGCGCGGATCGCGAACTCAAAAAGTCGTGGGTTCGAATCCGCCATTTGACTACTGTCGTGAACCACCCCTAACACAAGCATTTTCAAGCTTACCAGGAGTGGTTATAAGGAATATTAATAATGTTAATAATAAGATTACTAATATTTTTATTTAAAAAAAATACTGGCCCCCCCCCCCCATGACAATGGGTGCTGTAAAGTGCTCGAAACGACGAGTATATAAAAAAGTTAATTTACGCGATAAAATCCGTAAAACCTAGTATTACTTAAATGTGTAGTGTTCGCGTAAATATAAGAAATCATTACAAATACATTGTTTCTTTTTATATTAGGCTTCACAAACACAGTGCTTTACAAGAATTTGAGAATGAAGATACAAAGATTAAACAAATCGGGGAACGCGTTAACTATAACCAATGGAACCGTATAATTATAATTTGGAAAGATATAAAAAATCATCAACCGCTGACCAAATTACCGAAAGGGATAAAACAATGAGCATAACAATTAAAAAAATTATCACCAATTACCGCTCGGCGGGTCGTCAAACATCGCAGCCCGGTGCCGTGTACTAATCGACGGGTGACTTTAAAACATTATCGATTAA
This sequence comes from Parnassius apollo, assembly GCA_907164705.1. Classification (NCBI taxonomy): domain Eukaryota; kingdom Metazoa; phylum Arthropoda; class Insecta; order Lepidoptera; family Papilionidae; genus Parnassius; species Parnassius apollo. Next base: position 8,333,443 of record CAJQZP010000117.1, read on the forward strand.
AACGTCTCAAATCGGCCCCCGATTATTATGCGTACGTCTTTATTGCAACATACGAGGAGTATCGGCTCGGGTGCGTTTATCGAAAAGACTCTGGCCTCTTAATTAGTACATATCCCGTGAGCTTGAGTCGATAGAATCGCCAAGACACCTCTATTCCTTATTTAGTACTGCACTTCGTTTTCGTCTTCTTCGCACCCGCCCGATCCCAAACAGGTTAGTGAGAGATAGCGATACGTTTAAATGTGTGCGAGATAGCGATCGTACGACGGGCGCCGGCACCCAACGCTCCTAATGCGTGTCTTAAATGTTTACTAATGAACACGATTATTTAAAGTGACATTTTCGGATTTCTCCTCGCTCTCGGCTGGACCTCTGCCGTTACAAGGAATTAAAATACAACAGTTTTATGCATTTGTCTACGAGGCGGTATCGAAGCATTCCACGAAGCGTTCCGGCACATCTATATACCGATATCGATATTGTGGAGACTGATTTAATGCTGAACTCTGACATCGATGGAATCGAATATTTATCGGGGATCGTATAAAATCGACACCATTAAATTGAAACACTTGTATATCGAAAACTGAATGCCGGTAATTATTAACTTAGTTTTTAACGATTCATTTAGGAGATAGCTTCGCTTTCGAAATGTTTCAGATGTAGCGAGCACGAGTAACGATAAAACTCTTGGTATTTTACAATAAAACAATGTTAACGTGTAATGTGTTTAGATGTCTTAAGAAATAATTAGATTGTTAAGGTGACTTGACTAAACAAATGCACTTGAAGGTTATTTAAGGTGAACTTTGCATTGATACGTGGTAGAGCCGTGATGCAATTAATAATAAAAAATTTATTGAATTGGTAAAAAAACAAGGCAGTCAGGACGACGTCAGTAAAGACTGCCGACAGAAGTGAAAACTCTATGATATGTATATGAGTATACATTTACAAAGGCCGCTATACTACGCGTTATTAGTCTGACTTGCGCCAGACAAGCAATGCGTAGTGGACATGCTCTTGATGTCGAGGTCATCAATGACGCGAACCTATAAGGTTTTTCCCCTACCAAAAATCGCTCAACGCGGTTAAAGAAGTTTTCACTTCAAAAATTTTACACACCACTATCCATCCGCCCCAGCTTCTCTCGAGTGATTTCTAGATCTTGACAACATCGCGATCTACAGGGCCCAATTGTGAATCTAAACCTCCCAGGAACAGGAACGTATACATGGTAGAGCTACGATGCAGCAATATTATTGTTGTAGCACGAAAGGGTTGGCTCGACCGGGGAAGAACCATGCACTCACAGAGTACCAAGGTAAAATAGCAGCTTGATGCTGCTGTGTTTCGAGGCATTCCATCTTAGTCCTCAGGGGTTACAACGTATCTACATTTTGATTCTTAATCGAGGTTAAATGTAGATGTCTCTGAGCCACAGCATCCACTTACCATCAGTTGGACTGTGTGCTCGTTTGTCACTCTAATTCTATTAAAAAAAACCAATCAAACGCACTGTACACACAACAATCAAAAAACTGGTCCAGCCGTTCTCAAGTGATGATAATCTTTCATACACGCGGCAATTGATTTTATTTATATAGATTGTTGTTAAAGATATGTTGTAACCATTTTGTTAAAACATCTATAGAAACGTTTTCAATTATATACGAATTATAATGTTTTTCCTTCTTATCTGTTAATCGCTAAGATCACGACAACAATAACGTCAAATTAATTACAACCACACCGTTATACGACGTCGCCGGCATTAAACACTTCTAATGATATTAATTTAGTCTAACACTCAACATAATTTGCAATTTACCAATCGTAGTGTCCACTCTCAGTCCATAAGGGGACATCTATTGACTTCGCCTCTCCATTGATTTAATATATCATAGCGCTATCTCATTAACGAAGCAGCCTATAAATAGGGACACCATAAATATAATCATATTCTTAGGACATTAGAAATAGGTTGGAAAACATTGCTTCAGATTCTCACTTCTCAAATTGTGACTTAACATTATGCTAAAAAAACAATATAATGTATTTAAAAACTTGCAAGAAACCTTGCGGATTTTTTTAACTTAAATTTTTAATATTATGTAAGAAGTTAAGATTTCTATTAGGAACCCTCATGGTGGAAATCATCTCTGAGGATTATTATTATTTATGGAATTTTTAAAATTTAATCTGGATTTGTAAACTGAACTGGCAGTGGTCCGAACATATACAATCGATGATTACCCATGCAAGGTTATTGAGTAGCAGCCTCGTACTGGTAAGCAAAGTGTGGGGTGGGGGGCCGCTACTAGATGGAGCGACGACCGGGTAGAGCATGCAGGAAGTCAATGGATGCAGCCTCAGGGCCGTGCTTTGTGGTATTTTTGGGGGAGACCTATGCTCAGCAGTGGACTTTTGAAGGGCTGTAATGATAAAAAATATAATTTAAAAAAGTAGTCGTGTGGTCTCAATGCTGGTCATAGTTCACCAGATTAACGCTTGCGCAAGTTATCGAGATTCCTAGAACTAATATGCCTCAATTTTTTTTATTATTTCTAAGACATGTCACACATCACAATTTTAAAGTAGGGTCGGGAATCGAACATGAGCCTTGGATGCGTGTTGGTGCGTGCGATGCTGCATTAAAGTGTTTACTATAAAGGAATATTATATTAAACATTTTAATGCAGTCTTGGCTTAGTTACATTTTTATAATTGTTAATATTAATTTTAATAACTAAAACTGCAGTGATAATATTTTTTAAGGAATTGACAAAACATTGATAGTAAAACGTGAAGGAACATATGGCTGACGTAAAGCACCGACGCTCCGGACGCTCCGGCTTTCTGCAGTCTGCGAACATGTTCAAGATCGTCCCCACCATTACATTAGATTTGATAAACCACAAATCCTCGCAAAAGAACACCGATTCGTACCAAGGATGATACGCGAGGCTATTGAAATTAAAAAACATCCAAATTTCAATAGAGAAGATGGATGGGTGCTGCCAGCTGCTTGGGATCCTATAATTTATAAAATTAAACCCAAACCCAAGCATACCACTGCAAGACCTCATGATACTATAAGCTCATTTTGCGTGAATCGGAACGGAATCAGAACCAAAAATTAACATTCGAAAACTGAAAGTAGCCGGACTAACTATAACATTGGGACGTCAAATATCATTGATTTATATAACCCTAGATCAGTAATAACTGCGCCAAAGCGTTGCCACTGCACATATGGCCACAGCCATATGCCTAGCTAACGTGAGTTCATTGTTCAATGTGACGCCGACAGAGTTGAGCAGCGACAAAAATGGGTAAATGTGTAGTGAAAGAATGCTATCCAAGGTCACAAAAACTTAATAAATCAAGCGGCATCACTTTCAACACATAATTTTTAGTTCTTGTTTTCATATAAACGTAAAAAAACCTCAAATAATTAAATAAAATTATCGAATATTGCCATTTAGGTTCAATGTTGCCATTTTTCCGCATTTGTGATTATCCTACATTAATGGGAGACTATATAATTAATGGAGTAAGTTAATTTGTTACCTCTGATTTTAAATATTTTGGAAATTACAATAAAAACTACGTTTTAACTTTCATACAAAATAATTAATTATTCTTATTTTAGTTTATTCATGAATTATCTATTAAATATATTTTATTACCTATTTCATATTAATAATTTTATATTATTTATAATTTCATATAAATTTTATATTAATTATATTTTATTAGATACTTATTTTATATTGTTTGATTTATTAGAATCATAAAAATACGTTTTATTTCATCATTATGTTTACTTCTATTCATCTGATAAGCTTTGTATCCCTTTTTTTCTAAAGGGACGTAATAAAGATTTTAAAATAAAATATACTTTTTTAATATAAAAACAATTAACTCCAGCTTAAAAAAACTCATTTTTATTGCGTATTTTAGGTAAAATTTCATATAGTAAGCCACACCAACCCGCCATTGCATGTTTGTGTGTCTATCTTTATCTAATCTTACGACGACGATATTGTTTTCGCAACTTGTGTAAGTGAGATAGATATATGTTTACATAAAATTGTTATTAGTTTCAAAGCTACGTCGTCGCGTTTGGATAGTGGTTACACTTTTTTCGACGCGCGGTAATGTGGTTTGCTCCTCTAGTGTTGTATAACTCAATGTCAAATATCATATATATGCTGTAAAGCACCCGAAATGTCGGGATAATAAAAATAAATTAAAATTGTATGAAACGCGATAAAATCCGTAAATAATAGTTTTATTCAATTAATTGAAACAGTTTATAAATCTTAAACTTATGGTTACCCTTGATAGTTATAAAGAGTCACCACCGCCGCGAGCCTCGAAGCCAGTAAATTACGTAAAGACGGATGGCTCCAAAATGCTCACATAAAATTGTAAATAAAGCTAATCGTATGCAAACGAATCGATATGTAGGCGTCTCTTCTAATTGGTCAATAAAACGAGCGGGGCTGGGTTGGGGAATAGTCAAAAGTTTGTATGTCCGGGCGTGTCATATTATGTTAGAAATTGTCGTCTGTTTAAGCTCTTCAGCTCCACCAAAATGCCTTTTACATTTTCTTAAACGTTCCTTTTTTTATTTTATCCTGGTGATCCTGATCAGAAAACTAGGATAAAGTTACCAAACAGGTATATTAATTATTTAAAATTGCAATAAATAATTTCATTATTTCAGTGGCATCCAAAATCGAGTTTAGTCTTTCCTTTTGAAAAATAAAAAACTTCTACTCTCATTTCTGAGACGGTTTCAAAGCAAGAAAATGTCCGCCGCGCTGCCCCAATCCGACTTATAGAACTTCACAAGTCTTCGAAATATTTTCGTTAATTTCTAAGACATGCAAGTTTTCTCGCCATGTTTTCCTTCACCACCGAGCACGTGGTAAATCAACACTTAAAACTGCAATTAAATTTTGGAACGAAGTTCCTTATCGCGCGTTGCGAAAGGGGGCTAGACGGAAAAAATTAAGATCAAAAGTTGTAACGACACTTTTTGCTATAGTTGTAAACCGTGCGGCGTGCGCGTGTTTCTCTGTCTGTCTCTCTCTCTCTTTCTCTCTCTCTCATAGAAAGCAAGCCAGTTATTTTCGTTTCGTCTTTCTATTTCGCATTGAACACTGTGGTGTCGCGACGATTATTTTTGTTGACTGTTTACAGGTTTTTTTGTACATAATAAATAATAAAAAATAATAACAATAATGAATCCTGACAGTGTTTCTGCACAAGTTCCGGATATTGCTGATGGAGTTAGATAATTAGAGAATTTATACAGAAAATAATAAATGCTTACTACAGACAATAATAAAAGGAACTTCGTTCCATCAGGGGTTTTTTTGTTATAGAATACGGGTGACAAGCGGGCACACAGCCCACCTGATGGTAAGTAGATGCTGTGCTCCATAGATATCAATAGATAGGTAGTACCACTTCTGGCTCACTGAGTCAGAAGTGGTAAACGTTCGTCGACTCACGATCCCAAAAAAACTGTTTTGGCATGCTCTGATCACTAATCTGCGGTCCGTTTTTGCGTAGGATGCACGAATCCGGATTTTTGCAGATCAATTAACTCTTATCTAATTGATATCCGGTGAGGGCCTCCACCGTCATTAGCGCCCTATTGTTATTATCTGTTTATCTACTGTTCATTGAATACCGTCATTATCTATTTTTCCTCGGCGTATGCGTCGGCTTATCAGTGCTATTGTATTATACTTCTTTGTTCCTATCTACAACGCTAATCTGAATCATCAATAAAACACATTACCTAATTTTGTTACAATTTTTATTTACAAAATACAAAATCTTATTACTTATTGTCTATAAAATAGGAGCGAAACATCTCATCTACTAAAATATCATTGTACAATGTGTTCCCTGTAAATATACTCGTAAAACTATTTTTGAACTAGTTTTGAAAAGCATTGAACATTCCTGAAACTTATATAGCAAACACATTAAGCAATATTCGCCACAAACTGAAGTCCACTCATTCTCGACATTCCAGTTCTATCTTTTACAATTCCTTTTTAAAAACTCTAGATGATATCGTACAGATGACCGTCCATATGAATCAAAATATTGACCGATGTCATTCGTATCAATATATAAAGCTACCCAATGTGACCCTGGTTTATCATCTGTATCCAAATTGCATATTATATACGTTGGTACGTGTGTATACATGGGCAGTCTATTAGCAGCATAAACAATATTTTCTAGACTGGGGTGAATCTTTTTTAGATGTTGTTGTACATCTAGTGTATCCATGATATTACTGCTATTAGTAGATTATTACAGTACCAATCTACTCAATGACTAACATAGAAATGATCAATTAAAGTGATTTCTAAATATTAAATTGCATTCTTTTGTTGAGTCATCGATACACTGAACAAGACGCAACACGAAGGAATATTGAGATAAGCAACAGAATATGAGATAAGCTTAAATTAAGCATAAAGTTACTCGTACTATCAGTTCCACTGCAGAAATTCTTTAGATTAGAATTATTACTTACTGGTACTATATAAGACCGAGCAGCTGCAGTCATGGAGTTAGTGTAAGGTCGTTTGACCGCAGTGGATTTATCAATACTACATTTGTGTTACTTCAACGCATCAAAGGCCATGGATGTAAGTGTTTATTCTATTGACAAACTTACTTTTCTTTCTGTTATTTTCTTACGTGTGTATGATTTAGTGTTAACAAATTATATTGAAATATTATTTGTGTATATGATTAAGCCGTGGTAGCTCAGATGGTTAGCGCAAGCTGTAAATTTCACAGTACGCGACCCAGGTTCGATCCCCGCCGGCACCAATTAAATTGTTAATTGCAATTTTAAGTGCTGATTTACCACGTACTCAGCGGTGAAGGAAAACATCGTGAGGAAACCTGCATGTGTGAGAAAATTTCGAAGGCATGTGAAGTTTGCCAACACGTATTGGGGCAGCGCGGTGGACATTTCCTAGCCCTGAATACAAAGACAATAGCAGAAAGTTAAAAAGTTAAAAAATACTTTTTAACAATGACAGTCATTAGTTGATCATTAGTGAATGTGATTCTGTTTACTTAAATTACAGGAAGACAAGAGCAGAAGGAAGAGATGGGATGATGGGAAGTAATGAAGCATTTTTATGTGAAGTTTGTTGGAACAAACATACTTTTAGTCACGTGTAAATACTTTTAACTTTTTGGTTCAAAATGACACAAAATCTAAAAACATTAGATACATTATCGACATGGACGGATTTTACATTACATATCCTCATAAACATTTTCAATGTAGAGAAATGGCTATTGTAGACGTAAAACCATCTAATAAAAATTATGCGTTTATCGATCATTATTTGTTTCGGCCAAGTTATCCTTTCAATTATTTGGTGCCAAAAGACAAAAAACTGTTCGTTATTGCGAAACACACGTACACGGCATTCCATATTTTGACGTGACCCAAGAATTAAAATGTGCCTACAAACAAGAGAACATCATTCCCATATTAAATTGGTACATAAGAAATTTGTAGAAAGACGAAGTGATCGCATACAAAGGTGGTTCAGCAGAAAAACAATTTTTAAAAATGTTGACGACGAATGATAGAATTTTTAATATTGAAGAATACAAATGTCCAAAATACGATGATTTGGTAAATGTCATAAATTTAAACAAACGTTATGTGTGTAATAATCATATATTTGCAAAAAATAATCACAAAATTCTACATTGTTCTTGTGATGAAGTGTGGGTTTTTTACAAGTGGTTATTGCTTGAAAATAAAATTTTAAATTAATCATAAATTTTGTTTGATTTCCCAAACACATTAGTTATAGTACACAATATATATTAATTGTTTACCTACACCAACACTTTCATTTTTTATTTCGCCCCTTAGAACTTTAGACGTGTGTAATGTTTCACTTTATACATCCGTTTACTGCTATTGTGGCAGGACCGAGTGGATGTGGGAAGTCAAATTTTGTAACATATTTCATAAAATCAGTTACAGAAATATATAATTTTGATTTTAATCAGATCACATGGTGCTTTGATGAAATGCAACCTTTATATAATTTACCAAATGTTAACTATCATCAAGGAATTCCAAATCTTAATATGTTTGATGGTGAAAACACACATCTTGTTATTATTGATCATCTAATGAGAGAGTCCGATGTAACTTTAAACTCGAACAGTGTTTTGTATTAGATTAAATAGAAGATTTATAAAGAAATAAAAAATAATATATTGCATACAATTTATTTTATTTTATTTTATAACGTCTCACATACACACAAAATGCATTACACATAACACATAAAATCTAACACACAACACATATTATAACCTTAACTACTATAGTCTACAGTAACATTTCTGTTTTTATCTATCTCAATAATATTATCAAACTCAGCATAAACTATACAGTTGTTTGTATTAGTGAGGATTCAAATCGTACTTCTAATCTTACACTACCATGCTTTATGAGATTCCAATGAGCTGATGAGTTGGCTGATAAATCAGGTGTTAAGTCAAATGCTAATATACAGTAACCTTTGGCATACTGTTCACAAGAGATTCCATTTCCTTCATTAAGAAAGTGAATACCAGTTCCCGAGAATAGAGTATGATATGCTGATGTAAATATACTATTATTAAAAGATGGTTGCAAAGCTTTTGAAGGTATTTGTTGACCATCAATATATAAGCTGAAAGAATTAATACCATAGTTTTCAAAGTTAAATGGATTTTTAGTAAGGGAACCATTAAATGCAGAATTGGTCACAAATCCAATTATACATCTTTTGGGTACCTGTCCTAAAAATATATCATCAAGAGTTTTTCCTTGAACTGAACTGAATTGTTAAAACTTTTACTTCAGCTCGAATAATAGGATATTTAGCAGTGGTAGAAGCTAAAACTTTTGATGTGCGAGTAATACACTTGGATTAATTCGTGCTCGTCGAACAATAAGAGTTGCGTCCGTAATGCAAACTTTAAACTTTACATCGTTTGACCCAGCAATTAAATTAAAACTCTCTCTTGATCGAACCAATTTAACACTCATTTCAACACCATTAATTAAAAATTTATCTTGGTTGAAAATGTCACCGTGAAGATGACCAATATTTCTATTTCACTAATCAATTCCTGTTTTTTAACAAATCTTATGTTTTTACCATCTGTAGAATCCATTTTTCCTGCTGTATCCTCATACCAAACACTATTAGTAAGATGAGATTGTTTAGCTGCGGGAACATAGTTTAAAAGGGTTTCCATGTATGCTCGATATGCATAGGTATTATTAGGTGGTGATACAAGTTTTTGGTTTAAATAAACATCAAGTCGACTAAAAAATGAATGCAGCCAATTATTTACAGGTGCTACTATTGTAGTAGATACCAAGTTAGTTGAATCTTGATTTAATACTTTTGCCTTTATGTGGAGTAATGTATGAGACAAATCTATTTGGTCATCACCTGTCCCAGGAACTTGAAACTCGATAGGTCCATCATCACCAAGAGATGAAATTGGTTTATAATCATTCCACAATCCATTTTCAATGCTAGTTTGTGTAGACGGTAGTGCAAACAAATTCAATTCTGACTTAACGCACTCGCAAGATAGGTTATGAAGGAAAGACATATTTAATTTGAAAATATATCTTTGATATTTTTTGGTTTTAGACCAAGTTTTTTCGCAGCTTCCACTTTAGCAGTTAATGGTGGAATGAATGAGGTCAATCGTTTTCTTTTAGTTTTATACCCAGATCCTGTCATGTTAAATTGATCAATATTCTCATCAGCCTTTCGCTTTAAATTGATACTAACTTGCTTTAAACGATTTTATATTGAGGCTTCCATAGGACGCGCTTGAACCATATCCGATAAAAGTCCTACTCCAGCGCTTAATGCCTCCTTACCAATCACTTGAGCACCACTTGAAAGTAAAGGTAAAACTGATCTAAATAACCCCCCTAAGAAGCTCCCAATACCATGACTGCGTTGGTATGGTGAACCCTTATAAATTTCTCCAACTCCTGACCCAGCTTGATGTGTATAATAATTTTCATATGGACATTTATGGTGATCTAGAAGAGAATTCATTATTATAATTTTCGGAAATGTAGTTTAATACACACAGTTCCAAACTGGAATGGTATTTTTTGTCCTGTGCTCGATCTTATAACTATTTCCAGCGTATCGAACTCTCTTCGCATAACAGGTAAGTAGTGAGGTTGAGAGAAAACGTACATTTTATTTGCACCATAAATGTATTTTGTAGGATCTAATGAAATGACTCTTAGTAAAGGAGTCATAACATCACCCACAATCTGAGGATCGATAATGTCGCAATATAGAAATAGTTGAGATGGTAACCCTAAGTGTAAATTAGCAGGACACTTTCCAAAATTTCTCTCTAGAAGATTTTTATTTGGTTCATAACCTAGTTGTAAACTTAATTTGATAATGTTACGGATCTTATATTTTTATCCAAAACAGAAATAGACACAAATTTTGTTATTTCATCATAGCGAAATTCAAGTTCTCTCCGATACCATTTAACACTCTTAAAATATGCTCAACGTTATCATAGTTGGTAGCTGTAATATGTTTTTTTGTAGTACTTTATGGATGATTTATCTTCATTAGGCATTAACATAGATTTTGTAATGTATATAACATTTTCATGATCTTGAACAGAAAACATGGTACATGGATATTGAAACTCGACAACTCCAACCGACCATTCACCTTCTAATTTAATAGCTATTTGGTAATTTCGTTGAAAAATTTGTGGTCTTGTTATCAGGAAAGTATTCCATTGAACTATTGCTGAGCAAAGTTAAACAAAAACTTTCTTTATTCATATTTCTTTTAAACTATAAGCTAAAATCCAACTGTTAAATTTATCTGGATAACCTTTCCACTTTACTAATACTTCTTTTCTGTTACCTGAATAACAAGTGTCAATTATTTTATCTATTTTATATTGTGAGGTGGGGTTGTAAGTGATTTTCTGTAATTCTCTTTCATAAAAAGTGCCAAATATTGGTTCATTTTGTAAATCTGTTATTGTGTGAACAACCCATGGATATCTATCAATTATTGAAGATATAATAAATATAATGATTTCTTATATTTACGCGAACACTACACATTGAAATAATACTAGATAAATTCCGTAAAAACTAGTATTATTTCAATGTGTAGTGTTCGCGTAAATATAAGAAATCATTATTTTTATTATATCTTCAATAATTAATAGATCTCCATGGGTTGTTTACACAATAACAGATTTACAAAATGAACCAATAGTTGGTACTTTTTATGAAAGAGAATTACAGAAAATCACTTACAACCCCACCTCACAATATAAAATAGATAAAATAATTGACACTCGTTATTCAGGTAACAGAAAAGAAGTATTAGTGAAGTGAAAAGGTTATCCAGATAAATTTAACAGTTGGATTTTAGCTTATAGTTTAAAAGAAATATGAATAAAGAAAGTTTTTGTTTAACTTTGCTCAGCAATAGTTCAATGGAATACTTTCCTGATAACAAGACCACAAATTTTTCAACGAAATTACCAAATAGCTATTAAATTAGAAGGTGAATGGTCGGTTAGAGTTATCGAGTTTCAATATCCATGTACCATGTTTACTGTTCAAGATCATGAAAATGTTATATACATTACAAAATCTATGTTAATGCCTAATGAAGATAAATCATCCATAGTGTACTACAAAAAACATATTACAGCTACCAACTATGATAACGTTGAGCATATTTTAAGAGTGTCAAATGGTATCGGAGAGAACTTGAAATTTCGCTATGATGAAATAACAAAATTTGTGTCTATTTCTGTTTTGGATAAAAATATAAGATCCGTAACATTATCAAATTAAGTTTACAACTAGGTTATGAACCAAATAAAAATCTCCTAGAGAGAAATTTTGGAAAGTGTCCTGCTAATTTACACTTAGGGTTACCATCTCAACTATTTCTATATTGCGACATTATCGATCCTCAGATTGTGGGTGATGTTATGACTCATTTACTAAGAGTCATTTCATTAGATCCTACAAAATACATTTATGGTGCAAATAAAATGTACGTTTTCTCTCAACATCACTACTTACCTGTTATGCGAAGAGAGTTCGATACGCTGGAAATAGTTATAAGATCGAGCACAGGACAAAAAATACCATTCCAGTTTGGAACCGTGTGTACTAAACTACATTTCCGAATATTATAATAATGAATTCTCTTCTAGATCATCATAAATGTCCATATGAAAATTATTATACACATCAAGCTGGGTCAGGAATTGGAGAAATTTATAAGGGTTCACCATACCAACGCAGTCATGGTATTGGGAGCTTCTTAGGGGGGTTATTTAGATCAGTTTTACCTTTACTTTCAAGTGGTGCTCAAGTGATTGGTAAGGAGGCATTAAGCGCTGGAGTAGGACTTTTATCGGATATGGTTCAAGCGCGTCCTATGGAAGCCTCAATATAAAATCGTTAAAAGCAAGTTAGTATGAATTTAAAGCGAAAGGCTGATGAGAATATTGATCAATTTAACATGACAGGATCTGGGTATAAAACTAAAAGAAAACGATTGACCTCATTCATTCCACCATTAACTGCTAAAGTGAAAGTTGCGAAAAAACTTGGTCTAAAACCAAAAAATATCAAAGATATATTTTAAAATAAATATGTCTTTCCTTCATAACCTATCTTGCGAGTGCGTTAAGTCAGAATTGAATTTGTTTGCACTACCGTCTACACAAACTAGCATTGAAAATGGATTGTGGAATGATTATAAACCAATTTCATCTCTTGGTGATGATGGACCTATCGAGTTTCAAGTTCCTGGGACAGGTGATGACCAAATAGATTTGTCTCATACATTACTCCACATAAAGGCAAAAGTATTAAATCAAGATTCAACTAACTTGATATCTACTACAATAGTAGCACCTGTAAATAATTGGCTGCATTCATTTTTTAGTCGACTTGATGTTTATTTAAACCAAAAAACTTGTATCACCACCTAATAATACCTATGCATATCGAGCATACATGGAAACCCTTTTAAACTATGTTCCCGCAGCTAAACAATCTCATCTTACTAATAGTGTTTGGTATGAGGATACAGCAGGAGAAATATTCTACAGATGGTAAAAACATAGGATTTGTTAAAAAACAGGAATTGATTAGTGAAATAGAAATATTGGTCATCTTCACGGTGACATTTTCAACCAAGATAAATTTTTAATTAATTGTGTTGAAATGAGTGTTAAATTGGTTCGATCAAGAGAGAGTTTTAATTTAATTGCTGGGTCAAACGATGTAAAGTTTAAAGTTTGCATTACGGACGCAACTCTTATTGTTCGACGAGCACGAATTAATCCAAGTGTATTACTCGCACATCAAAAGTTTTAGCTTCTACCACTGCTAAATATCCTATTACTCGAGCTGAAGTAAAAGTTTTAACAATTCAGTTCAGTTCAAGGAAAAACTCTTGATGATATATTTTTAGGACAGGTACCCAAAAGATGTATAATTGGATTTGTGACCAATTCTGCATTTAATGGTTTCTTTACTAAAAATCCATTTAACTTTGAAAACTATGGTATTAATTCTTTCAGCTTATATATTGATGGTCAACAAATACCTTCAAAAGCTTTGCAACCATCTTTTAATAATAGTATATTTACATCAGCATATCATACTCTATTCTCGGGAACTGGTATTCACTTTCTTAATGAAGGAAATGGAATCTCTTGTGAACAGTATGCCAAAGGTTACTGTATATTAGCATTTGACTTAACACCTGATTTATCAGCCAACTCATCAGCTCATTGGAATCTCATAAAGCATTGTAGTGTAAGATTAGAAGTACGATTTGAATCCTCACTAATACAAACAATTAACTGTAGAGTTTATGCTGAGTTTGATAATATTGAGATAGATAAAAACAGAAATGCTACTGTAGACTATAGTAGTTAAGGTTATAATATGTGTTGTGTGTTAGATTTTATGTGTTATGTGTAATGCATTTTGTGTGTATGTAACTATGTGAAACGTTATAAAATTAAATAAAATAAATTGTATGCAATATATTATTTTTTATTTCTTTATAAATCTTCTATTTTATCTAATACAAAACACTGTTCGAGTTTAAAGTTATATCGGACTCTCTCATTAGATGATCAATAATAACAAGATGTGGGTTTTCACCATCAAACATATTAAGATTTGGAATTCCTTGATGATAGTTAACATTTGGTAAATTACATAAAGGTTGCATTTCATCAAAGCGCCATGTGATCTGATTAAAATTACAATTATATATTTCTGTAACTGATTTTATGAAATATGTTACAAAATTTGACTTCCCACATCCACTCGGTCCTGCCACAATAGCAGTAAACGGATGTATAAAGTGAAACATTACACGCGTCTAAAGTTCTAAGGGGCAAAATAAAAAATGAAAGTGTTGGTGTAGGTAAACAATTAATATATATTGTGTACTATATCTAATGTGTTTGCGAAATCAAACAAAATTTATGATTAATTTAAAATTTTATTTTGAAGCAATAACCACTTGTAAAAAACCCACACTTCATCACAAGAACAATGTAGAATTTTGTGATTATTTTTTTGCAAATATATGATTATTACACACATAACGTTTGTTTAAATTTATGACATTTACCAAATCATCGTATTTTGGACATTTGTATTCTTCAATATTAAAAATTCTATCATTCGTCGTCAACATTTTTAAAAATTGTTTTTCTGCTGAACCACCTTTGTATGCGATCACTTCGTCTTTCTACAAATTTCTTATGTACCAATTTAATATGGGAATGATGTTCTCTTGTTTGTAGGCACATTTTAATTCTTGGGTCACGTCAAAATATGGAATGCCGTGTACGTGTGTTTCGCAATAACGAACAGTTTTTTGTCTTTTGGCACCAAATAATTGAAAGGATAACTTGGCCGAAACAAATAATGATCGATAAACGCATAATTTTTATTAGATGGTTTTACGTCTAGAATAGCCATTTCTCTACATTGAAAATGTTTATGAGGATATGTAATGTAAAATCCGTCCATGTCGATGATGTATCTAATATTTTTTTAGATTTTGTGTCATTTTGAACCAAAAAGTTAAGAGTATTTACACGTGACTAAAAATATGTTTGTTTCAACAAACTTCACATAATAATGCTTCATTACTTCCCATCACCCCATCTCTTCCTTCTGCTCTTGTCTTCCTGTAATTTAAGTAAACAGAATCACATTAACTAATGATCAACTAATGACTGTCATTGTTAAAAAAGTATTTTTTAACTTTTTCACTTTCTGCTATTGTCTTTGTATTCAGGGCTAGGAAATGTCCGCTGCGATACCCCAATGCGTGTTGGCGAACTTCACATGCCCTCGAAATTTTCTCAGACATACAGGTTTCCTCACGATGTTTTCCTTCACCGCTGAGCACGTGGTAAATCAGCACTTAAAATTGCAATTAACAATTTAATTGGTGCCGGCGGGGGATCGAACCTGGGTCGCGTACTGTGAAATTTACAGCTTGCGCTAACCATCTGAGCTACCACGGCTTAATCATATACACAAATAATATTTCAATATAATTTGTTAACACTAAATCATACACACGTAAGAAAATAACAGAAAGAAAAGTAAGTTTGTCAATAGAATAAACACTTACATCCATGGCCTTTGATGCGTTGAAGTAACACAAATGTAGTATTGATAAATCCACTGCGGTCAAACGACCTTACACTAACTCCATGACTGCAGCTGCTCGGTCTTATATAGTACCAGTAAGTAATAATTCTAATCTAAAGAATTTCTGCAGTGGAACTGATAGTACGAATAACTTTATGCGTCAACAAGCTTATCCCACATTCTGTTGCTTATCTCAACATTCCTTCGTGTTGCGTCTTGTTCAGTGTATCGATGACTCACCAAAAGAATGCAATTTAATATTTAGAAATCACTTTAATTGATCATTCTTATGTTAGTCATTGAGTAGATTGGTACTGTAATAATCTACTAATAGCAGTAATAACATGGATACACTAGATGTACAACAACATCTGAAAAAGATTCACCCCAGTCTAGAAAATAATGTTTATGCTGCTAATAGACTGCCCATGTATACCCACGTACCAACGTATATAATATGCAAGTTGGATACAGATGATAAACCAGGGTCACATTGGGTAGCTTTATATACCGATACGAATGACGTCGGTCAATATTTTGATTCATATGGACGGTCACCTGTACGATATCATCTAGAGTTTTTAAAAAGGAATTGTAAAAAATGGAACTGGAATGTTGATAGTATTCAGAATTAGTGGACTTCAGTTTGTGGCGAATATTAGTTAATGTATTTGCTATATAAGTTTCAGGGATGTTCAATGCATAGTTTTACGAGTATATTTACAGGGAACACATTGTACAATAATATTTTAGTGGATGAAATGTTTCGCTCCTATTTTATAGACAATAAGTAATAAGATTTTGTATTTTGTAAATAAAAATTGTACCAAAATTAGGTAATGTGTTTTATTGATGATTTAGATTAGCGTTGTAGATAGGAACAAAGAAGTACAATACAATAGCACTGATAAGCCGACACATACGCCGAGGAAAAATAGACTATGACGGTATTCAATGAACAATAGATAAATAGGTAAGAACAATGGGGCGCTAATGACGGTGGAAGCCCTCACCGGATATCAATTAGATAAGAGTTAATTGATCAGCACATCTCCGGAACCGTACATCCTACGCAAAAACGGACCGCAGATTCGTGATCAGAGCATGGCAAAACCGTTTTTTTTTAGAATCGTCAGTCGACGAATGTTGTACCACTTATGACTCAGTGAGCCAGAAGTGGTACTACCTATCTACTGATGTCTATGTAGCACAGCATCTACTTACCATCAGGTGGACTTTGTGCCCGTTTGTCACCCGTATCGGATGGAACGAAGTTCCTTTTATTATTGTCTGTAGTAAGCATTTATTATTGTCTGTATAAATTCTCTACTTACCTAACTCCATCAGCAATATCCGGAACTTGTGCAGAAACACTGTCAGGATTCACGACTAACATAGAATGCCTCTATTCCAGTAAAACGGGTATCCGGTTCTCTACTCTCACCATATGAAACACGGCAGCATTAAGCTATTTTACGGTATGGTATTACGTGAGAGCGTGGTCCTTCCCCGGTCGAGCCGACCGGCTTTACCACGTTAATTTTATTGGTGCCGGCAGTGATCGAACCCGGGTTGCACGTGCCTTTCGTCTAGACATGTTAACTTTATTGTCAACTCTTGACTAACTAACTAAGTGGAAAGATATTCAGATCCACGTGAATGGCGTATGTTATCTAGTTTGTATACCTTCCTTATGGTAAAGGAGGGCTAGGGTGAAGACGTCCCCGGGCGGCAGATATCAGTAACTGGCATTTCTGAAAACAAAAGTCAGCTGCCGCGGTCTGAAAGTGGAATCACGTTACAATGATCTTTTAAAATAACTATAAAGTTTCATAAAACTCTTTTATTGAGATATTTTTAAAACGTTAATCTTCAAAATAGCCAGGCATTATTTTGATACTTACCTTACCTACCCTGCCATAATATTAGCTTTTATATAATTCAACGGAATTTCTGTTAAATGTAAAAAAATTGCTTCAGTTTTAATTTTAATTTATGAAAATAATCTTCTAACAGAAAATAAATTAATTTTAATAACTAATTATCCGAACAAATCCTATTGGATTTAAATTTTATACAATACATTTTTAGCTTATAATTTCCACAGTAGAACGCCATCTTACGTAATTAAATAAAAAGTGACTATCAATAAGTATTATTTATAATCTATATTGAATAAAAAAGTTTCTGTTTCTGTTTCTATCCTTAATTATTTTTAAATATACTTGATTTTCTTCTATATCGTGGAGACAGTTTACATAAATTGCACAACGAACATTCAGACCGGGAAAATTAATTTTTAGGTCATTGTATGGTCTACAAAACAATAAAAAATACTTGTTCTATGCAGGATTCAAACCCGCAGCCCTCTCGCCACAACACAATGCTAAGTAGCCCACTGCGCCACAACACAATGCTAAGTAACCCACTACGCCACAGCACAATGCTAAGTAGCCCACTGCGCCACAACACAATGCTAAGTATCCCACCGCGCCACAACACAATGCTAAGTAGCCCACTGCGCCACGGAGCTGTATATAACTATAACGACTTTAAATTTTTAAGTTACTTTAATTCCGTCTACTACATCTGGATTGTTAACGATCCAACAATGAATTTCACCGAAAGGATTCTTTCTCCGACGCCTGCTTTGGAATCAGCTGTCGCCGGCGATTTTTACTCTTCAAAATATGTAGAAATATCTTTTACAAGATCTTCCTTCTTTTTTCTTTCGTTTATATTTTAATTATAATTTCGTAATTGTGTATATATATATATATATATATGTATATATATATATATATATATAATAATATATATATATATATGTATATATGTATATATATATATATATATATATATATATATACATATATATATTGAAGTGTTATACTGTTTGTCTTCAAATATAATAAAATAAAAAATTGACCTTTGAATAATTATATTAATTGAATAGATTAATAAAATATTTTTTATAGAAGAGGGGGCAAACGAGCATGCGGTTTACCTGATGGTAAGCAACTACTGCCGCCCATGAACTCCAGAGGAATTGCAGGTGCGACGCCGGCCTTTTAGAAAGGAGTAAGCTCTTTTCTTAAAGGAGATTAAGGGACCTTCAAGAAATGAGCTCACTCCTTTTTTGAAAGACCGGCAATGCAATTGCAATTCCCCTGGTGTCCCAGTTGTTCATGGGCGGCGCTCGACACTTACTTACCATCGGGTAATCTGCATGCTCGTTTCCGCTATTCTATAAAAAATATTATAGAAGTCGGTGAATTATAGAAAGGTGAGCCACAAGCTAGATTGTCCTGTCTTCTACTTAAAAAAATGTAAAACAATTATTTAACTATATACCAAAGAATCTCGTCTGTGACACTAGACTCAATCATAAATAACGTCAGGGAGACAGTATCACTAAATAATACGTCATTAAGCAAACGTCCGTACGGACACGCGACCGACGCGCTAATATACATATTAAATACGACAAAATATATATTCAAGCCATAAACCAATGGGAGGTCCACTAATTATTGATGATATGCATACATACGATTTTTAACTGGGTATATTTTATAGGCAACAGTAAATTAACCAAAACACATAGACACATACAACTACGTTGGACATTCCTTTAAGGGATTTATTAATCTCTGTTTAAAACTGATTCGTGTAGCTTATATAATTCATAGCAATCGATCTTCTGACGAATTTTTTATAGAATAATGGTGATAAACGGGCATTGTCCACCTGATAAAAAGCTTGAAAGCACCATGGAACAGTGACAGCAATAAGTTGCAATAAGAGCGGGTTCGAAGCCCGCTCGGGTCAACGGTTCCCACACGATACGAACGTTTTTTAAAGCAAAAATAAAATAAAAGTGGATGCTGTGGTCCATAGAGCTTATATCCTTGAATATGAGTCAAAATGCACATTTGTTGAAGAAACCAGTAAAAATAGTAAGTAAAAGGAGCCTCCAGCACCAGTAAAAGGGTATCCGGTTCTCTACATTCGCCATACGAAAGCATCATTTTTAAAACGCTGGTATTCTGTGAAAGCGTGGTCGTAGCACGGTCTAGCCGACCCATTCGTGCTGCAGCCATACATAGCTACGAGTATCATAGTTTCGTGGCTCTAGCACGAAAATGCAGCAATTAAACTTTTTACTTTTAAACTTTTTAAACGTGGTGGTGGTCGTAGGTCGGCTCGACTGGGGAACGACCGCGCTCTCACAGAATAATAATAATATAGCCTCTTTGTTTCCATAATGAATTACTTAGAAAAAAACAAATATATCTTAAGATTACGATTACATAATTATGCATGCATAAAACAAAATATTACAATTCATAATTATCATAATTTACAATCGAATAACTTCTAAATTTTATATAAATTTCAAAGTATTAAATAAAATAAATTTTCAGATCAGTTTACGTACAAAATTCATAACATAATTCATTACGGACCCCTCAACGGGTGAAGGCTCCTCCATTTTTTCCACGTCTGTCAGTTCTTTGCCTTTGTACCAGCATTAAATAGCAGCTTAATACTGCTGTGTTTCGTATGTATGTATGAGTTTAGAGATCCTGGACCCTTTTTTACTAGAAACAAGGCATTCCATCCTAGTCCTCAGGGGTGACAACGCATCAGGATTTTGATTCTTAATCAAGAATAAATGTAGATGTCTATGAGCTACAGTATCCACTTACCATCAGGTAGACTATGTGCTCCTTTGTCACTATTATTATATAAAAGGTTAGGCGGAAGTACAGCAGTCCGCCTGGGCAGGTAGGGGGTGGGTAGAGGGTGGTGGGCCCTTAGCTATTTCGGCCACCAAATAGCATCCCTTGCACTGCTACGTTCAGATCTGAAGGGTATATGTTGGAATAACTATATTCCATTGGGTAAAAGAAAACCGGTGTGTACTATACGAAATACTATATTAGAATGCCAACACAAAGTTTATATTTGCAAACAAATAATTAATAGATTTGTTTTGACTACATCCGTTGTTAAATAAAATGAAAATAAATAAAAAGCATTCATTTGCCACAAAAAATACAATGTTAAGATTTAAATAGACAGTTTAATAATAAGTTGCGGTCTGTGACTCAGTTGTAACGGGAAACCCATTACTCTTGCTATTCTGCCACACACCACAATATCTGTCGTAATCGGTTGGCCAGATTTTAGAAAGCTGTAGTGAACGACACCGGCTCTAGTCCACCAAACACTCACAAGTAACTTTTTCTGAGTCAATTTTCGTTTAGGGCACGATTTGGCTGGGTGTCCAGGGTTCAGCCATTGCAATGAGCGCTTCCGATTATCGTACAGTATCCACTTTTCATCACAAGTAATGATTCGATTTAAAGCCCCTTCATTTTGTGTCGGTTGAGCAAAGTGACACAGCACTCAATTCATGAGGTACCCATCGTTCAGTTTTTTTACTTTCCCGATTTGCTTCGAGTGGATTAATACAGTTTTATCACTTACCCCGAAACCTGCAGCTATGTCTGAAGTGCTTTGTGATATCCGATCCGTTTTCACAATAGCCTTTAATTCTTCATTTTCCACTTTATTCTCCGACCGTCCACGGGGTTGGTTCTGAAGGTCGAAATTTCCAGAACGAAAACGTTGAAACCAAAAAGGTACCGTGCTTTCTTTTGCGACACCAGCGCCGTACACATCATTAATCTTTTGAGCTGTTTCTGCAGCACTGGTGCCACGGTAGAACTCGTACTCGTAAATATATCGATATTTCATGTTTTCCATTGTGCGGTAATAAGCGACGCCAAAGAAAAAAATAATGAGAAAAAAAACAAATGAATGACTGTTTTCAAAATTCAAATGTACCAGCTAAATGCATTTATAAATTTGAATTTGGAATTCTTAACTAAAGAGATTTTAAGTAGAGATTTCAGATCAAAATGGTCAGTACGACAAAACGCTAATTTCATATATAAGGACCGAACATTTACGAATATTTACGAGATTTTATGTTGACATGTATTTTTGTATATGCCAACAGTATAGAAGACCAGTATAACTACAGGCTTTGAAGCAACCTTCTTTGTTTGAAGTTGGTTCCAGGTATCCATAAGCTTCAGAAGCCTCTTACCATCAAGTGGATAGTTTGTTGGTCACTTCAATTTAATTAAATCGCAGCTGCTGAAGTGTGCACCAGCCTAACATCGACTACAATCTATTTAATTCACCAAAACATTCAAAAACCGATTACAGTAAACTCGGTTCCGAATAAAACGTCACCGTAATCCCTTTGAACCTATTCGAAAAGAGTGCCATTCACAATGTCCATAAATAAGGCATAAAATTATTGGACTCGCGCATTCAATAGCGCTGATGGAGGCTCGCTACCATATTCAAAATGTCTCACACAAAGATGTTTTTACTTTATTACAAATATCATAGACCACATTATCCTATACTAGATTGTCCGGCGGCATTATGCCGCTGATATTGTCACAAATCCCTTCTTTACTATGTCGATTTCATTTAAATATCTCGAAATCAAATTTCAATACGCGTTGTGAAATTTGTATATAGCACAGCTTTTACGTCGAGTTTATTTTCTTTATTCGACGTCTATGATTTAAGCTGATTTCTAAATAATGAGGACGTTCTAAATGTGACTGTATAATTTTTTTCTGGATGTTTTTTATAGTATAAAGTGACAAACTAACACACAGTCCAGCCTATGGTAAGTAGATGCAGTGGCCCATAGACATCTACATTCGTCGATTAAGAATCAATGCGCAAATCCGTTGTCACCCCTGAGAACTAAAATGCCTCATTTCCAGTTTAAAGCTTCTCCGGTTCTCAACACCCACCATACGAAACATAACATCGTTAAGCTGGTATTTTACGCGGGCATTCTATGAGAGCGTAGTACTCCCCCGGTTGAGCCGACCCATTCATGCTGCAACCATAATATAGCTGCAGCGTGGCTTACGTATGTAACATATGTTACGCAATATCTTAGGCGATTTTTATAGGATAGGGTGACAAACGAGCACACAGTCCACCTGATGGTAAGTGGATGCTGCGGCCCATAGGCATCTACATCTATCCTCGATTGGAAATCAAAATGCAGATGCGTTGTCACCCGTAAAGACTAAGTTGGAGTGCCTCGTTTCCAGTAAAAAGGGTCGCTGGTGCTCTACACTCACCATATGAAACACAGCAGCATTGAGCTACTATTTAACGCTGGTATTCTGTGAGAGCGTGGTCCTTCCCCGGTCGAGCTGACCCATTCGTGCTACAGCTGTACTACTAACATAACTGCAGCATGGCTCTACCTCGTATACTGCTACTCGTACATGGCTCTACCACGTATAAAATAGATTGTCAACAGACTTTAGTAATATATCTTTTATTAAATGGGTTATACTTGTAGGTTGGTCTTTTTGGAGAAAAAATTACACCTTGGGTTGCAAAATATGCTCTTTTTGTGTCAATGTCAGGGATGGTCCTGTATCAATTTAAAACAAGTGGTAAAATTAAAATTTTTGTACAACCGATTTCAATACGACCGACCGAATATTATTAAAAATTACTCAAAAACTACTGAGCAGATCTTGATTAAATCGAGAATCATCGAAATTGGTTTACCCAGAGAAAAGTTATGATTTAACACACATAAAGAAAACAAACAGTCGAATTGAATACCTCTCCGGCTTTTCTGAAGTCGGTAAAAAATTCTACTTCAGAGGCTAGAAAATGTAACAATTTAGACAACATTCTAGTTATTAACTTGAGCTTGTGATATTCTTTAGTTCACTCAAAGCGGTAAAAATAATTTTTATTATAAAAGTCTTTACTTCCCTAAAAAGTATAAGACGATTTTTACATAACAGCTATTGAAGTCGGTACTAGGTACTTTAATTCTTTTATGCACCGCCTCGTTGGTCTAGTGGTCGTAGTAGTACGACTGCTAATCATGAGGTCCTGGGTTTGATCCCAGGTCGGGCTAAAAAATCTATTATTGAGTTTTTCCATCAAGAAATTCTCAGTAGCTACCCGGAGTCAGGAAGTTAGCGATATCTCACCCCGTGCCTCGGAAAGCATGTAAAGCCATTGACCTAGGCCTGATCTCTTTTCGATCATGTCGGTTTACCGTCCCTTCAGACTATGAGAATGAGGAAATAGAGAGTGCACCTGTGCTGTAAACTTGGTCATTATAATCCTGTCCTGCGCATCTGGCTAGTCTCCGTTGAGGCTGACCACCGTGACCGAAATTCTGTCTGGAGGACATTATTATACTATATTTTAGCACAGATTTGTACTTATTATTATATGTAAAATTTTCAGCATTAAAGTTTGTTATTTTGTAATGTTAATTATTGTTAAAACTTGGCTATGCATCGACTACATAACCAAAAAGATTTTAGTTATAAGCCCATGGCGGGAGAAATTCTCCACATAGCATGCCTATATTACGTAATTAACTATAAGCTTACCTTGCACTTTAAACGCTAATTCTCTTAATAGACAGAGCATATTAAAGCCTTAGATTTCTTAGTATGAGTAAAGCTCACGTTCGATTTCCGACGGCTACTTTGAAATTGTGATGTGTGACATGTCTTACAAATTACAAAAAAAAATAGAGGCACATGAATTATAGGAATCTCGATAACTTGCGCGTTAATCTGGTGAACTATGACCAGCATTGAACTATAAATATATTATTTCTCTACTTTCATTACAACGCCCTCGCAAGCCCCTTCTTGAGTACAATTTTGTAAAATTCATTCTCATTTGAACTCAAGATGATAAAAATTATAATTTCGCCAAATCAGAAACCTGTAGGAGCTAGAGATTAAAAGTTGAATTTTTTTTTCATATATATCGCCCCCGCATTGCCCTGTAATTTTTAGCATGCCAAAAAGAATATTCTCGTTAGAAGTGTAACGTCCCTCTGCAAGATGCAGGAGTGTACAAGCTTGATTGTGAGTGTGGTCTCTCCTACATAGGACAAACTAAAAGATCAATTAAAACCCGCGTTAAAGAACATATAGCTGATGTGAAGAATCGACGCTCCGGGAAGTCTGGTCTGTGAACACGTACAGGATCGCCCCCGTCACTACATCAGATTTGATAGACCACAAATCCTCGCTAAAGAACACCGATTCCTTCCAAGGATGATTCGCGAGGCTATTGAAATCAAAAAACATCCTAATTTCAATAGAAAAGATGGCTGGGTGCTACCATCTGCTTGGGGTCCTATAATAAATAAAATTAAATCCCAACCCAAGCATACAACTGCAAGACTTCAAGATACCATAAGTTCATACTGTGTAGATCGGAACAAAAGTTAAAATTTTTATCTATGGTAACCGCTGTTAACTATGACATTTGGACGTTGAACATCTCAGTCCTCCCCGTGACCATGGGTGCTGTAAAGCGCTCGAAACGTCGGGTATTTATAGTTAAATATTTTTTTAACAGCCTATATTTGTCCCACTGCTGGGCTCAGGCCTCCCCTGATTTCTGAGAGGGTTTAGGGCAAGGAAGTGTCCGCCGCGCTGCCCAAATGCGTGTTGACGAACTTCACATGTCTTCGAAATATTTTATTAGTTTTTTATAGTTTTTTATTTATTAGTTAAATATACGCGATAAAATCCGTAAAAACTAGTATTATTTCAATGTGTAGTGTTCGCGTAAATATAAGAAATCATTATAGTTGTAGATGTCTATGGGCCACAGCATCCACTTAACATCAGGGGGATTGTTTGGTCGTTTGGCATCCTTATTCTATTTAAAAATACACTGACATTATTTCACTATATTTTAATTAATTTCGTTAGAATTTTTTTTCGCTACCTTTCTAAAATATTTCAATAGACTATACTGTCAAAAGCGCACTTGACCCCTAAGCATTTAAACAATATTTCTTCTATTACAAATTAGGGAAAAAAAACCTAACGCCCGAAGTATACTTTACCAGTCTTATGATGTCGGGTGATATAAAAATTGATTTTTGTTGTAGGCCCGCGTGGGCGAGGCGGGGTCCGCAGAGGTCAAGTCGCTGGTGATAAATAACACTACACGTGCGCGGCCACGCCATTCCCACGGCTTGATAATGCTGTCATAGTTCCTCGGTTACGGTTTCTTTCAGTTGTGAACTACTGCTAATAATAAAAGTACCGGTTTTGCGTTTGATTTTTTGATGTATTGTAATCTTCTCCCGTCGCTCTTACACTGCATCTAAAAGATAGAAACAGAATCTTTTTATACAATATAGATTATAAATAATACTTATTGAAAGTCCCTTTTTTTATTTACTACTACACTGATTCGGAAAAAAACCTCTGTCCTGGGAAGAATCGGCAAGGAATACAGCGGGACTATATTTTTTAAATAACAGCTTACAATCATACATGTTACAATTAACAACACAAAAAAATAAAATACTTGGTAGCGAAAGTTTATGAACTTTATGTAGGTCAAATTTCGTATATTTTTTATAGTAGAAGGTCTTGGGTACATAGCGTTTGGTTGAGCGTGCAGCGTGACACACACGCTTGTACTGAAGTGTCCTCCAATGCAATTAATGGAATTTTTAGAAATACGCACAGTGCATTTCTCTTTCGCTCTTTTTTATAAGGGGGAGCAAAGGAGCATGCGGCTCACCTGATGATGTTAAAACAGATTAGGCGCTTTTCTTGAAAGGCCGGACACTTACCGGCTAAAACCCCACGGTGATCACCATCAGCGTATAGCGGTCCCGGGATCTCTGTGGCAACCGAGGCTGCTTTCCTACATTATTAACACGTCCCGGGGCAGTACTTGCCGCATGCAGCACCCTCACGCCGTCACTGAAGTCCAAACCATATTAACTAACCTAGAATCGTCTTTACGTACGCAGTAGACAATCATTCTTATTATCATTTCCGTGACTACCTCGTTGGTTCAGTGGATGCAAATGCGGTTGCTGAACTTAAGGCCTCTTGTTAAAATCCCGGGTCGGGCCAAAATTAGGGCCAGAATAATACTATTTTTACGGGTTTGATCGAGTTTAATTAATCTATTTTAACACCCAAAATTAATGGCATTTACGTAAATTGGACCCAAATTAATAATTAAAAGCTGAAACCACGCAAAACGTCGGGAGTTAGAATAACTTAAATTAAACGAGATCAAATTCGTAAAAGTAATTATATTCTATACTATTTAGTAATTATATTCAATGTATATGGACTATATATTTCAATTTTTAACCTTACAGTGAGCCGTCATCGATGTACCGTATATACGAGATATATATATATATATATATATATATATATATATATATATATATATATAAATAAATAAATTCAACTCTTACGCAACTCTTTTGTTTTATTCATAGAATACTATAATACACAATAAAATGGCTGTCAACCTTACTTTGCAGGAGGATTGGCGGCGCCGGGAGCACACATACAAGCAGTTACGTCGTATTATGTGTTATCACTACTATAAACACATTTTAAGACTTTTGATTAATGTTTTTGACACATAAATGCTTCTTTATTTTTCTTTCTAATATTCACAAAATATAAATAGTTTCGACTTACTGGTTGTAGAATATGTCTAATTTATAAATTCCATTTCCCGTTGTTCTTTCGACACGTAATTATTGCACAATTTGCTATTTTTTTAATAATTTGCATGCAGCGACTCTTGACACGAAAATTGGAAACGATTGATTGTGTTGACATTTATACGCGTGAATTGACGTATTAGTGACATGTTAGTGGATACACGGGCTCCGCCCACTCCCCCGTTCTATTATGTTATGTATGTATTATAGTATTCTATGGTTTTATTTCATTGTTTATCGAGTGGAACATCACTCGACTCACGTGACACATCCTTGACCCTTAAATTCGATAGATTTACAATCAACATAATGCTCTCTGAAACTCACTTCTATTCACCAGCCTAACTTTCTAACCCATCCCATTCCTGTTCACACGATTCCCACCCCTGGGGTTTCTGTGAAAAGGTCGTGTATCGTTTATGGGTAAACGTACAGTTATAGTTGTTGTTTTACGCCACCCAAGGTGCGGTATGAGCTCTATAAATGCGCACAATTTACAATGTTCTTAAAGTGAAGTTGAGAAGTTAGGCTGTTTAAGCACGGATATGTGATAATAAGTTTATATATGGTGAAATAGGTTTTGATGTTGCAGCTAGGCAAAATGAAGGGACATTCAGCGTTTTTATTGAAGTGAAACTTCTTTATCGAAGTAGTGGAGAAATTTAACGGTATTTTAAAAAACGTCACATTTTCTTGTAACGGTCATTTCGTTTATCTGATTTAATTACTTAACATTTAAAATGCCTCCGAAACAAAAAGAGATGATGACCTTCAATCGGTTAAACAGATTTTCTTGAAACATGGCTAAAATACCCTCAATTAAGACACCTTCTTTCAAAAAAAAAACAGTCATCAATATCCGTATCCCCATTCAGGAGCTATGATGCCACAGACAGACATGAAGATACACAGATGGACACGACAAACTTATAACACCCGTCTGTTTACGTTGGGGGTTAAAAATAAAAGAAGAATAAAACATCGTAAAGAACGTAGGTACGTTGTTCGTGTGTACCAATGAGGGCAAATAATCTTACGCTCACTAGATGTCGCTAGCTGACATTGAGGTGAAGTTTTTTGTTACGCAATGTCATTTAATTGATAATTTAGTTTTTAATAAAATTCTATCAGTTTCTAGAGTATTATATTAATACACAAAACAACGCCTCTGGCTTGTTCTTTAATTGTTTTGCACATTTTTAACAATTTTTTTGAGTTTTCTAGTTTTATGAATATCTGTGGTTTATTTTTAGTTTAATTAATACAAAATATAACTAATGGTACAGAAAGAAACATTAGCCCTTATAATTTTCGAACAAATTAACTTTGCCTCTATGAAATCTGTCAAATATTACCTATATAAAAAAGTAAAGTAAAGTTACAGCTTATATACGTCCCACTGCTGGGCTCAGGCCTCCCCTCATTACTGAGAGGGTTTTAGGGCAAGGAAGTGTCCGCCACGCTGCCCCAATGCGTGTTGGCGAGCCTCACATGTCTTCGAAATATTTTTTTCTTATTCCTCAGACATGCAGGTTTCCTCACGATGTTTTCCTTCACCGCCGATTACCTATATACCTCATTTAAAGTGTCGCCGCCCTGGTGGCAGAAAAAGCCGTGGATGCCACCACGGCATCATTACACGCACACTTTTTATTTACTAGCGACAGAGTCCACTTATTTTAACAATTTTACTTTTATTAAAACTAATCTCCAAGTTTTTCGGGTAATACAGCCTAGATCACTCTCCTAGCATTGCTCTCTATCTGTACAAGAAGTTTCATTACAATCACTTCAGCCACGTTTATACGTGGCAGAGCCATGCAGCCTGCAGCTATATTGTGGTTGCAGCACAAATGGGTCGGCTCGACCGGGAAAGGACCACGCTCTCACAGAATTCCAGCGTAAAACAGCAGCTTAAGACTGCCGTGTTTAGTATGATGAGTGTAGCGATCTGGTGATCGTTTTTTACTGGAAACGAGGCATTCCATCTTATTCCTTAGGGGTGACATCGCATCTGCGTTTTGATTCTTAATCGAAGATAAATGTAGATGTCTATGGGCCACAGCATCCACTTACCATCAGGTGGATTGTGTGCTCGTTTGTCACCTTATTCTATAAAAACATACATAAACATACATAAACACTCACGCCTGTCACCCAGAGGGGTAGGCAGAGACTAGAGACTTCCATTTGGCACGATCCTGACACACCTCTCTCGCCTCCTTCACATCCATACACCTACGCATACATGCTCCTCGGTTAAAGGTACTCCTAATTTGGCCCGTTTTCAATAAATTGCCAATTTGGTTGATAAATTTTCGCCTAGGACGTCCCTTTCCGACTCTGTCATTCACTTCTTCTGCAACATAAATTTTCATTGTCACTCTTTCCTCATTCATTCTTTCCACATGACCATTCCACCGAAGCATTCCTTTCTAAATCCTGGTCACAACATCATCTTGCAAACCACACTCTTCTCTTATCACACAATTTCTTACCCTGCCATTCAGATTCAGCCCTAACATACTCCTTAACGACCGCATTTCTACTGCGTTGATTCTACTCTCGTGCTTCTCCTGCCACACCCAACTTTCACTACCATACGTTAAAGTAGGGACAAACACAGCATTGTGAATTGCCATACGTGCCTTTTTTGATACATTTTGACTCTTCACAATAGAGTGCAGGGCCCCATTTACTCTATTTCCCGCATTCACTCGTCGTTTTATATCCTTATCATATCTCCCATCCCTGCTAAATACGCAGCCCAAATATACAAACTCATCTACTTGCTCGATCAACTCCTCTTCTATTCTTATTTCACAAATCGTTTTACTTTCTTCTCTTTCAAAAACCATAACCTTCGTCTTACTTGCGTTCACTTTCATACCCCTTTCTTTTAATGATCTGTTCATTAATGTAACCATCATTTGCAACTCGACCGCCTACGACACAAGGATAACTTGATCATCGGCGTACAAAAGGCATTTGACGGTTAACTCACCCATTCTTAAACCGCATTCTTCAACTTTAAAATTTTGCAAACAACTGTCCATAAATAGGTTGAACAGCCACGGGGAAGCCACACAGCCCTGTCTGACACCTTTATGGATGTCAAACCAGTCCGAGTAGACCCCGTTGATCCTAACACAAGCACTAGAGTCCCTATAAAGAGACTCCAATGCCTGTATCAAGCCAGCGCTCAACGCAAATTAGTTCAGTGTTTGCCATAGCACATCCCTATCCACTCTGTCATAGGCCTTTTCCAAGTCCATGAACGCACAAAAAACCTTTTGGTTTTTGGCCAAAAACTTCTCCACGATCATGCGCATGGAAAATACTTGATCTGTACATCCCATGCCCTTTCTAAATCCCGCTTGCACATCCCAAATTTTTCCATCAGTTTCTTTCATGACCCTTTCAATCAGTACCTTAGCATACAGTTTTCCCACAATGCTAAGAAGGCTAATGCCACGGTAGTTTTTACAGTCCTGCTGCGACCCTTTTCCTTTATATACTGGGACTATCATGGCTTTGCACCAGTCTACCGGTACCCGCTTCATTTCCCAGCATAAATTAAACAAGGTGTGCAGCAGGCCTGCCCCGACTTCCTCTCCAGCCCTTAGCATTTCGAGTGAAACTCTATCATATCCGGCAGCCTTACCTGCTTTCATGCTTTTCATTGCTTTCATTATTTCATCTATACTTATCTCGCTACCCCTTTCCTCTTCTTTCGGAGTTTCTACTTCACTTAGTACACACGTTGTCTCCTCATGCTTTCAAAATATTCCTTCCATCTCTTTAAACTCAAAACTTCATCATTCAGAATATAGCCATTCTCGTCTCTTATAGCATTCATCATAGGCTGTTTTGAATGTCCCCTGGCAGTTCTTACAAGTTTCATTTTAATATATGCATGGAAGTTATCCGATATTCTTCTATCATTCTTATCCGTTCTTTCTTGCTTTTTTCTTTCAACTACTTCTTTTACTCTCTTAATAAGATGTCTAAAGACTGTCTTTTTTCTTTCAATATCATCACCGTACCGCTAGAATTACCAGCCTTTGTTGCTAGTAAATCTAGCTATGCCCTCTTCTTTGCTTCAACTTCCATACGTATCTCATCATCCCACCATAACGTATTATTTTACCTTTCATTCGTTCTCCTACTAACACCACGTACTTCGATAGCTGCATCCACTATACCTTTTTTTACATTTTGCCATACATTCTCCAAGTCTAACTCCTTCATACATAATTCATCCAAACCACTTATATTTTCTTTCAGTCTACATTTGAACTTGTTTTTCTCACCTTCATCTTGTAACCTTTCTGTTCTAATACGCTGTAACGCAGTGGTAGAACACAGATGATCGATGGCGCCAACGCCTGAATAGACCATTAATTCGGCATAAAACCAAATAATGATCCGTTCCTACGTTAGAACCCGGTGAACCCTTGTATCTACCACTGCGCCCCTCAATCTTTCATCCACAATTATGAAATCTGTCATGCTTCTATCGTCATTCTTTCCCAAGTATACATGTGAATCCTCTTGTGGCGAAAGCAAGTGTTCGTCACAAAAAGATTATTTTCCATACATACGGTGAGGAGACTTTCACCATTCTCATTTATACTTTCATCACCAAACGTTCCCAATATCCTTTCATAACCAAGCCTCCTCACCCCAACCCTTCCATTAAAATCTCCTAGCATAATAATATTTTCATTTCCTTTACACTTCATTAACACCATCCTTACCATTTCCCAAAACTGCTCTCGGATATAAGTGGGCTTAGACATGTCTGGGGCGTAGACCCCTAACACAAACAACTTCTTTAAGCCCTCTTTCATTCGTATCCAGCAGTAGCAGTCTTGGGCTTACACATTCATACTCTTTCACACATTGGCCCATTCTTTCTGAAGTAATGATACCTACTCCCTGGCATGCCCGCTCGATCTCGTCTACACCAGACCAGTATGCGGTATACATGCCATGTGTAGGGACATCCTTCCCCTTCCTTTTCGTCTCATTTACACATAACACATCTATTCCTCTATCATACATCATATCACATACTTCATCCATTTTATCATTCATTGCCCCACATACATTCAACGTAGCCAGGCGGACGTCTGCAATCCACTTTTTCGCCTCTCCGGGAGACAGAACGTGACGGGTGGCGAACCTCGTCGCCGGTTTTCCTCCCGGAGATTTTTCACACCCCTGCCCCATTTAAGGGGCGCCGGGAACTCGGGGGCATTTCTTTTATATGGTTCCTCATGGTGCGAAATATGGGGTAGTATATTTTACGCCGCTACCACGGCGTGGAGCCGAGTCTGTGGTATCGGCTTGTCGCTCATTTAGCACCACCCTGGGAACACGTGTAGGGTGGGCCTAGGAATAAATTCTATAAAAAATGAAGATTTATAGAAGATACTTAGGTCTATGAAGCGACAGGCTGTGAACGAAGTGAGAGTGCTGTGACAGGATCGGGCCAAATGAAAGTCCGTAGTCTCTGCCGACCCTTTGAGTGACTGGCGTGAGTTCAATAAAAATCATTCATTTCATTTTTATTTCAATAAAAATGAAATGAATGATTTTTATTGAACATAAATTATTCCATAATGCTTACTGAAAGTCATTTTTTATTTACCACGAATATACGAGTGTTTATATGGTTTATTGTATATGATGTATTAAGTATGTATTTTTATGTTTAAGCCAAAAATGGGCGACGGTAATCACTTATCATCAGGCGAGCCGTGCCCATTTGCCTCCTCTTCCTTTAAAAAAAAACTAATATCATAATAATTTACTTTTATGTACCTACCATTGATGCATCCAATAAAGTTCCTACACCCTTTTAAAAACAAACAAAGAATTGCTCTTATTTCTATCATCTTATTTTAAGTAGTAAATCTTGTTAACAGCGCTGTGATAAATAATTTTGATACTTCGTCTTATTAATAGCTTTAATCTATTAACGATCAACACTTGCAATAGAACCCAGTCTTACATTAATTTATGATTAATGCCAGAATTAATTAAAATAATCATTTATGCTGCCAACAGACTGTCGTGCATACCCGGGGGTTAATCATAACATATGAATCAAGTTTCTTCGTTTATATGTTTGCTGCAACAGTTAGAAATACGTGGAAGTTACGAGTACCGTATATCTGCGTATATATTACATCCTATATTCCTTAATAAGTATCCAAAATTTGGAATTATAGAGTTGTATAGTTAAAAGTAAAATATATCTTAATACAATAATTAATTATTTGGAAGTGTGTATTCATAGGAAAATTGATTGATAAATTTTTTCTTATTTATACGATTATCGTAATTATTTATTTATTTTTATTCATCTAATATATTTCAAGTTTAAAAAATAAATATTATAATAAAATATTTTTAATAGTTTTAGGCAAATGAATGTATAGATACTATAGGTGAAGGAAAGCAGAAACCTACATGTCTGAGAAATGAAAAAAAAATATCGAAGACATATGAAGTCCGCCACCACATATTGAGGCAGCACACCGAACAGTTCTTGCCTTAAATCCCTCTCAGAAAAGAGAGGAATACTCTTTATGCCTTCATGAGAAGTATATAGGCTGGAGGTTTCACAGCTAGGCAATTTTATTTCTTACTAGCGACCTATTAATATGGTGGTATTTAGATTAAATATAATGATCAAACACTATTTATTTAACCAATGTTTGGACTTTCCAGATTAAATATAACCTAGGTCGCTGTAGTATTGCTCGCTATCTATTCATTAAGTTTCATTATAATTGGTTCAGCAATTCTGTACATTCTGGACGACACACAAATAAAAAAATGGTTATTAATTTTTTAACGGCGTATAAAATTACGCCTCAGCTCAATAAAAGGCAACTGATTCGATATTAGAGTCAGACACTTCAATATTTTTATGTGTAGATTAATTTAAATTAGAAAGCGACTATATACATCATAGATTGATGCAGCAGGCCCGGGCTTACCCAAGATCTTCATTTAGTTTTCCCCAGAAGCTCGTTCCAGGACCGAGGCCGAACCTGGCGTTTGCTACGGCGTCTTATTAGCCGCTCAATATGTTCCATAGAGTTTAGCTATCTCCTCAAGCAGAGGTCGTCATCTCTTTCTTCGGGTTCTGGTGTAATGGCACCGACTTTTCTGCTTCTTATTTAAAATATTCAGTTGTGTTATAGTCGGAAATACTGAAAATATTTTAACAATTTTTCTAAAATTGTATAGGCTCCTGATACGCGCGTGTATCGCACTGTATGTGTGTGTGTGTGTGTGTGTGTGTGTGTGTGTGTGTGTGTGTGTGTGTGTGTGTGTGTGTTCTGTGTTATTCAAGTTACAAAGTCGTATTACAGCTCGTCGAGACGTCGGGACGCCATTGAAACAGAAACAGAAACCATTTTTATTCAATATAGATCATAAATAATACTTGTTAAAGGTCACTTTTTTTATTTACCACTAGTTCAAAAAATCTCTGGCCTGAGAAGAATCAGCAAGAAACCCAACGAGACTTTAAAAAAATAACAGCTTACGGTAATGTATGTTACAATTAAAATCACTGGACGAACTCAAACTTGGGGATTGAACTACAGCTCCCGTAGTAAATACTACACCTTCGCTACGTTGGTTCAAAGTGCCACCGTTCGACGGGACTTCTTCCTGGTCTGATGACTGCTCTCACATCAGGCCTGCGCGACCAGGCCTTAACAGTTCTGGAAGCTCTCGGTGAGGAAGTGACTTATGAGAGCAAGCAAAACAAATTAGAAATAGCTTTCCCGTGGGTCATTATCATCCGTAAATTTAATTCACCATTGTCAATAACGGTGACATGTCCCGACGTATCGTGACGAATGGTAACACCTCACTACTGGCAATAATCTCTATCTGTTTCATCATGCTTCATTCCAATTTGTTCGACAATTTCGAAGATTATTAGATCTCATTCCGAACAGACAAACATAAACTTTAAAAGTGGTTATTCATGTGTTTTTACGGCGTGCGAATTAACCCCTCAGCTCAATAAAAGGTAGTTACTACGATGTTATAGAGACATTAAATTTCATTTACATAGATTACTGGACAATAGATCAAGAATATTTTAAACGTAATTATGAAATAAAAAATGTATCAAAACTAGCAAACAACACATGGAAACCATTATAAGGTACGTGAGGCAATAACGAGGTTAAGGGGTCGTTTTCAGTTTTGCCGCCTTTTTAAACCAAAACTAAATACCAGGACAGAAACAAAAACACAAATTCGCTTGCTAACTAATATATTAAGAAAAATCAACAATCAAGCTTTGTCAATAATTAGGAACACTTCTAAAATCTACTTAAAAAAAACTAACTACACTACACAATACTAAAATCGACTTAAATAATTACTATAATGGATCTCGATAAGGCCCTTTTTCCTCTTTATTATTTGATTGACTGATGAAGAGCTATCGTATCACAGATCCATTTATGCAAACAAGGCTGTAGTTTTTGAGTTATAAGAAAGTGACTATATTAACCGCATGATCATATTACCCTCACGTACTATTTATTTTCCTTCCATTTTCTATTTTACTTAAAAAAAAACGTTTGCTCCACATTATGAATTTCTACTGTATCGTGGGGGCAGTTTAAATACATAAATTTCATAAGGACAAACATCCAAACCCGGAACAATTATTATTGCCATACAAGTACTTGTTCCGTGATTCGAACTGATTCGAACCCGTGGCCCTCAGCACTACCACTCATTCCTAAGCCACTGCACTACGTAGCGTACGTGCACTGTCATATAAGTACCGTCATTACATAAACTATTACACAACCATAAAACTTACATTTTATGTATTTCGACTTAAAACACACGTCCATACACCGTTGCTTCCCCACGTCGAGATTGCAGTAGGGTCACCAGCTTAAAATGTGACAGGGACGAAACTTATAGATTTATTACAATGATATGAAATATTCCATTCCATTGCATTTCATTGCAACCTAAAAATTTCCACTGCTGAATATAGACTTTTCTCTTAGATTGACTTGTATTTAGCTACAATTGCCACGGTTCATAATCAAGCTTCTACAAGCCTGTATCAAATTTATTCCTGACGATTAGAAAAACTAACTAATCTTAATCAGCGACTTGTTGTATTTTTACCGACCTCAACAAAGAGAAGGTATACAATTTGACTGTATGTTTTTAATAGGTGTTACCTCAGAACTTTTCCTTTTTTTATAGGATAAACGTGACAAACGAGCACACAGTCCACCTGATGGTAAGTGGTTGCTGTCGCCCATAGATACCTACATCTATCCTCGATTACGAATCAAAAGTTAGATGCAGATGCATTGTCATCCGAGAGGACTAAGATGGAATTCTTCTTTTCCAGTTAAACGGGTCTCCGGTTCTCTACACTGACCATACGAAACACAGCAGCGTTTAGCTGCTATTTTACGCTGGTATTCTGTGAGAGCGTGGTACTACCCCATTCGAGCCGACCCATTCGTGCTGCAACTATACCACTAATATACCTGCAACATGGCTTTACCACGTAAACTTTTTCTGTAGGTGAACCGATTTTAATGATTCTTTTTTTTATCTGATGGATGCTGCTTATGGTCTCTTGTAGTCCGATATAAATTTTATCAAGATCTGACCAGTAGTTTTTTTTTGTTATCTTTAATAATGCTTATTTAATTTACTTCGAATACATTAATTCGGTCGTATTGAAGTCAGTTGTACAATTTTTTTTGTTAAGGTAGCCTCTTGAAGATGTAGCCAATCATACCCATAGATAGTACAGTAGGCACAAGCAAATCTGTGCGGGTTTTCACTCGGTTACTTGTTGCCCGGTTAGTTGGTTGGCTGCTTGTTGTCGTGCATAACTTGTTTATTGTTCTGCTTTTTTGCGAACAAGTGGTAAATGAAAAATAAAGTGACATTCAATAAGTATTATTTATAATCCATATTGTATAAAAAAGTTTCTGTTTCTGTTTACTGTCATAGATTCTCTGCGGGCACTGAAACGAAGAATTTCCCACAGTAATTAATTGGAAGGATTCTGTTAAGATTCAGGTTTTAAATTTTAGTTAGTGAGGGTATTCTTTAACGTAATGATAAGTGAATGCTGTGGCCTATAGACATCTACATTTATCCTCGATTGAGAATCGATATGCAGATGCTATGTCATCCCAAAGGACTAACATATAATGTCTCGTTTCCATTAAAAAGGGTCCCCGGTTCTCTACAATCACCACATGAAACATAGCAGCATTAAACTGCAATTTTACGCTGATATTCTATGAGAGCGTGATCCTACCCCGTTCGAGCTGACCAATTCGTGCTATAACCATAATATAGCTGTAACGTGGCTCTATCAGGTACAAATGTTGTATACTGGAACCTAATTGTTTTGCAAAAAGCGAAATGACTGCGCAATATTTAAGGACTGTCCAATCAACTACCGGTAAGCTGGTAACCATAAGTCTCTTCCTGTAGTGTCCTGTACAGCCTTTTATCAGATATGTATCAATATGTTCGTAATTTACAGGCCATTAAAATGCTATGGGTTCATAAAGTGACTGTAAATCAGCTGCCCCGTATCAAAACCGCTGGTGATATAAAATGATTGACATTTATAAAGCTAGTATTCATTGACAGTTATGAAGACAGTTATGAAGGGTGATCGGTTATATATTCCGTATTTGATTAATGTTTGATTAAACAAGAAATAAATAAATATCATTGTATGTATATATACTATTGTGGTAAGAATCTACCATCCCTTTTCATCCAGTGGGCGTCGTAAATTTCAACTAAGGGAACAGTAATGAAATTTTTATCTTTTTATAAAAACATAACCCACATATGTACTAGAATTTTCTCCTGTATCGTAGAGGCAGTTTACATACATAAATTGCACAAGGAAAAAACTCCAAAACGCTGGATTCTAACCCGTGACCCTCAGCGCTGCAAGTCATAACCACACTTCGTCACAGAGGCATCAAAGTCAAAAGAAAAATCGCAATAGCTACCTATAAATGGCGGTATAACTAAAAATACCAAACCAAAATTAAGCAAACCAATGGCGGACTGCTGAGTTTAAGGTATGAAAGTCTTTTTTATAGAATAAGAGCACACTGCCAACCTAATGGTAAATAGATGCTGTGGCCCATAGACATCTAAATTTATCCTCGATTTAGAACCACAATACAGATGCGTAGTCACCGCTGCAAAATAAAAAGAGTACGGTTGCCAACTGATTTGCCAAGCGAGGGCATACAGCAAATGTCCCTAAGTAGTGAACTATAATGGCTGTAACGGTGATATACTAATTTAAAAAAAAGAACTTGTGTAAAAGTACCATCTATTAATTACAGCCTATAAAAGTGCACTGCTGAACATAGGCCTCCCATATAGATTGCTTCACAGGGGGGGATTTCGTTATAGTTGACAAGCT
The DNA here is from genome assembly GCA_907164705.1 of Parnassius apollo. Lineage (NCBI taxonomy): Eukaryota > Metazoa > Arthropoda > Insecta > Lepidoptera > Papilionidae > Parnassius > Parnassius apollo. The sequence goes on from CAJQZP010000117.1 coordinate 8,372,362, forward strand.
TGGCGAGCGGGTTGTTAACCGCAGTTTTTTTATTATGTTGAGGAAGTATCAGGAAGACGCTTCTGCCCATCACCTGTTTCGGTTCCCTCTGTCGCCTCGTTAGAGGCACACCCACAGCCACGGGATAATACGGGGTAGTGGAGATTCGTACACCACCACTACAACTTCTATAGACTGTCCCAAATTAAATAAACTCGTTAATTTGCAAAATGTCTAAAAATAAACAAAATAGATTTATGGATACTAAATAACTTGAACGATTCGTCAGCATTTTTCAATGACAGTTTCCGTAGAGCCGTGTACTGTTTGTAGTTACTCTTACTTTTTTATATAGAACTAGCAAACTGCCACCGCTAAGCCTGGATAGGGTCTGTTAATGTGGCATCATATACCTACATTTAAGATAATCAAAGACCATTTATTTAGATAGACCATAAAATAGATAAAGTCGTTAAGAACCCTGGATTGCTCTCTGTTCGTAAAGTTTTATCAGAATCATATGAAAGACAGACAGACAAAGGACAGGTGGACAAAATTGAAACTAAGGCTGTCATTTTATAAATGACATTTCGCTGTAAGCTATTATTTATTCTGAGCTCTGAGAAGAGTGCTTTGAATAAAACTAAATTTACGGATTTTGTCGCGTTTATTTCACTACTTTTACTTATTTTTAATTCCCGACGTTTCGGGTGCTTTACAGCAACCATGGTCATGGGGGGGACTGAGATGTTTGACGTCCCAATGTCATAGTTAGTCCGGCTACCTTCAGTTTTTGAATATTAATTTTTGGTCCGATTTACGCAAAACGAGCTTATAGTATCATGAAGTCTTGCAGTGGTATGCTTGGGTTTGGGTTTAATTTTGTTAATTATAGGATCCCAAGCAGGTGGCAGCCCTATAATTAACAAAATTAAACCCAAACCTAAGCATACCACTGCAAGACTTCATGATACTATAAGCTCGTTTTGCGTAAATCGGACCAAAAAATTAATATTCAAAAACTGAAGGTAGCCGGACTAACTATGACATTGGGACGTCAAACATCTCAGTCCCCCCCATGACCATGGTTGCTGTAAAGCACCCGAAACGTCGGGAATTAAAAATAAGTAAAAGTAGTGAAATAAACGCGATAAAATCCGTAAATTTAGTTTTATTCAATGTGTAGTGTTCGCGTAAATTTAAGAAGTCATTAAGAGTGCTTTGTTTAATTTCATTGTGAATAGTGTGTTTTGTTTGTTTGATTTCATTATGAAAAGTGCAAATAAATATGATATGTAGTTATATTGTCACCTATTTCCTCGGTAAATTTCTTGAGTGGCAGTAGTACTCGTAGCTAGCTGTCCTACGTCCCACTGGCGACTCCGTCAACCGAACAGTAAAGTTGATGGCACTATAACACCATGCAAATAACCCACCGAGCTTAATAGAAGCTACTTGTTTTAGATAGAGATATTACTGATGGACGCTTCAATTTTATTGGTACATATGTTTATGTAATATTTAATGAATGATTTTAAACATAAAATCAAAAACATATATGCATTTTAATGTTTACACAAGTATATTTTTAGTATTTTATATTCAGTGAGAGCAAGGTTCTTCCCCGGTAGAGCTGACCTATTCGTGCTACAACCATATAATATAGCTGTAGCTTGGATCTACCACGTAAAAATGGAACGTGAAGATACATGGACAAGAAAAAGATCATAAGTAAAGTCCTTGTGACGGTAGTTTTTGGGAACAGTGCGCTCATAATTTTGGAGGAAGATCTTAACCGGAAGCAGAACCTACTTACATCTACTATGCAAATGTCCAAACCGAAACATAAATATCACAAACTGTCTCTTTCTTTTTTTTAATTCTCCACTTTTTATCCCTCGATCCTCACACTTTGTATCTATATGTAAACTTCTATTTGACGGTAAGTTTGTTGTTCCTAACAATTATTTTTACTATTTCTGCCATCAAGCCTTCCAGAAACCGCAGTAACCCATCTACAGTCCTCCCAATTTATAAGACGGTGAATCAATTTAGCCCACTATTGGTCGTAGTGGAGCGTTTAATTTGCGTATTTTTGGTAACCTATGCTTTGATATTTTGGTACATGGTGATATCACTATGACGATTATACTCGTATTTGTCACCCTTACTAATTCAAATAATGACGGTATCGTTTACAAATTACTTATTACTTTTTACTTTACTACAAAGTAAAGTGAAAAGTAATAAGTAATTTGTAGTGACGGTGTAATAGGCGACAGAAGGAAACAAATCAGGAGATGGGTAGCAGTATACTCCTAAATCTACGGGCAAGCCTATGTACAGGACTTCAATAGGTTGTTACACAAACGTTAAGAGTAAAAAAGTAAAGTTACAGCCTATATACGTCCCACAGCTGGACACAGGCCTCCTCTCACTTCTGTGATTGTTTTACCACAAGGAAGTGTTCCCCGCGCTGCCTCAATTACTGTTGTTGACTTCAGTCACCCTCAGATTTTCTCTGACGATGTATTCTTACGCCGCCGAATTCGTGGTAAATCAGCACTTAAAATTACAATTAATAAATTTATTCGTGCCGGCGGGGATCGAATCCGGGTTGCTCGCGTACTGTGAAAATTTACAGCGAGCGCTAACCATCTGAGCTACCACGGCCAAAATTTAATACTTACATTAACTTTACATAATAATCATTAAGCCTTAGAGCCACCACAGTTTTTGAGTCATCATGTCATCATTTAAATCCAGAGCGACACAAGGACGTTAAAGAAAAACAGTTGAACACCAGCGAACAAACTGGAAACCAGCTTCGTGGATAGTACTGCGAAATTATACGTACGTATACGTTGTAGACCCATGCTGCAGCTATATTATGGTTGGAGCACGAGTGGGTCGGCTTGACCGGGGAAGGACGCCGCTCTCATCTCACAGAATACCAGCGTAAAATAGCAGCTCTATGCCGCTGTGTTTCGTATAGTGAGTGTATAGAACCGGAGACCCTTTTTACAGGAAACGAGGTATTCTATCTTAGTCCTATGGGATGACAAGGCATCTGCATTTTGATTCCTAATCGAGGATAAATGTAGATTTCTATGGGCAACTGCATCCACTTACCATCAAGTGGACTGTGTGCTCGTTTTCCGCCCTTATTACATAAAAAAATTAATGCTGAGTGTAGTCCTTCTATACCAAACCAGCGCACATCATAATATTTATGAGGGAATGCTTCCAATTAATTTAGGATTTAGTTTCTATTTAGTTCTGTAGTTATGAGTTAAGCCCTTCTTTCTTTCAAAACTTACCGTAATGCCAACAGTAAGCAACTCTTTGCACCTCTAACTTGTTTTTATACATATAAGCGGGGCAAATAAGCATGCGACGCATCTGACGGTGAGTATCGAGCGCCGCCCATGAACAACTGCAATACCAAGGGAATTGCAAGTTCGTTGCCAGCTCTCTAAATAGAAATAGAAACTCGTTTCTTGGAAGTCCTTAAGTCGTATCGGTCCGGAAAAAACGCCGATGGTAAACGTTTCCGCAGAAAAATCATGCGCGAAAGATAAATCCTAATAAAACGGACAGCAGTGGGCCGCCAAGCATCCAGATGGTATGGATGGTATCGTGAGTTTAGTCGCGCTCTGCGTTGGTGAAAATTGCCGACTGGATTAATCCGAATCTCCTCAGAGACTGACTATTAAACTATAATTTACGTAGTAACTTATCTAATCTATACTATAACCTACAATATTGTTAACATCATCGCGTAATCATTCTGGTGCTTAAAACTTTCACGAGCTTTAACGAGATGGAAATAACTCGGACATCTTTATTAGTCGCAGTGACTTACATAATGTTTTGCAGGATTTTAGTGCCGAAATCATGTTTAACTGCTAATGAACGCCTGAGTACTCGATAACAGCAGTGACTAAGTACGTTTTAGTTTTTATTGGATGCTTTTATGAGTTTTAACTATTAACCAAGAATTTCAGTTATACTATCAGCATATAATAATAATAACGATAATGTCCCGCAGACCGAATTACAGTCACGGCCGCTGGTCTCAAAGTCTCCTTTAAAGTAGCCATTTGCGCAAGAGAATGTCATAGTCCGATTACTTATTTTCATAGTCCGATGGGACGGTAATTCGACACAACCGGAGAGAGATCAGGTGCAGAACCAACGGCTTTACGTGCTTTCCGAGCAGGGGTGAAATACCGCCAACTTTCTAACTCAGGGCTGGTACTGAGAATTACTTACATGAAAACCTAATAAATGATTTTGGTCTGAAATCGGAAATTGTTAAGGTGATGTGGGCGCCAAAGCAAATTTTTCACGGTTTACAGGTGCGCAGAAAAGCAATTTTTTATCATTAAAAATTACGAATCCACATTTTTTTAAATTCATTATGAAAGTTAAAGATGTTAATAAGTGAATAATGTTGGCCAAAACACACTTGACACATTTTAGCTCTATAGAAAAAGGTCGCAAAGATTCCTCAAAATCTACATTTTAGGTACGTCCACTAAGTGAAAAAGCTGTTTCACTCGAATGTAATGAAATCAATTTCAATAAAATTCAGGCTTTGTGTTTACCAGTAAATACTGGGTACAATAAATAATGGGTTTATTTTTCAATAAAAAAGTATATATAATTTTAAAAACAAATAACAAATAAAATTGTTCGATTAAATAGCGCGCGGGCCGAGCAAACAGTGCATATATATATAAAGCGTTAAAAATCTGCTTTTGGTGCCTACTTCACCTTAATAGCAATTTTAAAAGCTAATTTTCCACATGCTCGGTAGAGAAGAAAAATTTTACATGGAAAGAGATGAAGGTTAGCAGCCATCTTGAAATAGGAAGGATTCAAATGAAACTGAATTTATTTTCGTAAATACTGGTTTTATTTTAATGTGTAGAACTCGCGTCAACATAAGAAATTATTATGTAACTAACTAACACGGGGTTGAAAAACCGCCAACTTCCTAGCACCAGGCTGTTGCTTAGAATTTCTTGACAGTAAACCCCAATAATAATCCAATAAGCAGATTGTACAACCAGTGCGTGTTGCCAGTGATGACTTATGAATCTGAGACGTGGTTCTTCACTGCTCGCCGTATGAGGACACTCAAGGTCGCTCAGGGAGCTATGGAGAGGGCTATGCTCGAGGTTTCTCTGCGTGATAAACTTAGGATTGAGGATATCCGCAGTAGAACCAGAGTGACCGACATAGCCCAACGGATTAGTAAGCTGAAGTGGCAATGGGCCGGCCATATAGCTCGAAGAACCGACAACCGATGGGGGAAAAAGGTTCTCGAGTGGCAGCCAGGTAGGCGTAGTGTAGGGCGACCCCCCACTAGTTGGAGTGACGATCTGGTAAGACATGCAGGAAGTCGGTGGATGTAGGTGACTCAGGACAATGCTTTGTAACATTCCTTAGGGGAGGCTTATATTCAGCAGTGGACTTGTGAAGGGCTGTAATGACGATAATGAAGGTCCAAATAATTGATTTTCTCCCGATCCGGGATTCTAACCTAGAACCACAACAAAAATCGTAATATCAGCAACCACCACACCAAAGCAACTACAGACCGAGGTCCTCACAATCAGCGTCTATCAGCATATACTAAGGCTGTTGAGATGTGGTTACAGTAACATCGGCTTACATCGGCTATTTTCATAGTGTAATATCCTATGGATTCATATTGTGGGGATAAACTGATATTGAAATTATATTTAAATAACTGAAAAAAAACTTATACGTGCTATTTAAAATATTAGTCCTGTGATCTCACAGACCTATCTATATAGAAATATCTTAACTCTTGTATCACAATTCTTTTTGGACTGTATTATTTATGAAGAGATTAATTTAACACTTTTGATAAAATAAGTGATTTCATAGTATTTTCCATAAAACTAACAACTTATTTTTGGAACTATTTCTTATAAGATTCCCTGTAATGATTTGCCTTTGCATAAATTCATACCGCATTAGCATTTAGTGCTCCTTTTTAAAGCTCTTTGTATCGCAATATATATGCTTAAAACGTCTTTTGTTACATTTTAATTTTAACTTTTAGAAAAAAACACAAGGTACCACGACTCTAGGTGATTCCATACTCGATAAAATGTTTGTTTCACAACGTATACGTGCGTTTACGGGGTAGAGCCACGGTTAAACTGTATTATGGTCATAGCATGGATGGATGGACTCGACCGGGTTAGGACCACGCTTAATGCTGCTGTGTTTTGTATGGTGAGTTTAAATAACCGAAGACCCTTGTAGCTAAAAACGTGGCATTCCATCTTACTCCTCAAGGATGACTATGAATCTGCATTTTGATTCTCAATTGAAGATAGACCTAAATGTCTATGGGCCACAGCATCCACTTAGCATCATGTGAACTTCGTTTTCATTTGTCACAGTGTTCAATATAAGAAAAAACTCAAAACGTCCAAAAAGGAGCTGAATTTTACGACGGATATAATTAAAAACGTTTTAAAACTTATTTGGAAATAACACGCGAATCAAATTAATATTTTATAGCAGTAAGCCGTGTGGCGACGCGTCGGACGTGATGTCACCGCGTCATAAAACTAATTAGAGCTCGTATGCTATATCGCTTGCGATTTATAGCTGCTATTAATATTAACTGACTTGTGCGTACAGTTTTACTCGTCTAGCTGTTCTCTCGGATAGTGCACCATTTTAGTGCCAGTGGTTTTTACGTCTCATAGAATATTTTATACTACGAAGTCAAGCGTCCATGATTTATGTATTGGGTATTGCTTTGGTATTGTTTGATTTAATATAAAGTTAGTAAAATTACAGCTTTTATACATCCTACATCTGGGCAAAAGCGTTGTCTGCTATCTATAAGGGTTATGAAACAATAATCTCGCTACTCTACTGTCAGATTTACCACATAAATCGAGTTAAATCAGCACTTACTTTATTTTTTTTACGTGGTAGAGCCAAGCTGCTGTTATAATTATTATAGTTATAGCACGAATGGGTCGGCTCGACCGGGGCAGAATCACGCTCTCCCAGAATACCAGCGTAAAATAGCAGCATTACGCTGCTATTTTACATTTGTTTCATATGATGAGTGCACTTAGTCCTCAGGGGTGACAGCCCACCTGCATTTTGATTCTTATTTGAGAATAAATGTGGGTGTCTATGGGCTACAGCACCAACTTACCATCAGGTGAACTATATGCTCGTTTGTTACCCAATGCTATAAAAAAATTTAGTATAATAAATTTGAGGCAAGCAATTATCCCCTAAATTACTATCATTGATATTATCTATTTCAACGCTACATATCAACGTATAAATCATCATGATAACAGGTAAATGAAAATAAACAAGAGATTTTTTTAAGTATTATGTTTTAAATTCTTTAAAAAATTGTTAATATTGTTGCACGCCCAAGTTGACATCTGGCACTAGCGCCATCTAGTGTCTGGTAACAGAGTGAGGAGAGTTTTTCAAAAAATGACATACTAATCTTTCAACCAACAGCACCATCTAGTATCGAATTAAAGAACTAAGCTTTCTGGAAGCCCCACACTCGAACTTTCGGCGCCTGGTCGGTTGGCGCGCGTATTTACTTGAATATTCTGGATGTTTCGGTAAAAAAGGTGTATTTAAAGGCTCTGCAATATGCGATCGGGGCAGTATTGAATTTGGCGAGACAAGCGAGGCTTCAGAGCGAAATAAAGTGAATCAGTGTGGTTAATTATTGATGTTTTAATTTTTAATTGGTGTTACGTAATAAAAGTGTAAATTTTGGTAATTCAATCGGCAGTTTTTATTGTCACGAACCTCAAGCTCGTAACAATATGTACACGTTTTTTTTCATATCCGATTCTGAGTTATAATTAAAGTTTCAAGTCTAGCTCATGGGGAAATACGAGTTAATTAAAATATGGTAAAAACTACGGTTGCCAACCCGCTTGCCAAACGTGGCATGGGGAGGGACAATATTCAGCATTGGAGTTTTGATATACTTTAATGGTAATATCAACAAATAACATGCATCTAAGTCCTTCAGCAGGTTGATCGCGTCAAAACAAGTTCAAACGCCAGCCCATTCATTGCATTAGTAAAACTATTACGACGGCGCCCTCGGCTGGTGCAGAGCGGCACATTTGTTACTGGAACACCCTGTGCGACGCGAGACTCACACTAGTGATTACACGTTTTCTTGCAAAGTTCTATCGATAACTACATGAACGCAATTAAAAATGTGAAAAATGTTGAGGCGAAAACTTCTTTAGCGGCGTTGTACACTTTTTTGAAACGGGTAAAAAATCTTAAACTCGCGTCAGGATACGTGACCCTGATCGAAAATGCGTAAGATGGATGGAAAGAAAGAGACAGCCGGCGCGGCGTAGGAGAGGAAGTATCCCCCTCTCTTTCTACGGCGCGGCAAAAATGTATGCCTGCGCCTGCTGTTTTGTTTAGTTGTGTACGATAGCGCAATAAATAAATATTGTATTCTACCACATAAATTATAGTACTATTATATTGATAATTAAAGCAATTCGTGCTAAATTATTCCCTAACCATTCCAAATTATCAAAAATGCAGAACGTTAATATTCAAGTTTTCACTTCTGCCGGCACTCCCGGAGTGCAACCCGTCGTCGTCGTTTTTTTTTTTTTTTGAAGAGCCTCTACTCAACAATCGATTAAAACTTACAACCTCTCTCCTTAATATACTACACCAGAAAAAAAGACACCACGGCCGATAAAACAACATTTATTTCGCCTCTTAACGAGACAGCATCAGGGCCGAATTAAAATTTCAGGACAAGAAATCTCAGTGGGAGCTTAGAGAAAGAAGTGTTGTTTCAGTCCCATGCCTAGGAAAGCATGTAAAAGCCCAGCGCTAAATCTCTTTCCGGTTGTTTCGGATTGCTATCTTATCTTACTAAAATTGAGGAAGTAGACAGTACATCTGTATGTACTTGCGCATACACTCGGGCAATATAATTCAGTCCTGCACCAAAGGCTAGTTGTGGCAGGCCGCCGTGACCGAAATTCGGTCTAGAGGAAATTATTATATCTAGAGGAAATTATCACATCTTTAATATAATGGTGGCAAATTAATGCCCAATTTTATTTATTAAAAGTAAATTAAAAAGTAATAAGCATATACCTCGGAGAAACGACAACCGGTGAGAAAGAAAGGTTATCGAGTGACAGCCTTGTATCTCTGTAAACGAAGAGTATTGTGGAGCCCCCTAGATAGAATGACGACTTAGTAAGATAAAACAGGATAACTTGGATGCAGGTGACTCAGGACTGTGTTTTAAGGCATACGTTGGAAGACCTCTCCAACTACGTTCAGTTCAGTGTAAGTAAGTTCAGTTCAGTGTAGTATAATGAAAAAGATGAAGCATAGGGAACAAGACTCTTCTCTCACCATCTCTACACTCACCATAGGAAACATAGCAGCATTACGCTGCTATTTAAGTATTCTGTGAGAGCGTGGTCCTTCCCTGGTCGAGCCGACCCATTTTTGCTACAACTATACTACGAATATAGCTGCAGCATGGCTCTACCACGTGCGTGGTACATGTTTTTGGCATTTCCCATAATCACCTCTAATGACATCTCCGGGACAAAATTAAGTGGTGGTGTTCTTTATATCAAATCAAACCCTTTACAACTAGTAAATTGGACTTTAAGCATGCAAATAAAAATTTCATACGCTTGTGCCGCTACGGTTAGATCTACTACAAAAAGTCCACTGTTAATAAACATGGGCCTCCCTCATAGATTTCCACATAGGGGGGGTGGGGGTATTTGCCACGCTTGTTACGCGGCAACCGCAGTTTTATTTTTATTTTTAAGGTTTTTGTTATACAAAAAAAGTTTCATATTATAATATGCAGGTATCTATCAAAAGGTTTAAAACTTTTATTGAACAAAAACTGTTTAATAGGGGGTTATTATACTCCTAGACACATGATTCATAATAACCCCTTGGAATGAGGTGATCGCTACCATGTTGTTTCTCAATGTTTTCAAATTTCATTGCATAAATATTCAATTTGAAATTATTATTTACAATAAAATACCGCTGCGTTTCTCTTTGGTTCTTCCCAGGACAGATTTTTTTCAAACCCAGTGGTAAAAGCATAAATGACTTTCGATAAGTAGTAGTCACGCTGAAACTCAAAAACCGGCTCGAACGATTTTGGTGTCATCCGTAATGGCTAAAGAATTTATTGATAATAGCCAAAATTGTATCCAATTCTCTAAATGAAATTTTATATTATTTCTGTCATGTTTACTATGAAATGACAATAAATGAACTTAATGAAACTTTCAATGATCAGAGTAAACATTCAGCATAAATCTTTCATTTAAAACAATTTAAATATGAAAATTAGCAATAAAAAATATTAATTGACAGATTGGAACAAATCAGTACTCTAAGGTGATGAGGTATATGTCATAGAACCCACAAATCTATAGATAAGTACGTTGAACTTATCTTTGGGAAGTTTTTAAGAAGATGGTCGTACGATCTAATGAAACAAGCAGAAGGTTGGTAGATGCCGGAAGTACCATGCTTTAACGTGATCTGTGGGGCAGAACTATGCTCAAAAGTGAAGTTATGACGGGCTGTAGTGATGAAGTGAAATGTAGTGATAAAAAATTTTTTTTTAAAATATTCATTCAAAACAAATACAAATAAAGCAACCACTTAACACGATCATTTTAAGACATGTTGTGGTTTATTTTATGGAAGAACTAATTTTACGCACTTATTTTTATTTTCAAATTATAATAAATAAACAGTTAAATTTCAAAATTTATGATATGAATAATATAACAAAAATGTATCGTAAATCTTCACATGACCCCATCCCTACGACTTCGCGAAGACACTGAGCAATAACATCCTCCATCGAACGCGTATATTTAACACTACTAAATGATTCCCGCCACTAAACCAACAAAAAAGGTACATATTGTAAACGTAATAAGATATAACGAAACCGCAAATATAACTTTGTCAATTTAAAATCCATTTTACTGTCGATCAATCGATTACGAATCTTAATCCTTACAAAATACGGTTCATAACAACTGCTCGGAATACTTGGTAATAAAGAACGATGTACAGCCTGCTGTGAGGATTCTCGCCATTTGATTTAAGCGAACAAATGCGTCTCGGTATTAATTCACTCGCAATTTGTCATTCGATGTGAGAAAGTGGTATATTGTTCCTGGTCAACGGAAAATAATTATTGTAATATGTAGAACTATATATTTCACGCCCCAAAGAACATAATTTGTGTAAATGCTGGATGAAAAATAAATTAATGTTGCCACGTTTGATAAGTATAATTATTTTTTGTAGAAATGAGCACACAGTCCTGATGGTAAGTGAATGCTGTGACCCATAGACATCTACATAATATATCCTCGATTAAAAATCTAAATGCAAATGTTATCATCTCTGAGGACTTAGATGGAATGCCTCGTTTCCAGTAAAAAGGTTCTACGGTTCTGTACGATTTTCACCATACGAAACACAGCAGCGATTCTTAAGCTGTTCTACCTCAGTAAAACCGATCCCTTCGTGATACAACTATAATATAGCTGCAGTGAGCATCTACCACGTAAATTTGTGTTAAAAGTAGGCAATATCGCTATCGTATATTATGTACCTTGAGGTACAGCAGTGTGCCTGGTCTAGCCCATACTATCTTTTTCTCCAATTTCCAAACAAATGGTGCACCTATTTACTCGTGAATTCTGCTGCTGGATCTCTCGCTCTACTTCATCTCCCACTGAAGGGAGGTATTGCCTTTATCATCACGTTCGGATTCACATCAGGTGGATTGACGAAAGTACGACGATGCAGTCCCGTCGTCAGTTTAGTTAATTTACGCCGGGCGGGAATCTTTCGGAAGTTGTAAAATATTTGTGGAATTTCCCTAATAGCTGTCCGTATTCGCCAGACTTTCCTCATTTTATAAAAGTTACAAATTTCTCAGTACAGTCTCCCAACATAGGTAGGAACACAGAAATGGTAATAATAAGACAATTTAATTTGTAGTAATACGAATATAATATACCTAAATACATAAATAATAACAATATTAAGTACCCCTTTGCAACTTTTTTCAATGCTACTTAGTTCAACAAAAGCTTTTTCACGTATTTAAAAGTCCTTTAAAATTAAAATAAATATAGAGCATCCGGGAATTATTACGATTTCTGCGGGTAGCAACGATGGGCTACTGTGAAGTTTGGATCATCGTGGCTTTGGTAGGTAACAGTTAGCGAAGGTGTATAAAGTACGAACTTAAATTTTTCCAAGTGTAAATCGTATAATAATATATAAATATATAATTTTCTTATATTTTGTCCGGGATAGTATAAGAAATTACGTCATCCGTTACCGAACACATAATATCGTGGTAACCTCTTGCCAGAACCCTTTGAACTTTATTAAATTTTAACTGTACTTACGTTATAGTAGTACATAGTACACAAGCTGAATTTTACATTATGTTACTTGGGTAACTATTTAAAGATGTTTCCTCAGTAGCCAGACAGTTTCGACAGTTCTAAGTTTAAAGGTTGTACGTGGTAGAGCCACGCTGCAGCTATATTATAGTTGTAGCACGAATGGGTCGGCTCAACCGGGGAAGGATCAAGCCCTCACAGAATACCAGCGTAAAATAGCAGCTTAATACTGCTGTGTTTCGTGTGGTGAGTGTAGAGATCCGGAGACCCTTCTTTACTGGACACGAGGCATTCCATCTTAGTCATCAGGGGTGACAACGCATCTTCGTTTTAATTCTTAATCGAGGATAAATGCAGATGTCTATGGGCCACAGCATCCACTTACCATCAGGTGTGTGCTCATTAAAAATGCGCTGGGAAATGTTCAGCTTTTATAAAATAAGGAAGGTCTGGCATTCACGGGCGCTTAGTTTTTTAGTCTGTACTCGGCCTCACGTTGCTTTGCTCAAAGGTTTTTTTTTTCAAAAAGAATATAATACACGTGAATATTCGAATAAAATATGTTGAGGAACTTTTGGATATTTAAGATTTACAAAAAAGAACATTTACATCTTTCTCTAGGACCCTCCCGAATTTGCGACGATTAGCTATATCTTACCTATTAGGTATTGCTCTGTATAGATATATCATGAATTTATAAATATATCACACACATTTTATGAATAAGGTGGATAAACCATAGTTGCCTTAATACGAACAACTTTAAAAGTATGTCTATCTGTGTAATTCTATACAAATAAATAAAACTCAAGTGTATGTTTGTAATGTCAAAATAACTGCATATGAAACTGTATACGGTACATATAACAAAAAAATTAATTTTGTCTGTCTGTCTGTTTATTATGGTTAATCTCCTAAATGGGTAGACCAATTTTAACGTAACTTTAACTGGCTGATAACTGATGTTATAAAAAGTAACTTAGTCTGCTTTTATTTAAAAAAAAATTTTGGGTTCCACGCAAAACAAAATTAGAACCCATGAAATCCAATGGTAATAAATTCCACGCAGGCGAAGGCGCGGGAAACATCTAGTACGCATATAAAACAAGCAAATTACAAATGAAAGAAGAGGGAAAACAAATCGACATAGTAACTTCAACACTCAACCGAGACTAGTCATCGCGTATGGGAATCGCGGCTATTACTCCAGCCTCGAGCACTCTCAAATCTTGAAACAGTGCAAGGCGAGTCAAATTTGTCGAATCAGCCACTCAATCCTTGCGAGTCTTTCCCACAACGGCTCGAGAGCTAGAGCGCGCTCGTGGATTTTTAATGATCACTTCAGTGCGCAAACAATGAAGGCACTAGTGGAGATCTCATTGACGCGTTTAGCAACTTTCACACATCAAAGGTCAAATCTGTAGATGGCACTTAAGAAATCGCTTAAGCGGTAATCTTTCTTTTTAGTCTAGTTTTTAAGTATTTGTAGAATAATGATTTCTTACGTTTTCGCGAACATTTTACACATTAAAATAAAACTACGTTTTTACGGATTTTATTACGTATATTAAATGATTTTATATTCCCGACGTTTTGTGTACTTTTCAGCTACCATCGTCACGGGAGGACTGAAGTGTTCGACGTTCCAATGTCATATGTAGTTAACCACGGCTACCTGCAGATTAAAATTATTAATTTTTGATCGTGAGTGGTATAGCCATATAGTTATTTACGTTGTAGAGCCATGGTGCAGCTATATTATAGTTGTATCACGAATGGGTCAGCACGACCGGGACAGGACCACGCTCTCACAGAATACCAAAGTAAAATAGCAGCGTAATGCTGCTGTGTTTCGTATGGTGAGTGTAGAAAACCGGAGACCCTTTTTACTGTAATCGAGTTCCATCTTAGCCCTCAGGGGTGACAACGCATTTGCATTTTGATTCTTAATTGAGGATAAATGTGGATGTCTATGGGCCACAGCTGCCACTTACCATCAGGTGGACTTTGACAAACCTTTTACATTTTAAGGCCCACAACACATCTGTAACAGACTGGCAACTCCTCTGGTATTGCGGTTGTTCAAGGGCGGCGGCCGACACAATTACGAGTACCATGAGGTGTGACTCGCTCGTTTGCCCTCTCTTCTATAAGAAAATGTGAAAAGAAGCCAAGCAGAAAAGAAGCCAACAAACGACGTTCTGAGTTATCTGCTTCACTGATTAAAGAGTTGCGATCTGAAATAAAACCAAGCTTCATAGCAGTTCCACAAAGCCCCCTTTTCAAATTTATGTTTTTACTGAGATTATGTAACGTTATGCCATCGATCACTAATAAAAAACGACGTTATGCGACGTTTTATCGGTATTATTATAGTATACACTCACGGCACGTCATACATCTACAAACTTATAGCTTTTCTACTGATTACTGAATAAATCAAATAACTCTTATAAATAAATAGTTTTCGACAAGGAGTTGACCTTACTCTGCTTATAATATTATGCATTAATTTGGTATTGTTGATCGAAGCTTAATTATACATACTTATTTGTTGCTTTGTTTGTTGTTTTTCCGATACAAAGTAGTAACTGTAAGCATATACATAATATAAACACTAAAATATTAATATATAGAATATGAAAACAAAATTATTCACATACAAAACAAATACATCAAATACATATACATAATAAATATAAACTAACAGCATTATATAATAATAATCACAAACCACACTTTGTACCATACCTGTTATAAACGTATTGCTATAAACATCCTGTATAATAAAAAGTAGCAAAAAATAAAGACAGTGCTGCATAGGAAATTCCGCAAAAGGTTTTTACATAACCTTATCTAGTGATATACCAATCACTCTGTGGCAACCCCAATGGCAAGTTGTAAAATAATAGCTCCCAACTATTTTATAAAATTAAATATTGTAAATTTTTAATATCCACTTCAATTTCTAGTTACAGTTGTTAAATAAGACTTAATTGTGATTGTAAAATAAATAAAAGTCATCAACATAAGTATTTTAATTGAATAATGTTTTGTGTTTCAACTAAAAGTGACAGCTGTAACGAACATCATTTGAACTTTCTGTAAGTTATTGTAGTTCTTGTTATCCCTTCAATATTTTAAGATTTACCTTTTAAATAAGTGCTGTTTCGGATTTCAATTTGAATTATTTACCTGATAATTTAATTTGAGATCTGTAAGGAGACCCATAGATCTAAATATTAGCTTACTCTGTTTCTTCGGTTTTCTTTCTTTGTTTTCTTTTGCTATTTACACATAATAGTAAAATGAATACCCACAACGCCAAAACGCGCCAAATGGAGAACCAATTTAAAATAGCGCTTCTGGAACTTAAGGCGTCAAAGGAGCAGTGTGAGCTGTTGCTTAAAGAAAGGGATGACAACGAAAAGGAAATAATAAATATATTTTGCCAAAAAATACTCAACTAAAAAGTGATATGGTTAAGTTGCATAAAGACTATACAAATGTTTTAAAAGAAAGGGATCAGGTTCAGGGAACAGTCGATGAGTTTGACCGATGCAGCAAGGAATATGAGGAATCCCTCAGATTAATTGCTGCATTGCAGTTACAGATAAGTGAGGCTAATGAGCAGATTGTGCAATTAAAACAATACTCAGATGAATTGAAAGTGTCCCAAACTCAAACACTGTTCAATGAGCTCATAGAATGTAAATCTTCAAAAATATTGCAACCCTCCACAACAATCAATTTGACTGGTGATGATGACAATGTAAGCAAAAATCAATTATTAAAATATATTGATTACCTCAATACTTTAAATGTACATAAAATTATCTTGTTTACATTGCCTTACATACAGGGTTGGCCACAGGAGAATAAAATAAGATATGATTTAAATTTATTAATGAATAATTTCTCATGTAACAATAATTTAAATTTGACATTTAATTGTAATAATTATAACAATAGCATTAATTTAATAGACACTAATAATTTAATTAAGAAATTTTTGACTACAGATAGGTATTACCTATCCAAATATAATTTAAGACAGATAGCAAATGTGCTATCATATTATTTATATATTAACTCAGCCAAGGACTTGGCTACCCAGACATCTGCTCCTATTGAGCAGCATAATGATGTGACATGCAATTTGGAATCCGTTCCAAGTAATTTAAATTAGAAAATGAGACAATAGAGGTAATCTCTAGCAGTTATAATAATTTAAATAATTTAGAATGTAGCTTACAAATCCTTAATAGTTGCAATTGTATAACTCTACAAAATGATAATAAAAATTGTTTACACCTGGTGCATCAGAATATACAAGGCATGATAGGCAAAGAGCGAGAAATTGAATTGTTCTTAAATAGCAACAATATTCATATTTTATGTATTACTGAACATTGGTTAAAAACTCATAATTGAATATTTAACTTCAGTAATCACCAGATAGTCAGTTCTTTCAATAGATAAACGGTTTTAAGAGGTGGCTCCTTAATTTTAGTTAGTAAATTATTATCATGTAAAGAACGTAAAGATATTGTGAGCCTCTGTGTTGAGCGAACTGTAGAAATAGCATGTGTTGAGTTAGAGCACCTCATTGTTGTGAGCGTTTACAGACCCACATGTTCTTTATATGATACTTTTGAAAAAATTTTGGAGGAAGTTTTTGCTAAGCTTAATAAACAGAATAAATATGTTGTAATATGTGGAGACTGTAATATCAATCTCCTAGAAGCTTCTCCACCAATATTAAATTAAGATCATTGTTTAAATCTAATGGTCTTTTTAATTTATTTTTGGAGCCAACGCGTATTGCTGAATCTAGTGCAACATGTATAGATAACATTTTTACAAATGTTAAGCCGTTCAATAAATGTATTATTCAAAAATTGAGCTCTGATCACTGTGGACAATTAGTTTCGTTACCTTATGTTCACAAAAAGCAAGTAAATAAAAAAGTAGTGTTTGTTACAGTAAATGCACGTCGCTTGGAGAAGCTTAGAAATAACATAATAAAAAAACTTCCATCAATTTCATACCAAAATAATCTAGATTTTTTGTATGGAACATTATTTAAGCTTATTTGCAATGAATTTAATAATACTTTTACTTCTAAAACATTCTCCTTGAACAATCGCAAGGCATTTAATCAATGGGCGACAGTAGGAGTCCGTAAGAGTAGACAAAGGTTATATGAACTTTACAATGAAAGGTCATATAATCCTAGCGTCGAATTTAGGGAATATGTAAAAAAATATTCCAAAATATTTAAAAGAGTGTGCTCCATAGCCAAGTCATTGTATTTGAGCAACAAAAATAAAATTAAAATGACATGGAGTATAAATAATAGTGAAACTGGGAAGGTTAGCTCTCGCAATTCGAACTATCAGTTAAGTTTTAACAATAAATTAATTGAATCAGATCGTGACGTTGCAATGGTTTTCGAGAAATATTTTACTGATATTCCTATCTTAACCACTAAGTCACTGAATTCTCCTACCGTCGTCGCCGAATCATTACTTAAACAAAATGTAAATGCGTGTACAAAGAATTTTACATTTCATAAAGTGTCATCAAAAGATATTCTAAAATATTTTAAGACTATTGATATTAAGAAAACCGCCTATCTGTGGGGGATTTCCGTTAAAGTTATTGCGTCTATAATATATGCAATCGCACCTCAACTATCTATTTTGATTTAATGAAGCATAGTAAAGTAATACCTTTATTTAAATCTGGCAGTACATTGGACCCCACTAATTTTAGACCTATTTATTATACTGCCAACACTGATCAAATGTTAATTTTTTTTAATGTAAATAATTTACTTCATAAAAATCAATTCGGTTTCACAAGGGGTCGCACAACAACTGATGCTGGTGTTGAGCTTATTAAATATATCTTTAATGCATGGGAGAATTCACAGGATACTTTGGGTATATTCTGTGACCTATCCAAGGCCTTTGATTGTGTTCACCATGAAACATTAATCAGGAAACTTCAACACTACGGTGTAAGAAGTGATGCTCTTAATTTAATTATTTCATATTTAAATGACAGAACGCAAAAAGTTGTAATTAATAGTATGAGTTCTTCCGGGTCGACTGTACAAATGGGCGTGCCTCAGGGCTCAATTCTCGGTCCCTTTCTGTTTCTTGTATATATTAATGACTTACCTTACATAGTAGGGGATAACCATGATATAGTATTATTTGCTGATGATACTTCATTAATTTTTAATTTAAAACGACAGTTATTAAATTACGACGAAATTGGTTTAATGTTAATAATTTACATTTAAATGGAACTAAAACTAAATGTATGAAATTCGTAACTCCTAATGCCAAACATGTTAATACGAATGTAATTTTAAATGGGGAAGTACTGAGTCTTGTTGATACCACCATTTTTCTTGGAATCACACTAGACGCAAAGCTTCAATGGCTCCCCATATACCAAAACTAGCTAGCAGACTTAGTTCTGCAGCATATGCTCTAAAAAAGATTAGAACTCTTACCAGTGTTGAAACATCAAGAATAGTTTACTTTATTTATTTCCATAGCATTATGTCGTATGGTATTTTGCTATGGGGACACGCGACTGACACTGAAATTATATTTATTTTACAGAAGAGAGCCATTAGAGCAATATATAATTTAAAACCAAAAGAGTCACTGAGACAAAAAATTAAGAAAATTAATATATTAACTCTGGCCTCTCAATATATTTATGAAAATGTAATGTACGTACACAAGAATAAACGTAGTTTTGCAAAAATAAGTGATATTCATTCTGTAAATGCTAGGAACAGACACAAGCTGGTAGTACCAGTTACTCGACTCCACCGAGTTAGTAATTCATTCTTGGGGCGACGCTTTTACAACAAAATCCCAGAAAATATACAAAATTTGTCATACGTAAAGTTCAAAAATTTTATTAAACTAAGTTTGTATAAAAAGGGTTATTATAATATTAAGGAATTTATGGATGATAATAACCCCTGGGAAGGGTGATCGCTACCAAGCTATTTCTAATTTGTCGTGTGTTGTTAATTGTAAACATGATTGTAAGCTATTATTTGAAAAAAAAAATAGTCCCGCTGGGTTTCTTGCTGGTTCTTCCGAGGACAGAGGTTTTTTTTGCGAACCAGTGGTAAATGAAAAAATTGACTTTCAATAAGTATTGTTTATAATCTACATTGAATAAAAAGTTTCTGTTTCTGTTACCTTCATTTTGTTTACAAAATGTGTAGCTGTCTTGTGATTGTTATTTAAGTATGTATGTATGAAGTGTGTAGCAAAGATGTTATAAATAGTCTTAACCTTTATTAATATATATCGACGGCTCGGGGTGTACGGTAAAACTCAAAAGAGTTTATGTTTATACCTTATTAATTGTTATACTTCTTACTGTATATGAAAAGGAAAATAAATAAATAAATAAATATCTTATGTGATATCCGATTGAGCAGAAATTTTACATATTTATGTAATTTCGATGTCGTTATAATAATTTTGTTCCATGGAGGTAATCTGATAATGGACTCTCATCCTGATCCTTGCGGTGCTTGTTTTATGTATGATACCCCCGGGACGATATGGTTTTTTTATAGAAGAGGGCAGACGAGCATGCGGCTCAACTGATGGTAAATGACTACCGCCGCTCATGAACAACCAGGGGAATTGCAGAATTGCGTTGCGGGCCTCTTAGAAACGAGTAAGTTCTTTCCTTGAAGGTCCCTTAGTCGTAATGGTCAGGAAAAATCGCCGGTGGTAAACAAATCCACAAGGAGGTTGTACGAAGAAAAAACCTTTTTCTTTACTGTTTTGCTAAGAGCAAAACGTAGAGTGGTGGACCGCCAAGCATCCACATTGTGCGGATGGTATCGTGAGTATTGTCGCGATGTGCGTTGGTAAAATTTAGCCGCTGGAATTAATCCAAATAATTTCTCATAGTACTTCCGTGTTAAATGCGATAGGAAATTCAAAGGGATGCAAGATCCAGCGCCAGGTAATCGAGCCAATCAGAAGGAACTCAATCGGTGATTATTCAGGCCCTTGTGCACTGGATACGGTCAAGTGGAAGGAACTGGCACTGGGGTTTCCCGATCCATAGATAAGAACAGTATTCCAAGTGAGACCGAACTTACGCTTTGTAACGTTGCAGACGGTGTGCCGGCATGAAATACTGTCCCGCACTGTTCAGCACGCCAAGCGTTTTAGCTGCACATCATTCATATCGAATGAAATGGACATGTACAGTTTAAGTAGTCCGACTAGGTAAGTCCAAGCGTTCGGGAGATTGCGACACATCTTCTCGTCAGGCATACCTCAAAATCTCAAAACTAGATTGTAAAACCAGTGCGTGTTGCCGGTAATGGCCTATGGATCTGAGATGTGGTCCTTCACTGCTGGCCGTACGAGGAAGCTCAAAGTCCTTCAGCGAGTTATGGAGAGGGCTAAGCTCGGAGTTTCTCTTAGTAATAAACTTAGGAATGAGGATATCCGCAGCAGAACCAGAGTAACCGACATAGGCCAATGGATAAGTAAGCTAAAGTGGCAATGGGCCGGCCACATAGCTCGAAGAACCGATAACCGATGAGTAAAAATGGTTCTCGATTGGCAGCCTCGTACCGGCAGGTGAAGTGTAGAGTGACCGCTCACTAGATGGATTGACGACCTGGTAGACATGCAGGAAGTCGATGGATGCAGGTTGCTCAGGACCATATCTGTGGCATTTCTTGGGGGACGCCTATGTTCAGCAGTGGACTTGTGAAGGGCTGTAATGATGATGATGTAGTTTGTGGTAGTGAAGATTCTTACACTGTCACTGCAATGTCTCGTTTACGCACGGCGTAAAATTTCTAGACCGGCGATGGGCAGGAGCATAAGAGTTTCAAGACTTCAGATTATGTCTAACAGAGTACTCTTAGGAGGCGATAAAGTAGAAGTTCAGTAGGATTGGCAGATAACGAACTCGGTTTGCTTAGTAAGGTACTTGAGGGTAACATGGTCACATTAAGCTTTGCAGCCCTATTAAACCAAAACTAGGAGGAAAACAGAGACAAAAACACTAAATCGTATACTATAAGTATATAATATTAAGAAAAAAACAGCAAACAAGCTTTGGGAATAATTCGGGAACACTTCGAAAAATCTACTTAAAAAAAACTAACTACACTAAACCATACTAAAATCGACTAAATTATTAACTATAATGTCATCTGTCAAAATGGCGTCGATAAAGTAGCGCCCTTTTTTATTTACTTTGTTGTCACTTGACATTGGCAGAATTCTTTTAAGAGAAGCCATAAAGTAGAGAAGAAGTAGAAGAGAAGAAGAATAAGAATACCCTTTATTGTTTGATTGCCTGATGAAGAGCTATTGTATCACTGAGCCATCTATGCAAACAAGGTTATAGTTTTCGAGGTATAAGAGACCACAGACTAAACCATATTAACCGGATGACCATATTACCTTCACGTACTATATCATGAATTTTTCGTCCCTGACCGTTAGTGGCGGTGGAGGAATATCTAATACCCCACATCAACAACATCTAAAAAAACGGCGGTTGCCGAGTGAAGTAACTATATGAGAAAACTATATCCACCTTATATGGATGAGGCTACGAATGCCAGGTCGGAAGACAAAAATATCTGAACAAAATATTAAAATGTTTGGATTTTGGCGTTGCTGTCGTGAGAAATAAATATTAAAAATTAAAAATATAAAATAAAAAGTTTATTTCTTAAGTTTATGAGCTACAAAAAGACAACATTGTTAACACGTAACTAACTTAATTACACAAAACTTTTAGGTTCCCACGTGTATTTGACACTGGACTTTACTGAGTCCAACCAAAAGGATCCTTTATTCCGGGTAAATTAAAAAAAGCAAACGATATTCAAAAAATATATTTCTTTCGATACAAATTTATTTTATAAGGCCGCAACCAAACACTACTTATCTTCTAAATCACCAAAGAGTTCGACGTAGGCATAACAATATTTACTAATAATATATTCACGAAAACTCGTCTTCAAACGATAGGTGAACGCCATATTGTGACGACCCAGGTCACAATATAGTGGTGACGAGTGTGATGCCGCGCCCAAATGGTCGCGAAAATCTTACGGTACCGTCGATTTATTTGAAGTGATTGAATCCCGCGAGGTCACGTCAGTGGCGTAGTGACACCTTGAGAATGTAACTGTGTGTCTTGTATTAAATTCATCTTTTTGTACTTAAATAACACACAGGCTTTGTTATTCATAAAGAAATGTAAATTATTAAAAAAAAAAACAAAGAAGCAGGAAATAGAGCTCTATTATTTATTAACCAACTGCACTTTAAAATCTGTCAACTAAGACTTAAAAAATCTAATAAATAGAATCAGGCGTTACTTTTATAGTAATCCCGACACCATTATATTGGGAAAAACACAGCACCGTCGGTAATTCGACAGGTGTTTCGTTTCTACACGAGAAATTTTCAGGTAAAGTAGACTCTGCGGTGGCTAACCGCTAAGTTGAATGAGCACTTAGGCAACAAGACACATAATTTTATTTTATTATGCGGATGTTAGCTAATTAATTTTTAACCTCAACTACATAAAGGGACTGTTTAAAAAAAATCTACGTGGTAGAGCCACGCTGCAGCTATATTATGGTTGTAGCACGAATGGGTCGGCTCGACCGGGGAATGAGTGTAGAAATCCGGAGACCCCTTTTTACTGGAAACGAAGCATTCCATCTTAGGTTATCTTATCTCTTCAAGGATAAATGTAGATGTCTATGGGCCACGGCATCCACTTACCATCAGGTGGACTGTGTGCTCGTTTGCCACCCTTATTCTATAAAAAAATGTAATGCAAAGAATATAAATCTAAAGTCACAGGCGAACTTTCAATCTACTTTCAGGGCCCGCCAAGCGAGCACACAGTCCACCTGATGGTAAGTGATTGTTGTGACCCGTAGACTACATCTATCGTCGATTAAGAATCCAAATGCTATGTTTTCACCCTTGAAAATGGAATGCCTCGTTTCAAATAAAAGGTTCTCCGGTTCTCTACACTCACCAAACGAAACACAGCAGCATTATTCCGCTTTTTCACACCAGTGTTCTGTGAGAACGTGGTCCGCTCCCAGTTGAGCTGACCGATTTGTACTGTAGCCATATAAAGCTGCAGCGTGGCTCTACCGCGTAAATCTTCCATGAATATCTATAACCAACTTAAAATGAAAAAGGTTACAGGTACGTTGTCACCTTTGAGGACTGAAATACCTTAGCCTGTAACCATACTGGTTCAGAATACCTTTCAGACCAAAACAGAACAGTGCAAACACTACTATTTGGCGGTATAAGTTTATATATGTATGTATATGTATAAACACATATATACGTATATGTGTAAATACATACATAAACACTCACGCCTGTCACCCCGTGGGGTAGGCAGAGACTACGCCTCCTCCACATCCATATACCTACGCATACATGCTCGTCGGTTAAGGGTACTCCTAATTTGGGCCATTTTCAATATATCGTCAATTTGGTTCATAAACTTTCGCCTAGGACGTCCCTTTTCTGACTCTGCCGTCTGCCGACTTCTGCAACATAAATTTTCTTTGTCACTCTTTCCTCATTCATTCTTTTCACATGACGAAACCACCGAAGCATTCCTTTCTTAATCCTGGTCACATCATCATCTTGCAAACCACACTCTTCTCTATCACACAATTTCTCACCCTGTCACTCAGATTCAGCCCTAACATACTCCTTAACGACCGCGTTTCTACTGTGTTTATTCTACTCTCGTGCTTCTTCTGCCGCACCCCACTTTCACTACCATACGTTTAAGTAGGGACCAACACAGAATTGTGAATTGCCATACGTGCCTTTTTTGACACATTCTTTCCACAATAGAGTGTAGGGCCTCATTTACTCTATTTCCTGCTTATGCTATGCTATATTATTTATTAATACGTAATACAAAATACAATACAAAATTTGTCATACGTAAAGTACAAAAATTTTATTAAGTTTGTATAAAAAGGGTTATTATATTATAAAGGAATTTTCTGAT
This sequence comes from Parnassius apollo, assembly GCA_907164705.1. NCBI lineage: Eukaryota > Metazoa > Arthropoda > Insecta > Lepidoptera > Papilionidae > Parnassius > Parnassius apollo. Next base: position 8,396,958 of record CAJQZP010000117.1, read on the forward strand.
GATAATAACCCCTGGGAAGGGTGATCGCTACCAAGCTATTTCTAATTTGTCTTGTGTTGATAATTTTAAACATGATTGTCAGCTGCTGTTTCTTCCCAGGACAGAGGTTTTTTTTCCGAACCAGTGGTAAATGAAAAAGTGACTTTCAATAATTATTGTTTATAATCTACATTGAATAAAAAAATCTGTTTCTGGTTCTGTTTTAAATATTATATAGGAATAAGTAAGTTGGTGGCCCCAGACGGACTCTGGCGGGACGAGCACAAAAGGAGTCCAACTTACTTAGTAAAGTAATTAAGTCAAACTTGAACGCACCTATCTTATTTTGTTTTGTACATAGTTACGTGCTATTGGTAAAGGTGCGACGCGTGGGCGGGCGCTCATGAATTCAGTTATCTAAAGTAATAGATGCGGTATTTTGATTATCTTGTATTGTAACAAATGATTGTAGATATTTCTTTGTTTTTTGAGTGCGTGTATAATTACACATTACCTTGAATATATCAGAGTATATAAGTAAAATGTACTATTAACATGTTCGAATTTAAGCGACATTCCGTGACTTGAATAATGTCTCTAATTACGTGGGTGTGTGTTTTGTTGCTAATTTAAATATGGCGTACGGCATTGACAAGTTGAGTTTGATTATATAAGCTTCTCTTAATTTAAACGTATGAATTAAATAAATATATAGTTCCGGGTATAAGAAAAGGGACTATTGGAATTGCCAAAAATATTGTTACAAATGCCGATAAACAATTTAATAAGTGCCAAAATATCATTTTAGACCACGGTCGTTACAGATGCAACAACGGGAGGTGTACAAGAGTCACCATATCTCTTAGCTTATGCGTTCGCTTTTAATCTACAGTACACAAGCAACCCAGGATCGATTCTTGCTCGCACCAATAAAATGATTGATTGCAATTTTAAGTGCTGATTTACCACGTTTTCGGCGTTAAAAAGAAAGTGAGAAAAACTGCATGTTTGACAAATTAAAAAAATATTTCGAAGTCACTTGAAATCCGCATTGATGCAGCGCCGCGGACACTTCCATGCCCTAAAACCCTCTCAGAAATAAAAGGTCTTTGCCCAGCGGTGGGCCGTGTACAGGGCTATAACTTTAACTTGGCAAGTGTTAGTTTATAACATAACATAGTAGCAGCTACTTACCGGTAGGATAAAAATGTGGGGTGGCCTCCACTATAAGGAGTAACGACCTGGTAAGACATGCACGAAGTCGATGGATGCAGGTGGCAATTCTTGGGGCAGGCCTATGTTCAGCAGTGAACTTGTGAAGGGATGTAGTGTAGTGTAGTGTAATTATACTTTAGCATCGCGGCGGACATTTCCTTATCTTTAAACCCTCTCAGAAATGAGAAACTAAAAGTATTTCAAAATATTATAAATATAGTACGTGAGGGTATGGTCATCCGGTTTAATATGGTCACTTTCTTATAACTCCAGCCTTGTTTACATAGATGGCTCTGTGAGGCGATAGCTCTTCAAATAATAAAGGGTCAAAAAGGCGATGCTTTATAGATGCCATTTTGACAGTTGATATTGTAGTAAATATTTTAGTCGATTTAGTTTATTTTTTAAGTTGATTTTTTGAAGTGTTCATAATTATTGCCAAGGCTTGTTTGCAATTTTTTCTTAATATATTAGTTATAGTATACAATTTTGTGTTTTTGTCTCTGTCCTCTTCCTAGTTTTGGTTTTATAGGGCGGCAAAACTTTAGGTTATTTTAGGAAAATAAAAGTTTTAATATTACAGCCTTTTTAAAAAGCTCGGAGGTTAGGTTACTGTTAAAGCCTACTAAAGTCTACTGTTGAACACAGGCCATGGTTAATTAATTATCACATTTTAAAACTGCAACGCAACGTTCGATTGCCACCTCTATGTAATCCCGTACATCCTCCATGGTCTTACGTCATTCAAAACTGTCAAACAAAGATGAACGTCTCTGTTTCATACAAGCGTTTCATTTCACGACTAGATTTTATTGAGGCTCAATTTATTTCGTATTAGCGACTCGGTTCCCGTGTTTGCGTTTCCCACAGTTGCACTCCAGTGAATAGATAACTTTATTAGAGGTCCCTATTAAAGAGAAATTATTGTGACCAACACATCGGGCTGGTGTATTCTATCTGAGAACTTATACAATTCATAAATTCACACCTGTTTTCCATTAAGCCGAAGATAGTGGACATTTTAGCATAATTTAAAGGCTTGCTGCGCGTTTAATGGACTCTCATACTTCTCCACCGCCATATGACAGAGATGAGCTGGCAAGTGGATCACGATAAAGCTCGAATTTATTTAAACGCCATCTTACTTATCTGTTACTGACATTGAGAAATAAGTAATGGCGTCAGACATGTCAGGATTTTATTTTTAATTTCGCGGAAATTATGTTGTTTTTGTTTAACGCGAGCGTCAAATAATACAATTTGTTTTAAAATAACAAGTGATGTAGATTTATAAATAGTAGGAACATTTATTAGTTTTTACAACTTTAACTTTGTGTACTTGACTTTTTACCTTAGAGTACGTAGTAGGTATTATTATATATTCTGTGCTTAGAGTTATTACATACATAGTATAGATAATATACTATACAGGGCAATACATAGGTACGTTGTACTTCTATTACGGGACGTCGTCGTCTCTCATTTGTTTATTTATTTATTGAATGATGTGTGAAAAATAGTACACATTAACCATTTTGGTGTATAAAATTATTGAATATTAAAAATTACTAATAAATTATAATATAAACTTAGCAAAAAAAGTGCAAACTGCGTAATAATTAACCAAAAACAAGAAAGTCAAACCAAGAAACAAAAAATAGAATTATACTTACTATACATTGAATAAAATTAAGAAATCAATATTTAATCTATTACAGTATTAATATTTATACGGCTAGGGCTTAGAGATGAAATGGGATGATAGAGTTTTCTACGCCGTCTTCACATGGCAAATTAACTTATTTATTCATTTATAACAGGAAAAATCTGTCTGTGGGTGACAGAGCGAGAATTTGTGTGATAAAAAAAGAGTGTGGTTTGCAAGATCATGTTGTGACCGGGATTAAGAAGAATCTTTTTTCAGTAGAAAGCATTCATACGTTTATGGCCATTGGCGATATATTGAAAATGGGCCAAATTAAGTGCACCCTTAACCGACGATATGGAGGAGGCGAAAGAGGTGTGTCAGGATCGTGCTAAATGGAAGTCTGCAGCCTCTGCCTACCCCTCTGGGTGACAGACGTGAGTGTTTATGTTATGTTTTATGTTAACAGGAAAACGAACAGCTATTAATTAACACTGTATGGTACATAATATGTAAGTCACAAGGCGAGCCTATTAAACATTTTCTGAAATGGGTAATCGGTTTAGGTACATATGTACATTATATGCAGGGTTAATTTTCAAAGTTAACCTCAAATATGTAAATAACTATATTCTGGTATTGCAGTTATTGAAAATACGAGTAAGTAAGGCTTCTACTTTTATTTAAAATTATCCCAAATTCAATGTGATTTTGATTTTGATTATAGGCAACAACGTTTTTGCCTACCGATCGACGATTTACGAATGTATGCGCGGGCGCAATAAAATCAGTTAATATAATGATTTTCGCATTTTGAATTTAAAAGATAAATAAGACAGAATATTTTAGTGTTTTAATTTATTTTTCTCCATCATCTGCCTATATTACTTATTCTGAACCTTCTCTGCAAATTTGGCCGGTTATTGAAAAATAACCCTTTATAAATAATGTAAGTTACACCTTGATGTTAATTAGATTTAAGTATTCAAGTATATATTGTTACTGAACTTAGATTTTATTGATTTAATAGAACCTAGTACCACTAGTTCATGATAGATTTAGCCTTAGCCAGCCTTATCACGGTCTTTGTAAAGTTTATTACAACACACATCATACGAAGTACTAAATTAAGTTTAATAAAGCTTCCAAAAGGGGAATATTAGAATAAACCGTGTGATTTTAAAACCATATAAAATGTAGATAACTGTTCCACAGATGGATACAAAACAGAATGGACGCGTTCAATGAAAACACTAACAGACACCATTATACCAGTACAACTACAAGTCCTAGTGACATTAACAGATGAAAATTACCCAAACGATTGCTACCAGTTACTTCTTAATTGAAACACATTAAGATATACAGAAGGACACGCTTTATCTTCATTTAAAGCAGTAATAATACGCATTTACCGTGATAAGTGCCTTTATAATATGTAGATATCGATAAGAACTGCCCGCAATCGCACTAACACCTATGAATGTTATAACGATGCTCCTTTTATTTAATTATCAATGCTTATAATGATTTCTCATAATTATGAGAATACTGAAGATGGTATAAAATTAATTTTACGGATTTTCAATACGGATGTTCAATTTTAACTTTTTTAATTCCCGACATTTCGGATATTTTACACGGGTACCTTGTCTCCCCCGTGATCTTGGGTGCTGTAAAGTGCCCGAAACGTCTTTAAGTTTGTAGCCTTCGTTAATTCGGTTAACTAGACGTCGCGTTGGGATTTTAAAAAAGTTTAAATTAGACGCGATTAAATTGTTAAATTAGTTTTATTCCTAATTTGTTCTTTTTATAGTTTAGTGCTATATAACGAAACTTATAGGATTAGTTCGTTGTCCATCTATCTATCTGTTCGTCTGTCAAGTCACTTTCTCTCAGTAACAAGTATATGTCAAGCTTAAATTAATATAGGATCATTTATGTAATAATTATTACGGTCATTTATATTAATACATACACAAAGGTTCTTGAAAGAGAAGAAAGTAAAAAGTTATGTGAAATAAGAATAGACGGGGAGTTGAATGAGCAAGTGGATGAGTTCGTGTATTTGGGATGTGTATTTAGCAGACATATTACAAGGATATAGAACGACGAGTGAATGCAGGGAATAGAGTGAATAGTGAAATAGGGCTCTACACTCTCAATCAGAATGTGTCAAAAAAGGCACGTTTCGTAATTCATAATGCCGTGTTAGTTCCTACTTTAATGTATGGTAGTGAAAGTTGGGTGTAGCAAAAGAAGCACGAAAGTCGAATAAATGCTGTAGAAATGCGGTCTTTAATGAGTATGCTAGGGTTGAATCCGAATGACAGATTGAGAAATTGTGTGATAAGAGAAAAATGTGGTATGCAAGATTATGTTGTGACCAAGAGTAAGAAAGGAATGCTTCGGTGGTTTGGTCATATAGATATAATGAATGAGGAAAGAGTGACAAAGCAAATTTATATGGGAGATATGAACGGGAGGGTCGGGAAGGGACGCCCTAGACGAAAGTTTATTGACCAAATTGACGATATTTTGAAAATGGGCCACATTAGAAGTACCCTTAACCGATGAGCGTGTATTCGTAGATATATAGATATAAAGGAGGCGAGGTATGTCAGGATCGTGCCAAATGGAAGTCCGTAGTCTCTGCCTACCCCTCTGGATGACAGGCGTGAGTTTATGTTATGTTACGTTATGTTACATACACAAACTCATTCATCAAAACCCCAAGAGCACCTACCGTTGATCGAGAATCATAAAATTTGGCACGAAGCATTTGCGTCCAGCCCATATGGTCCAGTTTGTGTAATTGTTATAAGAAGCGGCTAAGGTATACGCCAGAAGTCCTCCGATAGATGGCGGTTAAACCATTTCGTTCATGTCAGGCGTAAAATAGGTACCGAGACCGGTGACGAAGGAAGATGTCCATTACTGTGCAAGACGTCCATTACTGTGCAATCGTCAATCTGTCTACCAAGGTCCGACAATCGGCGCAAATTACGCACCGTGCATACGGTTGCTGGCGCCAACTGTCATGGTAGTTCACACATTTTTAATGTATCATTATGTCCGTATTTTTACTTTAGTGGCTGTCTTCAAAATTATAATAGATGGCGAAAAATAAAAACCCTTTTACTGTATTATAATTTCAATAGACGAAGTGATGACCTAGCAGAACATTTTTTTTATAAGAAACGGTGCAAAGAATTATACGGCACACCTGATGTTAAGTGAGAACCGCGCCCATGAACAAATGCAACACCAGGGGAATTGCAGGTGCATTGCCTGCCTTTTTGAAAGGAGTAAGCTTTTTTCTTGAAGGTCCCTAAGGCGTACCGGTTCGGAAAAATCGCCGGTGGTAAACTATTCCACGGGGAGGTCGTACGCGGAAGAAAACTCCTAGTGAAAAGTATAATGGTGGACCGCCAAGCATCCAGATGGTATTGATAGTATCGGGAGTTTTGCTGCGATGTGCGTTCATGAAATTTGGCGGCTGAGATTAATCCAAACAATTCCTCAGAGCACTCCCCGTGGTAGATGAGAAAGAAAATGCAAAGGGATGCATTATCTCTTCGCAGCGCCAGTGATTCTGGAGAAGTCGACGAATGCAAGTGGCTCAGGACCGTGTTTTGTGCTTAATTTTAATTTATTATTATTATTTTAACAAATAAGGAGATGCTGCCATCCATCTCCTTATTTGTTATCCTGTGTCGCTTCTCACGACACCTTGTCAACTTCCCGCTAAGAAAATTGAAAATTTTCAAAAATAAGGATGTTATTGGTTTTACCTCGATTTTCGAAAATCGAGTTTTCATCAGATCTCGATGTTTTGAGATCCTAGGAAGCTTTTCTGACTAATTACACGTGGCCGTCTGTACGGATGTATGTATGTATTTCAATTTCAATTTCAAATCGTTTATTGCTTCTATAATGTACAGTACATTAGCAGTTACAGTGACCATTATAGACCCTGTCGGGCGTTGCAATATACAAGAAATATACAATAAAATAATTAAATGGACTTATAACTATGTAACATCATTATATTACATTTGGCTATTTTGAAAATAAAATTTTATTTAATACTTAGTAATTTACTGCTTAGTAATTAACTATCAAAAAATTCAGTGAGCGTGTAAAAGCATTTGGAAATAAGATAATCATGAAGTTTTTTATTGAATGAACTTAATTTAACTTCAGATTTAATATTTATGGGAAGTTTATTGAATATTTTAATTGCTATGTAATATGAACTACAACTGAGCATTTTGGTTCTAGATGGGTGTAAATATAACCTATGTTTATGCCTAGTATTTACATTGTGTGTTTCTTTTCTCACACAATTATCTGGGTGAAGAAGTGTTTATTTTTAAATACGAAGTTACTTATATCTTTTATGTAAATAGAAACTAAGGTTAATCATTTAAATTTAATGAAGTAGGGTCGACAGCTATGTCTGTTATCAATTCTGGCAAGTATCCTAACACATTTTTTTTTTGTAAAATGAACAATTCATCTGCATTAACACTATTACCCTAAAGGATAATGCCATATACATAGTACAAAGGGGATAAGTCGCTCGCGTCCGTAGGCTTTGACCACCTAATCCTAGGCCCACCCTACACGTGTCCCCCGGGTGGTGCTAAATGAGCGACAAGCCGATAGCACAGACTCGGCTCCTCGCCGTGGTAGCGGCGTTAAATATACCACCCCATTCGCACCATGAGGAATCAAAGTAAAGAAATGGCCCCGAGTTCCCGGCGCCCCTTTAATGGGGCAGGGGTGCGAAGAATCTCCGGGAGGAAAACCGGCGACGAGGCTCGCCACCCGTCACGTTCTGTCTCCCGGAGGGGCGAAAAGTGGATTGCAGAGGCCCGTCTGGCTACGTTGAATGTATGTGGAGCAATGAATGATAAAATGGGTGAAGTATGCGAGGTGATGTATGATAGAGGAATAGATTTGTTATGTGTAAATGAGACGAAACGGAAGGGGAAGGATGTCACTACACATGGCATGTATACCGCATACTGGTCTGGTGTAGACGAGCTCGAGCGGGCATGCCAGGGAGTAGGGATCATCCTATCAGAAAGAATGGTGCAATGTGTGAAAGAGTATGAATGTGTAAGCCCAAGACTGCTATGGATACGATTGAAAGTGGGCTTAAAGAAGTTGTTTGTACTAGGGGTCTACGCCCCAGACATGTCTAAGCCCACTCATATCCGAGAGCAGTTTTGGGAAATGGTAAGGATGGTATTAATGAAATGTAAGGGAAATGAAAATGTTGTTATGCTAGGAGATTTTAATGGAAGAGTTGGGGTGAGGAGGCTTGGTTATGAAAGGATATTGGGAACGTTTGGTGATGAAAGTATAAATGAGAATGGTGAAAGCCTCCTCACTGTATGTATGGAAAAGAATCTTTTTGTGACGAACACTTTCTTTCGCCACAAGAGGATTCACATGTACACTTGGGAAAGAGGTGATGATAGAAGCATGATAGATTTCATAATTGTGGATGAAAGATTGAGGGGCGCAGTGGTGGATACAAGGGTTTACCGGGGGTCAAACGTAGGAACGGATCATTTTTTGGTTTTATGCCGAATTAATGGTCTATTCAGGCGGTGGCGCCATCGGTCATCCGTGTCTACCACTGCGTTACAGCGTATTAGAACAGAAAGATTACAAGATGAAGGTGAGAAAAACAAGTTTAAATGTAGACTGAAAGAAAACGTAAGTGGTTTGGATGAATTATGTATAAATGAGTTGGACTTGGAGAATGTATGGCAAAATGTTCAGAAAGGTTTAGTAGATGCAGCTACCGAAGTATGTGGTGTTAGTAAAAGAAAGAATGAAAGGAAAAATAATACGTTATGGTGGGATGATGAGATACGTACGGAAGTTGAAGCAAAGAAGAGAGCATGGCTAGATTTACTAGCAACTAAGGCTGGTAATTCAAGCGGTACGAATGATGATTTTGAAAGAAAAAAGGCAGTCTTTAGACATCTAAATAAAAGAGTAAAAGAAGTAGTTGAAAGGAAAAAGCAAGAAAGAACGGATAAGAATGATAGAAGAATATCGGATAACTTCCAGGCAAATATTAAAATGTTCTGGAAACTCGTAAGAACTGCCAGGGGATGTTCAAAACAGCCTATAATGAATGCTATAAGAGATGAGAATGGCTATATTCTGAATGATGAAGTTTTGAGTTTAAAGAGATGGAAGGAATATTTTGAAAGCATGTTTATGAGTGAGGAGACAACGTATGAACTGAATGAAATAGGAACTCCGAAAGAAGAGGAAGAAGGTAGCGAGATAAGTATAGATGAAATAATGAAAGCAATGAGAAGCATGAAAGCAGGTAAGGCTGCCGGATATGATAGAGTTTCACTCGAAATGCTAAGGGCTGGAGAGGAAGTGGTGGCAGGCCTGCTGCACACCTTGTTTAATTTATGCTGGGAACTGAAGCGGGTACCGGGAGACTGGTGCAAAGCCGTGATAGTCCCAGTATATAAGGGAAAAGGGTCGCAGCAGGACTGTAAAAACTACCGCGGTATCAGCCTTCTTAGCATCGTGGGAAAACTGTATGCCAAGGTACTAATTGAAAGGGTCATGAAAGAAACCGATGGAAAAATTTGGGATGTGCAAGCGGGATTTAGAAAGGGAATGGGATGTACAGATCAAGTCTTCTCCATGCGCATGATCGCGGAGAAGTTTTTGGCCAAAAACCAAAAGGTTTTTTGTGCGTTCATGGACTTGGAGAAGGCCTATGACAGAGTGGATAGGAATGTGCTATGGCAAACACTGAACTCATTTGGGTTGAGCGCTGGCTTGATACAGGCATTGGAATCTCTTTATAGGGACTCTAGTGCTTGTGTTAGGATCAACGGGGTCTACTCGGACTGGTTTGGCATCCATAAAGGTGTCAGACAGGGCTGTGTGGCTTCCCCGTGGTTGTTCAACCTATTTATGGACAGTTGTTTGCAAAATTTGAAAGTTGAAGAATGCGGATTAAGAATGGGTGAGTTAACCATCAAATGCCTTTTGTACGCCGATGATCAAGTTATTCTTGCGTCGTCGGCGGCTGAGTTGCAAATGATGGTTACATTAATGAACAGATCATTAAAAGAAAGGGGTATGAAAGTGAACGCAAGTAAGACAAAAATTATGGTTTTTGAAAGAGATGAAAGTAAAACGATATGTGAAATAAGAATAGAAGGGGAGTTGATCGAGCAAGTAGATGAGTTTGTATATTTGGGTTGCGTATTTAGCAGGGATGGGAGATATGATAAGGATATAGAACGACGAGTGAACGCAGGAAACAGAGTAAATGGAGCCCTGCACTCTATTGTGAAGAGTCAAAATGTGTCAAAAAAGGCACGTATGGCAATTCACAATGCTGTGTTGGTCCCTACTTTAACGTATGGTAGTGAAAGTTGGGTATGGCAGAAGAAGCACGAGAGTAGAATAAATGCAGTAGAAATGAGGTCGTTAAGGAGTATGTTAGGGCTGAATCTGAATGACAGGGTGAAAAATTGTGTGATAAGAGAAGAGTGTGGTTTGCAAGATGATGTTGTGACCAGGATTAAGAAAGGAATGCTTCGGTGGTTTGGTCATGTGGAAAGAATGGATGAGGAAAGAGTGACAAAGAAAATTTATGTTGCAGAAGTGAATGGCAGAGTCGGAAAGGGACGTCCTAGGCGAAAATTTATCGACCAAATTGGCGATTTATTGAAAACGGGCCAAATTAGGAGTACCCTTAACCGACGAGCATGCATGCGTATGTGTATGGATGTGAAGGAGGCGAGAGAGGTGTGTCAGGATCGTGCCAAATGGAAGTCTGTAGTCTCTGCCTACCCCTCTGGGTGACAGGCGTGAGTGTTTATGAATGATTATGATAATGCCATATTTAAGCCATGAAAAGGCATACGCATAATATGTGAAAAGTGCAGTTTCTAAATTTGTGCTGCGATTAATTTGATAAAGCGCATATATAAATTTAGAGAGCTTGCATTTAATTTTGTCTATATGCGACTTGTTTAAGTCCAAGCAAGTTACACGAGTCTATCTCTTCTATTAGGGTATTTTGTTTTTTTTATAGAATAGGGTGACAAACGAGCACACAGTCCACCTGATGGTAAGTGGTTGCTGCGGCCCATAGACATCTACATCTATCCTCCATTAAAAATCAAAATGCAGATGCGTTGTCACCCGTGAGGACTGAGATGGAATGCCTCGTTTCCAGTAAAAAGGGTTAGGGATTTTGTAATTGAATATTAATTTTTAGGGGTAGTTTATTATAAGAACGAAATTGTAAATTTTTTGTCTTTTAAGGTTTATTTCTAGATTAATCAAGCCAATGAGTGACATTATAAAGTGTATCATAGATAAGGGCTTCAGAGCTAATGTTGTTGTTACTTTTTATAAGTATCTGCAAATAATACTGGCAGTGTTGATTCTCTATACAAACACTTTGACAGGTCATTTACATAAATAAGAAACAGCACACAGCCTAAAACGCTGCCCTGTGGGATTGAACAGTTAGGTGTTTCTCTTCAGAACGAACTTTTATTACTTCATTTGTAATTTGGTTGTAGTGTTCAATTTCTACTATTTGCTTCCGATTATTTAAATAGGATTTGAACCAGTTATGTACTAGCCCACGGATATGGTATGTATGTGTGTATGTGTAAGTATGTAAACCTTTCATAACTTTTGAACGTCTTAATCGATCGAGATGCAGTTTGCGGCGTTCTAAAGATCTCAATGTGAAATAGATTTGGTAAAAATATGAACAGATTCGGATGAGTAGATTTAAATCTCAAAAATAAAAATTTTGGAAAACTGTTTTTTTTGGAATAACTTTTAAACGGCTTCACTGAGCGCTTTACATATGAAATTAGCGGGAAGTTCCAAGAATGGCCGGCAGGGTCAACCAATTTTTTCATAGTATAGGGTGACAAACGAGCACACACCACCTGATGGTAAGTGGTTGCTGTGGCCCTTAGACATCTACATCTATCCTCGATTAAGAATCAAAATGCGTTGTCACCCGTGAGGATTAGTCCTCACGGGTGACCTCGTTGATGGAATGCCTCGTTTCCAGTAAAAAGGGTCTCCGGTTCTCTACGTTCACCATACGAAAAACAGCAGCATTAAGCTGCTATTTTACACTGGTATTCTGTGATAGTATTCATGTAAACATAATAAATCAACTGAAACAATACTAGTTTTTACGGAATTTTTCGCGTATATTTAACTTTTTAAATACCCGACGTTTCGAACGCTTCACAGCACTCATGGTCACGGGCGGGACTGAGATGTTCAACGTCCAGATGTCATAGTTAACCGCGGTTACCATAGATTAAAATTTAACTTTTGTTCCGATCTACACAGTATGAACTTATGGTATCTTGAAGTCGTCGAAACGTCGGGTACTTAAAAAGTTAAATATACGCGATAAATTCCGTAAAAACTAGTATTACTTCAATGTGTAGTGTTCGCGTATATATATAATATAATAAGAAATCGTTATAATAAATCAATATGAAGTGAAAATGTTCCATGGCAATAAAGATTTAAATATGAAATGTTTCATCGCATTACTAAGCGTTCTCACCCTTTTCGCGATAATTTTTAAATCTAACCATTAACGGCGGTATGACGTAGTATCCATGAGTCACGCTCGAATTTAGTAACGGATTCAGTAATACCACACGATTTGATTAATTTTAACAAGTGGATATTATACGTGGTAGAGCCATGCTGTACCTATATAGTTGTAGCACAAACTGATGGGCTCGACCGGGGCATGATCATGCTCTCGCAGTATACCAGTGTAAATAACAACTTAATACTACTGTGTTTCGTGTGTGGTGAGTGTAGAAAAACGGAGACTCTTTTTACTGGAAACGAGGCATTCCATCTTAGTCCTCAGGGTTGACAACACATCTGCATTTTGAGTCTTAATCAAGGATATATGTAGATGCATTTTGGCCAGAGCATCCACTTACTATCAGGTGAACTGTGTGCTCGTTTGTCACCACTATTTCATGGAACAAAAACTGGATTTCATAAGTATATATGATGGCGCTGTCATCGCGGCACTATATCATCAAACATCTTCTGAGCCCTAAATCGCGCTATCAAAGTTTTCAAACGACCCCAACAGCCTCACACTGATGATTGTTTCCCAAACGGCCTCCCCGACGTAGCTCTCTGATTTTCCTTCGACAGCCAAAAACTAAACATATAACGCATGGTCGACCACTGAACAACTATCGATCCTGGAACCACTATTGTGTAGACCTTCCTCGTAGATTGCCAAATATCCATATTTGCCATAGTTGCCAACGCTTGGCAAGCGGGTTGGCAACCGCAGTTTTTTTATTCGTTATTAGGAAGACGCTGGTGCCCATCTCCCGATTTGTTTCCCTCTGCCGACACCCACGGAACGATGTGGGGTAGTGGATATTGTTACACCGGCATTACACGGTAATTCCTTCAAACTAATTATAATAACCTGTCATTTCACCAATGTTCTAACATTTTTGTTCAACAAAACTCTATAGTACACTCAGACCAACAAAGAAAGGGAGCGCTGTTCAAGTGACACAAAAACCCAGCCGGAACAAGCAGTTACACATGTGCATCTACTCGTAATATCTTTTGCAATCAGCAACATGATTTAAGGTGCGTGTGCGCGTCACAGTGGAGTTTAACGTGCTGTTAAAGAAAAAAGAGAGATGTTTTATTATAGAATAACACCTTTAATTGAGCACACAGTCCACCTGATGGTAAGTGAATGCTGACTAGACTAGAATAGACAGCCACGTCTATCCTCGATTAAGAATCAAAATGCAAACGCGTTGTCACTACTGAGGACTAAGATGGAATACCTCGTTTCGAGTAATAAGGTTCTCTACACTTACCATACGAAACACAGCAGCATTGAGCTGTTATTCTGTGAGAGCGTGGTCCTTTCCCGGTCGAGCCGACCCATTCGTGCTATGACACAGAAATCTAAATAAAAAGGCAATTTAGATTTCTGTGAGCTACAACTATACTACTAATATAACTGTAGCATGGCTCTACCACGTACAAAATGTTTGTTGGTCTAAAATAGCACATTAAAAATCGACGGACCATAATTTTACAGTTGAAATTGTTATCTAAATTAATTACAAAGGCGATAATCAACAATGAGGTCGGCCCATAATTTAAGAAATCCGCTTAACGAAATATAATTAAAATGAATTAATTATGCTTAGAAACCATTGTGGCAATTTGTCCCTCATTGACAACTGGAGAAATATACAATAGGGTGACCATGTGAATGATATTTAATGGACATTTAAAGTATAAAACTACGTGGTAGAGTCATGCTGCAGTTATATTAGTAGTATAGTTGTAGCACGAATGGCTCGGCTCGACCGGGGAAGGACCACGCACTCACAGAATACTAGCGAACAATTAACTTATTTAACTAATTATAATAGTAACTTAATGCTGTTGTGTTTCGTGTGGTAAGTGTAGGGAACCGGAAACACTTTTTACTGGAAACAAGGCATTCCATGTTAGTCCTCACGCGTGATAAATCTACATTTTGATTCGTAGTCGAGGCTAGATGTAGATGTCTATGCGTCACAGCAACCCTTACCATCAGGTGGACTGTGTGCGTTTGTCGCTCTTTTTATATAAAAAAGTTGCAGTTTTTCGTTCAAATAACATACTTTAATTATAATTAAGTATATTTTATCAAAATTTCAATCTTTTACTTCGACATCAGCACGCAAACGTCCAGTGCTGGACGGATCTCTCTCGTTGTGTGGAACATTCGCCTTATTTGTATTGAAAATTACAGATTACTTCGTCTGGCACCTTGGACGCTGTTGCCCGTCACCGGTCTGGGTATTTCACTTCTGGTGTAAACGGTATGGTTACACCGTCATCTATCCACGGCAATAGATGTTATTATCCGGTCGACATCACAATCGATTCAGCCCTCTCTAAGATTAGCGCGGTAAGACAGACACAAAAATACAACCCGACAACCATTTTAAAATCGTTATTTACGTGGTAGAGCCACGCTACAGATGCTTGTAGCACGAATGGGACGGCTCGACCGGGGGAGTACCACGCTCTCACAGAACACCAGCATGAAATAGTAGCTTAATGCTGCTGTGTTTCGTATGGTGATTGTAGAGAACCGGAGACCCGTTTTACTGGAATTAAGATCCTCAGGGGTGACAACGCATCTGCATTTTGATACTTAATCGAGGTTAAATGTAGATGTCTATGGGACACAGCATCCACTTACCATCGGGTGGACTGTGTGCTCGTTTGTTACCCTTATCCTATAAAAAAATGTCTTAAAAGCATGCAAAAAACACCTTGAGCTTAATAGAAGACAGTTATTTTAATAATACAGACGGACACGTAAGTTTTACTTATATATGTAGATAGTATCAACAATCCAGTTTAATTATTGTCATAAAACAAGTCAATAAAATCTCCATTATACGTAAAAACATTTGTAAATAACCCACTTCAAACTATAGTATTCGGCCATAAATTTAATGACGCTATATACTTAAACTATAATATAATTATACGAGAAAATAGCTGCCTTCGTAAATCACTAGATTATTCTGTAATTAAACTATAGGTAAAGATATTAATATTTAATTCGCAACCATCCGCTCAATTAAATACAATGATGTGTCTTACCTGAATTGAAGAGCACCTCCCGCCCTCCCTCAATTGCATGCACTAGTCTACTTAGCTGCATGCAATTGAGGGAGGGCGGGAGATGCTCTTCAATCCAGGTAAGACACATCATTGTATTTAATTGAGGGGATGATTGCGAATTAAATATTAATATCTTTATTATAATGACTTTACGCAAAGTAACGCCTGATCCTATCAATTATCGTAAACTATAGGTGATTAAATAAGTATATAATAAAATAAGGTTACACGTTATTTTAACTAGTCCATTCTCACTCCTCAGGAAATCTAAATTTTACTCGTTTGTGTGCTCGTTTATTTCATTTCTTTTTTAATAAAAGCAACTGAATCCCACCTAAAGGCAACAGTCGCTATTACATCGTTATTGGCTACTGCACTCCATGCACACCTGTAACCAACTTCTAACAAGGAAGCTACTAATGCGTTAACACCTCTGCCATATTACGTACTCTGTGCCTCTACGGACTAATGTGGTATGAATCCCTCACATCCTGTAATTATACTGACTTTGACTGAAACACAACAACAACACAGTACAACGTCGAAGATGGAAAACGTCTGGTACTGGGATCGCCAGTTCACTTTGTGGACTCTTTCGGCCTTACTATAATATAAAGTAGTAAGTATATAATATAATGATTACTTATATTCAAGCGAATACTACACATAGAACGAAACTTATTTCACGGATTTTATCTCGTAATTTTAACGTTTTAAAATAAGTAGTTCATAATAAGTCTCAAGTTTATAATAAACTTTGTTTCACAAAAGAAATTCCGTTAATATGTGCGAATTAAAAATGTTATGTAAGTATGGCATTTAACAGGTAATGCCAAATTTTGCAAGACTGTAACGCAGCGGATAATGGACTTCTAATTATTAATAATAATATTAATAACTAGAAGATAATATATATTAATTTATTGTCAATAAACTAAGTTTTGTAATAAGACGAACCTTATTACGTTGGTAAGAGTAAACTGTAAAAAATTTTTACGTTGTCCACCATGAATTATGCTGCAGGTATATTATAGCTGTAGCACGATTGGATCAGCTCGATCGGGGAAGGACCACGCTCTCACAGAATACAAAGTGTAGAAAACCGGAGACCCCTTTTACCGGAAGCGAGGCATTCCATCTTAGTCCTCAGGGGTCACAAAGTATCTGTATTTTGATTATTAATATCGAGAATAGATGTAGATGCTCATGATCAGGGGGACTGTGTGCTCGTTTGTCATCCTTATTCTATAAAAAAGTTACAATTAAAAAATATCCCTTAAAAATCGTCATATCTGGCTAACCTAAGCTGTAACCACCAACGCACAACTTGAGATCAGCACAAGCAATATTGATACTTATAAAGTAACAGTAAAACGCAAATAGGGCGATAATTGTGTAAACGACTCGTCAGGTATAGAACAAACCACAGGGCGGGTCGAGTGGAAATTAACATTAATAATCTAGTGCTCTCTAAATGACAGTCAATACATTTTTATAATTGTTAGGGTTACCACATGTATATCAAAAACGGTCAAATAATGACATTTTAAATTTACACACCACGCTATGATCTCCAAGTCCAAAATTTTGAACTTCTCATCTGTATTTTTTATAGCATTGGGTAACAAACGAGCACTCAGTCTACCTGATGGTAAGTGGATGCTGGGGCCCAAAGATATCCACATTTATCCTCAATTAAGAATCAAAATGCAAATGCGTTGTCACCCCTGAGGATTAAGATGGAATGCCTCAATTCCAGTAAAAAGTCTCCGATTCTCTACACTCACCATACGAAACACAGAAGCATTACGCTGCTATTACCCTTACCCACAGATTACCCTTGTAATCTGTGCATGATGAACATGGTTTCTCCCGGTCGTGTCGATCCATTCGTGCTACAACTATAGCATAGCTGAAGCCTGGCTCTACCACGTAAAGATGATTGGCTGCATCTTAATTTTATGTCAAATTTCGATTCATCATCTTTGTGAAATAATCATTTCGAGTAAAGACAAACAGACAGAGAGCACTTTTCGCGCCAAATTATTTAACCTGACTTTGTGAATGTTGAAAGGAGAGAATTCGCGCGCCGTATAAGTGCACATTAAACCTCGTATTTCAAACATTTTCAAATTAACACATTTCGCATGCACACAAGAGGTGCGTCCGAGAAAGGATTCTGCAATTAAATTTAAGAGTACTTGCAAGTTACGTTTCATTAACAGTAGCAGTTTTATTTGACGTATTATTACCAGTTTAAAGTATATTTTTCTCCGCATTTCACGCACAGATAATATTGCGAGCCTGAAAGACTTGACCAGTCCAAATTGCCATTCAAACAATGGTTATATTTGCGACCACCTAAAGCCTTCTTAGAAATGTTACCCGCGTTAAAGTATGAAGATGGCGCTGTGTTTGCGGACGTCATATAAGCCCTCTCGCATAATTATATTCTACTATTAGGAGCTCTGCTAATTGAGGAAGTAATACACGCCTGCCTGCTCATTTACTCGCCCACGGAAAACTACTTTCTGTTTGTTGAAATCATGGTCTGTTCAAATTTGTAACGGCTCTTGTTAGTTAGGCGTTACTTTAGAGAAACTTAGGGAAATTGCTAATAAAGCTGAATAATAAATAATGAATTGAAGTCTCAGTTAAACAAAATATTCTAGGATAGTCGTTAATAAACTTTTTCGTTTACAGCATTGTTTAAAAGTAATTTATTTATACATTTCTATTAAGAAAATGCCAGATCGGAAGACCAAAATATCTGGACAAAATTTGAAAATGTCGGGTTTTGGGCTTGTTGTCGGGAGAAACAAATATTATAAATAAAAATGTTAAATAACAAGCTTATTTTTTATTTAATATTAAAAAATAAGCTTTTTATATTAATAATGTTAAGTCTTTTAGTAACCTATTCAGGTTACTAAAAGACTTAACATTATTGACACATAATTAGTTAATGTACACTTAATGTTTGAGTTGCCACATCTACTTTACTGAGTCCACCAATTCGGATCCTTTATAATATTAAAATTCAAAAAGTAAATTACTTCAAAGTTCAGTCTAATCACTAATTCAGTTTTTATTAAATCAAAAGCAGCTGTGATGTGAAGGGAAGCCTGTTGTCTTGAGATTTTGAGATTTGACAGGAGTCTGAAGATCATTTAAAACGTACGGTGAATCCAGACGAATCCCGACCATCTAGCAACCCTAATTTCAATAGGTAATTTATGTGATATCTTTATTTATAGAATGTCTCCATTCCATCCACCTATTACAGCCTAAAAAAGTCTACTGCTGAACATAAGCCTCCCTCATAGACTAACTCATGGTGAGGATTTTACCATTGTTGCCACGCGTGGCAGGCGGGCTGGCAACCGCAGTTTTCTTTTATTATTTGAGTTGTTGTCAGGAAAATACTGCTGGCCATCTTATGTTTTATTCGTAATTTCCCTCTGTCGCTTCTTACGACACCCACGGGATGATATAGGGTAGTGGATATTTTTTACTCCGCCATTACACCTTCTAGAATCTAGAATGTCTGGAAAATTATAAGATAGATATCATCGTCATCATTATTACGGTCCATCACAAGCCAACTGCTAAACATAGGCCTCCCCTAAGTTATGCCACGAAGCGCGGTCCTGAGCCGATCCTGATCTCTTACCAGGCCGTCACATCCGTGATATTTTACAATTTTTTTGTTGTTACATTAACATAGTATTATGTAATTGTACTATCTATATATACCTTAATTATATACGTTATTTATATTAAATATACATGTAGTAAAAAAAAAAAAACAAAAAAAATTTTTGAACTAAATAATTAAATCAATTAAAAACTATCAAAATAAAATAATACACACCTATATAGTTGTACTTATTAAAAGGTCAATTTCATAATATGTTAATGTAAAAAAAATGTAAAATATTAGTGCCATAGGCTTCTATTTCGTTCACCTGTTGCACCCTATTTTTTTCCAGACGGTAAAAAAAATCTCCCAGTATATGCATTTATATTGTAAAATTTATATAATTCATAAGGGTACCCAAGCTTTTTGTTTATGATAGCTGGACTTTTATGTAGGCATAGGAGACATTCACGAGTATATGCTACCTGTTCACGAAATAATTACCTAATTGGGATTGACATATTTTATATTTGATGTGTTCATTATTCTTTATCAACAATCAAAATATGTATTTTTATCAATAGGTGTACAGATATGGTTATTCAAATTCTCTATTTACATAACGGGTGACGAATAAACTGAGGAATTCGTGATTATGTGACAAAACCAGTGCGTGAGGCGTTCAAAATTTATGATTAAAAGATTTTGATCCTTCGTCTATCTGGATAAACGTTCACTTTTGTATACTGTTTGGAGTATCTGAGCCGGGATATTTACAGGTTGTTTATTACATCTGAATCCTCAGAAGTGCCAGCGCACCTGTAGCTATTTATTTGAAGTTAGCTGCCGAAGCCAGATTCTTTTTTACGCGACTGCTGCAAAAGGGGTCTTAGGGACCTTCAAGAAAAAATACTACTTTTTAAAACGCATCTCCAATTCCTCTGGTGTTGCAGTTGTTCATGGGCGGCGGTTATCACTTACCATCAGGTAAGCTGTATGCTCATTTGCCCCCCTCCTATAAAAAGAAGGGTATCTAATGTTTTTTGAGAGTATCTTACTATGTATGTCCATTTCTTTGGCACGCTCTGTAGCCTAAATGACTATATGGAACCTAACATATGAGGTGTCGTTAGATTCGACTTAACTGCGGAAGTGACGTAGGCTACATAATATTTATATATTGCATCTGCAAATACAAAAAAGGAGGGGAAGGTTACGCAGTCAGTTTTTTTATATTACTGTTTTAACCATTTTATTTCTTCTTTATAACATTTGAGTAATAAACGATAAATATCCCACGCGATGGTAATTAGCTACTGCAGCGCATCTGTATACCTTACAATGTGCAAAAAACATAAAATATACTTATATGACAACATGTGAATTCGAAAAGTATTACTGTTTTCGTTTCCTTCATAAGCCGTGGTAGCTCAGATGGTTAACGCTCGCTGTAAATATAACAGAACGCGAGTAACCCGGGTTCGATCCCCGCTGGCACCAATGAAATTGTTAATTGCAATTTTAAGTGCTGATTTATCACGTGCTCGGCGGTGAAAGGAAACATCGTGAGGAAACCTCCTTGTCTGAGGAATAAGAAAGAAAATATTTCGAAGATACATAAACAACTATTATTATACGAGAGTAGATTGAAAAGTTCGCGGCCCCATATAGACGTGATTAAAAAAATTATTTCTTTCTGCCTTCATTATATTCAGTAACTCTTTAGTGGTCATTGTGTGAAGTTTCATTTAAGTGTTACTTTTGGTTAAGAGTTTAGTGTTTTATTAAGCGTTAAGTGAAGTGATTTTCAAAAATGGAGAAAATCGAACATCGCGTCGTTATCAAGTACGTGTTTAAGAAAGGGTTAACGCCGAAACAGATTCACGAAGATATGGTGGCGACTTTAGATGAATCTGCTCCATCGTATACAACCGTTAAAAAGTGGTCGGCAGAATTCAAACGTGGTGGGCAGAGCATTGAAGAAGACCCACGCACTGGACGGTCATCAACTTCGAGTACTGAAGGAAACATCGGAAAAATTTGCGCTGGGGAACCGTAGATTGAAAACCAGAGAGATAGCTAAAATCATAGGCGTATCGTATGAACGAACCCAAAATGTAATTCATAATGTATTGGGGTTTTCGAAGGTTTCTGCGAGATGGGAACCGAGGCTCCTTTTAGACGAACATAACGCAACCGACTTTCGATTTCGCGCGATGTTTTGGAGTTGTTTCAAGTCGATCCACAAAACTTTTAGAGAGATGTGTTACTTCTGATGAAACTTTTTTTTATAGAAGAGGGGGGCAAACGAGCATGCGGCTCACTTGATGTTAAGTGACTACAGCCGCCCATGATCAACCGCAACACCTGGGGAATTGCAGGTGCGTTGCCGGCCCTTTAGAAAGGAGTACGCTCTTTTCTTGAAGGTCCCCAGGTCGTATCGGTCCGGAAAAATCGCTGGTTAACTATTCCACAGAGAGGTTGTACGCGGAAGAAAACTCCTCTTTTTAACTTGGGTTTATTTCAATACTCCTGAGTCAAAACAACAATCAAAAGAATGGAGGAGACCAGGCTCACCGCACCACCAAAGCTAAATTGATTTTGTCTGTAAGCAAGGTGATGGTATCAGTATTCTGGGATTCGAAGGGAGTCATTATGGTCGATTACCTACCGAAAGGAAACACCATAAACTCTACTTATTACTGCATGCTTTTACGTCAGTTGCGTGATGAAATTAAGAAAAAACGCTGAATAACCAAAAAAGTCATTGCATCAAAACAACGCACTGAAACTGCAACTGAAATCCATAATTGTGGGTTCGAATTACTTCCACACCCCGCTTATTCGCCTGATTTGGCACCATCTGACTTCCACCTCTTCCCCAATCTAAAAACATTTAGGAGGACAGAAATTTTCATCAAACGAAGAGATTGAAGCTGCCGTTGCCTATTGCCGATTCCTATTTTGAGGGCCAAGATGAGGCATTTTTTGGAAATGGTATAATGGCTTTAGAAATCAGATTGAAGAAGTGCATTCAGAAAAGTGGTAATTACGTCGCATAATAAAAATATTTTTAAAATCTTCTGGATTTGTTTTCATATTCAGGCTCCAAACTTCTCTCAAACCTGCTCCTCCTTCTTCCTCCTCAAGCCCAAATTTTGCCCACGGATGAAAATCTCAACTCACACTAGCTATCTGCACAGTACAGGATTATAGTGCACGTGTACGCGTGTAAGCAAAGGTGCACTCTCTGTCTCTATTCCCTCACTCTCATAGTTCGATGGGATGGAAAACCGACACTACTAGCTTCGATCAACAACTACCAAAGACAAAACAGGCGCAGGACTAACTGCGTATTGTGACTTCTGTGACACAGAGGCGAAATTATTAAAAATATACAGAGAAAATGTGATCTATATAATATAACTAGCTTCCCCAGGCTTCACCTGGGTGGAATTTAAATTTAAGATAAAATAAATTTTTTTTTTGCAATTTTCTTTTCAAAAAAAAATATCTCAAAGTTTTTGTATAAAATATAGTCCAGATCATTCCTGCCAATTCATCTAACTGTGAAGTTTCGAGATTGTTTAACGTTGCCGGTGGGAAACACAACTATATTATAGTTATATTTTTTTGTTGGATTTAGAATCGTTTGGCAGGAATTTGGGGGAGTAAGGTGTGTTATTTCGTAGAGGTATGGTCCCCGATTATAATAATACCGCTCATATTAAAAGGTAATGCACCGTTATCGAAAAAATATATAAAAACCATTATAACCTAAAATGCATAAAGTATAGAAAATGATACATTTTTATTATTAACTGACTTAACGTCTCTGGGTTCTAGCCCTTCTGAGAAAAAAAAATTATACTCTATTACTGTGTAAGCTGGATAGCATACAGAATTTTGTGGTTGTGGCGGGAACAAAGGCAACCTGACTTTATCTGATATATCTGATCTGATGGAATCTGTACTAAAATTAAATCAGCAAGCCCCGAATCCACATAGTCTTGTCTGCCCTACTCCTAAAGTGTTTTTGTAAACCCGTAGGAGCGTAGGGCGGGCAGCCCCCGCTGTCGTAGCCATTCGCAGGCACCTGTGCGAGCCATAGTGTGCTTATTATTGTATTATACGTTATATTAATAATTTAAAGTAATTATGAAAGCTAATATTTTGGTGTTTTACTGAGTGCAAGAGTGAGCAAAGCGAGCTCGGGACTTATGGCACCCCTACTCGGACAGGTTAGGTTAGAAGGGGATGGCGGGTTCGAGTGAACGAGCGTAGCGAGCGAATAAACCCCGCCATTCCTTTCGTGGTTATTTTTTTGTAAACTACCCAGAGGTAGGAGCCCCGCAAGGCGGGGCTCCGTCGACTGGGCTTCCCTCAACTGCGCTACGTGGTGCTTCCCTCCCCCAACTAACTCCCCCCATAAATCAGGTTTATAGTCAAAAACATTACAAAAACATAACCTCAAAATTAGATTTTTAAAAAATTATTTAAAAAAAACTAAGCATGTCCGGTAGGAGGAGACTCTACAACTCCCCCGCTTCCCTCTCCACCACCTCCCACCCCTTTAATTCATTTTTAGTTATCATTTTGAGGTTAGTTCTATGGGAATTTCTTTTTGATTTTTCTCAAGAACGGTGCATTAACTTTTAATGTGAGTGGTATTATTGTAATCGGGGACCAAACCTCTACCAAATAAAACACCTTACTCCCCCAAATTCCTGCCAAACGATTCTAAATTTCAACCATTTTTTTCAATATGCAATATTTTGTAACCTAAAATAAGATATTAAAAAAATCGATTTAGTAATCGATATTCTAAATTAACATTACACAATTCTGTGAAGTCAATACGAAGGCATCCACGATTAGCCTAAGTTCACAACTAGGGTTTTCTAACCGGGTACCCGGATCCGGGTATACCCGGATATACGAGAATTTTAGTAGCCGGGTACTATTTCATAGTCAGACCCGGATACCCGGGTACACACTTTGATCAAAAAAATCATCAAAATTCTCAGAAAATTATTACTAATAGATTCAGTTTAACTCTTGATGATTGGACAAGCTTAAAAAACCTTCGTTACTCAAATATAAACTTGCATTCTGATGACAGAACAGTATTCAACCTAGGGCTGGTTTTTATACCTGTGAAATGCGGCGCAGTTGAGGTGAGAGATATGGTTCTTAAACATCTCGGCAAATTCGATTTGAAACTTGAACGTCACATTGTGGCTTAAACTACGGATGGCGCAGCGGTTATGCAAAAGTTTGGCAAGGAAAGCCTAACAGATTGATTTATCAGGGCATCAGCATAAATCACGCTGTGCACTTAGCTGTGATAGATGTCATATACAAAAGGAAAATCTACTAACTATTACAGATTAAAACATAATTATTATTAGAAAATTGTCTCTTTTTCCGCAAAAATTGCAAATAGCCGCGTATATTAAATAGTAATACCCGATACCCGGGTATTAAAAAAAGTCGGGTACGAGAAAACCTTATTCACAACACACGCACTGACGATCTAGAGAATTAGAGTGACGATCTAGTAAAATTGCAGGAAATTGATTTCAATTATTCGAGGAATGCCTTTATTCAGCATTAGACTTGTGACGTGGGCTGTAATGATGATGATGATGACTAGATACTAATCTAACATTTTCATATTTAAAACCAAATGACCATTAACATTGACGAGACCCTTTCTTAAACTTTACCTAACCTAAAGCGATTTTGATAAGCCTTTATTGATTGATAATTTAAAAAAAGCACTAGTCATCCAATTTTATTTTTAATCTATGTATTTTTCCATAATACTATATTTGTTATTGCTCTTTGCTTTGGCCGTCAATGATCTAACTACCTTACCTTCTACATTACCTTTAAAATAATTGTAGGAATCTGAGCAATTTAGATTCATATTTAAATAAATTAACAATTAATTTTAAACGAAGTAAGTAATGCTATATCTAAATAAGTAAATTTAAATTCCAAATTATTTACAATTAATATTCATTACACACAATATAAAAATAAAACTATAAGTAATAAAGAAAATCTAAAACTAAAAATTTTTATTGTCATAAAGTCCTGCTCCCCGTGGTATCGTGCCAAGAACGCTGGTTGCGTTTCCTCACTGAATAGCTTTACTTAGCCTTTGAGCGAGAAAACAACTAGCCTTCTTATCACCAGCTGCGACGACCAGTCGCGGATACAGTTCCTTTTGGAACTTCACTGCACGTGGACATTCATCCAATTATCTGTCTGATTTAAGTTATCTAGCTGCAACATAGGTACAATATTATGTTGTAATTGTAATATCTACGAGTACAAAGGGAATCAAAAAACATTTTTTCACTCTCTCGATGGAATATATTATATTTATTTATATTTTTACATAATTTGATTGCGCACGTTTTTTTTCGTACATATTTGCAGTTACAAAATCAAAAGGCGCTAGAAATGTGCTTTGAATTTATGATTTATTCTAATTCATAGAAATATGAATTCCATTAACACGCACTGTGATCTATGACGCTAAAACTTTATGTATTAAAATAAAATAAAATAAATTTATTCACAAGAAATATGGTACAAGGATGTTCTTATAAAATAATAATGTATCACATATTTCACCAATTTTGGTATATTAAAACTTATTTACTAATTAACTTTTTGTTAGAATATACAAAATTTACACGTATCTCACTTTACAATATTTAATATTAATCCTTTAAAACAATCAAAAAAGAAACAGCGTTTAACAGTGAATAGAAACGTTCTTTTATTTTTAGCAGTTCATTTACCGAATAAAATTGTTTTTCTAGAAGCCACTTTAATAAATTACGTCTAAATCGATTATAATCTAGTTGCCTTATTTCATTTGGAATTTTATTAAATACTTGAATAGCCATCACATAGCAATTTTTTTGAGTACAGGCTTGTTTTTAATCCCCCCCGAACGGGTTCCCGCCTTGTCGTGGCGGGGGGGCTTAGAAGCCGTGGCTTGGTCACCCACGGCGAAACAAAGAGGAACCCATATGGCTGGTCCGAGGTGGAGGGCCGGCCCGAGGTGGCCACTCCGAGTGGGCTTGGGAAGCCCACTTCGGATGTGTGTTGGTGGACTGCAGTGAGAGGTGTGTCCTCCCCACCTACCGCTGCAGCCGAGGTGGAGTCGCGGAGGAAGAGGAGTGTTGGTATGGCGATGCGCCACTCGCCCTATCCTCCGCGACTCAAACGGGGCCGCACCGTTGATGCGGTGGTGATGGGGCTGCGGGGGGAGAGGATTGTCGGTATTGCGAGGCGCCGCTCTCCCTATCCTCCGCAGCCGAATCTTGGTTGGCGGCGGAGCCATAGACCAGATCCGCCGCTGGGGTCGGGAAGGCTAGTACTACTAAGTGCTCGTTTTTCCTGGCCCCATGGCCTTCGCGCATCGAACGCGGGGGCGTCTGTTGCGCAGATGTAATAGGAGGCCGTGGAGGAAGGCGTGCCATGTGTTCTGGTGCGCCTTACTTGGGAAGGAGAACGGGGAGGAATATTCCTCTCCCGATGAGGTGCTGCCATGGGGCGGCAGTTGCTGGTGGGGCCGCGGATGTGTGCGAAAGCGTTCCCGTAGCCCTGCCAATATGCGACGAAGGTGGAACACCATGGGGTTTTAGTCGGTGCGAGTCCGACATAACCCGTCCTTGCCCCCCGCGAGGCGGGTATGCATAGGCATTTCCCCATGTTAAAAAAAAAAGGCTTGTTTTTAATGAAGGTAAAATAATTTTATCTGGGTATCTGGTACTATATGTTACTGTATCTTTTAACCTAGCAAAAAAATGAGGATACTTTTTTACAAATATTGAAAGTTCAAAAATGTACATGGATGGTAGCGTAAGAACACCCAATTCTTTAAATAGTGGTTTGCAAGAAACTAGTGGCCCGACACCACAAATTGCTCGTATACAGCGTTTTTGTGCTATAAAGGCACGATTTACATCAGTCGAGTTTCTCCATAGTATGAGACCATATTATCTTAATACAGCAGCGACAAATGCATGATATGCTATAAGGGAAGTATTTCTTGACGAGATTGATGTTAGCCTTCGCAAAGCAAAATTAAATTTAAATATTTTTGAACAAACTTTATCTATGTGATTTTTCCAATTACAATGTTTGTCTAAATTAATACCTAAAAATGTGGTACATTCAGTAGCAGTAATTTTTTTCACCATTATACTCAATATCAAGTAATTGCGGTTTACTTTTAACATTGTAGAATTGCATAAATTTAGTTTTAGATAGATTTATACTTAGATTATTGTAATTTATCCATTTGACAACATTTACTATAGTATTATTTATTTCATTTTCATATTCTTTATTACTAGAATGAAAATTTATTTTCTGTATTAAAATAGAAATGTCGTCAGCAAATAATATTGTATTATGTTTGATGTAATTTGGTAGGTCATTTATGTAAATTAAAAACAGTAAAGGACCTAAAACACTCCCTTGTGGCACTCCGTAATTATTTGGTAAGTACGAAGACTTAAATTTTAAAATTTCTTGCCGTTTTTATCTTTTTGTTGTATTTCAACACATTGTTTTCTATCTTTTAGATAGCTATGTGTCCAGGAGTAAGCTGGCCCTTTTATACCATAAGCTTCAATTTTTTTTTTTAAGAGAATATCATGACCAACACTATCAAATGCTTTGCTCATATCAAAGTACACTGCAGAAATAGGTATTTTTCTGTTTATATAATCGGTTACGATTTTTATATGGGAAAAAAGTTGCCTGTGTCGTAGATTTACCTTTTTGAAATCCGTGTTGTTCAGGTTTTAATATGTTAAACTTATTAAAAAAGTCTAAAAGTCTTTTTTGCATAACCTTCTCATACAATTTTGATAATATTGACATTAATGTAATTGGTCTATAGTTATTAATATTATTTTTGTCACCTTTTTTTATGCAATGGTATAACAACGGATAATTTCAATTCTTTAGGAAAAATTCCCGCTTCAAGTAACTTATTAATGAGAAAACATAATACGTCTATGATTTTTCCTGGACACCTCTTTAAAACTTTTGTTTGTATTTCATCACAGCCAGCAGTAGATTTTGTGTTTTTAAGTGATAAAATATGGTTCTTAATTTCCGTTATATGTATCACATGGTCTTAAATAAATACTAGATTGATTTCTTAGACTAGTTACGCTTATTTTTTTTATTGTATGAAGTTATCCTTTTGTAATATATAGGGATATATGGAATAGACTTCAAAAGTTGCAGATAAAAATGTCAAGCCCGGATAAATGAGGAGGGATGGTCCCGCCGGAGAGTGAGTGTATTCGGTGGACTAGCACACCCATTTGCGCCAGAACCTGCGCAGTTGAGCGCTGTACGCGGAGATGACGGAGTCCTGGAGTATATAGTGGCGAGATGCAACACGCCCTCTTTCATCCAGATTTTAAGCTAAATGGTGGCCCTATCTGCTAGCCACAGGTAGGGAAATGGCAAACGCCCCATCAGAGGGTCGCAGGTGAGGGACGTGGAGGCTGCCTTATTTCCCTGTAAAGGCCTATTTGGTGGTAAGGGCCATGCTGCCGGAGCAAGCGACAGTCTATTCGGGCAGTGGGGATGGGTCTTTTCAGCCCTATCTGCCAGCTGGATCGAGCTCCTGATGTTGCGCTGTGAGCCAACTTCTCGTCCCTATATTCCTCCGGTTATCTCAACACCTTCTTTCTTTCTTCTTTTTGTTTTAAAGTGGGGCGTTTCAGAGGTGCGGTCTCCATGGAGGGTGGGAAGCCGGGGTTACGAATTTTAAACAAGTATATAATAAGGACAATTCAAGGTCCATCAGAAAAGAGCTTACCAGAAACATCAATGAACAAGTAGGAACCGCCATTAAACCGACGGTTTCACAGATTACATCATTAAGCGTAGGTGGTCCCATCAAGGAAGCAATTTCCACGATGAACGTTCCCAAAACTAGTTCCAAACTTGAGGAGCTAGACACGAGAAAGAAGCATTGGACCGCGAGTAGCAAAACTCCGGCGGAGCCCCAGAGAATGGATGACCTTTCCTCTGCTGACTGGCAAGTGGTGAGCCGTAAAGGGAAGTGCAAAGCACCCAAAAAAGTTACATGCCGACCTGACGGACCATCTAGTGGGTTTCACCCAGCAGGCAGTGGTGTAAAGGCTAAGAAAAAGAATGAGAAGCAGCGAAAAAAAAGCCGTAGAGAAAGGGCCGCACTGGCTGCTTCTAAGAGCAACACCAAGGAGGCTGGGCAAGAAACTGTAACTGCGGTGCTTGGGGCTGGAATCAGTAGCTGCGCTGAATCCGGGAACCAGCTCTAAGATATCTGGCAGGAAGCAGCGAGCGGCCAAGCGTCCTGGTAAGAAGGAAAGCGCAGCCAAAAGGATGCTGGAAGAGTCCACCTCGCCAAGAGGCGAACACAAAAAAGTGCGACTCGAACCAGCTACGCTTCAACTGCTAAAACAGATTTGGGTGTGGCTTTAAAGTATGCGCGTTCAGGTTCCAGAACGATGGAAGCAGCCGACGACGTCCTCGTGACAATACAAAGAAGGATGATCAGCGAGGCCTGGAGTAGCCAGGACACTGATGCGTCGAGTCCAATTTTTAGAGGCAAACCCGTTTATACGGAGGGTGTCCTGATGCTGTGTAACGACGATCAGAAGGCTCTGGATTGGTTGAAGGGTAACATTGCTACCCTCGACCTTAAATCCAATACCTTGCCGATCATCAAGAATCAGTCAGAGATACCACAGAGAATCAAGTGTGCCTTACTCTGTACCTTAACCCTGGTACCCATAGGGCCCGGAAAGGCTCGCGCGACTTCGGTCGTGTGCTGGCGTATCAGAACCACTGGGTAAGCATCAGGGATTAGCTGTTACTCAAGGCTGATAAGCAGACGGACGGTAGTTCCTCTTTGTTTCGGTGCCGAAGGATTATAACTCAACCCATGAGAGCCGGACGTCTCATGTGTGTATGTGGGGCAGTCTACGTAAAATTCCAAGGTCGTGGATGAATTTTTTTGATACTCCACCGAGCAAAGAGTCATATAACAACCCTGAAGTGTTGGATACCAGGACCATGGCTACCGATGCAGCGGAATCACTAGATGTCAAGTCCGTCAGTTGAGCCGAAGCTACCAAAGTAGAAGTAGAAGAAGTAGAGCGACACTGCAGCTATATTATGGTTGGGGCACGAATGGGTTGGCTCAACCAGGGAAGGACCACGCTTGCACAGAATATCAGCGTAAAATAGCTCAACACTGCTGTGTTTCGTATGGTAAGCGTAGAGAACCGGAGACCCATTTTACTGGAAACAAGGCATTCCATCTTAGTCCTCACGGGTGACAACGCATCTGCATTTTGATTTATAATCGAGGATAGATGTACATGTCTATGGGCCACAGCAACCACTTACCATCAGGTGGACTGTATGCTCGTTTTTCACCCTTATCCTATAAAACAACAGATCTGGCTCAGCGGCAGCTCACTGAATGACGAAGAGGATTGCATTTTGCAGTCCAATTCCGACTCGGTGGCTGACGATGAATCGCGCGACCTGCTGGCTCGCTTATTTTTGGGTGGGGACGGGGAGGACGCGATCAATTATGGCGTGCCCTTCGTCCAAAACTAGCCTCGTACAGGCCAACCCCGTGACCAGCCTCCACAGTGAAACTGCGTCGGCTCAATTACGCAAGTGGCAATTTGGAACGTTGAAACTTTGAACATATTGGCAATTCCAAATTGGAACACAAAAGTGCACGTAATGCTCTTTGGCGGGAAACTACGTAAGTGGGTAAAGGTAAGAGGAGGAAGGAGGTATGTACCCAAGCTGACATCTAGCTAGAAAGTTGTCCTATCTTGTAAATAAAACAATAACGATAAATTTAGCTTTTATTGTTACTTTCACCTATCGCTTAGCACACCACTAACACATCCAAGTACAGCTGACTAGTTTACACTCGATAGTTTACAATAAAATGGCTTTATTAGAAAAAAAAAAACTGCAACACTAATGAACTTAAACACATGAACAAACATTTAAATTATTATTGCTTATGATTATGAATCTGATGAATATAAATTAAGTTAATTATTGATTATCAAACGATAAGTAGGCTTCATTATCAATTCTGTAGTCGTATGTACGATCTTTTTCACTAACACAACCTCATCTAAAAGTGCTCCTGGTGAGCAATAAAGGAGGCCCTGACTGTAAAGGACAAAATGACAAAAAAAAACAAATTACTTAGACAAACATAGAAAGATGGGATGGGAAAGGAGGTGGCAGCAGCATCTTCCTGATAACAGCTAAATAAAATAAACAGAGGTTGCCAACCCACTTATGAAGCATGGCAACTATGGCAATAACACCCCTATATATGCTCAATCTATTGGGGAGGCCTATGTTCAGCACCGCTCATCTTCCTTTGTTAGTCTGAACCCAATTGCCAGCCCAAACCCAGTAACGGAACGGGGGTCACGACTTTCATTCAGTTTAGTATGTCTTCATCCAGTTTAGTATGTCTTCGTCTTCTTTTTTTAGTGCAGTTTTTATCATTCGCCAATGTCAGGGTGAAAGTGTTTATTGAGTAGAATTTCTCAGCAGATACAAATACTATGCCCATGTACAAAAAAAAAAGATTGTGATATATACAAGTATCTTATATTTCTTTAAATCAATTTTCCCCCTTTTTTTTGAATTCTAATGATCATACTCTTGAATTACCTAGAACACATGATAAACAGTTGTTATAGCTACATTTAGTATGTATGTCTAAAAGTTGGTGGTCCATGGTAAGACTAAAATTTGATTGAATGGACTGGAATGGATTTGACCATCACTAAAAAATTATGAACCATTGATCTGAAGCCTGAGGGCTACTATAGAGGACACAAAGAAACAGTTCACCCAAATGAGTGACTTATAATGTTCTTCTTTAAGGTCCTGTGACTGAAATATTTTGGATCATTGAGTTATATGTACTACGTACTAGAGAAGCTATTCCAAACAAAAAATGTGCACTACTCTACATCCGCACATGCGCGGGAAACAGTTGAGTCGCGCATGCGCAGTTGATATAAACGCGCGAAAATTGTCATAATAAATAATTGTTTACTTAGATTGTATTGCTAATCAAGTACATTTTTGTTGATTTTCGTTTATTTTGTATATGTGCTTATATTTAATATAAAATTATTACTAGCGCCGCTCCGCACTGCATGGATATCGAAACCACAATAACAGGTGTACGGATCGCAGTACAGTTCAGTTGAACATAGTGAGTGTTCGGAATGCCATATCTAGTGTATAGTACATATATATCGAAGTTTTGGATGTAGTTCTAAATCGTTTGAATCTTATGAGAAAGTTTTACCAAATTTTTATTAGTATGCTAAGAATTAATTATACTGATAATACGCGTCACATGTGATTCCACATTTAAAAGCAGTTGTAGTAATCAATCCAAAAACCTCGATAAAGCCATTGATATTGTATATTGATCTATCGAGCGAAATCCATCCCTCATTTGGGCTTAGTCTCTTGGTCGGTGACGTATCTGATGTAGATAATATCCTCCGGCTTCGGATCTTCGATTTGGGTCTCGTCCAGTTGCGAACAGGCGATGGCTAGGGCTGATCCATCGTGGGAGAAGCTGAGAGATGACACCACTGTGTTGTACCTGGAAAGACAAACAGAAAACCAGAATTGGTGAAAAGCCTGAGAAAATGAGAAAACATTCTTAAACCACCACTTCTTAAGTAGGTCCCTTAAGCAGAAAATACGAATTTTTAGGCACACAACTGTGGTAACCACATTTAATAAATTTTCCTAATTTCAATCAACTATAAAGCAAAATTCAAACAACTAAAAAACACTCTCACAGGAAAATTCTATGACAGTCAAACAGACAATAAGACAATTTTATAAGTGTCCCGTTTCTCACAACAATTAATATCAATTGTAACTTGTCAATTTCTGTTTCATTAAATTCTGTTCAAAGATCTACAGAGTCCTAAAGACTGAATAAAGCATCTTACCTATGAAATTGACAGAGTCGTTTCTTGTTGAAGCCATCCCATATATTCACATATCCATCGGAGCCGCCAGTCGCAAATGTGTTGTACACTGAGTGGAAGCTGATCGCATTAACCGGGTAAATCTTTTCCAAGCCTGAAATAAAAATGCAATACTTATGAACATACGTTTTTTTTAGTGCACCAACTTAAAAAGAACTTAAAAGTTGAAGCCTTATTATTTTATATACCTTCTTATAAAATAAGTATATATGTAATAGATTACACAAATGAATCATAAAAATCGGTTGTGTAGTCCTCTGAAGCAATTGCGCACTACAAAAATACAAGCATTGGGGGGGGGGACAGAGAACCATCCTTTTTTTAAATTGGTTGATAAAATAAAATATTTACCCCTCAAGCACTATAAAAATCCCGAGCGCTCGCAAGCAACCGCACCCACCCACAGCACTTAAAACCATTAAAACTTATATTTAGAGACTACTTTTCTATGAAGAAGTTTATCATTATAAAATATATACAAAATTCTCTATATCTTGTGGTCTAAACAAAAGTCAGGTTTTACTTCATTACAAAAAAGATTTTATTATATTTTGATAACAAAAAAAATATACCAAGCGAATGTCAGCATCACAATTATTTCAATATATATTACTCGAAATTATTTACATAAAAGATAAATTATATTCATACAAAAACTTTCATTACAATTTTATAATAAGTTAAAATGTATTGTTAAAATGATAGTAGATATATTCGATAGTAGCCTGGTTAGATTTAAAAGAAATTTACGAGTCTCTCTTAATATTCAATGTATTTGTTATCTGTTTTATTTTTGCTAAGACTAAGGTTACACTGCAGTTATATTATTATGCTGTGTACACTTTTTTTGGAGTGTAGTTTAGATCAACACAAATATACTTTTAATTTTAGAGATTTATATAACTACTGTCTATCTGTGTACCTTATTCAATAAAATAAAATAAAACACTAGAAAAATCCAAAAATCAACACAATAACATTCAGGCGAAAATGGCGTACGAAATAAACGCAGATTATAAATAAATATTCATAGGATAACAGTTTTTTTATTGCACTATAGGATTAGGTATTTCATATTGATTATATAATGCCAAACTTCTTCATAGAAAAGTAGTCTCTATATATAAATTTTTATGGGTTAAAGTGCTGTGGGTGGGTGCGACCTCATGGGACCGCTAGGTATTTGGCGGAATATGGCCACGGTCTCATGAAACCGCTTGGGGGTTGAGAGGTTAATAAATATACATACATAAATATCATAGCTCAATTGAGTAGTAAGCTGAAGTGGCAAAAGGCTGGTCATATAGCTCAAATAACTGACAACCGATGATAAAGAAAAGACTCTCAAGCTGCAGCATTGTACTGGTAAGAGAAGTACTGGCAAGATAGTAGGACGACCCCCTACTAGACAATGTTATATTTCAAAAATGAAAAAATTATGTGTGTGGCAAGTCTTGAAAATTTTATGGCTTCCCACAAATGGTAAAATAACTGTCAGAATTAAAACACCCAGGACAACAATTAGAAACAATATCAAAGGTTTTTATTTTTGTAGGTATTTTTTAGACTAGATTTTTAATGGACTACAGTGACAAAAAAATCTAATTACTTACTTATAATATGATGAAGTGTATAAATTCATGATGTCATAATAACTAGCGATCCGCCCTAACTTCACACAGGTGATTTTTGGATCTCACAATATATGCATGTTATATATATATATATATATATATATATATATATATATATATATATATATATATATAATCCTTCTTCTTGAATCATTCTGTCTATTGCTGAAAACCGCATCAAAATCCATTGCATAGTTTAAAAGATCTAAGCATATAGACAGAATGATTCAAGAAGAAGGATTATATATATATATATATATATATATATATATATATATATATAATCCTTCTTCTTGAATCATTCTGTCTATTGCTGAAAACCGCATCAAAATCCATTGCATAGTTTAAAAGATCTAAGCATATAGACTGGGGGAGCCAACTTTGTTTTATGCTATGTAGAGATGTAATTAATATTAAACTGTTATTTCACTTCCACTTACCACCATCTTTAATCCTATGACATTTGAAGGCATACTTTTTCTTCTGTACTTCGGGATTGCTGTCGAGGTACTCCACAGCCACTCTGCCTTCAATTGAACTGAGGACATAGCCTTGTTTATTGGGAAAAACTTCGTATGCATCTTGTCTGATACTTGAGCGATGATTCTCGTCTTTGATTCACATGACCCATGTTTCGTACATCCCACACAAAGATTTTACGACCAGATGTACCAACTACAAACTTCTCACCGACAATACTCATTGTGTAAACCTATACAAAAAACACCCATTGAATGCCTTTATTAGTAGTTAAAATAAAATTTGTTATCTCATTATTAAAAAGTAATAAATGTAAACAGATTTTTTAATTTATCCCTTGAAGTATTATATACTATACAATATAGTACAGCAGTTCACAAACTTTAAAGAATATAGAAAATTTATTATATTTTAAAGTACCCCATATTTGATGATAACAAATGGTACTGTACTACATTGTAATTTAAATCTGCAATTATTATACTCTTTAGGCTTTATTTTCTTTACCTTCTCTGCAATATTCCAAATTAATATTTATTAAGATAGAATACCTATTCAACAGTCAACCAATTTGTAATCACAAATGTAACTAATGGAAGTCTCATTCATTGGAAATATGAGCCTTGACTAACTCTTAAATATTCTACTTCATGCACTATTTGTACTGTAAATTAACTGTAGAATGGATTAAATACACTCATTCATTCATGACAGCTTATAATCAAGTCCACAGCTGAACCAAGGCATCCTACAAGTTTGCCTCATAAAAATCATAGGGGGAAAACCTATGCACCTCTTACGGAACCTTTTTACATATGTACAGGATAACCTTTTTAAGTATGTGACACAGAATACAGAATTTTTTTATGTGGTAAAGTTGCTATATTTTTGTTGTAGTTGAATGGGTCAGCTCAAATGGGAAAGGACCACGCTCTCAAGGAATACCAGCATAAAATAGCAGCTCAACACTTCTGTGTCCCGTATGGTGAGTGTAGAAACTCGGAGACCCTTTAACTGAAAAAGAGGCATTCCATCTTAGCCCTCACAGGTGACAATGCATCTGCATTTTACAGTAAACCCTCGTTAACACGAACACGAAAAAATCAGACAAATAGTTAGTGTTACAGGGGAGTTCGTGTAATCCGAACAATGCAAAAGATGAATTCGTGTTTCTAAACTCTATATTATGATTCATCATAGAAACATTTTTATTAATAACTTTGATATTATTATTTTATATTTAGAATATTTTTTTTATTATAAAATTTCAGCTTAACATTATTATTATTTTAAAATTTGAGGTATTGTTTCTATTTTTAGGTACTCGCGTGAATGTTTGATATCCTTTCCTTTGTCTAATTTTAGAAACTCGAGTTAATGACTTTTCTAATCTCTTCAGCCATTGTTTACCGGTATTTGTATTGACCGAAAAAGGACAAAAATATACGAAATACATGATTTGGGAATTTTTATAGTTTGTATTATCCGATAATTAACCGTGAAGGGACGAAAAAGTTGTTCGAAGTTCGGATTAACGAGGGTTCGTCTTAACCGAACATAATTAGATTGAAGCTTATGGAACTATTGTCTAGAGCAAATTTTTGTTCTCCTTAAACCAAAATTCGTGTTAACCGTGTTCGCATTAACGAGGGTTTACTGTAATTCATAATTGAAGATAGATGTAGATGCTGATGGGCCACAGCAACCACTTACCATCAGGTGGACTGTGTGCTTGTTTGTCACACTTTTCCTATTAAAAAAAGATTAGATTAGAGTAGATTCTCTTATAATGCTAAATGCACACAAGTTAAAAAATATGTACTTACCCTTTCATTTCCTTGGTTGTATGTACCAACACAATTAGGAACACGGCTGTCCCACATTTTTACTGTGCCATCCCAACCACCTGTTAATACTGCATTGACCTCATTAGCAAACTCTACACAACGAATTGCCCCTTTGTGTTCACCAAGAACTGTTTCAGAACTTGCATTCAGATCATACATCTTAAGAGTCTGATCTAGACCTCCGCTATAGGAGTGTACAGCATCCTGGAAATGACATATGTTTTTTTTTAAACCACTTTCTATTTGATTTTATTTGACCTAATCATTTTTTTTACTATCAATACACAAAAAAATTAACACAGGCAATAAGATTCTGTTTTCGTTATTGATAAAACTTTAAGTTTTTAGTTTACCCTAAAACAAACGTCGAGAACCGGCAGTTCGTGGTTATATTTATGCCTTTCGATGTTCGCCGTTACATCGTATAACCTCACGGAGCAATCCCACGACGATACAAGTAAAAATTGATTGGATTTTGGCGCAAATTTTACACTGGAGATCGCGTCCTCCGGTAAGCTCTTCAATTTAAATTCAGTGCGGGACTCCGCAACCCGCGTTACAGTCATTGTGGAAGCAATTTTGTTAAGCAGTTTTTAAACTATTTTGAGATGAAACTAGGCGAGTTTTTGGATAATATAAAAGAATATATGCTTATAAACAAACATTAGCCTTCATACATCACGAAACCTTTTCGTTTTGGTCTTTTGTCTTTTGGTTTTGGATTCAGACCAAGACCACCACAGAACACTAGAAGACCACAATCACAACACAGGACACTGGCAGAAACTATTAACTTCCAGGTGTATATAATGTACTCTGTGCTATTTACTATGGGTATGGCACCAAAGAGTATAATAAGTTTAAACAGGAAAGTATGGAGGTTAGAGAACAGGAGAACGATCGCTATAGAAAATAGTGTTCCAGAAATATGGATAAAATAAGTGAAGTGCTGCGATCGCTAAGTTGTCTCAATTATTTTAATTATAAATATTACAAATTATTACAAATTTAAATTATTAATTATTATTGATTTATTAAATAAATATCATTTTTTATAATATTTCATCAATTTTTAATGTTTCGTTTTGTCAAAAGTTAAAAAATTACTTTGCAGACACTACTTACCGACGGCAGCGCGGCTGTAAATTCTACAAATTTTCAGGGACAGGCGAGCTATGCTTTAGCACGTAGCGATCGTTCTCCTGTTCTCTAACCTTCATGGACTATACTATGTCCATAAAGTTAAGTATTGGCAGAAACCAAAGATATTACAATATACTTTGTATAGAACTAAAATATCTTTGGCAGAAACAGAGCGAACTTCCCATTCCTGTTTTATTACTTTACTATACTCTATGGTTACAGAGGAATATGATATTTATCCTGCTACATATCAATTTATCTATGCTATTTATTCTCAAATATATATTTTTTTGCATTTTAGTAAGTAAGAGAGCATTTTTTTCTGCCAACAAATTGCTGAGCAGCTTGCCAGACTAAAAATGTAACTGTGGGAGTTTTTATGTTAAATAAATAAATAATCTATAATTTATCTATATCTATAATAGTCATAGTAGTATATTTACGCTAGTAATTCTTATTAGATATAAATATGTTCCTTCCTCTTTGGACAGAACATAATTTAAGCTCTCGCCAGAGAGTAGTATTGTTACGATCTTAAGGTTCTGCTCCAAAGCTTCGCTTGTGTCGCCAAATTCAATAATTCCCCGATCGCATCTTGCAGCACCTATAAATACACATTAGCACCGAAACATCCAGAACATTCAAGTAAATACGCACAAGGCGTCGAAAGTTCGAGTGTCGGCTTCTAGAAGCTTAGTTTTTCGTTTCGACACTAAATGGCGCTGTCGGTTGAAAGATTAGTGATGTCATTTTCTGGAAAGTCCCCCCCCCGCTCTCGTCCCTGACACAACATGACGTCAACTTAGGCGCGTAACAGTATGTTCCTTGATCTAAGGAAACTTCATAGAGGAAAGATAGAGCGTTATTGTCATGGGTTATTGTAAAAATCGTTGTCTTTGTGCAGCATATCGATACGATATGTTTTATTATGGGTCAGGGCTGCCACATACTGAACATACGAAACACAGCAGTGTCGGCGCACGTCATCGCGCCTCGGCCAAAATGATGGACGCGTGGGAGCGCGGACCGGTCGCTGACCTCGCGGCAGCGCGAGCGCTTCTGTACCTCACTCAGCTGCGAGACGCGGTAGCAGACGGGCACTTTATTTTTCAATTTATGATATGTTTGTTTAGAGGTTTTACGACATTAAACCTATTGTTAATACAGTCCACTCATTTTATTTCTAAAGTCCCGATAAGGCCTAAACAGCAGAATTAAGCTACTGTTGACTGAAAGTAGACACCTTAATTTAACCGGCGATCTCTGCGGCGGCGTCTTCTGTAACATTAAATTTCATAACATGTTTTCAGTAAGTTAATATCAAAAGCTTAAACGGCACAATTTGTGAATAACTTGTTGTTGTAAACTTACGGCTAGTGGCAAATATCGTATTTATGAGTAATCTAATATCAAAAGCTTATATAATCTGAACAATTTGGAATAAACAGGTTGTTTTATGATATTAAGGCTACTGACAGACTGTATTATAAAGATGCATGATTCCAGACTGTACCTTTTTTTAAGTTTAAGTGTTTCTGTTGTCAGTATAAGTATACACACTAAACAATGCCTTAGTGCTTTAATCTTTTTTTTTTACTCGCTTGTTACTTATCTTAAATTTTACTACTTCTAGGAATATCTGTAGTTTAGTTTATCCATTTCTAACCTAAATATAATATATCCAATATTATTTAGAAACAGACAGAAAAAGTCGTAGATTGTGGATGTTCTCATTCGTTTTAGCGAGATAGCCATATAAATAAAAGAAAAAGAAGCATAAAACAGATACATAACAATAATTTTGAAATAAGAAAATCGTTTTAAATTAGTTGGCGATATTATTTTATATTATATCGATTTTCATCACTACCAATAACTCAAAAACTATTTATTGAAAATTAAAGTAACACAGATTAATAAATAAGTAGCAAGCTGACATTAACTTGAAGCTTGAACGCACCATAGATAAGTGTATATAGAACGCACCTTTAACTTTATAATTGACATGTTTGTGATGAGGTGTGAAACAAGAAATCAAGGAATCACCGTTTCGCTGAAATGTATTCACGAAAGTAGT
Organism: Parnassius apollo; assembly: GCA_907164705.1. Lineage (NCBI taxonomy): Eukaryota > Metazoa > Arthropoda > Insecta > Lepidoptera > Papilionidae > Parnassius > Parnassius apollo. The sequence goes on from CAJQZP010000117.1 coordinate 8,437,479, forward strand.
CTTTTGCATAAATATTTGTGATGTTACGTATATTGTGCATATTATATACAATATTGTTTACATGAAATAAACCACCGTAAACAATACAATAGTGCCTCAATAATATTCTAAATGCCTACATTCGCTCTGCGCAGCTGAGTCGCACTCCGATATATACGAATGGAGTGAATTATAATATAAACTAACGATGCAAACCAACCTGAAAACTAAAGAAATGTTTATAGTACGAGCTTTGGAAAAGATTTTAGCGGATAAGGATATCAAAAGATCCTATCATAATCAGCTGAAAAAGTCCTGTGAAGTGGCTCTTGGTAAGCTTTCCACTTTATGGTATAATACAATAAAAACCTATTGCAAATTGCAAGTGTAATTTTATATATATGCCTTCTACTAATTTAATTATGTCAAAATAAATTTACTTCTATTATCAAAAGGCTGTTATGTTGTGACCTTGGTAAAAAGTGGGGATAACTTCTCAAACTCAACCAACCTTAACATTATAATTTCTATGATAATTATATATAAGTAACTTGACAATACCTTAATTATCATTCAAGTATCATACTTTTTAATATTTACATTCATTGGGAAAATGGTTAATTATTGGCCTAGTTTTCATTAGGAAATATAATGTGAAAGCAAGGGCATATTTACATATTAAATGTTTAAGCATAAAATAAGCATTAGCTTATTTTTGATTTTTGTAACAAAAGTTGGATGTTCACATTTGCTGTAATCAATTCATATACAGTTCTTATCATTTCAGTAGTTTACATAGAAACTACATTAGCATTTCAAGATAAATTTTTAATTAAGATTTAAGTGCTCTCTAAATAGTAAAATGGTATTGTTAATATATTAATAAAACTTACATTCCTAAGACTACTTAATTTGTCATAGTATATCAGCTAAGTATATAAAGTTTGAGAGGTTTTTGATAATGTTAGTTAATATATACCTACAACTTACAACATATTTATAGTTAATATTAAAGTTATTATTGCTACAATTCTCAAAGTAATATCATCAACCAGTGGCATATTTACCAGCAGGCTTAGCAGGCTCGAGCCTAGGGCGGCAGATTTTTGGGGCAGCAAATTTGAGGCTAAATTTGTGTTATGTCTTACACAAATTAAAGAGATTTAAATTTTAAAAGAAGAGCTGAAGAAATATTTTCGTTCATTATTTTTTTCTTATGTAGAAAAAAAGGTGGCAAACAAGCAGACATTCCACCTGATGATAAGTGGATGCTGTGGCCCATAGACATCTACATTTAGTTTCGATTAAGAATCAAAATGCAGATGCGTTGTCACCCCTAAAGACTAAGATGTAATGCCTCGTTCACAGTAAAAAAAGTCTCCGGATCTCTACACTCACCATACGAAACACAGCAGTATTAAGCTGGTATTCTGTGAAAATGTGGCCAACCCTGGTTGAGCCGATCCATTGATGCTACAACCATAATATAGCTGCAGCCTGGCTCTACCACATAAAGCCACACTACAGATCTCGGAACTCTAAAACACTTTTTCGTTCCTTGCTCTGCCCACTCTTTACATTTAGTGGCAACTGCGGCTGCTTAATGTTGCACAAAAGCTTGTCGCTTTTTCATGTTGCTTCAAAAAATCTATATTTTTTTTGTAAGTACAATAAAACACTTGGAAAAAATAAGGACTTAAATCAAGAAAGGGAAAACTCTGAATTGAGTAAATCTGACATGTTGGTCAGAAGTCCTTAAAACTTTGGAACAAAATGGTATAATAATACCGAGAAGCCTGTAACGCGAAACAAAGCGACAGGAATACTTTTGAATTCAGAAAAACTGAAAATGGCGGTTATGGTTGTTGTGTGGAAAGTTAAAGTGAATGTTCAAATTTAGGTTTGTACCGCAGATTTGATCTTTACAAATCTTTTTGCAAGTTTTGCGTAGCTAAACAAGAAGATTTTAAGTATTTCGAAGAAAATGCGATGGAATTAGTAAGCATGTCGAATCAGTATACAAAAGACATGGGGTACAAGACAACTGAAAAGTTAAAAAAACTCAAATACCTAAAGACGAAATGAGCATAACAAGGAGTGATATTATCAGGGATAACATATTTCTCTTCCTTATTGATAGACTCGTATCCGAATTAGAAAAACAACAGAAGGTCTTCTACAGATTCAATGAAAAGTTTTAGTGTTTGAGAAAAATTAGTGAATTGTTATCATCAACTCTTGGCAGAAAAAGGTCTTTTCCTTGAAAGAAATGAATTCTGATAATTTAGAAACAGATTTCACTAAGACTTTTCTGAAAGAATTTTGGTGAAATCTGATTCTGGGTCATTGGAATTGGAAGATAGACATCTTCATTCCTGCTAAAAGAGAATTTGCAAAATGTTTATCCAAACTTTGATACAGCAGTTTGCATGGCTTTATGTAGGTACACCAGCGACAAATTGTTCAGGTGAGAGAAGCTTTTCTTGCTTAAAATGGATAAAAAATTATCTAAGATCTATCATAAGATAAAAAAAGCTAAACACCGTAGTGCTTTTGTGCATAGAGTCAGCTAATGAACAAGATTTTGCGAATAAAAAATCGCTGCAAAATGGAATTACAATACTTTCATAACTCAACTTATTGAATTTCATCATCGTCAGCAGGATTGTTACTAGATAATTAAGTATATTGTTTTTAAACAGTAAGTGCAATACTTAATTACCCCACCTTATTAGTAATACATGATTGAGCTTTCACTAACTCAGAAATATACCCAGAAACTATTTCTTGTGCAATGTTAACTAAATCTTTGGGTTGTAAAAATAACCTAAGAACTGACACATCGATCCCCTAGTTCACACTCATACTAATAACGGCAAAAAGGTGCTGTAATTAGGAGGATAGTGCACGAATCATAAACTTACAATTTCATTGACAAAAGAATTGTAATTAATATGATTGTAAACTGGGACTAGGGTATCGAATTGTAAAAGTCGGTAGGGGCGGCAAAATTTGAATAGCCTATTGGAGGCTAATGTGTAAATCCGCTATTGTCATCAACAGTGTAGCTAAATAAACATTGGTTTGTCAAAATTGCATAAATATTTAATAAAACAACAATAAAAAATGAATTAGTAATGCTTAAGAAAACTATGTTCTACATAATTTTATAAACTCACTAGTCCAACAATTAAATGCAAATGAGAAGTCATATGAGGAAGTCTTGTGTATCGGAAATGTAAGCCTTGACTAACTCTTAAATATTCTACTTCATGCACTATTTGTACTTGTAGTGTAATAGACCTATTGTATGTAATAATGTGTAAAAAATTATAGTTAAATAGTACTACACAACTTGTTACTTTGTATTTGTTTGTTGTCTTTTTTTATATAGATAGGGTGACAAACACGCTCACAGTCCACCTGATGGTAAGGGGATGCTGTTACCCATAGATATCTACATTTATCCTCAATTTGGAATCAAAATAAAGATGGGTTTACATCCCTGAGGACTAAGATGAAATGCCTTGTTTCCAGTAAAAAATGGTCTCCAGTTCTCTACACTCACCATACGAAACATAGCAACATTAAGATGGTAGTCTGTGAGAAGTTGATCCTCCTCCGGTAGAGTTGACCCATTCATGCTACAACCATAATATAGCTGCAGCAAGACTGTACCAGAAAAAGAATCTCAAATACCTCATATGTCTCAAAGTCTTGCTTGTGTATGTCTTAAAGTTTTATTTTTTAATTTATGTTAACCAAGTAAAAAGAACTGATCTTTTATAATATTTAGATAGATTAAGTAAATAGTATTCCATTATGACTTAGAAATGATTATTACCAAAAGACTTGAAAAGGGTTTAAAAAAAGTACCTATGATTTGCAATAAACTGTTTTATTTATGAATATGATTGTAACATTGTTATTCACATTGAATGAAAGTGGCCTCCAACCTAAAAGAAAGAAAAGAACCGAAAGAACCGGTTCCTTGAAAGGGACCGGTTCTTGATGCCCTAGGGTCTATATCTATATTTAAATAAATAAAATAAAATACCTTACCTGAATTGTATTATTTTAAATTGAATTTTCAATTGTTTCAGAGGAAATAAAAACAGAATTGAAAAATGGAGGGCAGCCAGATTCATCAGAAAGTCCATCGTCAGGAACACTGCCACTACCAAAAAATGATGCCTCAAATGTCATCACGGCTGAAAAGTATTTTTTGCCATTTGAGTTGGCATGTCAGAGTAAAGCATCGCGAATAGTTGTCACGGCTTTGGACTGTCTACAGAAACTTATTGCATATGGGCATTTAACCGGAAACATTCCTGATTCAACTACACCTAGAAAGTTGTTAATAGATCGAATTGTAGAGACAATATGCAGTTGTTTTAATGGTCCACAGACGGATGAAGGTGTTCAACTTCAGATAATTAAAGCTCTTTTGACTGTTATAACAAGCCAACATGTAGAAGTCCATGAAGGCACAGTACTCCTCGCTGTTAGAACTTGCTATAACATCTACTTAGCTAGTAAAAATCTTATAAACCAAACCACAGCAAGGGCTACTCTGACTCAGATGCTTAATGTTATATTTACGAAAATGGAAAATCAAGCATTGGAATCTGAGACGAATGCCAACACTCAAATTGAAAGTCATACTAAAATTTCTAATGGTAATATAGTATCCGATGAAGGTGCTGTTAATCATGTAAGTAATGATAATAAAGATAACACTCCTGTACCTGATGAACCTGTAGATGAAATGCTAGAAGCGAAAATTATCGCAAAACAAATAGTCGATTCTGTGATTGATAATGCTATCACAATAGCTTCAAAGAAAACTGAAGATGATTCCAACCAAAACATACCAGACAATAATGAAAATCCCTCAGACTCTCAAGATAGTGTAAGCGTATCTCAGGAAAGCAGTGAACAAATACCAAATGAACCAACGATTGCAAGGATACCATCACAAGAGAGTGTAGATGTTGCTTCTGAAAATGACAATTCAGTCACGGCTAAATTTACACATATTCTTCAAAAAGATGCATTCCTAGTTTTCAGAGCTCTTTGTAAACTCTCAATGAAACCTCTACCAGAAGGTACACCTGATCCTAAGTCACATGAACTGAGATCAAAAATTTTATCATTACACTTACTTCTTTCTATCTTACAAAATGCTGGACCTGTGTTTCGAAACAATGAAATGTTTATAACCGCCATAAAGCAGTACTTATGTGTTGCCCTATCAAAAAATGGAGTCAGTTCTGTGCCAGAAGTGTTCGAACTCTCACTGGCGATATTCCTTGCACTTCTTCAGAATTTCAAAGTCCACCTCAAAAAACAAATTGAAGTGTTTTTCAAGGAGATTTTTATGAGTATTTTGGAAACATCCAGTTCTTCATTTGAACATAAGTGGATGGTGATTCAAGCACTAACTAGAATTTGCGGTGATGCGCAAAGCGTTGTAGATATTTACGTTAATTATGATTGTGATCTTTCAGCAGCTAATCTATTTCAGAGATTAGTGAATGATGTATCCAAGATTGCGCAAGGTAGACAAGCATTAGAATTAGGCGCCACACCTAATCAAGAAAAATCTATGCGTATTAGGGGCCTTGAATGTCTAGTATCAATTCTAAAGTGCATGGTAGAATGGAGTAAAGAACTTTACATCAATCCTAATATGCAAACAACATTAGGTGAGAGAACGGCAAAAGAAGATTCCGATCATCATAGTATTAAATCCCATGGAGGCTCCAGTCTTAGTCTGATTTCAACAGGGTCTAGTAATGTTGGTAATAGAGAAACATTAGATTCACCTGAGCAATTTGAAGTTCTGAAACAGCAGAAAGAAGTTTGGGAAACTGGTATTGATCTTTTTAACAGAAAACCTAAAAAAGGTGTTGCATTTTTACAAGAACAGGGATTATTGGGAACATCTACAAAAGAAATAGCTGAATGGCTAATTAATGATGAGAGAATCGATAAAATATTTATAGGAGAATATTTAGGCGAAAATGACGATCATTCTAAAGAAGTCATGTATGCTTATGTAGATTCTATGAATTTTTCTAATATGGATATTGTAGCAGCATTGCGACATTTCTTAGAAGGATTTAGATTACCTGGTGAAGCGCAAAAAATTGACAGACTTATGGAAAAATTTGCGGCCAGATATTGCGAATGCAATCCGAACAATACGTTGTTTATGAGCGCCGACACCGTCTACGTATTAGCATTTTCCATAATAATGCTCACGACAGATTTGCATTCGCCACAAGTCAAGAATAAAATGACAAAGGAACAATACATCAAGTTAAACAGTGGCATTAGTGACAACCATGATCTGCCTCGTGAATATCTGTCGCAGATTTATGACGAAATTGCTGGTCATGAAATTAAAATGAAAAATACGTCAAAACCAGGAAAACTTATGATTTCTAACGAAAAAAAACGTAAATTAGTATGGAATATGGAGATGGAACAAATATCCACAGCTGCTAAGAATTTAATGGAATCCGTATCACACGTTCAAACGCCGTTTACAACAGCCAAACACGTTGAACATGTACGACCAATGTTTAAAATGGCGTGGACTCCGTTCCTTGCGGCCTTTTCAGTGGGGCTGCAAGATTGTGACGACACGGAAATCGCTTCACTGTGTTTAGACGGAATAAGATGCGCCATTCGTATTGCTTGCATTTTCCACATGTCTTTAGAAAGAGACGCGTATGTGCAAGCCCTTGCGCGATTCACCTTACTTACGGCGAACTCACCAATAACGGAAATGAAGGCGAAAAATATTGACACCATAAAAACTTTGATTACTGTAGCGCATACGGATGGAAACTACTTAGGAAATAGCTGGTTAGATGTAGTCAAGTGCATTTCCCAACTCGAATTAGCTCAGCTTATAGGCACAGGAGTTCGACCTCAATTTTTATCCGGATCGGGTATTAAGCCTCAGCCAGATTCATTGAAGTTTAGCCTTATGACTTTAGACCCAAGTGTGAAAGAACATATTGGAGAGACCAGTTCGCAAAGTGTTGTGGTAGCTGTTGACAGAATTTTCACGGGATCGACAAGGCTCGACGGTGACGCAATTGTTGACTTCGTTAAAGCCCTTTGTCAAGTGTCACTTGACGAATTGAGTCATCCCACAAATCCTCGAATCTTTTCTCTACAAAAAATTGTTGAAATATCATACTACAATATGGGTAGGATTAGGCTACAGTGGTCGCGTATTTGGCAAGTTCTTGGTGACCACTTTAACAAAGTAGGCTGCAGTAGCAACGAAGATATCGCCTTCTTCGCCGTTGACTCCTTGAGACAACTTTCGATGAAGTTTATAGAAAAAGGCGAATTTGCTAACTTCAAGTTCCAAAAAGACTTTTTGCGACCTTTTGAACATATAATGAAGAAAAATAGCTCTCCTACAATACGTGATATGGTTGTGAGATGTATTGCGCAAATGGTGAACTCTCAGGCTCCAAATATTAAATCTGGTTGGAAGAATATTTTCTCGGTGTTCCACTTGGCAGCAAGTGATCAAGATGAAGCGATCGTTGATTTAGCATTCCAAACGACTGGAAAAATTATAACAGAACTATACGAAAAACAGTTTCCTGCAATGATTGATTCTTTCCAAGATGCAGTCAAATGTCTTTCTGAGTTTGCCTGCAATGCGAAATTTCCCGATACGTCCATGGAGGCCATTAGATTGGTAAGATCTTGTGCAACAGCTGTTGGGGCATCTCCGCAACTTTTTGCAGAGCATGCGGGACTAGAGGGTGAACCTGGTGCTCCTGAAGAAGACAGAGTTTGGCTGAGAGGGTGGTTCCCACTATTGTTCTCATTGTCATGCGTCGTAAGCCGTTGCAAATTAGACGTCCGAACTCGAGGACTCACAGTCCTATTTGAAATTATTAAAACACATGGTGATTCATTCCGTCCGCATTGGTGGAGAGATCTGTTCAATATTCTGTTCAGAATCTTTGACAATATGAAATTACCTGAACATCAATTAGAGAAGAATGAATGGATGACTACAACATGCAACCACGCGTTGTATGCGATTGTCGACGTCTTCACGCAGTACTTCGACATTCTTGGTTCTCTCTTACTTGAACAACTCTACGCCCAACTGCATTGGTGCGTCCAACAGGATAACGAGCAACTAGCCAGGTCTGGCACGAATTGCTTAGAAAATCTAGTCATATCGAATGGAATGAAATTTAGTGAAGATACCTGGAGCAAGACTTGTCAGATCATGCTGGATATATTCAACAGTACATTGCCTACCACCTTACTTACATGGAAGCCGGACGAAAATGACGATGGCGAGACTCCACATGTTCGTCACGGAATCTTGAAAAAACCGCAAGTAGGGGACGAAGCGAAATCCTCTAACCGAATATTTAATAGTCTTCTGATAAAATGCGTGGTGCAACTTGAATTGATTCAAACGATTGATAACATTGTCTTCTACCCGGCGACATCTAGAAAAGAAGACGCCGAGACGTTGGCTTTAGCAGCCGCTGAACTTACTGGCGGTACTCCGGGAGCAGAGCAAGAATGTCAGCGTGAAGAACAAGGAATGTATAGGCTACTTAGCTCGCCGCATTTGCTGCGACTCGTGGAATGCTTGATGTGCAGCCATCGGTTCGCAAAAACTTTTAACACTAACAACGCGCAGCGAAATGTGCTGTGGAAGGCAAATTTCAAAGGATCAGTGAAACCCAACATGTTGAAACAGGAAACTCAGTCGCTTGCCTGTGTGATGCGGATCTTATTCAAAATGTACAGTGACGAAGCCAGGCGGAATCACTGGCCTGCTGTACAAAAGAGTTTAATAAATATCTGTTGCGAAGCGCTGGAGTATTTCGTCGGATTGACCAACGAAGCTCATAGAGATGCATGGACATCTATTCTACTGCTGATTCTCACACGGATACTGAAGATGCCCGATGAAAGGGTATGTTTATTTCCTTTAATTTTATTACTATTAAGCCCTGCGCCGTTTTGCAGATGTGATAGTTGATTCTGTCTATGATAATACGTAATTATAGAAACTTTCATTACCATTATCATTACAGACTTTCACAAGTCTACTGTAAAGTATTACTAAAGTAGTAAAAGAGTACTAAAAGTCTCTGATTTCTACACTCCATTTAGTGGGGGGGGGCTATACACTTCTTTTTTATAGGATAAGGTTGACAAACGAGCACACAGTCCATTTTTTTTATAGGAGAGGGTGCTAACAGGCATGCGGCTCACCTGATGGAAAGTGATTACCGCCGCCCATGAACAACTGCAACACCAGGGGAATGGATGCAGATGGGTTACCAGCCTTTTAAAAAGTAGTAGGCTCTTTTCTTGAAGGTTCCTAAGTCGTATCTATCCGGAAAAATCTCCACAAGGAAATTGTGCGAGGAAGAAAACTTCTTTTAAATCGCACGGTGGTGGACCGCCAGTCATCCAGATGGTATGGATGGTATCGCGAGTTTTGTCGCGATGTGCGATGGTGAAATTGTGCGGCTGGAATGAGTCCGAACAATTTCTCAGAGCACTCCCCATGGTAGATGCGATAACATCTCTTCGCAGTGCCAGTGAGTCAAGCCGATCGGAAAGAGCGGCCATGTGCGGCCGTACTGCGCCTTGTAAAGTTTCAGGCGGTGAGCCGGCATGAAATACTGTCCCGCTCTGCTGAGCACGTCAAGCTTTTTAGAGGCCAATTTGGCCTTCTCTTCCAAGTGACCACAAAACTGCACTTCACTCGATATGTTTTATACGTGGTAGAGCCATGCTGCAGTTATAATAGTAGTATAGTTGTAGCACGAATGGGTCGGCTCGACCGGGGAAGGACCACGCTCTCACAGAATACCAGCGTAAAATAGTAGCCTAATGCTGCTGTGTTTCGTATGGTGAGTGTAGAGAACCGGAGACCCTTTTTACTGGAAACGAGGCTTTCCATCTTAATCCTGACGGGTGACAACGCATCTGCATTTTGATTCGTAATCGAGGATAGATGTAGATGTCTATGGGCCACAGCAACCACTTACCATCAGGTGGGTTGTGTGCTCGTTTGTCACCCTATCCTATAAAAAAAATGTCGACGCCGAGGATTCCGATACTGGCGGAGGCAATAAGGCGAGTGCCTTGAAACTAAGGAGATCGACGAAGGGGTTCTTTTTAGCGGTAATTTAAAATTCCACAAAATTCCAAATTCCGTAAATAAAATTCCACTTGATGGTAAGTGGTTGCTGTAAGCGCATAGACATCGACGTCTATTCTCGATTACGAATCAAAATGCAGATGCATTGTCAGCCGTGAGAGAGAAGATTTAATGCCTCTTTTCCAGTAAAATGAGTCTCCGGTTCTCCACACTCCCCGTACAAAACAGCAGCGTTAAACTGCTGTTTCGCGCTGGTAATCTGTGAGAGCGTGGTCCTTCCTCGGTCGAGCTGACCTATTCGTGCTACAACTATACTAATAATATAGCTGCATGTCTCTCCCACGTTACTTCGTTTATAGTTCTTGCAATTCACGAAGTCAAGCGGGTTTTTACTTCAGAAGCCAATGTGTGCGTGAGGCCAAAAACGGGGTGGTTAGTGATGGCTCGCTCGCAACTGATCACTCCGTCAGACACGCATACTATCGCAATGTGATGTACATGTTCAACCACAATAAAAGGCCGCTAAATTTCATTAATTGCAAATAACTACCGGTACAAAACCGACACTCGAAATACTTTCTTCACCGTCAGTTGTCGATCCTTCAAGCTAAATGGCCGGCCAATTGCCACTTCAGCTTACTAATCCGTTGCGCTATATCGATAACTCTGGTTCTACTGTAAAAAATTAAAATATAAAACTTTCTAATGTTGTTATTTGAAGAAAATTACTTTTCGGTTTTATGAAAAAATATTTCACCAAATGGTACAAATCATCTCTTGAGACCACACAATTTAGTGATTTTGCTTCTTTTATCGCGTAACCAAAGTTAGACTTCTTAGTCTTTATAATACGTACAATTATATAATTTTCATGGTTAATAACAATTATCACGCTTTTGAATCGACTCTGGTTTTACTTTTTGATAAATTTATACTATTTTAGACTATGATACTATTCTTTAAATACTTTCGATTTTTAAGGTTTCCTTTACATTTATTTCAATATTAAAGATTGAACTCGCATGTCTTGCGTACGCCTAATTTTTTATATTTAATATTAAATTTGATTGAGAAAAAGGCTCAGTCCTCCTGATGATATATTCTTTCTAATACTTACAAATTCAAACAAAAAGATTACAAACCGCCACAAATGCTTTGTCTATTTGTCAGTCGAAATGACTCAAATGGAACGTCGCATCGTTTGTCGTAATTCTAAAAGTATTTAGAATAGTGTTAGAGCTTTTTTTCGTGTCTGACACTAAACTACTTTGCGTGCTTGGATATGCATCTCTTTCAACAGTTTAATAGTTATTACATTCGCGCGTTACTTTGAGCGTTATTTTTATTATAATACAAATGTTAAAAATTAATTAGCACAGAATAGCAACAGTTAAAATCAGTAAAAATAGATATTAACTTAATGATTTCTTATATTTACGTGAACACTACTCATTTCAATATTATTTTCGAGCACTAATAGTATACGCGATAAAATCCGTGAAAACTGGTATTAGATATTAACTTATATATCGTATCTACCGATTCCCGTCTAATTCACAAATATTCGAAATATAAGTAAAATTGAAGTTAAAATGTTTGCTTTGTTTGTCCGGGTTAATCTAGGATATATTTAAAATAAATGGGATAATTTTTGAAAAAAAAAGAAACAAAATATTGATAAAATAAATGGTTTTTAATTAAAATTCTTAAACCTAAATAAAAATACAATCATTTATCCTGCCCACGCGAAGCCGGGACGGGTAGCTTGTTTACAATTAGTCCATTCCACATATTATACAACCATATTCAACTGTGTACATCGGAAGTTAAAACACGCGCCTAACATCACGTCACATATAACAATGTGTTAACAAAAGGAAACGTCTATTTACGTCGACGACGTTAACTGTTATGTTTATGTATGATATTGCATCGATGGTTCAAATTTTTTATTATTCATTCATCACCTAAAATATAAATGCATTTAAAGAACCTTCTAGTAGTACTGTTGCATATATGGGCCAGTGACGCTTTCCGGTTATAATCAAGTGAGGTTTTTGCCTATCGGACCCTTAATATTCAGGTAGATTGACATGCAATCAAACTATTTTCGTAATGCAGGAAAATCCTACTTTAACTAGCATGTAGAGAACCAGTGAACTCGTTTTAGTAGAAAAGAAGCATTTTATTTTAGCCTCAGGTGTGACAACACATCTGCATTTTGACTCCTAACCGAAGATAGATGTAGATGGCTATGGGCAGAATCGACTTACCTTGATGGTACTTACCAAGTGGACTGTATGTTCGTTTGTCACCGTCATTCTATAAAAAGCGTGACAATTTAAGGCAAATCTTCCATACAACGTAAACTTTTTATATGTTAGAGCCACACCACGCTGCAGCTATAATATGCTTGCAGTACGAATGGTTCGCCTTAATCTAGATAACACCACGCTCTGAGCTTAATGTTTCTGTATTTCATATGATCAGTGTTGAAAACCAAAGAACCTTTTTACTGCTAAGGAGGCATTCTTTCTGAGTCACTAAGGGGTCATAACGCTTCTACATTTTGATTATTATGAGATGTAGATGTTTATGGGCCACAACATCCACTTACCATCAGGTAAACTGTATCGTTTGTCACACTTCTAAAAAAATACCACAGAGAAAGTCCCACGTCTAGCAAAGGACTTTAATGATGATGATGAAGTATAAGTTTATAGATTCATAGTCAAGATTCTAGGAACGTTATAACTTTGTTTTGCAGTCATGGAGATAAAGATTAAAGGATAAACTAAAATTGTTATTATTTGTGTTCAGTTTGCGGCACACGTATCCAGCTACTACCCGCTTCTGTGTGAGATCACATGCTTCGACCTAAAGCCGGAGCTACGCACTGTACTGCGGCGCGTCTTCATACGCATCGGACCCGTGTTTAATATCGTCAAAATGCAATAATAAGCTTATTATTTTAGTTTACAAACAGAATGGCCTTATAGTTTCATAGGTTAAAGTATGACTTTGTTGTTAATATTAAAAATAACAAGGGTTTGGGTGTTCCTACAGGGAAGTCGCCTCGGAACATTCCTATTGACGCGCGTTAAGAAAAACTACATTCATAAATTCCTTAAATTTTATTGTAACATTGACAGCAATCAGTACTTCAGTAGTATTATAAATGATCTATTATACATAGTGTGTAGTAGCCTTATTGTCTAATTTATATTATAAATTATTGGATTATCAAAGTTAAAAAATTAAATTGTATAAATAATAGACGTTATACCAATAAATTATAGTTTATTCTGTATATTTGAAACTTACCGTTTGGGGGGCTGACATCACTCTTACGCTAACTGCTTCACAATTTTCATTTTTTTGCTAGACTGATAAAACTGTGATTGTGAATTTCTCACAGCTTTTCTTCTATTAATCGTTTTCTTAATGAGTGATTTCAGAACTCGCATGCAAACTATAACGTCATTTTGGGTAACTTTGAACATTTTGGAAACTTTTCTTGTGTAGTTTATTTCATTTCTTTGTCAACCATATCATTTTAACTGTTTCCTTGTCTGCGAAAAAGGCAATAGTTAAACGATCGAAAGTTCTATATATTTCAATTTTAATTCCTTATTCAAAATACTGTGTTAAAAGTTTAGTGTCATTTAAACTTAAGAGCAGTTTTGGGTAACTTTGGATTCAACACAACAATGATAGGTAAATCATTGTTTTTATAAGATTTTACAGAATTATTAAAATTGCACACATATTTCACACAACACTAAACATACTATAATTACATGGAAGAATGTCGGCCATCATATTGTTTGTAAGGTTTTTGATTGATTAAATGCTGTTAATTTCATTAAACAATATTTTATAATGAGTGTTCTAAATAATATTCCTATTAACATCCGGTTTTTAAATGAGAACAAAATCAACTTAAACAAACAAATAGAACATCATACTCGACATACAATCTCAACGATGATGTGTGGTCAACAAATTATTTTTTCATCTACTTTAAGATCAGAAATACTCGGAAATAAACTTGATACATACCACAAATTTCAAGTTACCTGGCTTAAATTTTATTTTAGTAAATACTTCAAAGTTAGTTAGAATTTATAATGACTCATCACATAATCTTATTATCATCTGTATGAGAAAGCAAATAAATGAAAATAAAATTTTAATATGATACAATGTCATGTTTTATTATCAAATAGACTCAATACTTTCTATTTCACTTAAATGTTCCTGTTATTAAGAAGATGGATAAATAAATTAAAATTATTAATTATTTTATTTTCAATGTTACCCAAATTGACTGTATTACCCCTTATACAATAAATAAATAATAAACATTTCTTGAGGTGTATTATTAAGCGATTTTGAGCCCTTCAATAGATTTTTCCAAAGATTCCAAATCCCAAATGACCAACTGACCATCCAATCCAGAAGTGCTAAACTTTTTAGCATTGGCCTTAGTTCCTTTGTAAAGGCTAATACATGTTATAGCATTTTGGTGGATTGAATCCAGATAAGTGTCGTTTGTTTCAATCCGAGCTTGGCGATCCAGCGACTGGAACTTTTTCATAGCTGACAAACCTCCAGACTCCTTTCGTTGAGTATTGTCTAGCTTCGCAACAAAGCGCAACTCGTCACCATCATGGCAGTACAGCAATGGAATGCAACTATGTCCTGCCACCAGCAGGGAATTAGTAGAGATCCAATTGCATCCCAAAAATGGCAGGTATTCAGTCTTGAGTTTAACCACCGCTTTTCCTTGGGTAGCATCAGCTACGTTAATAGAGCTGTCATGACCCACCCAAGCTACTTTATTCCCGTCAGCAGAAAATGATACACTATGCACCCAACCACCACCAGAAGCTGAGTTAGGAAACTCAGCCAGTAATTGACCCAAGGGTAATTTTGAACCCCAAACATTTGGTCCGGGTTGATCTTCTATATCTTTGATATAAGCTGAGAAAACTCTGACCTTGAAGTCAGCAGATCCGGCAACAAGAAGTATGTTGTTCGGATGCCAATCCAAAGTTGTTACAGTGGACCGAATTGGTTTCTTGATATGTTTAGAGACCCACCAGTTGTTCTCCTTTTCAAAATAACAAATAGAAATCAATCTAGCTCCTGATCCGACGGCGAATTTGTTTTCCATTGGCGACCATTTAACACAAGTTGCTGCTCGATTGATACGCAAGAGAACAAGCGTGGTGGTCCACTTGCCGTCATCAGCCTGAGTCCAGACGTAAGCGTTACGATCGACAGAGCAAGTGACAATTCGATTTGTGTTGGGAGCCCAATCAATACCCATTACCCGAAGATCATGCTCAACCAGACTGTTGGTCTGCTTCCAGTCATTTCCGTCTTTTTGGTAAATATGAACTTCATTGTTATTTGGCGAAAATGCTATTTCTGAAAAAAGAAAGAAAACCATGTTTTTATACAAAGACTACTTAAAAGTATTCATCTTTTTGTAAGTCCAAAACAATCTTTTGCTGGGCATGAGCCTTTCTACTGAAGAAACAATTGACTGCTGCCGTACTTGGCACACGGTTTGGCACCGGCAATTCGAAAAAAAATTATATCTGGTATATGTGGTATTTCACTAACAACCTGTGCACACTTCCGAAATTGATATATGGCTGCTCACTGTGGACTCAGACCTCCATTATGGAATGATTTTGTATGTAACTGCCATTGCATAGAAAATCCACTACCCCATAAATAACATTACAAATTAAATGTATGACATTCATAATGTTAAACATCTAAATACTACTGTAATTTTTTTTAATCAAATGACTTAAATAATACAATTTTACATGCGGGTTAACTATGACCTCAGGAAGTCTAACACCCCGCAATTTAAAAATAATTTAAATTAAATGTTTTCTAATAGTTTTATTCAATATGTAGCGTTCCCCTAATTCACAGCAAAAATGACTTTCAATAAGTATTATTTATAATCTTTCTTGAATAAAAAATAGCTACCAGTACATATTTCATTCTGTGGATGTGTTAAGAGGCGACAGTGGGAAATCAAAACGGGAGATTTGCATCTGCATTTGTCAGATAAAAATTTAAAATTAAAAGTGGGAAGTTTGTGCAGATCTCTAGACTGATGTTTAGATTTTATCAGAAAAGAAGAAAACTGGTTAGCTTAAAGAAAAATAGGAGAGGCATACAATCAGCAGGGAAACATTTATGCAAGCAGTAAAATGTATCTATCGCAGGCTGTAAAGTTGTTTTGGTATTACACATGAGTGAAGGTGAGGGATAATGTTAAGCATACATGGCTTTACAATAAATAAAAAATATGCTGGAATTTAAATTGAAAATGTTAATATTTATTTCATAATAAAAAAAATAAGAACATCTGCATGTCGGCAGAAAAGAGTGTCCAAGAAATAAGAGGCCTGTGCTCAGCAAAGGTAAATATAGACTTGTAACAGTTAAATTATGCAAAATAAAAGTAGTAGAAATGTGACTGGGAAACATAATGGGGATACAATCATATGAGTCAGATACTTCAACCAGGGAAACAGCAGCTAAAGGTGCAAGATGTCTAATCTTTTATCATGATAGAAGCCAAGCTGTGAACAGTAATGAATAAAACAAAACAAATGGTAAAATAAATAATAAAATAATGTAGTCAAAGTCAATTAAATACATTATTAGGGATAACTCAAAAACTACTGTTCACATCGTGATCAAATTCATATAGGACCACATGAGAAGCACCAGATTTCAAATAAAAAAAAAATCAAAATCAGTTCACCTACAAAAAAGTTCTGGGGTAACACATATAAAAAGAAATATGGATTGGATTTAGAATCATTTGGCAGGAATTTGGGGCAGTAAGGATAAAATTTGTAGCATTGGTTCACCAAATTGCCTGTCAAACGACAATATGAGGAAATCATAAGAAAAAAGGCTCAATTACAGCACTGGACCATTAACAAAATGATGAGGAACTGTCGCCTAGGTTCCCTGCATATTATTATTTTTAGCTGGCCAAAAACAATAGAAACAGAACAGAAACTTTTTTATTCAATATAGAAACAAACAAAACAAAAGTGTAACTTTCAATGATACTTATTGAAAGTTACACTTTTTTTATTTACCACTGGTTTAGAAAAAAATACTCTGTCCTGGAAAAAACCAGCAAGAAAAGCGAGGTTATTTTTTTAAAAATAACAGATTACAATGATGTATGTTACACAATTAACAATACAAAACAAATTAGAAATAGCTTGGTAGCAATCACCTTTCCCAGGTTTTTTTTTATAGGATAAGGATGATAAGCAAGCACACAGTCTACATGATGATAAGTGGTTGCTGTGGCCCATAGACATCTACATTTATCCTCATTTGCTAATCAAAATGCAGATGCGTTGTCAGCCATGAGGACAAGATGGAATGCCTCTTTTTCAGTAAAAAGGTCCGGAGACAGGTTCTCTATACTCACCATACGAAATACATCAGCATTAAGCTGCTATTTTACACTGGTGGTCCTTCCCTGGTTGAGCCAACCCATTCATGCTCCACTTACCGTCAGGTGAACTGTGTGCTCACTTGTCACCTTATAGTCGAAAATCATGGAGATCGTCCATCATTTAAAATACTGTTATATTAAGAAATTAATGATTGTCTGAATAACTGACAATTTTGTTTCAAACGAGATATTGATGGTATTTCTACTTATATTAAAATTGTATGTAACAAAGGTAATGTTTAAATAATGTTTAATTTAATACAACATTTACACAAATATCGTAGGCGGCGTGAGAGGAATCTATTAGTACCCCTTATGGGGAAGAGGGATACCCGTGGGTGTCGTAAGAGGCGACAGAGGGTAACTGAAATAGGAAATAAGCAGCAGAATCACCCTGTGAAAAGTTTAGTTTTTCACCTAGCACGTTGAGGCAGTATTCTTGCCAATCTAGTTTGCGGAAGATGCTTTCCAGAGCAGCCAAGAATAATTTTGGTGAAAGAGGGTCTCCCTGTCTTACTCCCCTCTCGTTCTTGAACTTTTTTCCCAAGGTTTCCAGTTGGATTCTCGCTTCTCCATTCATATAGATGTTATCGAACTACATCAATATCATAAATGATATTGATGTAGTTCGATGGTATCCCCTGCTGTTCTAAGCTGTTCCATATGACCATGTGTTCTATGCTATCAAAAGCTTTAGAATAATCAATTTTTTTTTAAAAAAAAAAAAAAAAAAAAATCAATGAATGCCATGTAGAGTATCTTGTTATACTCGTATTTTTCTACTATTTGTTTCGTTGTATGTATATGATCTAGAGTGGAGTATTTTTGTCTGAAGCCAGCTTGCTCCCGTGGTTGGTTTTCATCTAATTTTTTGCTTATTGCATCCAGAATAACTTTAGAAAATACCTTTGATATCAGGTTTATGGTTCTATAGTTTCCTATATCCTCCTTTTGTCCTTTTTTGGATAATAGAATAATGTTTGCTGTTTTCCATTCTTCCGGGATTTGGCTAGTTGTTAGTATTTCATTGAATATTGAAGTAAGTATTGGTAGTAGTTCTTCGAGGGTGCCTATTAGGAGTCGTTTGTCACTTTGTCTGGTCCTGGAGCTTTTTCCATCTTCTGGCTATATATAGCTTTTTCAATTTCTCTGGGAAGTATTTCCGGTTCAGTTTCTGGTTCTTTTTTGGAGTCAGTCCTCGGGTAGTGTTCTAGTGTAGGGTTTGAATAAAGGTCTTGGTTTTTTTTTATAGGAAAAGGGTGACAAGCGAGCACACAGTCCACTTGATGGTAAGTGGTTGCTGTGGCCCATAGACATTTACATCTATCCTCGTTTGCGAATCAATATGCAGATGCATTGTCAGCCTTTAGGACTAAGATGGAATGCCTCTTTTCCAGTAAAAATGGTCTCCAGTTCTCTACACTCACCATATGAAACACAGCAGCATTAAGCTGCTATTTGACGCTGGTATCCTGTGAGAGCATGGTCTTTCCCCAGTCGAGCCGACTTGGTAAAACTTTGTGGCTATTTTATTTATGCTTTTTCTGTTAGATGAGGTATATTTCTTTTTGTTTAGTTAGGTATCCATTCCTTGTTTGGTTCTCTCAGTTCCTTTAGTGCTTTTTTTACTCCTCCTGTCTTTACTATATGCCTTTCTATGTTTGCAGCCTCATTGTCTTTCTATCCTTTCTAATGTTTGCACTAATTTCTTTGCTTTCTTAATGGCTTTGACTACCTATTCCTAGGCCCACCCTACACGTGTCCCCCGCGTGGTGCTAAATGAGCGACAAGCCGATACCACAGACTCGGCTCCACGCCGTGGTAGCGGCGTAAAATATACTACCCCATATTTCGCACCATGAGGAACCATATAAAAGAAATGGCCCCGAGTTCCCGGCGCCCCTTTAATGGGGCAGGTGTGCGAAAAATCTCCGGGAGGAAAACCGGCGACTAGGTTCGCCACCCGTCACGTTCTGTCTCCCGGAGAGGCGAAAAGTGGATTGCAGAGGTCCGTCTGGCTACGTTGGATGTATGTGGGGCAATGAATGATAAAATGAAAAAAGTATGCGATATGCTATATGATAGCGGAATAGATGTGTTATGTGTAAATGAGACGAAAAGGAAGGGGAACAATGTCACTACACATCGCATGTATACCGCATACTGGTCTGGTGTAGACGAGATCGAGCGGGCATGCCAGGGAGTAGGTATCATCCTTTCAGAAAGAATGGGCCAATGTGTGAAAGAGTATGAATGTGTAAGCCCAAGACTGCTATGGATACGAATGAAATTGGGCTTAAAGAAGTTGTTTGTGTTAGGGGTCTATGCCCCAGATATGTCTAAGCCCACTTATATCCGAGAGCAATTTTGGGAAATGGTAAGGATGGTGTTAATGAAGTATAAGGGAAATGAAAATATTATTATGCTAGGAGATTTTAATGGAAGGGTTGGGGTGAGGAGGCTTGGTTATGAAAGGATATTGGGAACATTTGGTGATGAAAGTATAAATGAGAATGGTGAAAGTCTCCTCACTGTATGTATGGAAAAGAATCTTTCTGTGATGAACACTTGCTTTCGCCACAAGAGGATGTATACTTGGGAAAGAGGTGACAGAAGCATGATAGATTTCATAATTGTGGATGAAAGATAGAGGGGCGCAGTGGTAGATAAAAGGGTTTACCAGTGTAGGAACGGATCATTATTTGGTTTTATGCCGAATTAACGGTCTATTCAGGCGTTGGCGCCATCGATCATCTGTGTCTACCACTGCGTTACAGCGTATTAGAACAGAAAGGTTACAAGATGAAGGTGAGAAAAACAAGTTCAAATGTAGACTGAAAGAAAATATAAGTGGTTTGGATGAATTATGTATGAAGGAGTTAGACTTGGAGAATGTATGGCAAAACGTAAAGAAAGGTTTAGTGGATGCAGCTACCGAAGTATGTGGTGTTAGTAAGAGAAAGAATGAAAGGAAAAATAATACATTATGGTGGGATGATGAGGTACGTATGGAAGTTGAAGCAAAGAAGAGAGCATGGCTAGATTTACTAGCGACCAAAGCTGGTAATTCTGGCGGTAAGAATGATGAGAATGAAAGAAAAAGGGCAGAGTTTAAACGTTTAAATAAGAGAGTAAAAGAATTAGTTGAAAGGAAAAAGCAAGAAAGAACGGATAGGAATGATAGAAGAATATCGGTTAACTTCCAGGCAAATATTAAAATGTTCTGGAAACTCGTAAGAAATACCAGGGGACTTTCAAAACAGCCTAGATTGAATGCGATACGAGACGAGAATGGCTGTATCCTGAATGATGAAGTGTTGAGTCTAAAGAGATGGAAGGAATATTTTGAAAGCGAATTTATGAGTGAGGAGAAGTGTGAACTAAATGAAATAGAAATTCCGAAAGAAGATGAAAGAGATAGGGAGATAAGTATAGATGAAATAATGAAAGTAATGAAAAGCATGAAAGTATGGAATAACGTATGGAAGTTGAATGATGATATTGAAAGAAAAAAGGCAGTCTTTAGACATCTTAATAAGAGAGTAAAAGAAGTAGTTGAAAGAAAAAAGCAAGAAAGAACGGATAAGAATGATAGAAGAATATCGGATAACTTCCAGGCAAATATTAAAATGTTCTGGAAACTTGTAAGAACTGCCAGGGGACATTCAAAACAGCCTATGATGAATGCTATAAGAAACGAGAATGGCTATATTCTGAATGATGAAGTTTTGAGTTTAAAGAGATGGAAGGAATATTTTGAAAGCGTGTTTATGAGTGAGGAGACAACGTGTGTACTAAGTGAAGTAGAAACTCCGAAAGAAGAGGAAAGAGGTAGTGAGATAAGTATAGATGAAATAATGAAAGCAATGAAAAGCATGAAAGCATATAGGCTGCCCTATATGATAGAATTTCACTCGAAATGCTAAGGACAGGAGAGGAAGTCGTGGCAGGCCTGCTGCACACCTTGTTTAATTTATGCTGGGAACTGAAGCGGGTACCAGTAGACTGGTGCAAAGCCGTGATAGTCCTAGTATATAAAGGAAAAGGGTCGCAGCAGGACTGTAAAAACTACCGTGGCATCAGCCTTCTTAGCATTGTGGGAAAACTGTATGCTAAGGTACTGATTGAAAGGGTCATGAAAGAAACTGATGGAAAAATTTGGGATGTGCAAGCGAGATTTAGAAAGGGAATGGGATATACAGATCAAGTCTTTTCCATGCACATGATCGCGGAGAAGTTTTTGGCCAAAAACCAAAAGGTTTTTTGTGCGTTCATGGACTTGGAAAAGGCCTATGACAGAGTGGATAGGGATCTGCTATGGCAAACCCTGAACTCATTTGGGTTGAGCGCTGGCTTGATACAGGCATTGGAGTCTCTTTATAGGGACTCTAGTGCTTGTGTTAGGATCAACGGGGTCTACTCGGTCTGGTTTGACATCCATAAAGGTGTCAGACAGGGCTGTGTGGCTTCCCCGTGGCTGTTCAACCTATTTATGGACAGTTGTTTGCAAAATTTGAAAGTTGAAGAATGCGGTTTAAGAATGGGTGAGTTAACTGTCAAATACCTTTTGTACGCCGATGATCAAGTTATCCTTGCGTCGTCGGCGGCCGAGTTGCAAATTATGGTTACATTAATGAACAGATCATTAAAAGAAAGGGGTATTAAAGTGAACGCAAGTAAGACGAAGGTTATGGTTTTTGAAAGAGAAGAAAGTAATACGATTTGTGAAATAAGAATAGAAGGGAAGTTGATCGAGCAATTAGATGAGTTTGTATATTTGGGCTGCGTATTTAGCAGGGATGGGAGATATGATAAGGATATAGAACGGCGAGTGAATGCGGGAAATAGAGTAAATGGGGCCCTGCACTCTATTGTGAAGTCAAAATGTGTCAAAAAAAGGCACGTATGGCAATTCACAATGCTGTGTTGGTCCCTACTTTAACATATGGTAGTGAAAGTTGGGTGTGGCAGAAGAAGCACGAGAGTAGAATCAACGCAGTAGAAATGCGGTCGTTAAGGAGTATGTTAGGGCTGAATCTGAACGACAGGGTAAGAAATTGTGTAATAAGAGAACAGTGTGGTTTGCAAAATGATGTTGTGACCAGGATTAAGAAAGGAATGCTTCGGTGGTTTGGTCATGTGGAAAGAATGAATGAGGAAAGAGTGACAAAGAAAATTTATGTTGCAGAAGTGAATGGCAGAGTCGGAGAGGGACGTCCCAGGCGAAAATTTATCGACCAAATTGGCGATTTATTGAAAACGGGCCAAATTAGGAGTACCCTTAACCGACGAGCATGTATGTGTAGGTGTATGGATGTGAAGGAGGCGAGAGAGGTGTGTCAGGATCGTGCCAAATGGAAGTCTGTAGTCTCTGCCTACCCCTCTGGGTGACAGGCGTGAGTGTTTATGTATATGTATGTTATGTAATTTCTTTGCTTAACTTCATTATAGTTTTTAAGTTGTCTTTTCTAGGGTGTTTTGATAATAGGTTTTTCCTTCTTTCTATGAGTTGTAGGGTTGTGTGACTAAGTTTGTATTTTCTTTTCCTGTTATGATCGGCTTTGACTTTAGTTAGTAATTTTACTAGTTTTTCATATTTCCTATGAGTATCAGTGTTGCTCATGGTTAATTCTTCAGCTGATTCAAAAAGAGATTGTTTTGTTTTCTTTATAGTTTCTACGCTATGGTGTTTTATGTTGCATGGAGTAAAGTATTTTCTAGATTTCTTTGGTGGCTCTATCTTTATGTTGCTTCTTACCATGCCGTGATTTTTGTTGAAATTAAACTTTGCTATGGCCAACGTATTTGTGAAGGCTTTTGGATAATTAGTTGTTATGTAGTCAATTTCGTTTTTAGAGCTGCCATCAGGTGAAATCTATGTCCACTTATTCTTTTGACTTTTTATGTACATACTGTTTAGAGTATTAGGTTATGTTGCATTAAGAATTGAACTAAAACTTCCCCATGTGCACTTCTCTTTCCTTAACCATAGTTTCCCAAGACATATTCTTCTTTCCATTGCTTTGCTGCAACTTGAGCATTAAAGTCACCCATTAAAATAATGTGGTTGTTGGAATATCTTGTTATTGTTTTTGATAGTTCATTGTAAAAAAGTTGAGTTTCTGTTTATGATGCTTGTTCTGTCGGAAAATAGATTTGTATAATTGTCGATAATTTTTTATATCCTGGTATGACAATGTGAGATGAATGTGAAAAATGAGTTATAATATAATAAAATAAAATGAGTATACAATCAGAGAGACCAATTAGCTCTTGTATTTGTTATTTCAATGACTGTTTGATAACAAATCCGACTCCTCTATGTCCAGGTACTTCACCTTTTTGGAATTGCATATAATCAGTTTGCTCTTCGATCTTTTCTCCCAATCATCGCATCTCACTAATTCCCAAGATGTCCCAGTTTATGTCTTCGAGAGCTTTTTCTAGTTCATGTAGGCTTTCTTCAGTTCTAGGGGTATTCGTACTTATGGTTGCAATATTGAGTGTCGTTTGTCTTCTTGTTGTTAAAGGGTAGTGGTCAGTACTTCCCGTGGGGACCAGCCGTTGTGGGAAGTTTTTTGTTACTTAGTTTGTGTTGTTAAATATGGTTAGTATAGGTAATGTTTGTTTCTGATTTTCCGGGGCGATTATAAGTTTTTTGGACTATATATATATATATATATATTAGATTATAAGTTTTTACATTAATGAACTGGTCACACAAGAAAGGGGAATGAAAGTGAACACAAGTAAAACTAAAGTGATGGTTTTTGAAAGAAAAGAAAGTAAAATGTTATGTGAAATAAGAATAGAAGGGGATTTGATAGAGCAAGTGATGATTTCATGTATTTGGGATGTGTTTTTAACAGCGATGGCAGATATGATAAGGATATAGAACGAGTGAATGCAGAAAATAGAGTGAATGGAGCTCTACATTGTATTATGAAGAATCAGAATGTTGCAATATTTTGAAAATGGGCCACATTAAGAGTACCCTTAACCAACAAGTATGAATGCGTAGATATATGGATGTAAAGGAGGCAAAAGAGGTATGTCAGGATCGTGCCAAACGGAAGTCTGTAGTCTCTATCTAGATTAGGTTCTTCTTTCATCAATTATTTTATTTCGATCAAACTTTTCATTAAGAAAGTTTTGTTACAGTACCTATATAATGAGATAAGATTAATGCTAGGGGCAATTTTTAGAACTAGTAAATCGAAAATATTTTATATATAAATAAATAGGAATAGTTAGGTACTTACGAGTTCTATCCTTATTCCAAGCGTGGCATGTTATCGGAGCGCATGAGTCACCGAAAGTTAACGTTTGAGACATTGTAAATTACTGCAAAAGATGAATTCATTAATAAAGATTATTAATAATGTAATACCGAATAATAAATTAAGAATGCATACCTAATTTTTTTCGCAATAAAATAGGATATTACGACCGGTAAAACTGCTCTACACGGGTAAACACAAGCAATCCGCGGACTCTGGTCAGTCTACGCGAATTCACGGAGAATTTACTTTATACCCTGTAATAATTACAGTTACCGTTTAATTATAGTACATACAAAGATTTATTAGTGCTATAAACATGTATCAAATTAATGATATACATTATACACATCACAAAATCAAATCACTAATTCGAGATTTTGACACTTTCGTTGACGAAAACTACGTCGACGACCTACCTCTATTTGACATGGTATTGAACCATAGATAAGCTAGTATTGAACTTTTAATCCATACATATCATGTGTCATGCCCAAACTAACTAGGGGTATAAATACAACCCAGTATACTGGCCAATGCAAATGACGTCATAAGTCGACGCCGTACTGGTGATTCATTTCAAAACAAATGGAACAAATGGAATAGACGCCTTTTTCGAGGTTATATTTACTAAATAAAATTATAACATCCTACCCTTGGGGGCGGGTTTGCTTCTCGCCGGATGATCCCAACGTTGTTGCGGATTCTGTTGCTGATGTGGTACTTCAGGGTATGGAACTATTTATTCCTTCCTCTGTGGTGCCCATTGGAGGCAAGTCTCAGCCATGGTTTGGTCGCTCCTGTAAAATAGCATCATGCTATAAGCAGGGAGTGCTACCAAGCCTAGGCTGATGCATCAGCGTCCCGGGATGTAAACACCAGCGCTCTAAAAAAAGTATAATTCCGCCTCTAGGTCCTTCAAAAGAGTCATTGCCAAGGCAAAGTCAGAGCACATAGGCAGAATTGGCGAGAAACTAGTTCGCCTTCCTTCTGGAACCCGTGCATTCTGGTCTCTCGCCAAGGCTGTCCAGGGGAATTTCTGTCAGCCATCTCTTCCATCTCTGCACAGGGAGGACGACTCACTGGCCCATATCGCAAAGGAGAAAGCCGATCTTCTAGGCTCTTTTTTTGCGTCTAACTCGACTCTCGATGACGGGGGGAGTACTCCGCCGACCATCCCGCGGTGTGAGTGTTCCATGCCGGAAGTGCACTTCACACAGCGCTCGGTTCGCAAAGCGCTCCTCTCCCTGGACATCCACAAGTCGAGTGGGCCTGACGGAATCCCCCCAATTGTGCTGAGGACGTGTGCTCCAGAGTTGGCACCGGTTTTAACACGTCTTTTCCGGTACTCCTACTCCCTAGGCGTAGTCCCAAAATCATGGAAGACGGCTTACGTCCACCCGATCCCTAAAAAAGGCGACCGCTCTGACCCGTCCAACTACCGGCCAATCGCCATCACCTCCTTGTTCTCCAAAACAATGGAGTCCATTGTAAACTGCCAGCTCATGAGGTACCTTGAAGATCACCAGCTGATTAGTGACCGCCAATACGGTTTTCGCCGAGGTCGGTCAGCTGGTGATCTTCTGGTCTATCTAACTCACAGATGGGCGGAGGCAGTAGAGTTCAAGGGGGAGGCATTGGCCGTTAGTTTGGACATTGCGAAGGCCGTCGATCGGGTTTGGCACAAAGCGCTTCTTTCGAAGCTCCCTTCCTATGGGCTTCCCGAGAAATTGTGCGATTGGATCACCAGCTTTCTTGCAGATCGGAGCATCAAGGTCGTTGTAGACGGTGCAAGCTCCGATTGCAAGCCTATTAATGCTGGTGTTTCACAGGGCTGTGTGCTATCGCCAACGCTGTTTCTTCTGCATATCAATGACATGTTGCATACCCGTAACATTCATTGCTATGCAGATGACAGCACTGGTGATGCTCTTTACACCGGCCGAGCCAATATTTCTCGGGAAAACGTCTCCGAGTGCCGGGACAAACTTGTGTCTGAAGTCGAGTCTCTGCTGGACAGAGTCTCGGATTGGGGGCGACTAAATCTAGTCCAGTTTAACCCCCAGAAGACACAAGTTTGCGCGTTAACCGCTAAAAAGAACCCCTTTGTCGTATCCCCTCAGTTTCAAGGCATTCCCCTTGTTGCCTCAGCCAGTATCGGAATCCTCGGCGTCGACATATCGAGTGACGTGCAGTTTCGTGGTCACTTGGAAGGGAAGGCCAAATTGGCCTCTAAAAAAGCTTGGCGTGCTCAGCAGAGCGGGACAGTATTTCATGCCGGCACACCGCCTGCAACTTTACAAGGCGCAGGTTCGGCCGCACATGGAATACTGTTCCCATCTCTGGGCTGGGGCTCCCCAGTACCAGCTTCTTCCACTTGACCGCATCCAGCGCAGAGCGGCTCGAATCGTCGACGACCGAGTGCTTTCCGATCGGCTCGATTCACTGGCGCTGCGAAGAGATGTTGCATCTCTTTGCGTATTCTATCGCTTCTATCACGGGGAGTGCTCTAAGGAATTGTTCGGGTTAATCCCAGCCGCCAAATTTCGTGAACGCACTACACGTCAAACGTCCCGATACCATCCACACCATCTGGATGCTTGGCAGTCCACCACTGTACGTTTCACAAGGAGTTTTTTTCCACGTACAACCTCTCTGTGGAATAGTTTACCACCGGCGATTTTTCCGGACCGATACGACCTGGGGACCTTCAAGAAAAGAGCTTACTCCTTTCTAAAGGGCCGGCAACGCACCCGCAATTCTCCTAGTGTTGCGGTTGATCATGGGCGGCGGTAGTCACTTAATATCAGGTGAGCCACATGCTCGTTTGCCCCCTCTTCTATATAAAAAAAAATTTAGATTTTAGAGCTACTGAGCAGTTCAGCAGCACACTTAAACCGTCGACAACTGCTAAGTTCATTTCATCCCAGTAGCTACTCCAGCGCTGTTGTGGAGAGTTTTTGAACTGTTATTTACTGCTTACAGATTTACAGATGGCCACTTTTTCAACTATTCTACTATGGTAGTTGGTACTCCTTACTTCTACACACCATAACTAGTAGACGTGGGCGTTATTTCACGTCACTAGATACAGTAAATGGCTACGCGGCATGTAACCGAATCACTAGTTTCGAGTCATGTTACAAGTAGTGATTTTTGTAAATGCGTGATTATGATTACTGTTAACCATGATTATTGCGGGAGGCGGGAGTCGACTGTCGGTCGCTCGAGCGCAAAGCGCGCATGTGGCGTACAACAATAAACAAACCATCGTAAGTAACAGTATTATTGTACGTTTAATTTTCATACGTAAGAATATAGACATAGACAATAAAATAGAGTAATCTCTGTTTGTAAATACTTTCAACGGTTTGCGATTCCGGGAAGCGAGTCACATTGAATTTAACTAAAATAATTTTTTAAACATTTTTGACGTAGTCATGAACTCGTTTATTCATAAAATTAAAATAAAACTAAAAATGTGTATAAAAATTTAAAAATTTTAATGTTTATAATATTATAAAACCTAAAAACTGTGTGAATGTGAAAAATTTATTTGTTTGTACAAATAAATTTTTTAAACAAACAAATAAATTAATTGTACAGTGTAAATAAAAGTGCAAAAACAAATGACAGTGAAAACATTGAAAAAGTGTAAATAAACTGTAAATATCAATAATCATTGTATATACCATCAAATTGACTTGTAAATATGCCTGCATTGATAATTTTATGAAAATATTAGTGTCATAGTAAACGCAAATCAATCATAAATACATTTAATGCAGTCTGTCCTAAACCTGAATAAAGTATGAAGGGAAGTTAATTTATTGATTTAACAGTATACAGTTACTGTATAGCTACAAACACAGATTGTGATTAAATTTATTTTCGTTTCGTTTGTAACTGTATAGTTGGTGGTGATATTTATGCAAACAATCACAGTAGCCGAATAAAAATAGCCAGCTACAAAAAATCACTAGTTTTGAAACAGGTGACGCCGATCAAGTCACTGGTTTCGTTACGTTTCTTGAAAATGACGTAACGACCCACGTCTAATAACTAGTATTATACTAGAGACGTAGACAGTAGGATTCCCTGTCTACGACTAAAGATGTTGGATGACAATCCAACTTGGATAGTGCTATTTACTCACGGCCACGATTCGCCATTACAGTCAGGTAAAGGTATTGGACCACACAGCCTAGCCTTAGTTGTATTTTGTTTGTAATTTTATTATTTTATGCCGATGCGATGCTTAATATAACCATTAAGGTAATTGTTAATAAAATGAAGCGGTGTAATAAATCACCCTTAGTGTGGATTACGGTATTATGTTTAAAGACCCTAAACATTCAAAACTACGCATTGATATCATACAGCCTATCCGACGCGTATCTTGTTCATAAAATTATACACAATAATTTGATTTTTGAAAGTTATTAGTATGAGCGAAATTTAATATTTCCATCATGTTCCTCCTATCTTTTTATAAAAACTGATATGGAATAAAGCAAGGCAGTTATTTTATTATTCAATATATTTATAACGCTTTAAATATATATATATATATATATATATATATATATATATATATATATATATATATATATATATATATATATATGGTTGCACTTTGCTGGCTGCACACTGCACATACACACACACTATTTTTGAAATATTAAATACGATTTAATATAACTTTGATATCTATACGTGGCAGACTCACGATAAAGCGCATCATATGTAGAGCACGAACGGATGGGTTCGATCAAAAACGGACCATAAGATTTTTAAAAAGAAAGTCAAAATCTACTTCAGAACTAAACAGAATTAAATAATTTTCACTTATTTTTATAGATCCTGAAACCGTGGGCTTTACTATATCATTATACTGCCGAGGACTACTTTTCTTTATAGTGGCGACCGAAAAAATTCACGGGATGTTATGGGTAGCCATATTACTCCCTGAGCGTCGTAATAGGCAACAGAGGAAATTAAAAATATCTAAAACCAAACTAAATGTGTGTGTGTGCGTGCGTGTCCTCTCTCTCTCTCTCTCTCTCTCTGTGTGTGTTTGTTTGAGCACGTGAGTACGTAAGCAAAATTCGAGCTAGGAACCTTTCAGTTTCTTCTTACTTGAAGCATTGTAGCTTTTTTGTTAGCTTTTTTTGGAAGTTTATTTTCCATTAAACTTATTAAGCGGATTAATGTTGATGGATTTACATTATTATATAATATTGGGCTTACGATAAAATAGTGTTTTAGCATGTGACATTCTATGAATCTCAGTCTTAAACACATAGTTAGATACCCGTTTTCCTAAAACCTCAGGATCAAGGGGTATTTTATGTGTTTTCTTAAAATAACACGTAAGATTTAAAGTTACCCGACTGATAACATTTTACAATCAGCTTATAACATCGATGTGTTGTATAAAATCGGTTTAAAATTCATAATTTTTAAAATTGCCGCTGAGCCATTTCCAAAGATATTGGAACTGTTTTATTAGCAGCATCCCAAACCGGGGTACAATACATAAGAAGCGATTGACATAGGGCACTGTATCCCATATTTATTGTTTGTTAATCAGCTACTTTCATTAAGGTTTTAAAAATGTATATGAGTTTTCTGATACGACAAGTAGATTACTGTCAATGTGGATATCCAAATACTTAATGTTATCTACTCTTTCCTATTGATTTACACGAGTATGCATGTGACTGATTTGTGAAACCGCATAGGTGTATTTGAATTTCATAGGCATTTAACACAGGTTGTATAGTTTTTTAACAAAAAGTTACGTATTTACTTTTAGGAATATTTAGTATGAGGAGATTTGAAGACAGACACTGTGTTACTAGTTTCAAGGCATGCTCAGCGGTTTTCTAACATCCTTCCAGGTATTGCCGTAGATTATTAAGGTAACGTCATCTTCATAGACTACTTTTCACTCTATAGACTTTATAGACGGCTTCTTTTCAGTTTGGCAAAGTCATGTTACACAAGTCATTGATGTAAATTAAAAACAGAGAAGGGCCTAATATGCTACCCTGTGGTACAACGTAGTGCAAATAATCGTATCGACTATAAACATTATCTTATTTTACACATTTGCTACGGTTACTGAGGTTATCTCTAAAAATATTCAGAGCTAGGATTCTTACTCCTATTATTTTGATTTTGTCGAGTAAGATTGGAAATAAAACTGTGTCAAAAGCCTTTAAAAGATCTCGAAAAAGTGTATAGACTTTTTTGTCCAAGTTCCAAATAACCGTTTCAGTTAAAGATATTATAGCGTCTTTTATTGATTTCCCAGACCAAAGGCCAAATTGATTGTCATTGTCAGCTATTGAGCTATATGTTTCTAGAAAATTCACAAGACGTCAATTAAGCACATTTACTAATATCTTAAAAAAACAGGAAGTACAGATATTGTATATTCCTTCTCTTATGGACTGGGTGAATTAACAGGTTACATATATGGGTCATAGGAGGGGGGGGGGGTAAAAGTACTTTTACAAGCCTTAACGATCGACCCATCCTGTAGCACAGTCAGAACAAAGTTCATTAATAATTCTGTCAGCTTCTTCATTAAGTACTTCGTATAAAACTAGATATCGAAGAAACTCACACATTACTGGCGCGTGCGACCACTAGGGATAGCTGGCGCTCGTCGGACCACGAAGTCAGTGCGGCTCCGATATAATAATAAAACCAGTATTTTATGGTAATTGTCATTTGTCATTGTCGTCAATAGTCACTGGTAAAAGGAGTTTTGGCGGGAACTTGGCCAACAACGGACTGTCGCTCCTGTTTTGTCGCTTGAATAATGGATTTTAATTCGTAAAAGTGATGTGATTTTGTGAATAAATTATCTGCGCGTGTGAACTTAAGAGAAAACGACAAAACAAGTGCTTTGATGTCGATATAAACCTCAAGTTATTTTGATCGCTTAGGCGCCTTATGAACTTGAGTGGCTGTCGTCATCAACTGTGCGCTGGGTTGAGCTGTCGTCAAAATCTCCCAAGGTCTTCGCAATGTGACGCATCAGCATATTGTGAAGAAAACAAACAAAAGCGCGGGAACCTTGAAACTGGACTGATAAATTTATATGGATTGAAACTTTTAACCTCTCGTCAGTCCAAAACCTTCTAAAGGTTGCTGTCAAAAAGTACGCATCTGTCCACAACCATCAGAAGGTTGCTGGTTACTTATAAACTTCAGATTCGAAACAGCCCTAGTAAAAGTATACGTATCTCCCTATAACTGGTACAACATGCAGAGAATTAAACAAAGACGGCAATTAATATCACACACGCTTCATAAACCAACCATAGAAGCTGTGAAATAGTAATACATTTATTCCGTTCAGTTGTTCGTTCTGTGACGCGGTGTCGTGTGTTTACGTGCAAAGTATTAATTGTTGAAAGTGATTTCGGAAGTCAATATTAAAGATAAACATGAATGGGTAAGTCATAAATACTTTTCTATTAATATAAAATATATTAGATGACGATTTGTACATAAATTGTTCCATTTTATCAAACATTGCTTGCCATTTCGACCGCCATGTTGAAACCATGATCATATTAACTTCAATTGTTTTAAATTAAAAGTACAATTGTGAATGGTAAACATTGTCTTAATATCGTTAACATACTTATTTACAAACATAACAATAATTACAATTGTATAGTTTCGATTAAATATTTCATAAAACTAAAAATAACAAATTGCTTAAATCTCTCGTCCACCTGGCGGTTGTGGACAGACATGGGTCGTAAAGTTATTCACATGAAATCCGCCATCTTAGAGAGCAGGCTGTATAGTATGGATACGATTTTGGGAATGCCAGTGTTGGTATATTTTTACGATAATTTTTGGTGTGGATTTTTATTTGTTTCGTTTTATTTTTTTGTCAATAAATTGTTTTACATTTTGTATGTGCATGTCATTATATTTTTTTGCACTTGATTGACAAGTGAAACACTCTTTGTTTTCACTCTTAGCCCAAGGTTATCTGGAAGAGATTGCTTTTTGTACGTAGTAGTTTTTATTGCTAAGCAATAATCCTTAGCTCGTTGCGGTGCTATAGTTGGAATAGCCTCAAAGTACGAAACGGTCACCCATCCAGTTGCAAGCTTTTTTTTTTTTTTTTGCGGATGGAAAATCATCTAATGACCCCTCTCGCTCTGGGTGGAGCGTAAGGGAGTGTCAGACTTTTACTGACTAAAAACCATCCGTGTTCCTTCAGTGCCCTTACGTTCCGGAGCCGCGGTATCTCTTTCGAATAGCCCGCAGCCCCGGTAGGCGTCGGCCCTTGCGGGCCCCGTCACGCTGCTGACAGCTCTTTGAGGCGCGCGTGGAACAAAACGCGCCGTCGACACGGCCTGTCGTCGTTAGACGGACGGACGACGAGCTACCCATTGCTCGCCGTCCACAGGCCCGCGCCTACGGTGGCCGGGGGCCACGACGGGCCCCCGACGCCCGGGGCGTCTCCCGCGGCGGCCGGGGAGGAAAGCTGCTGCTCTTTCCTTCTCCCGCTCCGCCACCTCCTTCGCTAGCATCACTGCTTCGCAGAAGGGGGTGACGGCATCCCATTCCGTCTCGCTCCGGACCATGGCTTCGACCAGGGCCGGACGCGAGAGGTCGCCGCCGCCTATCGCCGCTACGAGGACACGGCGGTGCTCCGCCCAAGCAGGGCACACCTCCACGGTGTGTTCCACCGTGTCCTCCGGTCCATCCTCGCAGTGGGAGCACCCGGGCGTTTCCTCCCGCCCGATTCGGTGCAGGAACCTCCCGAACACACCGTGTCCGGTGAGGACCTGAGTCAGGCGGAAGGTGAGGATGCCGTGGCGTCTCTCAAGCCACTCCTCAAAGAGGGGTCTTATCGCCGCTATAGTGGCGTGCCCAGCACGGGGTTGCGACAGTCGCTCTCTCCATGTCGCCATGAGATCGTGCCGGAAGTCTGTCCGCTGCGCGACAACTTGCCGCGGCAGCGGGGTTTCCCCCCGGCATAGTGCCTCCGCGCGCCATTCGTGCAGGCGTGCGAGGACTACCGCCTCCAGATCCCATGGCGGCAATCCGGCAAGGAGGCGCGCCGCTTCGCGGGAGATCGTGCGGTAGCCGCGAACCATTTTCACGGCGACCACCCTTTGGGGCGCGTTCAGGTGGTGGACGGCAAGCCGCGCCAAACCACGCGCCCACACCGGGGCTCCGTAAAGGGCCATGGATCGCACGATCCCCGCGTAGAACCTCCGGCAGGAGGCGTTTGGCCCCCCCAGGTTCGGCAGGAGTCGCCTGAAGGCAGCCCCGGTCCGTTCCAGTTTGGGAGCCAAACGTCGGAAGTGCTCAACGAAGTTCCATCGGCCGTCGAGGACGAGTCCTAGGTACTTCAGCGTCGACTCGACGCCGATGGATACCCCTCCTACCATTATCGAGGATCCCGGTGGTGGCCTGTTCCGAGGACCATGGAAGTGCATGGCCTCGGACTTGTGCAGAGCCACCTCGAGACCCAGTTGCCGAATCCTCTCAACGACTATCGCAACCCCGCGTGTCATAGTTTCCGCCGCCGCCTCGTACGACCCCCCTTGTGCCAGTACCAGCGTGTCGTCAGCGTAGCAAATTACGCTGACGCCGGTAGGGAGGTCGGCGCGCAGCACCCAGTCATAACCGATGTTCCACAGAGGTGGCCCCAGAACCGAACCCTGTGGGACACCGCACGACATCTCTCGCCGGTTCCACTCACCGTTGCGACCGGGGTAGATGACGGCCCTGTCCGTCAGATAGTCCCCGACTATACAACGGAGATAGGTCGGCACCCGGTGATACCGGAGTGCCTCCCTAATGCAGCTCCAGGGCATGGAGTTGAAGGCGTTGGCGATGTCGAGAGACACCGCCAAGACAACCCCCCTCTGGCCACTGTATCCCCCGTCGTGAGGGCTTTCACGCGCATGATGGCTTCCACCGTAGAGCGCCTGGAACACCAGTTTGGTTTCCGCAAGATCCGGCCCCGTCCCCGCAAGGTGCTCGGCGAGGCGGTTTGCAATGACTCTTTCAAAGAGCTTGCCCACCTCGTCGAGCAGCACCACGGGCCGGTATGCGGACGGAGAGTCCGCAGGGCGCCCCGGCTTCCGAATGAGGACCAGCTTCCCCGTCTTCCAACGAAGCGGGAATTGGCCTCTCTCCAAGCATGCGCTTAGGAGCCCCTCCAGTCGGGGCCCGAGAGCCTCCGAGGCCAGATCCCAGGCTTTGCCAGGCAAGCCATCGGGTCCTGGGGCGGTATTCCTGGCCTTGAGCCTACGTACCGCCACTCTCAGGTCTACCCCGGTCCCTTCCGGGATGTCGTCGTCGTCGTCCTGGTGGTCCGCTTCCGGCACCGCAGGTGGCGGAGCCATAGGCGGGGGCGGATGTTCCCGTCGCGCAGGGAACAGAGCGCTCACCACGTCCTCCACGAGCTGGGGCCGGAGACTTTGCGTCAGCGGGGGGCCCAGGTGCGGAGTTTATCCCGCACCATCTTGTAAGGGCGCCCCCACGGATCTCTGTTGAGAGTCTCCAGTATCTCCTCACGGGCCCGATCCCGGGCCCGCAGGACAGCCTCCCGGAGGGCGTTCTTCGCCGCTCTGTATCCCTCGTACAGCTCCGCCTCAATGGCTGCCGCATTCGGTGGACGAATGCGGAGCCTGCGATGCCTGGTGTACAGGTGCCGCGCGGCGACACACGCCTCGCGCAGACACGTCAGCTCACGCGACCACCAATACACCTGACGCCGGGCGCTTCCTGGCCGGACGCGGGGCATTGCCACGTCACATATCTCGGACATGGCCTCCTGGAACCACCCTGCCTCATCATTGACGTCGGCAGGCCTGTCTGGTGATGACACCCAGGCCTGCACGATCGAGGCTTCCAGGAGGAGCTCCCGGTCCAGCTGCTTCAGCGCCCAACGCGGACCACTCGGGGCCTGTTGGACTGGCGCGCTCGAGGGCTGGGTGGAGACATCAAACCGGATGTACCGGTGGTCGGAGTAGGTCTCCACCCCCTCCATGACACGCCAGTCAATGGCACGCGGCGACAGAGCGGGGCTAGCGAACGAGATGTCCACCACCGACTCGCCCCGCATCCGCACACACGTGGGGACAGAACCCCGATTTAGGACGACCAGGCCTGTCTCCAGAGCCCAGTCTTCCACCATCCTACCCCGCACATCTGTACGACGAGAACCCCAAGCCAAGTTCTTGGCATTGAAGTCCCCGAGGACAAGTACGGGGAGGGGATAACTTCCGACGACGACTGCTCTCAGCTCTGCAAGAGAGTTGTGGAGCTCGGCGAGAGATCGGTTCGGGGAGAAGTACACCCCCACAACGACGAACTCCCCGAACCGTGCTGCTACGCACCCCTGACCCCTCCTGATACCTTCAAGGGTCGGGGTACCGGCGGCGGCCGAAGAGATGATGGCCACTGAGCCGTTAAGGTCCGCCACCCAGTCCTCCCTAGGCCAGACAAAATACGGCTTAGCGACCACAGCGATGTTAATCGACCACTGCGCCATGCTCTGGAGCAACAGATCCTGAGCGCAGGCGCAGTGGTTGATATTCGCATGGAGGAAGCTTAATGGGGCCGTTATAGGCATTCCATTTCAGCTTCCTCCACGGGGGCCCCTCTGCGGGCGTCGGTGTCGCGGCGGCGGCGGCGGCGACAGTGACAGCGGTGTCGGTGGCAGTTGTGGCTGCGGCGGAGGCCACAGAGGCGGTGGCGGCTTTGGCCCCTACCCTACCCGCGGCCTTGGCCTTGGCGGGTGGCACGCAGGCCTTGCTTCCGGCCCGGTGATCGGCTGGCTTGCCGGTCGCCGCACATGCATCACAGTGCGGCGTGGCGCAGCAGGTTGCCGATATGTGTCCGGGCTGACAGCAGCGGAAGCACAGGCGACTGCGGTCAATCTCCGAGGCGCATCTCACTGATACGTGGTGCCCCACGAGACAGCGATAGCACCTCAGAGGTCTGGGCTCCAGCAGCTTAACCTGCGCTGAGACCCAGCCCACCAGCAGCCTTCGGCCCTCCACTATGGTTTTGGCCGCCGTAACAGGGCAGCACACCGTGGCGGCATGCATGCCCTGATCCAGTTGCAAGCTAACGCGTGCATTGCTTAAACTTTATTATGGATCTCGCACGCAAGCTATCACTAGGCTAGTGTCACTTCAAATTAAGTAAAATAAAAAAAAAATCTAAATAACAAAAATATAAATCTTTATTTTGGCAAAAAGAATTGTCAAACATTTTTTATAATAACATTCAAATGTTAATTAAAAATATAAAAAGCAAAGAAAAATAACTAATTTGTATTTCATTTTAATTTTATGTTCATGATTACAATTATTAAAGAAGTCACCACAGAAAGTATCCATACTAGCATAGCTGGGTACTACGTCATACTTGGTGCTTTTTGTAGTGAATGTGTAACTTTTAGTTGATGATTTCTAACATAATTTTGTATAAAAGATGCCTTATTTGTTTTGTTTTTAACTTAGGAAATGTTATTATATTTAGGAATGTACATTCACATGTAAATAAATTACAAAATTGTTCGTTACAAATGCAAAAGTTTGAAAGCATTTTTTTAGGGTCACTTTTTCAAGTGTTTGTTACAACTCGTTCATTTCTTAATAACTGAATAGTTGTAATATTTGAAACTGTTTATATTAAGAACAAAGACCAAACTATAGCATAAGTTAAGATTTATAGCCCATTGTGCCTCAGGTGTCGTCGATATTGAAGTACAACATGTGCCTTTTTTTGTGCCTGTTTCGGGTTATCTTAAGTGGCCCACATTATTGTAGAGCTTGTGGTGTGAAAAAACTGTACGTAGAGTTGTGTTTTTTTTTATTCATTATTGTAAAGTGTGTTATCGTATAGTAAATGAAGTAAATATTTATTGAAATAATTGCTTAATTTTTTTAATGATTACATTTTATATTCAACAAACTAGAAAAAAATCGCTTCTAGCAATTTTACCACCAAATTTATAACATACCAAAAGGGTGAACGTACACATTTACACATATTCTATTAGCTTATTTAACAATAATTCTAACAACATATCATATTATATAGTTCCCATACATAAATATTAAGATATTGCCATTTTAATGACACGCGCCACGTAGGCAATATAACACTCGTTTAGGGTTTGACAGATGCGCCAAAGCGGCTATTTTGGCCCGGACTGCTGAGAGGATAAAGATTATAATATAAAGAAGACTTGGATTTAGCCTTTGTGGTTTTTGAAAATATGAAGAATTAAAGAAAAGACTTGGCTTCGGCCTTTATGGATTTTGAAGAGATGGAAAGAAGAAAAATAAGACTTGGTTCCGACCTTTACACTTCAAAATTCTACATATACCAATTTAAAAAAAAGACAAGGCTGTATGGCTTAGTTCCTTCAGGGTTGCCAGACGTACGAGAAATCTCGTACCATTACGAGATTTAGAGGGTCTGTACGAGATTCAATATTAACAAAAATCTCGTACACTTTTTACGAGATTTTAACAATGACGACTTCTTTCGCATACCTATATCAGCCAAAAAGTTAGTTTATTTAGTAGTGGTAGTAAATATGCTAATTAATTTACTTTTTCTTATCATTAACCAACCAACACAAAACGATCGACTCGGCGCATCACTAAATGCACTACCTCATCACTAAATGAAACTTGACAATTTTGAGTGGGGAATTCCCGTTCATAATATTCTTTTGTTGTTGTCCTTCTTACACTAATGTTTTGCTATATTTGTGTGTCTCTCTTACTAAGAGCTATATTGAACGGGGATTGACACTGAAACATGAAGGTAAAAAATATAAAGGTAAAAAATAAATATAATATAAAGGTAAAAACATATTCCCATCTTTTTAGGATAAATGAATATCGCGATTAATAACCATAAATAAAGATATATTTTTTTAACAAATGCATGTTGTTGGGAGTTCCATGGCCGAAAATGGGCATCTCCCTTTATGCTTTTACGAGATTATCTGTTGAAATTACGAGATATTTAGCAACCCTGGTACGAGAAAAAAAAATTGTCATCTGGCAACCCTGAGTTCCTTTGCCTGATCGGCCTGATCTCTCGAGCGAAAATAAAAACAACAACAATCACTGGTCCAAAGAAAAAAATAAATAACTGTTTTGTTTTTGGTGTTTGTGTTTGTACTTTGTTATAAACAGTATTAAAGATTAATTGTAACATGTCTGGAAGAGGTAATTATGGTTTTTTATGCGGGGAGTATTCATTTATAATTAAATAATAATTAAAAAAATATTGTGTTTGTTTTCATCCAATTTTTTTAGGTAAATATCGAAATAACCGCCATCACAATCAGCACACGCTTTCTTCGGTTGACCGAGAAACTGCTGTATCGTTGGCAGCTGATAGCCCGATACTGGCTATGTACAAGACAGCTGCTTTGAAACTTAACACTCGCCAGGATCGCCACGAACGCTTGGTTAAATTATCCAGGGATATTACCATTGAAAGCAAAAGAATAATTTTTTTATTACACTCTGCTATTACGTGAGTTTATACTTATAAACAAAATATATACTTATGAATTTAATATTGCTTTCTTCATTGTGAAGAACCCTTCTTTAGTAAATATTTTTGAATAAACGACTACATTTTGAGGGAACCTGCATGCCTGGAAATAAACGCAAGTAAAGTCTGCCAACATGCACTGAAGTAGCATGGCTCATCTCTCAGAAATGAGAGAAAGCCTGTACCCGGAAGTATAATCTAATATGCTGTTACTTTTTTTTTAAATATAACATTAGCTGGTACCAGGCGAATTGCTGCCACAGAATAATTAATAGTTGTAAAAATATAATTTTTAATTTGGAAGACTTATATTGTTTAATTCGCAATGAAAATACATTCTTTGATGTTGAATGATATATAACTTTAAATAAATAAGGAGCACATCTGGGATAAATTTACTCAAAAATTGGCCAATATTTCTCTCATTATATTAGTTAGCGTCTTGCGACTCTGCTCCAAACATTATTGAAGTTAGAACTTCTTCGCAGAACTATACAGAATGATATGCACGTCACATACTGTAAGTTAATTGTACTATACATGTGACGGGCATATGCTAAATTATTGGAACAATATGTTAAAAAGTGATTACACATATTTAAGGAACTAACATTAGTATTTAAGGTGCGCAATGTATTACTAACAACTTATATGGATTCTATGTCTGAAATAAAAGAGTTATTATTATTATTATACTTATAACCTTCCCTCAAGTGCAAGCAATAAGTTGACAAAATTTTTGTGCAATCTGATGAAATGGCAGCACATAAAATATGAACAAACAAACATTAATTTTTATATATTAGATAAGTGACAATCGAACTTATAGTCCACCTGATAGTAAATAGCTACTGCAGCACACTTGCAACTAACTAAAGAAGTCTAGAGGTGCATTGTCACCTCTGAGGAATAAGATGGAACACCTCACAGCCTCTAATTATACTGGCTCTCAATACCCTTCGGACCAGAACATAGCTGTTCATTACTGTTTGGTGGCAAAAATACATGAGGGTGGTACCTGTTCAGACTGACTCCTGGTCAGAACAAAGTCCTACCACCCAATATATTTTATATTTACCTATATTGTACATACTTTGTTAATTTTAGCAAAGAAGCATGTGAAAAAGCTGTCTCAGAAGCAAATGAAAGACTGCAGAAGTTGGTTAAAGGCCCAATCAAGAGCATAGGGTTAGAGCTGGAAAATGTTCCAGCGTACTTACATTCCCATGCTGTTACCGCAGGCTTCAGGAGTTTATTGAGGCACGAACACTGTGCTCTTTAATGGAAAGACAGTCTATAATAACCTGGCGCGAAGTACAGAATGAGTTTATATATACAGTTGAGGATATAGCTAAGGATGAACCTGAGAGGACTGTTGTGACCATGCTGACACAAAGTGATTATATGCTTGGCTTAGCTGACCTGACTGGTGAATTAATGAGGAGAGCTATCAATAGTATATCCAGTGGAGAAAGTGAGGAATGCTTTAACTGTTGTCAGAATGTCAGAGAGCTGTATACAGGCTTTTTAGGTAATAGTTTTACTTAATTCTCACTTCATCTTTTTTCAAAAATAAATCAAAGTACCTGGATTTTGGAGCTTTGCTTGTTTTTTTTTTAAATTACATTTAAATACAAATTACATACTGATGAAACATGAATAACATTTTTTGATCTTATTGACATAAAAAAATACTGAACTGGTTATTTGAATAAAAAATCTTTAGTGCAGTTAGTTTATTTAAATTTTCGTATTTTAAAAAAAATACTAAAAAAGGGCTAGAAATAATAGATTTTCTCACAAAAGAAGGGAACTTGAAAAAAAAGACAGGACGCAAAGTAGGGCACTACGATTTCACGACGGCCCGATATCCACTTGAGCTATTACCATCATTAATAAAGTGTCAAAATTTACCTTTTTATATTATAGCAGTTTTTCATTCCCTAAAAACACGGACAAACCGACATTTTCTAAAAAAAAATCCTAGCTAGATCGATTTATTGCCCCCGAAAACCCCTGGACACAAAATTTTATGAAAATCGTTAGAGCCGTTTCCGAGATTCCGATTATATATACAAGAATTGCTCGTTTAAAGGTATAGGATTAGCATTGTCTTACATAGTGTGGAAGCATTTTACATGCATAAATTACATGTTAAAAACATCAGACCTGGAACAATAAATTCGGGTTGGCTTGACTTGATTGCATTACTTTGGACTTTGGCTTACTTACCGGACTGAAGAATGAGCGAGTATTATAGATAAGATAGGTAGACTCCACATAGTCTTGTCTGCCCTACCATAGAAGTGTTTTGATGCTTCATATTCTACATTTCGTTTACTGAGTTGTGTTCTGTTGTGTCGGTGCAGGCGTGTGCGGGTGCGGGCGCGAGTTAGTGCGCAAGCTAGGCACGACGCGGCGTAACGTGGAGAAGGTGGAGGGGGCCGCGTACGCGCTGCGCGTGCGTGGAGGGGAGGCGCCCGCCGCGCTGCTAGCCGCCGCGCCCGAGCCCTGGGACGTGCCCGCGCGCCACCACCACGATGAAGACGAGGGCTTCTACTAAACACAACCACCTGTTTAAGCTTAATAAACCAATAGTCTGGCGTTTTGCGTTTTATTTTGGTGTACAGTTTTTCTAAATATTATCACCACACTAGGATTTTCTTCTGTGTTTTGGGGGCAGTCGACTTACATAAATTTCACAAGGACAAACATCCAGCCCCTTAACAATTATTTGTATTCAATACAAGTACTTGTTTCTTTGTATAAGAATGGGTGACAAATGAGCACACAGTCCACATGATGGTAAGTGGTTGCTGCGGCCCATAGACATCTATATCTATCCTCGATTACGAATCAAAATGCAGATGCGTTGTCACCCGTAAGGACGTACTAATATACGTGAGACGTAATAAACTAAATGCCAAGCCACTGCGCCATGGACTTGTCTTTAAGGAAACTAAAATTTTCCGCAATTCAAAGACAGCGAGTGATTATAGTATTAAGTGTATATTATCCAAAAGGCGAGGGTGATGAGAACGCGGGTTGTGATGTCATACTTTCCTCCCTTTGTGCATATACTATTTTTTAGTATATCTTGATCGAAATGAGTGTGTCTTAAAGTGTATCATGACATATACTTTGACGTTTAAAAACAATAGAGCTAGAAATTTGACGAACGCGTACTAAATTAATAAGTCATTGAGTCGGGAAGCAATGTGGAACTTAAGTCCCTAAAAGTGGGGTCAAAATACGAACTTTTGATCAAGGTATGATAAAAATAATTTTTTTATATAGGAGAGGGAGCAAACGAGTCTACGGCTCACCTGATGGTAAGTGATTACAACCGTCCATGAACAACTGCAACACCAGGGGAAATTGCAGATGCGTTGCCGGCCTTTTCAAAAGGAGTAGGCTCCTCTTGAAGGTTAGGGACCTCGAGTCGTATCGGTTCGGGAAAATCTCAGGTGGTAGTCGATTTCACAAGGAAGATGTGCGAGGAAGAAAACTTCTTTTAAATTGCACAGTGGTGGACCGCCAGTCATCCAGATGGTTTCGCGAGTTTTGTCGCGATGTGCGATGGTGAAATTATGCGGCTGGAATTAATCCGAATAATTCTTCAGAGCACTCCCCGTGGTAGATACGGTAAAAACGCAACGAGATGCAACATCTCTTCGCAGTGCCAGAGAGTCAAGCCGATAGGAAAGAGCTCGGTCGCCGACGATTCGAACTGCTCTGCGTCGGATGCGATCAAATGGAAGGAGCTGGCACGGGAAAACTGTATTCTATGTGCGGCCGAACCTGCGCCTTGTAAAGTTGCAGGCGGTGAGCCAGCATGAAGTACTGTCCCGCTCTGCTGAGCACGCCAAGCTTTTTAGAGACCAATTTAGTCTCCTCTTCCAAGTGACCACGAAACTGCACTTCACTCGATATGTTGACGCCGAGGATTCCGATACTAGCTGAGGCAACAAGGGGAGCGCCTTGAAACTGAGGAGATACGACGAAGGGGTTCTTTTTAGCAGTATACGCGAAAACTCGTGTCTTCTGGAGATTAAACTGGACTAGATTTAGTCGCCCCCAGTCTGAGACTTTGTTCAACAAAGTTTCGACTTCAGACACAGGTCTGTCCTGATACTCTGCGACGTTTTCCCGGAAAATATTGGCACGGCCGGTGTATAAAGCATCACCAGTGCTGTTGTATGCAAAGCAATGAATGTTACCGGTTTGTAACATGTCATTGATATGCCGAAGAAACAGCGTTGATGATAGCACGCAGCCTTGTGGAACACCAGCGTTAATGGGCTTGTAATCGGGAGCATGCACCGTCTACTACGACCATAATGTTACGATCCGCAAGAAAACTGGTGACCAAATCGCAAAATTTCTCGGGAAGCCCATAGGAAGGAAGCTACGTAAGAAGTACTTTGTGTCAAACCTGATCAAAGGTCTTCGCTATGTCTAAACTAACGGCTTACGCCTCCCCTTTGGACTCTACTGTCTCCGCCCATTTATGAGTTAGGTAACCCAGACGATCACCAGCCGAGCGACCGCGACGGAAACCGTACTGGCGGTAACTAATCAGCTGGCGATCCTCAAGGTACCGCATGAGCTGGCTGTTAATAATGGATTCCATTAGGTATTTTAGAGAACAAGGAGGTGATAGCGATAGGCCTATAGTTGGCCGGATCAGATAACGGTTACCTTTTTTAGGGATCGGGTGCACGAGGGCTGCCTTCCATGATTTCGGGACTACGCTTAGGGAGTAGGAGTACTGGAAAAGATGCGTTAAAACCGGTGCCAACACCGGAGCACACGTCTTCAGCACAATAGGAGGGACGCCATCCGGCCCACTCAACTTGACGTCCAGGGATAAGAGTGCTCTGCGCACTGAGCGTTGGGTAAACAGGACATCCTGCATGAAGCACTCACTCCGCGGGATGGTCGGCGGTGTGTTCCCCCGTCATCAAGGGTCGAGTTGGACGCAAAGAGAG
Organism: Parnassius apollo; assembly: GCA_907164705.1. Taxonomy (NCBI): domain Eukaryota; kingdom Metazoa; phylum Arthropoda; class Insecta; order Lepidoptera; family Papilionidae; genus Parnassius; species Parnassius apollo. The sequence goes on from CAJQZP010000117.1 coordinate 8,482,020, forward strand.
AGGTAGGATGTAAAAAAAACCGCACCTTGTCCCAATCTGCTGATCTATAATGCCAAACACGGCGGCAACCAGCAGTACGCAACCGGAGCGTGAGTGGCACCGTACTCCGGATTAGACAATGGTCAGAGGAGCCAAGAGGGCGATCATCGAATGTTTAGAGGCACACTGAACCTAAACGTCAAGTTGGAGAGGTCTCGTCTAATGAAGTCAACGCTCCGTCCCCCTCATGCTCTAATCCAAAAATGCCGAAACCTTTCAGCTCGAGTTACAAACTGGAGTTACAAAACCCCTTTCAGTGCCTAGAAGATTGCAATGCAGCGGACGATATCAATGAGAAGCTCGTGGAAACTGTGACGAGGTGGTATCCGGTGATCACGTCTGCAGGCAGCCATAATTCTCTTCCAAAGTTTGCGAAAGCTGGTGTCACTGATATACTTTCGTGAACAGTCCAACGCTTCGATATGACAACAAGAACGGTTGTATGTACTTGTCCCAATCTCGTTGCCGATTGTCTACAACTTTTGCTAGGTACCTCTCCAACATCTGATTAAATCGTTCCACCATTCCATCAGATTGCGGGTGGTAAGAAGTCGTTCTTGTTTTGTGAATACTCATAACTCAGCAAGTTTCCTGGATTATTTGAGACTCAAAATTCCTTCCTTGATCGCTGTGAATTTCTAAAGGTACTCCAAAACGACAGAAGACTTCCTGAACTAGTTTATCTGCAACTGTTGAAGCTTCTTGATTTGGAATGGCGAAGACTCTGGTCACTTAGTGAAGTAATACATCACAACCATGAAATACTTGTTACCACTTTCACTTTCCGGAAACGGCCCCGCCACGTGGGCTATTTCTCTCCCATGGTGCACCAACATTGTACAACTTCAATGCACCTCTACTACGAGTCTGAGGTCCCTTTACAGCCGCACAACTTGTACATTTGCGACACCAGTCCTCGGCATCGTTTCGACAGTGGACCCAGTAAAACCGTTCTCGGAACTTCAGTAGAGTTTGTTTAACTCCCAGATGGCCTCCTGAACAATCATTATGGTACAGCGGTAGAACAACCGGTACTTTAGCTTTAGGGACAACCATTTACCCCGACGATTTTCCCATTTACGGCACAGAACTCGAACGCACTACAAACTACTACGAAGCAGCAACCTGTCCTTTTTTTATTGGGCACAATATGTTTTAGTGGTCGAACTCATCGCCGAGACGTCGCTCCACTTGGGATTGGGAGCACTGGCCTTCATCCATTCCAGAATCGGCTTGATGTCCGGATCTTCCTGCTGTGCATTGCATGATGTAAGCTGTCCTTCCACTCGTTGCTGAGGTGGTCTGTCCTGAGCATCCTCACAGATACCACTTCCTCACCCTCTTGCCTAGTACAATGCTTGAAATCTTCAGGACAAGGTCTTCTTGACAATGCATCTATCTGCGTTGCCATGAGATGAGATTTCCCGCTTCGATGCTCGATTACAAAGTCGTATTCCTGCAGTAGTTCATCTCAATCCACCTCTCCACTTGTCCTTCTGGATTTTTGAACTGCAATAGCCATTTTAGTGCAGCATGGTCAGTTCGTAAGTGAAACGCCCCAGAAGATATTTTCTAAAATGCTGCAACGACTTTACCACAGCTAGCAATTCGCATCTTGTGACACAATAGTTCCTTTCCGGTTTTGACAACGACTTGCTGAAGTAAAACTCTATCACAACCTCTCGATCACCATTCCGTTGAGACAACACACCGTCAAGTCCTGCATCACTTGCGTCTATGTCAACTATAAATTCCTTGCCTGCATCAGGGTACCCCAAAATAGGTGTTTTGCAAAGACGGTCTTTGAGCTCCTGAAATGCTATGTCGCAACTTTCATCCCAGCAGAAATGTCGCTTCTCCTCGGTTAGCTTGTGCAGAGGTTTGGCTATATCTGCAAAGTTCTTCACAAATCGCCGATAATCGGATATCTTTGGATATCTTTTGAAACCGGCCAATCCAAGTTTTGGAGTTGTTCCTCAAACGTTCGGCCTACGACGATGATGTCATCCAAGTAGACCAGACAGGCATCGCCAATTAGCCCGGTAAGTACACGTTCCATCAGCCTTTCAAACATTGCTGGAGCATAGCAAAATCCAAACGGCATTACTTTAAATTGCCACATATACATCGCTATATATCGCTTTCCCGTCGATAACGCAGTTTTCTTATTGTCCTTAGGGTCAATTTCAACTTGCCAGTAGCTACTTTTTAGATTCAGCGTGCTAAACCACTTAACTCCTGTAAGCATGTCCAGTGTGTCATCAATTCTTGGCAAGGTATAGCTGTCCTTTGTAACGTCGTTCAGACGGCGGTATTCAACACAAAACTGCATGCTGCCGTCCTTCTTCTTTACCAGCACCACGGGTGAACACCATGGACTAGATGATGGTTCAATAACACCATCCTTCACCATTTCCTCAATCATGGTTTCCACTTCCTTTTCACGTACTACCGGCAGTCTTTTTGGCCGCTGGCCGATAGGCAATTCTTCTCCTGTGTTTATTTTGTTTTAAACTAAACCGGTCTTCCCTATGTCAGCATCGTTTGACGATATAATATATAGTTTGACGAATACATCGGCATACCAACGTAACAACTTCTTCGCCTCGACCATTTCATTCGGGGAAAGAACGCTACGACAGTCTTCTACAAGTGTGGTCACTCTCGTTTGTGCATCCTTGCTGGGGGTCCCACATGATAAATATTGGCACAGACGCAACCAATCCACTTCCTCACAAGTACCAACCAGTGTGTCTGTTTCTATAATCTGTTCCTGGTCACGAAGGTTCAGCACACGTACTCCTGAGGTGTCAGTGGTTCTGACCAAGGTTCGAGTTACTTTCCATAGAAGGTCATTGTTTACCCTTTCCACGAGTACACAGCGAGGAGCTTGCCCAGAATTCTGAGGAAGACTAACCGGCACAATCGTTTCCGATCTCGGTGGAAGAACAATCTTCTTAATGCTGTACACGTTCCCTGGTAACACTCCTTCGACAAAAAGTTCCTCATGTCCACATTTAAAAACACCTTCCTTAACGTCGATCTCACAACAATTATTCCTCATAAATTCAAGGCCCAAGATGCAGTCATTCATTATATCAGCCACGACGACATTATGCAGGTAGATCATGTTGCCTAGCTTCAACTCCATCTCCTCTCCACGGACGGGTATGCGCTGATCGGTGACTGTTACCAAATTAATGCGTTCTTGGTTGTATGCGGAGTCCCCAAGGAACTGTCTTATAAGTTGGGAACTGACAACCATGCGAGAGGCTCCATTGTCTATGGTCAGTTTACACGCCATTCCATTGATCTCGCCCTTGATGATTAGACTGTTCCCATCATGGGTTTGTGAAATCGAAATCCTTGGGACTCTTTTAACATCAGCCAGTACCCGCCCCGCAGTTCTGGCTTTTACTCGTTTCCCTGCTGCTACTGAATGGTGCTGATGGCTACACTACCCTCCCGAGATCGTTCACCTTCCCTTTCTAGGGTTTGCTTCGGGTAGCTGGCCCCCTTTCCCCACAGCCATAGCACCTAGGGCTGTATCCTTTATTGCGGTCAGGAACTGTAGCCGCTGCAACCTCCCTGACGCGATGGGAACGATGATCCTGCCGCACGGCTTCCACCTCCAGTGCATGGGCCAAGGCGTCCTTAAGCGTCTCGTGATGCCCGAGCCTCACAGCAGCTCTGACTTCTAGGTCGCGGATGCTGTCGTTGAATGTCTGCACCAGGTTCCCTCCAAAGAGCGCAGGTTCAGACCGGTATGATTTTTGCACCAGCTTCTCTACCTCAAGAGCCCACTGCTGCAGGTTTTCGTTGATGCGTTGCACGCGATCTTTAAGCTGCGCACGAAAGACGTGTACCAGGTGAGCGTCGCCATATCCCGCCTCCAATGCCTCAAGGAGCTGGTCATAAGTCACTTCCTCACCGAGAGCTTTCAGAACAGTTAAGGCCTGGTCGCGTAGGCCTAGTGTTAGAGCAGTCATGGCCTGACTTTTATTTCAGCCGTTCGCCGTCATAACGGCTTCGAACTGGATTTTGTAAGCCGACCAGGAAGAAGTCCCGACGAACGGCGGAACTTTGAATCCACGTAGCGAAGGTGTAGTAGCTACTACGGGAGCTGTAGTTCCATCCCCAAATTTGAGGTCGTCAAGCGTTTTCTTCATGTCGAACATCACGTTGTTCACTTGGTCGATTCGGTTTTCATCTTCCGACAGGTGGTTGTCATATTGAGCAACCCTATCCTTTACCTCTCTTATCTCTTTCCCGAAGGTAGCGTGAAGGTCTTTCATGAGGAGCATCTGCTCTTCCTTGTCGCGTTTGAGCTGCTCTTACAAACGACGGGCCTGTTCCTCCTGTCGACGGGCCTGTTCCTCCTGTCGGCGGGCCTGTTCCTCCTGTCGGCGGGCCTGTTCCTCCTGTCGGCGGACCTGTACCGCCTGTCGGCGGGCCTGTTCCTCCTGCTTCTCTTTCAACTGACTGGCCTGTTTCTCCTGTCCCCGCTGCAGCTGTTCTTCCAACGGACGGGCCTGTTTCTCCTGTCGGCGGGCGGCCTGTTCCTGCAACATCATCATCAGAGCACCTAAGTCAGGTGCTGCAGATGTAGGAGCTGCTGAAGGGCCGGCCTCCGTGGCCGGCAGCTGGCCCTCCGACGTCTGCGGCGTTGCACCACCAAATCTTCTCTGGTCCATCTCCTGCTGGCGCTGACTTCGGGTACGGACAGCCTCCGTGTCGTCCTTCGTCCTTTGATTACCGAACACCAATTAAAACTTAAATCACACTAATAATTAAACACATTAAACACTTTATTTCGCTCCGAAAGCTTTGATCGTATCGCCAAGCCAATACCGGCCCGATCGCGGCTTTCAACGGCTTTATATAGGCTGTAATATGTTGGGTTCCTCAGGTGTTCAAATAAAAGGCATGTTACTCGTAAGGCGGTCGAAAGTATACTGTCAGAAAAACAGGTTCGAATTTATATACTAACGTACAGTTCACACGCGAAGGGGGGATTGCTGTGTAAGCCGAATTCTACACGTCCGTGGGAACGAGTCCACGTTTCCACAGCCGTGGTACTATTTTATTGCTTACTTAATTTTTATCACATTACAGCTCCCCCCGAAAAGTATAGGGTACATACCCCGTTTTACAAAAAAAATATTATTCACTAAGTCTTATAAATCTATCTTAAAAAATACAATCTAACATTTTTATGAAAAAAGAAAAACAAAGTAATATTTAATAAAAATACAAACTTACATTTTTATGAAAAGGAACTTAAAAATTTAATTTTACATAATATGTTCAACTATATAAAAACTCAACGATAGGGGAAATAACTAAGAATAAAATGGTTTGGTGTTATTCTTGTGTACTATTATCTCCTTGTTATTCTTAATTATTTTTACATTAGGTTGTAGAGTAGTTGGTTGTGCAGTAGGTGGTAGAGGACCTATCCTCTATCACTGTAAATGGACCTTCATATAAACTATCTAATTTATTGCCCGTTTGTTTTTTTAACAATATCAAGTTTCCTGGATTATAACTAACACCGATACATTTCTTATCGTATTTAGTCTTTCTTAAATTCTTAGATTCTAGTAAATTATTCTTAGTCTTGTTGTGCTATCTGTAATCTGTATTTCAATTTATTGTAATTTCGTTCTTATCCGTAACGCGTTTAATATTTCTAGTAATTAAAAACCGACGCTATGATGTTATATATATATATATATATATATATATATATATATATATATATATATATGTATGTATGTATAGGTGATGTTATACTTGTTTATGCTGCGCAGCAAACATTTTATATTTTTCATGTCATTTTTATTTTTTAATATTAGCACTTGCTTTATATTCAATTTCGTACAAAAATTTTCTAAATCTCTCGCTAACACCTCTGGGGTCGATAGTGATCGAGAATATAGAATTATATTCTCGATCATTTATATAATATATAATATATATAAATACTGATTGCGATGGTACGTATGAGCAAAAATTAGCGTCGGAAATAAATATCCTCGGAAACTGCCCTCTTAAATGTCACTGACGATCTAACAGAGGCCTCAGATATGGGATTGAGCAGTATTATGGTGTTGTTGGATTACACGCGGGCATTTGACTGTCTACAACCTGAAATCCTCTTAAATAAATTAGAGCACTATGGCTTTTCTAAAGACACATGTAGATGGTTTCAGTCATTCCTATCCAACAGAGAACAAATTGTGGTAACAGATGGATGTAATGGTGGCAAGAAATTCTCCACTCTACGGAAAATTGTAAGAGGAGTACCCCAAGGCTCCTTACTCAGTCCTATTTTGTTCTCTCTGTACACAGCAGACATACCTAAGCAAATAAAACATTGTAAATACCATTTATACGCAGACGACACCCAGCTGTATTATTCTTTTGAACCCAGGGATGCCAAAGAGGCAATAAACAGAATAAATGAGGATCTCCATAATATCCAAACCTGGTCCCGAAAAAATTCTCTAGTATTAAACGCAACTAAATCACAAGTACTAGTTTTGGGCACAAAAAACCAAATAAAAACTATTTTAGACAGCGAGGAAACGATTAAAATAGAAGATGAAACCTTGACACAAGTAAGTTCCGCTCGTAATTTAGGGCTTATACTAGACGGAGAGCAGAAATTTGTAGAACACATCAATAACAAGATAAGAAATTCGTAGTTTAAACTTAAAACTTTATACAAAATAAGACCGTATATTAAAGAGGACCTACGCTTTCTCTTGTGTGACTCATTGGTGTTATCACAATTGAGCTACTGCAGCTCAGTCTTTGGCCCTAAATTGTCAGCTAATACCGAAAGAGCAATACAGAGAGTACAAAATGCATGTGTTCGATACTGTTGTAATGTACCAAGAAGACAATTTATAACCCCATACTTAAACGAAAAAGGCATACTCAATATGGGCGCGAGGAGAGAATTACACTATGCTTCGATAGTCCAAAAGGTAATTTGGAACAAAAAGCGATTTTCGAAAAACTCATTTGGATCAAAGATATTTCCTGTCGAAGTATTCGTTCTCACACACAAATGCTCCTCCACACACCCGCACACAAAACAGCAAGATATAGAAGTTGTTTCAAATTCACTGCAGCGAGAATTTGGAATGACCTCCCCTCCACCCATGAGAAAAAAAATGTCAATAGATTGCTTCAAAGCCAAGTATAAATTGGCTCTGTTAAAAAGACAACTCGCTGCAGAGAATTTGAAACATCCCTATGTTAAGTTTTTACATTTACGGGACTTTTTTGTCAAAAATTAATAAGGATACACACACACACACACACACACACACACACACACACACACACACACACACACACACACACACACACACAAACACACACATACACTCAAATAAGTTCAAAGAAAGGAAGGTTTATTTTATATTTTCTATTTCTCGTGTTGTTTTTGAATCTGTTGTTAGTTCATTTCGTAATGGTTGTTTTATGCATATTTTTAAATGTTTTTATTTTGTCTTTAATGTTTTTAATCTTTTTTTTGTATTTGCGATTTAATATTTATATAATATTTTTTTTAATTAAAAATATTTTATATTGATATAATATTTAATTACTTTGTATATAGCTTAAAAGTATAAGTCAGGTAAATGGGGAGCCTGCTACTTTGGACTCCCGCACAACACCTCAGGGAGGAGGGAGCGGCTGAAAAACAGCTCTGTATGAGATCTGTATCTCGTTACAGACAAAGCTGAGCCGTCTCCTTTTGTCTCAAATAATTATAATGTTCTTTTGTTTTAACGTGAATGTAACTGTGTGTTTTAGAGGCAATAAAATTTATTATTATTTATTATTATTATTATTATTATTATATCTTTCACACGGTTTTTCGAAAAAACGTAATTCAATTATATC